>OX439233.1:28010640-30593390 GCA_949319165.1 Sialis lutaria | reverse complement strand
CATCACTTGTCAGGATTCACAACAGCTGACAGAGAAAATAAATATAGACAGGGGCTTCGATGTAAATGAAGAGATGTCGACGTTTCGTACGCTGCCCCTCCTTTTACTTGTTAGTTAAATTACAGCGCTATACGGTTTAGTTAATGATACGCGTATTTGTTACTGCGGCGTTAATAATGCTGTAAAACTGATTCTGTGTTTTGGTTTGGATGATTTGATATTGTAAGAGGGTGGTTGAAGTACTTGGGAGTAAAATATGATAAACTGGATGCTTAATAAACCTATCTTAAATGTATTGTGTTGTGATTATAAATACTCTTCGTGTTTCTTAAAGAGGGTGTAATATTGGTATCATAACATTTTTTTATATTTTTCTATATCTCCGTACTTGAAAAATTACATTTTTTCAAATAAATTTTAATAAAAGATTCAAGGGTTGATCGAAAATTATCCATTTAAAAAATTTGAGAAAATTGACACATTTACATAAAAAATTATATTTTAATTGAAACATAAGAAATTTCAAAATATATAATTGGAGGATCACATAAAATAATGTAAGGCTTTAATTATTTGCGTCTATGTAATATAAGTCAAGTGGCCAGATGTACTGATTTTTTCAAATAAAGTACTAGTTTTATATTGATTTAACTGATTTTAAGAAAAACAAATCTAAATATGTAATTCACATCTAATTACATTTCCATTCTACTAGTTTCGAAGTTTTGAGAATCTTAAAAACGAGAATAATGAATAAAATATTTTTTGTGGCTCCTTAATTTATGTTTCTGCAGGTAAAATTTAAACTCCTGTGTTCAATGGTAAAGAATCTAGAGTTGAATTAAGTTACGTTCCACTAGGATAGACAATGTTCACTTACAATTAGGTAATTTCGCTTTCAGAAAATCTGGTAACTTTACACAGATCTACTTTACAAATACTTATATTTGTTATTATTATATTTCTTAAACTAAATTGATTTTCTCGAGGATAAAAGTTGATAATTTTTTTTTATACATCTAACAAAAAGAATAATTGTAATCAATAATTAAAAAAAGTAAGTACTTATTTCACTTATTTGTATTTAAAAAGTAAATATAATTTAATTATATTATTTAAATCTATCGATTGAATAGTTATTTTTTATTAAAAAGTTCTAGTTTGAATGTTAACATTTATATCTATACTCTATACCTATCAAATTTTCCAATTTATCATCTTGAATAAAATGAAATAAGTTTTCAAGAGTGCTGTAAAGTGTAATTACTTTTAGAGAAGGTTCAATTTTACGATAGTTATAAAAAATAAAATAAAATTTAGATGGTAGGTAAAACTGTTGATTAGATTTTCAAATGTTGATTAAGAAAGTATTAGTTTTAAAATATTTTACTTACACGAAAGGTAATTTATAATTTTTATTAATGTATTTGATTTTCGAGTATAAATATTCGTTTTATAGGAAATATATCTACGAGAGTATAAAAAAGTTAATCAATACAGCTTGATATATGTTAGATTTTATTTAAAAATAAGAAAACGGAAACCCTATGTTATTTATGAGGCAAACGTGCTTTGCGAAAACCAAACATTTTCTATAATAAATCACCTATCCTACACCCACCCAAAAAATTACACATAGTTAACAATTGGAACAAAATTATGACAAATCCGTTCTAATTGTTATTTTACAACATTAAGATTAAATACTATAATTTTATATAGCGCTCCGTATATAGGGTGGGTTAGGAGCATTTATTTAGTAAAACCACATCACAAAAATCAATACCCGTGTACTGGTATCGACTCACGGTCATTTACTTGGTATTTCTTATGATAATCACACGCAACCACTGAGTCTGCGGGCCATATCTTAACACAACAATCACTTCAACTCACAAATACACTTTTAATTGTTGCACTAGAAAAATGACTACTTATTTATTACGTAAAATGTTGGCCCGGTTTTTACACGGGGTGTAATGATAGTGTGGTGGTGCGAACACTGACTCGAGACGCGCACGCGCCACCCCCTAGTTCGCGAGAACGACGCTACGCGACGCTGTCATACAGCCCTCGTTAAGTTAACCCCTAATTGCAGGATTTGCCGGGTGTGTTCTTTTGTGCCCGGTGTTTTGTTCTTTGTTAATGTTTCCGATTATCATGATTATGTAGATGTATATATATGAATGTAATTTTTTCCAGTGACACGTTTTGTTCTTTCTACTTACGATTTACGTAGGAAGAACTTTTTCTTTTAGATCAATATTAAATTTTATCTACATATAGTTTTAAACAGTATAATATTAAACTATAATAGTGGTACTAAACTCAATATTCTATTATTTTACTAATTATACACTTAAGTACATAGTTGATATATAAACATATAACTAACAAATATCATATATAAATATAAAATTATAAATATTTTAGATAGAAATTAAATAAGTCCTGGTATTTTTAAATAAAATAGAGTGTATGTAATTGAGAAATCATAAATAAATTGCCTCCTCCTCTTTATTTTTTATTTATACCAATATACACAATGACGTATTTGTATATTCTGAACCCCTGGATTAAGGCTATTTAACTACCTCCATTTCAGAGTATTATATAATAAAAAAAATCTAAAAATACACGGAAAAAAGTATTTTTTGAACTTAAGCAAAAATTACAACTTCGACTTGTAAATCAAGTAAATACAAGGAAAATAAGCAGTAGATACTGTAAACATTGTAATTTTAGCTCATTTTCCTAGCACTTGGCCGGATTCATTAGTAATAGTTTGTAAATTTTACAATTTGACGGTTCGAAGCGATTTTGCAACATGCCGCACTGTAATACTTACTAATTTATTTTTTGGGTGTAGTTTTGATAATTTTAGGCGATAACTAATAAAATATATATGGACATATTTACGTAAGAATGAAAAGGGCTGGGTGGCAAATTTGAAAGGGTCGGTAAGCTCGACCATATGCGTTTTTTTTCACACTTACATATAATTGCGGCGTTACCAGCGAGGGGGGGGGGCGCAGCTAATCACAGAATATAATATATATTTTATGTACATTAATATTTATCTGTAATAAAAAAATCTGGTTACGCTACTGATTCTATCATAGTATTCTCTATGCGTTGAGTTTCTCAACTTTGCGCGTTCAAAACAAGTAAGTACTTACTATAATTACATACATACTTCGTCCGCCACTTGACCTAATTAAAATTTAATAATTACCTAACAATTATTTTTTATTTTTGTCCATACCTACATATATATTTTTTTGAAAATCTAGCTATAGGTATATTTAATATGTATGGTACGTACCTATTTATTTATTAACCATTAATATATGTGTCAAATAATTATAAAATAAAAAAGCTCTCTTCAAGTCAATTGTCTCATGGAATACATATATTTTTTTATTTTAAAAATTGTTTTACTCTTAATGTATAGGTATACGCCACTGGTGTCACTGAAATAATTTTATTTGATACCCAGTACTTAATTGAATCTTTAATAAGTTTTTAGATTATGAGTTTATTTTAAAATATACTTTTTACAAAAATTTTAATGTTTTTTATTTAGTTAATAATATGAAAATATTTTCTTAGTTAATTTTCAACAATTTCTTATTGAATAGACCAGTGTTTCCGAAAGTGTGGTACTTGTACTTTTGTTTGTGCACGAAAGCGATTAAAGGGGTTCACGTTTGAATGTTTAAAAACATTTCATCAAATATTTCATGTGTATATAATACCTAGCTTTCGTCAAAATTATTTTGTAATAATTCGTATACTGTACACCAGTAAAATTACAGTTTAAAAAGAGGGTACGCACCGTACGCACATAAGTTTGGGAGACACTGATGGTTGCCTATATTTTGTCCTGTTTTAAATTTTCAGCGGTTGGTATCGCTGATAAAACAGGTGTGTTTACAAATGAATTGGATGCCACACCTTCTCTGTAAGATTACTTTATAAAAGTAAATAAAAAGATTTTACTAATACATAGTATGTAGCGTAGTGTATCAAAAATAGTTACACTACTAAACATGTGAGTGGATTTAATTTTTAATATATAAAATATCTCTGTTTAGCTTAAAATTAACTTAATTTAAGTAGGGCACATCTTTCAAAAATGACTCATTTTGTATTCGTTTATATTATTGAAATAAATATTATTTACAGACTTCACTAATACAAAAACAGTCAAACAAATCCCTACAATGGGTACTCCATCAGTTTATTCTCATGTAACGAGTAGATCTTCAGCGAATCTCCGATCAAGTCGATCTGTCAAATCACTTCGAGTGCCTTGGTATCGAAAACCAATTCTTCAAGATGCATACTTCTTAGATATACAACGAGCTTCATTATTCACAGCATTTTTTGCTATTGTATGTAACTAATTTATCTTTTAAAATTAAGTTTTATTGAAATTTGTTTTCTTTGCAGTTCTTAGCGATATTCACAATAGTGACAGCTATTTTTGATATTTATTGTTACTCAATGGCAGTTCCCGGCTCCACACATTATGGATATTATATTCTATCATATCAGTTTGTGTACGTTGGCAATCATCATGGTATGTATAAACATTGTTTTAAAATTCATAGTACTTGTAAAATTAATTACTGTACCTTTTTTTACAGTGAGGAACGCATTAATTGTTTTTGCACTGTTTTCATTAATTGGAGCAATGGCAGTATTTGTAACAAGCATTTTATTAGCAATAGCCCTAAGAAAGGTATAAAGTCAATAAAAATAAATCTATATTTACTATAAATATACTAACATGAATCTTTTTTAGGAATATGAAAAGAAGATTGTTCCTTGGCTAATATGTTTTGCAGCATTTACATTGTTCCGTTTATTTGCATACTTGTTCTTTTGCATCGTAAATGATATGATATTTGCATACAATGTAATGATGTGTTTATGTTGGACAGTATTTCTGACTATAAGTATATACGGATGGATATTGGTTTATTCACTATATATAGAATTAACAGATTTGACAAGACTAGAAGATTTGGCACATTTAAGAGTAAGTTATAATATTACAAATTATACACGCATTTTATATTTTATATTTATTATGTTAGTTATTTATATAATATTCAAAAACAATCATACAATTCTCTTTGTAATTCATTAATATTTGATTTTAATTTGCACTTCAAAAGGTGATGGATAGACCTTTGGGTAAGATAATTCACAGACAACGATATTAATGCTTTTGTATTATTGATTTTGTGCATTTTAATTTTTTTTTGTTATTTTTGTATAGATGTGTTTAAAAATTGGAAAATTGCATGTCTAATGTCCGGTATTATAAACGTCCTAGCAAATTTGCAAACTTGCTAACACTCTCAAATGAGATACCAAACTTATATGACAGTTCTGTTGAAGGTTTTTGATGACTTTGACATATTTTGCGCAAGCGTTGTATGTAAAAACCAACGGTATTAAAACAGTTGTGCTATTATGAAAATTATTTTATACGGTCAGAGTCGCCAACTGTGTTACAATACGTTGAAGTGTCACTGCTCTAAATTACATAACTAATTCATAGATACTATAACAAAATTAATAACCTCATGTCTCGAGTGCTTGCAAGCTTGCAAATTTTGCTGGTTCGTTTATAATACCGGACATAAATCATTTATTACAGGATACTTAATATGTATATTAATATACCTCACATAAACTTTGTTGCCCTGTTATTACTATAAAAATTAGTATGTTAGGGCCACAAAATTTTTATAAAAACATTGTTATCTGAAAATTATAACTTATTTGTTGTTTCTTTATGATAAAATTAGATTTTGCTGTACATAAAAAAGAGATAATTTTTTTTTTAATTAAAATGGTTTTTCTGTTTACAGATAGGAACAATGGCCTCTCTGAATGCATCGACAGCTCAGTCTCTGGCGGGTTCTAGGCCTACAACACCCCACAGCACAGTTTCTACGATGCCTGTTTAATTAGTAGCTATCTATTTGATGTAGTAAATGTATTTTATCCGTCCATTTGTATAATATATTTTTTTTATCGTGATAGTATTTTTAACTATTAAGTGTAGCTATCACTTAATTATTTTTACAACAGTGATGTATTTTTTAATACTTTAACTGAGAACTATGACCAAATAATTACATTTTAGATCTTTTATCGCTAAAGTTAACCAATAAAAAAGAGAGAAGTTTTTAGCATCACTGTTTTACAGCTTAATATTTTATGTATATTAGCAATATTGGTAAATACGGAGAAAATGGGTGGACCGACATTACAACTATCAAAAACCACATGTTGATGTGTTAGAATCATTAGAATAGAGTAGAATTTGCTGTAACTATAGTTATGGTACATGTATCCATTTTACCCCAATAGATTGCCCTAACTAAGGCAGAGATTGAATCCCTGTTTATAAACTAAACTAACTACCTTTTGCCCTAATAGATGCCCTAACCAAGGACAATTAACATGTATATTATTAAAACATTAACTCTGTTTTGAAAAACTATATATAGGTGTTTTTGACAGTTGTAACGTCAATCCACCCATGTTCTCCTGTTTAACCGCAATATTATATTTTGTAGTAATTATATATGAAGTATTATTTGTTAAAAGTGTAGAAAAAAGCACAAGCATTTATATTCATGTCATTTGCTTATTTATTTAAGCATTAAAATAAGTTTATACACTCTTAATATATTGGTAGATCCATCCATGAAAAATTATATTCAATTAAAAACTATTGAAAGTAATAGTAAACTATAGGTATATTATTAATAAACAAGATAATCTATAGTTATAGGCCATTTTTACTCAAGACGTGCCTTTCTTCTGTAGTAAAATTGAAATAATTTATTGACAAACATAAATTATGAACAAATGAATAATGCACAATATTTACAATATTATTTATGTACAAATCTTACAACTTATTGTTAGAGAAAATGTTTTAATAACATAATAACAAGTATTATTATTTGTGTTTATGATACTTTATTTAGTATCAAACAGTAATATGTGCCTATGTATTTAGTTTTAACATTTGATTTATTTTTATGTTATAATATTTAAAAGTTCAAATTCGTCCATTTTTATAACAAACGAAAAAATGTATCTCGTATATAAAAATGAATCTTTATTGTTATATATATTTTATACTAACTTTTTTTATTTTAAAATAAAGAAAACATATACAAAATAAATTCATATTTTTATTTTATATAAAAGTTTTACACATAATGTATAAAAATAAATATTAATATTAAATTAAAATATATCAGTCAACTAAATCTTATTTGCTAAATATTTTATTAAGAACACTTATACGTATGCCACATGAATATAGCACCAAATTTTTTTAATATGTACCTAATAATAAAAAAATATTTATTTTTAAATATTCTACTTGTCTAATCAATATTTGTTATATAAAAATCAGTGACGTATTTTTAAATTCTGCAGCTCTGGACAAAGATGATTTGCCGCCCTCTTCGGAATATTTTATAACAAAATAAACAATACTTTTGACAGTTTTAAATATTGTCTAAAGATCAGGCGAGGACTAAAAAAAGGGTTAAAAAAGCGTGCATAATTTGATCATTGATGAATAAAAAAAAAGTTTATGCCTGAACTTGTCAGCCCCTTCAAATTTGTCATCCATTTCGCTCTTACATTAATACGTCCCTGTACATAATGTTAAAAAAATTAGTGTGTGTACTTATGTACACGCGTTAGAAGTTATACTTCTTTGGCGTGTTTGAAAAACGACTACGAATAATCTCAATTTTAACTTGATTAAATGAATAAAATAATGCAATGCATATAAATTTATAAAGAACACTAATATTTTATTTAGTAATTCGTAACATTTTTTCACTATACTATTTATTCAAATTAAAATTGAATTGTATATTATTTCAAAGCCCATAATAGTTATAAATCATGAAATTTGAATATTATGATGTAATAATCAACCAATCAGATCAGAAGGTTAAATTTCATTTAGTGCTAGATGGCAGCACCAGTATTAAATCGAGTTTTAAAAAAATAGTTTTTTATATAGGCAATACTCTTTACAGTTGTGTTATTTAAGTAAAAGACAAAATTTCTATAGTTTTGTTGATACCCATGCCTACCTAGTTCCACCGCGTAACGCTTTACTTCGTTACATAGCTTTTCATTTCCGTTACATTGCTAAATTTTTACCCTCAACGTGCTTAAAGAAGTATCACTTCAAAAACTTATTTTAAATAGGTCAAAAATGATTTTTTAACACTAGAAAGATGGGAGCAGTCATTTGATGGTAATTTTAATTTCAAAAACTATTTGACTTACCATCAGTACAGTATATCAAATAAATTACCGTCAAATGAATGCTCCCGTCTTTCTAGTTTTAATTGATCAAGAAATTGAATTCTCTTATAAAAACTTACATTTATACAATTTTACTTAAAATACTAATTGGTAAGCATAATTTAATATGGCCCATAGAATTCTTGCACATATTAAGAAGCTTATCATTTGTATTGTTTTGTGAAGAATATAAAACCTAAAAAAAATATTAGTCATTTAAGTATCCAATAAATTTAAAATTTTTTCCTTACCTGTACCATTTCTTCTTTGCTTCTGGTAAAGTACTTGGATCATCTTTTACAAGATATACTCTTAAACCAAGAATATGTGTTTCATTATATTCTTCCCAGTCCAACTGTTTGATATCGAAGAAAAACAATTTTTTATCTACATCCGATAAAGACTTCCAGAGAGATTGAACGTTTCCATTACTAAATTCCCAAGTTCTTGTTGCAAAATATGATATTACATCACTAAACTTATTAATTTTTTTGTATATTTTCATCATTCTAAAAAATACAATACCTATGTAGATATACTTATTTAATATTACTATTAAGATTATAATACTTACTTTGGTTTTTTTCCAATACAGTAGAGAGCCGTATCAATAATAAGTGCAGGTAAAATGTGTAATAAGAAAGAAAAGAATAAATGAACCAACTTATATTTATGAACGGAGAAACAGTAATACCAAATACATCTCACAGTTGGTACTTCCAAACCATATTTTTTATTTTGTTCCAAAAATTCACCCCATGTTATTGGGTTCTCGCAAGACGAAACATAATTGAACACAGGGATATCTGTCGAGTTACTATAAATAAATAAAAATATTATCAAATAAGCAGTGCATTTTTAAGCATGTTGAAAAATGATCGGTAAATATTTAGGTTTAATGTTTTATCCTTACTTTCTTCTTGTTGTAAGTGAATAAGCGCTAGCTATTAGAGCATTGACAGTCATGTCTACAGGTACCATATCAGCTACTGCATCTTTATCAGCATGTAATGTACGTAATAAGCCAGTACCAGCACCGACAACTACTCCAGTTGGTCCGTAAACATTATCTATCCAACTTCTTACTGGTTCTTTATAAGTAGCAATTACTACAAAACGATAAAAAGTTATTAACAAACGTCAAATTTTTAATAGTTTTTGAAATAATATACATACCGATTGCTGGACGGAATATACAAACTGGCAATCCTTCAGTATTTTCTCTGATAACATTCTCAGCAATAGCTTTAGTAAAAGCGTAAGTATTAGGCCATTTTCCCAATAGTCTAAAAATAAAAATATTTAATTAAATACAAGAATGTTAAACAGAAATTCAGTTGGGCATACTTTGGAGTTATTTCTTCTAAGATTTTATCTGGAGTATGTTCGACCATATGAACTAATTTATTTGCACTTATCGGTGGTGTGTATATTTTTTCGTCAATTTCTTGTCGTGGACAGTTAGCATAGGCTGTTGATACGTGCACCATACTACGTAGATGTAAGCAATCCCGAGCAAGATCCAGCATTTCGTATGTACCTTTTACATTGATTGCAGTTGCTAGTTTCAGTTTTTCATCAAATCGTACTGTAGCTGCTGCATGAAATATAACGGATACCTGTAAATTAAAAAAAAAAATTACATATTAAAAAAATTTTATGTAGTCCATTCTTATATTGTCTATACCTAATAGTCTATATATCATTAAATGATATATAATTATCTTTTATTTGAATAATTTAGTATGGCGTTTTCTTTCATATTATAAATTAGCCTGGTCTAAAAAAATAATGCCCCACTGTATATAAACAAAAAAAATCCTTTTATTAAGACCACACTATACGACTATACCTAAAATTAATAAAAATGTGCAATATTCATATGCATTTTTACTTATACCATTAAAAATTTGAATATATTGTCTCTATCACTTAAATGAAAGGAGATATTGAAAAATTCTATATTATTGAATCATCCTGTATACATAAATTTACCTAATTTGTAATTATTTGCTAAAAATGAGTTTTTTTAAATTAATATTGTATCCAAATTAGAGCATTTTCTAGTTACTTTTATTATCGCATGTAAGCAATTAAATTTAAATAAAGCACGCGATTGTAATTATAAAAAAAAATAAAAAAACAGGTACTACGTGCATCATAAATTATTTGATTATTATTAAAGCTTTGGTCCCTCGTGCGGAATGGGAGTTGCGAATTTCTGCGATTCGAATAACGAGCGATTCGCGTCCCGCATCAGAAAAATATAGAGCAGCGGTTCTTAAACTTATGTGGTCTAGGGACCCCTTTTTTGAACAATTATTTTTCAGGGACCCCCATCCCTGATAGAAAAACAAAAAAGGTCGTTATATACTAATTAATCACTGATAAATAGAAATATAAAAGTACTTAATGTAAATTTTTTTTGCCAAAATAGTTTCACGGACCCCTGTAAAAATTTGGCGGCCCCCCGGGGGCCCGCGGACCCTAGTTTAAGAACCGCTGATATAGAGGAATGATTTTTAACAATAAGAAATTGTTAAAACCTATCAAACAAACAGATTTTTAAAGATGTAAACGTTTCGGAGGCGTAGCTAGAGGTTATTGTGCCCCCAGAGAAAACTGAAAAAGCGCCCACTTGATGTTATTAAAAACCTTTTTATTTTCGTTGTCATGTTAATTTTGGCGCCCCCTAAAATTAACTTTTGTGCCCTTCTGGAGTTAGTGAAGCGTTTTACACTTAAATATTACATTTTATGTATCTTTTTGGAAAACCTATATCCAGTAAGTCGCGATTTTTTAATATCGACATAATAAAAAAGGCAATTAACCTTGACTGTATGCAATACTATACGTGACATACACCATTCATTAAGTACTTACAATAAGTGGAAAATTTCAGCTTACCAATAAGAGATAAATCTCAAAGTTTTCTTTTCTTTACTTACGATTCTATTTGGTTATTTAGAAAATACTATAAATATTTCTACTAGGTAATACTTCTATGCATTTATTTGTAATTTATATTCTTATTTATTAATTGTCTCCTTGTAATTTCTATATAATTCCTTTTCAATTAGCATTAATATTAAAAAATATATATACTGCTTTGATAAAGGTTTCAGGCTAGGTAAACAACATTAAAAATAATTTTAAATTATATGTATTTTTATATTTTATTCACACCTTAATTAAATTTGATATATTTACTAAAAAATGCACCATTTAAAAATAAATATTCAATTACTAAATTAACAATTCAAATTAAATAAACGGAAGGAAATAGCAGAAATTAATTTAGCAAAACGGTTATAAATATTTAAGGTACTTATTTAATTAGCAGACTTTTTGCATAACAGAGCCTTGGGGAGTTTTAGATATATGTAACATACATATAAACATAATATAAAACCTAATAACTAGTAGTGATTAACATTAATCTCGTAACTAGTAGAAGGTCTCTTAATTCTTAAGTACTTATTATTATAATGTGTATTGTGTAGAGCAGTGGTCCCCAACCTTTTTGTACCTAAGAGCACATTTTAGAATACCGGTTAGGCGGCGGGCACCATTTATTTTTTCAAGGTGCCTACATCAAAATCGCGATTTTGATTCAGGCACTCAGGCGTTTTTCACGCCTAAACTAAAAAAGTCAGACATATGCTCTTGCTGACTTTTTGATGGAAAATTTTGTAATTTACAAAAAGGTTCAGAGGCATTTTTTTCATATCTTTCTTAGTTCCTACGTAAGCCGTGACTGTATGGTAAAAAATGCTATTCATAAAATTATGATCGTTGTTTATAATATTGTTGAACGAATTTGTGCAATGTTTGATATATGCTCAAATGTTTTTTATTAACAAATCTACATCAACAAAATATTTTTAATTTATCTTTAGAATTAATGTATATATACCTAAGTGATTTTTGTGATTGCGTACATCCAGAAAAAGATTAAATGGTTACATATTTTTCTGGCTGTAATTTACGGTATACGTTAAATTTGAGAGAATAAATGTAAAATGTTATAATATATTTATAAACAAATATTTTTTTCAAATAAATACGTTTATATTTCTCTAATTAGTTACTAGAAATAAAAAATAAATTACATGTAATTGAAAACTTATTTTTTTTATCGTTTAGGTACAGTCAATGGCGGGCACACGTAAAACAGTCGGCGGGCACAATGGTGCCCGCGGGCATAGGGTTGGGGACCACTGGTGTAGAGTGTAGTATATCCTACATTTGCATATTATATAAAACATTTTAATTCGTATTATATTTTTAAGGCTAAAATTTTTAAATAAAGTATAACAATCGGAAATTTGACTGGTGACTTTATTTTTTGTTGTATTGGCACCCTTATATAGTCTAGTACTAGAATGTTATTATATTATATTATTTGCACTTCTTGATGTTTGTCGTTGCGTTGAAATCACTCGAATAAATTAATATTATTTTGAATATTTACAATTTCAGTTTTCTGACTTAGTTTACAATTAGAGTAATAAATTTTACAGTTTAATATTTTATCCGAAAATAACTGCACTGATGAATTAAAATTATAATTAGTAATTAATATTATAATTATTGTAATTATGTAGGCATGTGATTATATAAAACTTTTTTAATTTGTTCAAAAGTAATATTAGCTAATAATGTTCGAAATATTTTTTTGGCACATAAATATTGCACACATTATTATATTAGTTTATATAATCCGTAAAAATTATCCTTGATGTAACAATTGAATAATTTTATATGTTATGCAAAAACCAATTTATTCATTATTATTTTATTGGTTTTTATTTATAAAAAAAAGTTGGTACTAATTTCAAATATCGCTAGCATAACAATCTACAATTGTTTCTTTATTCACAGTACTACATAAATATAATGTACCTAGTTTTTTTCTTAATTGTAGTTCACTCAAGTTCATTTGAGTTATTTTCAAGTGCAACTTCATATTTATGGAAATTTTCCATTGATAACCTGCTCTATGTTTTTTATTTGATTTTTCTTTTGCATGCGTAAATGCATGGTTTTTATTTTTACTAGAACAAGTACGGCAGTGACGTCAATGGTTCTTGTTGTGTTTATTTATTTTTATTTTGTTTAGGTTTTGTTCGTTGACCTGTAATCAACGATGTACCCATTAGTGAGGGGAAGCTCTTTGTTGTTATATTTAATCTATATCTATAAAATAGTGTGTCCTTAACCACTCACTGACTCACTCATATATCAACGTACAGCCCAAACCCCTAGACCTAGAAACGTGAAATTTCGTAGGTGCCTTCCTTTTATGATGTAAGTACCCACTAAGAAAGGATTTTTCGAAATTCAACCCCTACGGGGTTAAAAGTGGGTGTCAAAGTTTATATAATTTTTTTTTGTTGGCATTTAATTGAATCTTATCGAACATACATACATACATACATACTCAGCATTTCCCAAAATTTAACCCCTAAGGTGTTAGGGGGGTGGAATGAAACATGTAATATATATATAACACAAGTAAGTCGTACTGTACGAGACAAATATCATGAGTTACGAAAATTCAACCACTACGGGAATGGGGGGGAGGGGGGGGGGCTGTAAAATTTTGATATGTTTATCTTCATAATTGTTCTTGATATTAAAGTAAATTCGAACAAATCAATATTCAATTAAAAATGAAAGTTAGATATTCAAGCCCTAATAGCATGGGACGGGGACGAGGATGGATTTAGATATGTTTATCTGCATACCTGCTTTACTTATAAGGTAAATTCGGGCAGAATAGTAATCTATTAAAATTAAAATTTCGACATTCAACCCTTAATGGCGGGGGTAGACAGGGTCTTTGTTTTTGATATGTTTATCTGCAATTAAAATTTCGATATTCAACTCCTAATGGTGAGAGTAGACAGAGGGTTAGTTTTTACAATTTTTAACGAAGATCCGAGATATTTCCTTTTGTTTTATAGGTAATGAATACAAATCAATATAAAAAAATGAATATGTCATCCCCTATCACGTATGGAGGGTTCTAATTAGTTTCCAAGTTTACGGGAGCGAAACCGCGGGATTGCGCTAGTTTTTTTTATATATCGCGATTGTTGAGTTATTAACAGTTATTAAGTATAAATGGAGAGAAGGGTCTGTCCCTTAATGCCTCCCATGGGAACGCCACTGCCTGCAGTTAATTTTTAAAGCATTATATACGTAATTGACATCTATAAACCTAGCGCCGGCATGGCATTGAGCAAGTACATATATAGGTACATTTATATACGTAATTAAAGTAAGCCAAAGCTATCTTTATAGAGCACTTAAAAAATGAACAGGTTTATCTTTACGATTAGTGCCTGCCAACCTTACAAGTAAATGCCTCAGGTGTATTTTAATAAAAACAGTAAATAATCAATAACACAAACATCAAGGTGTGGATGCAGGTGAATTGCATCACAGCTATTTTCAAAGATCTTTAAGAAATTGAAAGTTAACTATTTATGATTGTTGTTAGAATTAAAACTCATTTTTTGCGTTACGTACACGAGACGAGAACCAGGTTAGTCTCGTCTCGGTATCGTCTGCAGTCCTAGTCAAAACAAATTGATATAAATTAATTTACTCTATTTAAACATGTTACGTAATTAATTAATGACCTCTAGGTTATATTATATGTAATAAAGTCAAGTACGATCAAATGAACTAGAAAATATGTAGAAGGTCGTGAGTACTCGTGAGATAGATTTCCGCATTTTTGCTGAAAATAGTTATAGGTGGTCAGGAATATATTAATGTGAACAAGTCATGGACCATATCTGGTCCGCTTGAGTAATTAGTTGGGCCCACAAAAACACTTTGATTATCATGAATTTTTGAGGCAAAATTGTCAGAACACACCTTTAAGTATAATTTTCATCTCCATGGGATTGTGAGCTCAACCATTAAAGGGGTGAAAATTACTGAATATAATTATCTAGTAGGTATTTAATTCTATGTGATATTACTAGCTTGTGAGTAAGCTATAATATTTTAACTAGGCCCTCTGTCAAAAATATATGCCCGCCAATAATAGACTAGGCAGTGGTCCCAAAATATACCCCGTGAATTTTTTACTTCATCTCAATTATTGTGTACTTTTTCCATATCAATTCGAGTGATACTCTAATAAAAATCGAAGAATATTTATTTTTGTACTATTGTAAAAAAATCTTGAATAATTTAAAAATTAACTTATTCAAAATAGTTGTTCACATTTAAGTACCATGTTTTGATCATTTACCGAAAACAAAACCTGATTGTTATTCTCTATTAAGTATCAAATTTTTAATGTGAAAAATAATTTAAAAAGTTTAAAAAATGAACGATATTTAAAGGCCTCTATATTTTGATTTCTTTTTTTTTTAAATATCAATATATCTATGTAAGTAATATTTAATTTAATTTTTATGTATTTTATGTATATTACATTGATGATGATTCTATGAACCGAAACGTTTATACATTTAATATTATTCCGGCGCACTATGCCTACATTAAAAGAAATAAGTGGCTCTCTTATAAAAAAAGCTAGTGACACTATAGCTTTATTATACTTTACTCGGTGTAAAGTGTATTCCATGACGTAAATTTCTATGTCATATTATAATATCTTGTGTGTACCACAATTCAAAAACAAATTGTTTTATAGTTTATTTACACTTTAATTACAGTAAATATTGTGGTGACTAATCCTAGTACTATAGCAGATAAACTAGTTTTTTTGTTTTCTAGATATTAAGTTTTTTAACATAATAATATAATCATGACCATATTTTATAATAATTACCTATGTTGATACAGTTATTACATAGAACGTAAAAAATGTTGTCTGTTTTTGTTTTTATTTACATATTTACTGCTATATATATTTTAATGCCTATATATTTATTATATATGTATATACTAGTTTTGTTAATTAAAATGATTTATTACATTTTATATGTATAAAGGGCTAGGTTGCCAACTAGATTAAAAACTATCTTTGTCAAATTGCTCAATGTACTAAACAAACAAAATAATTAAATTGAGACCGTGACCCTTCGTGCGTAAATAAAATAATTTAATTCGTGAGTAAATAAATTAACTCTTTAACGTGCGTGATCGTGAGCGAAAATCAGTCACGCGCCCACCTGTATTTTATTCGCGAACCACCAGTTAGATAGCTCTGGTCTAGCTCGATATTTTGTTTTGTGAATTTGTGAAGTAGATGATGTTATTTTTCAGTTATAAATTATTTTGCTAATGTATGTTTGTTTTTTTCTTACTAAAGATATTTTTACTTTAAATATTGACTTTAAAACTAAAAGACTTACCTCTTCACATATATTTTTTCTTTCTGATGGGCTGATGCCGAGTCCAGGTAATGTTACATCACCCAAAACACTGACAACCTTGTGGCGAAACTTCGGATGTTCTTTCCTGAGTTTTCCAAAAACCTGTATAGATTAAAAAAATTAATTATTATTGATATAGTTGTTGGCCATCCAGGTACAAAAAAAATATCGACGTTTCAATTAATTTAATATTATTTAATTAAGAACTTGATATGCTCCTATAAATTAGGATAGTTTATTGTGAGTTAAAGAAAATTTAGGATTGAGAGAGACAATGGCGGAATAAAGAAGGTTGTAATCCGGGGCGGAATATTAGCTATGGGGAACCCCCGGCGACACAATATGAAATATTATATTTTGTAGAGTAATAAAAAATAGTAAGATTCAATTTTGGCAACTTGTTTCTTAAAAAAAATATAATTTTTTTACTCACAAGGGAACCTTTTCAGGTCGAAAATTCGTATCGAGTTTAAACTTTGTATATAGTTAGAGGAGGTCAAGTTAAGTAACAAAAAAATTATCCTAGCTGCGGTAAAACGGTTTAAGGGGGTGAAACACCCCTATGAAAATGTGCAAAATAATCATATTTTTCAAATAACTCTGAAACTAATGAAGATTTTAAAAAACCTATAGTGCCAACTTTTCATGATTTTTTATGCTCTTTCGAATGGCGATAGTCAAAATTCAAAAAAATAAAACCGTTAACCCCCACCCCCCACCCACCCCATTATTTATTTCAGATTTTTTTTTCTGTTAACTAAAATTAATTGTAGTATTTAATAGTAATCCAAATATATAAGAAATATTTCACAAAAAAATTGTTTAACCCTTTCATCGTCACATTATCATATTTCGAAAAATATTAATTTAATTTTTTTATTACGTTAGCGATAAGAAAAGTATTGAAAAAGTGTTAAAAAGTTACCAATTTAGAAGGATATTTACATTTCAGGACCCCTAGAATCCAGTAAAATTTTTTTTAGCGAATGTTAGTCTAGAAAACGGCCGGTTAAAATCGTTATTAGTTATACGTTTGTTTCTTGTATTAGTTCGATTTACTTTATATGAATTCAATCCAGCTTCAAATATGAATTAATTTGAAGATTCTTCGAAACTAATAAAGATATAAATAAATGTTTAGTACAACATTTTCTTGAATTTTTAAACTCTTTCCAATGATTATAGTCGAAATTAATAACTCCGGCCGTTTTTGAGATCATTTGGTTAATTTGCCGGAAAACCATCGACTTACATTTGGCATTTGTATGTTTGGATTCTCATCAACATTTTCGACCGAAACCAATAATTTTGTCGTCTTTAATAAGAAAAATAAAAATAATCTGTACTTTTTTTTAATTGCAATGAAAGGGTTAAAATATTTAAATGAAAATTTGTAGTTAAGATGGATTTAAATTATTTTTCTATAATATGCTAAAATTTATTGAATAGAAATAAAAATTATAAATAATTAATGGGGTCAGGGTTAACGGTTTCGTTTTTTCCAATTTCGACTATAATCATTGGAAAGAGTTTAAAAATTCAAGAAAATGTTGTACTAAACATTTATTTATATCTTTATTAGTTTCGAAGAAAATTCAAATTAATTCATATTTGAAGCTGCATTGAATTCATATAAAGTAAATCGAACTAATACAAGAAACAAACGTATAACTAATAACGATTTTAACCGGCCGTTTTCTAGACTAACATTCGCTAAAAAAATTTTTACTGGATTCTAGGGGTCCTGAAATGTAAATATCCTTCTAAATTGGTAACTTTTCAACACTTTTTCAATACTTTTCTTATCGCTAACGTAATAAAAAAATTAAATTAATATTTTTCGAAATATGATAATGTGACGATGAAAGGGTTAAACAATTTTTTTGTGAAATATGTCTTATATATTTGGATTACTATTAAATACTACAATTAATTTTAGTTAACAGAAAAAAAAATCTGAAATAAATAATGGGGTGGGTGGGAGGTGGGGGTTAACGGTTTTATTTTTTTGAATTTTGACTATCGCCATTCGAAAGAGCATAAAAAATCATGAAAAGTTGGCATTATAGGTTTTTTAAAATCTTCATTAGTTTCAGAGTTATTTGAAAAATATGATTATTTTGCACATTTTCATAGGGGTGTTTCACCCCCTTAAACCGTTTTACCGCAGCTAGGATAATTTTTTTGTTACTTAACTTGACCTCCTCTAACTATATACAAAGTTTAAACTCGATACGAATTTTCGACCTGAAAAGGTTCCCTTGTCAGTCTAATATAATTTTATTTTACCATGGCACCCCCCTTCCTTAGCACTTGGAACTCGAGGTGACCCCCTTCTACCATATTTAAAATTAAACCGCCAATCAGATGGGTACGTTTTGCATCCCCACTAGGAATGGCCCTGATTATATTTTTCTTCAATTATATTGATTTACGTAGAAGTTATATGGAAAAATATTTATCAAAAAGAAATATAGGTATATGTACGTAAAAACAACAAGCCAATTATCGAAATTATAATTAGGTACTAACAATGTGTGGTAAGAATGTATTTTTTTGTATATTATATAATATATATCTATCGCATATTTCCAAGGAACGGATTATATTTTTATTCTAAACACGAAATTACGTATAATTTCACGATGTTGGAAATTCTAGATAATTTTTTGCTTCTATAGATAAAAACAATGAAGCCAAATTATACCTTACAAATGTCATTTTTAGTATTCCATCCTGAGATCGAAAAAGGAACATAATTATGGAATCAAAACTGGGTATGTGTGTCCGTATGTCTCTCTGTCACAGCCTCTAGTTCAGAGATTTCCAAACTTGGGGAGGCACGGATTAGTGCAAAGAGAGGCGCGAAAAGTTTAACAGAAATGTAATTTTCATAACATGACATTGATTAAGATAAAAAAAATGTGTATATACATATGTATAAATAAACTTTTATTTTTAGATTTAATGACGTTTGTGCTAATAAGCAAGCACAATCATCACATTAAAAATAAATTTATTTTAAAATAATCCGCATAAAATCCACATATAAACCTAGTAATTATTCTATCAATTACATTTTTTAAATTTTTTGTATTAATACATTTTATACCTTTTTAAAATGCGTTTGTATAATTTTATGAAATAAAGGGGGGGGGGGGGGGGCTTCAAGAAATTTTTTTTAAAGGGTGGCGTAGTTACATAAAGTTTGGAAACCACTGCTCTAGCTATTGAATCGTTTGACGTAGAAAGTTGAGATTTGGCATGATTATATTAATTTATTATTATTAACAATAATATATAGACCTGAGTTATAAAAATATAATGTTAAGCTCTTTGCATTTTTTGAGGGATGGGGTGAATGGGTTATATAATTTTTTTATTATATTTCAGTGAGTGAGGTATCTAATAAAAGCCGAAAATTCAAATATTTTAAATGTGTAATTTTTTTGTTATTATTCAAATCGTTTAGCAAATTAAAAAAAACACGTAAAATTGTTTTTATCCTGCTCATACAATTATTTCTGAATTTAAAAATGAAGAAATCTGAAAATTGGGAAAATGTACATATAGAATGATGTCGAAATCACAAAAAAATTATTAACACTCACCACACTTACGTAGGTACCTATTATTTTTAGATAAATAAAAATTGTTATAAAAATATATAGCAAATCTGAGTTGTTTTCTAATAGACGAACTATTTAATATAGCTAGTGGTTCAAAAACTTGTCTAAAATTAAATTAAATTTAATTAACATAATCGAATTAATTGTAAAACAATATGGTACGGGACACTAATACGCTCGATTCGCACTTGACATTTTTTTTCAAATAAATTCTTTAATTTTTCTGTAATTTTACTTACAGCATCTTCGAAGATTTCATCGACTCTTGTATGAATATCTTTTCCCTTTTTTGGTCTTACTAACAAGTAAATTGTTTGTAGTCCAGGGCACGAACGTAGAAGTTTTTCTAGTAGAACTTTTCCCATAAAACCAGTGCCACCAGATATAAATACACAAGTTCCTGCAAAATAAAATAAAAATATTATTTATACGAAAATAATGCATTCATAGTACTGAAGATTTTTTTATTTTATTTCCAAAAACTTACCATCAAAAAATTGTTGTATGTCCGTTTGAACTTCAGTTCTATTTTCAATTTCAGCATCTTCATTTTCAAAAGTCAAATCTAGCTCTAATCGTGATTTTAAATCTATAAAATAAAATATATTTTTTCATTCAAATGTTTTCTTATAAATATTTAATTTTGTTAATAAAATGTAATGTCTAATAAATATAAACAATAATAATACGTACCATACGTCGATATAATGCTCCCATTCCGTTTTTCTGTTATCGCAACCATTTTCCACAAGTATAACAATCAATAATAGTCAACAATTAAAAAACAATAACAAAAAACAACAGAATATCACTTATACAAAAATTCACGATCACTGATAATGTTTTCATGCATAAAGTAGGTGTACCATCTTATTGTTTTAAAAATATTTCAGCAAATATGTAATTATTTATAAACAAATAAAACCTATTTAAAAATTACTCGCAATGTTGAAATGCTGACCTCCATACACCAGACTTGCAACGTAAGTTTTGTCGTTAGAGTCCTCTACTTTGTCTTTATATATATAGTAAACACAACAATTTGCTTAGTACATATTTTCTTCCACCTCCAGCGCTGGTATATTATTATTTTTTTACTTATCACTCGTACAATGAGATTTCGATGGCAAATGAATTTAATTTGATGATGAGTTAAAATGTATAATCAAGGTGACGTAGTTTTCACAGTTTTTTCTTAATTGACTTCTTGTTTGTAATACGTCATAGTTATGAGTTATTATTGTTATGACCGACTTTTCAAAAATCTTTAAATTGAACACTCTATTATTATTTTTTAAATTTTTATATTTTTTTTGTAAGCTTTATTAAGATACATTTAATAATATGGAATTTTAGATTTAAAATATTTATTTTGGGGTTACATAAGAATCAGAATTATTTTGAAAATTTAAATCAGATTTTTTCATTTTTATCGATTTTTTTATACAGGGTGTCCCATTTTAATCTATCTCCCCCTATTATTTTTTATCTATCAATTAAATCAAAAAATGCTTCAAATAAAAGTTGTTTGGTTTTGAGGGGGACCCAAAATGGCGTTATTATTTTATTTTTTTTTGGCGTCTTCATGGTCAAATAGGCCCAACTTTTTTTTTTCAAATGGAAACCTATATTTTTTATTACAATATCTTATTGTTTGGAAAAAAACAAGTAGCTTTTGTTTCAAAAACTTTTTGTATGACTTCATTTTTTTTAATATTCAACAAAATAATTTTAGATTTTAGAATTTTGTTAATTTTTTACTCGAAACCCATTTACTTTAGAGGAAAAGTGTAAGAAACAAAAAATATTTATTTTAATATGATATAACTAGGAAAATTATTTCAGATTTTTTATTTTATTTTTTATTTGCTTTAATATTTTGAAGAGCAAAAGTTAACAAAAAATCCTGATATAATTTTCCTAGTTATATCTGGTTAAAATAAACATTTTTTGTTTTTTACATTTTTCCTCTAAAATTAATGGGTTTCGAGTAAAAAATTAGTAAAATTCTAAAATCTAATATTTTTTTGTTTAATATTAAAAAAAAAATGAAGTCATACGAAATTTTTTTTGGAACAAAAGCTACTTGTTTTTTCCAAACAATAAGATATTGTAATAAAAAATATAGGTTTCCATTTGAAAAAATAAAGTTGGGCCTATTTGACCATGAAGACGCCAAAAAAATAAAAAATTAATAACGCCATTTTGGGTCCCCCTCAAAACCAAACAACTTTTATTTGAAGCATTTTTTGATTTAATTGATAGATAAAAAAAATTAGGGGGGTGATAGATTAAAATGGGACAACCTGTATAAATAAAATTAGTTTCAATATAAATGTTTTGCTAAATATTTCAAAAATATTACTACAATACAAAAAATGAGATACTGTTATTTATTATTGTTATTACACAATTTAAAAGATTTTTTCAAATGAAAAAAGTATCTAGTTATTTCTTATAATATTAAAAAAAATAACATTGGTTTTCTGAACTTTCATTGAACATCCATTGAATTTAAAAAAAAATCAATGATTTAAATCAACCGGTTTAGATTTTCTTGTAATTTTTTAAAACATCATTTTATATAATATGCGTAATTTTTTCATAATGTTATACATCTAGCATACAAATTTAATCTAAAAAAACTTCAATATCGCTTTCAAATGTTATTAGAAATATTAAATTTTGTACAATATGCTTTAGAACCCTATAACTAAAAAATGATTTAAACATAAATTCAACATTAAAATAATCTGCCGTGTGCCACAGGACTTTCTTATACGTAATAATGACAGTGAACAGTGTACGTGATTTTTATTTTAGTGAAGGATATTTCTAACAAACTAATAAAAGATAGAGTAAAATGAATGAGACATAAACTATAGAAATATTATTTTATACATTATGTATCGAACGAATTTTGTTTAACATAATTACTAACAATAAAATGGAAACGGATGTTTACTCATGTAATTTTTTGAATTTTTTGAAATAAGACAAAAATGTTTTAGATAAAAAATGTCGAGTATGTTATTATCTATAATTTATTCCCCATACATTTTTTTCCAACACTTATGATTTAGCCAGAAATATTTTTTTTAAAATCATTATTTAGAATAATCTATACTGGTTGCTGGGTGCTTTGACCGTACGGATCACGACTAATACCGTCAAGTCGCACGACGACCACTGCAAACTAAATGAATTAGAGTATACAGTGTTTATTCTCAGTATTACGTATAAGAAAGGCCCATGGTACCTATGGCAAACACGTACAGTCTCTGTAATACGTATAAGAAAGTCCCATGACACTCATGGCAGATATTTCTTCTCTGTTATGAACCATTTGAAATGTACTTAAAATCGAATACTTAGTAAAAAAAAAAAATTAAATTTGTTTTTTTCGAAAAAATGAATAGAACATAAATTATAGATAATAATATTACCTACAATTTTCAACTTGGCCATTTTTCTCTAATTCGCACTGTTTCAGTGTAATTCGAAAAATTCAAAAATCGATGTAGGTAAACATCCGTTTCCGGTTGAATGATCGTTTTCAAAAGTAGGAGGTTTTCTTCCCAGGCAAAAATCAATCTTAAGTATAAAATTCCACCTTTCTACGATTTGTCGTATTTGAGTTACAGCGTCTACAGACAGACAGACCGACAGACCGACAGACAGACCGACAGACAGACCGACAGACAGACCGACAGACACACAGACATCATGGCGAAAATAGTCAGAATGGATTCAGGGAAGGTCAAAATTGATAATTCCATCAAAATCCGGATTTCGAAAAAAATCGCGATTACAATACTTACTTATACTATATGTATATTTCATATACATTGGTATAAGAAAGTAAAAATAATTCAGAGTATGAACGAATATTTTTACCCCACCTCCGCCACTGTTTATCTGATAATATTATTAATTGAATTACTTCCAATGCATGTATGGGCAATGTGCAATTATTTTCGATGATATCACAGAAAAATGATATGTAAATTTGTAGACTTTTGAAATTTGAAACACTTTATATGTATTTTAAGCGACAGTGATTTTTGAAGAACGGTGTGAAATACATAAAATATACATATATTATAAATGTACAATTTAACACGCGAGGCGATGTTTGTCATTGAAGATCATTAAGAGTGCATTTTATTTATTAAATGAATACATTTGTCGTACTAAACTACATATTTTATACCTTATAATTAAAATGCTTAACTTTTCGTATTCTTTGTAAGATAAGAATATTGTTTGTATTTGAATTAAAATCTTTCTAAGAAAATATGTATTTTCAGTTCTTATTTTTATGTTTGGACAACAATAGAATTTATATCGATATTATTTTTTTCTATTAAATTAATTCTTATTCTTAAAAAAAAACATTCTAAACTTTCTAAAGTTTTAGTTTTCTATCGACTTAAAGTATTAAACTATTTTAAGGTATCTACTATAAGAAACATATTTTCTATACTTTAACTTATAAAACTAAACTAAAAAAAATCGAATTTCGGAAAAAATCGGCTTTACTATACGTACTTATACTACCATATATGTATGTACATATGTATATTTCATATACATAGGTATAAGAAAGTAAAAATCGAATAGGTGAAAAATGAAGTCCTTAGAAATGTGAGAGTAAAAATAAAATTGGGAAAAGAAATCCAAGTTCTGAATATCGTAAAATTTCGCTATATGATTTCATTGCTGTCCACAAAAAAAATTAAACACACAGTTTCTTAGACAAACTAATTCAAATACAAACAATACATTTTTCCTTACAAAGAATACGGAAAACTATACATTTAAATCATAAGGTAAAATAAATTCTATTGTTTACCTATTAAGTCAATTACTGAGAAAGCGGAATGTGAAGAGGTAAAACGGACCGTGGATTCAGACTCAAAGAACGAAAAAATACTTTGGTCAAAGTAAATTACTAAAACAAATTGTTGTGGTCCTTTGCAACTAATGCAATAGAAAAAGTCTAATACTCTAGAATAGGTTTAGGCTATAAGATAATTGAATCAAGTCATTCTAATATGTATATTAGAAAATATCAATTGTCAATATGTATACATTTTTTATAAAAAATACAACAAAATATTTATATTGCAATAATTGCATAAATGTGTATAGTTGAGTCAATGCAGGTTTTTACTTCGGAACCCTCAGAAACAGCACCGCTTTTAATGAATTTTTTTTTTAATGTTCGTTATACCATACTATTTGAAATCAGAAACAATCCAGCCGTCGGACTCAAAAAAATATTTTTTTTGTTAAAAAAAAATGTATATAAATAAAAAAAATTTCGATGATAACTGAGCAAAATTGTGTTTTTTTGTTATAACTTAGTTGAATAAATATTATTTGAGGAAATGAGCAAAAAAAATTTTTTAATTTTTATTGGCAAACGTTACTTTTCAATTATTTAAACAATTTGCTTAATAAATTATCGTTGACATTTTGACGCAAAAATTCATAAATTAATATACATATTTAGAATTTATTGAATATTGATGAAATTTAGCAAAATTGTTCGAAATACCCTTATTTAAGACTAGTAAATTTTAGAGCACATTACTTGCATTAATAATCATTTTACAGCAAGTTTTGCTACGAAATTTCGTATCCGCTCCAGCCGCGAATAAAATAATAAACGTTTGCCGTTTTGCAAATAAACAAACAATTTTGTCCAAAAAAATTGTAATTATTTGAGATGTATTTATCTAACGTTCCTGAAAGTTTTAACCCTTTTGGTTAACTATTTTCAACTCTAGAGCAGTTTATTCTTTAGATTTTTCACGCGTCAGCGGTAAGTTCGTCACTAAGAAGATCGTTTACTCTGTAAAAAATATTTATAGATTTTTTATAAAATTTTACATAATTGTTCGAATTACTTTAATTTAGCAGTACACAAATTAAGAACACGTCACTAACATTATTAATCATTTTACAACTACTTTTTCCTACGAAATTTAGTATTCGCTCGTGTCGCGTATAGACAATAAACGTTTGCCTTTTTGCAAATAAACAAACGATTTTTCCCAAAAAAATTGTACTTATTTGAGATGTATTTACCTAATGTTTTTGAAAGTTTTAGCCTTTTTGGTTAATTATTTTCAATTCTATAGCAGTATATTCCTCAGATTTTTCGCGCGTCAGCGGCACGTTCGTCGACAAGATCATTTTACTCTGTTAAAAATATTTACTGAATTTTGATAAAATCTTACATAATTGTTTGAAATACTTTAATTTAGCAGTAAAAAAATTACGAGCACGTCACTAGCAATATTTTTCATTTTACAACTAGTTAGGCTACGAAATTTACTATCCGCTCGTGCCGCATATAAGACAATAAACGTTTCCCGTTTTGCTAATAAACAAACAATTTTGACAAAAAATATTATGCTTATTTAAAATACATTTACCGGATTTACCTAATGTTTCTAAAATTTTTAGCCCTCTAGGTTCATTTTTTTAAATGCTACAATGTTATTTATTACAAATTTTAAATTTTTGAGGAAAAATTGGGAAATTTCTGGAAAATTCCTAAAAATTTTTGTATAATTCAACTTTATTTGTGAAAAGAAACACCGTGAATACACATTTCTATCAAAATTTTCAATAAATTTAGACAAAAATTAAAATAAAAATTGGAAAATTTCGGGAAAATTCCCGGAAAATCTTTATTTTGACAAAGTATTCTTATTCAGCGACCCTCTAAACCCCTATAGGTAAAAAAATTTCGTCGAAAATCGGACTTAATATATGAAACCAGTAAATTATACAAATTTTCAAAATTTGGGGGGGAGGGGTTAAATCCGACGACTAGAATGTTTCTGATTTCAAATAGTATGGTATAACGAACATTTTTAAAAAAATTCTATCAAAATCGGTGCTGTTTCTGAGGGTTCCGAAGTTTTAGCCATTTTCGAGCTTCATTGACTCGACTAGTAAGGAACTTCTAAAAAAATGGTACTTAAATTTTTAATCTATTTCTAATACAAAAACAAGAAAATGTAATATCTAGTGAATACTAAATTTATTTGAGGATCCCAAGTTTTATTTTTTATGTACATATAAATTACTTATAGCACAAATGTTGCTTATTTATTATTTAATATTATAAGGAATAAAATTTTCAAGGTTATCATTTTTGAAATTATTTTAATAAAAAAATTAGGTACGAAAGGTTTAAAAAAAATTAACCGTATTTTTATATAATAGACAAAGTATGTATTAAGGTCAATATTGTAAAAAGTTCAAACGTACATAATATATTCCTTTTATTGACTTCAATACATGATTAATGAATCAAAAAAAAATTAGGTATAGCTGTTAATTGTTCTGTAACAAAAAATTGCAATGACTGTCATGAAGTATTTACAATTAGAAGTGTAAATATGTTTTTATATTAATAAATAACTAGTATACCTACGTGACTTTTTATGACTTTTTATTTTATTTGTTAACTTTATGTTTGATTTTGACGCCAGTTGTAAAAACATTCTTTTTTAGTTTCTAGTTTCATATAGTGAGCAATATTGAAAACTAAATACAGTAGAAACCGGTTATAACGACATCGAAGGGACCGGTCATATTGGTCGTAAAAAGCGGATGGTCGTAATAACCGGTAAAAATGCAATTATATGGGATTCTGACTTTTATTTTGAGTCGTTAAAACCGATACATCGTATTCACTGATGTTGTTATAGCCAGTTTCTACTGTAGCCTTATTTTTAATAATAATATTTTCAAAATTATTTCGATAAGCAGATATAGATGACTTTGTATTAATTATTATTTAAATGCTGGTGATGAATTCCGGGTAGCACCTCGTTTTGTGTTGTCTTCTTGACGACGTTTCGGTCGAATCCTATCGGCCATCTTCAGGTCTAATCTGAACTTAGTTCTTTGAACTTCGTTTGACTAGTGTATACATAATCGGTATCTAAATTCAAGTATTCATATATAAATATGCACTATGTACTGGGAACATCCTTACAATTTATTAAATAATCAATGTCTATGAATTAATTAAATGTTATAAAAATTATTTAAATATTTCAACCACAATCCGTACTTATTAGAAAAACAATTATTAACCATGGAATTTGGAATGTTCCGGTTCTTGATGAACATATTATAGTGAGAAAAAAACAATGGACATTATTTAACAAAATCAACATTTTTAGACGTGACCAACTGTACTCACCTGCTTTTAAAAGGAAGATTTATTTTTAATGAAAACATAAATTCCAAATTTTATTTTATATACATATTATAATAATTTTCTTAATTTGGTTTGTTTCCAGTGAAAAATATATTTGCTGTACAAAAAAATGAAAAAAAAAAACAGGAATTTGTTCGTGTTTACAATATTATGTTGTTTTTCAATAACATCATTTATTTTAATAATACATGTATTTTCTTAATTCGGAGTTTATGTAATTTTAGTTTTGTTTTGTTTAATTATTATGACACTGATGTTAAGTTCTTTATTGTTTCTTTATATTTTACTTTCGTTTTATAAATCGTTATAACTTGAAATCAAAATTTTCACAATATTTATATTACTAAAAACTCCTTTTTACTAGGTACCAATTTTTTACATTTAAAATTTTATTGACTATTTTCCACCATTGTCAATATAACTTTTATCAAAATACTCAGGTTATTATTGTTTAAATAAGTATTTACATAAACAAATAGTTGTTTAAATATCAATCAATATCAACATACAAATTAGGATTTCTTAATACATATGCATATATTAAAATAGTTGCGCAATAATAAACTAAGTAAACACTAGTGCATCAAAAGTGCGTACAATTTTCAGTTTATTTGCACGCAGCGCGGTGATCTTCTCACGATTGTTTATTTTCATAAATATCTTCCGTTAGTGCAAAAACCTGTCTATTTGGTGATTAGAGATTAAGTTTTATAGGAATTGTTTGCATACAATTAATTATTCGTAATTTAATTATTTCCGAATTTAAAATAAACTAGGTATAGAAAATTATAATTTTGTATATCGTATTTAATTTTATGATTTAGAACAGTGGTTCTTCACCTTGTAACAAGTGTTAGCGAGATAACGAATATACAGGAAAATAATTATTGTGAACAAATATTTTGTTAAAAAAAGTTTCCTATAACCATTCCTATAATTTTTAAAGGTATAAACCTATTGGGATCCGTCAAATGAGCATACACCACCTGGTGGCAAACTTGTAACTAGACTGGGGGTACAATTTCTATGGTAATAGAATTTAATAATGAAAAAATAAATAATCTCAAGCATAAAACTGACAGATGAACCTACGGTTTATAGTAAAACTTACGATTAAATCACAATATTATGTTTTAAATCATCCAAAAATAAAATGAATGAAAGGACAGTAAGTACCAAGAAAGAATTTTACAATTTTTCTATAATTGATTTATTATAATATAAATATGTATTTAAAAGATTTGATTGTTGAAAAATTGTAAACAATCAAAAATAAATAACGTATGCGTATTGTATTTGATGTTATATTTTATATTATATTTTAACTATTGACGCTGTCTTGTAATTTTTTTTAATTTGCCCTTAGCTGCGCCATGTTTTTTTAGGCTCCTCCCATCTGACGGATCCCAATACTTTAAAATAGTTTATCCTTAACCACTCACTCACCCATATATCAACGCACAGCCCAAACCCCTCGACTTGAAAACGTGAAATTTCGTAGGTGCCTTCCTTTTATGGTGTAAGCATCCACTAAGAAAGGTTTTTTCGAAATTCAACTCCTACGGTTTTTTTTATATATTATAAAAATATATATTTTTGTTCGCATTTAATTGAAACTAATCGAACATATTCTACAATATAAATAATGAAACAATTATTTCAGCATTTCCCAAAATTTAACCCTAAATGTGTTAGGTGAGTGGAAAAATTTGTAATATATATTTTTTTAATTCACCGATGAAATATGGCACATAAGAATGGGGGGGTGGTAAAATTTTGATATATATTTATTTTCATAATTGTTCATGATATTAAAGTAAATTCGGACAAATATAATATTCAATTAAAAATTAAAGTTTGATATTCAAGCCCTAATAGCATGGGACGGGGACGAGGATGGATTTAGATATGTTTATGTATATAAATCTAGCGCCGACATGGTATTAAGTACATATATAGGTACAATAGCATGAGACGGGGATGAGAATGAATTTAGAATTTTAGATATGTTTATCAGCATATCCGCTATACTTATAAAGGTAAATTCGGGCAAAAAAATCATCTATTAAAATAAAAATTTCGACATTCAACCCCTAGTGGCTAGGGAAGACAGGGTCTGTGGATTTGATATGTTTATATACACAGCTGCTTATGTTATAATGGTGGAGTCGGGCAAAATAATATGCAATGCAAAATTCGATATTCAACCCTTAATGGCGAGGGTAGACAGGGGGTTAGTTTTTACAATGTTCAACAGATCCGAGATATTTACATTTTTTATAGGTAATTAATAAAAATCAATATAAAAAAATGTAATATGTCATCCCCTATCACGTATGGAGGGTTCTAATTAGTTTCGAAGTTTACGCGAGCGAAACCGCGTGATTCCACTAGAAGTATTATATTACTAATATCCTAATTCATTAAAAACACCTGACGATAATTTTGCGTAATATTATCTATAATAAATTGTTGACGATAAAACAATAAATACGAAAATATTATTTTATAATTAAAATATTAGCTACATATAATACGACGGCAACGATAATGTAATCGTCCTATTGATCGACTATTAACGTTAATTGGAGAATTAAAATATCGAGCAGATATAAAACAGTCACGGTAGTATTATAGTGGGGATAGGTCGATGGATAGAACTATTGGTCAGTCGTCGGATGGAGTGGTATTTATAAATTTATAAATGTATCATAATAAAATAATTAAAGAAATACTAATATATAAATTATACAACCAGATATACGTTTATGCCACCAAGAAAGTATCCCTTGTATTAAAGAAAATAATTGTAAGAATGAAAAAAAATGTAAAACAATCCAAAGCATCTCCCATGTAAATGTAGATGTGAAAAATACCATCAACTCATAAACGAAAACAACAACGCTCGATCACTTATTGCAGAAAAACATTCCACAACTACTCCTAAGTTCACGTACTACAAATATTGTATAATAGTACCAGAAAGTAATTGAGGATACAAATATAACAAATTCCGATCGCTTATTGTTGAGATACAATCCACTGCTACCAAGTTCCCGTACTACAAATATTATATAATATAGTACAAGTACAAGAAATTAATTGTAGAAATGAAAATATTTTTTAATAGAATATAATAAATCTCGACCACTTATTCTTGGACGAAAACAACAACAATTATTGTAGTAAAACAATCCACAGCTACTCCCAAGTTACCGTACTACAAATAATATTCAATGTAGTCCAAGTACCAGAAAGTAATTGAAGATATGAAAAATGTATAAAATCTGAATGAAAAAACAATGCTCTATCACCAATTGTAGGAAAACATACCACAATTACTACCCAGTTACTGTATTACAAATAATTTATAATGCAGTCCAAGTACCAGAAAGTAATTGAAGATATGAAAAATGTATAAAATATGAAAGAAAAAACAATGCTCTATCACCAATTGTAGTAAAAAACATACCACAATTACTACCCAGTTACCGTACTACATTAATTTATAATGTAGTACAAGTACCAGAAAGTAATTGTAGATATGAAAATAACAACTCCGATCACTTATTGTTGAGATGCAATCCACAGCTACCCCCAAGTTACCGTAGTACAAATAATTTATAATGTAGTCCAAGAACCAGAAAGTAAATGAAGATATGAAAAACGTATAAAATCTAATAAAAAAAACAATGCTCTATCACCAATTGTAGAAAAACATACCACAATTACTACCCAGTTCCCGTACCTCAAATATATTATAATGTAGTACAAGCACCAGAAAGTAATTGTAGATATGAAAATTTTCTTAATTGAATATAATAATTCTAGAACACTTATTGCAGAAAAACATTCCACAACTACTCCCAAGTTCCCGTACTACAAATATTATAAAATGTATTACAAGTACCAGATAGTAATTTTATATGAAAAATATCATTAATTCTTGGACGTAGACAACAACAATTATTGTAGTTTTAAAACAATCCACAGCTACTCCCAAGTTAACGTACTACAAATAATTTATAATGTAGTCCAAGTACCAGAAAGTAATTGAAGATATGAAGAATGTATAAAATCTGAAAGAAAAATCAATGCTCGCTGTATCACCAATTGTAGAAAAACATACCACAATTACTACGCAGTTCCCGTACTACAAATATATTATAATGTTGTACAAGCACCAGAAAGTCATTGTAGATATGAAAATTATCAAAATATATTAAATAAAAATAACAACGCTCGATCACCTATTACAGAAAACATCCCACAACTACTACCAAGTTCCCGTACTACAAATATTAAATAATGTAGTACAAGTAACAGAAAGTAATTGTAGAAATGAAAATTGTCAAAGTATATTAAATAAAAATAACAACGCTCGATCACTTATTGCAGAAAACATCCCACAACTACTACCAAGTTCCCGTACTACAAATATTAAATAATGTAGTACAAGTACCAGAAAGTAATTGTAGGTATGAAAATTGTCAAAATATATTAAATAAAAATAACAACGCTCGATCACTTATTGCAGAACAACATTCCACAACTACTCCCAAGATCCCGTACTATAAATATAATATAATATAGTGCAAGTACCAGAAAGTAATTGAAGATATGAAAAATGTATAAAATCTGAAAGAAAAAACAATGCTCGATCACCTATTGTAGAAAAACATACCACAGTTACTACCCAGTTCCCGTACTACAAATATATTATAATGTAGTACAAGTATCAGAAAGTAATTGTAGAAATGAAAATTTTCTTAATTGAATATAAAAATTCTCGACCACTTATTCCAGAAAAACATCCCTCAACTACTACCAAGTTCCCGTACTACAAATATTATAAAATGTATTACAAGTACCAGAATATAATTGTAGATATGAAAATAACAAATCCCGATTGCTTATTGTTGAAATACAATCCACAACAACTACCAAGTACCCGTACTACAAATAATATACAATGTAATCCAAGTACCAGAAAGTAATTGAAGATATGAAAAATGTGTAAAATCTGAAAGAAAAAACAATGCTCTATCACCAATTGAAGTAAAAAACATTCCACAATTACTACCCAGTTCCCGTACTACAAATATATTTTAATCTATTACAAGCACCAGATAGTAATTGTAGATATGAAAAATATCATTAATTCTTGGACATAGGCAACAACAATTATTGTAGTTTTAAAACAATCCACAGCTACTCCCAAGTTACCGTACTACAAATAATTTATAATGTAGTACAAGTACCAGAAAGTAATTGTAGATATGAAAATCCCGATCACTTATTGTTGAGATGCAATCCACAGCTACTCCCAAGTTACCGTACTACAAATAATTTAGTAAAAAATAATAATAATAAATAATGTAGTCAAAGTACCAGAAAGTAATATGAAAAATGTATAAAATCTGATAAAAAAAACAATGCTTGATCACCTATTGTAGTAAAACACTCCACAACTACTACCAAGTTCCCGTACTACAAATATTATATAATGTAGTCCAAGTACCAGAAAGTAATTGAAGATATGAAAAATGTGTAAAATCTGAAAGAAAAAACAATGCTCTATCACCAATTGAAGTAAAAAACATACCACAATTACATCCCAGTTCCAGTACTACAAATATATTATAATGTAGTACAAGTACCAGAAAGTAATTGAAGATATGAAAAATGTATATGATAAAATCTGAGAAATAATAACAATGCTCTATCACCAATTGTAGAAAAACATACCACAGTAACTACTCAGTTCCCGTACTACAAATATATTATAATGTAGTACAAGCACCAGAAAGTCATTGTAGATATGAAAAAATGTATAAAATCTGTAAAAGAAAACACTAATGCTCGATCACCTATTGCAGAAAAACATCCCACAACTACTACCAAGTACCCGTACTACAAATATTATATAATGTAGTACAAGTACCAGACAGTAATTGTAGAAATGAAAATTTTCTTAATTGAATATAATAATTCTCGACCACTTATTGCAGAAAGACATTCCACAACTACTCCCAAGTTCCCGTACTACAATTATTATAAAATGTATTACAAGTACCAGAAAGTAACTGTAGATATGAAAATAACAAATCCCGATCGCTTATTGTTGAGTTACAAACCACTTATTGCAGAAAGACATTCCACAACTACACCCAAGATCCCGTACTACAATTATTATAAAATGTATTACAAGTACCAGAAAGTAACTGTAGATATGAAAATAACAAATCCCGATCGCTTATTGTTGAGATACAATCCACAACAACTACCAAGTTCCCGTACTACAAATATAATGCAATGTAGTACAAGTAACAGATAGTAATTGTAGATATGAAAAATATAATTAATTCTTGGACGAAAATAATAATTATTGTAGTAAAACAATCCACAGCTACTCCCAAGTTACCGTACAACAAATAATATACAATGTAGTCCAGGTACCAGAAAGTAATTGAAGATATGAAAAATTTGTAAAATCTGAAAGAAAAAACAATGCTCTATCACCAATTGAAGTAAAAAACATACCACAATTACTACCCAGTTCCCGTACTACAAATATATTATAATGTAGTACAAGCACCAGAAAGTCATTGTAGATATGAAAAAATGTATACAAATCTGTAAAAGAAAACACTAATGCTCGATCACCTATTGCAGAAAAACATCCCACAACTACTACCAAGTTCCCGTACTACAAATATTATATAATGTAGTACAAGTACCAGAAAGTAATTGTAGAAATGAAAATTTTCTTAATTGAATATAATAATTCTCGACCACTTATTGCAGAAATACATTCCACAACTACTCCCAAGTTCCCGTACTACAATTATTATAAAATGTATTACAAGTACCAGAAAGTAATTGTAGATATGAAAATAACAAATCCCGATCGCTTATTGCTGAGATACAATCCACAACAACTACCAGGTTCCCGTACTACAAATATAATGCAATGTAGTACAAGTAACAGATAGTAATAGTAGATATGAAAAATCATTAATTCTTGGACGAAAATATTAATTATTGTAGTAAAACAATCCACAGCTACTCCCAAGTTACCGTACTACAAATAATTTATAATGTATTCCAAGTACCAGAAAGTAATTGAAGATATGAAAAATGTGTAAAATCTGAAAGAAAAAACAATGATCTATCACCAATTGATGTAAAAAACATACCACAATTACTACCCAATTCCCGTACTACAAATATATTACAATGTAGTCCAAGTACCAGAAAGTAATTGAAGATATGAAAAATTTGTAAAATCAGAAAGAAATAACAATGCTCTATCACCAATTGAAGTAAAAAACATACCACAATTACTTCCCAGTTCCCGTACTACAAATATATTTTAATGTAGTACAAGTACCAGAAAGTAATTGAAGATATGAAAAATGTATATGATAAAATCTGAGAAAAAAAAACAATGCTCTATCACCAATTGTAGAAAAACATACCACAGTCACTACCCAGTTCCCGTACTACAAATAATATACAATGTAGTCCAGGTACCAGAAAGTAATTGAAGATAAGAAAAATTTGTAAAATCTGAAAGAAAAAACAATGCTCTATCACCAATTGAAGTAAAAAACATACCACAATTACTACCCAGTTCCCGTACTACAAATATATTATAATGTAGTACAAGCACCAGAAAGTCATTGCAGATATGAAAAAATGTATACAAATCTGTAAAAGAAAACACTAATGCTCGATCACCTATTGCAGAAAAACATCCCACAACTACTACCAAGTTCCCGTACTACAAATATTATATAATGTAGTACAAGTACCAGAAAGTAATTGTAGAAATGAAAATTTTCTTAATTGAATATAATAATTTTCGAGCACTTATTGCAGAAAGACATTCCACAACTACTCCAAAGTTCCCGTACTACAATTATTATAAAATGTATTACAAGTACCAGAAAGTAACTGTAGATATAAAAATAACAAATCCCGATCGCTTATTGTTGAGATACAATCCATAACAACTACCAAGTTCCCGTACTACAAATATAATGCAATGTAGTACAAGTAACAGATAGTAATTGTAGATATGAAAAATATCCTTAATTCTTGGACGAAAATAATAATTATTGTAGTAAAACAATCCACAGCTACTCCCAAGTTACCGTACTACAAATAATTTATAATGTAGTCCAAGTACCAGAAAGTAATTGAGGATATGAAAAATGTATAAAATCTGAAAGAAAAAATTATGCACGATCACCAATTGTAGAAAAAAATACCACAGTTACTACCCAGTTCCCGTACTACAAATATATTATAATGTAGTACAAGCACCAGAAAGTCATTGTAAATATGAAAAAATGTATACAAATCTGTAAAAGGAAACACTAATGCTCTATCACCAATCGAAGTAAAAAACATACCACAATTACTTCCTAGTTCCCGTACTACAAATATATTATAATGTAGTACAATTACCAGAAAGTAATTGAAGATATGAAAAATGTATATGATAAAATCTGAGAAAAAAAAACAATGCTCTATCACCAATTGTAGAAAAACATACCACAGTTACTACCCAGTTCCCGTACTACAAATATATTATAATGTAGTACAAGCACCAGAAAGTCATTGTAGATATGAAAAAATGTATACAAATCTGTAAAAAAAAACACTAATGCTCGATCACCCATTGCAGAAAAACATCCCACAACTACTACCAAGTTCCCGTACTACAAATATATTATAATGTAGTACAAGCACCAGAAAGTAATTGTAGACATGAAAAAATGTATACAAATCTGTAAAAAAAAACACTAATGCTAGATCACCCATTGCAGAAAAACATATCACAACTACTCCCAAGTTCCCGTACTACAATTATTATAAAATGTATTACAAGTACCAGAAAGTAACTGTAGATATGAAAATAACAAATCCCGATCGCTTATTGTTGAGATACAATCCACAACAACTACCAAGTTCCCGTACTACAAATATAATGCAATGTAGTACAAGTAACAGATAGTAATTGTAGATATGAAAAATATAATTAATTCTTGGACGAAAATAATAATTATTGTAGTAAAACAATCCACAGCTACTCCCAGGTTACCGTACTACATATAATATACAATGTAGTCCAGGTACCAGAAAGTAATTGAAGATATGAAAAATTTGTTAAATCTGAAAAAAAAACAATGCTCTATCACCAATTATAGTAACAAACATACCACAATTACTACCCAGTTCCCGTACTACAAATATATTATAATGTAGTACAAGCACCAGAAAGTCATTGTAGATATGAAAATATGTATACAAATCTGTAAAAGAAAACACTAATGCTCGATCACCTATTGCAGAAAAACATCCCACAACTACTACCAAGTTCCCGTACTACAAATATTATATAATGTAATACAAGTACCAGAAAGTAATTGTAGAAATGAAAATTTTCTTAATTGAATATAATAATTCTCGACCACTTATTGCAGAAATACATTCCACAACTACTCCCAAGTTCCCGTACTACAATTATTATAAAATGTATTACAAGTACCAGAAAGTAATTGTAGATCGCTTATTGTTGAGATACAATCCACAACAACTACCAGGTTCCCGTACTACAAATATAATGCAATGAAGTACAAGTAACAGATAGTAATTGTAGATATGAAAAATATCATTAATTCTTGGACGAAAATAATAATTATTTTAGTAAAACAATCCACAGCTACACCCAAGTTACCGTACTACAAATAATTTATAATGTAGTCCAAGTACCAGAAAGTAATTGAAGATATGAAAAATGTGTAAAATCTGAAAGAAAAAACAATGATCTATCACCAATTGATGTAAAAAACATACCACAATTACTACCCAGTTCCCGTACTACAAATATATTACAATGTAGTCCAAGTACCAGAAAGTAATTGAAGATATGAAAAATTTGTAAAATCAGAAAGAAATAACAATGCTCTATCACCAATTGAAGTAAAAAACATACCACAATTACTTCCCAGTTCCCGTACTACAAATATATTTTAATGTAGTACAAGTATATAATAAATATATTATAATGTAGTACAAGTACCAGAAAGTAATTGAAGATATGAAAAATGTATATGATAAAATCTGAGAAATAATAACAATGCTCTATCACCAATTGTAGAAAAACATACCACAGTTACTACTCAGTTCCCGTACTACAAATATATTATAATGTAGTACAAGCACCAGAAAGTCATTGTAGATATGAAAAAATGTATACAAATCTGTAAAAGAAAACACTAATGCTCGATCACCTATTGCAGAAAAACATCCCACAACTACTACCAAGTACCCGTACTACAAATATTATATAATGTAGTACAAGTACCAGACAGTAATTGTAGAAATGAAAATTTTCTTAATTGAATATAATAATTCTCGACCACTTATTGCAGAAAGACATTCCACAACTACTCCCAAGTTCCCGTACTACAATTATTATAAAATGTATTACAAGTACCAGAAAGTAACTGTAGATATGAAAATAACAAATCCCGATCGCTTATTGTTGAGTTACAAACCACTTATTGCAGAAAGACATTCCACAACTACACCCAAGATCCCGTACTACAATTATTATAAAATGTATTACAAGTACCAGAAAGTAACTGTAGATATGAAAATAACAAATCCCGATCGCTTATTGTTGAGATACAATCCACAACAACTACCAAGTTCCCGTACTACAAATATAATGCAATGTAGTACAAGTAACAGATAGTAATTGTAGATATGAAAAATATAATTAATTCTTGGACGAAAATAATAATTATTGTAGTAAAACAATCCACAGCTACTCCCAGGTTACCGTACTACAAATAATATACAATGTAGTCCAGGTACCAGAAAATAATTGAAGATATGAAAAATTTGTAAAATCTGAAAGAAAAAACAATGCTCTATCACCAATTGAAGTAAAAAACATACCACAATTACTACCCAGTTCCCGTACTACAAATATATTATAATGTAGTACAAGCACCAGAAAGTCATTGTAGATATGAAAAAATGTATACAAATCTGTAAAAGAAAACACTAATGCTCGATCACCTATTGCAGAAAAACATCCCACAACTACTACCAAGTTCCCGTACTACAAATATTATATAATGTAGTACAAGTACCAGAAAGTAATTCTAGAAATGAAAATTTTCTTAATTGAATATAATAATTCTCGACCACTTATTGCAGAAATACATTCCACAACTACTCCAAAGTTCCCGTACTACAATTATTATAAAATGTATTACAAGTACCAGAAAGTAACTGTAGATGTAAAAATAACAAATCCCGATCGCTTATTGTTGAGATACAATCCATAACAACTACCAAGTTCCCGTACTACAAATATAATGCAATGTAGTACAAATAACAGATAGTAATTGTAGATATGAAAAATCATTAATTCTTGGACGAAAATATTAATTATTGTAGTAAAACAATCCACAGCTACTCCCAAGTTACCGTACTACAAATAATTTATAATGTATTCCAAGTACCAGAAAGTAATTGAAGATATGAAAAATGTGTAAAATCTGAAAGAAAAAACAATGATCTATCACCAATTGATGTAAAAAACATACCACAATTACTATCCAATTCCCGTACTACAAATATATTACAATGTAGTCCAAGTACCAGAAAGTAATTGAAGATATAAAAAATTTGTAAAATCAGAAAGAAATAACAATGCTCTATCACCAATTGAAGTAAAAAACATACCACAATTACTTCCCAGTTCCCGTACTACAAATATATTTTAATGTAGTACAAGTACCAGAAAGTAATTGAATATATGAAAAATGTATATGATAAAATCTGAGAAAAAATAACAATGCTCTATCACCAATTGTAGAAAAACATACCACAGTCACTACCCAGTTCCCGTACTACAAATAATATACAATGTAGTCCAGGTACCAGAAAGTAATTGAAGATAAGAAAAATTTGTAAAAGCTGAAAGAAAAAACAATGCTCTATCACCAATTGAAGTAAAAAACATACCACAATTACTACCCAGTTCCCGTACTACAAATATATTATAATGTAGTACAAGCACCAGAAAGTCATTGTAGATATGAAAAAATGTATACAAATCTGTAAAAGAAAACACTAATGCTCGATCACCTATTGCAGAAAAACATCCCACAACTACTACCAAGTTCCCGTACTACAAATATTATATAATGTAGTACAAGTACCAGAAAGTAATTGTAAAAATGAAAATTTTCTTAATTGAATATAATAATTTTCGAGCACTTATTGCAGAAAGACATTCCACAACTACTCCAAAGTTCCCGTACTACAATTATTATAAAATGTATTACAAAAACCAGAAAGTAACTGTAGATATAAAAATAACAAATCCCGATCGCTTATTGTTGAGATACAATCCATAACAACTACCAAGTTCCCGTACTACAAATATAATGCAATGTAGTACAAGTAACAGATAGTAATTGTAGATATGAAAAATATCCTTAATTCTTGGACGAAAATAATAATTATTGTAGTAAAACAATCCACAGCTACTCCCAAGTTACCGTACTACAAATAATTTATAATGTAGTCCAAGTACCAGAAAGTAATTGAGGATATGAAAAATGTATAAAATCTGAAAGAAAAAACTATGCACGATCACCAATTGTAGAAAAACATACCACAGTTACTACCCAGTTCCCGTACTACAAATATATTATAATGTAGTACAAGCACCAGAAAGTCATTGTAAATATGAAAAAATGTATACAAATCTGTAAAAGGAAACACTAATGCTCTATCACCAATTGAAGTAAAAAACATACCACAATTACTTCCTAGTTCCCGTACTACAAATATATTATAATGTAGTACAATTACCAGAAAGTAATTGAAGATATGAAAAATGTATATGATAAAATCTGAGAAAAAAAAACAATGCTCTATCACTAATTGTAGAAAAACATACCACAGTTACTACCCAGTTCCCGTACTACAAATATATTATAATGTAGTACAAGCACCAGAAAGTCATTGTAGATATGAAAAAATGTATACAAATCTGTAAAAAAAAACACTAATGCTCGATCACCCATTGCAGAAAAACATCCCACAACTACTACCAAGTTCCCGTACTACAAATATTATATAATGTAGTACAAGTACCAGAAAGTAATTGTAGACATGAAAAAATGTATACAATTCTGTAAAAAAAAACACTAATGCTAGATCACCCATTGCAGAAAAACATACCACAACTACTCCCAAGTTCCCGTACTACAATTATTATAAAATGTATTACAAGTACCAGAAAGTAACTGTAGATATGAAAATAACAAATCCCGATCGCTTATTGTTGAGATACAATCCACAACAACTACCAAGTTCCCGTACTACAAATATAATGCAATGTAGTACAAGTAACAGATAGTAATTGTAGATATGAAAAATATAATTAATTCTTGGACGAAAATAATAATTATTGTAGTAAAACAATCCACAGCTACTCCCAGGTTACCGTACTACATATAATATACAATGTAGTCCAGGTACCAGAAAGTAATTGAAGATATGAAAAATTTGTTAAATCTGAAAAAAAAACAATGCTCTATCACCAATTGAAGTAACAAACATACCACAATTACTACCCAGTTCTCGTACTACAAATATATTATAATGTAGTACAAGCACCAGAAAGTCATTGTAGATATGAAAATATGTATACAAATCTGTAAAAGAAAACACTAATGCTCGATCACCTATTGCAGAAAAACATCCCACAACTACTACCAAGTTCCCGTACTACAAATATTATATAATGTAATACAAGTACCAGAAAGAAATTGTAGAAATGAAAATTTTCTTAATTGAATATTATAATTCTCGACCACTTATTGCAGAAAGACATTCCACAACTACTCCAAAGTTCCCGTACTACAATTATTATAAAATGTATTACAAGTACCAGAAAGTAACTGTAGATATAAAAATAACAAATCCCGATCGCTTATTGTTGAGATACAATCCATAACAACTACCAAGTTCCCGTACTACAAATATAATGCAATGTAGTACAAATAACAGATAGTAATTGTAGATATGAAAAATATCCTTAATTCTTGGACGAAAATAATAATTATTGTAGTAAAACAATCCACAGCTACTCCCAAGTTACCGTACTACAAATAATTTATAATGTATTCCAAGTACCAGAAAGTAATTGAAGATATGAAAAATGTGTAAAATCTGAAAGAAAAAACAATGATCTATCACCAATTGATGTAAAAAACATACCACAATTACTACCCAATTCCCGTACTACAAATATATTACAATGTAGTCCAAGTACCAGAAAGTAATTGAAGATATGAAAAATTTGTAAAATCTGAAAGAAAAAACAATGCTCTATCACCAATTGAAGTAAAAAACATACCACAATTACTTCCCAGTTCCCGTACTACAAATATATTTTAATGTAGTACAAGTACCAGAAAGTCATTGTAGATATGAAAAAATGTATACAAATCTGTAAAAGAAAACACTAATGCTCGATCACCTATTGCAGAAAAACATCCCACAACTACTACCAAGTTCCCGTACTACAAATATTATATAATGTAGTACAAGTACCAGAAAGTAATTGTAGAAATAAAAATTTTCTTAATTGAATATAATAATTCTCGACCACTTATTGCAGAAATACATTCCACAACTACTCCCAAGTTCCCGTACTACAATTATTATAAAATGTATTACAAGTACCAGAAAGTAATTGTAGATATGAAAATAACAAATCCCGATCGCTTATTGCTGAGATACAATCCACAACAACTACCAGGTTCCCGTACTACAAATATAATGCAATGTAGTACAAGTAACAGATAGTAATAGTAGATATGAAAAATCATTAATTCTTGGACGAAAATATTAATTATTGTAGTAAAACAATCCACAGCTACTCCCAAGTTACCGTACTACAAATAATTTATAATGTATTCCAAGTACCAGAAAGTAATTGAAGATATGAAAAATGTGTAAAATCTGAAAGAAAAAACAATGATCTATCACCAATTGATGTAAAAAACATACCACAATTACTATCCAATTCCCGTACTACAAATATATTACAATGTAGTCCAAGTACCAGAAAGTAATTGAAGATATAAAAAATTTGTAAAATCAGAAAGAAATAACAATGCTCTATCACCAATTGAAGTAAAAAACATACCACAATTACTTCCCAGTTCCCGTACTACAAATATATTTTAATGTAGTACAAGTACCAGAAAGTAATTGAATATATGAAAAATGTATATGATAAAATCTGAGAAAAAATAACAATGCTCTATCACCAATTGTAGAAAAACATACCACAGTCACTACCCAGTTCCCGTACTACAAATAATATACAATGTAGTCCAGGTACCAGAAAGTAATTGAAGATAAGAAAAATTTGTAAAAGCTGAAAGAAAAAACAATGCTCTATCACCAATTGAAGTAAAAAACATACCACAATTACTACCCAGTTCCCGTACTACAAATATATTATAATGTAGTACAAGCACCAGAAAGTCATTGTAGATATGAAAAAATGTATACAAATCTGTAAAAGAAAACACTAATGCTCGATCACCTATTGCAGAAAAACATCCCACAACTACTACCAAGTTCCCGTACTACAAATATTATATAATGTAGTACAAGTACCAGAAAGTAATTGTAAAAATGAAAATTTTCTTAATTGAATATAATAATTTTCGAGCACTTATTGCAGAAAGACATTCCACAACTACTCCAAAGTTCCCGTACTACAATTATTATAAAATGTATTACAAAAACCAGAAAGTAACTGTAGATATAAAAATAACAAATCCCGATCGCTTATTGTTGAGATACAATCCATAACAACTACCAAGTTCCCGTACTACAAATATAATGCAATGTAGTACAAGTAACAGATAGTAATTGTAGATATGAAAAATATCCTTAATTCTTGGACGAAAATAATAATTATTGTAGTAAAACAATCCACAGCTACTCCCAAGTTACCGTACTACAAATAATTTATAATGTAGTCCAAGTACCAGAAAGTAATTGAGGATATGAAAAATGTATAAAATCTGAAAGAAAAAACTATGCACGATCACCAATTGTAGAAAAACATACCACAGTTACTACCCAGTTCCCGTACTACAAATATATTATAATGTAGTACAAGCACCAGAAAGTCATTGTAAATATGAAAAAATGTATACAAATCTGTAAAAGGAAACACTAATGCTCTATCACCAATTGAAGTAAAAAACATACCACAATTACTTCCTAGTTCCCGTACTACAAATATATTATAATGTAGTACAATTACCAGAAAGTAATTGAAGATATGAAAAATGTATATGATAAAATCTGAGAAAAAAAACAATGCTCTATCACCAATTGTAGAAAAACATACCACAGTTACTACCCAGTTCCCGTACTACAAATATAATATAATGTAGTACAAGCACCAGAAAGTCATTGTAGATATGAAAAAATGTATACAAATCTGTAAAAAAAAACACTAATGCTCGATCACCCATTGCAGAAAAACATCCCACAACTACTACCAAGTTCCCGTACTACAAATATTATATAATGTAGTACAAGTACCAGAAAGTAATTGTAGACATGAAAAATGTGTAAAATCTGAAAGAAAAAACAATTCTCTATCACCAATTGAAGTAAAAAACATACCACAATTACATCCCAGTTCCAGTACTACAAATATATTATAATGTAGTACAAGTACCAGAAAGTAATTGAAGATATGAAAAATGTATATGATAAAATCTGAGAAATAATAACAATGCTCTATCACCAATTGTAGAAAAACATACCACAATTACTACCCAGTTCCCGTACTACAAATATATTATAATGTAGTACAAGCACCAGAAAGTCATTGTAGATATGAAAAAATGTATACAAATCTGTAAAAGAAAACACTAATGCTCGATCACCTATTGCAGAAAAACATCCCACAACTACTACCAAGTTCCCGTACAACAAATATTATATAATGTAGTACAAGTACCAGAAAGTAATTCTAGAAATGAAAATTTTCTTAATTGAATATAATAATTTTCGAGCACTTATTGCAGAAAGACATTCCATAACTACTCCAAAGTTCCCGTACTACAATTATTATAAAATGTATTACAAGTACCAGAAAGTAACTGTAGATATAAAAATAACAAATCCCGATCGCTTATTGTAGAGATACAATCCATAACAACTACCAAGTTCCCGTACTACAAATATAATGCAATGTAGTACAAATAACAGATAGTAATTGTAGATATGAAAAATATCCTTAATTCTTGGACGAAAATAATAATTATTGTAGTAAAACAATCCACAGCTACTCCCAAGTTACCGTACTACAAATAATTTATAATGTATTCCAAGTACCAGAAAGTAATTGAAGATATGAAAAATGTGTAAAATCTGAAAGAAAAAACAATGATCTATCACCAATTGATGTAAAAAACATACCACAATTACTACCCAATTCCCGTACTACAAATATATTACAATGTAGTCCAAGTACCAGAAAGTAATTGAAGATATGAAAAATTTGTAAAATCTGAAAGAAAAAACAATGCTCTATCACCAATTGAAGTAAAAAACATACCACAATTACTTCCCAGTTCCCGTACTACAAATATATTTTAATGTAGTACAAATACCAGAAAGTAATTGAATATATGAAAAATGTATATGATAAAATCTGAGAAAAAATAACAATGCTCTATCACCAATTGTAGAAAAACATACCACAGTCACTACCCAGTTCCCGTACTACAAATAATATACAATGTAGTCCAGGTACCAGAAAGTAATTGAAGATAAGAAAAATTTGTAAAATCTGAAAGAAAAAACAATGCTCTATCACCAATTGAAGTAAAAAACATACCACAATTACTACCCAGTTCCCGTACTACAAATATATTATAATGTAGTACAAGCACCAGAAAGTCATTGTAGATATGAAAAAATGTAAACAAATCTGTAAAAGAAAACACTAATGCTCGATCACCTATTGCAGAAAAACATCCCACAACTACTACCAAGTTCCCGTACTACAAATATTATATAATGTAGTACAAGTACCAGAAAGTAATTGTAGAAATGAAAATTTTCTTAATTGAATATAATAATTTTCGAGCACTTATTGCAGAAAGACATTCCACAACTACTCCAAAGTTCCCGTACTACAATTATTATAAAATGTATTACAAGTACCAGAAAGTAAAGTAACTGTAGATATAAAAATAACAAATCCCGATCGCTTATTGTTGAGATACAATCCATAACAACTACCAAGTTCCCGTACTACAAATATAATGCAATGTAGTACAAATAACAGATAGTAATTGTAGATATGAAAAATATCCTTAATTCTTGGACGAAAATAATAATTATTGTAGTAAAACAATCCACAGCTACTCCCAAGTTACCGTACTACAAATAATTTATAATGTAGTCCAAGTACCAGAAAGTAATTGAGGATATGAAAAATGTATAAAATCTGAAAGAAAAAACTATGCACGATCACCAATTGTAGAAAAACATACCACAGTTACTACCCAGTTCCCGTACTACAAATATATTATAATGTAGTACAAGCACCAGAAAGTCATTGTAAATATGAAAAAATGTATACAAATCTGTAAAAGGAAACACTAATGCTCTATCACCAATTGAAGTAAAAAACATACCACAATTACTTCCTAGTTCCCGTACTATAAATATATTATAATGTAGTACAATTACCAGAAAGTAATTGAAAATATGAAAAATGTATATGATAAAATCTGAGAAAAAAAAACAATGCTCTATCACCAATTGTCGAAAAACATACCACAGTTACTACCCAGTTCCCGTACTACAAATATATTATAATGTAGTACAAGCACCAGAAAGTCATTGTAGATATGAAAAAATGTATACAAATCTGTAAAAAAAACACTAATGCTCGATCACCCATTGCAGAAAAACATCCCACAACTACTACTATAAAGTTCCCGTACTACAAATATTATATAATGTAGTACAAGTACCAGAAAGTAATTGTAGACATGAAAAAATGTATACAAATCTGTAAAAAAAACACTAATGCTAGATCACCCATTGCAGAAAAACATACCACAACTACTCCCAAGTTCCCGTACTACAATTATTATAAAATGTACTACAAGTACCAGAAAGTAACTGTAGATATGAAAATAACAAATCCCGATCGCTTATTGTTGAGATACAATCCACAACAACTACCATGTTCCCGTACTACAAATATAATGCAATGTATTACAAGTAACAGATAGTAATTGTAGATATGAAAAATATAATTAATTCTTGGACGAAAATAATAATTATTGTAGTAAAACAATCCACAGCTACTCCCAGGTTACCGTACTACAAATAATATACAATGTAGTCCAGGTACCAGAAAGTAATTGAAGATATGAAAAATAAGTTAAATCTGAAAAAAAAAACAATGCACTATCACCAATTGAAGTAACAAACATACCACAATTACTACCCAGTTCCCGTACTACAAATATATTATAATGTAGTACAAGCACCAGAAAGTCATTGTAGATATGAAAATTTTCTTAATTGAATATAATAATTCTCGACCACTTATTGCAGAAATACATTCCACAACTACTACCAAGTTCCCGTACTACAAATATTATATAATGTAATACAAGTACCAGAAAGTAATTGTAGAAATGAAAATTTTCTTAATTGAATATAATAATTCTCGACCACTTATTGCAGAAATACATTCCACAACTACTCCCAAGTTCCCGTACTACAATTATTATAAAATGTATTACAAGTACCAGAAAGTAATTGTAGATCGCTTATTGTTGAGATACAATCCACAACAACTACCAGGTTCCCGTACTACAAATATAATGCAATGTAGTACAAGTAACAGATAGTAATTGTAGATATGAAAAATATCATTAATTCTTGGACGAAAATAATAATTATTGTAGTAAAACAATCCACAGCTACACCCAAGTTACCGTACTACAAAAAATTTATAATGTAGTCCAAGTACCAGAAAGTAATTGAAGATATGAAAAATTTGTAAAATCAGAAAGAAATAACAATGCTCTATCACCAATTGAAGTAAAAAACATACCACAGTTACTTCCCAGTTCCCGTACTACAAATATATTTTAATGTAGTACAAGTACCAGAAAGTAATTGAAGATATAAAAAATGTATATGATAAAATCTGAGAAAAAAAAACAATGCTCTATCACCAATTGTAGAAAAACATACCACAGTCACTACCCAGTTCCCGTACTACAAATATATTATAATGTAGTACAAGCACCAGAAAGTCATTGTAGATATGAAAAAATGTATACAAATCTATAAAAGAAAACACTAATGTTCGATCACCTATTGCAGAAAAACATCCCACAACTACTACCAAGTACCCGTACTACAAATATTATATAATGTAGTACAAGTACCAGAAAGTAATTGTAGAAATGAAAATTTCTTAATTGAATATAATAATTCTCGAGCACTTATTGCAGAAAGACATTCCACAACTACTCCCAAGTTCCCGTACTACAATTATTATAAAATGTATTACAAGTACCAGAAAGTAATTGTAGATATGAAAATAACAAATCCCGATCGCTTATTGCTGAGATACAATCCACAACAACTACCAAGTTCCCGTACTACAAATATAATGCAATGTAGTACAAGTAACAGATAGTAATTGTAGATATGAAAAATATCATTAATTGTTGGACGAAAATAATAATTATTGTAGTAAAACAATCCACAGCTACTTCCAAGTTACCGTACTACAAATATATTATAATGTAGTACAAGCACCAGAAAGTCATTGTAGATATGAAAAAATGTATACAAATCTGTAAAAGAAAACACTAATGCTCGATCACATATTGCAGAAAAACATCCCACAACTACTACCAAGTTCCCGTACTACAAATATTATATAATGTAGTACAAGTACCAGAAAGTAATTGTAGAAATGAAAATTTTCTTAATTGAATATAATAATTCTCGACCAATTATTGCAGAAAGACATTCCACAACTACTCCCAAGTTCCCGTACTACAATTATTATAAAATGTATTACAAGTACCAGAAAGTAATTGTAGATATGAAAATAACAAATCCCGATCGCTTATTGTTGAGATACAATCCACAACAACTACCAAATTCCCGTACTACAAATATAATGCAATGTAGTACAAGTAACAGATAGTAATTGTAGATATGAAAAATATCATTAATTCTTGGACGAAAATAATAATTATTGTAGTAAAACAATCCACAGCTACTCCCAAGTTACCGTACTACAAATAATATACAATGTAGTCCAGGTACCAGAAAGTAATTGAAGATATGAAAAATTTGTATAATCTGAAAGAAAAAACAATGCTCTATCACCAATTGAAGTAAAAAACATACCACAATTACTACCCAGTTCCCGTACTACAAATATATTATAATGTACTACAAGCACCAGAAAGTCATTGTAGATATGAAAAAATGTATACAAATCTGTAAAAGAAAACACTAATGCTCGATCACCTATTGCAGAAAAACATCCCACAACTACTACCAAGTTCCCGTACTACAAATATTATATAATGTAGTACAAGTACCAGAAAGTAATTGTAGAAATGAAAATTTTCTTAATTGAATATAATAATTCTCGACCACTTAAAGCAGAAAGACATTCCACAACTACCCCCAAGTTCCCGTACTACAATTATTATAAAATGTATTACAAGTACCAGAAAGTAATTGTAGATATGAAAATAACAAATCCCGATCGCTTATTGTTGAGATACAATCCACAACAACTACCAAGTTCCCGTACTACAAATATAATGCAATGTAGTACAAGTAACAGATAGTAATTGTAGATATGAAAAATATCATTAATTCTTGGACGAAAATAATAATTATTGTAGTAAAACAATCCACAGCTACTCCCACGTTACCGTACTACAAATAATATACAATGTAGTCCAGGTACCAGAAAGTAATTGAAGATATGAAAAATTTGTAAAATCTGAAAGAAAAAACAATGCTCTATCACCAATTGAAGTAAAAAACATACCACAATTACTACCCAGTTCCCGTACTACAAATATATTATAATGTAGTACAAGCACCAGAAAGTCATTGTAGATATGAAAAAATGTATACAAATCTGTAAAAGAAAACACTAATGCTCGATCACCTATTGCAGAAAAACATCCCACAACTACTACCAAGTTCCCGTACTACAAATATTATATAATGTAGTACAAGTACCAGAAAGTAATTGTAGAAATGAAAATTTTCTTAATTGAATATAATAATTCTCGACCACTTATTGCAGAAAGACATTCCACAACTACTCCCAAGTTCCCGTACTACAATTATTATAAAATGTATTACAAGTACCAGAAAGAAACTGTAGATATGAAAATAACCAATCCCGATCGCTTATTGTTGAGATACAATCCTCAACAACTACCAAGTTCCCGTACTACAAATATAATGCAATGTAGTACAAGTAACAGATAGTAATTGTAGATATGAAAAATATCATTAATTCTTGGACGAAAATAATAATTATTGTAGTAAAACAATCCACAGCTACTCCCAGTTTACCGTACTACAAATAATATACAATGTAGTCCAGGTACCAGAAAGTAATTGAAGATATGAAAAATTTGTAAAATCTGAAAGAAAAAACAATGCTCTATCACCAATTGAAGTAAAAAACATACCACAATTACTACCCAGTTCCCGTACTACAAATATATTATAATGTAGTACAAGCACCAGAAAGTCATTGTAGATATGAAAAAATGTTTACAAATCTGTAAAAGAAAACACTAATGCTCGATCACCTATTGCAGAAAAACATCCCACAACTACTACCAAGTTCCCGTACTACAAATATTATATAATGTAGTACAAGTACCAGAAAGTAATTGTAGAAATGAAAATTTTCTTAATTGAATATAATAATTCTCGACCACTTATTGCAGAAAGACATTCCACAACTACTCCCAAGTTCCCGTACTACAATTATTATAAAATGTATTACAAGTACCAGAAAGTAATTGTAGATATGAAAATAACAAATCCCGATCGCTTATTGTTGAGATACAATCCACAACAACTACCAAGTTCCCGTACTACAAATATAATGCAATGTAGTACAAGTAACAGATAGTAATTGTAGATATGAAAAATATCATTAATTCTTGGACGAAAATAATAATTATTGTAGTAAAACAATCCACAGCTACTCCCAGTTTACCGTACTACAAATAATATACAATGTAGTCCAGGTACCAGAAAGTAATTGAAGATATGAAAAATTTGTAAAATCTGAAAGAAAAAACAATGCTCTATCACCAATTGAAGTAAAAAACATACCACAATTACTACCCAGTTCCCGTACTACAAATATATTATAATGTAGTACAAGCACCAGAAAGTCATTGTAGATATGAAAAAATGTATACAAATCTGTAAAAGAAAACACTAATGCTCGATCACCTATTGCAGAAAAACATCCCACAACTACTACCAAGTTCCCGTACTACAAATATTATATAATGTAGTACAAGTACCAGAAAGTAATTGTAGAAATGAAAATTTTCTTAATTGAATATAATAATTCTCGACCACTTATTGCAGAAAGACATTCCACAACTACTCCCAAGTTCCCGTACTACAATTATTATAAAATGTATTACAAGTACCAGAAAGTAATTGTAGATATGAAAATAACAAATCCCGATCGCTTATTGTTGAGATACAATCCACAACAACTACCATGTTCCCGTACTACAAATATAATGCAATGTAGTACAAGTAACAGATAGTAATTGTAGATATGAAAAATATCATAAATTCTTGGACGAAAATAATAATTATTGTAGTAAAACAATCCACAGCTACTCCCAGGTTACCGTACTACAAATAATATACAATGTAGTCCAGGTACCAGAAAGTAATTGAAGATATGAAAAATTTGTAAAATCTGAAAGAAGAAACAATGCTCTATCACCAATTGAAGTAAAATACATACCACAATTACTACCCAGTTCCCGTACTACAAATATATTATAATGTAGTACAAGCACCAGAAAGTCATTGTAGATATGAAAAAATGTATACAAATCTGTAAAAGAAAACACTAATGCTCGATCACCTATTGCAGAAAAACATCCCACAACTACTACCAAGTACCCGTACTACAAATATTATATAATGTAGTACAAGTACCAGACAGTAATTGTAGAAATGAAAATTTTCTTAATTGAATATAATAATTCTCGACCACTTATTGCAGAAAGACATTCCACAACTACTCCCAAGTTCCCGTACTACAATTATTATAAAATGTATTACAAGTACCAGAAAGTAACTGTAGATATGAAAATAACAAATCCCGATCGCTTATTGTTGAGATACAATCCACAACAACTACCAAGTTCCCGTACTACAAATATAATGCAATGTAGTACAAGTAACAGATAGTAATTGTAGATATGAAAAATATAATTAATTCTTGGACGAAAATAATAATTATTGTAGTAAAACAATCCACAGCTACTCCCAGGTTACCGTACTACAAATAATATACAATGTAGTCCAGGTACCAGAAAGTAATTGAAGATATGAAAAATTTGTAAAATCTGAAAGAAAAAACAATGCTCTATCACCAATTGAAGTAAAAAACATACCACAATTACTACCCAGTTCCCGTACTACAAATATATTATAATGTAGTACAAGCACCAGAAAGTCATTGTAGATATGAAAAAATGTTTACAAATCTGTAAAAGAAAACACTAATGCTCGATCACCTATTGCAGAAAAACATCCCACAACTACTACCAAGTTCCCGTACTACAAATATTATATAATGTAGTACAAGTACCAGAAAGTAATTGTAGAAATGAAAATTTTCTTAATTGAATATAATAATTCTCGACCACTTATTGCAGAAAGACATTCCACAACTACTCCCAAGTTCCCGTACTACAATTATTATAAAATGTATTACAAGTACCAGAAAGTAATTGTAGATATGAAAATAACAAATCCCGATCGCTTATTGTTGAGATACAATCCACAACAACTACCAAGTTCCCGTACTACAAATATAATGCAATGTAGTACAAGTAACAGATAGTAATTGTAGATATGAAAAATATCATTAATTCTTGGACGAAAATAATAATTATTGTAGTAAAACAATCCACAGCTACTCCCAGTTTACCGTACTACAAATAATATACAATGTAGTCCAGGTACCAGAAAGTAATTGAAGATATGAAAAATTTGTAAAATCTGAAAGAAAAAACAATGCTCTATCACCAATTGAAGTAAAAAACATACCACAATTACTACCCAGTTCCCGTACTACAAATATATTATAATGTAGTACAAGCACCAGAAAGTCATTGTAGATATGAAAAAATGTATACAAATCTGTAAAAGAAAACACTAATGCTCGATCACCTATTGCAGAAAAACATCCCACAACTACTACCAAGTTCCCGTACTACAAATATTATATAATGTAGTACAAGTACCAGAAAGTAATTGTAGAAATTAAAATTTTCTTAATTGAATATAATAATTCTCGACCACTTATTGCAGAAAGACATTCCACAACTACTCCCAAGTTCCCGTACTACAATTATTATAAAATGTATTACAAGTACCAGAAAGTAATTGTAGATATGAAAATAACAAATCCCGATCGCTTATTGTTGAGATACAATCCACAACAACTACCATGTTCCCGTACTACAAATATAATGCAATGTAGTACAAGTAACAGATAGTAATTGTAGATATGAAAAATATCATAAATTCTTGGACGAAAATAATAATTATTGTAGTGAAACAATCCACAGCTACTCCCAGGTTACCGTACTACAAATAATATACAATGTAGTCCAGGTACCAGAAAGTAATTGAAGATATGAAAAATTTGTAAAATCTGAAAGAAGAAACAATGCTCTATCACCAATTGAAGTAAAATACATACCACAATTACTACCCAGTTCCCGTACTACAAATATATTATAATGTAGTACAAGCACCAGAAAGTCATTGTAGATATGAAAAAATGTATACAAATCTGTAAAAGAAAACACTAATGCTCGATCACCTATTGCAGAAAAACATCCCACAACTACTACCAAGTACCCGTACTACAAATATTATATAATGTAGTACAAGTACCAGACAGTAATTGTAGAAATGAAAATTTTCTTAATTGAATATAATAATTCTCGACCACTTATTGCAGAAAGACATTCCACAACTACTCCCAAGTTCCCGTACTACAATTATTATAAAATGTATTACAAGTACCAGAAAGTAACTGTAGATATGAAAATAACAAATCCCGATCGCTTATTGTTGAGATACAATCCACAACAACTACCAAGTTCCCGTACTACAAATATAATGCAATGTAGTACAAGTAACAGATAGTAATTGTAGATATGAAAAATATAATTAATTCTTGGACGAAAATAATAATTATTGTAGTAAAACAATCCACAGCTACTCCCAGGTTACCGTACTACAAATAATATACAATGTAGTCCAGGTACCAGAAAGTAATTGAAGATATGAAAAATTTGTAAAATCTGAAAGAAAAAACAATGCTCTATCACCAATTGAAGTAAAAAACATACCACAATTACTACCCAGTTCCCGTACTACAAATATATTATAATGTAGTACAAGCACCAGAAAGTCATTGTAGATATGAAAAAATGTATACAAATCTGTAAAAGAAAACACTAATGCTCGATCACCTATTGCAGAAAAACATCCCACAACTACTACCAAGTTCCCGTACTACAAATATTATATAATGTAGTACAAGTACCAGAAAGTAATTGTAGAAATGAAAATTTTCTTAATTGAATATAATAATTCTCGACCACTTATTGCAGAAATACATTCCACAACTACTTCCAAGTTTCCGTACTACAATTATTATAAAATGTTTTACAAGTACCAGAAAGTAACTGTAGATATGAAAATAACAAATCCCGATCGCTAATTGTTGAGATACAATCCCCAACAACTACCAAGTTCCCGTACTACAAATATAATGCAATGTAGTACAAGTAACAGATAGTAATTGTAGATATGAAAAATATCATTAATTCTTGGACGAAAATAATAATTATTGTAGTAAAACAATCCACAGCTACTCCCAGTTTACCGTACTACAAATAATATACAATGTGGTCCAGGTACCAGAAAGTGATTGAAGATATGAAAAATTTGTAAAATCTGAAAGAAAAAACAATGCTCTATCACCAATTGAAGTAAAAAACATACCACAATTACTACCCAGTTCCCGTACTACAAATATATTATAATGTAGTACAAGCACCAGAAAGTCATTGTAGATATAAAAAAATGTATACAAATCTGTAAAAGAAAACACTAATGCTCGATCACCTATTGCAGAAAAACATCCCACAACTACTACCAAGTTCCCGTACTACAAATATTATATAATGTAGTACAAGTACCAGAAAGTAATAGTAGAAATGAAAATTTTCTTAACTGAATATAATAATTCTCGACCACTTATTGCAGAAAGACATTCCACAACTACTCCCAAGTTCCCGTACTACAATTATTATAAAATGTATTACAAGTACCAGAAAGTAACTGTAGATATGAAAATAACAAATCCCGATCGCTTATTGTTGAGATACAATCCACAACAGCTACCAAGTTCCCGTACTACAAATATAATGCAATGTAGTACAAGTAACAGATAGTAATTGTAGATATGAAAAATATCATTAATTCTTGGACGAAAATAATAATTATTGTAGTAAAACAATCCACAGCTACTCCCAGTTTACCGTACTACAAATAATATACAATGTAGTCCAGGTACCAGAAAGTAATTGAAGATATGAAAAATTTGTAAAATCTGAAAGAAAAAACAATGCTCTATCACCAATTGAAGTAAAAAACATACCACAATTACTACCCAGTTCCCGTACTACAAATATATTATAATGTAGTACAAGCACCAGAAAGTCATTGTAGATATGAAAAAATGTATACAAATCTGTAAAAGAAAACACTAATGCTCGATCACCTATTGCAGAAAAACATCCCACAACTACTACCAAGTTCCCGTACTACAAATATTATATAATGTAGTACAAGTACCAGAAAGTAATTGTAGAAATGAAAATTTTCTTAATTGAATATAATAATTCTCGACCACTTATTGCAGAAAGACATTCCACAACTACTCCCAAGTTCCCGTACTACAATTATTATAAAATGTATTACAAGTACCAGAAAGTAATTGTAGATATGAAAATAACAAATCCCGATCGCTTATTGCTGAGATACAATCCACAACAACTACCAAGTTCCCGTACTACAAATATAATGCAATGTAGTACAAGTAACAGATAGTAATTGTAGATATGAAAAATATCAATAATTCTTGGACGAAAATAATAATTATTGTAGTAAAACAATCCACAGCTACTCCCAGTTTACCGTACTACAAAAAATTTATAATGTAGTCCAAGTACCAGAAAGTAATTGAAGATATAAAAAATGTATAAAATCTGAAAGAAAAAATAATGCTCTATCACCAATTGAAGTAAAAAACATACCACAATTACTACCCAGTTCCCGTACTACAAATATATTATAATGTAGTACAAGCACCAGAAAGTCATTGTAGATATGAAAAAATGTATACAAATCTGTAAAAGAAAACACTAATGCTCGATCACCTATTGCAGAAAAACATCCCACAACTACTACCAAGTTCCCGTACTACAAATATTATATAATGTAGTACAAGTACCAGAAAGTAATTGTAGAAATGAAAATTTTCTTAATTGAATATAATAATTCTCGACCACTTATTGCAGAAAGACATTCCACAACTACTCCCAAGTTCCCGTACTACAATTATTATAAAATGTATTACAAGTACCAGAAAGTAACTGTAGATATGAAAATAACAAATCCCTATCGCTTATTGTTGAGATACAATCCACAACAACTACCAAGTTCCCGTACTACAAATATAATGCAATGTAGTACAAGTAACAGATAGTAATTGTAGATATGAAAAAATGTATACAAATCTGTAAAAGAAAACACTAATGCTCGATCACCTATTGCAGAAAAACATCCCACAACCACTACCAAGTTCCCGTACTACAAATATTATATAATGTAGTACAAGTACCAGAAAGTAATTGTAGAAATGAAAATTTTCTTAATTGAATATAATAATTCTCGACCACTTATTGCAGAAAGACATTCCACAACTACTCCCAAGTTCCCGTACTACAATTATTATAAAATGTATTACAAGTACCAGAAAGTAATTGTAGATATGAAAATAACAAATCCCGATCGCTTATTGTTGAGATACAATCCACAACAACTACCAAGTTCCCGTACTACAAATATAATGCAATGTAGTACAAGTAACAGATAGTAATTGTAGATATGAAAAATATAATTAATTCTTGGACGAAAATAATAATTATTGTAGTAAAACAATCCACAGCTACTCCCAGGTTACCGTACTACAAATAATATACAATGTAGTCCAGGTACCAGAAAGTAATTGAAGATATGAAAAATTTGTAAAATCTGAAAAAAAAAAACAATGCTCTATCACCAATTGAAGTAAAAAACATACCACAATTACTACCCAGTTCCCGTACTACAAATATATTATAATGTAGTACAAGCACCAGAAAGTCATTGTAGATATGAAAAAATGTATACAAATCTGTAAAAGAAAACACTAATGCTCGATCACCTATTGCAGAAAAACATCCCACAACTACTACCAAGTTCCCGTACTACAAATATTATATAATGTAGTACAAGTACCAGAAAGTAATTGTAGAAATTAAAATTTTCTTAATTGAATATAATAATTCTCGACCACTTATTGCAGAAATACATTCCACAACTACTTCCAAGTTTCCGTACTACAATTATTATAAAATGTTTTACAAGTACCAGAAAGTAACTGTAGATATGAAAATAACAAATCCCGATCGCTAATTGTTGAGAGACAATCCACAACAACTACCAAGTTCCCGTACTACAAATATAATGCAATGTAGTACAAGTAACAGATAGTAATTGTAGATATGAAAAATATAATTAATTCTTGGACGAAAATAATAATTATTGTAGTAAAACAATCCACAGCTACTCCCAGTTTACCGTACTACAAATAATATACAATGTGGTCCAGGTACCAGAAAGTGATTGAAGATATGAAAAATTTGTAAAATCTGAAAGAAAAAACAATGCTCTATCACCAATTGAAGTAAAAAACATACCACAATTACTACCCAGTTCCCGTACTACAAATATATTATAATGTAGTACAAGCACCAGAAAGTCATTGTAGATATAAAAAAATGTATACAAATCTGTAAAAGAAAACACTAATGCTCGATCACCTATTGCAGAAAAACATCCCACAACTACTACCAAGTTCCCGTACTACAAATATTATATAATGTAGTACAAGTACCAGAAAGTAATAGTAGAAATGAAAATTTTCTTAATTGAATATAATAATTCTCGACCACTTATTGCAGAAATACATTCCACAACTACTTCCAAGTTTCCGTACTACAATTATTATAAAATGTTTTACAAGTACCAGAAAGTAACTGTAGATATGAAAATAACAAATCCCGATCGCTAATTGTTGAGAGACAATCCACAACAACTACCAAGTTCCCGTACTACAAATATAATGCAATGTAGTACAAGTAACAGATAGTAATTGTAGATATGAAAAATATAATTAATTCTTGGACGAAAATAATAATTATTGTAGTAAAACAATCCACAGCTACTCCCAGTTTACCGTACTACAAATAATATACAATGTGGTCCAGGTACCAGAAAGTGATTGAAGATATGAAAAATTTGTAAAATCTGAAAGAAAAAACAATGCTCTATCACCAATTGAAGTAAAAAACATACCACAATTACTACCCAGTTCCCGTACTACAAATATATTATAATGTAGTACAAGCACCAGAAAGTCATTGTAGATATAAAAAAATGTATACAAATCTGTAAAAGAAAACACTAATGCTCGATCACCTATTGCAGAAAAACATCCCACAACTACTACCAAGTTCCCGTACTACAAATATTATATAATGTAGTACAAGTACCAGAAAGTAATAGTAGAAATGAAAATTTTCTTAACTGAATATAATAATTCTCGACCACTTATTGCAGAAAGACATTCCACAACTACTCCCAAGTTCCCGTACTACAATTATTATAAAATGTATTACAAGTACCAGAAAGTAACTGTAGATATGAAAATAACAAATCCCGATCGCTTATTGTTGAGATACAATCCACAACAACTACCAAGTTCCCGTACTACAAATATAATGCAATGTAGTACAAGTAACAGATAGTAATTGTAGATATGAAAAATATCATTAATTCTTGGACGAAAATAATAATTATTGTAGTAAAACAATCCACAGCTACTCCCAGTTTACCGTACTACAAATAATATACAATGTAGTCCAGGTACCAGAAAGTAATTGAAGATATGAAAAATTTGTAAAATCTGAAAGAAAAACAATGCTCTATCACCAATTGAAGTAAAAAACATACCACAATTACTACCCAGTTCCCGTACTACAAATATATTATAATGTAGTACAAGCACCAGAAAGTCATTGTAGATATAAAAATATGTATACAAATCTGTAAAAGAAAACACTAATGCTCGATCACCTATTGCAGAAAAACATCCCACAACTACTACCAAGTTCCCGTACTACAAATATTATATAATGTAGTACAAGTACCAGAAAGTAATAGTAGAAATGAAAATTTTCTTAACTGAATATAATAATTCTCGACCACTTATTGCAGAAAGACATTCCACAACTACTCCCAAGTTCCCGTACCACAATTATTATAAAATGTATTACAAGTACCAGAAAGTAACTGTAGATATGAAAATAACAAATCCCGATCGCTTATTGTTGAGATACAATCCACAACAACTACCAAGTTCCCGTACTACAAATATAATGCAATGTAGTACAAGTAACAGATAGTAATTGTAGATATGAAAAATATCATTAATTCTTGGACGAAAATAATAATTATTGTAGTAAAACAATCCACAGCTACTCCCAGTTTACCGTACTACAAATAATATACAATGTAGTCCAGGTACCAGAAAGTAATTGAAGATATGAAAAATTTGTAAAATCTGAAAGAAAAAACAATGCTCTATCACCAATTGAAGTAAAAAACATACCACAATTACTACCCAGTTCCCGTACTACAAATATATTATAATGTAGTACAAGCACCAGAAAGTCATTGTAGATATGAAAAAATGTATACAAATCTGTAAAAGAAAACACTAATGCTCGATCACCTATTGCAGAAAAACATCCCACAACTACTACCAAGTTCCCGTACTACAAATATTATATAATGTAGTACAAGTACCAGAAAGTAATTGTAGAAATGAAAATTTTCTTAATTGAATATAATAATTCTCGACCACTTATTGCAGAAAGACATTCCACAACTACTCCCAAGTTCCCGTACTACAATTATTATAAAATGTATTACAAGTACCAGAAAGTAATTGTAGATATGAAAATAACAAATCCCGATCGCTTATTGCTGAGATACAATCCACAACAACTACCAAGTTCCCGTACTACAAATATAATGCAATGTAGTACAAGTAACAGATAGTAATTGTAGATATGAAAAATATCAATAATTCTTGGACGAAAATAATAATTATTGTAGTAAAACAATCCACAGCTACTCCCAGTTTACCGTACTACAAAAAATTTATAATGTAGTCCAAGTACCAGAAAGTAATTGAAGATATAAAAAATGTATAAAATCTGAAAGAAAAAATAATGCTCTATCACCAATTGAAGTAAAAAACATACCACAATTAGTACCCAGTTCCCGTACTACAAATATATTATAATGTAGTACAAGCACCAGAAAGTCATTGTAGATATGAAAAAATGTATACAAATCTGTAAAAGAAAACACTAATGCTCGATCACCTATTGCAGAAAAACATCCCACAACTACTACCAAGTTCCCGTACTACAAATATTATATAATGTAGTACAAGTACCAGAAAGTAATTGTAGAAATGAAAATTTTCTTAATTGAATATAATAATTCTCGACCACTTATTGCAGAAAGACATTCCACAACTACTCCCAAGTTCCCGTACTACAATTATTATAAAATGTATTACAAGTACCAGAAAGTAACTGTAGATATGAAAATAACAAATCCCTATCGCTTATTGTTGAGATACAATCCACAACAACTACCAAGTTCCCGTACTACAAATATAATGCAATGTAGTACAAGTAACAGATAGTAATTGTAGATATGAAAAAATGTATACAAATCTGTAAAAGAAAACACTAATGCTCGATCACCTATTGCAGAAAAACATCCCACAACTACTACCAAGTTCCCGTACTACAAATATTATATAATGTAGTACAAGTACCAGAAAGTAATTGTAGAAATGAAAATTTTCTTAATTGAATATAATAATTCTCGACCACTTATTGCAGAAAGACATTCCACAACTACTCCCAAGTTCCCGTACTACAATTATTATAAAATGTATTACAAGTACCAGAAAGTAATTGTAGATATGAAAATAACAAATCCCGATCGCTTATTGTTGAGATACAATCCACAACAACTACCAAGTTCCCGTACTACAAATATAATGCAATGTAGTACAAGTAACAGATAGTAATTGTAGATATGAAAAATATCATAAATTCTTGGACGAAAATAATAATTATTGTAGTAAAACAATCCACAGCTACTCCCAGGTTACCGTACTACAAATAATATACAATGTAGTCCAGGTACCAGAAAGTAATTGAAGATATGAAAAATTTGTAAAATCTGAAAGAAGAAACAATGCTCTATCACCAATTGAAGTAAAATACATACCACAATTACTACCCAGTTCCCGTACTACAAATATATTATAATGTAGTACAAGCACCAGAAAGTCATTGTAGATATGAAAAAATGTATACAAATCTGTAAAAGAAAACACTAATGCTCGATCACCTATTGCAGAAAAACATCCCACAACTACTACCAAGTACCCGTACTACAAATATTATATAATGTAGTACAAGTACCAGACAGTAATTGTAGAAATGAAAATTTTCTTAATTGAATATAATAATTCTCGACCACTTATTGCAGAAAGACATTCCACAACTACTCCCAAGTTCCCGTACTACAATTATTATAAAATGTATTACAAGTACCAGAAAGTAATTGTAGATATGAAAATAACAAATCCCGATCGCTTATTGTTGAGATACAATCCACAACAACTACCAAGTTCCCGTACTACAAATATAATGCAATGTAGTACAAGTAACAGATAGTAATTGTAGATATGAAAAATATAATTAATTCTTGGACGAAAATAATAATTATTGTAGTAAAACAATCCACAGCTACTCCCAGGTTACCGTACTACAAATAATATACAATGTAGTCCAGGTACCAGAAAGTAATTGAAGATATGAAAAATTTGTAAAATCTGAAAGAAAAAACAATGCTCTATCACCAATTGAAGTAAAAAACATACCACAATTACTACCCAGTTCCCGTACTACAAATATATTATAATGTAGTACAAGCACCAGAAAGTCATTGTAGATATGAAAAAATGTATACAAATCTGTAAAAGAAAACACTAATGCTCGATCACCTATTGCAGAAAAACATCCCACAACTACTACCAAGTTCCCGTACTACAAATATTATATAATGTAGTACAAGTACCAGAAAGTAATAGTAGAAATGAAAATTTTCTTAACTGAATATAATAATTCTCGACCACTTATTGCAGAAAGACATTCCACAACTACTCCCAAGTTCCCGTACTACAATTATTATAAAATGTATTACAAGTACCAGAAAGTAACTGTAGATATGAAAATAACAAATCCCGATCGCTTATTGTTGAGATACAATCCACAACAACTACCAAGTTCCCGTACTACAAATATAATGCAATGTAGTACAAGTAACAGATAGTAATTGTAGATATGAAAAATATCATTAATTCTTGGACGAAAATAATAATTATTGTAGTAAAACAATCCACAGCTACTCCCAGTTTACCGTACTACAAATAATATACAATGTAGTCCAGGTACCAGAAAGTAATTGAAGATATGAAAAATTTGTAAAATCTGAAAGAAAAAACAATGCTCTATCACCAATTGAAGTAAAAAACATACCACAATTACTACCCAGTTCCCGTACTACAAATATATTATAATGTAGTACAAGCACCAGAAAGTCATTGTAGATATGAAAAAATGTATACAAATCTGTAAAAGAAAACACTAATGCTCGATCACCTATTGCAGAAAAACATCCCACAACTACTACCAAGTTCCCGTACTACAAATATTATATAATGTAGTACAAGTACCAGAAAGTAATTGTAGAAATGAAAATTTTCTTAATTGAATATAATAATTCTCGACCACTTATTGCAGAAAGACATTCCACAACTACTCCCAAGTTCCCGTACTACAATTATTATAAAATGTATTACAAGTACCAGAAAGTAATTGTAGATATGAAAATAACAAATCCCGATCGCTTATTGTTGAGATACAATCCACAACAACTACCAAGTTCCCGTACTACAAATATAATGCAATGTAGTACAAGTAACAGATAGTAATTGTAGATATGAAAAATATCATAAATTCTTGGACGAAAATAATAATTATTGTAGTAAAACAATCCACAGCTACTCCCAGGTTACCGTACTACAAATAATATACAATGTAGTCCAGGTACCAGAAAGTAATTGAAGATATGAAAAATTTGTAAAATCTGAAAGAAGAAACAATGCTCTATCACCAATTGAAGTAAAATACATACCACAATTACTACCCAGTTCCCGTACTACAAATATATTATAATGTAGTACAAGCACCAGAAAGTCATTGTAGATATGAAAAAATGTATACAAATCTGTAAAAGAAAACACTAATGCTCGATCACCTATTGCAGAAAAACATCCCACAACTACTACCAAGTACCCGTACTACAAATATTATATAATGTAGTACAAGTACCAGACAGTAATTGTAGAAATGAAAATTTTCTTAATTGAATATAATAATTCTCGACCACTTATTGCAGAAAGACATTCCACAACTACTCCCAAGTTCCCGTACTACAATTATTATAAAATGTATTACAAGTACCAGAAAGTAATTGTAGATATGAAAATAACAAATCCCGATCGCTTATTGTTGAGATACAATCCACAACAACTACCAAGTTCCCGTACTACAAATATAATGCAATGTAGTACAAGTAACAGATAGTAATTGTAGATATGAAAAATATAATTAATTCTTGGACGAAAATAATAATTATTGTAGTAAAACAATCCACAGCTACTCCCAGGTTACCGTACTACAAATAATATACAATGTAGTCCAGGTACCAGAAAGTAATTGAAGATATGAAAAATTTGTAAAATCTGAAAGAAAAAACAATGCTCTATCACCAATTGAAGTAAAAAACATACCACAATTACTACCCAGTTCCCGTACTACAAATATATTATAATGTAGTACAAGCACCAGAAAGTCATTGTAGATATGAAAAAATGTATACAAATCTGTAAAAGAAAACACTAATGCTCGATCACCTATTGCAGAAAAACATCCCACAACTACTACCAAGTTCCCGTACTACAAATATTATATAATGTAGTACAAGTACCAGAAAGTAATAGTAGAAATGAAAATTTTCTTAACTGAATATAATAATTCTCGACCACTTATTGCAGAAAGACATTCCACAACTACTCCCAAGTTCCCGTACTACAATTATTATAAAATGTATTACAAGTACCAGAAAGTAACTGTAGATATGAAAATAACAAATCCCGATCGCTTATTGTTGAGATACAATCCACAACAACTACCAAGTTCCCGTACTACAAATATAATGCAATGTAGTACAAGTAACAGATAGTAATTGTAGATATGAAAAATATCATTAATTCTTGGACGAAAATAATAATTATTGTAGTAAAACAATCCACAGCTACTCCCAGTTTACCGTACTACAAATAATATACAATGTAGTCCAGGTACCAGAAAGTAATTGAAGATATGAAAAATTTGTAAAATCTGAAAGAAAAAACAATGCTCTATCACCAATTGAAGTAAAAAACATACCACAATTACTACCCAGTTCCCGTACTACAAATATATTATAATGTAGTACAAGCACCAGAAAGTCATTGTAGATATGAAAAAATGTATACAAATCTGTAAAAGAAAACACTAATGCTCGATCACCTATTGCAGAAAAACATCCCACAACTACTACCAAGTTCCCGTACTACAAATATTATATAATGTAGTACAAGTACCAGAAAGTAATTGTAGAAATGAAAATTTTCTTAATTGAATATAATAATTCTCGACCACTTATTGCAGAAAGACATTCCACAACTACTCCCAAGTTCCCGTACTACAATTATTATAAAATGTATTACAAGTACCAGAAAGTAATTGTAGATATGAAAATAACAAATCCCGATCGCTTATTGTTGAGATACAATCCACAACAACTACCAAGTTCCCGTACTACAAATATAATGCAATGTAGTACAAGTAACAGATAGTAATTGTAGATATGAAAAATATCATAAATTCTTGGACGAAAATAATAATTATTGTAGTAAAACAATCCACAGCTACTCCCAGGTTACCGTACTACAAATAATATACAATGTAGTCCAGGTACCAGAAAGTAATTGAAGATATGAAAAATTTGTAAAATCTGAAAGAAGAAACAATGCTCTATCACCAATTGAAGTAAAATACATACCACAATTACTACCCAGTTCCCGTACTACAAATATATTATAATGTAGTACAAGCACCAGAAAGTCATTGTAGATATGAAAAAATGTATACAAATCTGTAAAAGAAAACACTAATGCTCGATCACCTATTGCAGAAAAACATCCCACAACTACTACCAAGTACCCGTACTACAAATATTATATAATGTAGTACAAGTACCAGACAGTAATTGTAGAAATGAAAATTTTCTTAATTGAATATAATAATTCTCGACCACTTATTGCAGAAAGACATTCCACAACTACTCCCAAGTTCCCGTACTACAATTATTATAAAATGTATTACAAGTACCAGAAAGTAATTGTAGATATGAAAATAACAAATCCCGATCGCTTATTGTTGAGATACAATCCACAACAACTACCAAGTTCCCGTACTACAAATATAATGCAATGTAGTACAAGTAACAGATAGTAATTGTAGATATGAAAAATATAATTAATTCTTGGACGAAAATAATAATTATTGTAGTAAAACAATCCACAGCTACTCCCAGGTTACCGTACTACAAATAATATACAATGTAGTCCAGGTACCAGAAAGTAATTGAAGATATGAAAAATTTGTAAAATCTGAAAGAAAAAACAATGCTCTATCACCAATTGAAGTAAAAAACATACCACAATTACTACCCAGTTCCCGTACTACAAATATATTATAATGTAGTACAAGCACCAGAAAGTCATTGTAGATATGAAAAAATGTATACAAATCTGTAAAAGAAAACACTAATGCTCGATCACCTATTGCAGAAAAACATCCCACAACTACTACCAAGTTCCCGTACTACAAATATTATATAATGTAGTACAAGTACCAGAAAGTAATAGTAGAAATGAAAATTTTCTTAACTGAATATAATAATTCTCGACCACTTATTGCAGAAAGACATTCCACAACTACTCCCAAGTTCCCGTACTACAATTATTATAAAATGTATTACAAGTACCAGAAAGTAACTGTAGATATGAAAATAACAAATCCCGATCGCTTATTGTTGAGATACAATCCACAACAACTACCAAGTTCCCGTACTACAAATATAATGCAATGTAGTACAAGTAACAGATAGTAATTGTAGATATGAAAAATATCATTAATTCTTGGACGAAAATAATAATTATTGTAGTAAAACAATCCACAGCTACTCCCAGTTTACCGTACTACAAATAATATACAATGTAGTCCAGGTACCAGAAAGTAATTGAAGATATGAAAAATTTGTAAAATCTGAAAGAAAAAACAATGCTCTATCACCAATTGAAGTAAAAAACATACCACAATTACTACCCAGTTCCCGTACTACAAATATATTATAATGTAGTACAAGCACCAGAAAGTCATTGTAGATATGAAAAAATGTATACAAATCTGTAAAAGAAAACACTAATGCTCGATCACCTATTGCAGAAAAACATCCCACAACTACTACCAAGTTCCCGTACTACAAATATTATATAATGTAGTACAAGTACCAGAAAGTAATTGTAGAAATGAAAATTTTCTTAATTGAATATAATAATTCTCGACCACTTATTGCAGAAAGACATTCCACAACTACTCCCAAGTTCCCGTACTACAATTATTATAAAATGTATTACAAGTACCAGAAAGTAATTGTAGATATGAAAATAACAAATCCCGATCGCTTATTGCTGAGATACAATCCACAACAACTACCAAGTTCCCGTACTACAAATATAATGCAATGTAGTACAAGTAACAGATAGTAATTGTAGATATGAAAAATATCAATAATTCTTGGACGAAAATAATAATTATTGTAGTAAAACAATCCACAGCTACTCCCAGTTTACCGTACTACAAAAAATTTATAATGTAGTCCAAGTACCAGAAAGTAATTGAAGATATAAAAAATGTATAAAATCTGAAAGAAAAAATAATGCTCTATCACCAATTGAAGTAAAAAACATACCACAATTAGTACCCAGTTCCCGTACTACAAATATATTATAATGTAGTACAAGCACCAGAAAGTCATTGTAGATATGAAAAAATGTATACAAATCTGTAAAAGAAAACACTAATGCTCGATCACCTATTGCAGAAAAACATCCCACAACTACTACCAAGTTCCCGTACTACAAATATTATATAATGTAGTACAAGTACCAGAAAGTAATTGTAGAAATGAAAATTTTCTTAATTGAATATAATAATTCTCGACCACTTATTGCAGAAAGACATTCCACAACTACTCCCAAGTTCCCGTACTACAATTATTATAAAATGTATTACAAGTACCAGAAAGTAACTGTAGATATGAAAATAACAAATCCCTATCGCTTATTGTTGAGATACAATCCACAACAACTACCAAGTTCCCGTACTACAAATATAATGCAATGTAGTACAAGTAACAGATAGTAATTGTAGATATGAAAAAATGTATACAAATCTGTAAAAGAAAACACTAATGCTCGATCACCTATTGCAGAAAAACATCCCACAACTACTACCAAGTTCCCGTACTACAAATATTATATAATGTAGTACAAGTACCAGAAAGTAATTGTAGAAATGAAAATTTTCTTAATTGAATATAATAATTCTCGACCACTTATTGCAGAAAGACATTCCACAACTACTCTAAAGTTCCCGTACTACAATTATTATAAAATGTATTACAAGTACCAGAAAGTAATTGTAGATATGAAAATAACAAATCCCGATCGCTTATTGTTGAGATACAATCCACAACAACTACCAAGTTCCCGTACTACAAATATAATGCAATGTAGTACAAGTAACAGATAGTAATTGTAGATATGAAAAATATCATAAATTCTTGGACGAAAATAATAATTATTGTAGTAAAACAATCCACAGCTACTCCCAGGTTACCGTACTACAAATAATATACAATGTAGTCCAGGTACCAGAAAGTAATTGAAGATATGAAAAATTTGTAAAATCTGAAAGAAGAAACAATGCTCTATCACCAATTGAAGTAAAATACATACCACAATTACTACCCAGTTCCCGTACTACAAATATATTATAATGTAGTACAAGCACCAGAAAGTCATTGTAGATATGAAAAAATGTATACAAATCTGTAAAAGAAAACACTAATGCTCGATCACCTATTGCAGAAAAACATCCCACAACTACTACCAAGTACCCGTACTACAAATATTATATAATGTAGTACAAGTACCAGACAGTAATTGTAGAAATGAAAATTTTCTTAATTGAATATAATAATTCTCGACCACTTATTGCAGAAAGACATTCCACAACTACTCCCAAGTTCCCGTACTACAATTATTATAAAATGTATTACAAGTACCAGAAAGTAATTGTAGATATGAAAATAACAAATCCCGATCGCTTATTGTTGAGATACAATCCACAACAACTACCAAGTTCCCGTACTACAAATATAATGCAATGTAGTACAAGTAACAGATAGTAATTGTAGATATGAAAAATATAATTAATTCTTGGACGAAAATAATAATTATTGTAGTAAAACAATCCACAGCTACTCACAGGTTACCGTACTACAAATAATATACAATGTAGTCCAGGTACCAGAAAGTAATTGAAGATATGAAAAATTTGTAAAATCTGAAAGAAAAAACAATGCTCTATCACCAATTGAAGTAAAAAACATACCACAATTACTACCCAGTTCCCGTACTACAAATATATTATAATGTAGTACAAGCACCAGAAAGTCATTGTAGATATGAAAAAATGTATACAAATCTGTAAAAGAAAACACTAATGCTCGATCACCTATTGCAGAAAAACATCCCACAACTACTACCAAGTTCCCGTACTACAAATATTATATAATGTAGTACAAGTACCAGAAAGTAATTGTAGAAATTAAAATTTTCTTAATTGAATATAATAATTCTCGACCACTTATTGCAGAAATACATTCCACAACTACTTCCAAGTTTCCGTACTACAATTATTATAAAATGTTTTAAAAGTACCAGAAAGTAACTGTAGATATGAAAATAACAAATCCCGATCGCTAATTGTTGAGAGACAATCCACAACAACTACCAAGTTCCCGTACTACAAATATAATGCAATGTAGTACAAGTAACAGATAGTAATTGTAGATATGAAAAATATCATTAATTCTTGGACGAAAATAATAATTATTGTAGTAAAACAATCCACAGCTACTCCCAGTTTACCGTACTACAAATAATATACAATGTGGTCCAGGTACCAGAAAGTGATTGAAGATATGAAAAATTTGTAAAATCTGAAAGAAAAAACAATGCTCTATCACCAATTGAAGTAAAAAACATACCACAATTACTACCCAGTTCCCGTACTACAAATATATTATAATGTAGTACAAGCACCAGAAAGTCATTGTAGATATAAAAAAATGTATACAAATCTGTAAAAGAAAACACTAATGCTCGAACACCTATTGCAGAAAAACATCCCACAACTACTACCAAGTTCCCGTACTACAAATATTATATAATGTAGTACAAGTACCAGAAAGTAATAGTAGAAATGAAAATTTTCTTAACTGAATATAATAATTCTCGACCACTTATTGCAGAAAGACATTCCACAACTACTCCCAAGTTCCCGTACTACAATTATTATAAAATGTATTACAAGTACCAGAAAGTAACTGTAGATATGAAAATAACAAATCCCGATCGCTTATTGTTGAGATACAATCCACAACAACTACCAAGTTCCCGTACTACAAATATAATGCAATGTAGTACAAGTAACAGATAGTAATTGTAGATATGAAAAATATCATTAATTCTTGGACGAAAATAATAATTATTGTAGTAAAACAATCCACAGCTACTCCCAGTTTACCGTACTACAAATAATATACAATGTAGTCCAGGTACCAGAAAGTAATTGAAGATATGAAAAATTTGTAAAATCTGAAAGAAAAACAATGCTCTATCACCAATTGAAGTAAAAAACATACCACAATTACTACCCAGTTCCCGTACTACAAATATATTATAATGTAGTACAAGCACCAGAAAGTCATTGTAGATATAAAAATATGTATACAAATCTGTAAAAGAAAACACTAATGCTCGATCACCTATTGCAGAAAAACATCCCACAACTACTACCAAGTTCCCGTACTACAAATATTATATAATGTAGTACAAGTACCAGAAAGTAATAGTAGAAATGAAAATTTTCTTAACTGAATATAATAATTCTCGACCACTTATTGCAGAAAGACATTCCACAACTACTCCCAAGTTCCCGTACTACAATTATTATAAAATGTATTACAAGTACCAGAAAGTAACTGTAGATATGAAAATAACAAATCCCGATCGCTTATTGTTGAGATACAATCCACAACAACTACCAAGTTCCCGTACTACAAATATAATGCAATGTAGTACAAGTAACAGATAGTAATTGTAGATATGAAAAATATCATTAATTCTTGGACGAAAATAATAATTATTGTAGTAAAACAATCCACAGCTACTCCCAGTTTACCGTACTACAAAAAATTTATAATGTAGTCCAAGTACCAGAAAGTAATTGAAGATATAAAAAATGTATAAAATCTGAAAGAAAAAATAATGCTCTATCACCAATTGAAGTAAAAAACATACCACAATTACTACCCAGTTCCCGTACTACAAATATATTATAATGTAGTACAAGCACCAGAAAGTCATTGTAGATATGAAAAAATGTATACAAATCTGTAAAAGAAAACACTAATGCTCGATCACCTATTGCAGAAAAACATCCCACAACTACTACCAAGTTCCCGTACTACAAATATTATATAATGTAGTACAAGTACCAGAAAGTAATTGTAGAAATGAAAATTTTCTTAATTGAATATAATAATTCTCGACCACTTATTGCAGAAAGACATTCCACAACTACTCCCAAGTTCCCGTACTACAATTATTATAAAATGTATTACAAGTACCAGAAAGTAACTGTAGATATGAAAATAACAAATCCCTATCGCTTATTGTTGAGATACAATCCACAACAACTACCAAGTTCCCGTACTACAAATATAATGCAATGTAGTACAAGTAACAGATAGTAATTGTAGATATGAAAAATATCATTAATTCTTGGACGAAAATAATAATTATTGTAGTAAAACAATCCACAGCTACTCCCAGTTTACCGTACTACAAATAATATACAATGTAGTCCAGGTGTAACAAAAAAATCTGTAAAAGAAAACACTAATACTTGATCACCTATTGTAGAAAACATCCCACATCTACTCCCAAGTTCCCGTACTACAAATATTATAAAATGTTGAAATACAATAAAAAAATTTTTATATTAATATGAATATAACAATGCTCGATCACTTAATGTAGAAATGCCATCCACAACAACTCCCAAGTTCCTGTACTACAAATTATTTATAATGCAGTCGAAGAACCAGAAAGTAATTGTGGACTTGATAATCTCATCATTGGCAGCATTTCACCCGTACTTCGATTTCGATTTCACGTAAGTACAAGGGTTACACTAGCAACAATATATTGATTCAAATGCAAGTATCTTTAACAATTGTTGACCTTACCTGCACACTTTTTCACACTGAACTGAATTTGCAGGATATCTTACTGATTATTTATACCAAAATATTTCCTAATTCTGGTTGCTGAGTGGTGGTTCGTCAGGGATGCTAATCCTTTAGGGCGGATTATGTATGCGCTTAATCTAGTGGCATCATTATATATGCGTAACTTTATTTGTTATTATAAATGAACCGTTAGCTTCAAGAATGTTTAGTAGGTAGAGGTATACCAATTTATTGGAATTTTAAAAAAACTTTCATCTTAAATTTTATTAAATATTGATTTTTACAAAGTTGTTCGAAATAATATAGCATTTATGATCTAGGTTTACTTTCAATATTATTTTGTTGTTTTTAAGAGCAATGGGTCTGTTACACCAATAGTCTAATTAATATTATTTTTTGATAACTTGCTATGTTATTTAGGTATTGTCTATAAAATTTGTAAACGCGAGTCTAAACTCACGTACTAATGTCTCGTAGCTTATTATTTTTCAATTTATATGATTATTTTATTTTTTATTGTACCTACCTGTGAACTTAAGAATGATACTAGACAAGATAATAAAATACAATTAACAGTTTTAAAACTTAAATAAGAGTATAAGAAGTAGAATTTTAAATACTATTGAAAATACCTACCTGTAACAAAAAAAAAAAAACGGTAAAAACTTATTTATTTTTGAAATTTAGGTTTATTATTGGTCCACCATTTACTATATTTACACCAGAATTATCTTGTAACTTTTATCAAAATTATTTTCCTGAAAAAAGCATAAAACTTGTTTAAAACGTCAGATATGAACGAAATAGGACATAAAAATCACCCCGTGGTGGGGTGTTGAAAATTCTAAATATTATCCTTACGTGCAAGATGGTTCGGTTCCATGATATAATTAATAATTGTATCATGGTTCGGTTCGGCAATTTGATTTACTATATTCAGCCTGTGGACCGGTCAACTTTCATGATACAAACAATACTCGCTCATTTATGTTGTATAGATCTCTATGAATAACACGCTAGTATGTACACGTGGTCTGAATACAACTCTGTTAGTAATGAAATGTCAAAACTTCACATCAATTTTTGTGACAACTTTGATTGATAAACGAATTTGAAACTGTAAAAGGTATTTTTTAAATAAATTTATCAGATAAATTGGCGTAGTTTTAAGTACAATCATAATGATATTATTATAATAATTTTTTAGATGTCAGAAACTAAAATTATTTTGGTTACGGGAGGAACTGGTCTGGTGGGACAAGCAATTAAAACAGTAGTAGAGAAAGATCAAAACAGTAATGAAGAATGGATATTTGTCGGGTCTAAAGATGCAAATTTATGGTATTATATTATGAAGAATACAAATTTTATCATTGATATTTTACACAAGTATATTATTTCAGCGATCTCACAGAAACTAAAAAATTGTTTGAAAAGTATAAACCAACACATGTGATTCATCTTGCAGCAATGGTCGGAGGCTTATATCATAATATGTCCCATAATTTAGATTTTTTGGTTAGTAATTGGTATAAATAGAAATGAAAATACAGTTTAATATAAGTTAAATGTTTTAGCGTAACAACTTATTAATGAATGATAACGTTTTACAAACAAGCTTTGAACACAAAGTTAAAAAAGTTGTTTCATGTTTATCAACATGTATATTTCCAGACAAGACAACCTACCCAATAGATGAAACAATGGTAATTGTTTATAATTTTTAGTTTGATAGAAATATAATAACTAAATTTTATTTTCAGATACATAACGGTCCACCACATCCTTCAAATTTTGGTTACAGTTATGCTAAACGTATGATAGATATAGCAAACCGTGCATATAATGAACAACACGGCTGTCAATTTACATCTGTAGCTCCATGTAATGTATTTGGTCCGTATGATAATTTCAACCCTCAAGCTAGTCATGTAATACCAGGATTAATTGGACGAATGTATAAATTAATAAATGAAGGTTTGTGCTTTATTATATCCAGCTTTTTTATGGATCATAAGTAGAAGGAAATATAATTTAGAAATTAGACGTAGTAATTCTTTCTGAAGTATTTTTTAGTTATTTTAATATTTATACCAGGGCTGCGGAGTCGTACAAAAATCTACGACTCTAACTCAGACACCTTTATTTTTCTAACGTTCGACTCCGACTCTTTACTGTACAAAATTTTTTTTGAAAAAATTCCGTTTTCGGGCAAATTTTTATGAGTGAATTCCGGTGATTCCACCCAAAATTAAACTAAAACTCCGACTCCACAGCCCTGATTTATACATTACATTCTTTCATTATTATTGAAATATACTATCATGTTTTGATATAATAGTTGGAAATGGATGGTAAAAAACATAATGAACGTTTTTAAATTTTTTAGCAGGTGATCCTAAAAGTCAAGTGTTCAAAGTATTGGGGACAGGAAAACCTTTAAGACAGTTTATTTATTCCATTGATTTAGCTAAACTTATTATTTGGGTGTTAAGAGAATACCCAGAAATTGAACCAATTATATTATCAGGTAAATATTTAACACATTTTTTTTTAATTAGATAATAAATATTTATTCTGTTTTAGTGGACGAAAAAGATGAAGTTACAATTAAAGATGTTGCTGAAAAAATTGGTAGTGCGTTTGCATTTGAAGGTATGTTTAATAAATTATTTTATAATAACAAAAACTACTTTTGATCAGAAATATGACATCAAAAAGTTAAATGTGTATATTACATACTTCTTTATACAATCATCTTTCAATGGGAGAAGGGGGTAAAATAATACAGTTACAGTCGATCTGTAACCAGAAAAAAATACATACCTATAATCAAAATCCATGTACTTTGTTTCAGATATCTCTTAGGTTGAACTGTTTAAAAAAATGCATCGTTCTTTGATTTTTTTATTATAATTAAAATTGCTTTACATTTTCTGACATTTATAATTATTTTATTTAGTATTTACATGCCTTTAACCCTTAGCTGCCACTGTGGGGTTCCAAATGCACCACATTTTTTCAACTTCAATGTAAGCTATTAAAATTTTACAAGGTTTTCAATTTATTTATTTAAATATATTAAATATTATATATTCTTTTAAATAACCAATTGGAGTGTATTCCGTATCATTCGAAGATGATAGAGGAATTTTATTGAATTAAAATACTCAATAGTTTACGAGTAGTTAGCGTTTTAATGTCTGGGGTACGAGATGACCCCAGTGTGGCAAGTATGTTATTCTGGAGAAGTGGAGCAGCTAAGGGTTAAAATAAAATTACATATAACAGAAATTCCTGTTCTATAGCTATGAGCCCTAATTATCGTTAATTATCATTAACGATACAAATACTGTATCTTTAAAGATATTTTTGTTGTATGTGGTCTACAGTTGTTTATATGACGTATTGTGACGACCAATCTCTGTTGGCTAAGCTGGAAGATATTTAATATAAAAAACAGTTTTCTATCTCCAGTAGTCTGCATATGACATGGTTTATGGAATCATGTCATATGTAGTTGAATAATTTAAATTTTGTATCATAGTCATATCAAGAAAAAAATTATTTATAGATTTTTAATTTTTTTATATTTTTAGGTAAATTGATTTTTGATACCAACGCATCAGATGGTCAATATAAGAAAACAGCAAATAATTCAAAACTAAGACATTACTTACCAGATTTTAAATTCACTCCGTTTGATGAAGCAATCGTTGAAACTGTAAATTGGTATAAAGAAAATGTGGATAAAGCACGAAATTAATATCTTTATTATTTATTTAAATATTTAACTGTATTATGGTTCTGTAAATAAAAATATTTTATTTTTAAGTATTGTCTTTATTTCTTTTATCTATATTTAGAAACACGGGTCTTAAAGTTGCAGAAAGGAAACTACATGTTTTATTTTTAAGTTTTTGTTAACTTTATGGCCACTGTAGCCTTCAGCAAGTCAGCAAGCGTAAAAAAAAATTATTAAGTTTCTTAGCAGGAAAGGGTTCGCCGTAAATCCTAGCACGGGAGCCTGCGATAAGATGTAGGGGCCATAGTTTATTTTCTTATAAAAATAAACTGCTAAACTTTTAAACAAATAGTATTTATAAAAATATGAAAGTCCCAATACTATTGTTAAAAGTCCTACAAAAAATTATTCCATTTTTTTTTTCATAGAATTAGATAGGTACTGTAATAAATAATATAAAGGCTGTAGCCGGGTAAGCATGCAAAATCGGCCTTTGCATGGATTTGGCTGATTATTTTTTTGAAAGTCACATTCTATGTAACATTCAACCTGACCAAATATTAGCTTCCAAAAATTTGTAGTTTTCGAAAAAAAAATTTTTTTAGATTTTCAAAAAAAAATTTTTTTTTTGATAATCCATCAATTGAATTTGATGGTGCTTGTGGTATATTATAGAGGTACTTATGACTCATCAGAGGTAATTTTATTATGGTCCTCTGTACATAGTAAACCAGAAAAAAAAATTAATAAAATTTAAAAAATTAAAAAACACTATGTTGTTTTCGGGGGGCAATCACCATTTTTTTATAAAATGTACCTTGTACGTACCCAAACAACATATCAAAATCCCAAACTGATATGAAGGGTATAACTTACTCGTATAAATTCGCATATGGTCGTATTGGCGCGGCGCGCGCGTGACGCGGGTGGACTATATGGAGTGCAAGTGTCTTAATACTTTTAAAACATCTCTAATTTGTTGCTAAAAACAGGGCTGAACTAGCCTGGAGAGATCCGGGGAATTTAAAGGGGCACATGGCCGGACAAAGATAAAATATAGAGGCCGTAGCCGGGAATGTATGGGAACCGCCATTGAATCAATTATGCTAATTTTTTCTCATAGGTTGCTTTTTAAGAAACATAAAATCGCCCTAATTGTATTTGTGCTTCAAAATTTTTATGTTTACTAAGAACATTTTTATTTTGAAAAAAGAATACTATCTATAACTTATTATACAAGAAGAGTCGTTAGTTCGCAGCGGCAATGTGATTTATTGCTACTAAAGACGATTATAACTCTTCAAAAGCGATCTGAGGCGACTTTATGTTTCTAAAAAGCAAACTATGAGAAAAAATTAGCATAATTGATTCAATGGCAGTTCCCATACATTCCCGGCTACGGCCTCTATATTTTATCTTTGTCAGGCCATGGGCCCCTTCAAATTCCCCGGGTCTCTCCAGGCTAGTTCAGCCCTGTTGTTTAACAACAAATTAGAGATGTTTTAAAAGTATTAAGACACTTGCACTCCATATAGTCCACCCGCGTCACGCGCGCGCCGAGCCAATACGACCATATGCGAATTTATACGAGTATGTTATACCCTTCATATCAGTTTGGGATTTTGATATGTTGTTTGGGTACGTACAAGGTACATTTTATAAAAAAATGGTGATTGCCCCCCGAAAACAACATAGTGTTTTTTAATTTTTTAAATTTTATTGATTTTTTTTTCTGGTTTACTATGTACAGAGGACCATAATAAAATTACCTCAGATGAGTCATAAGTACCTCTATAATATACCACAAGCACCATCAAATTCGATTGATGGATTATCAAGAAAAATTTTTTTTTTGAAAATCAAAAAAAATTTTTTTTTCGAAAACTACAAATTTTTGGAAGCTAATATTTGGTCAGGTTGAATGTTACATAGAATGTGACTTTCAAAAAAATAATCAGCCAAATCCATGCAAAGGCCGATTTTGCATGCTTACCCGGCTACAGCCTTTCCATTTGAAAAAACAAAGTTGACCTTGAGAATGTCCACTAAAACTAGTAGCGTATTTTCCCAATAGGCTGAGTAAAGCGACAGATTTTAGGAGGGAGCAAAATTTCAGAGAAGACGAAAAAAAAGTAAAGGTAATTTATGTAAATTTTGTACAAAGGGAAAATTTCAGCGACGCGACGGTGAAAGTGAAAATAAACTCATTTCTGAAAATCATAAAAAAATAAATTTTTTTCTTGCCCTGGGCGGCAAAAATCTCTAAGCCTATAGACGGTAAAATTATAATTCTTGCACTGATCTAATAAAAAATTTAATTTTGCAAATTTTATTTTAATAATAAATATTAATATAATTAAATATATTAATAATACATTTTTTCTTGCCCTGGGCAGTAAAAATCTTTTAGTCTATAGACGGTAAAATTATAATTCCGGCACTGATATCTAATCAAAAATTAATTTTAACAACTTTTATTTTAATAATAAAAATTAATATGATGAAATATATTAATAATATTTTTTTTTTATTTAAATATTTTATTTAAATGTATAAAATATTGAGGTAATAATTTTACGGTACACACTGATCTTTACTAACAAAATTAGCATATTATTTATTTCAGGTAGGTACGTAAAGTATTAAAATTTCACGTATAAGGGTAGATTTATTTGTTGTTATATTAGAATAAAATCTACTTATCATTTCTCAATGGGACACTTGAAATTCGATTTAGGTAGGCACAAATTAACTTGTTTACGATAAGTTTATTGTTAACTACAAAATTGAATAAGTATACCTATGATTTCTACAAATATCGATGTTTGTCTTATATACCTGTACATTAACAGTGTCTTCACAGGTGGTGGTTTTCGAATTTCTTTCCAACTATTTTTTATAAATGTTATAAGTTGAGTAAACATTTCTGTATTTTAATTTACGGTCTTGAATATTTATAAAAATTAACTGTATAAAAATTGTTTTTTATATCTGTGTATAGATGCTGGCTATTTATTATAAAAAAATAACGATAATAGACAATTGTTTATTAATAAAAATAACAGTAAAATACACTTGTCTGCAAAACCAGTTTTGCCAGCTAGGTAATGTGATTTTTTTATTTTTCATGTAAAAAACGAAGGAACAAAGTTTCGATAGTAGCAATTTAGCAATAATTATAATAAAAATGCTCCATAAGAATTACTACAAATACCTGTATCATTTAGTTTCTTTTTGAATAATAAGTAAATATTTTCGATGTAAAAAAAAGTTTTTTTTTATAAAGATATATTCATTATTTTTTCTGCCTTATACATATTTGCAAAAACAGAAATAAAATACATTATAATTTAAAAATATCGTCGCTTATCAAACAACACCGCTCAAGTCATTTTGACCAACTTTACAGGAGAGCGAAGAAACTGTATATGTTTTATATAGGCTACCGACTTGCATCCTGTCACTATTTTTTTTTTTTTTTGGTCTCTTATTGTCCGAAACGTCTAAAATGTGATCGACGCGCAATGAGTAGCTCTATCCAATGACATTAAAATGTAAAAACCACTAATTTTCGACTTCAGCGGTGTTGTAAAATAAGCGACGATATTTGATAATAATATAGTTAAAATAACGTATTTAAAATATGCAAATTAAAATAATATTAAATATTATTATGCTCTTCTAGCTACTATCACTTTTAATTTACCTACTTACCTTTAACAATGATATATTGTTTTATGTTCATTGTCAGTTCAGAAGTTTTGAATTTCATTAGATATTGAACTACTGATGAATATCAATTCAATTATAGTTTGTTTTTATTAAAGAAAAAATGTGTATTGAACTATCCATCATATGCATAATTAGTATTGCTTGTCATATATTATTATACATAGGAAAAACCTAGTGCGTAAGCACCTATATGTAGATACAAGTATATTTAAAATTGCTACATACAATATTTTTGTATTTGTTCATTTTTACATAAATATCGTATAGCGATAATTAAATAAATAATTCCATTTTTCGCGGGAAAAATAAAATTTACACAGTAAGAATTATAGCTATACATAACATTACTAATTATATTACAGATACTAAATAATTTTAATAAAAACAACAAAATTATACATAATAGTTTTTTTTATATTTGAAGGTTCTTTTTTCTCCCAAAATATGAAAATGTACAATATATTTTCCTCAAGTATAATAATATAATATGAGATTATAAATTTTTGAGATTCAAAAACGTGGACAACAGCTCGAAATTTTAGTTTACATTGCATACACGCACTAATTTTCAAATGAAAAAAAAAGAAATTCAAAACATCTCATTTCTATCAAAAATGTGTCAAGATTAGAATAACATCATACTACTATGACCTTCCCGATATAACTTTGTTTGGACTATTTAATATTAAAATCAATGTTTACTTCTAAATATTTGTAACAATAACAATTTAATTATATTTTATTACAAAATAACTTATGTGTCCGTCAAATCGGGATATCCAAATTTATATAGTGTATTAAAATAAAAATTTCCCTAAGACATAAAAATCCATCCTAACTTTAAATATAAAATAATTAATGTGGTAATTCCATAAACTAAGTACATACATATATGTAGTATATACAATACACAACCTATGGACCTTGAAAACAAGATGATTAAAATACAGTATGATTACATAAATATATTTATACTTAATATAAAATATCAATATAATACAAGTTATTTCAGAAAACAACCTAATATTTAAATTTTTGGCTTCTATTTATTTCTATAGTTATTCTAGTTATTTCAGAAACAACCTCATATTTAAATTTTTAGCTTCTAGGTTAAACGCGACAGTTGAATATTTAGAAGCAAAGATTCACATCAAGATCACCGCGGAAGCCTATGTAGACCCTATAATAAACTTGAATCCGAATATTTTCTTTACTTTTTTAATGTTGCCACAAATTCATATGTACATTTTTGAGTGAAAATTTGACGATTAATCCAATTTTACTTTCAGATCGAAATTTTGTTCTAGGATTTCACCGTTTTATGACCGGATTATGTATATTCACAGTCCGATTGCAATTTATTAATTATTTGTAAAAAACTTATATTGGTGTTTATAGCCAAATCTATGGACACATTTTCGATCTGACAATTTTGAATCAACCATCAAATATACAAAAAAATGTATTTGTGAATTTGTATATTTGGATGTATACAGAAATAATATTGAAATCCTTATGTACCGTAATGGTAGCTTGTACATTGTACACGTGTGTTTATTTATTATTTACCTGAGTAAACATTATCGTTTTGGAACCAACTGTTAATCCTCTGCAAATACAAAGAAATTATCAACTTAAATTCTATAGTAACTACTGTTATTATGAAAACGGTAAATATATTGATAATCTTTTAAAAGTCAGACTTTGTGAGATCCTCGACAAGACATAATTAATATCTCGTCAAAATTTTAGAGCGTCTTGATTCATTAAAATTTAAATCATATTTCGAATTTAAGCGAATCTTAAGTCTTGGTCTCGATCGAGGAAAGTCTCATCTCGGTGTGACATTTTTATTAAATATTAACATATTTATCATATAATATATCTCTTTTTAAATTATCTACTAATTAATTATCTATTGATTTGAATTATGTATAAATAATAATGTTTATTTATATACATATGTGTAGATATATATGTAACCATACTGTATATACAAATATTTACAATTATAATAGTCAAAACTGTTTTCCATGCATTGATTTAGCATAATGTCGAGTTTGAGGGGGAATAACGCATCTCATGTAAAATGATCAAAGTACTTATACTGGTTTAAATTCAGCCAAACAACTTATTTTAAGTCAGTTGATTGCAATCTTAAGTAACGAAACAGTCGAACAAAAAAATAACTCATCATGAAATCTGTTTTTGTTTTTGTTTTGTTTGGATGTAAGTTTATGTATTATATTTTATTTTTGCTATTAAATTTTTTTTTCGTAAGAAGTCACAATAATTTTTTTATTAGAACGCCACTGTCATTTTTTTAATAAAAAAATATTTTTTAGATTATAAATTTTGTTTAATATTCAGAGAAAAATTTTGATCCAGCCTTTAATTAAATTGTAATTAAATTATTGTGATTAAATAATTTGTTGTTTAAATATTTATATAATAATAATTATTATGTAAGTTTTTTATATGCACGTGTATGTTAAGTTTATGTATTTATGGTTTAGATGTCTTGCTCGTGGAAGCAATTCCACAATCTGAATCAGAAGATCGTTGGTCATGGTTAGGGGGTGGAACTGGTGGACGCCCAATGCAGCCTGGAGGATTTGGTAATTATATTTTGAAATTAAAAACCTATTTTTATATTTTTTATATTTTCAAAACTTACAAGGGAACCTTTTCAAGTCGAAAATTTGTTCCGAGTTTAAACTTTGTATATAGTTAGAGGAGGCCAAGGTAAGTAAGAAAAAAATTATCACAGCTGCGATAAAACGGTTTAAGGGGGTGAAACTCTCCTATGAAAATGTGCAAAATAATCAAAATTTTTCAAATAATTATTGAAAATTTAAAAATAATCTACAACACAAAATTTTCATGATTTTTTATGCTCTTTCGAATGGCGATAGTCAAAATTCCAAAAAATAAACCTATGGAATGTGGGTGGGAGGTGGTTTAATTTTTCGAATTTTGATTATCGCCATTCGAAAGAGCATAAAAAATCATGAAAATTTGTATTGTAGATTATTTTTAAATTTTCAATAATTTCAGAGTTATTTGAAAAAATATGATTATTTTGCACATATTCATAGGGGTGGTTCACCCCCTTAAACCGTTTTACCGCAGCTAAGATAATTTTTTTCTTACTTACCTTGACCTCCTCTAACTATATACAAAGTTTAAACTCGATACGAATTTTCGACTTGAAAATGTTCCCTTGTTAGTTGATTTCATTAATAAAAGGAAGGCCATAGTTTAAATATCATGCAAGTGAATATAAACAAAATATTTATTGAAAGTTACGAAGTGGTGTCATTAAAAAATATTAATAAGGTATTTGTAAAACTAGCAGTCTTATGAAGTTACTAGCAAATCCATTGCAAATTATGAATTTGAGTTTTCGAGTAGGGGAAATACATATTTAAATTAAACACCTGACATAATTTCAGGTCACCGAAAATTGCAAAAGTTTATATTTCTTATTCTTAACTTAAACAGTTTTTTGAGATTTATTAAATTATAAAAATTTAACATTACATTCATTACACATTAAATTTACTAAATAATATATTTTTTTGCAAGAATATCCATACTAATATCATAAATGCGAATGTAACTCTGTCTGTCTACTTGTCACCTTTTCACGGCTAAACTGCTGAACCGATCTTGATGAAATTTAATAGGGAGATATCTTGCATCTTGCATAAGGAAATTGGCTACTTTGTATCCCAAAAATTGATCAGATAAAAAAATTATCTAATTTGTTTTGCTTATATACTTGTACAGTTTCACGATCATCAATATTCAACCGGTTCGATAATTAGCATAATATTTTCAACCGGTTCTATTGAACCGAATCCAATCGACTGGTTGACATAATTGTTCATAAACCACAAAACTTGCAAGTTTTTTTTTTTTAGAAATCAACTCTGTACCATGTATTTTTGTATATTTGAATGTATACAGTAATTCATGAAGATAGTCTTGAAGTTCTGACTGTACCTATTGATTTCAAAATCTTAAATTCTAATGATATAACAAATACTGAATATTTAATTTGTATTTATTACAAAAATAAAACAGTAATGACTACATAATTTGTAATGGTAAATTTACATTTTTTAGTATAATCATCCAAAAAATATAACATTTGTACCAATTAATCTACATATACATAAACATCGTATGTATCTTGGTCGTGTTATCTTCAGGGCTCTTCTGAAAGTGTAATACTAATATTGTAACATTGATATTGTGATGACATTTTATAAATTATCATCTAGAAATTAAAAGGTCACGAATTATTAAATATTATTATTAACATGACCTTCATACTCATTTTTTTTACAAATTGAATACTTCGTAAATACATGAAATAATTACAATTTCACTATTGTTTTCAATTAACAGGGCAAGGCGGTAATCAAGGAAATCCTGGAGGTAACCAAGGAGGTTTTGGTGGAAATCAGGGTGGTCAAGGAGGATTAGGAGGTAACCAAGGAGGTTTTGGTGGAAATCAGGGTGGTCAAGGAGGATTAGGAGGAAATCAAGGTGGCCAAGGAGGAAATCAAGGAGGTTTTGGTGGGAATCAAGGTGGTCAAGGAGGATTAGGAGGTAACCAAGGAGGTTTTGATGGTCAAGGAGGATTAGGTGGAAATCAGGGCGGCCAAGTTGTTGATCCTAATCAGGGTGCCGTAGTTACAACTACTCAAATGCCGGTACAACAAAGACAATGTATCGAGTCTTGCCAAACAACGCAACAATATAATCCTGTATGTGGTAGCGACAATGTTACGTATAACAATGCTGCCAGACTTAGGTGTGCGCAGCGTTGTGGAGTCAGTAAGTTCACTTTGCATATTATAAAAAATAATTTTTTTGTTAAAATAATAAATTAGATAATTAGCATGCTATATTTTTTTATATTACTATTTCATTATTTTAATTTTTTTAAATTTTTTTTTCAGATGTTACTCAAGTTAGAATGGGTGCTTGTCAAGCCTTATAAACAAAACCAGACAAAGTGAAGTAATGTTATTTTGTTTAATTCGTGACTGATGAATAATATGCAGCAAAAGTATATTTCATATATTAGAAATCTCATAAACTCGCTAAAGTATTTTATCTATGTAATGTTTAATTATTTTTTTCAAAATGTACCTTATTTATGTATGTAAGTAAAATAAAGAAAATACAAACACAAATATAGTTTATTTGGTTATTAATTGAGTAAATTACAACATAATTGATATAAGTGATATATGAGTTGCTTAAAAAATAAATCATGTGTTCTTTAAGGGGGTTTCCCAAACTATTAAAATAGTAATTTATCAAAAATGACAAAATCTTTAAAAATGTTGCTGTTTTTTTAATCAACAACTTCAGATTCCATTTCTTTATTTATTATTTTTCTATTACATTTATACATAACTACTATAATAAATTTTTTAAAGAAATTACTTTTACATTTCCTAGAATATATTATATTAAAACTAAGCAATCAAAATGGATCTAATTGTAAGAAGAACATTTTTTTGATGTTGTCTACGTTGGCTTTGGCGCTCTCTATAATCTTCTGCCCTCCACATGAAAAAAAAAACAATAAATTGTATACGAGCAGTATAAAAAGACCTACAGATCTCAAAAAACAAACTATAATTAAATAATAACCAAATGTATTTTACATGTTAAATATTTTAATAAAATTAGAAATTATACTTAATTTCAAAAAAGATTGCCTTTGCATAGTAAACAAGTTTTAAATCCATTGGTACTGATTAGAGATGTAACGAATGTATGATTTTAAACATTCGCGAATGCGAATGCGAATGCGAATATTAACGGCCGACATTCGCGAATGCGAATGCGAATGCGAATATTGACTTTTTTTTTTAATTAATGTATTTTTTTTTAATTAATGTTGTAGTATTCATATTTAAAATATTCAGCTAGCTAGGATAATTACTTTTATGGAAAAAAATTAATTATTATTAATTATTGTTTGTTGAGTTCAAAATATTCCTAATTAATAAAATAAAATAAATAACATTAAATTGTTGGTGTGTTTAAGTTCTTTGAAAATTTGTTTAAGAAAGACAGAATCTTTGTTTTTGGCTTTTTAAAATAGAATATTATAAAAAATGTCGATCGAGTTTAATACTTTCAGAAGAGTTCTGAAAATGTTCACTGCAATATGTGACGAAACATTGACCGATAACACGACCAAACCAATGCGGCTTACATCCAGAAGCCAAGATCCATGTCGAGTTTAATAAAAATTGAATTGTTAATTAATGTTAAGTTTTGAAAATTCCAATCATTAAATAAAAACAAATTACAAAACACTATAGATACCACATTATTTATTTATTGGTACTGAAATTTATATTCACAGCACTTTTTTTAAGGGGTTACATACAGTCAGAAGGCCAAAAAAAGTGTTTTTTCAAGAATTTTTTAAGAGAAGACTTTTATAATTTATCAATGTAAAAATTTGTACATACTATATTACGGTAACTTTTAATTGTATTTTAACATTTTTTATTTGTAAATATAATAATTTCGAATGCTGCTACAGCTGTTCTCCAGGAGGTCTCTCAAAAAGGCGCCTTGCAGTGACCACGATATCTCTGGACTGCATCTTTTAAAATAAATAAGCCAAACGAATTTCTTTAAAGTAATGTATAATCTTGTATTTAATCGAAGGAATAACCAAAATATTTTTTTTGACAAAATGGCGGCTTCTCAAAAAAAAAATCGATTTTCGACAAAAATTTGACCTTAAATTGTTTATAAAAAAATATATATTTATCGGTGAGATAAAATCTTCGATTAATTACTAAAAAATATTCTTAAGAAACTTGTGTTAAAATTTGAGATTGATCGGTTCAACCGTTTCCGAGGAATAGTGGTCACCGACTTTAAAAACACAGATTTGAGAAAAACGCGCTGCCGCTCCGACCTCCTACATTCAAACACTCTGAGACGTCTTTACAAATATGCGTGTAACTTCGAAAATAATTGCCGGATTGACTTGAAATTTTCTGTGTGTGTATTTAAATATATGTAAATTACGAAAATGAAATAAAAAAATCGATTTTTTGAAAATTCTAACTGTATATAACCCCTTAACTCCGGCCTCCTACTTTCAAACGCTCTGAGACGTCTTTACAAATATGCGTGTAACTTCGAATATAATCGCCGTATTGACTTGAAATTTTCTGTGTGTGTACTTAAATAAATGTACATTACGAAAATGAAATAAAAAAATTAATTTTTTTGAAAATTCTAACTGTATGTAACCCCTTAAGAAACTGTCAGCTAGTGTCTATTAAATACAAAAAAGTACTATTCTAGAAGAAATTAACGATATAGTGAACCATACATGACTTCCATGTTCCATAGAGGTGGGGGGAGGGTGAATATTTCCAAAACCCTTAATTCGATTAGCCCCAAAATCAATAGGTTTGGAGTACTCACTAACAATAAGACAAAATGGATGTTTATTTCAGAACATGGAAGTAAAAATAAATATTGTCTCTTCCTAAGTTCTTAAAAATAATTATTGAATATAAGTAAAAGATAAAAAAAATTTTTTTTATTATTACAAAAAAAAAATAATATTCGCAAAAATATTCGCACTTTTTTTGCGAATGCGAATGCGAATGCGAATGTTTAAAAATGTGCGAATATTCGCGAATGCGAATGCGAATGCGAATATTCGTTACATCGCTAGTACTGATATTATAAATGCGAATGTGTCTCTGTCTGTTTGTTTCATTTTCACAACTATACCGCAAACCGATCTTGATGAAATTTGGCCAGGAGATAGCTTGCATTCTGAAAAAGGACATATGTTACATTTTATCTCGAAAATTTATTAGATACTAAAATGAGTGTGCGACATTTGTATACATTTTTTTTGATGTAGATATCTAGCGTGTAAATGCGAAACTAAAAAACTGTTTTATCGACTATTTCACGCAAACGAAGTTTGAGGGTAACAGTTAGTTATTAATATGCATGTGGACATATGACCCAACTCAAGATAAACAAATCTAATAACAATTTAGTTTTTTTTTAATTTGTAAATATGACGGATATTTTGCAGTTTTTATTAAAACGAGTTTTATTTTATATTTATTATTTTTCAGTTTCAACTTAAATTTTGGTTGATTATTTAATTAACAGTATTTTTATTTATTTTTTGTTTATGTCAGACAAGAGAATGTTTTAGAACTATTCCACTGATTAAGTACATACATATATGTATCTATAATACCTACACATATATGTAACAGGGAAATCATATTGTAAGTAATCAAAATAAAAACTGTATTGTTGCAAAGTGTTTCAAAGATAAAGACTACGCAACATTGTTGTTATTTAAAAAAAACTGAGGTAGGTATGCTGATTTTAGTTCAATATACAATATATTGTTGTTTCGTAATAGCGGTTATGTAACCACACTGTATATACAAATATTTAAATTTATAATAGTCAAAACTATTTTCCATGCATTGATTTAGTGTTATAATATAAATTAGGAGGAGTAACGGAACTCATGAAAAATTTTCAAAGTACTTATTTAGCCAAACAACTTATTTTAAATCAGTTGGTTGCAATTTTTACTAGCGAAACAGTCAAAAAAATAAGTCATCATGAAATCTGTTTTGCTTTTTGTTTTGTTGGGATGTTAGTTTAATTGTTTTTTAAATTATTATTTATTTTTGGTATCATATATTTTAACAATTGTTTTTTTAAATATCAAATTTTTTTAGTTTCATAAATAATATTGATTAGTTTTTTTTTAATTAATATAATTTATAGTTTTAATGTTCATAATGTTTTTTATATGCACGTGTAGGTATGTAAAGTTTGTGTATTTTTTGTTTAGATGTCCTGCTCGTGGAAGCAATGCCACAATCTGATCTAGATGATCGTTATCGGGGTGGACGCCCGATGCACCAAGGAGGGTTTGGTAATTATATTTTAAAATTAATTCCCTATTTTATGTTTTTTATCATTCAGTAAACACCGTTATATTTATATTTTTAATTTATTTAAGTTATTTTATATTTATTTTAATTTATAATGAAATAATTAAATAAATTTTGAAAATGTTTTTATATTTATATTATTTCATTAAAAACAGGAAGGTTATATTTTATAAATATGGATGTGAAAGAATTTTTATTTATTTAAACTTAACAAATAAAAATTGCAAGAGTTTCTATAGGTATCTTACTATAATAGCTTTACCTGTGGCTTCGCTCGCGTTGATTACGTTATTATTGTTTAGTATATTTGAAAAATATAGAACTTTTTATTCTAAAAAATAGTTCTTTACTACATTATATTGTTCAATAACGGTTTGGGTAGCATATTGCAAAAGAGCGCGCTGGCTGTAAACTTTTTTCTTACACTTACGGACAGATAGACAGAGAGACGTTGTGTTTTATAATATTTATATAGATACAAGCTTATATAGTTTTTTTATAGTAGAGCTATACTAATATGTGAAAATATTTTCATAACAGATTTAAATTTGTTTTGGGGTAGAGGGTATATTTAGTAAATTAGGCACTTGATGTTCCCAAAAATATATGTTAATATCTTCTATAAACCCAGAATCTGCATGCTTTTATAGTTTTTTATTGAGTTACTAAATCAGAACAAAATAAAATTTACTTTTATAAGTATCACAAAATTTACTGTTTTAGATTTGTTCTTTATTATTTCAAAAATGTTTGTATGTGAATTTTATTAAACATTTTAGAAAACAGTTTGACGTTTCGATCGTTAATATTTAACCGGTTAGATACGAATCGGCAGGCTGACATCATTGCTCATAAATCACAAAACTTCCAAGCTTTTTTTTATAATCAACTCTGTAATATGCATAATTGCATACAGTTGTTAATTGATGAAGGTAGTCTTCAAATTCTAATTGTATTGATTTCAAAATATTTTTGAATTTTATTTGAATAAATAATTTGTTAATATATTTATATTTTTATTCTAAAAATTAAACAGTAGTGAATACATTTGATATGGTAAATTATTAATTTTCAATAATATAATCATCAAAAAATATATAATTTTTGGCTATTAGTCTACATACAAAAACAATGTTTACACGATATTAAATATGTATAATATATAATCTTATCTACAATTGTCAATTTGGTTAACCACGTCCTAAATATGTAATTTCCGTATTATTTTTACAATTAATTGTAATTAATGATTACTTACAAAAAACCACAAACGTAAAAATTTCAGTATTGGTAAAAATATGTAATGATGAAGGATGTGGTAAATATTATTGAATTAATTACACAATTATTAAAAAAAATAAGTATGTAAATTAGATTAGACTTGATCTAATGAATTTGTTTTCTTTTACAAACAAAATTAAATGGTCGAATAAATGTCTATACGATAATTTTTCTGTACACTAATATTGTGATGAAATTTCATAAATAATCATCTAAAAAATAAAAGGTCACGAGATTTTTTTAATATTATTATTAACTTGACTTTCATTTGTGCTAAAAAAAAATTTATATCTCTACTCATTTTTTACAAATGGAATAATTACAATATCACTTTTGTTTAAAATTAATAGGTCAAGGCGGTCATCAAGGAGGTTTTAGAGGTAACCAAGGAGGTTTTGGACGTAATCAAGGAGGTGTTGGTGGTCAAGGAGGTTTCAGGGATAACCAAGGAGGATTTGGTGGTGATCAAGGAGGTTTTGGTGGCAACCAAGGAGGTTTTGGCGGCGACCAAGGCGGTTTTGGCGGCCAAGGAGGATTAGGAGGAAACCAAGGAGGTTTCGGTGGAAATCAGGGAGGCCAAGGAGGATTTGATGGTAATCAGGGTGGTCAAGGAGGATTTGGTGGTGATCAAGGAGGTTTTGGTGGAAATCAGGGCGGCCAAGGAGGTTTTGATGGAAACCAAGGAGGTTTTGACGGCCAAGGAGGATTAGGTGGAAATCAGGGCGGTCAAGGAGGTAATCAAGGTGATCTCGGCGGTCAAGGTGACAGCGTAATTGTTGATCCTAGTGCCGTAGTTACAACTACTCAGATGCCGGTACGACAAAGACAATGTATCGAGTCTTGCCAAACAACGCAACAGTATAATCCTGTGTGTGGTAGCGACAATGTTACGTATAACAATGCTGCCAGACTGATTTGTGCGCAACGCTGCGGAGTCAGTAAGTATCTATATATAATACATATGTACACTCATCGCTTGATTCACCGGCAGCTTGATTAACCGACGGGCCAAACGCGCGATTTGCCGACTTTCTCCTACCCCCCCCCTCCCATAATACTACCGTGATTGCTATCTCTGCGCGAAATTTAAATTCACCAATCAACGTTAAGGTTGGCAAGGTGGTGGGAGCCCCTCTCGACGTCGGAAATTCAAGTGGTTGAATTACCAACAACGTCGGTTTATCAAGCGATGAGTGTATATGTATCTACATACATATATAGTTTCTATTGTCCTGATATATGTGACCTATTATAAAAAATAAATAAAAAATAGAGAGGTAATAATAAACTCACCCCTTTATATTGATTATATATGTTAGTAATTCATTTTAAAATATTATAATTAATTACCTTCACTATAAGATTATAAAAAAAAATATTTCGTTAAAATAATAAAATTTGACAACCCAGTCGATACATTAGCTATAGGTACTATATTTCTTATTGTATTTTACTATTTTTTATTTGTCATAATTGATTTTGATTTTTTTTTGTAGATGTTTCTCAAACTAGATTGGGTGCCTGCCAAGCCTAATAAACAAAATTGGACAAAATAAAGCAATACAATTTTGTTTAATTCGTGACTGATGAATAATATGCGACAAAAGTATATTTTAGAAATTTCATAAACTTGCTGAAGTATTTTATCTAGTAACGTAATTTTTTTTTCAAAATGTTCCTTAATTTATGTATGTATGTAAGTAAAATAAAGAAAATACAAATGTGTATATAATATGATTATGCGTTTTAATTAATTTTGTTATTTTTTAAGTAAATTACTTCATAAATATGTTGCTTATAAAATAAATGCTGTGTTTTATCAAAGGGTTTCCCACATCATTAAAACAGCAATTTATAAAAACGATGAAATCTGCAACCTATAAGAAATGTTTTTTATCAACATCTTCAGATTTGTTCATTTATTGTTTTCCTATAACAGCCAGGCCCGGATTTACCATGCAAGCAGTGTAGGCGCGTGCCTAGAGCGGCACAAATTAAGGAGCAGCAAATTTTTGATAATGTTTTTACATGAAAACCTTAAAAAAGGTCATTGATATCAAAAACCTTAACTTTTTTTATTTTTATTCAATCAAAATTTTTTTGAAAAACTTCTAGTACCACACGGAAAGGGTGGCAATTTTCGCAACTGCTTAGAGGCGGCAAATTTCTAAACCCGGGCCTGATAACATCTATAAGTACATCTCTAAGTACATATTTGTACATTTCCTATAGAATACATATTATAACTAAACAATTAAAAATGGACATATAAAGAATTATTATATCCACAATGTCATATAGCTAGAGGTTGTTTTGCCCTTGGCGAAAATTGAAAATAGCACCCCCTAGTTCAATTGAAGATTATTTTACTTGTCAGGTTAATTTTTGCGCTCCTAATACTTACTTTTGCGCTCTCAAAATAATCCATTTTGCCCCCTAGGCCTTGCGCCCTCGTCGGGGTCCGGTTTTGCCAAACCTATATCTATATCCATCAAATATCAAAATAATTATAAAACATATATTTTTTTGCATGTTCAATATTTGAATAAACTCAGAAATAATACTTAATTCGAAAATAAATCGCCTGTACATATTAAACAAGTTTCATAAAATTTAAAAAGAAAGCAAAAATAAAAAGACTCTAGATATCATACAGTTATTATTAATATGTGCACATATGACCCAACTCAAGATAACTGAATACACAAATACAATAACATTTTAGTAATATTTTAATTCGCAAATATGTTGAATATTTTGCAGTTTTTATTAAAACAAGTTTTACTTTATTTATTATTATTCAGTGATTTATGTTCTACAATGGCTAATGTCCCTACAAAACAAGAGGTACGAAAGTTACAAAATAATCAATGATATAAATTTATTTAATTATTAAATGAATAGTATTTTTAATTTATTTTGTTTATGTCAGACAAGAGAATGTATGAGATCTATTCCACTGATTAAGAACTTACCTAATACGGACACATATGTAACAGGGAAATTATATTGTATCCAGAATAAAAACTGTATTGTTACGAATTGTTTCGATGATAAAGATCAAGCTACATTGTTGTTAGTTCAAAATACTGAGGTATGTTGATTTTACATAATTATATTGTTGAATCGTAATAGCGACTTTTTTTCAATAAGGAATTGGAAAGGTAGAATTTTTTCTTATTCTAACAATAAGCATCACAGAAATCTTCACTTGGGGCGACCTCCGGAATGATTTTTTATATTAAAATAATGGCCTCTTCACGGTGTCTCTTGTTCACTTTTTTTTAAATATCTGCGATTCTATTGGTCGAATTGCAAAAATTTAAAATCTATTTTATTTATTATGAATTCCCCTATAAAACTAAATAGTATTAAAAACCCTATAACTTTATAACATAACCTACAAAATAAAAAAAATAAAAAAAAATTAGTATTTTAAAAAATTCACTAATATGACGTCACTTTTTGTATTTAATATTGAAATTTAAAACTTTATTTTATTTCAGATGATGTTAACAGATACAACATTTTCATCACTGGAATCACTTGAAAAATTATATCTAATAGAAGACAACATTAGTTCATTCCCAAGAAGAATTTTCAGAAAATTGTCTAATCTAAAATTATTGTTTTTATCGAAATGTAAAATAGAGAATCTAAACAATCGATTATTTGATAATCTTTTAAATTTAGAGATACTATATATTTCAAATAACTATATTATGGAAATGGGTGATCAAATTTTTGATAAAACTATAAAGTTAGAGAGTTTATATTTAAATAACAATAGTATTATAAATTTACCAGAGCAGTTATTTAAAAATCTTATAAATTTAAAATATCTGTACCTGGATAATAATTTTATAACATATTTACAATCTGGGATATTTTCTAGTTTAAAACAAATAACTGAAATATATTTGGAGAAAAATGAAATAGAAGAAATATCAGAACAGTTATTTGAGGATTTGAATACAATGCATATTTTAAGATTAAATAATAATTTCATTCACAAAATATCAAACAATTCTTTTCGAGGTTTAACAAATTTAGAATACTTGTATCTAGACAATAATGAAATAACTGAGTTACCAAATGAAATATTTGATGATTTGACGAATCTCAAAGCATTAAATTTATCTCAAAATAAAATTCCAAATATTTATAGTAGTCTATTTAATAAATTAACTAAATTACTCATACTAGATCTTGAAAGCAATAATATATCTGAATTATCAGAGAATGCTTTTGCTTATTGCACTCAACTAGAAACTATAAATCTTAGTAACAATAAGATATTCAAAATTCCTGAAAACTTATTTAAAAACAATGTAAATTTAATACACATTTACTTAAATAATAATAAAATATATACATTCAACAACGCCATCTTCAGTAAATTAACTAAACTACAAACAATATATTTGAATGATAATTTTATTGATATTTTACCATATCCAACTTTTGAATATAATACTTTATTAACTACAGTTGACTTATCTGGACTCTTTTTAACATATCTTCAAAACAAATTATTTAAAACACTACCCCAATTAAACACAATAAATTTTTCTAGAAATAATATTAGCTATTTAGTTAGTGATTTATTTTCTGATAATGAAGAGTTACATACTTTAAATTTCTCAAATAATTTTATAGAAACTATACCTCATAACTTTTTTGAACCTATGGAAAATATTATTGTATTGGATTTATCTTACAACATAATAAATCATTTAAATTATACTATAGGTTTGAAATCATCACACATGAAATTTTTAAAATTATCAGGAAATAACATCAATACTTTAGAATGGCGCTTATTTCAAAACATTAAGAAAATCGATAATTTATATCTTGACAACAATAAAATTAATTTTCTCCAAACGAAAATATTTAGAAATACAAAAGTACTGTATATCAATTTGTACGGAAATCAACTTTCCTATATAAGTTCTGAAATTCTAGTGCAGGGAGATGTAAATCTTATAAACATCAGTAAAAACTTGTGGCAGTGTGTTTGTTTACGTGAACTTTTAAAAGCTATTGATGATGCCGATGTATTAATCGAAAGAGATAAATATTTAAAAGGTTTTGAGCCAATATGTGGATATCTTTACGCGAGCTGTTTTCGCGGAAAAGTTCATTGGAAGAAAGTATGGTAATTGTTTAAAAGTGGGACTCTACCACCATAAAAATAGTAAAATAATTGAGGGCTAGACCTCACTTGTATGTACAAAATTACTGAAGTTGATTTTATGTGTATTTTTAACATTGTAATATTTTACTTAAAAATAAAAAATTGATTAAGGCACCAGTCAGGGCACTTTAAAAGCACGTTATACTGTTTTTTTAAGTATCGATGGGCTTCATTTTTGTAATTTTCATGACGTCATATTACTAATAAAATAAGTAACTCTTTAAATCAATTTAATTACCAAAGTTCGCGAATATAGTTTTTTTTAATTATAGCTTTTTATTTTGTTTACGTACTACGACAGAAAAGCTATAAAATAAAGAGCAATACAATTTTAAATAATGTAAATCATTTCCTAAAAAAACACACTTTTTTGATAGTTTACTGAACTGCGATAATTATTTATCCACTGTTTTTAAACAAAATGATTAATTATCATTAATTCACGCTGTAAGACAGTTAAATGTATATTGATTCATATTCAATAATGGCAGTCATCAAATATCAACAAATATTTCTAATTCAGTACATTTACACTGAGGTAATGCTCAAGACTGGTGCCAGTATTTTATAACAAAATATGAAAGTATCTTTTGTTTTATAATGTTGAAATTTAATAAGAGTAGTATAAATTATCAGCTACACACAAAAAAAACTGCATTGGACCAAGAAAATCTTGTTTTGTATATAACGAAAACAATATTTTCTTAATAACGGGTGTCCCAATAAGAATGCCTGATTTAAATGTTGCGCCATTTTTTTTCTGTGCAAGAGGCAGCTCTGAAATTTTAAAATCGTCATTAACGAATGTTCCGATTATTAATTATGGAGCGCTACACAAACGAACAACGCGTTATCATAGTGAAAACCCATTACAAAAATGGGGAAAGTTACATTGAAACCGCTCGAAAACTTCGCGGAATTTTCGGTCGTGAAAATTTACTAAATGTGTCAAGAGTAATCTATTAATTTGAGAAAAATGGGTTGATTATAGACAGTAAGTCTTCTGTGCGTCGGCGTACCGACCGGTCTCTCGAAAACATCGCTGCTGTAAACGAGAATGTTGTCGAAAACCCGGGAACATCAACTTCACAACAACTTCAAATTTCGAGAAGCACCACGCAGCGAATTCTTAAGAAAGATCTCTATCTGCATCCCTATAAGGTTCAACTCACTCAGGAACTCAAACCAGCAGACCATGAATAGCGCCGACGATTCATTGAACGGTTGGTGGAGCAAAATGAAGTGGAAACCGATTTTTCTAAAAAAAATCATTTTCAGCGATGAAGCTTATTTTCATTTGAACGGGTTCGTTAACAAACAAAATTGTCGCGTTTGGGGTTTTGTGAAATCTTAGGTCTATGCCAATGCGCCACGGACTATTTGCGAGCTCAAGCCCGAGATCCAACGCGTCATCGGTGAGATAGAGCCGGATCTCTGTGAGAACGTCATTGCAAATTTCATGAAAAGAGCAAGGGTCTGTATTCCGAATCGCGGGGGCCATTTGCCGGATTTTTTATTCCATAATTAATCGGAACATGTCTATTTTACAATGCAATAAAAAAATCACCACTCGCTCAATAAAATATGCGTTTTTTTATTTAAATTAAATCAGGCACTCTTATTGGGACACCCTTTATAAGAAAATAACTCTTAATCCAACTACATTATTTCTTCGTTCAAGAATACTATAGTTGGTTTAAGAATATATTTCTTATTTTAAGAAAATATTGTTTTCGTTATATCATGTTAAGTAAGTTTAATATATGGTTATATACAAAACAAGGTTTACTTGGCTCAAGTAAACCTTTCTACCTGTGTAATAATAAATAAATAACAATTTTTATAGAATATCATGTATTTATTTACATTTACAAAATATAATATATATAAGAACAATAATTAGTATTAAAAGTTATCACAGTGTTTTATATTTAAGATATGTAAGAATTATTATTATAAAATTGAATAAAAATAACAAATAAAATATAATAATTACAATAATATACATCTAATATTTATAAAAGTAGATTTTATTTAAAATATACATATTATTATTCAACAAATATCAATGAAAAAATTTATACGAAATTTATTAAAGAAAATAAAAATAATTGTTTTCTTTTTAAATTTATTTCATATTTCACCGATTTTCATAGAAAATCATTATAAGATTTAAATTCATTCACTGCGACCAATATTTCAGACAGTCTATAAAAACTTAGACGACCTATAGAAGACAACACGCTTTACTACGGGTTTGGTATGTCACAATCCAATCTATCACGGTTTTGGCGTGTGGAAAAATAATATACGTTATTGGGTAAGCACTAAACACTCCCATCTCGCCCCATTTTGCTTGAATACGTGTATATTTATGGCCGTCTATAATTATATGAATAAATATGTTACGTAATATAATACTTTATTGGTATAAAAATATTTAAAAATTGAACTACTAAAATATGATAACTAAGCTAATAATGAAAAATGAATATTGAAATGTGAATACAAAACTAAAAACGCAGATTGCAGAAAAAATTAACTAAATTGTTAATTTCTATTATAAAATATTATTAATAAACGCAGTGCGTTGTAAAATAATAGAGTTAATAGTATAAAACAATTGTATGATTTTTTTTAAATGCATAACCACTATACCACTAAACATTATAGTTTCTTTTTACCTTAAACTCCATTTAATATAATAAAATATAAGGATAAAATAAACCAATTTTAAAGTTATTACCAAAAACCTCAACAAGTAAAAATAAACCAAATATTCCTTATTTTTTTTAAATTATAAAAACATAAGATTTCAATATACAATATAGCTCCTACATTTTAGTCCAATTTATATAAAATTAATATAGTTCCATATACTATTATAAATTAAAATATATTTGCGTAATAAAATCTTATATTTTATTAATTACTATATAAGGCTTATATATTTATATTTCAATCTAGCTTTTATGTCCAGATCAATGGGTTTTAATTATATAAAAATGGACATACAAGCTTGATCTATAAATGAGTACTTTGAGAGGTAGTTTTATATCTTATTCTCAAAATATTTTCTAATATTAACTAGTAAAATAAAAATATTTAGTGGTAACAACATTGTTCTATTTACGTTTAAATTATAAAAACATCACATTATTTATAATTATTATATATTTAATATATTGAGCGCATGAATCGGTTGAAAATTCTAGGCCGCTGAATGAAATTATTAAAAATTACATCAATAAATATCTTTACAAAATAATCCTTTCTTAATAAATTCGAGAATTCAAATTATATATAATATACGATTACAGGTACATTAATTTAAAAATATTCACATTGCGAGAGTATTTTATGATAATATTTAATATTTTAAAACAATAACATTTCTGTATACTGTGTACGTATAAGTTTAGAATAAAATAAAATTGTTAAAAAATATAATATAAATGTACTTAAAAAAATATATACTATTTTCAAATAACCCTGTGTGTGTATATATTTTTTTAAATTACAATTAAAATACATAATTTAATTCCCGAATTATTATCTATATTATGCAAATTCAGTCCAATGTTATACTGTTTCTTGTTTAATATCATCTATTTCTTGGTTTAATGGAGCTACAAGTCCATTGAAATAAACTTCAAACTCTTTACTAGACATCGTGTCCCTTCTCTGAACCTTTAAGTAATTATTTATTTTCTTATCGGCGTTATCAACGGTGCTTTGGCCGCTGATTCGATGTTTTGAAATCGGATGAGTTCGGGATAATGTGCCACGATTTGTATAGAGTAGTTTGTAAACAACGAGAAGTAGACTCCATAAACCGCCAAAGAAGAAAAGATACATTATAACAGCTTCTACGGACGGCAAAACATTTAGATATAGTTTGAAGTGTGCGTTTATATCATCAGGTAGTTCAGGCATGCGCTGGAAATAAAATATTTTTTATTTAATTACTTATTTAATGAAATATAACATTAACCTCGGGTCGATTCTAAAAAACAATCACGGTTATGATACATATTATAAGATAAAAAATTGTCATATTTAGTGAATTGTGCATTTACAAATTGAGAATAAGTTTAGAATAAACATTAATCATGGATTGAAAACAACTGATTAACTAATAGTTAATTATTTTGCTTTGTGCAACCCGAGGTAAGTCGTATACTCTAAATATATAATCATACTTACAATATCAAACCAAAGGAGAGGTAGTACCAAACTATCGAATTTCCCAACGTGTGCCATTGAACCAATTTTTCCTAGCACCATATTGATTTGAAATTTCGCTGATAAGTTGAGTGGTAAACCAGAATCCTTAAAAGTAAATTCAATAATTAGTGAAAATAATATATATATTGATCTACAGCAGGGCTTCTTAAAGTGGTGGCCGCGGCCCCCTTCTCACAAGGGGGCCACGAAGAACCACGAAATAAATAAAATAAATTTACTATCGTTAAATAAGTTTAAATGTTCAAATATGCACATTCTAAAATTATATAAATGAAACAATTTTTTTTTTAACCCTTCTGTATTTCAAAAAAATAGGGGGGGGGCTGTGAGTTATCAATAAGAGCTGCAAGGGGGCCGCAACGTCAAAAAGTTTAAGAAGCATTGATCTACAGAATACTTTTACTTTTATTTTATTCTTAAAAATATAAAATTTATATAAATATAGGTACACGATTCTTATAAAATAGGTTTTAATTTATAACCTACATATTTACCTAGAAAACTGTAACAAAGGCCATTTTTCATGGTTTCAATCTAAATGTTTTCTAGTATAGGGATTGTTAAAAATGTTGTAAATATTTATTTATCAATATTGATTGTTGTGTTAAATAATTTATTTTTACAAATACCGGGGGGGGGGGGGGGCATTCTGATTCCTTATTAAATTCATCTGATTCTGAATACAAGTATCCGAAAAATAATTAAATTCGAGCTCTTCTGATCGGAGATATTTTATTTAAAATTTTTGAGATAGAAGTAGATTTATTAAAAATAATTTTCTGTAAATGTTATGTATTCAATGAAAATAAAAAGATAGTACAATTAGTCCTACTATCGCGAAAGTTAAACGTCATCAAAATTAGGTCAAAACCATTAAAGCTTTCTAATTTATTTTGGTCCTTCGAAACGGATTGTGACATATTTACGTTGTTAAAATTAATAAAAAAATATATCCCAGATGAAAACTGCTATAAGTTGAATAAACTTGTTATGTGTGGTGAACTGGTGGTTATTATTAACCCTTAGCTGCCACTGTGGGGTACCAGGCGCCCCACGTTGTTTCAACTTCAGTGTAAGCTGTACAAGGTTTAAAATTTTTTAAACATATTAAATATTATCTATTTTTTTAAATAACCGATTGGAGTGCATTCCGTATCGTTCGAAGATGATAGGGGAATTTTATTGAATTAACATATTCAATAGTTTACAAGTAGTTACTATTTTAGTGTCTGAGGTACGAGGTGACCCCAGTGTGGCAGGTATGTTATTCTGGATAAGTGGAGCAGCTAAGGGTTAAATTATATTTTTATTATTTATTTACCGGCTGTATGTAGAAGTAAGTGTGATGTTTTTCCTTGGATGGGTAACTTCCATCAATAGCTTCAACAAGAGACGGATCTGAATCGTAAAAATGTGGATAACTGAGAGCTATAGGGAAACCGTAGTAACAATCAGTAACGTCTATTAGTCCACGGGGGAGACAGTTTCCGTTCCTACAGAAACAATTGTTATCCGGATCCACGTGGCCGTTATCCAGAGCGTTTTCCTTTAAAGCGTACTCAAATGCCGTCAAGCCTTTAATCACAGACGCGTTTTTGTAGACCTGAAAATGAAACAAGTGCTATTATTATTGTATGAACAATGTTGCTAAACCCTGAGTCTTTTTATTTATGTTTCTAGCAGCTTTTCATGATTTTAAAATGGGATATTAAAAATTAATAATAACACAGAATTTTGTCCAGGATACCAAAGGATCCCGCAGAATGCTTATGGGAATGTGCTTTCGGTCAAACTCTTTGAAAATTTGGAATCGCCCTCTGAAGCTGGGGATCATGCTCGTCTTTAATTTACAATAATTTTTTTGTAGAACCTTCATTTTTACACAACTTTTTGTATGTGTTCCCAAAGACTTTTAGAATCTTAAAAGTTTGAGTTTTAGGACTTACTGCCCATTGAGACTTTTGATCTACTCATTAAGGACTATCAGAATCCAAAGTTTCAAAGAGTTTGATCGAAAGCCCTTTTCCATAAGGATTCTGCGGGGTCTTTTGCTAAGGCAATATGATACAAAATATAATTTCGTGAAAGCTGAAATAATCGAATGTCTTAATTAAATTTATTAATATATTAGATACAAGTTTCCATTAATAACTGCATCTATTGTATTAACAAGCATATCGAATTTGTCTTAATGATTACAAATAAGCGTTGTTTCTTTATATTGTTAGTTTTTTTATACATTAAATAGTTATTTAATATTATACTATTGTTATACTATTATGTAACCATACTTATTATTCTGAAACCATATAAAATATAAATGTAATAAAATACTCTTAAACACAAAATAATTATAATTACAAATGTATTCATTTAACTTTAAGTGGACATTAAAGTATTCAATAAATATGTGAATTTTAATTAACTTTTTTTTAAATGATAATAAATTTCGTTGTGATTCGGATTCAGTTTATTTTATCTCACATATAATTCCGATTTATAGTTTTTAGTATGGTTTTCAATTTAAAAATATCCATCTTTTATGAGTTAGAGAAGTGGTTTTCAAGGAAATTAATGTTATTTAATTTTATAAAGCTTACACTACCGGATTCCTATTTTCAAGAGCATCACTCAAATCGGGAATACAACAAATGTGTTAATAAATAAAATTACGTTTGCATTGAGAAAACTAACCTATGTACTTTGACTTCAAAATTAGAATATTAAAAATACTATAGGTGATGTTAGTTATGTACATACTTTGTCAATTATGTCTGTAGCACTGACAGTAATTGTCTTTAAATAAATACGTATAGTAAAAAATTAATAATACTTTAATATTTGTTCACATTGGTTCTCAATATTTAAAAAAGGGTAGTAAAAAACATTGCTCAAAAATATTGTTGATCCCTGGTATAAAGTATTTACAGGAAAATTTATAGTAAGTAAAGTAAACAATACTGTAAATTATTAATAAAAAAAATAGGACTTATAGCACAATTTAAAAAAATATTATTTTATGTCTGCCACAGATAAGGAAGCACTGATTTTGAAGATGACAAAGCAAGTTAGACAGATAATTCAAGGACTACTGCTTATATGCATGCTAAAAAAAGTTAAATAAAAAAATTGTATTTACCAAAGGTGCTGCTCTACATAAGCTTTTTCTGAAAAACCATATCTCTTCTTCTGGATTTAAGTATCCTTTAAATTTAGTACCATCCGAAGCGCCTTCTATTCTTCCACAGTGCCCTTCTTCGGGCCACTGAGGTAACCGTCTTCTACCATTGTAAGTATCTAAGAGACCAGCTTTAGACGCGTCTCCAACACCTGTGTATACCGTTTCAGAGTCTCCATCGAAATTGTACATCTGAAAAAATATAATTTTGTAAGTATGCGTCCATTAATTACTTTAAGACGATTTTTGAAATTTTCGACCCCCCCCCTCCTTTTATTTTGCAAGGATTCATAAGTATTTAAGTGAGGTAATACGTAAAGATTAAAAAAAATGTTGACTTAATATATGAAAAAGCAGTTCAACAGCCGTAACTGGTTTCAATTAAAACACTTTGGACCCCCCCCTCTTTTCACATAAGGAATCGTTAGGTTTAACTGCCCCCCCCCCTTAATACTCTACGTAATTGATAGGAATGTTGCTAAAAAATATTCAGTTTGGTTCTGAGATAATTATATTGCTTTAAGCAAAAATCGATAATATCATTATTGAGCTCAAACCTGGGATAAAATGGGATTATTTTTTTTAGTTTTACTTACCCTATCAATGAGTCCAAGCTTATCGAATGATATCCAACTGGGCATCAAATGGTTACCGATTGTAACTAAAGAACTTTGGTAGCCGAACATAAACTCTTTAGCCGTCATTTCAACTAGCGGATGCGATTCGGTTTGTCTTATTAACACATTCAATCCGAAACGAGTGAAATAAGATGCGTCCGCCATCACGTGGGCAATACTCTGTAAAAAAAAAACAAATAAACCATTATTTAATAAAGCAATTTTAGTATTAACTTCAAGTTCTTTATGTCATGACTTTTTATCTTGTTGCAGTTATATTATGAACAATAATAATTAGTACATAGAAGTATAGATAATTAAAATGTTTATTCACACTGCAAATATGTATATAGTATATACCTATATATGTATATCATTTTAGTATTTTTAAAATACCTATTTAATTGTACCGGGTGGTCTATTTAAATTGAGACAAGCAAATATCTCGAAAATTAAGGTTTTTCAGGGAAAATGTTTGGTACAAATGTTTCAGAGTTCGAAGGGGGAAAACCAACGGAGGTAAAAATTTTGACTTTGGGTGGAGGTTTTAGGGTCATTTTGGAGTCAAATTCATGTTTTTTTTAATGGAAACCATTTCTTTTTTTACATATTCGTATTTTGCAGAAAAAAAGAAACAACTTTTGTCTGAGAAATTTTTTCAAAATCCTCAAATTCAGGGGCATTTTTTTAATCTATTTTTTTATTTTTTTTGTTTGTTTTTATTAAAAAAGTTCGAAATTATTATTTATAATTATTAACTATGCATGTTTAAGTATCAATTAAATTTAAAAAATGATTTTTGAATATTTTGAATATTTTTACTAAAAAAAGATAGATTAAAATAGAGGATTTTGAAAAAACTTCTCAAACAAAAGTTGTTTCTTTTTTTCTACAAAATACGAATATGTAAAAAAAGAAATAGGTTTCCATTTAAAAAAATTCAGTTGACCCCAAAATGACCTTAAAACCTCCACCCAAAGTCAAAATTTTTACCTTCGTTGGATTTCCCCCTTTGAACCCTGAAACATTTTCCCTGAAAAACCTTAATTTTCGAGATATTTGCTTGTCTCAATTTAAATAGACCACCCGGTATATAAAAACAAATTCCTTGGTAAAAAAGAAAATATATAATATGTAATTTATTAAACGGAAGCAAAAAAGGTTAATTACCATGAATTAAAAATACTTATGGATTGTACGAGAATGATAGTAAATAATATACAGACATTAGTCGTGTCATTCAAATCCCGCAGGTAAACATAAATATACGTGGGCCATTTGCAAGCTAGCATGACTTGCGGTTTTAAGATTTTAGTTTTATATTAACTTTTTTCTCGTTTTGCATATTTATTTTTATAAACATTCCGGGAGAGTCTTTATGATTTTTTGCACAGGTACATTTAATCGAATGCCTTTTTTGTTTGATTTGAAAATACAATTTATATTTTTATTTGGTAGTTTACGTCAGTAAAATACAATGCTAAATTACTGTCAACGATTTTGGTCATCGAACAATAAAAAATTTCAAAATTACCCTAGATATAATTTATGTGTATATAATTATATTTGTATAAAATGCGGTTATTGCACAATAATATGTTAATTCGATTTAAAAAAAGTCGATTGTTATGTATCAACAACTTATTTTTTTGTAAATTAATGACTAATCTAATCAATTATAAATTATAAACTAATAAATAATATTTAGTAAAATTTTGATAGTGGGATGTAATAGGATATATTTTGTTCTACCTTTTTTTTGTTATTGCATGACTTACTGATCCAAAATTATTATTGGACATACCTACTATAAAATATTGGACAGAAGGAAGTGAAAATTTAATTTTATAAAGACATATTTCAGTTCTAACAAATATTCTATATGCTTTTCCCGTCTTGTTTCAGCTCATGATTCAGTATAGGCATTCGACATATGCTGCTTTGTCCGTGAATGTTAGATATTTTATGTCTTTTCAGAAAAAAAATGTAAAAATACAGGTTGGTATTGATTAAATGCAAAATTAAAAGCTTAAAAAGTTTATTACGTTTTTTGATGATCGCAATTAAATTAAAATATATTTATCATGTATATCCTTTAATGACAAGCATAAAATAAACAAAAAAAACTACTTAATTCAGCATAAACTTTAACTTTGACCAGAACGCGATTAATGTAGCTAAGAAATTATATGCGCTATTATTATATAGTGTGATTCAAAACTAAATGTATAAAATTCGAAGGATGAAATTTAACTAAAATTTTCGGTCTATATAGTTCCTCATAATATACTTGACTGCCATTTTCTGCTTTTTGAAGAAGAAAAAAACGCCATAGCCCCATTTATAGACCGTATAAAGAAATATTTAAATTAAAAAAAATTATCGCGATATATTTGTAGAAAACGAAGAGCAAAAAAGGCATCTCGGTCACCTTTACAACACTTCAAATGTTCTACATTGTTTTGAATCATTTTAGTACAGCGGTTCTTAAACTTTTGTAGTCTAGAGTCTAAAGACTAGAGCCCCCCTTTTGAAAAATTATTTTTCAGAGACCCCTCTGACAGAAAAATAAAGAAGGTCGTTAGATACTAATTCATCACTGGTAAACAGATATGTAAAATGTAATTTAATTTATGCCAAACATGTTTCGCGGATCCCCGACAAAAATTCAGCGGTAGTTTAAGTACTGCTGTTCTAGTATATATGTAGGCAAGTCTTAATATTAGCTTTAGATGCAGAAAATACAACTCCATTAATGAAAAATATATAAAAATCGATGATACGAGTACATATATAATTTACATACATAAATATGAACTATATTTATAAAAAGATACGTGCACTTCTATAAGAACGTCGAATAAGGAGCGTACCAAATAAAATCAACAGTTGATTTGAAGGATTATTTTAAAAATATTATATTACATTTTTACATCATATATCAATGACTTAAACTATTTTAAAGTACAATCTTAGTATAAATTATGTAGAGCAAAATTAATAACTAATATTTACAAAGGTGTCGTAGAATAACCTTTCGGCACATAAAAAAATAGAATTTGCAAAGTGACTCTTATTTTATTGACAACTATAATTACATGAACGTTATTAATCGTTGAATTTATGAAGGCCATAGTATAGTAATACAATTCATTTATACATATTCACCATAGGCTTATTAGTGATGTAATAAATATCTGTTAAATTATAAACTTGCGATCATTGATCTTACATACCTTGTCTATCTACATGTCTATTGAGAAACAATAAGAACAATGGATTATGAATTTGGCGAAATTTTTACAAAATATATATTTCGATGTTATTATTTTTAGATTTAAAAACTATTTGTTCAAGTAAAATTTGCTAGCTAGCAAGCACTATCAAATGAGGAATTAATTTTGTGATAGTATCTATGGATTTGCTATGGAATTTAGAGCAGTGATACTTACACAATTGGCTACTCTGATTTTACAATATAATTTTCATAATATCACCACTTTTAATACCTTTGGTGTTTACATACAACGCGTGCGCGAAACTTGTCAAAGTCATAATGAAACTCCAAGTGAACTGTCATATATGTTTGATACATCATTTGAGAATATATGCTAGCTAGCAAATTTGCTAGCCCTTTTATGATACCGGACATTAATCTTTAATATTATTATTTTGTAAATTTTATATTATATTATACTTATATTCCTTTTATTTAAATCTAGATAAATGCAAATTTAAATTTACTAAAACCCATTTTTTAAGGGAATACCGGTTTTGAATATAAAAAAACCGTAATACCGGTATAAAGTTTTTGGTCCGGTATTGTAATCAACACGATACTGCATTTTTTTAATGGGTGTGAATCTACCATTTGCTTTTTCTGTCAATGTTAATAATATACAATACATATTTTCATCTGCAATTATAACTATCACAAAATAAATAAATAAACTATGATAATATATCAGCTGTTGATGCGTACATTCAAAACTCGTTAATGTTTATCATACAAAACATTGTATTATTTATATAATTAAATTATATATATTGTAAGATATCGAATGAACAAAAGTGTCTGTAAACAATAAATTATTTTGTCAGTAGAATAAATACTTTAAACTTAAAATGAATAAACCATGACCTGGTGTAACGTTCTACGTGCGTAATAGAATATAGTATAATGTAAACCAAATATAATCAATATGATGTGGCATATTTTGTTAATGCAATTCATTTGAATCATGCAGTTTTACATTGGTACGAGTAAAAATATTGCCAATTTAAATATTTGGGAGTGATTTTTATTTATTAATTGCTTTAAAAAATCATTAGGTACCTACTAAAAAAGTGTAAAATACATTCACATGAGTATTTGTTTTAAATTAACAATACATATTAATTAAAGGTTAAAGATTAATTAATGCATTTAACCTTGCATTTATAATTAAATATACCTACTCAATTCTTTTTGTTTTTATTTTCATTAATGTCTAAGCACGTTCTATATATTACATTTTTAATCTTTCATTCTACACTTGTATATAAAATACTAACCCACTAGCGGCTTCGCTCGCCTTGTTTTAATTTTTATGAACATTTATATGGTGTTAAACTGAGACATTTTTTTAGGGTTGAACTATGAACAGTCGCAATTCACGTGTATTTTAATCTTACGTCATTAACAGAAGATGCCACCAAATTTTCACGTTTCTAGGTCTAGAATTTTGTATATAAAGATTTTACAGAAACATAACGCAGTACAACAAAAAGTCAAGTTTTGTTTTCAAAATGGATCAAAAAATTACAAAATTTGATGAGGTCAAAAGGGCTTAGTATTTTTGTATATCAAGCACCGCGTTCTCGAGGTCTACGTCAATACTTCCGTTACTACACTAATAAAAACGAAACTAATGGCTTATCATTTTAATGTACTTATAATTCGTAATAAAATATTACCTTTACAGAGTGGACAATTTTATTTTAATAACTTTCATATTACGTTACATAAAATGTAGGATAATTTATACACCATATTGTATAACGACAATTATAACGCATATCTACAAACATTACGAAATTTTGTTAGAATACATTAATTTGTATCAATCATTCGTTATATCAAGTTGTCAAATATAATTGTGGTTTTATTACATTTATGCAATTATAATTGTCGCAGTACATACCATATCGTACATAGTTCCTGCTATCTAAATTAAAATTCAATTATATATTTTATTTATAAAAATACATATATTTGATACTCATATAAGCGTACCAATGATGTTAATTTCAATATTTGTTTTATGTCTATTGTAAATTTTAATAAAATGAATATAATTTGCCAGCTAATACATACTTTGAACGGGGTACTAATATTATATTTTAGCGCCTAGGTTTTAAATAGAAAACAAATGGTGAAATATATCTGTGAATATCTCCGACTGTTGTTCAAAATTCCAAATAAAATCCAATATTGTTCAAAGTGTTTGCAAGGTAGAAAATTTCATTCAATTTTTTTAAAACTAGGTATTTTATTTTTCTTATTATGTCAAAAAAATTTCAACGACTACCATATATTTTTAATAAAGATTAATACGATTTAAAAATGCTAACAGTTTATACACCGTTGTGCATAATGAACTTATTATGTATGTATAACACATTTTTATAAAATACTTTGCTATTTAACACCTGATCTATAAATATAGATCTATATACTTAATATATAATATGATTTACTGGCGTACTTAATATCAATACTATTTGAAATTAATAAATAGCAAAAGTGAGATTATTTTACAATAGGTACTTTTACGATAAATTAATTAACTATATGTACTAGTTTTATTTCTCAATGAAAGTAACTGCAATAAGTAAAAATATATTATTGCAAATCATTACCTTTCAATTTTAGAACAAGTACCATATGATATATGTATATAAACAATCAATAATAAACGAATAATAGAAAAGCAATTTAAATATTTAGGTTTGTAAGTAATCACTAATCACGAAAAGTGTGCCAAAACATATTTAATCAATGAACAAATGAAATAGTATGACTCAAGAATTTAGAAAAATCAATTTATTGTTAGATGACAGTGCTTATTCCATAATATAAAATACAGAAAAAAATATTATAATGCAATCAATATAGGTAATAACATTACTATTTTGTCTTCGGAAAAAAATATTTCATTAATAAATATACAGGCTGGGGCATTTAAAGTATTACAGATTTTTATATCAGAACCACCGCATATTTGAAAAAAAATTTCAAACCAAAAAATATATGGTTTTGAAGGGGTAATCGAATAGTAATATTTATTTGTCATTTTAGTGTGGCCTTCAAGGATATTTTTAAATAGGAACCTATAGTTTTTATTTAATAATAGTATTCTACGTGAACAAACACGTATCTTCCATTCAAAAATTTTTTTTTAACAATCTAAGATTCCCAAGATTTCTAATTTGAACTTTCAAGATTTTTTAACTCAGAAACGATAAACTTTAGAAAAAAGTATAAATTAAAAAATGTTTATTTTGGTCTAATAAATCTTGAAAAATTGTTTTAAAAATTTTAAAACTTTTTCTATTTATATCAGCAAAAAAAAAATACGAAATGTTAAAAAAAATTCTAGAAAAATTCTCCAAGTTTTATTAGAACAAAATAAACATTTTGTTGTATTTTGTACTTTTTCCTAAAATTGATGATTTCTGAGTAAAAAATTATTGAATTTGCAAATTCTCAAAATTATTTTGTTAGATATCATGTAAAGCTTAAGTTGTTCAAAAAAAATTTTTCAATGAAAGATTCGTGTTTTTTCACGTAGAATAAGATTATTAAATTAAAACTATAGGTTCCTATTTGAAAAAATGATGTTGGTCTTCAAATAACCTTGAAGGCCATGCTAAAATAAAAAAATATTATTAATATTCGATTACCCCCTAACAACCAAACATTTTTTGGTTTAAACATTTTTTTCAATTATGCGATGGCTCTGGGATAAAATTATGTAACACTTTAAATGCCCCAGCCTGTATATGAGAAATTAAAAAAAGATAAAATTGAGTGTCACTTTTGTTTCTAAAGGACAAACATGTTTCAATTCCTCATAATAAAAATTTTACATCCTACACAATTTGCGCGTATCGTCAATGTTGGCCGATATGAATGAAATTATTTTTCCTTGAATGACACATACTTTCGCATAAATTATATAAGTACTAGTTATTGTACTTTAATAACTGCAAAATCGATACTAATCAATAAATATCGAACATTGTTGAAGAGTAGTTTGCACATTGATTATGAAAAACAAATCTAGTATTGATATCTAGGACAAACAACCAGTGAAACTTGCATTTGTTGAGCAAAACCAGGAATACATTCATTGTGAAATATTTACGAGTAAACAAGAAAATGCAGCTGTTAAGTAGAGGTTATGCAAAGTGCAGTAACATAACCTATTAAATGCTTCGTAGTAGGGGCAGTACTAATGTAAGTAAAGAACAATTATCGCGAAATAAACTTTCTATGATGTTTACCTAATTTCAAGGAAATTGATGCTATGGGTTTTTTTTACTGAATTCGACAACAATTTTGTGTTTTATAATTCTATATGATAAACATTATTAGATTTGCCACCGGGTGTCCGTATTACCGGAAATTAAATTAAAGAAATGTCAAATAGTTAAATTTATAAAATAAATATCAATTTCTTTAGATATGTTCATTTATGTAACATTATGTAATTGCATAATACAATTTAAAAAATTGTCAAGTGTGAATCGAGCTTCGCGTATTATTGTCCCGTATTTTCAATTTATTTGATTATTGTATGTGAACCCAAATGATGACACTAGATAACTGAAAAGGTGGCAGCACAAAGTATTTTAAATTTGAAAAAAATACGTAAGTGAGGTGAGTGCTTATACCTAAGGTATGGGTTAAGATTAAAATTATTAATCGAAATAATATTTTTATAAAAAGTTTATTTAATTTAATATAATTCATTTTTCATAAAACTAGCTTTCATTTAATACCCCACTCGGCGAGATTGAAAAAAAATTGGTAACCCATTTACTCCCATCAATAAACGTTAAAAACTTAAAATTTTATTTGATCAAATGGTTTATTAGCTGGAAGGCTGTAACAGACAGAAAGACAGACACAGTGCCAATTTCACTATATCTCTTTCTATTGTGTTTCAAATGATTCATGATTTCTAGTTAAACGCTAATTCAGAGTCAACGTGGTTTAAACTAAACACAGACACCAGAATTGCTCCATCCATATTCCACATCTACCTTGTGTTACGAATGATTCAGCACTTTTTTTTGCATAACACTACAAAATATCATACTAACATATGGCATAAATTCTATTTGTACAATGCCCCCATTTTAAAAAGCGTATGCTAGTTATGTGTAATGTACCAATAAAAATAAGTTAATTGCTATTACGATAATCGTGCTTATTTTCACAAGAGCCAAATTAAAAAGAAAATCGTGTTAATAATCCCGTTAGAACTACGGATCGCAGAACTTTCAATACAAGGTAATAAGAACAGGCATCGACTATTTCAATCAATCATTGCAATTCTATACTTATATAATTAACTGTAGGTCACACGCATTTATATTATTTACCTTTAAGAAAAAGAAAGTGGTCTCAAGGTCGTTGTGCCAAAACTCGTCTCTTGAGAATGGCCATTCAACTTATTTCGCTGTCTTCCGCTCTATGTGGGCGAATTTATTTATTTTTCATAAAATTTTAGCTTTATTGTAAATTCTAGGAATAATTATTTTTAGTAGAAGGTAATCAAGAAACCAATTTAGGTTATATAATAACAAATGATTATTATTTCAGAAATTTAACTATATGCCTATAATGTGAAACTTTAAGGGTGTCTCTTTTTAATGAAATAAGGGATATTGTATTATTTTTTTTTAATTTTATAAAATTATCTGCATAACTGTGAACTTCAAGCAAAATTTACGTGGGTATAATAGGAGTAAAAATATTGTTTCAAAGAGATTTTCCTTATTCACTGACTGATTTGCCTAATTTTTCAACGAGTTGGTAAAAGTTAAGTATGCAGAGGATTTGAACAAGAAGTTAATATTTATGTTTATTTTTTAAATCAATGTAGAACTGATTACACTATTTGACTAAAAAAGGGTTAAATATTTTCTTCGGGTTATGTTTTTACAAAATCAAATTTGATAAATCGATATGGGAGTTAAAGATGTTCTAACGGTAATCAAAAACATACGCAGGGTATTAAAATTAAAATTTTTACAGAATGTAATTTTAAATATGATAAGACGAATTACGCAATTCAGATGCGATTTACTACAGCGTTTAAAAGTTATAGCAGTTTAAAATTTGCACATTTTAACACGTCATCTTATGGAGAATTGAAAAAATTATAATTCAAACCTTATTTAAACACCGGAAAAACGTAACCAAAAAAATATTTTTTTTTCTATTTATAGTAAAAACTATCTGTTTTAATTCTGTACAAAACTTATTAATTTTTACTAAACTTAGAATTTAACATGGGTAAAACCTCGTAAACTAATTTAATTTTTCTTTGACTTCTAAGACAATTAATAAATTGATTTAATATTTTACAGTATTATTATTCAAATGATAAAATAAGTTATCATGACCTAAAAAAATAATTCACGTATGCACATTTAGATATCCTTTATTCTTAGTTATAGAAACTAATTATATTCAGGTTAATGTTTTAGATATTCATAACGATAATTGTGCACTGATTATTCCAGTAAACGTCACGAGGTTAAATGAAATTTATTTCATTAAATATTACATTTTAGCATATACTAATTAAAGTAACTTTTTTGTCGACACGTGGATGTAAGTGTTTGATTATTATGCATATGCCGGCCGGTATATAATATGTAAGTAACCTTAATATAAGATTAATTCTGAAGGTTATGTATTTGGTTTGACCAAAATCTAGGTTTCTGTGCAGGGTCGATGCCTTGTATAATTTCTGCATGTTTTTTTTAACGTATTTGTCTTAACTATGAGGATGCTGTTATGATTTATTTTTTACAAGTGAAACTGTTTTTTGTATGCCCTGTAGAGTTTAGTAAATTATAAATAATATATAATTAAAAACTTTCTTTTTAATTTTTAGTATTTTGAACTTACCGTATTTGCAAATTATAAATTTCTAGTTGAATGTATTTTTTTAGATTTTTTTTTAGATAATTGATAAAAGTCAGACTGTTAGGAATGTTAATTTTCTATATAATTTTTTTGTTTTTATTACTTTTATACAGGGTGTTACCATATTAACAAATTATAAATTTCTACACGGAGAGAATATTCATTTAAAAATTAACAGAAAATACTGTGAACCCGAGGACAGAATCAACTTCTGAAAAAAATTAACAGAAAATTCGGTAGAATTTAAAATAAAGTAAATGAAAAATTACAATTACATACTGGTAAATTTTAACATAGTACCTATTAAAATTTAATTACTCTGAAAAAGTAATATATACGCTATTCTTTAATTTAATTTCTTGCATATGAAAATTTCACGTACATTCTCTATAATTTTACTATGTTTCTATATTACTTTTCATATCTTACCTATCGCTGTCATAGAAACTGCTATACAGTATATTAAATTGTAGTAGACGTTCTTTTAAATTTTACCATATCGGGTGTTAAAAATTTTTAGGATCAATTTCGTCCTCCCGTTAACATGTTTTTTATGTTAAAAATTAACATTACATTTTTTCAGTGTAGTTGAATGTATTTTATTAGATTTTTTTTAGATAATTGATAAAGTCAGACTGAGGAATGTTAATTTTCTATATCATTTTTTGTTTTTATTACTTGCTTCAATTTTATACAGTATGTTTCAGATCGACTAGATTTGTAAACTATTCATTGAATAAACTTAAAAAAGTTCGAGGAAACTTTTTTTGTAGAACTTATACTTTTCGCAGGAATCGAGGTTTTAAAGGGGTCATCAAAACGATAAAAAGAATACATTCGGTTGTCATTTAAAAAAACCTCGATTATCTCGAAAAAACGTCTACTTGACATTTGAAGCACATCCAATGGAGAATTGCGTCGAGGAAAACAAATCTAGTCGATCTGGGACAGCCTGTATAGCATAAACAAAAGAATAATAAAAAATAATCACTATAAAAATAAAAAACTATCGGTCGCAACTTGCAATAAAATTGGTATTATTATGTTTAGTATTTCCGGTCTTCTAAAAACAACCAATAAATTTTGAGGAAGTGACATTTAGAAAAAAAAGATTTCCACTCAGACTCAAGTCAATGTTTCCACTCCACCCACAGCACAATGCGTGGCAACCTTGCGAATCAATGTTGTGCACGATGATGTGTTTTGTTTAATGCCCTTAAGATCTTTCTCGATAGATAGTCCTTCGACGAAATCAAAACTAGTTTTATTTTTTAAAGAAGTGCCTATGTACAAGGTTAAGAGTACTTTAACCTGATGATGTCAGTTAACATGTGCATTTATGTGCATATGCAGTGACGGCCACTGTGTGGGTATAAACAACTAAAAAACCGCGTGTTATAATTAAAATAAAATAAGTATTTAGATACATACACATAATATAAAACTAAAATTTTCTCTTGCATAATATTAAAAAAAAAATGTAAAACGAGTTATTGAAGTGAAACTTCTTTAACGAGACTAGTGAATTGGAATGACCTCGACATATTTTAACATTAGACACGTTTTAAGATGAAACGCTAAGGAGAGTACGGTATATGTGTGAGTATAGATGTATAAAAGAAAGATGGATAAATAGCGCTTGCGTACAAGTCAGTTTATGTTGGTGTCAAATTATTTGTTTTGTATATGGTTTTTGTGTTAAAATAATTCGTTTAATTATTATTAATTTAATAATTTTAGCTTTATTTATTTAATTCGCATGGTTAATGAAAATAAAAGAAGTGTCACTTCAATATGGGTAAGGCACAAACTATTTTTTTATATTAACTTTCATGTTATATCCGATTTACAAAAAGATGAGGCTTAATTATAAAAATTTCATTCTATAAATAATAAAAAAAACATTTTATGTTTGCGACTGTTATAATTAATAAAATATAAATAATACCCTTTTTATTGATTTCAATATATTAAACACCACTGTTTTTTTCATCCTGATTGAACATCTTGATATGACGTTATTCAAAAGTATGTACTAATTACATTTTTATGATGTGGGTTCTTTTTACGATGTCATACTTTTTTATAATTATTTTTCTCAAATATCTAGATTTGTAGATTAAAATACTTGATTCGTTTAAGTGCATGCAAATTCTTCTCATTACCTCGTTATACTGGTAATGCAATTATAATAATATGTTACAAAAAGAGTTGAAAAAAATCATTGACGCTGGACGCAGGTAACAATGCATTGGTAGTTGATTATTAATACGTCAGCTCAAGAAAATTGTATTTTTTTATTGTATTTAAAAATAAACACATTATGACATGAGTCTTCAATCCTATGCCAGCGGGCACATTATTTTTACGTGTGCCCGCCGCTGTGCGACAACGATAAAAAAAATTGTTTTCAATACATTTTTTTATACATTTTGCCTATCACACTACCTACGAAAAAATGCGTCAGAGCCTCTTTTGAAGATCACAAAATTTCCTATCAAAAAGTCAGCAAGGGTATGTGTCTAACTTTTTTGGTTTTGGCGTGAAACGCTTGAGTGCCCGCATGAAAAATTACAATTTTGATGAGGACACCATCACTATGAAAAATTAAATGGTCCCCGTCGCCCGAATGGCATTCTTGAATGTGCTCTTAGGTACAAAAAGGTTAGAGACCCCTGTATTATAGCATCAAATAAAATTACATACAGTAGCGTAACTATAGGGTTGGTAAAAAAACAGCGGTACTTCTGTGAAGGGCCTACTTTAAAATCATGCCAGGGGGTGAATATTTGTAGTAACGCTACTAATTACATAGAACAGTAATTTCACGAAGTAACTAAAGTGTATATAATTTTCTGCATACACAGCAACAGACAGACAATACACTAAGATTATGCGGTATAACTGATAGCAGTATACATCATTATGTGAACTCTGCAAGTTAAAAATCAGTCTTATAATCTTCATTTATTCATTTCTCATACTGGGAAATGTTTAATGTAATAAGACGTTAATAGGTATTATACCACGGACAGTGCTCAATGTGCTTTTAATTAACTTTACATAATTCAACTGTATATAGGCTTTTATTTGTACAGTGAAAATATTTTTCATTTTTTAGACCTATACCTACATCGTTTATTCATATAAGTAGTTTGATAGTTTGAATATTTTTTATGTTTGTTTTGACTTGATTGAATCATAATTTTGAGTTTTTGACATTCTCACAAATGATTTAGAAAAAAAACGCGCGGGGGTTCTTTAAGATAAAATATGTTTTCATTATAGGAAAATTATTTTACTATAAACAGTGATTTTTTATTTGTATTAAATATGTTGGTTTACTGTAATTATCAACCCTAAAGCTACTCATATACTAATGAGTATTTAAAATTAAAATTAAAAAAATGCACAAAAAAGTGCAATGACGGCCATTAAAATAAATTAATGTGCAATTTGCGTTGAGAGATTTCGATTATACAAAAAATTATAATACCTATTACAATTTATAGGTACCTACTTTTTTTTATCTGCATAATATGTATGAATATCATTCAAGTAAATAAAATAAAAAATAAAACACTTTAAAACGATGTTCTTTTGGTTTTGTTTAAATTTTTAAATCATTTCAAACAAGTTATTTGATCCAAATAAAATAAAAATAAAAATTGGAAAAACCAAATTCTTTTCTTATAGCCACCAATTTATTTGAGGTTACTGAATGTTGCTTTTGTTATTTATAATAAAAAAAATAAATCAAAACAGGTTTTTGACCATTTACGTTTACGATTAAATTTATGCAGTACCTATAAAGAAATGCAACTGCAATTTAAATAATGCATGAACATTTGAACATTTATTTTAAATTCAACAAAAAAATGACGTTTCATATATGTTTAGTATAAATTAATAAACATTAAAGCAAAATTGTAATTATTTGGGTTAGGTAAACACACTTTAAATTCTTCAGTGTATTTTTTTATTATAATTTTCATAATTTTATGTTGAAACTAGCGGCATTTTTTATGTGACTATTTAGGGAACACAATTCAAATGTTAAGAAATTTTTTAGATATTATATAATTTTATTAGTTCGCAAAATTGCCAAACTGAATAATAATAGAAAAGCAAAAATTGCTTTCTCTATGGATTTTTATTGTTTGAATCTTAGACAAGGAAAGATAATGGAATTTTGGTAACACTTTTATATATGGACTAGCATTGGTTGTTATGTATCCATAGTCTTTCCTTATCTAAGGTTTGAATACATCCAACAATTTTATTACATTATTGTTTTACTGCCATTTTACATATTTGAGGAAATTGCTCTCAGGTGATGTTAATAATATAATACATAGGAATTAAATTAAATTTGCATTTATATCAAATAAAAAAATTAAGAAATGATAATTTAAAATGAAGGTTACCTATTACCTATATCGAATAGCATTAGTTTATATATTTTTTATTTATATAGGTATTTCATAACGCTAAATTAAATTATTTTTTTCTATCAATGTTTCCTAAAACAACCCGAATAAATTTAAAAAAAAAATAACAAAATTTTATAGTAGGTACCTTTTTTTAATATATTTCAAAACACATGAGTAACTTAATTTCTTTATTAACAATAAGTATAGACATATTTTCTATTACCTTAAACTTTCAGAGTCGCGTAGGCGAGTTTATATTATTTCATTGACCATGAACAACGTCCGTTTTGTCAAAATTGCAAAAAATGTTTTAGCCTCAATAGTTTTTTGACACCAACTTTATACGATATTAGTCATTCTATGAACAAGTAAATAACGCAAGGACAGAAAAAACTCATCTTCAAAGAATTTTCACCTCAAACAACTTTTAATAAATGAAATATGTTTTATGTTTGAAGAGCAAGTCCCTAAGGCTCTTATATTATAAATATAAAATCTTTTTTAATAATTGTAATATCAGTTAATTTTGATGATACGATATAATGTTTTACGTAAGAAATAAATGTTTCAATTCAAAAATTATTTGATTCTGAAAAGAAAATGAAATGACGTTATTGATTTTTGACTTGCTGAACTTTTTCAAGGCCAAGTAGAGTCAACATAATTTTTATTTATTTTTTTCAATAGAAACATATTTTTGATTATGGTATCTTATTTTACGAAAAAAAATAATACGCGTATATTTCTTTATTATCATGAATTTTTGTTATGTATGTATTGAAATATATCACATAAAAGTTAAGTACATAAATAAGTACATAATATAAGCAAAATATATTATATATAATAATATAAGCATTTATGTTATTGTGAATCATTTTATAATTAAGTAATTATTTTTTAATATCCCTTATTTTTCTTACAATTATAATGCAAGATTAATATTAACTGGTTTAACACTTTCAATAACATTTTATAAAATTATCATGTATTTACTGCACATAAAAATCAGTTCATAATTACTCTGTGATGAATTAACAATATATGCACTTTATAATATAATACCTATCTACATGATTGACAACTGAAAAAATATATTACCTTCGATCGACAAAATTCCGATATATTATTAAATAATTGGCAATTGATGTACAAGGCTGTTGAAATTTCAATCGTGTTGCATTTCATTTTTTTTTTGTTAATTCCCGCCTTGAAACATACCGCCAAAGATTGCGTTCAAGGTTTTTTGTTTTGATTATTCGAAGAAAATATGCATTATAATAATAATCGCAATTGTACAATTACTTTACTCAATTATGGAAATTAAAATTAACAACACGTAAAAAGAATATCTTTTGTTTACTCAGAAAATTGCATATCATTGAAACAAATATTTATTAGTAGTGGAGTGCCTGGGGATTTAAACCTCGGAATCCAATTATTTTGAATGTATTAATGTGAAACCTTCTGAGTTATGTTTTATAGATAAAATATTAAAAAGTTCAAAACATTTTTTTGCCGCTTTTACTTAAAGGGTGATTCCCACCCCTTTTCGGGGGTGGAAACTTTTTCGGCCAAAATAACCCCAAATATCGATTAAGGGATTAATTTTAAGTAAAAAATGTAGTATGAAGTATTCTTGATAAATCAGTAATTTTCGAGTTATACGCGATTGAAATCTAATAATTTTTATTGAAAAAAAATACGTTTTCAAATGGTTTTTCACGAATAACTCAAAAACTAAGCATTTTATCGGAAAGTTTATAATAAACCAAATTGTAGCTTATTAAAAAATAAACAAAATAGTTGTTTTATGAACGCTCTAAGTTTAATACAAATTGAGCTATGACTCATGATGTTGAGTATTAATTCGCAAACTAGGTTAGTTTAAAGAAAAAAAAAATAAAAACGCTTTATTACATTATTAATGCACTAATTTTTATCAAAATTATTTTCATTATATTGGGCACTTTAAGGTTAGATTATAATATCTCGATAACCTGAGCTAATTGAGTAATTTGGGAACCGATTTGATTTCAGCATGCTAAAATCATGTTGGTGTTAATAAATATTTGGTTAAGTGACAAATACAGGCATGACACTTACGGCCTTTTAATTGTTGTTTTACCTTTAGCCTTTAATGGCAAAATTAAATGGCGTGTTTAAAAATTATTTCATTTTAAATCTTTCCAAATGTCAATAATATCATTAAACAATGCTGTAAATTGTAAATGAATAAAAGAAAACAAAAAATTAAAGGAACGCAAGTGTCACTAGTACACTATAAAGAGGTCATAAGTGTATACTAATTTTATCTAAATTAATACCAAGTTGTGTTTTTGAGTATTTTATCTGTAAACCAAATTACATATCTGAAAGATATGCACAGCTAATATCTGTAAAAATTGTACATACAGGGTGTCCCAGGACTGTGTCAAAGCTCAATATTTCATTTATTATAAGAATTGGAAGAAAACTTTAAATGCAAAAGTTGTCAGGCCAAAGGAGAGGCATAATTTGAAAATAGTTACATTTATACAGAGTGTCCCATAACTGCGTTACAAATCAAAGTTATGTTTTTTTAAATACAAACAATATATTTTTATTTGATAATCTAAAAGCATTCATTTTTCTGAGTATTTTGATATATCAAGTATGGGATTATACAGAGGGGTTTAGAAATAATGACCAATTTTGTAAGAAAATAGGAACATTTTCAACACCTTGTAATTTTCTAATTACAACAAAAAAAATTTCTCCTCTGCTGAAAGTAGTTTTGGTATATTGCACACCCCAAGCAGGCTCTGCTTGGAAGTGTGTTCTACTCTCGTCCTAAAATTTTTTTTCGTATATAAATTGATAAAATGAGTATTATATCTTAAATTTCTTCAGTATCTCACTTACATTTTTACATTTTCTGATAGAAAACATTACAGTCTCCATTTTTGCTTAGTTTAATATCGATCGGTTTTAATTTTCTGTTATAAAAATATAAATAAAGTTCAATTTGTCGATATAACCCGCTTTTTTGATAGAAACGCCGAACTACAGGTCACAATTCGAAATAAATTTGCACCAATCCTTTTGAATTCACTTCATCTATTATCAGAATAGAACCCTATTAAAACTCAACAAAATTGGATAACTAGAAGTAACGAAATTTGCAGTTTATTTAAACAAAAATTCATATTTTGACAAGAAATTTTTTTACAAATAGAGTAGTTGCTATTTATAATTTATTAATAGTAGTAGGCGCTATTTCTTCATATGTCACTTCAAATTCCATAATTATTATATTGTGTTAATTAATATATAAATACATGTACAAATGTACATCGATACGTGCTGTATTTTAATTATTTTATTCAAAGCCAATCAATCTTTTTAATCAAGATAAAATCTGGTAAGTTTGCATTTTTAAAACAAATATATTATATACGTCATATAACCTATAAACGTTACATTGTTGTTTCATTTTAAATGCTAGACATCAGGTGAACACAGCTGTTATCGCTGCAATATGTGGATGTATTTATCTTTTTAATTATTATTAGATATTAATTAATTTATTTACTTTATACATTTTACAAAAAAAATATGTTATATAAAAATTGTAAATTAAAATGATTGTTGTTTTATTACAATACATCCTAAATTTAAATATAAAAATGTAATAATCGATTGATATCAAGATTCATTGTTGATTTTCTAAAAAATCTTAATGAGTGATAAACTTCATATTATATATTTATATAATATTAATTAACTCCAATCTTTTTTTCAAACATCCTTTTAAGTTTCACCAATTATATTGTACCTGTACCGTATTTATTTGATATTATAAGTTAATACATTTTTTTATGTTTAAGGGGTGTGCATTTTATGGCCTAGCCATAGTATTCTATATTATTGCGATATTACGTTAAACACTTACAAAATTGTATTTTTTGTACAGGGTGTATCGAAACACTGAACCTAGTTTTTTCCAAATTTTCAAATTGAACACCCTATATATTTTTACATTTTCGAATTGCCTGTTCAATTCTCAACACATTTTACAAACCATGTTCTATACCTAAATCCAGCCGTTAATAAGTTGTTAATTTTATTTTAAAATCTTAAGATGTTTTATAAAAACAATACAACTTTATTATAATCAATAAAACAGTTCGCTTAAAAATAATTTAACAAACTAATAGAACGTACAAACTTTAACAATATAAAAATTTAATTATTTTATGGAATATTATAAAGTTGTATTGTTTTTAAAAAAATCTTAAGATTTTAATATAAAATTAATACCTTATTAACGGCTAGATTTAGGTATAGAACATGGTTTATAAAATATGTTGAGAATTGAACAGGCAATTCGAAATTATAAAAACATATAGGGTGTTCTATTTGAAAATTTTGAAAAAAACTAAGTTCAGTGTTTTGATACACCATGTACAAATAATACAATTTTGTAAATGTTTGACATAATATTGCAATAATAGAGAATATGCAAAAACTACTTCAAACAGAAAACAATTTTTTTTTGTTGTAATTAGAAAATTACAAGGTGTTGAAAATGTTCCTATTTTCTTACAAAATTGGTCATTATTTCTACACCCCTCTGTATAATCCCATACTTGATACATCGAAATACTCAGAAAAATGAATGCTTTTAGATTATCAAATAAAAATATAAAGTTTGTATTCAAAAAAACATAACTTTGGTTTATAACGCAGTTATGGGACACTCTGTATAAATGTAACTATTTTCAAATTATGCCGCTCCTCTATCCTGACAACTTTTGCATTTAAAGTTTTCTTCCAATTCTTATATTAAATGAAATATTGAGCTTTGACACAGTCCTGGGACATCCTGTATATCGGATGTTTTTTTGAAATCTTTCCACTGGAATATTTCCAAAATAACGAATTTTCAGAGAAAAATTTTCAGACAAATTTTTCATGATTTTGAGGGAGCTAAATATTGACGTTAAGGGTATATTTTGAAAAGATCGCCATGATGGGTTTTCAGGTTCAACTTTTCTTTTCCAAATTTTGATTTTGACCTATATTTTTTTTACAGATTTGTAATTAACGGAGAAAAATAAGTAACTTTTGTCTGAAACATTTTTTTTCTGAAAATGTCCCTTTTTTATGATATGGGGCAAAACAAACAGTAATATCTGGATTTTCAATAATTTTTACTCCAAAATTATTAATTTTAAAAAATAATCGCAAGAGACAAAAACCTCTTTGATTTAGGCATGAATTATTATCAGTAATTTTTTTTATTAGTAATTCATTTTTTCTCTTAAAAATTAAATAAAAATCTTTATTAAAAGTTGTATAGTTCTCTCAAAATTCTTTAATTTGGAATTAATCTTCTGGAAAATCCTTAAAAAAACACCCGTTATATGTTAACTTATATGGCTACGAATAATAATATAATTTAGACTTACCAAAAGAGCAATGTTTGGCAAAAGAAGGATATCTTCCTCTGTATGACCTTCCGAGAGGTCCGGCCGCCAGATTAAAGGATGCTGAGGAATGGCAGAGACCGTACCATTGTCATTAAATACGACATCGCCATGTTGTAGCATTTCTCTAAAAAAATTAGTAACAATAAAGCCATCATTAAAATTGGGAATCATTTCTTGCACTTTTGTGATGGTTTTTAAGCATAGGTGGGCACAGTTAGTAGAAAAGTTAACTTCGCTAATCGTTAAAGCGTTCAAATTCCGAAAATTTAACGGAAGTTAAAGTTAACTAAAATTTTGAAATTTTAACGAAAGTTAAAGAACCGTTAAAAGTTAACCATCCAAAATGTTTGAAGACTTTTTTATACTTGTCATCAGTCATCAAACAACCAATGTAACGGACTAAAGTAAACGGAAGTTAACAAAAGCGTTAACATTTTTTTGAGTTAACTTAAAAGTTAATCCGTTAATCATTTTGTTAACTTCGTTAATTAACGATTAACGGATTATCGAAAAGATACTAGTTTTATTTTTATAAGGAGAGGTAGATAATAAAGTCAAAAAGCACAATTTCTGCAATAAAAAAATATACATACTGATAAACATAAGGCCCCACTTCTTGAACACGTAATTTTTCATCACCTCTCATGAAAGCATCTTTGTTTGTAACGTTGAATAAATATATTTTTACCAACAATTGAACGGGAGGAGCTCTCCATAATTCAAATATTTCCCCTCCTTCAGCGAATATAATTTTCTGTGGAATAATACATTCAATAAATTAAACCTTAATATGATTTGTAGCGTTCGGCAACCTAACTACATGTGAGGCCGGACTATTTATTTTAGAAAAAAAATTTGTTTGAAAAAATATCAATAATCATTATTTAATAAATGTTTTTTTTTATATTAATTTACGCGTTAGATAATCCTTATCAATATCTTTATATACAATATATAATATCTTATTTTGTATAATATTATGTTAGATAATAATTTTCAATGACAAATATTAAAAATGAATAACAATTTGTAAGAAAATCAATTGATGTAATAGACAAAAAAAATATGACCTAAGATAAATAAATGTTTCCTTAAACGATAAAATAATCGAAAGCAAAAGAAAAATGATAGATAATAAATAACGTTAACTGTAAATATAATAAAACATTTATGATTATTATTATTTATAGAAGGACATATAAAGTGTAATTAAATAATATGTTATAAAATCATATTACTTGTCATTAGTTATTTTATGTTTTTTTTTATTATAAAATTAATTATTATTAAAAGTTTCGCACTGCATGTTCTTACAATGAAAGTCCTTATAAAGAGGATAATGACCAAGCAAAAATATACAATGTGATTTGAAAACATTCTAAAATGTTTTTTTACTTGTTTGACAATATTGCAGCATTTACAATTGTTGCAAATAGTTAGAAAAAACAAGCTATGTATTTACATAGCACGACGAAGAATCTACATAATGTAATTCAAATTTCTAATACAAATAATGAAAAGTACACTCGAAAAATTATTATCATATCATTATTTCTGTTTAAATAAGCAATATGTATAAAAATAAAATGATACTTACAAGTCTAAATAAAAAATCGTAAGGATGAGCAAATAATACGAAACATCCTGATAGTATCCCTAATAGGCCAAGTAGAAGGTATATAAACGTTCCTGAAACAGAAAATAATATTTTAGAATATCACATGTATAACACACTTATTAAGAAAATTAAGGACTCAAATATAAAGCTTTAATTCTTGTGTATAATCAAATATTAAGAAAATACAAAGCATAAATACACCCTTGTAATAAATAATAATAAATAAAACCACTCCTAATATGGTAAAAAATAAATTAATTAAAAATGTAGTAGAAGTAGAAATGCATAAAAAAGTTACGCTTTTTTTTCGATTCTTACACAACTATTTTTAGCGTACCTGATAACAATTTTTACTCTCTTACAAGTATACTTACTTCAATATAATACCTACATGTGTTTTAAATGTTCTGAATGTTATGTGTTAAAAATGAAAGAATTTAAAAACTTTATTGAAAAGTCGAAATTTCAATCTTAAAAATGTTTTATTTTTTATGTGCGACCATTTTCATCACAATTAGAGCTCTGAATTTTTTTAAATACCTTGATTTATTATTATTTTTTATATATCTTTTTTCAGTGTTTTAAATTATATGTATGTATAATTAATTGTTCAAATAAGTAACTATATTAAATAAAATAAAAAAATAGTTTTACAAAAATTAAGTATAAATGTAAAAAATAAAAATTTAACCACCAATTTATTGGTGTTCTATTTTACATGATAAAATTGTAAAAACTGTTTAAAACACTTTTGTATATTTATGTATAGATAAATAATACCTAACCGTTAATTTTAGTCTTTTCATAACCACGTATAACAAAAAACATAAAAGAAAACATAACAAAAACAATGCAGTTAGCTATTTTATTGTTCCAAAAATCACTGAACACATTGCAAATTGCAACAACTATAATTTAAATATAATATTAATAATACGAAAACTGTCACCCACCCAAATTTTTAATGAGCTATAAATCAGTTGTGCTTATATATATTCGACCCGTCAAAAGATATCAGAGCAAGCCTTGATAATTATTCATGCATTAAGATATGAATAAATATTTAGATTTGAATGAAATTTCCACTAATTATTTTCATTCAATGTGAAATGGAAAATATATCAGAATAAAAATTCCGAAAATAAATAATCGAAGCTAACCCAGGTAGAAGGTTTTGCGTTCTATTAAATCCGGGAGTTTTGATATTTAAAAAAGCCACATAATTTCGAGTATTAGATGATTTACTGATATTACGAAATCTATTTTTTCGGCCCTTTATTACAAATTGCTGTGCGAGCGGTGGTCATAGATATCATCATTATTTCAATGATGGCGGCTCGCCAAAATTGAAAACTCGAATATCAAAATTTCAGAATTAAATTTAACTCCTTTTTATCTATAGGTATTGACATTAACAGACGATTACACTACACCTATACTGCCGTGCTAAGCACAAAAGCGGTATCTCAAAAAAAATCGTAAAGTTGATTGTTATGGCATCGAATAGCTTAAAAAAATACGAATCCAATGAACCAAGCCAAAAAACGGTATTGTATTTAAAACATATGAAAAAACCCTTAAAAAAGTTTTCCCTATCTCAGGTTTACCTTAAATCTCTAAGAGAATTAGAGGTATATCAATAATATGTAGGTAAATAACTGTATATTTTGATACCGCCAAAATTCCCAATGTAATGAATAAATTCCATTTAATAAATCAAAAAAACAATCTGTAAAGTAAAAATAAAACTATTTTAACAAAACTTTGATTTTCTCGAAACTCACCTTTACTGAGATACCGCTTTTGTGCTTAGCACGGCAGTATATTACCTACATTACTTTTTGTACTAGAAAATATCAACTGTATGAATTACTTTTTTTAATTTATCGAAAAAAAAACTATGTAAAGAATTAATTTAATTATTTTAAAAATGCTTTGTCCACAAAACCAAGTTCAAAAACTAGATGCACCTCTGATATTAAATATGATCTAAATTAATTTAATCTCAAAAAAGAGTAAAAAAAATCTTAAATATTATACTCGTCATATTTAAAGAAAAATAAATAAATAAATAAAAAACTTAGATAAGAACATAAACAGAAATGTTTATATTAAATAATTTATAAATACATTCATATATACCTACTAATATAATAATAATTAATCACGTTTAGAACATTTTTTTAATCGTATAGTAATAGTATCAATAATCTTTTTATTCACAGTTTGAATAAACAGTTAACAATTTGTTATAATCGTTAGCAAACCTACTAAAAGAATTATGAATGAATAAAAATTATGTACACAATTATACTCAAATTCAAGTTCTTTATAATGATAACTATGATTATTAATTATGGTAATTATATTTTATGTATAACATACTTTAATTTTCGTATAATAAACAGCCGTTTTCACAATAAAGACGTTCAGGAATAATAATAATGATTAATAATTGGCGACAGCCAATAAATTTTTCACCAATTTTCGATTTTTTTTGATGGCCTTGAAATTTATTACACCTATCAATTTTGTAACAATTTCTCTGACGTGTACTTTATCAGCAATACTAACTTATGTTAAGAAATAATATAACATAATTTTAAGTAAAGTCTTTCCTTTTTAAAGATCAAAAACAAAACAAAAATTAATTAATAATTAATACAAAATCACTCAAATCAGTAAAGAAGTAATTTTATACTGTAAAAATCGCAGTTGACAAACGTTTGAATCTCTATAAAAACTATAGAAAATTATCTGAAAAATATGTTCATCAATAAGTCGAGCTTAAAAATTGGATACATAATTTATAAGTATATAATACATGCTTAAGTCAATATAAATTATATATTGTCACGATCTAGTCACCTAGGGTCTAATTGTAAGACATAAACAATAAATGGTAATTGGTGGCTACTGTATTACACTATTATTGTAATTACCAGCTGTTACTCGCAACTTCATTCGTGTGGAATTTAGGTTAGGTAAATAATACAGACTTCTGTTATGTCGATAAAAATAAAATTAGTTCCATATTTGTACGCTAGATGTCTACGCCAAATAATTTTCGACCTTCGCGCGTACAAATGTCACACACCCATTTTTTTCCTCGTGATATAAGCTATCTCCTTGTCAAATTTCATCAAGATCTGTTCAGCAGTTTAGCCGTGAAAAAGTAACAAACACACAGAGAAACTGGCACACTTTCGCATTAACAATTATAGTATGGATTCATAATTTTTCCAAGAAACAAATAAATAATTACTGTAGTAATTGAATCAATAATTTGTACAATCAATATTAACCCGGGTTCAAGGTCGATACTCAAGATTATATTATCTATAAAATCTCGATGGAATGTACACACACTTCTCTTATAAAAGTGGCTCAATATTAAACATGATATACAAATAACATTAAGATTCGCATAAATATTTATGAATTTCACAACAAGTGTCGACAGATCTAAATGCAAGTGCAATAATAGCGAAATGTTCTCCTCCGAGCACTTATATAATGAGGAGAAATAGTATCTGGTCGTTGTCACCAATGTCCTTGGCCTAAAATTAAAACCCAATAGGTTGAATTTCTTCGTGGAAAGAAAGAAATTATCTAATGTTTGCGAAGATGCAATGGTGTGTCCGTCTGTGTGTGTGGTGTTTTTTTTCATACATGTAAGCGGGTTAGATGTTATGCAATGTATGTATGTTTTTTAAGATATGGTCATGCTTTCTTAACTTTCGCTTGCGTTTGAAATAATAACATCCATAGGTTATGTGAAATGTACTTATGTAGACAGTTAGGCATCTGCTTGTTTAATGTATGTAGGTATACTTACATTTTATTTGTTGATTTCAAAATGATTTATTAAAATTACAATTTAGATTATAAATATCTGCCATGAGTGCAACTCGACATTCTTATACGTAATACTGAGAGTGAACAATATACGTGTTTATAATTTAAAAAGCAGTTTTTTTTTGGCTTACTGATAAAAGATAAGAAAACATAAATGGAATATAAATTATTGAGAAAATATATATATCTATTAAAACTTTTATCTAAAACATTTTTTCAATGCCACACCGTTTAAAAAAATATATAAAATTGCATCCAGTTATGTATTGTCGTTTTCTATTGATAGACTGACGCGACACACATATATCATAGCGAAAATAATCAGAATAGATTTAAAGAAGGTCAAATGTCTATTACATATTCTATTCTTTCAAAATCTCAAATTCAAATAAATTCGGCTTAACAATATTAATATATAGAAATTTTGTTATTTTTCTAATATGGCCACTTGGTCACGTAAGAGTAAAAATACGATAATTAGTAAATGCACGTTTATATGTATGTATGATACATTAGACTACAAAATGATAGTATAGATAATTAGCATATCATTGTCATGCAACCAAAAGTGTCTGTCATCTACTAACTACTTACATATGTATGTAAGTGAACAATTTATGTTATATTTGAAAAAAAAAATTACTACAAATTATAATCTTTTTTACCTGTAACATAAGTAGGTATTTATAGTATTTCAACTATAAATGAATTAATGCGGATGTAGAAATACATATTTCGTAAATGTAGTTTAACTTGTTCAAAAAATTTCAAGCTTAGAAAAAATTAATACGATATTCAAATATATTAATTTCTCGAAGTAAAAAAAATTGTAAACGTAAGTAAACATGTGTGGTGATTTTTTCATAATGACACGTTAATTTATATTCATAATTTAAATTCATATTTAATTCATGTTTTATCTATTAAAAGTAAAATTTAGAAGAAGTAGCATATATGTATATTTTGAGAGCAATTAAATTTTAAATTTTCTACTTAATAAAACCATAACTACAGTTGCATTAAAATAAAAATACACTATGAAATTAGAATTTGTGGTTTTTCTAGTAAAATAAATAATGTCAATATTTTCACTGTTGAGTCATTAATGTGGCATTTTATTTAGGTGTATTAAAAGAGCAAAGAAAACCACATATACAAATTAAAAAAATTCACTTGAAATATTTCACCATGATTTTTTTATTTATGTGCTTTATAGTTATTTTGATTTGTTAATTTTTAAAATAACTTATTAATTATTATTTATTAATCTTAAAATAATTTATCGGGGTTCTTGAATGGCATTTTTTAATTTTATTTGAATTACTTATAGTTATTTCAATATTTTATCCTAACTGCAGTTAATTGCTTCCATAAGCTGAAATTACATCGACTCATGTTTTTTAATGGTTTACTTTTTTTTGCAACTTACCGTTCCTAAAAATGTATCACTTCAGTCACATATACTTTCATTTACATACCAATGTTTTTTTACTATGACCACACTTTTATAGATAAAAAAAACTCAAACCATGACAGTCATTTAGAGACATTTATTAATTTTTACATTGTCTTAAAAAATGTTAGTATTAAATTATATATTTTAAAGTACTTAATAGTCAATTTCTAGACTAGAAAACCCCCTTAAATATGAGCACTACCCCTCTATCGAGCTGCTAGAATTACGCTACTGAATTGCACAGCTTCAAACAACACAATCTATATGTATTTGTTACAATATCTAGTACAACCACTGCTGTCTGATATCGACCTTCACGTATACCGGCCGCTGCATCAGGAAATGCGTTTTACACCTTAGCAATGAAATGCAGATAGCCGTGAACACACACATACACACATACACACACACACACGCACACACATACACTAAATGTGCAGTAAATACATCACATGTAAATAATTCGAAGTGATTTTTACCTTTTTTCAGAATGTTTGTTGTCTCATTGTGCATTGAAATCTAAGAGAATGTATTCATGCTTTGTGATTTCTAGATATGGCACGTATTTCAAGTCTTTTAAAAAGCTTGCTGTCTTTCTGGCTGAGTGTATACAAATTTATATTCTTAGATTTAAAAATCGGATTTTAATCCAAGTCTTCTTAGTTTTCTCAGTATAAGTATATTTTCATCATATATTAATAATGAATTAACTTATTAGTATTAAAAAGTATTTAATTCAGGAATTAAAATGCAGCTTAAAATGCTAATTAGCCATTATTTTATACAAATAAAAAAATTGTGACAGTTACTCAAAATAATATCAACTCATTTACAGCTTATTTTCAAGAATTTAGCGTGATTATTGAAATAAGTATAATTATACAAATTTTAAGTTTAGTATGGATTTTTTTCTAAAAAATTATTTTATTAAGATACCTATATAATTTTATATTAATATTACCTACTATATTTTTTGTGTTAACTATAAGCAAACATCTTATATTTTTAGTGATGTATATTTTACATTACATCTATATTAAATTTATATGTATGTACTTAATATAGATATTAATATTAATATTTGTAATTATATTGATTACAATATATTTATAATGAATCAAAAAACCAGTTTCAATGTAATTATGTTTTTAATATTTATATATATTTATTAAACCTACGTACACTAGGTCACGTATTTTATAAAAATATTAATTTAATTATTGGTAAGAGACATTTAAACTTTTTGAAGAATATATTTTTTACTATCAACAAAAAAAAAGAAAATGTGAGAATTTTTTTTATTATCTATTTATAAAAATTCAACCTCATTTTATATAGTATAATTCGAAAAAATTAAGTCAAACAAAAAAATATGGATGGGGAATTTCAAAAAGTGGATAATTGATAATAAAAAAACTCGATTCTCTACAAATAGGAAGTTAAAAAAGATGACAACTATATCCAACATTAACTCTGGTTGAAAGTGACAGTTACAAATCAATATTTACATTAGTTAAATATTTGTTATAAAAACGCGATCGCATTTCAACTCTCACTCAAGTTGTTTTTAATATTTTTGATACGATTAAGGCCATTTTACATAAGTAAATATATAACTCACGGTTTGCTGAAACCTATTGAAATATGTTTTAAAATTCTTATTAATTACCATCAATGATTTATATATTTGTATACAAAATAATACATATCTATCTAGGCATCTAATCTTATTAAAACATGCAGTAAATACAATTGTGTACTTTACAATAACGTATATTTTTTGTAACAAAATCATCAAGTAAATAGGTAAACCTTGCACGAGTATATCATAAAATAATACGTGGGTTTTTTTACAATAGTTTTAATATACATAATAAACATAATATACATATACACATAACTATGATTGGCCCCCATCAGGGGCACAAGGCCTAGGAAGGCAGCAATTATGAGGATAAAAAAATGACATGAGGACAAAAAAAGGTCTATAAAAATTTAAAAAGGGCACAAGAGTAAATTTCAGATGTGGCAAAATTATTATAACAACGAAAAAAAGCTAATCAAAAATAGCAAGAGGCTGCAAAAGTGGGGTTGAGGAGGCACCAAATTTTAGATGAGAACGAAAAAAAATCTTTAATACTGACACCAGATTATGTATTAGATAAAATAAATATATTAAATACTATATTAGATGATAAATAAAAACAGAAATAATATTAAATAAACACATGTGTAGATACGGAAGTTACCTACATATATTTTAATGTCAATTATTAAATAATAAATAAAACATACCCAATTATATTGTCTTTAGTGTATGAATCGAAGTAATATTAACTTTTTTTAAATACCTACAAAAGCGTACTTAAAGTGTTATATATTTTAATAAGATATGATAAAATGATTGATGATGATTAGGTATAATTAAAATTAACGTTTTCATTAATAAAATAGTATTTAACGTTTTTTTTCATACATATAAAGATACTAATATATAATTTATAATATATAGGTAGCTGAAGATTTAATAATATCAAAAAGACTTCGAAATTCCATCGTAAAAAAATTAATAAAATTAAAACAATTTGTTTCCTGAAAAGTTCATCATCAAATCAATAAAAAGGTAGTAGTTTAGTTTCTAACCGGCTTATATGTTTGTATTATATACATAACATATTTCCAAATAAACTCATATATGATGTAAATAGTTCTAATAGAAAGTAAAAAAAAATAAAGAAAGACCCTTTCAAATTTCATAAATTACGCGATTATTATTAATACTAATAAAGCACAATAAAACCACATGTATGTAACTATGAGTGTGTGATCACGAACTTGGCTGGTAATATTGCACAAACGCGGATGCAAAACCAAATCGCCGTTCGACAAAAATATGTTACAAAAATGTTAACAATAAGAATCGCCAATAATTATTTCGATATAGTAATATTAATCAGGACCGAATTTAGATTATTATTTCTTACACAATACAAATCAATATTTTAGATGGTATTTTTATTTGCTTCCCTCAATTTTCCCAACAATTTTAGAAAAAGAAAATATTTTCAATTTTTGATTAGTAGGTAATACTTTTTTCAGATCAAAATTTTGTTCTTTTTACTTTCTTATACGGTCATATGCAGTGGTGAGCTATGAAATTTTTAACAAAGAGCTCGCTCATAGCTAAATAAAAAAAAGTTATTTTATTGGTTATAAAATCAACTTTTAGCTCGAAAAAAACCTCAATTTTTTTAAAACGATCTTACAATCGGAAATTAAAGTTTACACTTTGTCAATTTTAGAATTATTATTCTAAACTAAACAAAATATTTTAGATAAAAGTTGTAGACAATAGACAATAATATTATCTATATAATTTATGCCATAACACTCAGTATTGCGTATAAGAAAGTCCTGTAACATGCTATGACATAAAAAATATTTTTTTAAACTTATGGTCTCTAAAAATTACGCTTGATACAATTACTAATTTTGAAAATAGAGAGATCATATTTTGGTTAATTTTTGTGTCTGGCATAATATTATAAATATCACCCCAGACAGCACGTGCTAGTATAACTTAAACCGGTCCTGTATTTAATAAAACAACGACCCACCTACATGTTACGCAAACATTTTTGCAGCTAGAAAACTAGATGATTTTGTTTCCTACCAACAAATAATTAATAACATTCACTTGTCTCTGTTAGCTTTCTTTACACTTTTCTTGCACTCTGTCACCCAGTAACCTACTAATAGCCGTCGTGCGGTAACACATGGTCTCGAGAAACATCACACAGGTTTCACAACATCACGGTTATATAACCATCTTAAATAGATAGGGAAAGCGGAGAGGTAGGCATTGTAAGATATCTCTCTAAATGGATTTGATCGCGCATTAGTTGTTATTGTATATACGAGTCAATATACTATCAACAAATAAAAGAACTATCATATTTCGAGCTCTGTGATCGGTCATAATATGGATGTCTCTGTCTTTTCCCAATAATATTTATCGTTCGGATATCAAAGTCAACAACTCCTTTAAAATTCCTTTAATGGTAAAAAATATTTTTTTCATTGAAATAAAGTATACCTACCTATAAAGTATATATTATGACAAATTTATTTTGTTTGTTGTTTTTAACAAGCATAAATTAAATGTATTTTCTGTTTTTGACTAACATATATGCCCAAAAAGTATATTAAACTATGGAAAACTTGGAAAAGTCAAAATGGTATTCAATTGATTTTCTTATTAGAAAAATTGGATTTTTCTTTCGTTAAATCTTTAATAAAAAGTTTTCCATAGAAATAAACAAATAAAAGCTTATGTTGTAAGACTATAAGCTTCAGTGTATAAGGAGTAGTATTTATTAAATAATTTAATTAAACGTATATTTCAAATAATTACAAATTAATAATATATAGAATCTACCTCCTTTGAAATTAATTTTTCACTTAAAAATCTATGTAACAATAAATCACAAATGATTTTATAATTTGCAACAATTAATAATGCATTAATTACCATTAATAATATATTATATATGCATTAAATTAAATAAATATTATAATTCTAAGTCACGCGGGATTATATGTATTCCCATTCATTATATTATTGTTACCAACTGTGAGCTTTCATCGCAGAATAAGTACACTAAAATTATTATTATAAATGAATGTATCCATAAATAGATATGGCTGAAGAGTCAAATACAAGAATACAAAATTATAACTCGTATTTTATGTTTTATTATAATATTTTTATTATAATAAATTGGCGTCAGTCTGCAAAAAAACACATGTTTCTTACTATATTATAGATATAGTAAAAGTATAGTTTATTACAGTTATACCTTAAATAGTTATTTTGGTACTTTTTTTAAAGTTCATGGAATAAATAGTACTTGAATGTAGTACAGAGAACATGGACCTGACAATGACCTAGGCCCTGATTAATTCAAGGTCATATTATAATATGTAATATAAATAATATGGTAATAATTTTTATAATTAAGTTATGCATAGTTCTATAACGCGTCTTATAAATTTTTGAATTTTAAAAAGTTTCCGTAATTATTGTAATCTAGTTTCTCATTTTATTAAAAAAGGTAAACTGGGAATTTTCTATCAAATAAATCATCTTAATTATTGTTTTCTTTTATATTTCCTCATATCTTAATTATCAGTTGTCAGTTTTATAAATAATGTCTTAATAATATACATAAATAATATTTATAAGTATTTACTTATTAAGTTATTTATTTATACTTTACGTTTAAAAATAGATTATCCGTAAATATGTTTACATTTTTTTTTGTCTATTTATGTTAATGTCAATTAGATCTTCTTCATTTCTGACAGTTTTTTGGGTTTTTTTGTATGAGTTTATCTGGGTACCCTAGATGAGAATACGTTAATGTGCCAATCATAGCTGGTATCCATAAACAAGGTGGTTATTTATTATTTATATTAAAAATATATATTTACATAGAGATTTGGTATTACAAATAGGGTGAATATTGATTTTAAATTTTATTATTTATCTTTATAATAAGTCTAAAAAAGGATAATGTTTGTAGAATAAACTGTGTCAAACTGTGCAAAAATAAAACTATATTTTTATAGAAGATATTCTTTCAATAACATAACATTGACTGAATTCATAATAATATAAATTTATACTCAATTATAAATAAATAAATTGCTTTATCAATGATTTTTTTAATATAATGAGTAATTTACACACTTTACGAATAATTGCATTTTACTAAACTTGACATTGAGAAAGCTGTTGTATGTTACATGTTATTAAATAATAAAAAATGTATTGGTTTATATATTATAAATGGAAGTGCATTTCTTTTTATAATAAATACAACCAATGTCGAAGTTTGAATAACAATAATTGTATAATTGTAAAAATAGTTAGTATTTAATTAATCTACGTAACCTACTTATTTCAAAAACGATAATTACATTATTGATTTCATCTTGAATCTTATAAAAATAATACTTTAATGCAAGGTTTGAAATTATCAAGATTATTACGGGATACTTACCAGATAATTATTCAGCCTGAATCTGACTTTTTAATATGCATATAAATAAAACATTATTTATATCCGTATATCGATTATGTAGTTGAAACCTTTACTGAAATAATGCGGGCTGAAGGTAGTAGACAATGCATGGAATTGCCTACATTTTATATGAAAAACATCTGTAGCGACTTCAATATTCATGTTAAATAATTGATCTCTACAAAACGTCCATATATATAATTTTGATGTGTATTATCTCTTATAGTATATTATCATTTTGAAACTTGCTTTAATGTAATATCATAATTTTTCATAATTTAAATATGCCAATAATGAAGATTGTACAAAAGTTTTTCGAATAACCTTTGAATTAATGGCGAAACTTTAAAATATTTCAAATGAAAGACAAAAATCGAAAAAAAATCAGTTGGTAACACATGGAAATTATCATCTAACGACTTCAGAAATAGTAAGTTTTTTTCATAATGAAATTTTAACCGAATAAAGATCCGCGATTATAATTTATATGTAATAAAACACAGGCATCTAAATGTTGTAATTATCGAATCAATTAATTAAGTCACCAGGTGTTTCCCAACTATGGTACGATATCAGGCAGACAATGCAGCCGGTATCATTTCGATTTGTGAATGAATTTTTTTTAACTATAATTATGTATAGCATATGACGTACATATATCTATAATGTGCTATTTTTGTAAATTTAGTTTTTCTATGCTGCTATATAGACAAGTATGACATAAATTATTACATCTATTCGTGATTCTCCGGTTAATATAAACTATTTTTTACTTCTGAAATTGTTTAGCCGTTCTAATTCACATTTATTCAATCAATATTTCGTTACGTTTGCATTAGAATTTTTTAATTACGTTGGTTAATCTATATATTATAGGTGAACATCGAAAATTGTCGTACTTTTTTTTTATATTTATTATTAAAAAGGGAATGAAACATATAATTTGAAAGGTACTGTGCCATAGATGTGTACAAAAAAAATCATATGTGTATTTTGCCATTAAGGTAGGTGAAATTTTGATAAAATTTTGACCATAGGCGATACTAATATATTTAATTTTTTCCATTACAATTTATTATAATAGTTTATAAAATCAATCAGAAATCATTTAACGCCTTCGTTATTAATATTTAAATAACAATTACTAATATATTTTAAATACAACACTAGGTAAACGTTTACAGAAAGCCCGAAGGCCAACGATTAATCATCTCAATTCTTGTAACGAAATATTGTTAATGAAAATCAAGATGATAAAAGGTAATAAAAATATTTGAATACATATCCAATATTGACTTAATAGTATTTCCAGTGAATGCAGTTATGTAAAATATAAAAGATATACATACATGATATAAATTAAATATTACATGATACCAGAAATATCTAATAATTTCTATTAAAACAAATAATATCACAGCTTTGTTATAATTGCTGAATCACTTAAAAGGTTATATAACATCTATTTCGAAAGCAAATATTGTTTAATAGCTATATTATTGTATATTCTGTTCTACTTACTTGCAGTTGTCACAATATTCTGGAAATCCCATATTGAATATGTAAACTAACTATTTAGATAATTTTTATTATATATTAATATTAATATCCGTGAACAACGAACTATATCTTGTCAACATACCAATTAATAAATAGGAATTTTCCAAGAAGTTTTGTTATGCAGAAGAAGAAGAAAGATGAAGCTGATACACAGATCTTAAAATTAATCTAAACGTTATGTACGTAAACACAATACAATTTTTTTAAAGCTAATATTTAAAAGGTAAAATTGAATTTTATATATAGTAATCATAAAAAAAATATATCATATTGTGCAATTTATTTCCAAAAGTTAAATTCTTTTCTGAAAATGTATTATTAAATATGAAATTCCTGTTGTTTCATATCGAATCCTAACCACCAAAAAAATAATTTTACATTAGAAATGCGTTCAGTTACTTTATTGAAGGTAGTTTACGATACAAATATCTTGAGTTCTTGCTGTCGTCAACAACATAACTGGCTAAGGCCGTTTTTCCACACACCGGCAAAATCGGTACTGGCGCTGGTGAAGGCACCGGTTACAATGTAATCAAATCAGAGCTTTTCCACGTAGACCGGCCCGGCTAATTTGCCGGTGCAATAGTCGGCATTGAACTCGACAATCGGATGCCGGGTAAAACATAAGCAGAAATATTCTGATGCTTCATATTGTGCCGTTCAATTTAGTAGTTGACAAATTAGGTGTAATTTGCTCTAAGTTTATTTAAGTGTATAGAAAGTTCTTTCCAAGTACCTTGCAGTTATCAGAGGATATACTCAATACTACATTTTTATACTAGCGATTTATATTACTTCTTTCTGAGTTATAATAAACCAAAGAAGGTAACGATTGCTGTGCACTTCATATCATCACTGAGAATGCTGGTGTATGAAAAAGAACCGTTAGCCGGTGCCGGTGTATGGAAAAACGCCCTTAGACCAAACCTGCGGCCTGCAGACACCTTTGCGAAGAAGAAAAACGACTAGGTGTACAGCAGTAGCAACTGTGCAGAAATTAATAATGAAAAACTAGATCGGCTATTGTATGTTCAAGATCCTACGAAACTTAACTTCATTTTTTTGTTACTGTATTTAAGGGTTGTGGCAAAGAGGGTTATAATTCGTTTTGTTATAAATGGGGCTATAATATAAGTTGCCTACTGACATTTTATTCATTGCACTACTCTTAAGGTGATGTACAACGTTGCATTCATGGTGCTAGCTTTTCGGGCTGTTGTCCACGTTGCAGTATTGTTTTACTTGACGTTTCGACTCTCATGTCGGAGTCTTCTTCAGAATTGTTTCAGAAACACTTCTGAAGAAGACGTCAAGTAAAACAATACTGCAACGTGGACAACAGCCTGAAAAGCTAGCACCAATGGACAGCGGCCACGAAAGCCTACAGAAGAAGATTACGTTGCATTCATGTTCTCGAGGTTACCCTCTAGTACCGACAGGAGAAGACGAAGTTTTACGTCAAAAAATTAAATATCAAACATCATTTACGATAGAATTGTTAACGTTATAACTTTTTAATAGTACTTTTCACGGTCATAAAGATTTTTTTGTGATGACGTTATCTGCGATACAAAACTCAATTTTGAGGAAATTATCGGTGGTTTATACATGCTCAATATTATGTTAATTTATTTTTACAATAAAATTTTTCTAGGATGTGATTATATAATTTTCTTGTTTTAACTAATATACGGTAAAATTTATTGACGATATTTTATTGTAAAATATGAAAACGATTAATTTTAGACTGTCAACTTTGTGTACAATAGCGGAAGATTTTAATGAAATATTATCAGGAAATTTAAAATATATAAAATTATAAAATAACCTGATGTATCTACGCATGAAAATTTAAACTTAAAATATGCATATTGTCTTTATTATTTTTGTTAATAACTAACTCATAATATCAACATGATGATTAACAAGTTTCATTCGCAATTAATAAACATTGTTTATATTTTTATTTCAATGCCAAAATGTGACAACTAATCATTTTAATTATAGTTTACTAAAATATATTTTTTATAAGTAAAAAATCTCGAAAAATAAAATCATTAAACTATTTAATACAAAATATATAAACAACGAAAGATCATTATTATCACCTTGTGGATACAATTAAAAAAAATAATCAATCATTCATGTCCTACTTTCGATGTAATAAAGGATAAAACAATGTGTTAAAAGACACTATATGGTCATCGTATTTCGCATATTATCCATATTCATCAGAAGGAGAATTACATTTTGTTTTAATGCAGTTCAATGAAAACCACCTGTGTTTAAAATAAAGAAACGTTGAGTAATTTATAGAATGCAATTTTTACTTATTTGTTTACATTACATGACATATAATTACTGCCGGTTATTTGTTGATATTATTGTGGTTTGGTAGATTATTTTTGTAGTTTTTGTTGTTTACTTGCATCAATGCGCTTACAAAAGATTTACTTTTAAAAAAATATGTCAAATATAAAGTATGAAAAAGTTAATAATGTTTCTTAAAAATACAATACTTGTATGGAATATAATTAGTTGCAGTGTGTACTATTGAAAATTCAAAACTATTTAAAAATAATTCGAAAAATTCAAAAATTGATAAAAGTGATAATCCATTTTCGGTTTAGTGAAAATTAAACCTATATAAATATAAAATGTAATCCTTATGTGTTTTGTAGTTTATGAGTAGTAGCGTTTACAGACAGCCAGACAGAGAGACATACATACATGCAGACATCATGGCTCAAATAGTCATAATAGATTCAAGGAAGGTCAAAAAGAAAATTGTCTTTCAACTGTGTGTGTTTTTTTCCTGTTTTTGGTTTTAATGCTTCATTTGTTAATGACGTCACAACCTACGCTAGACGTGGATGACTGGTGGGATTGGGATACACCCCGGGTAGATCAGGGCAGGTAACATTCACGAAGTTCAGAGGATCATGAGATGTGTGTATTTCATATGGGTAAAAAGGTAAAAAAATGTATTTTTAAGAAATACATATTTGAATAATTGTAAAATATTCTGGTTTTCACAATACTATATTTCTCAAGAACACAAAACCACGAATAAATCATGGCAAAAAAACATTAAATAAATATGGAAAATGTTTCTTAAAAAAAAATGAAAATGTGAGACTGACAATAAGTGCCTACCATTATATTGGCCAGCTTGTGAAAACATTCAAATTATTCACGAGCACTTCTTTTTGGGAAAAAAGATAAAAATAAAAACGAATCGATGTACCTACTGAAACAAGTTCGAGGTTTATTTTTATTTTTACATATGCCCAAATAATTGTGTTTCTTTTTGTTAAGAATTATTTATTGCATTAGTTCATTGTCTCTTAAGTTAATTTTAATAAATACCCAACCACTAACATTAGTCAAAAAATAAGGTTTTGCTTAATTTTATTATGGTGAGGGCTGAGGGGCGAAGTATTTTTCATTAAATTTTTCAACCCATACCTATACATATGTTAAGTCGAAATCCTGGTGCAAAAAATGAAAATTGAACCAAAAAAAAGTTTTGCGTTTTTTTTTTAACTTCAACAATAACTGAGTATACGTACTATGTACATCAATTTTATAAAAACTAATTTATGTGCATTTGTAAAAAATATACATAATAAGTTAATATAATCATTAAAAAATTGGGAATATTTTCACATTTCATTTTAACACAAGTAAAAAAAAACTATTTATATTTCAAACAATTTTTTTAAGCTTAGATTATGAGAAATATAATATTTTTTTTTAATTAAATATATAAATTAAACTCCTTGAAATACCTTTTCCCTTCTAAGGTCACGGGTTTACTAGGGCTCGAGGACTATACTCAATGATATGATTTTTTAAATACTGAAAATATTGTTTTTGTGTACTTGGCATTGACTTTAACTGTCAACTGACTTAAGTAATTATTAAACAATTACTTTTATAGTACATTTACATTGGTACTTAATTCATATAACAAACGTTTATAATTAATTACATAGGGTTTTATTGGAAAACAATAAAGGGGGTACAATGGGGTAAATTTGTAAATATTTGGGAACAAGAATTATTCTACCCCCCATGTTGATTCTATATTCGAATAAGGGCAAAAAACTGTAGGAGTGATTTAAACACCTCATTACTTTTATATACGTCACTGTATAATCTACTTAAAAAACAGAAATAACAACAATACAAATCAAATAATTTAACCACAAAATTGATAACAACAACAAAAATAGTAAGAATGTGTTAATTTAATGGCTATAAATATATTTAGTTTTATATCTTCTTTATTACCTGTAAACAAAACGGTTCCTTCCTATCTGATATCATTCTTTATATAAATATTCATAACGTTTTATTTAACATACGAATTAATATAATCATGAGACAGATTACCTAAAATATTTGAGTGAATCAGAATAATTAGAAAAAATACAACACTTCCGGTAAAATAGCCTCAAGAATTCCAAGGATATTGACTTATGTATATCAGTAACAAAACTTATGACATATGAGGACAAACATCAAATCTTTTTCACCAATTTATAACATATTCAACTTGATTTTTATCTACAACGTAGGTACTTTACGATGTTCTTAAGAAGATAAAGAATAAAACTCAAGATGTAATACATAATAAGTATTGATTTATTTATAAAAAAATACGCATAATTAAAATTATTTTAATTTCACTAATTCATTATCAAATACTTGCCAGATTGAACAAATAATTATGTTTGGTTATCCGAGGTATCTGTACTCAATTTAATATTGATTTAAATAATGAATAGACTTATTCAGAATTTGATTTGCAAATATATTGTAATTTTCAATTAAGTAAACATCATGTATATACCATTTTTTAATTTTATTATAAAATACTTTCTGATTGTTTATAGTATGATATAACTATGTAAATACTAACCATGAATTTTTTATGTTTATAAACAAAAAAAAATTATCTTAAAGATGTACCTACACATAAGAATGTCGCGAAAAAACTTGATGTTTTAACAAAATCAAAATATATTTATTTGACTTTTATCAAAGATTTTTTTAACTCTACATTTATTGTTCATTCAATTTGTAACAAAATTACTGGTTCCCTCTAAAAAATCGAAATCGACAATTTGTATAACAATGAAATATTTTACAAAAATTATTAATGTGATTCATTAAACAATTATTAATGATTTTAAAAAGTTTTACATAAAATTCAAAAAAGGATATTATTTTAAAAGTGAATATCAATGGACTTAGGAAAATATTAATACTTTAACACTTTATTAAAAATTTATTTATTAAAAAATTAATAGCATAAAAAATTACCATTTCTTGTAAAAAATGCAAATGTCCCATTTTGTTTCTGATATATGTAAGTAGGTACCTATTATGTTGTTATTTTCTGTAGTAGGTAATATGTATGAGAGAAGAGGTAAAGATTTTTATCTTATTTATAAAACAATATTCTAAAGTATTAACAAAATCAACATCAACCTAGAAAATTGAAATTAAACATTTATACATATATCTAAAATAATTGCGAAAACTGTTTTTTTTTTTTTTAGAAAAATCAATGAACTTATTTTTCATATGGATTGCATACTATAAAATATGTAGATTGGTTATATATTTTTGTAATAATTAATAAATACTATAAATCAATAATTTTCATGTGCGAGGTGCCGTAGGCGGTCATTGACCTGGTGTACGTTTAAACCAGAATTTGATATTGCGTTTAATAAATTTAGAAAGATGTATTAATTCAATAATTATATTCATTTCACTCCGCAATCTGTGAAATATTTCAGAATCATGGTCAACAAAATAGTTATGTAATTTGTATGATACGTTTTTCAGCAACTATTAATAGTGTATTAAAACATGAACTTAATATTTAGCAACATAAGTTCTGTATTTAAATATATTTAAATTTCACTTTTTAATTTTTATTTTAAAAACTATCAAATATTGAACTCTAAATATGTTTGGTAACTTTCATAAAAAATTATTTCGATTTGTAACTATAAATATTGGTCATTGATAATAATTTATTAATATATTTATACGTATTATATATTCAAAAAATATATATATTTTGGGTGTAACCCGCGTCAATTTGGTCGTTTTATTGGTCGATAACACTACCAAATTGACGCGACTCACCCTCTGAAGCTATAAGATTCATATCTAGATCACCGCGGAAGCCTCAAAACTTATATATTAAAGCTTCCCACAGACCGACGCGAATTATTCGCAGCGGCAGCGAATAAAGGCTCCGACAGACTGACGCGAAACATTCGCAGCGATGCGGCGCGAATAAAAACGCGGCGAAATTTATATATTTTTTTTATTTTTTATTTTTATATATTATATATTTAAATATATACCGAACCGATTTTGCTGTAGCTTTCGCCATTTTGTAGATTCTTTCTTTCTGGAGTTAACACAATAGTTCCATTTCTTAACCATGAATAGTTTTCGAGTTGTGAATTTTTTACCTGAAAAGAAACGTGAAAAATTTCCGAAAAAACGCGAAATTTATTTCACCATCGTCTTTTTTTTTCGTTTGAAAATATATATATGTCGGTCTGTCGGAGCCTTTATTCGCTGCCGCTGCGAATAATTCGTGTCGGTCTGTGGGAAGCTTAACTATAATTTTATTGTATTTACAAATTATAAAAACTTTATGAGAAATAACATATTCTAACGGATAGTAATGTTGCACGCCTTGGGGTGCAATGCTAACCACTGTACTTCTTATTAAAAAATCTACCATCGTTTAACAATAATTATTGATAATTAATTATAACCTTTAAAATTCTTTCTTCCTTTTAAAATGATACGATTTGTTTTATTGATTAGTAATTTTTATGTAGTCACTATAACAATAGACTTATCAAATTATAATTTTAAATAACATTTTTTTAGAATAAATTAATCCCACCAAAGTCGATAAATTAGGAGTTTAGGTTAGGTGAAATTTCCTTTTTTCTGAAATATCTTGAAAACCGCTAGAGTAATCTCAAAAAAAGGTGTAAATGATTTTAAACAATATTAAATTATCTATGAGAAAGATGCTACAATTATCGTTGTAAGCAAAACCGTTTAGATGCTACGCGGTTGTAAGTTTGAATTTTAAGTATATCTACAGAAAAAAAACTGTATTGGACCAAGAATAGTATATTGTGTAGCAAGGGTTGAAACAAGACGATTTCTGACGAGGGCGAGAGTTGACTGCCCGAGCGAAGCGAGGGCTGTCATCGCCCTGGTCTGAAATCGTCTTTGTTTCATCCCGTGCCACACACGCTATTTTTCATATCACATGTAATGAAACAACGAGTTTTGATTTCTGTAGCCAGTCGAAGTAAGACTATTTCAGACAAATAGCGCAGTAATATCTTATACTATTTTAATAATAGAATAATTCAGAAATAAGATTGGCTTTTGTTTATTACAAATGCGATTCTGACAGACTTGAAATAAATAATAAATAAATGAATGTGCCGGGCAGAAACAACGTTGTTTCTTTGTTTTTGCCCGGCACAGTCACATTGGTCTGAAATTGTCTTGTTTCGACTGGCAAAACAGGGTTCAAAACTAGTTGTTTCAATGCATGTGATATGAAAAATCTTGATTTGTATATAACGAAAACAATATTTTCTTAATATAAGAAAAGTACTCTTAATCCAACTACATTATTTCTTCGTCCAAAAATACTATAGTTGGTTTAAGAATATATTTCTTATCTTAGAAAATATTGTTTTCGTTATATACAAAACAAGGTTTACTTGGCTCAAGTAAACCTTTCTATCTGTATACGTGAAAAATTGCTATTTTCATCGATTCGATGACTTGTTCTAATTTGAATTTTCGATATGTTCTTATTATTTTTAATTTTTAATTACGTATATAAATTAAAAAAAAATAGAATAGAGTAAATAGTCCTTTATTCAATCAAAGATTGAATTATTATTCGAAAAATATAAAACGATTCTAATTGATTATGATTTTAATAATTCTAAAATATTTCGCAATAGTTGAGTTCGTTAACACTGTGTTTGTATGTGTGTGTATATGTACAAATAACAACTAGACAAACACTTACTTTTACTAAAACATATGAGAGGTTATAGAAATGATCTTTTTGTTAATGTGAAAACTACAGGGTCATTTCTTTGTGAAATACTTCTCAAATAAAATTAGATTTTGTTTTATTTTTAATCTATGACGATTGTTTTTGTTTGTGGTAGGTATATGGTACCTACCTTAATTCCTTTTATTTTCAAAATTTGAAGAACATTCCCATGAGCAATTATTTTTTATATTTACGTCATTCCTGTTGTTGTTTTTAAATTTAAATATATTATTTAATAAATATAGATGAAAAAATGGTTTTGTTTTTATTAAACCAGTTTAATGACAACAACACGTTATTATTTGTATTGTTTACATTAACATCGAACCGGAGAAAATTTAAATACATGATCATAATTTTATAACAAAACACAATCGAAACATCTTTTATTTAAGCTAATATTAATTAGTCAGAATAATCATTTTCTTAATTAAAAAACTAATGAACGTAAATAAAATAAATAGTATATACTTAGTACTTGTATTAATTTATGCACTTAAGTAATACAGCATAAATAATAAATTAACTTAAACATACGCTTTTTTTTTAATCAATAAATCACACACACTTTAATATGCAATAATAATTTGCAACACATTATTAACTGATATATAAATTTGAAAATAAGATATAAACAAGTCGACGCTATTGATTTTGTTAGCTAATTTTAACTTCAAATTTCTAAAAAAGATTAATTAATGAAGGTTGTCTTGCTATGTGTGTGAAAACTTATGCAATTTGTGACAACTTATGACATTAGCTAATTAGGTTATTTACCCAATAATATTCCAATAACAGATTCTAACGTTACAAGATTTTGAATAATTAAATCGCATTTTAAAACTTTCTTTATTAATAGTTTTTATTTACAGCTGCATTGACTTTTTATTTTTTATTTTATTTTTATATGTCAATATAAATAAACTTACTTTTAGGCCACGTTTTGTAATTGAAAATATTTGATAAAAACGATGCATTCTGGTAGTCAGGATGAGGTTCACTTAAATTGACAGATTCATATACACCATTATGATATCTGTGATTGTCTGTATTATTTCCTTTATTCACAGAAGTATATCGAGCCACTCGGCTCCAAATATTAATTATCTCTTTCATTTTAATGTTAAATAAACTATCACAAAAAACAGTTATAAATTAAACAAAACACTTAAATGTACGTTCGTTTAAGATATTGCACTTGTAACCACGAAACTTTCAACAGTAGATCTAATTCTGAACTTTACCAGTTCGAAACAGATCAATTCGAATCTAACACTGTTCATGAGGACTGATTTATCAACAATAAGCACCATATTTAAAAGCACCATGTCTTTATTATATTGTTGGGGGACGATGGTGTTTTTTTTTCACGGCAAACTTGAATTAGCCAATAGGAGATCGGTGCACGTATGACGTATATCCCCACCTAATCAATGCTTGCAATTTCTCCGATATACGCACCTGTAGAAATGTCTCGTTTCAAATAGTAACGGTGTAGGAGAGTAGGTAAAATGTCAAGTATATTGTTGTTTGTTTAATAACATAACACGTTTTTCTTAGGTTAAGCATTTAAGAGGATTCATATGTCTTTAATTATAAAAATTAAATTAAAAAGGTAATTTTAGAATGTTGTATGCATAAGAGTAAACAAATTAAAATTAACTTTTTTTTATAAATTTTTAACAAACAAAATAATATTTACCTATGCATATGTACACATTTTTATAATTATTTCTTAATTGCATTTTTAAAGAAAATTAGGTTTTATACCAATAAAGAATTAACGTGATTATTTTTTAATTAGATTATAATACTTAGTATATAATTTTTTTATAATGTTTATTTGTGTTTTATTACGTCTTCATAGGTATATTCAATATTTTAAGATTTTTAAGTACATAACTGAGTAAGTTAAGTAACCGTGCATACTATATTAAGAAACTTATAAGAAATATAAGTTCGCCAAATCTCATATAGTTTTCAATAGAAAACGTTTATTACTTTAAAGCTTCAGAATTTTAGTAAAGTTTTTTCAAATGATTTTAGAATTTTATTTCCTCAAATTTTTGCGATTTTTTTTTTGAAATATGAAATGTGTTCTATTTTTAAAAATTATTTTTTGTTTATTTTTTTTTCTTCTTTTTATATTTTTTTCTCACATACATATGCACATACCTATATCGTGTTTTCGCAAATGATATCTTTTATAAACTGCGTGTTTTTTTTCTCAAATCAATTCTTTCATTATTTTTTTTCATTCTCCCCATGGCAATGTTTTAATTTTTTACTTGATAGAGTTGCGTGTTGCAATATGTTGTTCAGCAGTCTTTTGTTTACAATATCTTCAAAGTTTCCAGAAATTGTTCTATTTTTATTTTTCCCCTCTGACAACTGTATATTGATATTTTGTTATAATGTGAGAAATATGTTTGCACATAATTTTATGGAATGAAACTAAAGCCAAAAATTTATGAATAAAAAATTGAATTTCAAAATTAGTCAATTATTTTTTTGTCATTGAAAAATTCATCCAATTTCCTTCGGTCTCTGGACCCAATGATAAGTGTTTTATTTAATAATATATTTTCAGTCTTGTTTGTCGTTTGTTAATTAATTGTTTTTATAGATAACATATTATAAGAAAAACATTTTAAAATTAATATTCCAGCACCAAATCGTAACGATTAGATCGAATTATTATAATTTTTAAAACAATATCAAAAAAGTCGGAGTTATTTATTTTAAAGGGGCGTATATATCATTATAAATAATGTAATATATAGCCATTAATATTAATATTAACTAAATTCGACACCATGCTATTTTTTCTTGTAAATTATTTTAATAGTTATAATTAATTAGAAATAATCATTTATTATTTCTATATGAATTGATTTTGATTTCAATGAGACAGTTCTAATAATGTTTATATATGATTTATGGAAATTTATTTTTTATTAATTCTATCAATAGTACCTTGTTTTAGAAAATGTTGTCTTCTTTTGAACTTTATCTTCAGATTACTACTATTGGAAATTATTTTATTAAACACTTCGCTATCCTGACGTACACTATTTCCTTTTTTAAACGTTTTACTTTTATCATAATAATCAGACATACAAAAACGTTTATTATTTTTTGTACTCGAACCTTTCAAATGCACCATTCTACCATTTAAACACCTTTACAACTCGAAAATAAGAATACTCGCGGGACAATTCAAATATGAGCTGAGATAATTGGTATACATATAAAATCACGTATTTAAAATATTTTTGTAATTTTTAGCACATACTCGTATGGTTCGACTAACCAACTAACACTGTTTTTGTTTTGACCGGCAAAGTTTATCACAATCGTTGTTCATTGATATAATTGTCTTCAGACAATGATGTATTTATCTGGGTTTAACATAGCTATACAAAACAAACAATGATTATTTCCTTAAGAATATCTATGTAATTATAATCGAAACTGCATGTAAAATATGTATGTAGTTTATATGTACACAGAGTGACTAGACATAAATGAATGAAGTTTAATAAAATTTTGTCTAAACCCAAAAACATCATAAGAAACTAGTTGCATTAAATTACCGAGTAAACAAAAATCTACCGTGAAACGTTTATATCCTCATTGCCCTCGACTCAAACATACCTATTGTACTATACCGTGTATTATTTCTAACTCACACAAGTATCATAATTCTCTTGCATTCAGTCAAGAACACAGCGCAGTCGAGCGCAGATTATAATTATCTCTGACAATTAGATACCGGCTTTATGTAAATGATACGTGATCATATATTTACGCAGGAAACATTATTTCAATAGGAAAATCGATCACGTTTTTATGGAAATTATAAAATATTCCTTGAAAATGTTGGATTACTGGGAAAATAAGAATAGTTATTGTTCATTTAAAAAATTATATTTGATCTCTTATCTATGACAGAATTTATATTTAATGTCTAATGCTTTGTAGTACGAATTGTTTACTTCATATAATATGTAAGGAAGTTTTAACAATTTAATGGGGTTTTCGAAATAGTGTTCATATTTCGTAGTATATTATTATATAGTGGTCAGATTATAATTTAATTATTAATATTTTGAGAATAGAACATTTTTTTAATGGTACCATAACATTGTTACCTAACATTTTTTAAAACAAGAGGCTACGTTTTTTTTGGGGGGGGGTCTGATTTATGTGAAAACAACATAAGAAACATTTTTTAATTCGAGACTTTATTTGTTTAAATTTCGTCTCGATTTAAAAAAAATGTTTCTAATAAAAGTTTCTTATTGTTTACGTAGAAACAAAAAATAAAAATATATAAGATCTTATTAAAATAAATGAACCATTAATTACAGACACATGAAAAAAAAACAAAAAAATAATATGTAGATATTGTGATATCGCCTCCACCAAACTGATAAAATTTGTCTGAAAAGTTTTTCTATAAACAGCTTTTTTCGAAATAAAAATTCATAACGTTTAATTTTGAACACCCGGTATAACCACTATTTAAATTTTAGCAAGATACTAACAGGTAAATAACATACATAGGTAAATGATATTTACAATACTAACTTCATGATAATTTATATTTAGGTAACAGCTGAAATTAAAATTAAAAAGAAGAATTATAATCCGTTATAAATATTGAAAAATATAATAAAACCATTAGTATTATTAGTTTTTTTTATTTGAGAATCTTAAAATTTTGTCGATCAAAAATGTTTGTAAACAAGGAGCGACCAAAAAACCAGATTTTAAATCAATCCATCCTTCCCAATTTGGAAAATGCAATTGCTGGTATTAAAGAATAACAATCGTCGATTTATTAACCTTTATAGACATACAAACAGTACCAAAATTGGTTTGTGATTCTGGGGAATCCCAAATTGAATACCTTGTTATTTCAGAGCAATTTAATAAAAATTGATCAAATGACGTTAATAGTATAAAGGTTATATTGTATTATTTATAATATAACACAAATTTTATGACCTTAAGTCTATAAAATTCGATAAAAACTATACGTCAGTCTATTTTGTGACGTTAGAAGAAACTCCGTACGAAATCTGGTTTTTATCTCTTGCTAGAAGGTGTATTCAAAATGATGTCATTATAACATTTAAAACATATGTGTATTGTTTACAAATCTACAAAGTGAATCCGTTTAAATACATGTATGTGCGTTATTGTTATTCTGTTAATAATATGTTATTTATATATAAATTTAAATAATTCAATATGATTATTTTTTTTTCGTTTAGTATACGAACAGCATCTAAATAGATTAATTATTGTTATTTCTTAAGATGAAATTTCAGTAATAAATTATAACTGACATTTATGTAAGGGGGCTGGGAGCTTAACAGCCTTCTTCATTCTATTATATTTGTTTAATTTTTTTAATGAAAAACTAAGAGTGACCAATTTTTTTTAATAAATAATATCGAAAGAGGTGATCACTTAAGGAGCCTAATTTTAACTGTCAAATTTTTTGTTTGATTTCGTGAAATTGGTAATTAACCAATCAAACACCAAATTACTTTTTCCTGTAAAAATAAATGTAACAAACTCACAAAGTATTTTATTATTAATATTATTCTGGCGACCACAGCAGATTATTTAAATATTATCACAAGTTTCAATTCTACAATAAAAAAAACTATCACTTTGTAGAATTTACATTTCCATTCTGGGTGAATGTGCGTTATTTAATCAATTCTCAGTTAACTGTTTTAAAGTTAACCACTACAACGCAAAGTAATGGGAATTCCCTATTGTCAACAAGAATACTAGTAATGTGTTTCGACAAGATCTGTATACGATATAAATACTTATTTTAATTAATAATAATATTATTTAAGTATTTTTCCTATTGTTTTATTATTACAAATTATGCAAAAAAATGTCCTTGCAAATAAGTCACTCATTATCTATAATTTCTTTTAAATTATTTGATTCATTCATTTATAAATCAAGAATATATTTAGTATGAACGGAAAGTTTGATAATTTTTTATTTTATAAATTATTTATTATTACTTTGACCCTATAACCCTTAATGTACTTTAAGATTAATATTATACTATAAATAATAATATAATCATTTCAAATGAATCAATAAATGTTTTGTTTTACATACATTATTATTAATATTATAACATTGTTGTAATGAACGTTAACGAAGGAATAATTAATTAAAAAAATAATATATAGTTAAAAAAAAGGTATTCCCCATTTCTTATTACCTACTTACATACTTAGTTATCTTGAAAATCCCAATAATAGATTTTAAATTCTTGAAGAGTACGCACTTATCTATCTAATATTAATTATAGTTATTGGTAAAATAAACAATGGGAATATCTATTGTAATAAAATTGTTCTTAACATCTATTCAGTTATGTATGCAAAGCAAAATTTACAAATAAAAAATACAATTGCAAATTGTTAAATAAATAAAACCAAGGTTAGTGATTTCAACGTAAGATCAAGAAACATGTTGATAAAATTTATTTGATATTCATAATGAGAACTAAAACTGCAACAACAGCTTCTGGATAAAGATTGTTTATTCTCGTGTTGAAATGTCTCGGAGTGTAGGTACATTCATCACTGTCTAGTCTCATTTGCAAGACTGAGATGAGACAAAATTTAATTTTGACCGAGACAATAATAAGTACTAATAAATGGAGTCATATTAGTGAAAATTTTCTTGAATTAGGAACTAGAAAGTAGGATCATTTTTTATTTAGGTACTTGTTTTTGGGATTATGTACAATAAGTGTCTAACTGAAGTCTTAACATTGGGCGACCTATAATTTGGAAATATGCAAAAAAAAATCAAAATTTAAATTTAATTTATAACGTTATATATGTATTAAACTAACGATAGCTGCTACCCACGGCTTTACTTCAGAACGTGGATTTCGAAACTAATTGCAACTCTCCATAAGTGACAAGGTGTGAAAAAAATCGCAAATATCTCGGTTCCAATGAAATTACCTAACTAACTCTGGTTTGAATCACAAATTATACAAAAATAGTTAAAATTATTGATTATATAGTAAATTTATAGATTCTACTTCTTATTTTTGTGTGCGTGTTGAGTTAATATTTCTATGGCAAATCGAAGATAACTGCATGAAAGATGACTAAATAATTTTGTGTTTTCGATTTCATTAAAAATATGTTAATTATATAGAAAAGGTTTGTATCTCATAACGTTCTCGAGATATGGCCTCTCAAAGTTTTAGTTTTTTCAAAATTTTGAAGAAAAATGACTGTAACTTTTGAACGTGTGGTCGGATTTGATTTTTGTCGACGGATTTGAAATCTGCGTGTCAAAATCTATATAATTACATGTATAATACTTTTAAATTGTAAAAAAAAAAATTTGCTGAAAATTAAAATATTTACCTTAAAAAATGTCGATTTGCGACCACATTTTTTTTGTCAAATATTTACGTGTTATATATGTACTTATATAGATTTTGACTCGCTGATTTTAAATCCGTCGACAAAAATCAAATCCGACTACACGTTCAAAAGTTACAACGATTTTTCTCAAAAATTTTGAAAAAACTAAAATTTTAAATGGCTATATCTTGAGAACGATTTGAAATACAGACCTGCGGTTTGAAAATTTCGACTTTTCACTTCATTTTCTATAAAGTAAAGATACTTTTAATAAAATCTAAAATTCAAAATATTTTAGTTAAATTTCATGCATTAAAATTCAATTTGCCATAGAAATATTAACACAAAAAATAAGTAAGTCGAGGAAATCTTCTTTGATATTCAAAAAATACATAAAATCGGTTGTTACTTCCATTTCCTTCGAAACATTCTTAAACTTACATTATATATTTGAGTTCGTTGATCTAATTTTGCAATAAGCCTATATTCCCGATATATACACTTCTGAAGAAGGCTCCGGCATGAATGTCGAAACGTCAAGTTAGAAAATACATCAATGTGGACAATTTGGAAATATAGTTAATAATGTTAATATGAACAACCACGAAAGCATCAACAGAAAATATAATTTAAAATAGTTTTTGCCTTAACTCAACATTAACCAAACTTCTAGTTATAAACAAATATTCAACAAGTCCTTTTTTAACATAAGTATCAACGATCCTACGTAATTAACTTATTGAGCTGAGACGATTAGAAGTTAAAATATAATTAACTTCACTTTTTGCCTGTTTTTAATTTTCATACCAAACATTATTAATTTCGGCATTTGGTATTTGGCTTCATATAAATTGCTTTCACGAATGATTTGCGCAGTAGTTGCTTTAGCAACTAAAAATTATTTTTAAATAACATGAGCTCATAAAAAAGAACTACAAATAAAATAAATAACTCAGCGACATGATAAATTGTAAAGTCTAGCTGCATTATTATTACAAAGTTTTGACCAGTCATCAATCAAATTCACTAAAACTTCAATCCACAAAAAATGATGCAAAATAATACATATATATGCATTGATGTTAAGGAGGTTGGCACTATAGGGTACGGTACTGGCTTTGCGGGAAACGGTATGAGTAAGCGCCTATCTCTCTCTCTCTCTATTTTTTTAACACTTATCATTTTTTAATTAAAAAATGCGGTTCCTAATCATTCCAAAAATTTACAGATATCTTTGTAAATGAATAAAGAATGTATGCTCAAATTTTCATCATATTCTCTCTGTCACATCAGTTGAAAAGTCGAAAAGAACGAATATTAATTTGTTTTTTTTAATATCTCTTAAACTATTCTCCTTGAAATTTTGCAAGGATTTTTTAAATATAAATGTTGTGTTATAAGTTTCATCGAAATCTCTCTGTTATTTTTTTATGGTGTCAATCTCCTTAAGTTTTAATGACGTACGTATAATACTACATATAATAGTACAACCTGACCTTTAACCTGCACCACAAAATAATAATGATCACCTGCACTCTCTTCAGTTTTTAAGTCCTTATGCATCATACTTATTATATGTTTGTGCCAAGTAAAAAAATTATAAATGATAAACATTTACATTCTTTTTATAGTTTGTACACACTAGTAGTAATTTATTTTATTTATTGATATTTAATACAAAAAATATCATATTATTATTGAGAATTTCAAATCGTAAGATGAAGATGTACTTACGAATGCACACACTTCCAAATATTATATAAATAATGAATAATAAAACGTATATTGACACAACTGTTTAAAAAATATATAATATAAAAAACGATCATCTAATTATAAATAAAAATTAACTAAGGTTGCTACCACAAAACTCTTTTGTACGTTTGTCCGTGCGTCTAAAACAATCAAACTAGAATTATAGTATAGTTGACAATACCCAACATTTATTAAAAAACATATTTTATATGATTCAATAATTTAAAAAAATCCAAATTTGGGAAAAGTAAACATCCATTTCCGGTTTAGTGATGCTTTTTTTAAAATTTCAGTTTAAAATTGCATGTTTGTAATTTTTACCGTATTGGATTTTGAGCGTTCACACATACGTCATTGAAATAATGGTCATACTCGATTCAGGGACTCTCAAAACATTCAGTTTTTTTAATGATAAGTATACTTTATTATACAGTACATTTTATGTCTGTATAATAAAAATAAGTAACGATAAATACAATAATATATCACTTCCTTAACGCAATTAAATAATTTTCTTTTTTTTACGAATTTCTGCAACAATATATATTACTAAGCGCACCTTTTATGTTATATTCATTATTTATATCTAATATAACAATTTTAATCAGTTATTTTGAAATATAAAATTATTTTAAAATTTGAATACTCTATAGTACTTTATATAAATTCGTACATACATAAAATACTATATAATAAGTAAGTAAGTATATTATATTCAACCAACATAATAAAGCATTAACATAATACAATGATAATAATAATGTATACCTACATATTTGTATATGTATGTACTAAAATGAACTTAGAAATATCTAGATTTACAATTTTATAATGAACATTAACATCTTATTCCAAATGAAATGTATTATCCCAAATAATTAATTAAAATTAAGAATTTGACTCATAAATTAAAAAAATTTAATAATAATAAATATATACTATAATTTTTTTAAACTGAAAACAAATAGGTACTATATTTAAATTAATAAAAAAATCTGACGTAACAATAGACAATGACGTTTTTGATTGCCTTGTAATATATCTAATAGTAAGAAATAAGTTAGTCATTGGTATGCAGTTTTCTGAAAATTTGCATGTATTTTTTCTGGTTACAAAAGAAACCAATTTGTCATTAAAAAATATAATCTAAAATTGTTGGCATATTTTCTTTAAAAAAACAAATTTTATTCGATTTTGAAGACTTACATACATCCATATATAAAATATATTAATCAATTAATTTTAATTTATATATGATGAATTTTCAATTATTTTCTAACCTTCTTCTATCCTTCGCTGAAGCAACGGACCTGTTCAATGAGTGAAATAGTCTTAAAAACCTCAAGGGGAGCACAATGGGCCCTAGTGGCCTAAGTACCCCCCCCCCCCCCAAATCAAATCATTTTCTATCGTGTCTTACCGAAACATTACCTAAAACTCATAAAAGTACTTCACTAATCAAGCCTTTTCACATATATATTTTCTACTTCGTAGTACCTACATGCATTGATGTATGTATATAATAAAATAATATAAATACATATCTTGTAAGCCACATAAAATGTAAAGTTTAATATGAACTTTGATAGCTTATCGGACAGACAAATAATTAATCATTGTAATTACATATTACTTACAATTTACAGTATATGTATGTACAATACATACATACATAGAAATAAAAAAGGAATATTTGAAGGTTTGTTTAATAAGTTATTCTTTAGATATTTACGAAATTTACCCTAGCTTCTGTTAATTTTGCTGATTTTTATATATTAATTTTTTAAAGTGAAACTTTTATTACATCGTCTCAAAATTTTTCGTCTGTGTGTTGCATGTCGCTCGGCCGCGGAGTAGGGGTAAATACGTCAGAGCCATAGACATAAAGAAATGGACAGTGCATCTGACTCGAAAAAAGAGCCGTGTCAAATGAAAGAGACAGAAATTGTTTGGTTGTTATATAGAATTTATTAGAATTATTAGAACTTTTTGCTGGTGCATGTTGTTGTTTATGGATTTATTTCAATTTTGAGTGCTTGAATTTATTATTCCGAAAATTTTTAGTTAAATGTCTATAATGTGAAAAAAAGTTTCACTTTTACCGTGGTTTCATAAAACCACACAATCCTTTTTTTAAATTGCTTTATTGTAAATTTTAGTAAGATAGCGTCTCCACTAATAACGTACGTAAATAGGTATATATATTTTTAATTTCGCCCCCCCCCCACCCTCTTCCTCGTGTGGGTTTGTAAAATGTTATTAACCACCCTTCCCCTATCCTTACGTAAGGTATTTTTTACTTAAAGATATATTAATTATGATGACTGTAAATATATTATAGGACGTGATAGTACGATCGATTATATAATAGAAGACAAGACTTTTAGTTATTTTTTTTCTAAGAAAAAACAGCATCACATTACTTAATTCCAATAATAGTGAAAAATCACAATTCCAGTAACTCATACATGCGTGAAAAAAATTACTGTTTTATAGTATTTTCCTATAAAAGTTTAACAATTGCAATTTCCACAACCGAAACTAGTTTCGGAAGGATTCCCAGAAAAAAGACTTATTTAATGTACGCTGTCTAACAAATGTATAAAATATAATTTAATTTTTATAAATGTATTAAACATTGCATACTTCTATGTTTACCATATTTTCCCTAATGTATTGACTAAAAATAGTAAATTAACTGCAAATATTTCAGATCAGCACTTTCTTACAGCGAAGGTTAAGGTTGGCAAGTTACATATACAATATACGAGTAATAAAAACGTGTTTTAGGGCATGCACGTACATATAGTATTTATGTTTTAGCAATTTAAAAATACAAGTTTATTGTTAATATCTGTTACGTTATGTCATGTTGATCCTTTAGTATTGGAGACACAAAGACATAAGAAGTTTTATTTATAAATAATATATTTATTTAGGTAAATACAATTGGGTGTAATGAAAAGTGGATATGGGCAACTTTCAGTTGTGTAAATCAAGCTTTAAAATAATACAAAATAATCATACTTATAATGTTAATAAACCCGAGAAAAACTAACCAACCTTCAGATTCAAGTTTCACACTTATTGTTAGTCAAATTCTATTTTCTATTCAGGTATCCACTTTTTTACACCCAACAATACAGTAATTGAAAGAGTCAATTGAATTTGTTGTGTTACTTGGGTCGTTTAGATTAACAAGCTAAAAATAAACTTTTTGTATGACCGAACAATAGAAAAAATATTCCAAAAAATAAATAAATGCTTTGCTTTTTCTAAGAAATATTTTTATGTATTTTATTCCCGTTTACATAAAACTATGTATGTTTAATATTCATCACGGTGTTTTAAGTGGTTTAGTTTCAACCACTTCCTTATGTATAACAATGAAAGTTTTCCTTAATTAAAAATTGAACATTTTTTACCAAAAATTACACAACATAATTTTCATATTTCAATCTCAGAATAATTCTTAAAAATGTTCAGATTTATTCTCGATTGATAGATACATACATATTCCAATTCAATTTTATTATTATTATACACAGTATTCATGACATTCCACCCAGAATGTCAACCCCTCTTAGTACGCCACTGTCTGATCTAATTGCTTCATGGTAGCAACGCCACTGTGCCTTATACCGGGTGGACCATTTTAACGTTTAATGGAGAATAACTCGACCGGTAAGTGAAATAATAAAAAAGTTTTCAGATAAAAGTTGTACGGTTTGGAGGGGGACATAGACGTACTTAGATTAAATTTTTTAGGTGGTGTTTTCAAAGTGGTATAAAGGTCAACATCATTTTTTTTAACAGGAACCTATAATTTTTATCAAGTAATTTGAATAGACACGAATCTTTCATTTATAACTTTTTTTTTAACAACTTAACCTTTCCAAGATATCTAACAAAATAATTCGAGATTTTGAACTTTCAATATTTTTTTTACTCAGAAACCATAAATTTTAGAGAAAAAGTACAATAAACAAAAAATGTTTATTTTGATCTAATAAAACTAAGGAATTATTTTTAAAATTTTAAAACTTCTGTAATTTATTTTATTTAAGCAAAAAAAAACAATGTTAAAAAATTTTAGAATAATTTTAAAAAGAATTCTTAAAGTTTTATTATACCAAAATAAACATTTTTTGTATTTTATGCTTTTTCTCTAAACTTGATGGTTTCTGAGTAAAAAAATATTGAATGTTCAAAATCTCGAATTATTTTGTTAGATATCTTGGAAAGATTGAGTTGTTTAAAAAAAAGTTATCAATAAAATATTCGTGTCTATTCACGTTAAATAAAATTACTTGATAAAAACTATAGGTTCCTATTTGAAAAAAATGATGTTGACCTTCATACCACCTTGAAAACACCACTTAAAAAAATTTCATCCAAGTACGTCTATGTCCCCCTCCAAACCGTACAACTTTTATCTGAAAACTTTTTTATTATTTCACTTACCGGTCGAGTTATTCTCCATTAAACGTTAAAATGGTCCACTACTGTAATGTGTTTAAAATATTAATAAAATTATAAAAATATTCGATTAAATTTTTTGTGGCGGGTACAGGATAGTTGTGGCTCGGGTGGAATGTTAGTTATGCAACCACCCCCCTCCGCACCCTACAGGCGCATTAAGAAAAATTAGTTTTTTCGTCTAAAAAAAAATTGCCATATCAATACCTGAAGAGCTTTTTTGCTCATTTATTCAATATATAGAATTGCATGCAGCTTTTAGGTAACTAATCTACTCTAATACACACTAGAAACCGATTATAACAACATCGAAGAGATCGGCCAAATTAGGTTGTAAAAGCCGATGGTCGTAATAACGATTCAGTTGTACTTTTATTTTGAGTCTTATTAACCGGAGCCGTTATAACCGGTTTCTACTGTATGTATTCATTATTCAGAAGATACAAAAATCATAAAGTTCTATATACAATAACATTAAAATATTATATTAGAACAGTTGTGATAATTGATTGTTGAACGCCATCTCTACAAAATAAACTTAACCGAGAAAACTTAAAAGAAAAAATAATGACTTTGAAAGTGATAACGAATATTATATATTCTGATGTAAACATTGCTTTCATTTATAATCGAATTTCATAATAATATAATACAGATATATACATATTTATGTTTTATAATATACGCAAAGAAGACGAAACTTGAACTACAAATGTTTGAATAGAATAATTTAGATATTTTGACGCCAAATTTTTACAAAAAATATGACTCTAATATCAGTATGTGATGGAGCCATTAATTTTATAAAATACATTTAATATTTCCACAAAAGACTACTTTTATGAAACCATTTTTTTAATAAACGTAGCTGCGGTCAATTTGGAAAAGTTTCATTGTATCTACAAATAAAAAATATTTTAGCTATAAAACCTGTTGATTCAATTTGATGAAATTTATTATTTTAATTGATTTATTAAAGTTAATATGTTTTTTTCTATAATAATATGAAACGACTTTTAAAATACGACATGAAACCTCGAACAATATACACAAATAAATACCAAACAAATAATTTTATCGTAAATTAATGTTGAAAATAAATTGATTTAATTTATAATTTTTTTTATTTTGAGCATGAGCATAGTTGTCATGAAATTATCTGAATATAAAGTCGATTTTAAACAGCTTTTTTTATTCGTCATTATAAATAACTACATATTAATATATACACATCTATACAAAATTCCAATACTATTAAAAGAATTGACATTAAAATAAAAATATCAACTTACCATTTTCGATTAATCTTTTCACAATTCTTTGACAGTGAAACACAACTTTTTCAATAAATAACTTCATTTTTGATTAAACAAACCCTAAACGAAGTTCTTAATACAGAAAACATAAAATAAAAATATTCTCAAAGTTTCACAACACTTTCTTAAATGTTAACTGTACATTTCACAAATATTAATAATGTCTCACTAATCACCTTTTTTAATTTAGTTAATTTTAAAAGAGATTACTGACTTATGCATTTATAAGTGTGGCAGAGTACAACTACAAATAAACATTATCAATTCATATTTTCTATATGTAAAAAGAACGGATACGGCTTGCACAGACAAAGTTTAATCTAATTACATAATATATCTATAATTCACATTAATTAATTAATATTTAAAATGAAAAATAAATTAATCATATTTGTACTGAACTGGAGTTGGAATGTTATGATAAAACAATATAATTTAATATTTATTTTATTCACTTTCTTATTAGATCCGTTTGTTTATGATTTTTATACAGGGTGTCTTACGTTAGCAATTAAAAAAATATATTATGAAAATGTGGCAAATTTGAAAATAGTATGTTCAATGTGCATATATGATGTATGGACTGACTGGACCAAAAATAGTAACTGTTTTTAATTTTTCAAAAAGAAGTTAGTATTAAATCATACCAGTAAGTAATTTTTTATTTCGTCATATTAATTTTGGTGAAAAAATACGCCAATAATTTTTTATCGTTATCTTATTTTGAATCATTTTTACAAATTTCTTTTTAAAGCAAGAAATATATATATATATATATGTAAAAAATAGTATGTAATAAATTAATTTTAGCGGTCAACTTCAAAGATTTGACGTAACTTCTGTAGGTTTGCTTATTTTATTCAATACATTTTTTAGTATAAAAATAACAACACAACCTAATTAATTAAGTAACAACAAATACCACATATCTATTCTACAAGAATTTTATGAATTAAAAATAACTGTACTAAAACTGCACATACATTAAAAAAGACAAAATCATTTACTTGCATTATAAATTTAGTTTCGGCGTTCTTCTAATATACATACATTATTTAAGAGTTTATGAAATAATACCGTACCACATTCATTAATATTTTACATATGAAATACAAAAAAAACACATTTGAATTAATTTTTAGGGTTCCAAAGAAACCCTATTCATCTCACTTTATCGTCCGTCCGTCCTTTTCAGTCAAAGTTAAATAGCTATATTAATGCACAAACGCAATTTATATATACATTTTATAATTTTTATATAAAGCAAAATTTAATGCAAGAAATATGAACTGTGTACTAAAACAAAATAAATTTACCTGTGCTTAATAAATCGTACACACAGTAATCGCGATATTACCACAATAATATTAATTACTCAGCATTACGATAAAGTTCATAACAATCCGAGCTACGTACTAAAACAAATATCATGATAATAATTAAATTCAGAACGAAAGTGAATCTATACTAGATTCGTCTCTGTATTTTTCTATTGGTTATCAAAGGTCATAATGAAATGCATAGACATCAGTAAACATCTATAAGCGAAACTAGGTTTAACGTATATACATATATACTAAAGTGCATTTGTATATGTATGTATGATAAACGACTGTCACAACCCCACATAATATAATGCAAGCACGTGTTTTCATTTTCAAGTTAAACACTTCATTACCAAATGTGCAATTTGTTCAATTGTTTAATCATGATCATGATGAAGATTTGAAATATTTTTATTATGGTATTTTTTGTGTGTTTGATATTGGATATAATTTAATTGTAATTTTAATGTAAATTAGAGATGTCCAATTGTTCAATTACCTTAATACTGAATGTACCTATAGGGTTATGTGAGGTGTATATTTTATATCTTTTCCGTTTTGCTGGAGTGAATTTACCTTTTATTTTAAATTTTTGTTTCTAAATATTTTAACCACAAATTAAAATAGAGTGAAAACATATAATATCTACCCCAGCGATTCTGAGCTAATAATTTTATAATAATTAATTATTATTTTAATAGTTTATTTGCACATCGATCAATTATCGTATATAAAACGTCGTATACTTCATACAACAAAAGTAGGTATACAGTGTAGTTTCATTCACTAGTGAATTATTTATATTTGAGAGTAGATACTAACAGCTGATACCTACTAATACACAACTGATATGAACTGGTCAGTACGTAGTAAATGAAGTATTTAAAGCTTTCAGAAAATGACAAAGTGCACTTTGCCATATTTGATTACATGGGAAAAATAACAGACGTTATTACTTTTGTTTCTGTTTTGTATTAATTCCAATTCACCTTCTGTAATTTGACCGATAATTATATTATCAATTGTATGTTAATATGTCTTATATCCGATATTATAAAGAATTTAGTCGAGAAAAAAATCAAAATACACGCTATCCACAGGGAATTACATTTAAATAATAGTTCGCTGACAATTGTGTGGTATTTGTGAATTACTTTGCTCATGCACGTTAAGTTAAAATTATCAATCCACAGTGGTGATTTATAATATTAGATATAACTGCTATAAAATTTAGATTTAATTCATAACGATTTGACACCTCAAAGATAGTTTTTGATTTGATTGATTCTGGTTCATTTTAATATTTTCCAGTTGTAAATTTTATTGTATATAATATTATCAATCTTCACATATTAAAAATGGGTATTTAGAGTTTTCATTTGGGGGGATATATGTTGCAATTTAATGTCAGAGAGCTGAGTAATAAGCATTTGAAAATGAGCCGATTTTTATCTAAAAATTGACCAAGATCAACTACGAGGAAACAGGTTGCCACGGCCAATGTATTTTGTTATGATTATTTTCATATAGGAAGTCTGATACGCAAAAAAATTGGATTAAAAATTTAGATATGTGCCTACCAAAAAACATATAAGTGAAATTATTTTTAGAATTGTCCGTATAAAGCATTAATGTCCCTTGAGAGACTCTTGTTCTCATAAGGTCCCCAGCTAGTCCCTCGTGCGAGTGTTCAACTCTCCTTATCATCAAAATAAGTTGTAAACAAAATTTAAATTGAATATAAATATTAACCAGTTTGCATTTTATGATTTCATACACAAATTTTAAATAGTTAAATATTTTTTCTACTAGATAATAAAAATATATGATCACAAATTTAAATAAATATAATTGCTTATTTCATTAAAAAATTTACTGTGAAATAACAAATAACAATATATGTACTTAAAATGCCAAATATTATCTACTATTTCATCACCACAAAAGTTATTTTCAGGATAATTTATTTTAAATGATAAATAAAAAAATTCCAATATAATTTTCATTAGAATTTAAATGAAAACGTGTTATTTTTAATTACTTTTAACGTGTTCCATCAAATATAAATAAACGATATTTACTTTATCAGAATTATTTATAAATCTTTAGAAATACCTTAACTTCAAAGTTTAAATTTAAAGATAAATATTTATAAATAATAAATGTATGATATCATACAAATTTTCCATGCTGATTATATCCTTTAATTTTTAAAGATATCTAATTATAAATTATGGCTTTAACCCAGAAACCAAAATGAAATATCTATTTTTTGAGTAAAGTATTTAAATTAATGTTCCTATACATAAGACTGGTCCACATATCAATATTATTTTGTTTGATCACTTAAAAATAAATTCAAATAAACATATCAAATGTCATCATTTGCATCATTTTTCTAAACAGCTCCAATTTTATTTACTGTCTTAGTTAATATATATTTGCATGTTTGACTTTATCTCCAAATACGTAAAAATGATTAGATCTATAATCAATATCATTAATAGGTTACCCAGATTTTTTAATAAATATGTAATGTGATAGATCTATTACGTAATTAGGACAATTATCGTAATATGTCAATAGAAAAATTATTGTGTCATGAAGTTACTTGTGATCGTATATACATATTTTTGTTTATTTTCGTAATACATGCAATAATTTTTTTTAAAATGTTGATAATAGAGATATTTGATAACCCCAAATGCATAGCTATACTAATAATATTAGGGCATGAATTATTACAACATGGATCACTATTTTATAACCTGATTAAATGTTTTTTTACAGATCGACTATAATTTGAACCTTACTCAATAAATCATAAAGTGCTACATTATTTGATATTGATTATTAATTATGTTAATGTCAGAAATTTTATGAAATAAACGTAAATGCGACCTTTCGATTCACAGAATCACCGTCAGGCTTTTAGAAAGAATAAAATTTCTGAACTCACGATCAGTATTCATCTGTCTGTCCGTATGTGCGATTATAACTCGAGAACCACTGTTCGGATTTACGTGTTTTTTTAGTTCATAGATATGTTCTCTGGTCAAGTTATGAGATATATTTTGTTACGTTAGGTTACAGGTCGATAATAGTAAATCAAGTCGAAAAAAATCGTAAATATCTCGACTCCTGTGCAAGATAGGGGGTTGTTTTTTCTGCCGGATCTAATGAAACTAATTATAACCCTTCATACATGACAGGGGGTGAAAAATAAACGTCTTGTTTTACGAAAATATTCTTTCTATTGATTATATGAATTCCACGCAGTAACATTACATTAGAGAAGTGTAATAGTGTGATTAAACATTAAAAAATCGACCAAAAAGACATTGATAACACCCGTAGTCCATAAGATAAGAAATAAATATAAATAATCACTTTTTAATTATATATGAAAAATCTAATAAAAAATTCTCATTATAGTGCTTTACAAAGCATACACTCATTATATTTAATTTGAAATAAATCCAGATAAAAACATAGCATTACCTACATGAATTATATATTATTCTATTGTTAAAATTTATTCATTATCAGAAAATTATTGCTACCAACATTAGTATACGCCAAGCTTTTTACAAACAACCATTAGAAAATAAATAAAAATGGGTACATTGTCAATGGTATTAAAGAAAATGGCAAACTTTAAATTGTATATAGCATTACGACAATTTTTTCGAAATTCTTCGATTCATGGACTGAAATTTATATTTAATGAAAATCATCACTGGACAGAAAGGTAGTAAAGAACAATTTTTTAAAAACTATAAAAGTCTAACTTTAAGTGTATTAGTTTTTTTAAATACTATAAAGTTTTATTGTTTGAAGTTTAAAAATATGTAATTATTTCGATTAGTATCTACTAAAAATTACCCCAGTTAGAAGTAATATTTATTTCATAATAATGCATAGAAACTTGAGAAAAATCTTCTCTGTCACCTTCTATTCTCCTTTTTCACTCTCCACCGATTTTTTGTGATATTATAAACATATAAATTGCAAGAAAAATTACTTCCTTTATAATATAACACATTTTGTAACGAATGAAAATTAATTCATGAAATTCATAGAATAATTAAAAATAATACTTTCAAACTAATAACCTAGTTAAAATTATTTAATATTGAAAGTATATGCATTTATTATTTAAGATAGAATAAAAAATAAGTGTTTGGAACAATATTCATTTTGAATTTTTTTATCTACCAAAATAATGTTTTTAAAATCTAAAAAGAAATTATTTATTATACGAAATAAAATTAATTACAATTCGACCCTATGGATTTATATTTCTTAAGAAACTCCCATATAAAATTTCATTAATTATATTTATAGATAAAAAAGTGACTATAAATTAAATTACTACTCTATATAAGTAATCTAAATTATCATAAAAGAACAACATGTTTTCAATCATATCAATAATTATGACCTTTTAACATCTAAAACATCTCAAATGAACTGTTTTCAATCAATTTATGATAACTTTAGTCTTGAAGGTAAACGAAAGTGATGCACAATAATCTACATAAAATTATGTTATATTTTTGTTGCACTTGACGTGAATGTCCTAGTTCAAAGATACGATTATATTGACATGCGATATATGTATGTATCATATAGGTATAGTTATATAGGTTATATATTTCTCAATCAACCAATTCAAAATAATATTTAAATGTTACCGAAAAAAAATTACTTTTTGAATAATTATTTTTACCTTTATACTTATAAATTGACAATAGTATATATACATAGGTACATACATTAAAGAGCTGTCATAAAAGGACAACATCCAGCAAAAAATAGTATTATTAAAAATAATACTATTTCTAATTTTTTTATTATTGGAAATACCTGTTGACACGCCAAATATTTTTGTTTAATTTTTTGGCACGTAAACATAAAAAGGTTCACCCACCCAGTTACCTTATAATTAAATCATATAAAAAAAACATCAAAGCGATTTCAATCGATTAAAAAATTGAATGTTTTTATTTTTATTTAGTTTATATTTTATAAACTTTTTATTTATTTCATGTTTTATTGTACTATATCAGCCAATAATAAATTATTTGTTATAATAAATTATAATAAACACATGACTAAATATACCTATATATTTATATCAAATCAAATTTTTAATATATTATTATAGTGGTTAGATTATTATTAATCTTAAATTCAAATATATGTAATTAATTTGGATATTAGGTACTCTGAATATTTAAAGTAACAGCTTATATGCTTTAGTTTATATAAATAATCAAAATCATTTTTTAGTGAAACGTTGGTTAATGGTGTGACTGAATCGACGCACTCGAATCAATTACTTAGAGAGAAGGTTAATCCCTTAGGCCTGGTTTCTCAATATGAGTTTAAACCACATGTCCCAGTTAAACTTAAGATTAAACTATACATTTGTTTCTCAATGTCCAGTTAAAAATTATAATTAATCTTAAGATTAACTTTTAACTGACAGATTAAATAATTTATTTTTCTAGCCCAAATATTAACTTATTATCCAACTTCTTTTACATTCTATAGTAACACTATATTGTTTTATTAATTCTAGTAATGTACCCTGTTCTCTTTTACTGAATTAACTCATTTTTAATAAATTTAATTTAATAATTTGAGGCTAATTTTTAGTTTGACATAACAAAAATCCACCATTTAAACTTATATTGAGAAATTGAGTGAGGTTTAAACTGGACATTATGTTCAGTTTAAACCTAGGATGAAGATTAAATAATCTGAAGTTTAAACTCATATTGAGAAACCGGGCCTTAGCCTTAATATGCTATTGTTTATTTAATTTTTTTCAGAATATTTTGGTTGATAACAATCACAATATCTTGGTATGGATGCGTCGAATTGGCTAAAGCCTCGTGGGATGATTTTAGAAACAGCCCCATGAGTTTTGCAGCAGATACAGATTATTTAGAATGGGATACTCGCTTTCCAGCTATTATCATCTGTGAAGTAGACAACTCTGATAGGATTGCAAAAATAACAGATATGTATGTAAAACATTATAATAAAGAAATTCTCTATTACTGTGATTCTTTTTAAACTAAACGTTAAATTTAATAAATTTATAGAATCATATCTTCTTCTGTATATTTAACTGCTTGTCGCTTACGACAATTCGACAGTTATGTCTAAATACAGGGTTACACATTAGGAGTGGATATCGACTTTATTTTCGAAACTATGAAAGTTAGAACAATATTTCAAATCGTAACTACCCTTCAATTAGCATTTGAAAGAATAATAAAAAATCATGCCACCCCCATCCACATTCGCATCGCCCACAGGCCTCCCAACTTTAAAATTTCAAATGGAACCCCCCATATTTTATTTCAGAATTTGAAAGATCAATTTTATTAATGAACATTTTACTTCAAACAATTTTTTCTATGATGGACCATTTCGGAAATATTGGGTAATATTTCTATTTTTTTATTGTATAGTATTTTGGTCACATTAGGAGTGGATATCGACTTTATTTTCGAAACTATAAAAGTTAGAACAATATTTTAAACCGTAACTACCCTTCAATTAGCATTTGGGAGAGTAATTTAAAATCATGCAACCCCCATCCATACTCGCATCACCCACACGCCTCTCAACTTTGAAATTTCAAATGGAACCCCCCATATTTTATTTCAGATTTTGAAAGATCTATTTTATTAATGAACATTTTACTAAAAGCAATTTTTTATATCATGGACCATTTAAGAAATATTAGGCAACCTTTTTTTTTAGAGTATAGTATTTTTGTCACATTAGGGTGGACATCGACATTATAACAGTATTTTTATTTGTGTGGACGATGCGAATATGGGTGGGGGTAATAATAATTCGAAATATTACTCTTACTCTTAAAGTTCCGAAATTAAAGTCGATATCCACTCTTAATGTGACAAAAATACTATACTCTAAAAAATACACATTTTGCCCAATATTTCTTAAATGGTCCATCATAGAAAAAATTTCTTGGAGTAATAAGTTCATTAATAAAATAGATCTTTCTAATTCTGAAATAAAATATGAGGGTTCCCATTTAAAATTTCAAAGTTGAGAGGCGTATAGGCGATGCGAGTATGGATGGGGGTTGCATGACTTTTTATTATTCTTCCAAATGCTAATTGAAGGGTAGTTACAATTTGAAATATTGTTCTAACTTTTATAGTTTCGAAAATAAAGTCGATATCCACTTCTAATGTGACCAAAATACTATACAATAAAAAAATAGAAATATTACCCAATATTTCCGAAATGGTCCATCATAGAAAAAATTGTTTGAAGTAAAATGTTCATTAATAAAATTGATCTTTCAAATTCTGAAATAAAATATGGGGAGTTCCATTTGAAATTTTAAAGTTAGGAGGCCTGTGGGCGATGCGAGTGTGGATGGGGGTGGCATGATTTTTTATTATTCTTTCAAATGCTAATTGAAGGGTAGTTACGATTTGAAATATTGTTGTAACTTTTATAGTTTCGAAAATAAAGTCGATATCCACTCCTAATGTGTAACCCTGTATGTACATAAGTAATAATGTTCCTTGTAAAACGAATTTTGGGGAAATATAGGTACATCTCGGTATGTTCTAATCAGTGTTTAAATTTGGCACCTCATACATTTTCCGTGTATTTTTTCCTTTATTTTCTGGGTTATGATTCATAAATATTTGACTTGCATCTACAGGGTGTCCCAGGACTGTGTCAAAGCTCAATATTTCATTTATTATAAGAATTGGAAGAAAACTTTAAATGCAAAAGTTGTCAGGCTAGTGGAGCGGCATAATTTAAAAATAGTTACATTTATACAGAGTGTCCCATAACTGCGTTACAAACCAAAGTTATGTTTTTTTAAATACAAACTATATATTTTTATTTAATAATCTAAAAGCATTCATTTTTCTGAATATTTTGATGTATAAGTATGGGATTATACAGAGGGGTTTAGAAATAATGACCAATTTTGTAAGAAAATAGGAACATTTTCAACATCTTGTAATTTTCTAATTACAACAAAAAAAATTTGTTCTCTGCTGGAAGTAGTTTTGGTATATTCTCTATTATTGCAATATTACGTTTAACACTTACAAAATTGTATTATTTGTACAGGGTGTGTCAAAACACTGAACCTAGTTTTTTTCAAAATTTTCAAATGGAACACCCTATATATTTTTACACTTTCGAATTGTCTGTTCAATTCTCAACACATTTTAGAAACCATGTTCTATACCTAAATACAGCCATTAATAAGTTATTAATTTTATTTTAAAATCTTAAGATGTTTTATAAAAACAATACAACTTTATTATAATCAATAAAACAGTTCGCTTAAAAATAATTTAACAAACTAATAGAACATACAAACTTTAACAACATAAAAATTTTATTATTTAATGGAATATAATAAAGTTGTATTGTTTTTAAAAAAATCTTAAGATTTTAATATAAAATTAATAAAATATTAACGGCTGGATTTAGGTATAGAACATGGTTTGTAAAATGTGTTGATAATTGAACAGGCAATTCGAAAATGTAAAAATATATAAGGTGTTCCATTTGAAAATTTTGAAAAAAACTAAGTTCAGTGTTTTGATACAACCTGTACAAATAATACAATTTTGTAAATGTTTGACATAATATCGCAATAATAGAGAATATACCAAAACTACTTTCAGCAGAGAACAAATTTTTTTTGTTGTAATTAGAAAATTACAAGGTGTTAAAAATGCTCCTATTTTCTTACAAAATTGGTCATTATTTCTAAACCCTCCTGTATAATCCCATACTTGATATATCAAAATACTCAGAAAAATGAATGCTTTTCGATTATCAAATAAAAATATATAGTTTGTATTTAAAAAAGCATAACTTTGGTTTGTAACGCAGTTATGGGACACTCTGTATAAATGTAACTATTTTTAAATTATGCCGCTCCTCTAGCCTGACAACTTTTGCATTTAAAGTTTTCTTCTAATTCTTATTATAAATGAAATATTGAGCTTTGACACAGTCCTGGGACACCCTGTATGTAGTTAAGTATTATAAACACAAAAATATTACTTCACAATATTTTACACTTCCGCGGTGAGCATTTGATTTAATAGACCGAGACAAAAGAACTGTGTCGTTCCTCATATTTATTCTATATAGTTGAAGAAAAACACACAAATTGAAGAATTTCATTTATTACATAAATAAATTTTATTAAGCGTTAATTTTCTGTTTCAAAACTTCCGTGGTTATCATTATACCAAAAATATGTTCCTATCTAATTTCAGGTTTTTGAATTAATAAATTAAAATTTCATGTAAATTCAATTTAAACTATATTTTGATTATTACTGCATTTTTGTTCCCATAATTTTGTAAGTTAATAAAATTTATTTAGAAAATTTGTTTAAAAAGAAACAATTTTATATTATGTAACCGTACAAAGTAGATGTCACGTTATCAAAATTTCATATTTTATTTGAAAATTGACAACCATTAGGTGAAAACCTTTTTCGTTAAAAAATAAGATTTGTAACTTTTGATTTTTTTATGTTTGCAGTTTTTTAACGAATATTAATTATGTATAAATTAATTAATTTCTACAAGCATATTAAGTAGGTGAATATCTTTAGCATTTGCTTTACCGAAACGTAGGAATTAATCTAAAAAAATACCTAAAATTACTGTATATTACACTGGTAGAAAGGATTTCTCAAACCAAGTAAACCTTGTTTTGTATATAACGAAAACAATATTTTCTTAAGATAAGCAATAATCTCTTAAACCAACTATAGTATTCTTGAATGAAGGAATAAAGTAGTTGGATTAATAGTAGGTTTCTTATATTAAGAAAATATTGTTTTCGTTATATACAAAACAAGGTTTTCTTGATCCAATACAGTTTTTTTTCTGTGTAGAGAATTAATTGATAACATATTTTTACCGTACACCTTTTTCGGTATACTACACTATATTTTTCTATATATTTTATAATATAATGTCCGATATTATAAAGAATTTGCTCTGGCGCTAGCACTATCTGCGAGGTATGAAAAATAGGTGAGAATCTCTACTGAAAGTTGTAATGAATTGTATGGTTTATATCAATGACCTTGACACATGCGCGTTAAGTCGAAATCGACGACCTAATAACAGTAGTGACATATGTAACTCTTAAAATGTATATATAACTAAGCATTTACATCATTATTTATATATTACCACTGCTATAAAATCCACGATTTGACACCTCATAGATATCGTTAGCTTATAGCTTTTGCTCGAGAGCAAATTCTTTGTATATAATATCCGACATTAATGTACAGTATTATAAAGGACCTAGCAAATTTGTTAGCTAGCAAGCACTCTCAAATGAGATATCAAACTTATATGACAGTTCTCTTTGAGTTTTTAACAGATAGTTGCAGGCGCAGTAAGTTGGTTGTTACCGTTTTTTACGCAAGGTTAGTAAATACACTTTAGTAAATATACTTTACATACCTTTTTTTTACTTCCTATTATCTAAAACTTCAAGAGAACTGTCATATAAGTTTGATACCCCTTTGAGAGTGCTTGCAAGCTTGCAAATTTGCTAGGTCCTTTATAATACCGGACATAAGAACGAGGAAATATCCACTATCGACTCAGCATGTACTATAATTTGTTTTCTGTTACCTATGCATTGTTTTTCATCTGGTATTAATTATTACTTATCTAGAATATTAAGTATTTATGAATAAATCGTTTATATTTATAATAACTTTGTAATTAAAACCCAATCAAATGCGTCACTGCGAAGAAAACAATTTATCATGAATTAATATCGTAACAAAATCAACGCACAACTGAGTGCGATGTTATTTCTACAAATTACACATAATTACTCGTGTATTAACAAAAACGTAACTAATGTTTATAATCCTTATGTGGTATTTTTCAGAATGTACGGTGATCCACACGATTACAATATCGATGAAGTCATCAAGGAGTTGACGTATTTTCGTGGGATGTCTTATTATACTTTGCAGCTATGTGTTGGTCCTGAAAAAAATGTACTTTGTCCTAGCAATAATTTTAGTTATATTGCAAACGTGGTAAGTATTCAAATATTTACCTAATTTATTTGTCAATGGATACTATACTTATTAAAAAAATTCAAGTGCGAGTCAAACCTCACGTACCATTTTATTTTTCAATTTATACGAATTTAATTTATTCTCATTTTATAGTTGGTCTATTAAAAACAGGGGGCTCCAAATGTACTTTATATTTTGATCAATTTTATTATTTTCTCGGCATTATTATACATGTTTTTTCAGATTTTTTTAATGTTAATATTTGTACAATTTTTTTTCGATTAAATTAAAAATAAGAATAAAAGAATGTTGTGACAGAAAGACATATGATTAACTACAATTAAAACAGTCGTGGCTACACGTGGCCCTCCCTAACGCCAAAACTTTAAATAAAAAAATAAAAACTACAATTAAAACCGCGATCGACTGATACATTTTACATTTCTCATCAATAGAAAATATTTACTATAATGGTCAAAAATAACTATGCCATGAGTGTTTATATAATTAACAAGTATACTTATAACTATACTATTAACATTCATAAACATATGAACATGTCTTTATAATTTTTAGTGACAGAACAATGTCACAGCAATAAGTATATTTATTTACACTTAATTTGTATTCATATTGATTGAGAATGTTATTATAATGTACAGTTAAAAGTAATAATCAATTGTTTTAATGGTTTTATGTAATCGTATCGTTTGCGACCTACAAAGATTGAATCCTTATCAAAAATAACCTCCAGCTTCGCCACTGAAGATTAGTTAATGTAACATTACATATTATAAATAAAGAACTGTAGATTATATATGACAAGAATACCTTTTAAATATTACCATATTAAGTGCAGACTTAAATAAAATTGAGGAAATTAAATTACATTTAATTAGGTATGGATATAAATGCATAGGAGTATTTTTTTATAGTTTATAATTTTGAACAAAAAAATTAAGATATTTATATATATAATATATAAACGTTAAAAACATTTTTCTAGTAAAATATTTTAGTTTATTAACTAATTAATTGCTAAGCACTTGTTACTTATCCGACTAAACATAAAGGTATAGTTTAATTTTACTTTTCTTACATTTAAACCGTTACATAAAATTACAAAAACGTTTTAAATTTCATTTCATTTATTAATTATCTTGAAAAAATTATCAAATAAATGTATAGTAGGTACATTCTATTAACAATATCATTAACGTAGTTCAGTGTGTTAATAAATAATAATTTTAAAATACGTCACATATTTTTTATATCCTTTACAACTTGACGCATTTAAAAAAAGGATATAGAAATTTTCCAAAACTCATGAAAGATTTAAATATATAGTGACGTGTGCATAATTATGAATACATTTTCAATATGTTAATTAAAATTTACAACGTTTTTAGCAAATAATTTGAAACAAAAAACACGTTCGCGATTTTATGATCAAATTATACAAAATATATAAAATTTTACTTTTGTAATAAAAAAAAAATATATAAATTTAATTTTACATGATAAAAAGTATTATAAATAAAGATAATAAAATTAAACTGATAAATTGATTATTTGTAAAAAATCATTTTAAAAACAATTCACTTTTTTTTTCTTCAAATTTATTTTAAAGACAAAATATCTTATACATATTATAATCGACAATAGGCATGATGATTTATTTTAAGAAACTATTCTATGATCTTACGTGTCTCCTATATATTTCCAAAAAATACTTAGTTCTGCAGAAAATAAAGGTTTAATCGCAAAAATTGTGATTTTTTTTTAATTTGACGCCAAAACGCTCGCAGGTGACATATCAGAGTTGTGGCGTCACACTCCTTGTCAACAATAATAAAATATTCAGACAAAATTAAAAAAAAGTAGATTTAGACAAAAATTTAATTATTTTGTGTGTTAAAAATGAATTCCAAAGTAGGTATGTAAGTTTTTAAATAAGGTATGTACCTTATAATCTTGTAAGAGGAATTGATATTTGTCTAAAATATAAGTCAATCACTTTTGACGTTTACTGATGCGTGATGTCATTCCGACTGATTGGTGTTCCATTTAACTTGACGGATTGTTGTATTTTGCATTTTTATTTTAACAAAAATTATATTAATCTTAATTATATTAATATTTTTTAGAATCTTTTTAACCTATTTCATTATGACACTTTGTTACTGGCATCATGCCTATTGCAGTCACACCGTTAAATTTCAATAATATAAAGAGTTCTAAACGAAATAATTTCCTTAATCTTAACAGTCACCGTTTCATGTATTTAGTAAACACATACCATGAATTTTATAATTCTATAAATAATTTTTTAAAGTAGTTTCCAAGGATTAAGTTTTAATGTATATTGTGTTGTTAATAATAAAAATAATAAAATAAAATATTACAATATCTTTTAAAAATCAATTAATAAAATAAATGTGTCGACATACAGGAATGTTTCTTCGGAAAATAATAAAGAATTTATAATTTTTTTTTTAAATTATTTATTGGCATTTATGACAATACAGCCAGTAAGATCAATTTAACTAATATATTCTACCCAGCACCAGACTGGGATTACTTGAGGGAAAGGGAGTTGCCTTGGGGCGACCAAGGCTGGAAACGTTCACGAGGCCCGGGGAAGACGGGGGTTCACTATGTTTGAATTCTAGGCTCTGAAATAATGTTTATTAGTTATTTATAGATTACCAAAAGGTAACATATTTCAGTTATCCTTTGGTATTACATTTTTTACTGTTTTCTCTTACTGGCTGTTACAGGTTAATCTTACATGTTTTTATAAAATCATATAACAAAAAATGTATATTTGTATTATTTAAACTTAAAAGTGATGTGGTGTTGAAAGGTGGAAAGACTTCTTGGTTAATAAGCTGGTTCATTAACTTATTTGTTTCAATTGAATTTATAATATATAAATGTGTCTGTAATTTTTAAAATAAACCAATGATTCTAGTTAACAATGTACTTATGTAGCAACTATAATACCTACTATATGATCTATGTACGTCTCTTAAGCACTACAAAATGTCAGACTAATGCCACATATAAGGATATTTGCACCAAAAAGTTTGCCAAAAGTCACACTTTTCTTACTCCTCGGAAATTAGCGTGTTAAAAAATATATGCAACTGAATTGTTTTTGTCTATAATATTCATATAAATTCGAACGACTTTTATTTACTACAGGCTACATCCTGGTACGGTTTTTATGGGATATCACAGAGGAAGAGTTCTTCTAACTATTTATACCATACTTCCATTTGAATGTTAACATTCAAAACGCAATAAAAATAAACCAAAAATTTATGTGTCCTTTTTAATTTCATTTGAGACCGTCACAAGTCAAAATCATGACTCGAAGGCATTTTTACGATATCATACAACGTCATCAGCAACGGGTATTTGAACCATGCCGAGCATTTTGTTATTTATGAATATCACATCAGAACTGGTATATAATACCTTATATTTAGTGCGAATTAAATATTTTTAAAATATTTGAAATCAAAAATAATTTTTACCAATTTTTTGGTGTAGATACCTCTATGTGCATCATTTTGTTTTTAAAGTACTTACTTTAATATTATTTAAAAATTAGGTTCGAAGTAATTGTATAGAAACATTTCAAAAGTGTGAATGGAATAATGAAGAATTCGATTGCTGCAGATATTTCGTTCCTATGGATACAGAATTAGGAGTATGTTACGCTATAAACTCTATACAAACAAGGTAAAGTTAATAATTTTCGCAATAAAAATAAATGTATAAGTAAGAAAATAGACTAATACATATTTAAAAAATCTCATTTTACATTCACACATTTTTTTTGACCATATATTTGAAACTATTTGCAGCAAACCGCCCTCAATGTGTAGTAATCTAAAATAATAATAAAATACCACACAAAATTAAATATAAACATCAATTGGGGCTACTAAACCGTTGGGGGTTACTTTGACAGTAGCGTAAAAATCTGTTTAAACGCTTAGAAACAATCCGAAATGATTACAATAGTATAAGAGTCGTTTATATCAAATAGCCCCAGTTTACGATAATTCATGTAGTAAAAATTCGAAACTATCAATTTATTTATTTGCAGATATTTAACAAAAGGAAGAACATTTCAGTTAGTTTCTAACATGAAAACTGGTCCAGGAGCGTTGAGTGTTGAAATAAAGATACCTGCAAACGTAAGTAATAGTTACCTACTTACTACTTAAGTGTATATATATAATATATATACACAGTGCCGGCCTTTGCGATTCTGGCGCCCCAGGCAAATTTTTTTTGACGCCCCCCCCCCTCCCCCCAAAAAAAATGGCGAACGACAAAAAAAAGTCTGACGGACAAAAAAAATCAGTGATAATTTGAAAAAAAAATATTTATTAAAATTAATGATTAAAAAATGTAGAGTTGAGTAATCAATGTTGCCATTACACACTTTTAATTGCTGAAGAAGAACATTATTGGATTTCAAACTTATTTAAGTTACCCCTCTCAGCCTGGTGCCCCGAACGACCCCCCCCCCACCCTAAAGCCGTCACTGTGCATGTCGATAGTGCAATTTTTATTTGACACTTACTATTATTCCAGTGTGTTCAGAAACGTCACACACAAAGATTGGAAATTTCGTAAACTATTTTTGATATTAAGCATTTTTTTATTTTATTATTTTGCAGAAAAAATCAAAATTATTATTAAAAAAATATGTAAGGCTTGAATTTGGCGCCCTAGAACAGAACATAGAAAATAAGTTTATAACAATTTGCGCCCCCACGAAATTGGCGCCCCAGGCTGTCGCCTGGGTCGCCTGGCCGTTCGGCCGGCTCTGTATATACATAAGGATCAGATAATAAGAATTATTTTTTAAATACCAGCTCTTTATAATACATATTATACTGATTATATACATATTATTTAAATGTCAAATCAAAAAGTAATTTAAGAACAAATATTTATCTCGGATAATGGAAAAGTAATGTAAAGTAGCTTATTTAATGACAATTATAAGGTAAGTTTATAGTAGCAGGATACCAGAGTAATTACAGATATTACAGATAATATTATGTTCTGAAATAAAAAAAATATTTATAATTATTAATTTATTGACGTTGATTCTTATAAGATAGCTTTATAATCAATGAATTCCGTGATGATGTCAAGATAATTCTGAACATGAATGGCGTTGTTTGAACAAAATTATTGTAATTAAATATTATTATTTAAACATAAAATAATTTGTTATAATCATTGTTTTGCATTATTTTGTAGATATATATAATGGGTGAGGATGAAGTACCATCATTGACGACTCCACCAATAGATACTTTTACAGTTGCACCTCAAACATTACACAGAAGGTATATGACTATTCAAGAAATTGATAACGAAGATCAGGTAAATAATTTCAAAATTTTTAAAAATTGGTGTGTATAGGTACTTATGTACACGCGTTAGGTAGAAGTCATTATTTTTTGGCGTTTTTGAAAAATAACTACGAAAAATTAATTGTAGAAAATTATACAAATAAATTATAATCCTCGATACAAATGACAAAAATAATTTATTTTTATTTTTATCAATGCAATAGAATACAATTTAAGTGGTTTTATAAAAATCGTATTTATACAAATATCAAGTTCAATTTATTCTGAATTCATTAAAATTACTTAAACATTAAAAATTATGGTTGCGACAATTTCTTATTAAAAACAGGTATATGATAAGATACTGGCACCAATCATGGCTACTTTAAGAGCAAATATACTGTTTTTTGGGATTGATGGGTTATTTTTTTGTAATTCTCGTGAACTCATGTTACTAATAAAAGAAGTAACTCTTTATTAAATCAATTTAATTTTTTCTGGAGATTGAATACAAAACCCCTTCCCGAACCATAAAATGATTTTGGTGGTGAATCTATCTTAAAACTACATATGTTAAAGAATGAAACATTTTAATTTCATTTCTAAAAAAATTAAACCGCATAAAAATCATTTATAATCGAACTTGCTTCACAAATAGTTCGCATAAGAAAATAAACACTTCGTGGATAACGACTGATCCGCGATGTTTAAATACCGTAAACCGGGGTTACTTTGATTCACGGGGTGACATTAATAACAACTTCTACTCGTCGTGAATATGCGTTTTTAGAAAAAACGGAAAGCATCTTTGGAATTTTTTTTGACGGTTGACAGCACTGATAGTTACGTTACTATCGACCTGTTGATCAATGTGAATGCGCCGATATTTTTTGAGAAAAAAAAATAAAAAGTATGTAAACGGTATTTTAATGAATTTTCAAGGTTGCAAAACTTTACTGATAACTTGTTTATTTATAAGAATCATAAAAATGTTAGCACATCATATCAGTAGGTCTGTACCGAACATTGCTATAAAAAAATTACAAAATTCTAACCTCAAAAATGACAACGTGGCTAAGGAATAATGTGCATGGGGTGTCTTTGATCAACTATAGGGTTTACATTGATCATACAGTTAAAATTATCTAGAGGTCGCTGCGCCCCTGGCAAAAACTGAAAATTTGCACCCCCTCCTCTGGTGTAACTAAAGAACATATTTTTTTTTGTTATCACGTATTTTGTGACCCTAAAATTAACTTTTGCGCCCTCTTTCAGTTTTTGATGACAATTTTGTAGCCCTCGTGTCACTTTAATCTTAATAATGCTATTCTGGACCATTTTGCCTCCCTTCCAACCTCTAGATTTACTGTTATTTTATAGTTATTTTAACTTTTTATTATTTGTTTTCAATTATTTATTAATAGTCCAGTGAATCTAGCATCATTGAAGTAGAGAATCGAATTCGACCAACCTATATGATATTTATAAGCTTGTTTATCATGCACCAATATGTAGTACAGTTTTGTTATTTCATTATAGTGCTAGATTGACTGAACTATAACATATTCTTTCAAAAAATGCCTCGTATCTATAAGAGAAGTAACCCAACATCATAAAAATGCGTGTAACTTTTGTTCCTGTTGACCATTTTTTTTAAATCTTCCGATTTCTGTAATAAAAACAGATGGTATCAAAGTAACCCCACTCTCAGTTTAACTTTGATCACGTACTTTTTATTTTTTTTTTTACAAAAACTATTGGGCCTAATTTTTTCTTATTTGGCATATCGATAGTATGAAAAAAACCGATAATTCAGTTTTTTTTGCAAATTTTTACTCACCATACTTTAGATTTTACAGTCCTTTAAAATTCAAAAATGATCAAAGTAACTTCGGTTTACGGTATCCACCATTTTGACACTCATCATCCGACTGTCATCAAATTACGCTGTAAGACAGTTAAATATGTATATATAGATAAATATTCAATAATGGTGGTAGGTAATCAATATATTTAATTAAAAATCGGCCAACGCTGGGGCCTTATCCAAGACTGGTGACAGTACCTTATTCTTTTCACAATAATATTTACACAAATGTATATTTGTTTACAAGGTACGTAACCTAAACCCTGGCCAAAGAAAATGTCGGTACAACAACGAACGCGATAATATAGATGTGTACAAGCACTACAGCTACAGCACTTGCTGCGTGCAGTGCAGAAAGGACGAGCAACTACGGATATGTAATTGCACACAACATTTCATGCCAAACACAGGTATGGTATCATCACACATCATACCTATTTATCAATTATAATTGATACATTCTTACACTAATACATACATAATATCTGTAATAAATTACAAATCAATTTAAATTTTAAGTAATTAGAAACCAATAGTATACTGCCTAATTTCACCAATCTATGTTACCAATATGTTTGTGTTGGCAGTTTGGTATGCATCTGTTAAATAGTAAATTCAGGTCCATTTGTAGATTTACAAGGGTGTTAGAAATAACAGACTTTGGAGAAATTGGAGGTACATTTACTTTCGCTGTTAGTAAGAAGCACGTCGCACTTTTCTTCTATGTTACCAGTTTATTTAGGTTGACAACTTGATACACATCTGTTAAATAGCAAATGCTGGGTTCTGATTGCTCCATTTGAAGATTTACATGGCTGATAAAAACAGAATTTAATTAAATTGGAGTTGAACGGTGTTTATTTTTATTTATAGTAACTTCGTTGATAACTGTTAAAGTTTGACATGCTAGTCCTGAATCACATATTTAGGTCCGATAAGAATAAATTAAAGTAGTTACTTAAACAATTGTAGTTAAGCTACTTGAAATATGAACAAAAATCAAAGTATACTTTAAAATTAATTAAACTTAAATCAAAAACCTGTAACAGATGGTCGATCAGGTCGATCAAAGGATCAACATCTGAATAAAGAAGACAAGAGTATTCCTTGGTAACATGGAAATGTCATTATATTTTTGTTACTTTATTTTCAATTCTGTATACCTACATTCAACAGGTTTGCATTGTGGTTTAATGATGCGCTTGTAACCCAACATGCATATATGTACAGTATTTTACAGTTTTCGTTATGACGTCAAGAAAGAACATAGAAAAAATGCCCGTTCTGGTTTTATTACAATATAATAGTACATTCATATAATACAATTATATTGTTGATGAAGATTAATTACTGATTTTATAGTTACATTTTTTTACGATTTGTTTAATTAGTAGTTTATTACCGACTGTCTTTTACGATAATCTACAGTCCACATAATGTTCTTTTCTGAAACAATTGAAATATTCTATCTGAATTAAATTTCTTTAATATTTGATATTATAATTAAATAACTACAATTTGTTAATTAAGAAGCAATTTAAAACGGGGTATAGATATAGAGCATGGACCGCGCATTCTGTATTAACATATTGGTTTAACATTTCTCTAAAACAGTGATATAGGGAGTAGAGAGATGCGGTAGGTTTGGGATATATCTATCTCTTTTTCTAAGAAGAATAAAATAGACATTCCTGTTTAAATAAAGACAAGTATATCCCAAACCATTTTCTATTTCTTTCTTTTGATACGACTCTGTTTTCGAGTCAGATGCGCGGTCCATAGTCCATACTCTATGTCGTGGAAACCAATCGTTAATACTGTCTCCTTGTATTTTTGTCTCACTCCGAATTTTCCCCTCACACGCATAGAATGCATACGAATACATATTCGCGTTTACATACTAAAAATTTGACAGCAGTTTTTTTGTGAGGTTATTGCGCAGATCACTTCTGTATGAAGAGTAGAACCGGCAAGCGCAGGCTTCGTAAACATTACTATAATTGATCGACAAAATATCATGAGAAGGTGATAAAAAATCGCATAATAATGATATTCTATTGTATAACAACAGTTTTGATACAAAAATATCTTATACAGTCAAAATCCATTTGCGTTTTAGTAAATTGAAGTACCACTGTTTCAAATTTCATAACAAATTCATAAATAATATCACAGAATACTCCGTTGAAAGTTTTTGTCAACTTCTTTCTATCACCGGGCACTATTAATAAATAAATACTTATATAGTTTTGTGAATGAAGGAAATAATTTCTAAGTTATTACACGCATTATAATTTGATTAATAGACTAGTTTCATGTTAGCAATGTTCTATTTATTTTTTTGTGCTAATTATGTGTGCATATATTCCCTACATGTAACATTTTAAGCATTTAATTGCAAAATATTTAATAGTTAAACATGAGTTGCAAAAAAATTAATATATGTACGGTAGTTGCAACATATAGTAAATTTACTATATAAATAAACAAATAAATTTTAAAAAATATTGAGTAATAAATAAATATGTATTTGCTAAATTGCTAATAAGTCAATTTACCATCCTGCTAGATAAAGTTTATATTATGTTATTCATTTCGTTATTTTACTTCCACGGTCCGAAGGAAATGTATTTGTAATACCGTTGAAAATCGTGTCTGAGATAAGGGTAGATTCTAACTGTACTACCTTCAAAACATGTAGAACAGTTTTTTTTGCATGGTGAAATTTTCCTTTATTCGCGATAACTTCTTACTTAAAATTGACTTATGAAATTTAAACTTGATTTTTTAGTGAAATTATATAAATATTCCTTTTTCCGTCGATTTTTTATATTTGCCAGAGAGCTAATATAAATACCTTCATATAAAAAATATAATATATTTTTGTGTTAATTACTAATTATTATTCTGTGCATTTTATTCTTCAACAAGAAAATATTTTATTCAACTGTTTTTGTTATTCTATAGAATTTTCCTAAATTGGTATTGCTTAATAAGAGAAATTGTTGATGAATGCTTTATATTTCCATACATATATATTTTTTAACAATTATAGGCAACTTGACAAACTTAACAGTAAGTTATAAGTATAAATACGACTATCCATACTAATATTATAAATGCAAAAGCAACTGATTTTATCAATCAATATCATTAAATATATACTTCGTATCAGGGACTTGAACCGGAATTTATTTATGGTTCGGGTTCGGTTCGAGTTCAATAATAATTTTCGGTTCGGGTTTAGGTTAAGGTTCCGCACGGTGCAAAGTTTTTGGGTTCAAAAACAGTTTTTTTTCAGGTTCGGGTTCGAGTTCAAATAAAAAAATAAAAATAAATTACTATTTGAAAATAAAAAAGCTATCCTACTATCATTAAAAACCATATATTTTTAGTTTTCTAATTGTTCAGCTGTTTTAAAAAAATCAAGTTATTCAAGTCTCCATTTCTTGAGATAAAATTTATTTTTGTCAATCATATTATAACAAATGTATATTATTATATGTATAGTTTATAAATATGATAATATGCATTTGTCAAAACAATGAAGGGTCGAAGATACTGCTAAAAAATTACCAAAAAATAAAAATATATTTTAAAGATTGAAATCTCTACTTTTCAGAATTTTTGCAATTTGAAAAGAAATTCATTTTTACAAAGTTATAGAATTATAAAACAAGCAAAGTAGTAGTGGACTTGAGAAGTCACATCATACAGTGAAATTCAAACAAACTAATTTGTACATTTTACAATCACTTTTAAAATTAATGGAGGAAAATTGATAAAATATTATAAATAATTTCTTGAACCTTTTGAAAAAATATGGTTACCGGATATTCATAAAAAGGTTCGGGTTCAGATTCAGGTTTGCTGACTTTGAAATATAGCGGTTCGGTTCGGGTTCAGGTTCAGGTCCCTCCTTCATATTATTACATTATGTTCAATTTTAATTTATTTTTTATAATTACTAAAAATAAAACATAAATGAATTTTTGAATACACTCGAATCTCTAAACGACGACCATCATATTAACGTACGCTCCGAGAAACGATTGGCCAACCGCTCCATGTAACGACCTTCTCTATCCCTACCACAATACTACCGTAACTGGTATATTTCTGCGCGAAATTTAAATTCACCAATTAATATTAGTGGGTGCCCCTCTAGCTGTCGTTGTTAGGAGATTTTGAATTACAGATGTTTACGTTGTTCGGAGCGACGAGTGTAAATTACGTTATCGTCAGTTTAGTTCAAAATGGTGACGCTGTCGAAACCCTTACTAGTATCTAATTTGTAAAGGTCATTTTATTTTTTTAATTTACAAAATTTCCTCGCCCTATTGCCGTGTTTACACTAAAAAGACAAAATAGTAACACGATGTTTTTTAAATCAATTCGTATTTGAAAGGTATTAGTCCAGAGCATTTAGACGAAAAATAGCTGTATCTAGGAAAAAATTCGCATAGAGCTGAATTTTTGTACACACTTTCTTTTTGTCTTTGTACATAATATACCAAAAGTCCCCATCGATCCCTTGTGAGCATACTTTTTTATAGCCCTCAAAAGGTGCTAATAATTAGTTTTATGTAAATATCTCTGTATTTATAGATTTTAAGATAGTGAAGGTCATATAACAATATGAAGACTAGAAAATTCTCTACAAAAAAGGTCATTCATAGTTTTTCATACGAACTATAATTTTCACGGAAATTGAATGCAAATGTGACGACTTAAGCAAATACTACTAACACAAGAAATGTATAATTTTTGACTAATGTAAATATTATGCCGAATGTGCGAGGTTCCAAATTTTGTCAATAGTTAGAGTATACCGACATGAGTAATTCCTGAAATTTACCTAGCAAAGTAGGCCCCGGAACATCCCCATCGAAGGCCCCAAATTTTCGTTATATACGGATTTTGTGAACAGCTGTATCTAGTGAACGGAATGTCCGATCAACATCTTTTTTCACATTTTAGACAGATAATTTAATCTTCTACAACCTTTTAATTAATATTTTATCCAAATTAAATTGTATGCCTTTCAAAATTGCGGTGAAACTAAAAAAAAAATTTTTTTAAGAAAAATTTAAAGTTTGGCCGCCATTATGAAAACAATTCGTTAATTTTTAGTTAAAATACTATCAAAATGTTTGTAAAAAATAATTAACTGTCTTATATGTGAAAGACGATGTTGATCGGACATTCCGTTTATTAGATACAGTTTGTTTATAAAATCCTTATACAACGATATTTTGGGTTATTCGATGAGGGTGTTCCGGGGCCTACTTTACTAGGGAGTTTGCAGAAAATATACATCTTTGTATGTTCTAACTACAGACAAAATTTGGCACCTCACACATTTGTCATAATATTTACAATAGCGAAAATGTATATGTTATATTAATATAATATAGGAATGAATATTGATTAAGATTTTTTTGGGAATTTTTTGACAAAAAAGTATAAAACTTTTTACTATAGATTTTTTGTATTTACGTTATATTAAGTTTAGACAAGCTATACAAATTAAAAAAAATAATAATAATAAGTAATTATTACGCTTGTACAGGAACCACGTACAACGTGAAAAAAACGTCTCCAAATGATTGCCATGATTATAGCTTTTCTGTTCATCCGAAAAAAACAAAACCAATAAATTTCTTTATCTATATAAGTGTGGCTACAGCGGGTGGCAAAAAATAAAAAAAAAAATTGAAAATTAAAAAAATGGCGGTGTTTAGAAAAGTGTCTATAGAATTTTCGTTACTAATTTTTTCAATCTTTCATTGCCCGTAAAACAAAAATATTTGATTTACTCAATTCTGTTACAGATAGTAATAACTTATGTATACAGAAAATTTGAAGTCAATCGGTTCAGTAGATCTTGAGTTATTATGGCAGCCAATTTCAGTTTTTAGTTTCGAGAAAAACGCGTTCAAAGTTTACGTATAGTTGGCTATTTAATGTTACATATCTCTTTCAATCCACTATAACTTCGTCAATTTTGGGAATTTGGGTTTAGGGTTTTGTACATATCTTTTTTGAACTCCTATTTATTAAAAAAATGCAAAAAAATAAAATCGATATTTTACATTTTTAGACTAGAATACCCCCCTACTACGTGAAAACAATTAGTTGTACGAAAAAATGTATGAGATATTTGTTGTAGATAATTTTCTAATCTTTCTATTTGATAATAACTATTTTAGTCATAGAGACAATATATACAGAGATATCTAGCTAAAACTAATTGTTAGCACCTTGTGTGGGCTGTAAAAAAGTATGCTCACAGGGGATCGATGGGGACTTTTGGTAACTTATTTATAAAGGCAAAACGAAGGTGTATACAAAAATTCAGCTCTATGCGAATTTATTCCTAGTGAAAACCTAAAGTTACTGGACTATATAGGCAGTATAGGTTTGGTTATTATTCTGTTTTGTCTTTTTGGTGTAAACAATGCATAATATTGCAAACGAAATGACCTCTATATAATGTATTCAACATATTTAATACGTCCTGCACAATTCACAATGAATATTTTGCAAATTTTATTCAATAATAATAATTAATCAAACATAAGAAACTAAAAATACATTTCTTACTACTTATGTTACATATCTTCGTTTTAATGATTTCAGATCCTAAATTGCAGTGTGATATAGACGGTTTAGCATGTCTCAACGAATACTACAAAGATTGGGCAGTACTGAAGGCACCCTGGTCTTCAACAAGTGGACTAATATGTCATTGCATGCCCAGCTGTAAAGAAATCGAGATATCCATTATTAAAGATGATATTATTGGGTTAGTTTCTATTATAAATTAATTCAATCGAAACATTTTAAATAATTCCAAATAAAAACGATTAAGTATTGATTTATTTATGTGGACATAGTGAAAATACGTAAACAATAATGGTCTTTCTATAACTTCCACGGCTGATTGTGAGAATTTTAATGTGGATGAGTCACTAAAACATAAAAAAAAACTATTATTAATATTTTTTTTTTAGATTTTATTTTAACTTTTTTTTTTCATCCAGTGCCAACGTTATGTTATTTTTTTTGTTATTATTAACAGTAATTGAGGTAGACGAGGCCGGGACAAAAATTAATAAATTTTGTAAATTGAGTCAATTCACTAAAATACGTATATTTTTAAACGAGTTTTCTTTTCACATGATGCTGTAACTACATATATTGTTTAATCAGCTACTTCTATAAGGAGATACATTTTTGTGACAAAAATTAGTAAATAATTTTATCCACGTATTTGGGGTAAGTATTAACACATGCTATTTTTTTCTCAAATAGGTAAAAGAAGAGAGAAAAAAACATTTATTATATTTTTATTGAATAAAGCTAATCAACTGCATCAAGAATACAATCATACTTCACCATAAAATACATGAAATAAAAATAAAATAAAATGTTCTTTCTAGAATATAAAGTAGCATGTTTTTAATGAATTTTTTAAATTAATTTGAAGAAAAAAAATATTTTTCTAATTATTGTTAATCTGTATTTTATCAAGAAACATCTATTAATAACACCAAAAATTGTCGTATCTTTTTTTTTTATTTGTTATAAAAAGAGGGGAATGAAATTTATATCATTCCAAAGTTAGTGTGCAATAGTGTGCATACAAAAAAATATGTGTGTATGTTGCCATTGAGGCAGGTAAAATATTGATCGAATCTTGACCATACGATATTATATAGTTCTTATTAATATGTTAGTTCTTATTTTACAGGTTAAATTTTTCCCCGTCGAAACTTTTAACCCCGACGATAATTTTTATTCAAAAACGAACAACAAAAAAAAATGTTAGTTGTTATATTATATAATAATTCAGTATTACCTAACTTAATTTAGCTTTACAACAAGTCTTAACTTAAATTCAACATATAAATAAAAAAATTGTAATGTATATTGAAAAATTATTTTACCTACTAAAAATAACGTTCTCCATAAAACTGATGGTAGGTATGTTCGGGAACATCAAAACGGCAAAACAAAATGTTCTTAAATACTTATTGTGAAAAGTATAGTTGATGAAAAAACTATTTGTTGACATAGATATATACACCTATTTATTGTTGCCCCGGTCTCCCTTACTTATTTTTTTTCAAATACATAAAAAAAATTATAACAAATAAAAATTTCTCAATGATTTTATTATTATATCATTACCAATAAAAATATTTCAGCCCAAATATATATAAAACACAGATTTCTATCAACTTTAAAGACTCTAATTTACGATTTTTTAGGAAAATTACCCTATGGACTGGTTATTTCAAGTACAATTAAAAAAAAAGTTTATAACTTATTACGCACATATTCTTTAAATAATAATAATATTTCTGTAGAATTCCAGGTTCAAATGCTGAAGTAGAATTTATTTTAAATACTTTACCAACAGAAAGATCGAAGAGAAGAGTAATTCGTGGCCAATTAGATCTCATAGGCAAGTTTTATTAACTCAAACTTAAACATAATTACAAAAATAACCCGCACATACCGACATTGTTAAATTACTTTGAATGAAAAAAGGGACCTAAAGGACGAGGATTCATTTATAATATATGTGCATTAAAATTAAATTATGAAGCGAGTAACCACGTCAGAGACTTGATGATGGTCTCATTAAAAAGAACGTTGACGTTTCTATAAGTAACGCTTAAAAGTTAAAAAACTGATATCCTGACACGATTTGTCATTATTCTCTGGTCACATATTATAATTTATGTACATAAATATACATTTATATTAATTATTATTTATTTGTTTCTAGTATCCATAGGCGGCACATTGGGTCTCTTCGTGGGAGCAAGTTTACTAAGCTTGGCAGAATTAATATATTTTCTCACAATTCGAATTTGTTATAATATTCGTAAATAATCTATTTAATTTTAATACACTATGTATTATCTACAATTTAAGAATGTTTGGAACCAGTCTTGGATAATAAGTACTTCAGTATTTAACTCTTGTTTAATAAAATGTACTAAATTAGAAATATTTGCCGATATTGAATTATTTTGCCATTACAGAATCATAATCTATAAACACTTGACTGTACAACAGAGCCGGCCAAACGGCCAGGCGATCCAGGCGATAGCCGGGGCGCCAATTTCGCGAGGGCGCCAATTGTCATAAACTTATTTTCTATGTTCTGTTTTAGGGCGCCAAATTTAAGCTTTACATATTTTTCAAATAATAATTTTGATTTTTTCTGCAAAATAATTCATTTTACTATTAAGTAATTATTAAAAATGCTTAATATCAAAAATAGTTTACGAAATTTCCAATCTTTTTCTGTGACGTTTCTGAACACATTGGAATAATAGTAAGTGTCAAATAAAAACTGCATTATCGACATGCACAGTGACGCCTTTAGAGGGGGTAGGCCGAGAGGGGCGGCGGAAGGCCACATTAACTTCTTCAAATAAGTTTGAAATTCAATAATATTCTTCTTCAGCAGTTAAAAGTGTGTAATCGCAAGGGAGCGTAAAATTTATAAAAACGGAGTTAATGCCGCCAATAGATATACTAGTTAAAACAATAGGTACTCTTCTGATGAACGACCGTGCCGCAAAAAAAATGCGAATTAAATTCCCTTTTTTGTAATTATCTTTACTGTTATAATATATATTATGTATATGTATCATTCCGCCATTATATTTTTTTTTCAGTGATAATAATTATGCAGACAACATTGATTACTCAACTCTTTACATTTTTTAATCATTAATTTTTATTAATATTTTTTTTTTCAAATTATCACTGATTTTTTTTGTCCGCCAGACTTTTTTTTGTCGTTCGCCATTTGGGGGAGGGGGGGGGGTAAAAAAAAACTCGCCTGGGGCGCCAGAATCGCAAAGGCCGGCTCTGCTGTACAACAGGTTAATTTGATGACAATCGGCCAATGGTGTAAATTAATTATCAGTGTAATATATTAATTAATTATTGTATTTGTATTATCACAGCATTTGCTTTATATTGTTTCAAATTTTACGATTTTTTATATTATAGCTTTTGTGTCGTAGTACTTTTTTATAATCATTAACAAGTATCCATCACTATCAACTATATTTGTGGACTTAAAAAAGCCCATCAATCCCAAAAAACAACAAAGCGGCCTAGATTGATATCAGTATAACCTTATAGGATAATACCTATAGGTCAACTATGTCCAACCCTCGGGCCTTCTGGTTAAAAGATAAATATTAAAAATCATACATGTGAACAATTATATGTACATAATTTTTCGGCTGTTTTTAATAATGTAAAATCTGCCTCATAGATACCTAGGAATATATAAGTACCTACCTAATTATTTTATATTAGCATTAAGTAGGGTAGGGTGGGGCTAAAAGTCCGTTTTTCACATAAATAGTGATTACTCACTAGAATGAAAATTTATCTTAATGATTAATGTCTTAATATATTCCATATTTATTCAGCTTCAAACCTCCAATACATTTTGCACCCGTATTCAGGCCCGGATTTACCATGCAGGCAGTGTAGGTACGTGTCTAGAGCGGCAAAAATTAAAGGGCGGCAAATTTTGACGGAAAAAAAGTCTTCATACTTTCTTTTTAATAATTATTAAAATTTTACATGAAAACCTAAAAGAAAGGTCATCGATATCAAAAACCTTAACTTTTTTATTTTTATCCAATCAAAAATTACAAAAAAACTTCTCGTACCACACGAAAGGGGCGGCAATTTTCGCAACTGCCTAGAGGCGGCAAATTTTTAAATCCGGGCCTGCCCGTATTACTACACCATACCGAGATATGAAAATATAACATATGAAATATAACAAAAGAAATAGTGTACTTTTTACCCCGTACAGGGGGCAAAAAGTACCTAAACATCCGAAAGTTTGTAAGTTGTTTATTTTTATGATTAAATGAAAAATCTTTTTATATATATAAAATTATATATAAAATTTTATATAGATATACTGAATGTACTATTAATTTTTTTATTCAATCTAAAATTAGTATATTTCTTCTTTTTTAACATTTCTTTAAATAACTATTAAATTATTGATTCTTAGTCTAAGATATCAGTCTTATTCATTGAGAGAATTAATACATTTAAATTCAAATCAATTTAAAAATCATAATCGCTGTCACAGTTAATACATACAAAAAATGTACTTTTTGCCCCAATACTGCTTAGGATACTTTATCAGCTTATAGTAAAAAAATGTGTCAATGTTTAATAACAATTTCAATATAAATTAACTACCAAAGGAGTACTCTCACTACATTGACACTGATTTTTAAATCAATCTTACCTGCAAAATAACTAGACGAAAAAGAAAATTATAAAAAATTTTACTTTTCACGCATGAAATAAATATAGTTTACCTGTGACTTTCGCAAGCGTTCGTCGACGACTGTTCAGTTTGGCTTTGTTACCTCATGCCCCTCTTCACATAATGTATATGACACAATATCTATAATTTGTTTCTATGCTGAGATTTTGAATTCGGGACATTTTACCCGACGGACTTTTAGCCCCACTCTACCCTACCTACATTATTCCTATAAAAATTCACATCATTAGACTACTTTTATTTACAAATAATGTAGGTACCTTATATATAATATATTATATATTATAATAAATTAATGGGGTATATACCTTCTTTTCATGTCAAGGCCAAGGCAAGAGACAAACAAAAAATGTGTATTTTACGGCAATATGCAAAATAGTGCATTATCATCAACGCATTAATACACTTTGTATTCAAAATGTAGAGGGAATCATTACAATATTGCAATATTTTTTAACTTAGGTATTGTGAATTTTCAAATATATAGAATGTAAACGGTTGAATCTTATTGAAACGTATCAATAACATCGTGTCCATTGCCCAGTAAGGTAAGATTTCATAAACATTTTTAGTATTTAAAAAAATGCAGTTATTTCTAATAAGTTGGTTGAGGGTTGAATTTGAATTTAATTTCACATCATTTTTTCACTCACTAATTTAATTTTAAAATCCAAAGAAGGCTAACATTATTATTTAATTAAATAATATAATACAATAAAGATATATGATTTTCATGATAAATAATTTATAATCGTATATAATTACTATATAGAAACAAGAATAGAAGACAATATTTGATTACTTATATTTATTTAATCTGCAATATTTGTCCTTCTCTATTTGTATATAACTTTATATTATATAAATTATTAATGAATACACTGACCAAAAGTTTGAAGCAATTAAGATGAAGACAATTCAACCCTATCGCGAAATCGGTTTTAAAACCATAAGAGACTGAAAAGTAAATTTTAGTTAAACATATGTTATATAAAAAAATAACGTGCTAATGTTTAAGTTTCAGCAGCAGTTGAGATTATAGTCCAGCGGTTCTCAAACTTATTTTTTACGAAACTCTTACATAATTTTTCAAAAATTGTGGAGCCCGAATTATTATATTTTTCGGATCTCTCTACACGTCTAAAAATAAGACAAACAACAATTGTTTGATTGATACATGTTGAAGAAAAGTTAACCATTGTATATATTACGTATTTCTAGGTAAGCATACGTTATATATATATATATATATATATATATATATATATATATATATATATATATATATATATATATATATATATATATATATATATATATATATATATATATATATATATATATATATATATATATGTATATATATATATATATGTGTATATTAGGGTGAGCCAATTTTTTAACCTACCTCGGCTACCCCCCTATGTGAAAGTACTATCAATTCTAAGAAAAAACGCCAATGGAACTATACCTCTATATTCAACTTTAGTTCGGCGCATTTTTGATTGAATATTTTAAATTTGAGTCCCTTGAATTCAAATAGGTTAAACTAAGAAAAAATTCCCTTCAAGCTGAATTTTGGTGGATAATTTTATTTTAATTTTCTATGCATACCCTAAAAAGTACCCTTAGTTTGGGCCATCGGTTTGTGTTTTTAGGGGGTTAAGGGGGGAAAATTATATTTTTTTGCAATTATCTCAAAAAGTATCAATTTTTCGAGGACAATGGTTATGAAAAAAATTGTAGCTTATAAAATTCTACACAAAAAAGATAGGTATACTTTTTTCGTATAATCAATACTTTTCAAGTAAAAAGTTTGGAAACGAGGTTTTCATCCTTCAACCTCTTTTTTAAGGGTGTTGCACCACTTTTTGCCAATCTGGGTTATTTTTTTCGAATTCTACGCCTAAAAATCTATAATAATCAACCATAAAATTGATTGCCCCTAAAAGTTCGGATTTTGGCACTTTTCACGGAACTGGACACTTAAAAAGTTTGTTTACTTAAAAAGTATTGATTATACGAAAAAAGTATAGTTATCTTTTTTATGTAGAATTTTATAAGCTACAATTTTCTTCAAAACTATTGTCCTCGAAAAGTTTATATTTTTTGAGATATTTGCAAAAAATAGAATTTGCCCCCCTTTACCCCCTAAAAAAAACCTTGGCCCAAACTAAGGGTACTTTTTAAGGTATGCTTAGAAAATCTAAATAAAAGACTCCACCAAAATTCAGCTTGATGGGAATTTTTTCCTAGTTCGACTTTTTTGAATTCAAGGGACTCAAATTAAAAATTTTCAATCAAAAATGCGCCGAACTAAAGTTGAATGTAGAGGTATAGTTCTATGGGATTTTTTTCATAGAATTGAGAGTACTTTCACATAGGAGGGTAGCCGAGGTCGGTTAAATTTTGTCAATACAATTCGGCCCACCCAAATATATATATATATATATATATATATATATATATATATATATATATATATATATATATATATATATATATATATATATATATATATATATATATATATATATATTGATTGGTATATATGACCATTTTTTCTTTTTAATTTTTCTTAGCTTTTGGGGTATTGGTCAGTTGAAAATAAAAATAAAAACGTAGATTTAGTTTGTAATATTTATTGTTATATTTTTTATACGTTTCGGGGCAATTGTCCCCATCTTCAGTATTATTGGTTTTTTTTATACAAAAATCTATAATAATAAAATACAGCAGTTAGAAGCGAAAGATACATTATATAATTAAAAGCTTAGAAACTAATTATCACAGTGTAAAATTAATAAATACAAAAATATAGAAACAATAGTACAATAATAATACAATCATAACAATTAAGAAAATAAGATTTGTAAATTATCACAGTAAATTTAAAAGGGTTATTTTATATATAAAAAAAGGGGTTACATTTTGAAACATTATCATTTAAAGGTTTTTTTATATTTTTTTTTTATAAATTTACTGTGATAATTTACAAATCTTATTTTCTTAATTGTTATGATTGTATTATTATTGTACTATTGTTTCCATATTTTTGTATTTATTAATTTTACACTGTGATAATTAGTTTCTAAGCTTTTAATTATATAATGTATCTTTCGCTTCTAACTGCTGTATTTTATTATTATAGATTTTTGTATAAAAAAAAACAATAATACTGAAGATGGGGACAATTGCCCCGAAACGTATAAAAAATATAACAATAAATATTACAAACTAAATCTACGTTTTTATTTTTATTTTCAACTGACCAATACCCCAAAAGCTAAGAAAAAAAAAAAAAAAATATATATATATATATATATATATATATATATATATATATATATAAAATATATATATATATATATATATATATATATATATATATATATATATATATAAATATATATATATATATATTATATTTGTCATTTGTATATAGCTCATTCACTGAACTGTTAATAAAAATAAAAATTTTTAATGCATTTCAGGATTGTAATTTGTAAATAAAAAATATATAATTGAAAAGCCAAAATATGGCCGGTGAGAACAATCCTTTTTTTCGACATTTGCCAAAAACAGAAAAATTAAATGTAGAGGACATTGAATTTTACCAGGAATTTCAACTGGAAAATGAAAAAATTGTAAATACAGAAAAACCAACTCCTATTCAATCATTTTTCAAAGACCAATCAGTATTTATAACAGGAGGTACAGGATTTTTAGGAAAATTACTTATAGATAAAATTCTACGATCATGCCCAGATGTGAAAGTGATATATTTGATGATTCGAAACAAAAAAGGAAAAGATATGAATACTCGACTGGAAGAATTATTTCAAGATGTGGTAATTTTTATAACTTTATAGTTATTTCATAAAATGACCAGGCATATTTTTTATTTTTTGTTTGTTAAATATACGATTTTGTAATTCACATCAATTTTAGAAAATACGCCTATCCATATTTTTTTTAATTGCACCTATGATTTTTTTAATCAAAAGAAAAAAATATTGTTTTAGGTATTCACAAGACTTAAAAAAGAATGTCCAAAATTTCGACAGAAGATAATAGGAATTCAAGGCGATTGCCTTCAACCTGATTTAAATTTATGTTCTGAAGATCGAGATATGCTTATACAAAATGTAAATATAATTTTTCACGCGGCTGCTACTGTTAATTTTGATACGAAGCTAAAAATTGCTATAGCAGTAAATTTAAATTCAACGAAAGTTATACTGGAGATGGCCAGAAAAATGGAGGGCTTAAAGGTATCATTATATCATAATACTATTTAGTTATAAATTTTCAACCTCTATGTATTCTTTTTTCTTACTTTAATTTTCGGTAATAAAATACATTAATATTATTATTATTTTTAGACATTGGTTTATATTTCAACAGCTTACTGCAATTGCTTTACAAAACTAATAGAAGAAAGAATATATAAACTCGAAGTTTCAGGAGCAAATGTTTTAAAATTATCGGAATGCATAAATGAAAAACTTCTCGAAGAAATCACACCTTTGTAAGTAGAAATATTTGACATAAACAATAATATTAATATTATTATTACTTTTGATTTCAGTCTTACGAAAAACTGGCCCAACACATACGCTTTCACAAAATCCATCACTGAAGATTTTGTTAATGAGAATTCCAAAGGATTGCCTGTAGTAATTTTTCGTCCAGCTATTAGTAAGTTTATATATTTTTGAAAAATATATATAAAATTTAAATATAGAATATGAAATTCCTCAAAGTATATACAAATCTTGAGTGAAGATTCATAGACAATTAAATAGATATGACTTTAAATTCGTGTAGTCCCAGAGATAGAAAAATTTGAGTGACTTTATTTCTTTTATTTCAATTAAAAATTTTAACTCGTAAATTTATAAAAACCAATCAGTAACTTTTTGATCGCTGAACCGTCCCCCCCTTGACCCCGTCAGATCTCCCTCATTTCTTTATTTCAAAATATGTATTTTAAGAGTGATGAATGTTTCGTAAAAAATATACAAAATAACTATTAATTTTCTTATGAACTTCACATTTCAAAGAAATGCAAAACCAATGTTTCTGACTTTTTTGACCATATATTTAAAAAATTAAAATAGATATATTAAGTAGAATGAATTTTTACTAAATCTATGAAAATAAATTATATTTGTATTTATTAATTTTAAAACATAGATTTATTATTTTAATATCTTCAGTGACAGCTACTAAATCAGAGCCAGTCTCTGGATGGATTGACAATGTATATGGACCAACAGGTGTAATCGTGGGTGTCGGAGCAGGATTGTTACGAACGTTACACATCGACGCCAAAGCATTAGCTGATATTGTGCCAGCCGATATGGCTATTAATGGAATCATTGCTAGTGCTTGGGATCGTGCTGTAAACAAGTAAATGTTTTTCATTTTGCGTTATTATTGGAGCAAAAAGATCAATTAAATAGGAAAATTATTGGTACCTTTTCCAATACGTGAGAAAACAATTGAACTTCAAATTTTGTAGATGTTTTTAAAAAAAATATTTTTTTTAATGGAACATTCTGTATGTTCACTTTATGAGTGTTGTATACAGCTCTGTCCAAGGTATGTAAAGTACAAGGCAGTCTCAGTAGCTGACGCATGAGAGGGAATATGTCATAGGGGTGCTTAAAGATCTGCCCAATAATAACAAATGTTGCCTAGTGACTCGGCACGAGAAGGGAAAAAAACGTCATCTGGAGTACTCAAGCTGATTGGTCAAAACTACTGAGGCAACCTGTTTATTTACTTACCTTGAGCTCTGTCTATATATTTATATAACTCGGGTAATAATATCTAAAAGCCTGAAATTGTTTTTCATTTTTTACAGTAATATAGAAATTCCTGTCTACAACTATGTCTCGTCTTCATGTAACCCAATTAACTGGGGTGAATTTATGAGCGGGAATATCAAACACGGTGAAAAAATTCCAACACTGAAAAGTCTGTGGTGCCACACAATAACAACAACTCGTTACACGCTACTTTATTATTTCTACACATTATGTTTACACTTAATACCAGGATTACTCATTGATACAGCTTTAATATTAACCGGGCGTAAACCAAAGTAAGTTTAATATCCGGTATCATAAAGGACCTATCAAATTTACTAGCCAGCAAGTACACTCAAATCTCTAAGCAACGACCATCCTATTAACGTACGCTCCGAGAAACGACTGGCCAACTGCTCCATGTAACGACTTTCCCCTACCACAATACTACCGTGACTGCTATATTTCTGCGCGAAATTTAAATTCACCAACTAACATTAAAGTCGGCGGCACGGTGGTGGGTGCCCCTCTAGCCTACGTTGTTAGGAGAATCTGAATTATCGATGCCTACGTTGTTCGGAGCGTCGAGTGTACTATAGGGCTTGCAAAAAACCGACTAAATTTCAAAAACCGGTTTTCGGTTTTTTCGTAAAATGAAAACCGGTATACCGGTTTTTTTCGGTTTTTTTTTTTTTTTTAATTTATTAAAATAAAACAATAAATTGATATTTAAAAATAAAAACGATTTATTGGTCTATATTTTTTCAAGTTCAAATTGAGACTACTCTATTACAAATTGGGAATAATCAGTTTCGAATTGGGAATTATCATTTTTAAATTGGTTAAGTTTAAAAGCTAGTGTTAAAAGTGTTTTAGGCATTGAAGTACCACATACTCAGTGGTGAAGGCAGAAAAATGCCTGGAACTGAGTTTCGATTACAGTAGCTAAAAAAATACGCGAAAATATTATTGTTGCTAATTGTAGCTGATATATCACTCATGTTTAAAGATTCAAAACTGATGCATTGATTATGCTTTGTTAATTTTAATAATAGTAAATCATTGGGAGCTTGATTTTAAATAAAATTAAAAATAGTTAATATATCTTATCTTTACTAATTAATATTCGTAATAATAAGTTAAATAATAATTGAAACAGTGGCCTCTACATGAGCGGGAGGGAGGGGGGCTAACAAGACTCTAACCTGGGGTCGAGGATTAGGGAGGACTCGGCGCGGCGAGCAAAAATAAAAATCGGAGAATAGTATATTTACGTATTTGAATTTTTAATTGAATGGTCGAAAAAAAGATCATACAAATTTAAAATTTCTGTTATTGAAAGACCAAAAAATAACCTGGTCAAGAAAAAAGTTTGTGTTATATTTTGTATTATAATACATTATATTATAATAAAATATTATTATATTTATTTATTTATTTCCATCTCAAATCTGAAATTCACAATTCTCAATTTGAAATTGATTAGTCTCTATTTGAGCTATAATAAATAGTAGATATAGATAGATTCAATTTGGATCTCCTTTATTATTATTATAGACTTCACGAATGAAACTCAATTCCATTTACTCCACTATAATATTTTTATTTGTACATTGCGCGTTCTTTCATAGATGTCACCCTTTCCCTTTTTATTTGAATTTAAATAATTTTACAACATAAACACTTCATGACAGTAGATACATAAAATTATTTTTCAGTTTGTAGAAAAAAAGAAGATATAATTGACTTCCGGTTTTAAAATCGGGTTTTTCATGAAAAAAACGGTTTTTCGGTTTTGGTAAATTTTAACGAAAAACCGGTATACCGGTTTCGGTTTTAACCGGTTTGCAAGCCCTAGTGTACTATTAAATGAGTTTCAAGAAGAATGACAAGTTTCGCGCACACGTTGTATGGGTTTGGTGTAAATTTTTCGAAACACAATTTTTCGAATCACAATTTTTCGAAACACAATTCTTCGAAACACAATTTTTCGAACAACATTTTTCGAAACACAATTTTTCGAAACACAGTTTTTCGAAACACAATTCTTCGAATGAACAATTTTTCGAATGAACAATTTTTCGAAAAATTTATAAAAGCGCGGGACGCTATAGAGGCAAATGCATGGAAAAATATCTTGTGTATGAATTGATAAAATATATAAGGGTAGAAATTTTTTTAAATTCATTTAAAGCTATACATATACCTTTATGAGCGCCCCACTCTTTTAATGGTCTTAGTCATAAAAACCTAAGAATTAAGTGACAACTGAATATTTATTTTTGACTTTTCAGTGCATTTTTAATAAAAACCACTTTAAAAAACATTTTTTTATTTATTTTTATTTAAAATAATATACCTAAGTTTTTTGTGATTATTGAAAACTATGCTGGATCCCTGTAAATTAAATATTACCTTTATATAACCTAACCTAAACGGGCACTAACCTAATCTACTCTAAACAAACCTAACTAAAAGTAACTTACCCTAACCGGGACTAAACTAATCTATTCTGACCAAAGCTGACCTAACCTAAACTCTTTATTCTTTTTCATTTCTACCATTATCAAATATTGTGTAAAACTTACCTAACTTAAAAAATCCAAAACTTATTTTTTTCGAAAAAATGTTCATTCGAAATATTGTTCATTCGAAGAATTGTATTTCGAAAAATTGTGTTTCGAAAAATTGTGTTTCGAAGAATTGTTTTCGAAAAATTGTGTTTCGAAAAATTGTGTTCGAAAAATTGTGTTTCGAAAAATTGTGTTTCGAAAAACTTTCCGGATACCGTTGTATGTAGACACCAATGATAATAAAACAGGGTGATATTATGAACATTATTTTGTACGGCCAGAGTCGCTAATTGTGTTATAATACGTTGAAGTATCACTGCTCTAATTTCCATAACTAATCCATAGATACTATCAGAGAATTAATACCATATTTTAAAGTGCTTGCAAGCTTGCTTTGTTAGCTCCTTTATAATACCGGACATACCTTTTCCAAAAAGTTACAGTGTTTAAAGAATATTGTCCGTTTTCGCGAAGAAGGAATTTATTAAGTGTATTTTTTTGTAAGAAAGATAAATATAAATATAACTTTTTTTAATTTGTGGGACGATCGACTCTAAGAATATATATCATATACTAAATATACGTATATCATACCTTAGCTTATTTTTCGTCATTAAGCAATCTTTATTTTTAGGTTACTAAAAATATACAAAAAGATTGGAAAGTTTTCGAAAGTTATTTCCTTCTTTTGTCTAAGCGAATGGACTTTTAGAGATGATAATGTAAGAAATTTACTGAACAAAATGTCAGATGAAGATAAAAAGATATTTGATTTTGATATCAAATTACTACAGTGGGATCAATACTTTAAGGATAGTCTTACGGGAATACGTATTTACATGTTAAAAGAAGGTCCTGAAACTTTACCAGCTGCTTTAAAGAAATATAAAAGGTACTTAAATATATTTAATGATATAAATATGCAATAAAGACAAGGTGGCTATATCAGCTACTTGACTAATCAACGTTGGCGCGGAAATTAACGTTGCTACAAAGAAATTTTTCGTATTTTTTGATATTTTAACACAAAATACTATCAAAGAAATACAAATTCGATTTTGTAAGATCATAAAAAGCTGTCAATTTGGTCTATTTTTTACTATTCTTAAGTTGGCAATGCGTTATGTGATTATGGAAGTTTTTTATGATTTGGCATTGTCGAATTTCTACTTCTTTGATTGTAGGTGTTGTTAAAATATCAAAAAATATGAAAACAAGAATTAGTCCAGTCAGTAGACAATTTCGTATAGGGGTGGCGCTAGAAACAAATGACGGAGTACGTTTTTTTCAAGAAATTGTTAGATTTCGATGTATAGAACATGCCGATAACTTTTTCCCCCTTCGAAGGGGGTGCATAACTTTCTAGGGATTTACAAAGCTGTCTAAAATCAGTTCTTTGGGAATAACACTGGGGCTGTCAGTTTTATGATAAAATAAGTCTAATAAATCTTAAAGCTGATAAAATTACGAACAAAATAGTGTTTTTAAAAATTATGTACCTTAAATACTTATTGAAATAGAGCCCGCGAAAAAATCATTTAGCGACGTCGAGTTTAGAGATTACGCCTAAATTGCAGAGTTCCAGTCGACCGCTATGTTTAATATGTATTTAATTGAATTTCAAAATGATATTTTATGTTATAATAGAGAAAAGAGTGCCCTAATTAGTGATCTGCACCCAATGTCGAAATCTCGAAAAATGTTTCAGTAATAAGCACTCAAAGTTATAGATACTACAAAAATTTAAGTACAATTATTCATGTTTTTCGACGACTGCAGAGAAGACCTTCTACACTAAATAAAATAAATTCCAGCTAGGAATCCATAGGAAATTCAATGCCCTAAATAATGGTTTCTGTCTGACCACGATTACTTTAAAATTGTTCAAGTTATAGGTAAATATTCAAAGCACATAAATTAAATTATAATTATCACAAGTGTATTCAAAAACAGTGTGTATATTAAAATATTTTGTTATAAAAATGAGTCTTCATATATTTACCTATAACTTGAACAATTTTAAAGTAATCATGGTCGGACAGAACCCATTAATTAGGGCATTAAATTTTTTATGGATTCCTAGCTGGAATTTTTTTATTCGGTGTAGAAGGTCTTCTCTAGGTCGTCGAAAAACATGAATAATTTTCTTTAAATTTTTGTAATACCTAGAACTTTGAGTGCTTATAACTCAAACATTTTTCGAGAATCCGACATTGGGTGCAGATCACTATTTAGGGCACTCTTTTCTCTATTATAATTGAAAATTTCATTTTGAAATTCAATTAAATACAATAGCGGTCGACTGGAACTCTGCAATTTAGGCGTAATCTCTAAACTCGACGTCGCTAAATGATTTTTTCGTGGGATCTATTTCAATAAGTATTTAAGGTACATAATTTTTAAAAACACTATTTTATTCGTAATTTTATCAGCTTTAAGATTTATAAGACTTATTTTATCATAAAACTGACAGCCCCAGTGTTATTCCCAAAGAACTGATTTTAGACAGCTTTGTAAGCCCCTAGAAAGTTTTGCACCCATCTTCGAAGGGGGGGAAAAGTTATCGACATTTTCTATACATCGAAATCTAACAATTTCTTGAAAAAAACGTACTCCGTCATTTGTTTCTATCTCAAATTTTATATTGACTGGACTAAATAAACAAAGGTGTTTTTTTGTAATTAATATTCTACTATACATTTATAACATTTGATTATGTCTTCGTGGTGACGTCAATTCCCACGCTGATTGGTCAAGGAACTGATGAGGCTACCTTATCTTTATTTACCTTGATATGGAGTATTAAATATTCACCATACTAAGTATAAATTCATTTGATTTCAGATTGAAACGGATACATAACGCTATCAAGTACACTTTGTGCATCATTTTAATGATGTTACTATATTCGATATTGAAAAATATATTTCTCTAATACTGTTTAATAGATACAATCAGTGGCGCACCAACCCGAGTGTGCAGGGAGTGCATCGCACACGGGCGGCAAATTTCAGAGGCGACAAAAAACCGTCTCGTTAGTCGTTGTTTAATAATAACAATAATCATAAAAAACGTTTATCATGTTAATTAAATAATTGTGGATTGTAAAAAAAATATTTTTGTTTAAATGACGAAAATAAATAATGTAGGTAATGTTAGATAATTATGGAAAATGCAGGCAGTATTTTAGAACGAGTACCTACAATAAATTAATCATTTCTAAATTCCAATTTTACGTATAAATTTTAAAAACAAATTGATTATATAAAACACGAGTCTTTCCCGATTATGCCATGAAATTGGGTTCTTTCCTGACGATTCGGTCAGTCCCTGGACTTCAAAAAAAAATTTCACCAACGTTTCTTTTTATTTTTCATTTATTTATTTTTATTTTTTTGTAGTCAAATAATAATTTTCAAATGGATTTAAAAATATGATATTATTTAGATACATTAAAAATTTCATTGTGTTTTATTGTCGACATATATAAGTCTTGCACCCGGGCGGCAAATTTCATTGGCGCGCCACTGGATACAATTATAAACTTCTAGTAATGTTTCTAAAACATTTATTTCTTGTATAATATTTATAATGTAAGTAGTATACTATTTAGAATAATAAGTTATAGTGATGTAACATGTATGTAAAATAAGGAATGGAATATATGTAATATAGTAAATTAAAAATGTTCCACAGATATAAAAAGGTTAAGATTGAAGATATGATTATTTAGTATATGACTGAATTTTTTTAAATCTTTACTATAACAGTTAAAGAAAATAATATAAGTATACAGAAAGGTATCTTTTTACGTGGATTTTTTTTTCATGCGGATTTGAAGCGGTGTGATTTTCGGCGAGTGAGGCATCTTATGAAAGCTGACAATTTAAGGAATTTAAATTTGTAAACGTTTTATTATTAATAAATTAAGTTCACAAACGGTGTCTAATTGTTTTTCAGATAGTGACGATAATTCTGATGAAAAATTGATACTTTTAAATTAAATTAAATTTAAAATAATACAAAAACAAACCTATTTTTTTTAAATTCTTACATCAATTTCTTTCAGAAAACTAATTTTTTTTTATACATTCTTATTTTCGTGAATTTAAAATACTTTTTTTACACTGTTATCGGCCTATTTTAATATAAGTATTGATTTTGTTTAACGAGGTTTAAAAAATCATCCTTAATTTTACAATTTAAGTAATGACCTTTTTTATGTGATTTTTTTATCTTACTGCAGTTGTATATTTGAAAAATAACTATAACAATGCAAGGAACTGGATTAAAATTTTAAAACCAACGAAGTCCTAACATATTTTTACTAACATTTTTATTAATCGTTTTGATACTTATTACGTTCCTACGTAATTGAGAATTTATTTAGGTACTAATTGTTTTAAAAAAAATTGCGTCATAACTATGAAGTTATAAAGTACACTTTAATTTTCCACTAATCGTAAGAGCCATGCCTCACTACGACGCCATGGTAGCGATGCCAGCAACTTGTCTGTGACGTGTTTGCTTGGTGTGCAACTTATCATAAATGTACGAATTCTGAAAATGTCATTGTCGTTTCAAAAACAAATGTCGTATAAATAAGCATTATACCTTACTACAGGTAGTTTGCTTGGAGGATAATAGATAGCGAGTCACCAAGCAATGAAGCAACTCACTAGGTAAGTATTAAATAAATGTACTTATTCAGTTGACTTTTGCCGCAATGTCCTCTTCAACCTAGACAAATTACTAGGTCGGATAAAGTAGTGTGGCCAAGTTACCCTTTATATAACCTCTATCCAGGCCCATATAGAGGGGAGCTAGGAGTGCCATATGATCCGGGGGCCCTGTATCTCAGGGGCCCCAACGCCCTGAAAATTATTTATATTTTATATATAATTTATTTGTTACTTATACCATTTTCCAACAGGGGTTATTTTAGTGTGTAGTAGGGATTAGATTTCGGAAGAAATACATATGTATATTGTGCTGAAATGTGCTCGGTTTGTTAGTTTGTTCTACTATGTTCCGGCAATTAAAAACAATTTGGTGCAAAATTTCTTTAGTAATGAGCCTAAATATTGTCTTTCTGTAGAAATTAGATTTCGGAAAAAATATATATTGTGCTGGAATGTGCTCCAACTTTGCTACTATATGTCGTAAATTAAAAATAAAACGAAAAATGCGCAGTTATAAATTTTTTTTAAAATAACCCCTGATTTTTAATAATAAAATAATGTTAGAAATTTATTTTTAGAATTTTACTAGATGGAATTTATTTGAAATAACCTTAAGCTCGGAGGGGTATGAGCCAACCAAAATGCGGTTGAAGTTCTCTCAGGGTCTGCCTCTATCTATAATAAGTATAATTACTAACTCTAGCAACCTCTGAATTTATTAATCCTATGTATATGAAGAATTTGATATCAGCGTGATGATCGTTGGCGGAAAAAGAGTCTCTCGAAAAATGCATTTTCGAAAGAAAAAAAAACGTTTTACAAAAACACACAAACGTAACCTCAGTAGCTCCTTGACCAATCAACGTTTACGTAGTTATTGACGTCACTACGGGAATATATTCAAATGTTATACATGTACAGTAAAATATCAGTTGCAAAAACATTCCTTTATTTACTATTGTTTTCGTATTTTTTGATATTTCAAGAACACATACAATCACAGAAGTACAAATTCGACATTGCGAAATCATAAAAAAAGCTATCCGAACACGACACCGTCCAGTTTACGTTTTGCCAACTTATGAATAGTATTAATTGACGCTTCCCAAAAAGACCAAATTGGCCTTGACAGTTTTTTTTATGATTTCGTAATGTCGAGAAATATATTTTTATTTATTTATATTATAAAAAAAATCGTAGGCGCAACTGAATTACCTACCCTTTTTTTCGTTGTCAGTTTAATTTTGGTACCTCCTTAAACTTATTTTTGCGATTTACAGTTTATGGCGACCTTCTTAAAGCCTCATATCACTTTTCAATACTTATCAAGCTCTTATAGCTTTTTTAGAGCACCTCCTCTATACCTTGGAATCCGAGGCGAACCACCATCTCCCCCTTAGACTGCTTCTTGAGTGCAGATCAAAATCTCGACAATCAAATTTTCCGCAAGCGAATGGCAGGACATTTTTAAACCTTTATTTTGACTGACTAACAAATTTTTCATTTAACTTTGTATTTTGATATTAATATTTTTTTAATTGAGCTCCTACATAATTTTTCGCAAAATTTTCGAAACACAAATAAATATAAGTTATTATTTTTCATGATTAACATTTAATAGGTACATTATTCCTATAAGAATTCAGATCATAAATATTTATTAATCATAAGTCAAGGATTTTTTTCTTGGCTATCGGGTGTAGCTCCTCAGCCAAAAGTCAAGGATTAAAAAAAATATGTGTTTAATGTAAAATGTAAAATAGTGCATTATCATGAACGTAGTAGTATGATTGGCATTAAAACAAAGTGGGGGTAATAAAATTACACTTTATTTGTATCTATACTAAAAATAATGTAGTACCTAGGTATGTAAACGATTGAACTTGATTGTGATATATCAATAATATTGTGTCTATTTGCGAGTCAGGTAAGATTTTAATAAACTTATTTATTATTTTAAGAAGCACGTATATGTTTTCTTAATGTTTACTACAATCTTTTCGAAAATCGGTATCTCATAAAGTGATTACAAATAATATTTTTAATTTAATATAATTTTTATAAATTAAATATTTAATTTCTAGAGAAGGCTAACCTACATTCAAATTAAATTCAAATATAACAATACATAATTGTATGATTGCTTTAAGCATATGTTTTTCGCAAAAACTGTATTTACGTATGATCAGAGACGCAGGTTATTTTAGTGTACAGCTCTAGTTTATTGTGCACCTCTGAAATTGAAAAGTGCAGTTCTTAACTTAATTTTGTGCAGTGCTAAAAAAACATAAATATCAAAAAAGGTCATTAAAATACATCTAGGATTTTTATTTTCAAATTGTACATTTACATAAAATAACTCATGAATTTTACCCAGTTTCTAATTTTCTATTACTTAAGAAGGGCCATAATTATATTATGTGGGGCGTCAAAATGTAAATCTCGATTAATTAGAATACAACCCTATTTTTTCTAACTCAAAAATAATTCCTGAAATCTTGCCACGACCCCTTATACCACGAAAAATAATGACTCAAAAAATCCGAGGGGTGATGAAAAGGAAACATTGATGTGGGGAGTAGGAGGGGCTACATTTTTTGTCTGTACAGAATACAAATAAAATTAAATATACAAATTAAAACAATTACAAAATATGGGTTGTTCAAATTTCAAAATGGTACAATGGGTACAACAAATGCGTATACATACAAGTCATAAACGCAATATCCATTGTATTTGAAATATAGAGGGAGTCATTAGAATATCGCAAATATTTATTGGTTAATATATTACAGATTGCAAACTGTTGACAATCAAACTCAGATTAGTTAACTTATTTGTTGTAATATTTCAAAAATTGCCTATCGAAATCGAATGTAATCGAAGTAAGGTAAGAGTTCGTAAAAGTGTTTATTGTTATTTTAATATTTAGGTATATTACCTATATTGTTTCTCTTTTTTTTAATAATCTATAAATAGTATGAAACAAAGTCCATCACTGCGTCTGTCTGTATGTCTGTACACGACATTTTTTATTTACTACTGAACAGATATAGTTCTGGTTTTCACTAATCATTTACTCATTAAAAAAATTTCTTACTAATTGTATAAACTTTTATTGTGGAGCATATAAAAACATAATATATCAAGTGTTATGACATGACCAATACAAGACTTTTTTTATACATTATACATATGTATAAAATATAATAAGATATTATACATCAAACAGGAACTTAAAGTTTACTTTTTTCTAAATACTGACCTGGTGTAGTAATACCTTCTTATTGTTAGAGAAATTATATAGAATAATAAAACAAAATAACAATTAATGATTCCAAAACTTTTCTGACTCGCGACGTCCTTTTGGACCTAAGAATTAACCCTTCCTTAAGTAAAAGCATGACTAAATAAAAAAACTGCAACATTGAACAAATTCTTTCTTTTAATATCTATTTATTAACATTAAATAATTGGGATCAATAAGTCTACAGATCCACGGACCCGCTGAATTTTATTTTATACATTTTTTTATTCATCTTTACATGATTATCACTACTTCACCCTTTTTTTAACGACCCCACCTTCTAAAGGAAAATAAATTGACAATCCACCCCCATATCCACTGTAGCCGACCGGGTATAACACCTATTCCTTACGCGGGACAAAAATTATAGCCAAAATTATTTAAAAGTAATACATTTTAATAAAATTATATAAAAATAATATACAGAAATTGTTTGAGAATTAAAAATTTCAGAAATATAAAGAGGTCAGGTGCGTATAAAAAGAATACAATTATTTTCTAATAAAACTTTATAAAAATATAATTGTTAATACTTTGGTAAATATAACAATATAAGATAGAAATATGTTTAGAAAACAAATGTTTTTCATTTAAGATAGTTATCTTATTTTATTAGTTCTAACATATCCATAAATGAACGAATATAAAAGCAAGGTTTCTCGTAATGTAACTATACAACAAACAAAGCTATAAATTTTAATGGAAGATTTGTTACAAAAAGGTCTATTTAATTCATGATAATACTTAACAAAATATTAAATTTTCTTTATAAGATTAAAATTAGAACTTCTAATTGTGAAATTGTTGGGCATTGTGTAGTAAAATAATTATTGAGTAATGAACAGTTAATACGTAGACAATTGTTCCAGAAAAGAATTAATAATAATTATATTTATTGACAAAACATAATTTTTAGGTCACTAAATATAAAGACGCCAGAATTAATACACTTCACCTTGATTTTAATTCAAATATTGTGTTATAGAATAATTTTAAATATATGTTAAAAAGCAATCATTGATTTATAATGTTTATAAAAAATGAATATATACAATGATTTAAACGTTTTAAAAATAATTTAAATACAAAAGGGTTGCTTAACATGTTATTTGGAACAAGAATACCTACTTCAGTAGTAGGTTATTTGATTTTTTTTTTGTTTTTAGTGAAAACTTATTAATTTTCATAATGAATGAAGGGGGTAATATCATGATTATTTGTGGGTGTTTTTATGAATTTATTTTTTAAGTTGACTTAAACTTTATCAATAAGAATCTACATATACAGGTTGTCCAAGATATGCGTGAAATTCATGGGGATATCCTAAACGGTAAGAGATACAGATGTGGTTAAATGAGATGAATTATTTGTAAGAAAGGGGTGAGTATTACAACATCAAAAAATATTAATAATTTTATGTGGTTTAGGCGGTATACCCAAAAAACTGAAAACTCGAAATTTCTTTAAATGGTTATAACTTTTTTGGCAAAGTAGATAGGTACTTTTTGTTTACGGTTTCTTAAAGCATTTTTCTGGAAGAATTGATTGGTATATTTAGAATTTTTATATCACTTTTAGTTTCCGAGTTACAAGCCCTAACTTTAGTTTTTTTATGGGCCGCTAAGTTGGCTATAGTACCTATTAGAGATGTAACGAATGTATGATTTTAAACATTCGCGAATGCGAATATTAACGGCCGACATTCGCGAATGCGAATGCGAATATTGACTTTTTTTTTTAATTAATGTATTTTTTTTAAATTAATGTTGTAGTATTCATATTTTACATATTCAGCTAGCTAGGATAATTTATATGGAAAAAAATTAATTATTATTAATTATTGTTTGTTGAGTTCAAAACATTCCTAATTAATAAAATAAAATAAATAACATTAAATTGTTGGTGTGTTTAAGTTCTTTGAAAACTTGTTTAAGAAAGACAGAATCTTTGTTTTTGGCTTTTTAAAATAGAATATTATAAAAACTGTCGATCGAGTTTAATACTTTCAGAAGAGCCCTGAAAATGTTTTATGCAATATGTGACGAAACATTGACCGATAACACGACCAAACCAATGCGGCTTACACCCAGAAGCTAAGATCCATGTCGAGTTTAATAAAAATTTAATTGTTAATTAATGTTAAGTTTTAAAAATTCCAATCATTAAATAAAAACAAATTACAAAACACTATAGATACCACATTATTTATTTATTGGTACTGAAATTTATATTCATTAAGAAACTGTCAGCTAGTGTCTATTAAATACAAAAAAGTACTATTCTAGAAGAAATTAACGATATAGTGAACCATACATGACTTCCATGTTCCATAGAGGTGGGGGGAGGGTGAATATTTCCAAAACCCTTAATTCGATTAGCCCCAAAATCAATAGGTTTGGAGTACTCACTAAGACAAACATCCATTTATTTCAGAACATGCGGAAGTAAAAATAAATATTGTCTGTTCCTATTTAAGTTCTTAAAAATAATTATTTAATATAAGTAATAGATAAAAAAAAAACATTTCTTTTTATTATTACAAAAAAAAGTAATATTCGCAAAAATATTCGCACTTTTTTTGCGAATGCGAATGCGAATGCGAATGTTTAAAAATGTGCGAATATTCGCTAGTACCTATATTTGAACGTGTTTTCTTACTCTACTTTACAATGATATGTCACATGTCATACTTATTATTAAAAAAAAGTAAGAACCTTTTTTTGTAATAGTTTATTGTTTTTAAATATGCATTTGTTATTTTCATTGTTGTTATTGCGATTTTTGTTTAACAATTTTTGTTTTTCATGGCTTACTTAAATGTTTGTAATAAAATACTTTATAAATATCACCAGTATTTAGTATTTCGACTTATTTTCTATAATAAGTATATCATGTGACATATCGTTGTAAAGTAGAGGAAAAACACGTTCAAATATACTATAGCCAACATAGCGGTCCATAAGAAAAACTAAAGTTAGGGCTTGTAACTCGGAAACTAAAAGTGATATAAAAATTCTAAATACACCAATCAATTCTACTCATAAAAGTGCTTTAAGAAACCGCAAACAAAAAGTACCTATCTACTTTGCCAAAAAATTATAACCATTTAAAGAAATTCCGAGTTTTCAGTTTTTTGGGTATACCGTCTAAACCACATAAAATTATTAATATTTTTTGATGTGGTAATACTCACCCCTTTCTTAAAAATAATTCATCTCATTGAACCACATTTGTATCTCTTACCGTTTAGGATATCCCCATGCATTTCACGCTTATCTTGGACATCCTGTGTTTGATCTATGTAAGCCTGTAAGTAGTTATACGTGAATTTAATTAAATTATATGTTATTGAAATAGTCATTACTCAGTGAGGTCTGAATCTAAATTTTAACTTTAATTTTATATGTAATAGTTTTTCCCCCTTATATTGCCTACAACAATTGGAATAATGTTCCAAACAACTGTGCCACTATTCTACAGTACATACCGGGTGTCCCAGATAACTTTTCCAGCATGGGGATCTCAGTATCTATAAGAGATACAGGTTTGGTTAAATGAGATGACTTAATTGTATGAAAGGGGTGAGTATTATTACACAAAGAAATATTCATAATTCTATGTGGTTTAGGCGGTATACCCAAAAAACTGAAAATTCGGAATTTCTTTAAATGGCTATAACTTTTTTGTTAAAATAGATAGGTATTTTTTGTTTGCGGTTTCTTAAAGCACTTTTTTGTGTAGAATTGATTGGTGTATTTAGATTTTTTATATCACTTTTAGTTTCCGAGATACAAGCCCTAACTTCAGTTTTTCTTATGGACCACTTAGTTGGCTATGGCATATTTGAACGTGTTTTTTACTCTACTTTACAACGATGTGTCACTTGCCATATTTATTATCGAAAAAAAAAATTATAATATTTTTTTTCAAATAGTTCATTGTTTCAAATATTCATTTGTTATTTTGATTGTTGTTATTGTGATTTTTGTTTACAATTTTTGTTTTTCATGGCTCACTTAAAAGTTTGTTATAAAATACTTCATAAATATCACTGATATTTAGTATTTCGACTTTTTTTCAATAATAAATATGGCAAGTGACATATCGTTGTAAAGTAGAGTAAAAAACACGTTCAAATATGCCATAGCCAACTAAGCGGCCCATAAGAAAAACTGAAGTTAGGGCTTGTATCTCGGAAACTAAAAGTGATATAAAAAATTTAAATACACCAATCAATTCTACACAAAAAAATGCTTCAAGAAACCGCAATCAAAAAATACCTATCTACTTTAACAAAAAAGTTATAGCTATTTAAAGAAATTCCGAATTTTCAGTTTTTTGGGTATACCGCCTCAACCACATAGAATTATGAATATTTTTTTGTGTAATAATACTCACCCCTTTCATACAAATAATTCATCTCATTTAACCAAACCTGTATCTCTTATAGATACTGAGATCCCCATGCTGGAAAAGTTATCTGGGACACGGTATATTACTCTTACTAGCGGCATCCCGCGGCTTCGCTCGCGTAAACTTTGAAACTAATTAGAACCCTCCATACGTGATAGGGGATAACATTACATTTTTTATAGTAATAGTATTTACGTTTGTAGTGATCGCGTATCACAGCTGACTATTTATAAGTATTTAACTTTATAAGTAAAGCAAGTATGCAGATAAACATATCTAAATCCATCCTCGTCCCCGTCCCATGCTATTAGGGCTTGAATATCAAACTTTCATTTTTAACTGAATATTAATTTGTCCAAATTTACTTTAATATCATGAATAATTATGAAGATAAATATATCAAAATTTTACTCCCCCCCCCCCCCCCCGCATCGTTCCCATAGGGGTTGAATTTTCGTAACTGCTATTTGTCTTGTAGAGTATCTACATTTGCCACGTTTCATTCGTTGAATACAAAAAAAATATTTTATAAATTTTTTCCACCCCCCTAACACCTTAAGGGTTAAATTTTGGGAAATGCTGAAATAATTGTTTCATTATTTATATTGTACGTTCGATAAGTTTCAATTAAATGTGAACAAAAAAAATATTTTTTTATATAAACTTTGACACCCTGTTTTAACCCCGTAGGGATTGAATTTCGAAAAATCATTTCTTAGTGGGTGCTTACATCATAAAAGGAAGGCACCTACGAAATTTCACGTTTCTAGGTCCAGGGGTTTGGGCTGTACGTTGATATATGAGTGAGTGAGTGAATGAATGAGTGAGTGGTTAAGGACAAACTCTTTTATAGATATAGATATATAGCATGTTTCATTTAAAACTGCAGTGGTTACCGGGGGATTTGACGGTACGATTCACGATTCGTACCGTCAAATCCCCCGGTAACCACTGTTAACTTAAAAGAAACAGACTATAATAATTTATTTTTAATTTTGATTGTGTATTTGTGAATTCGTATTTTTAGGATTGCAGTTCGTAAGCTAATATCTTCTAGATATCATGTCCGGTGAAAACAATCCTTATTTTCGACATTTGCCTGAAACGGGAAAAATTGATTTAAATCGTATCGAAGACATTCAATTAAATCATAATGTTAATCTGAAGAATGAAGATATTATTGAGATAGAAAATCCAACTGCTATTCAGTCGTTTTTCAAAAATCAATCAGTTTTCATAACAGGAGGTACAGGATTTTTAGGAAAATTGCTTATAGATAAAATTCTACGGTCATGTCCAGAAGTGAAAGTGATATATTTGTTGATTCGAAACAAAAAAGGAAAAGATATGAACACACGACTAGACGAATTATTTCAAGATTTGGTAATTATGTATTTATTGTTATGAAATATTTTCATAAAATTCAAGATTAAGACACTGTTACATAATTTATTTTGTATATAGGTATTCACAAGACTTAAAAAAGAATGTCCAAAATTTCGACAAAAGGTTATAGGAATTGAGGGTGATTGCCTCCAACCTGATTTAAATTTAAGTCCTAAAGATCGAGATCTGCTTATACAAAATGTTAATATTATTTTTCACGCGGCAGCTATGGTTAATTTTGATGCGAAACTTAAAACTATAGTAGCAATTAATTTAAATGCAACTAAAGTTTTACTGGATATGAGCAGAAAAATGGAGGGTTTAAAAGTAAGTATACTTAATCAAATCAGTTCATTAAACTGTAGTTAAATATTACAAAGATTAAATATATGGTCCCCGTATCTTATCGCAAACCCCCATGTCAGGATTTTCTATTTAGTTTGCTCTCCAAATTTTTTTGAAGAATGACCAAAAAAAATGTTGACACGGTGCGCCGGTCTCGTGGCCCAGGGCCGGCATCAGTCTAGGCTTCGGTATGTCGTACTAGACCAGTGGTTCCCAAAGTGGTCCCTACGGACCCCAAGGGGTCCCTGGTATCGTTCAGGGGGTCCGTGGAAAATTAAAATCGATTTGGGGGTCCCTGAACAACGTCAGGGGGTCCTGGCACATTTTTATTAAAATGGAAGTTAAAATAAATAACAATGAATAAATTACACTGGCCGACAGCCATTTTGCTGCAGGGGATACAACAACTTTGTAAGAGTAATTTGGACACGCTGAATCCAAAAATGACCACCATTTTGCTCAATCAGCTCTTGTTTTTGCAATATTGTAAAAAAAATGTTTTTTTCGATATGCGAACATTCAAATTCGTATATATATTTTTTGAATCAATGACTTCAACCAAAGATCATTCAGAATGAAGCTATGGGTCCTAATTGAACTAAAAAACCTTAAATTATATACATTCATAAAGTTATTCCCTTCGAAAATCATTTTTTAAAAGAAAAAAATCTATTTTTTAGCAAAAATTCGGCAATTTTCAAAATTCAAAGCGCATTACCACAAACAATTTTTGTCCAATTTTAATGTTATGCACTAAATTAGTAGCTTTATTTATCTTCTTCATTGTGTTAAAATTTCAACGTAATCGAATAAAAATTGACGTAGTGGTACTAAAATCAACTGCGCGTGTCAAAATTTAGTAGTTTTTCACCCAGGGTCCGTGGGAAATTTTTGACTATGAAAGGGGGTCCGTGGGCAAGTTTTGACTATGAAAAGGGTTCGTGGGCCAAAAGAGTTTGGGAACCACTGTACTAGACACTTGAAAAATTTGCGTGTGTCGAATTACCCATCAGAGATTGGAAAAGCATTTAATTTTTTTTAGGTTCTGTTTACGTGGACTTATTTATGACCTGCAAATCATTAATCCTTATCGAAATAAATGATTTCGTCGTCACATGTACATAGATAAAAACCCTTTACAGTATCCATTTTGGTCTTAAATAATTGAGTTAGATATTATGAATAAAAAGCTAATTTGAATTTTTATTTGTGAAACTATTGATAATTTTTAATGTTTCAAAAACCATATTAAAAAAGAAAACTCTCCAACTTCCCCCACCACTCACTTTTTTTTACTAGACACTAGAAATTTATCTGTTCTGTCGGGCCTATCGTGGCCTCAGGTTAGAATTCTGTCAGCCCCACCCTTTGTGGGGGCCATGAGTAAATCATTAAACAATACTATATAAAACGAATAAAAAAATATGTAAAATAATATTAATTCTAGTTTTTGAACCTCTGATTTGAATTATGTATATTTTGGTGTTTTTTTAAGTGTAATAAATTCAATAAAATAATTTTACAGGAAAAATAATGTTTCTTATACATTCTTTATATAAATATACATATTATTTTTAGGCATTGGTTTATATTTCTACAGCTTTCTCGAATTGCTTAACACAACTGATAGAAGAAAAAATATATAAACCCATCGTTTCAGGAGAAAATATTTTAAAACTATCGGAATGCTTAGATGAAAATCTATTTGAAGAAATTACACCTATGTAAATAGAAATAATTTATAAAAATTATAACATTAATACTATTAACACAAATATTCATTTCAGTCTTACCAAAAACTGGCCCAACACATACGCATTCACAAAATTCATCACTGAAGATTTTGTTAATGAGAATTCTAAAGGATTGCCTGTAGTGATTTATCGTCCAGCTATCAGTTAGTTATTCATAATGTTATACCCAATTTCGATTACTTTTTAGCTGAAATCTTCACGGAACACCCGTATATCAATATACCGACTAAATTAAATATTATTTTTCTCAAGAGTAAAAATTGTTAACCTTTAATATTTCCTATACCCTAAAAGTATAATTTTTAAATAGACACAAGTAAATTATTCTATATATCTATGCTGTAACCATTCTTGAGATATATCTTTTAATAACTGTGAAGTGGTAAATAAATATATATTTTTAAATCTCCATACAAAATTCTATTCCTTTTGATTCTTTTTTAAATTTAAAATTGTATATATATGTATTAATGTATCTTATTTCAACATTTTCAGTGACTCCGACTAAATCAGAGCCAGTCTCTGGATGGATAGACAATGTCTACGGACCAACAGGAGTGGTTGTGGGTGTTGGAGCAGGATTGTTACGAACATTACTTGTTGATGCCGAAGCATTGGCTGATATTGTACCAGCTGACATGACTATTAATGGAATTATTGCTAGCGCTTGGGATCGTGCGGTGAACAAGTAAATATTTTTAATTTGTTGAATACCTAACAATATTTAATTATTTTAAGGTACTTTACCACCTTGAAAAGCTAAAAATTACAATATTTTCAAAACTATCCAGGAGGCCTCAAGTTAATCTCAGGATTGGTGAATTTGAAAAAAACGGCACCTTCAAAAGAAAGGTCCCTTACGTGACAATTTATCACAATTTGCCAAAAATTAAAAATGGCGGATGTTTGAAAAAACAGTTGAAAAAACACCCCTGTTTTTCACTATTCTCTGCTAAAAAAAAATGTTATGATTTTTTTTTGCAAAATGTGGTAAATTGGCATACAAAACATCCCAACGAGCAAAACAAGACCAAAATCATTGAAATCGGCCGAAAAGTTTCGGAGATTAACTGTCCACCATTTGAAAAAAAGTAGTTTCGAGAAACAGCTGACTTTCACTAATTTCATTATGTTAGAATTCGAATTTAAAAAAAAATGGGGACGATTTTTAAAGGTATAAGGGTTGAGAAAATGTAAAAAAAAACGATTTTTTGAAATTTATAAGGTGGTCAAGTACCTTAACCTGATCGACTAAGAAATTGATTAAGATGTATATCACTGAGCCTCCCCCTTCTAATTTTTGAAAAATTAGTTACTTTTTATGTGAATTTAAATACATTTATTGAAAAGTAATTGTACTTATAAACATGCTTACCTACTTTAATACTGATAAATATACTAATGTATATTATGTATACAAATGTAATGGACTATTAAATTTTAGATGTACCTAAGCTGTCGTTTTGATAATAATCTTGGCTAACTTCAACACACATTGCAGTACACATTTTCAGGCCTCTTGAAAAATTAAAAGAGCACTGAAGATTTCCACTGCAATATGCGTCAACATGTTGGCCGAGATAACAACCAGAACGACGCGACTTGCAATCAGAATCCATGATTCATTTCAGAACCACTGCGAAAGCTTTATACATAGCTTCTACTATGTTATTGTAATTGCAATTAAATATACATTTAAATACACGCTGTCTACTTTCTTTATTAAATATTTGTACTTGTATACTTAAGTACATTTATTATATGTATATGCCCAGCTCTGTACCTATATAAGAATATTAAAATTGGTTTAAGTTGCTCATTGTTTGAAATTGTTTTTTTTTTTTTCAATTTTTATAGTTACTCAGAAGTCCCTGTTTACAATTATGTTTCGTCTGCAAGTAACAAAATTAGCTGGGGTCAATATATGAACTCGCATGTAAAGTATGGAAATGAAACCCCAGTTCTGAAGAGTCTGTGGTGCTACAAAGTATCAATAACTCGTTACAAGCTGCTTTATTATTTCTACACTATATTTTTACACCTAATACCAGGACTTCTCATAGATACAGCTTTAATACTAACATGGCGTAAACCAAGGTGCGTATTTCTACATACACTCAACATTCTGCTATACGACGACATCGGTAATTCAAACATTCCATTATACGACGGCTATAGAGATGCACCCACCACCGTGCCGACTTTAACGTTAATTGGTGAATTTAAACGCGCAGAAATATAGCGGTCACGGTGGTATTATGGTGGGGATGGGGGAAGGACATTCGTTAGAACTGTCGGCACATTGTATAACGGAGCGGTCGTATAGTGGATGGTCGTATAGCTGAGTACTGAATGTATATGTATATAGAATAATGCAACGGTAAATTGTAGAATAATATCAGGTCAGTCTATGTCGAATTACCTATACTCGGCTGCCGAATGAGTTTGTAAACATGTGTATGTTCTTATTTCTGTAGGGCCAGATGCTTAGTTTTACCCTCTGCAAAATATAGCGCCCTACGGGTTATAACATATCAAAAATCTATGCTTGTTTTGGTGGAATTAAAAGAGATTTTAATTTTAGGGTATTGAAAATATACAAAAAAATTGAAAAGTTTACGGAAGTTATTTCATATTTTACTCTAAAGGAATGGAATTTTAGAGACGATAATGTCAATAATTTGCTGAGTAAAATGTCTGAAAATGATAAAAAGATGTTCAATTTTGATATGAAAACTCTAGAATGGAATCAATATTTTAAAGATTGTATTTTTGGAATACGTCTCTACATGTTTAATGAAAGTCTTGAAACAATTCCAGCTGCTAAAATAAAACACAGAAGGTAAAATTTCAATGATTTTTCTAATATCTATATGCATTCTTTTAAGTTTTATGTCCCACACATATTTATACACCCTAGTTACTCTACAATATGTGGAAAAAGGTTTTACCTCCATTAAACCTTAGTATCTTAGGCTGACGTGGCGCAATACGTTACAGCGTTAGTCTAATTGTGATGCCAAGGATTAGGTGTGTAGTGTGTAATAAACACAAAAGACAAACAAAGTTAACGAAGTGCCATATCAAATATGTTTAAAGATATTTTAATTTTTAATCATACTAACAAATTAATTCATCTAATTCCAGAATGCGGTGGATACACTACACTATCAAGTACTCTGTTTTCACCATTATATTTATGTTATTATACACGATACTGAAAAACATTTTTCTGTAATATTTATATTTAAAAAATTATTGTACGTAAACGCATGTAGTCATATGCGTCAACTTCACAGGAGCGATGAAGGCACATAATCTGCAATTAGATATCCATTTTAAATCTAGAAAAAGTTCATAATTTCATTTACATAGATAAAATATAAATAAATAGGTAAAAATTAACAATTAATAAAAAATGTACAAATTATAAGAACAATGTGAATAAAAATAAAGGTATGTACATTAAACAGGGATATATTAAAGCCAAAAAATTGAAAAATAACTTCTTTTGTGGATTTTTTTAAATCGTTTTTAACTATCAATTATCATTTGTGAATAATCGTTCTTTGATAACAAAAACAAATAAATAATAAACAATTTGATACAATAGAAAAGTATAGATTCTCAAGGTGATACAATATTAAACAATGCACTTTTAGTACAATTATCAACACAGTACCTACAGTACTTTGTAACTAAGCTGTGGAGGGAGTTATTAACATAATCGTATCCCAATACTTTATTAGTTTAAATATTGTCGATTTCACATTATTTAGACAGTCGAAAACAGTTTGACAATTGTATTATTTCAATAATATTGTATCGTGAACGAGAATAAGGTAGGATTTCAATTTCATAAACATATTTATTATTATTTTGTTTGTGTGTTATTAAGTACCTACTCAGCTAGTTATTTGTAGTTTAGTTAGTTAATTTTTGAAATTTTGGTGAAATACAACAATAATAGTAAAATATAGAAATATTTCCAATTTTCCATTTATTAATATGCTAAAAAATTTCGTCATTTATTAAAAAACTAAATATTTTATTGTTTACATTATAATAATTATTTGTCATAATTTACGCGGGTAACAATCAAAATCAAAACGTTTTCCTCATCTATTAAAATTACTGAATTAGCATTCATAAATATACCTAACATAATATACTTGATATTGTTATAGAAATATAGATTCTCTGAATTTTACCACACCTTTAAGTATAAATAATAATAAGTTGTATAATATACATTATCGTACTAAATGGTTAAAACAACAAAATTTGAAGAAAATAATATAGTAATACAAAAGATCATGCATCATAACACAATGATTATATTATTAGAATTATTGTATTATGACGAAAAAAATTTTATATTTAACATAAAAGTGGTTAAATTTTTATATCCTACTTTTTTATAATTTAAAAAAATAATTTTGTCAAAGTGAGAAATATTTTAGTAAAAATTAATAAATTTTAAAGTTATTATATTCACTACATCACCTATCATTGCTATTATTGTTTACATTTACTTCTGTTTTATTTAGTTTACAGGTCATTATCATTGCAAGCTTGCATTTACTCAAATAATAATAATCATATAAATTATAAATAAAATAAAAAGTGTAATTGAAGGTTTTCTCTATAATTTCAAAACTAAACTTTTTAGATATTTTATATTATTAATATATTATTAATAATATATTGCAAAAGAAAACATATATTAATAGATTTTTTTCTAAATTAAGTGTAGAACAAAAATATAAATACATAATAATAAATAAATAATAATACTATTTACCTCTATGTAAATCATTTTACTCATTTATGAAATACATATATGTAGTAATGCAATATGCAATATAAGGTTTGGTATCAACACTTTAATTATATTTAAAAAGTAATACTTGTATAATGGTTGTTTTATATAAAAATATAATATTGTCATTTAAATTTAATTCACCCTTAGATGTTATTATGTTATAACAACAAATAAATGTACAATGTACCTATAAGTCAGGGTTACGATATTAACAAACTGGGGAAAATAGCAAGTACCTACTTTTACTGATGATAAGAATTAAAATTAATGAGAATTATAGAAATGTAAATAATAATAAATAAAACGGGCAAGTGCTTGTTGGGCACGCACATGATAGGGTTCCGTAGTCATTCTCACTACGATTTATAAGAGTTTTTTCAAAATTTTCGTGACCGAAGGGTTAAAATCAAAAAAGCCACTTTTCAATCTATGATAGGGGATCCAAATATTTTTGACAATGTTCGTTATAATTTTCAGTGAAAGTACTAATTAAAATCTACATTCTGGAATTTTTTCAGATTTTTTAAATCGATAGTTTAGAAAATAGAGGGAGGGGGACGCTCTGACAGCGACATTAAAAAGCAAATATTTCGTGACTGAAGAGTTGAAATCAAAAGGTTATCTGACATTTTTTATTGCATTTTAGGAGACCTATTAAATGACACCCCACTTAATGGGGTAAGTGGGGACAAAATGAGAGTTCACTTTTCAGTCTATAGAAGGGGGGTCCAAAATATTTTTGACAATGTTCGTTATAATTTTCAGTGAAATTACTAATTAAAAGCTACATTCTGGAATTTTTTCAGATTTTTTTAAATTGATAGTTTAGAAAATAGAGAGGGGGGACGCTTTTTTAACGACTTTGGAGAGCAAATACATCATGATTAAAGGGTTAAAATCAAAAAGTTCTGATACATTTTTTGTTGCATTTTAGGGGTTGCACTCAATGGGTTTTTTTTACAAAAATTTTATTATTTCTGTTTTTGGGTCATTAATCTACGACCGTATACCAAATTTCATCTTATTATCTCAAAATTTTTGAAGACGGGCGGACGGACATGGAGAAACTATAAGGGTTCCTAGTTTTCTACGGAACCCTAAAAAGAATCTAATTTCTCAATATGTGTACTTAAGTGTATTATATATTTTTTTCATTTAAAATATGTATGAAAATAAATGCCCAAAATAAATATATCTTGAAAAGACAGATAAAAAATAAATGATAAAATTAAAATCACAGTATTTTTTCAAATAGTTCTGAAATTAATTTTCGCCAGTTCATAAAGTTTGTAAAATGATTTTAAGTTTATAAAACAGAATTGTAAAAAAAAGTATTTCAAAAATACAGTAAAACATAGAGAAGGAAATGTGACATTTTTAATAATGAATCACTCGAGATATTTTTCTACCCCATGCAGATGAAGAAATTCTATTAAAAAGAGGTTTCCGAAAAAAATCTCGCTCTGGGTGCCAAACTAACGCTAAGGTTTCTGGGATTACACACGCGTTAATAAAATTATCTTTTTGTCCTATAATGTAATACTTATTGTCCTAGGTCCTAGTATGTAATAATAATTAAACCTTTTAGCCCCAATCCAAATTACTCGAATTAATATATCCCAGAACATATTAAAAAATTTAATTTAGTCAATGCTTCATCAGTGATTCAACTGCATTCATTGTAATTACAACAGCATGACCAAATTTACTCGGCTAATATCTAGAAGCCAAGATCCATATCAGGATTACCGCAAAAAACTAAAATTTTAAATAAAAGTATATTGTTTAAAAAATTGATCTATTTATTAAATATTACTGCAACAAGATTAACCGTGATCGAATATTCAAAATAGTATGTTATGAAATAGTTTTTAATATGTATAGAATAGAAATGTAATAAAATATTATAGAACAAAAATTTACATGCATACAAAATTTTGAAAGTAATTTAAATACAAAGAGGTACATAACTACTTAAATATTTATTATTTTATTATTGAATTATTTTTATTACATACACTACCGCTCAAAAGTTTGAATACACTAGCTAAAAATGCAATATTTTATTTTTTTCTAGTTTTCTAAGGTGGTTAATAGTAAGAAACTATCCCTTTAAACAAGATTTTACTATTTTGTTAAGAAATTATCATTGTTGTTCTTATTATGTGCACGTTTGTGATAATTGACTATTTTGAATTTTGTTTGTTGCCAATTTTCTGTTTATTGTTAGTGTTTAATTCAGCATAATATAATTGTATGGCAAACAATTTTAGTACATAAAGTGATATAAAGCATTATAAGGCTTTTTTACATTTTTCCAACTAGTCAAATTGATTTTACATAGTGAAAATTAACAAAATTAAAAAAATACATATTTTTTCAAAATTTATATACAATGAAGCTAAAAAGAACTGAATAAAGCGTAGAAACTCATGCTCAGACAGTTATTGTGAGAAAAGAAAAGATTTCTCTTCGAAATATTACAAAAAAATTGCAGATTTATCTGGGCGCTATGCAGCGCTCGCTCGCTAGGGCTGAAGAAACAGCAAAAATAAATCTTAGCTACGCTCTGAGGGGCCTAAAGTGACAACAATACATGAAGAAGGAATGTTAGCAATGTTATCAATGTATAATTAAAATTAACCATCACTGATATTACCACAGATATAAATAACTTCAGAGAACAACTTGCCTCAATTTTAACTATCATGAGACGCCTCAACAATACAGGGTTGTATGTTCGAGTGACTGCAAAAAAACCTCTGGTAAGGTTATCAAATATTGTTAAAGACTGAAATGGACTCAACAGCATAAGGATTAGGCAGTAGGCATTAGACTAGCGGCGTTAAGTTCTTTGAACGGATGAATCGAAGTTTGAAGTATTTGAGTCAAAGCGTTGAAAATTCGTCCGTCGGCCAGCTGGTGAACGCTTCTAACCAGAATGCTTAATTTGCACAGTGAAACATGGTGGTGATAGTGTTCTGGTGTGGATATGTTTTGGATGGAAAAAAGTTGGATAATTAGTAAAAATAGATGGTATTATGGACAAAAAGGTATATCATAACATTTTTGTAAATAAAGTAATCCCTACGGGATGAAAAATTTTGGGTCATGATTTTGTATTTCAACAAAATAATGACCCAAAACATACATGTAAACTTTGTAAGAACTATTTTGTGTCGAAAAAAAAGGCTGGACAATTGAAATTGATGATGTGGTCGCCACAATCGCATGATGTATCTCTGATTAATTTTTTTGGGAGGAACTCGATAGAAAAGTAAAAAAATAGCTCCCAATAGTAAAACTGCACTCTGGGAAGCATTGTAAGATGCCTGGAAGGATATAAAAGCAGATATGTTAGATAAACTCACTTCTAGAATGCCACGAATTTGTCAGGCAATTAACAAGGCTCGAGGAGGATATTTGGATGAGGTCTATATTTAGTGTTTTTTATTATATTTAACTACAAAATACAGTTATTTTTTAGTCACATTGTTTTAAAAAATACTTTTGTAAGTTTTTTTGCTAAACAATTAATAATTAATACAGGTTTATATCAATTTTCGTTGATTTAACTAGGTGTATTCAAACTTTTGAGCGGTAGTGTACGTCTATGTCTATATATCAATTTACATAAATGCATATATAGCAGTTCACAAGTAAATATGTCCCAATTCATTATTTGACAATTTTTAAAGTAAGACTGTTGTGGAAAGATTAATTAAAAATTAAGATGTCAATATGACAATATGTTATAATGGTTGCTCATTAAATTAAAGTCCGTTAGGCTAATACAAATAAATAAAAATAATAATAAATAAATAATTTCTAGTTTAAAAAAAACACACTTGGATTTATTGTTGGTCACCATACAAGCTCGATGGTACCATACTATTGTATTGTCACCAGAATTACCTAGGTTTAAAAAGTTTCAAATCGATACAACAATTAGATATTAGAAATTAGTAAAAAGTGAGTTGTCAAGCGTGTTAAAAATAGGGGAAAAATTGTGGCGGGGGTGGCACAACATAACATTACACAACGAATGCTAAGCTTTCTTAGTCCACCACTCATGCACGATGTACCCTTTATTCGAATTATGAATCTTATTTCTTTAAATTATTATATTTCAGGACAGCCATTGTCAAAAATATATCAAATACACTTCAATTAAATAATTATAAACAGCATGTCCTGTGAAAATAACCCTTATTTTCGACATTTGGTAAAAACAAAAAAAATCGATATAAATCGTACATCAGAGGATACAAAATATTATGAGGATTTTCAACTGAATAATAATAATGAAACTATAAAAATAGAAAAACCGACAGCTATTCAAACGTTCTTTAAAGATCAATCAGTTTTTATAACAGGAGGTACAGGATTTTTGGGAAAATTACTTATAGATAAAATTCTACGATCATGCCCAGATGTGAAAGTGATATATTTGATGATTCGAAACAAAAAAGGAAAAGATATGAATACGCGACTAGAAGAATTATTTCAAGATTTGGTAACTACTTTTATTTTTATAATTTAATTATACAGTAAACTTTTGATGTCCATCATAAAATAAAATATGTTCACTAACAAGCATTTTGAAAAAAAAAAGAAAAAAAAATCAGTGGTGTAGCTAGGGATTATTTATACTGGCCTCTACCGCGGACGTTATCTCTAGGCAAATTAAGTAGAAGAGCTTTATAAAAAATATGAAAACCGACATGAGGACGAAAAAAAGGTCTTCACTAACACCAGGGGCGCAACGTCAGTTTTAAATGACACCAAAATCGAGGGGGGATTTTTCGGTTTTTGTTGGGGGCGCAGTGATCTCTAGCTACGCCTTTGCAGGCAACAATCAAGAAAGATTTTAAGTCATCAATGGTATTGTGTTCTAGGTATTCACAAGACTTAAAAGAGAATGTCCCAAATTTCAACAAAAAGTTATTGGAATCCAAGGTGATTGCCTCCAACCTGACTTAAATTTAAGTCTCGAAGATCGAGATATGCTCATACAAAATGTAAATATAATTTTTCATGCAGCGGCTACAGTAAGATTTGATGAAAAACTTAAAACTGCTGTAGCAATAAATTTAAATGGAACGAAAGTTTTATTAGATATGGCGAAACAAATGGATGGTTTAAAGGTAAGATTATAATTATAATAATATCTATTATTTAAAATTAATAAGATTACTATGTATTATTTTTACTTAGGCAATGGTTCACATTTCTACAGCTTATTCAAATTGCTTCTCAATGTCAATAGAAGAAAAAATATACAAACCCGATGTTTCAGGAGAACATGTTTTAAAATTAGTGGAATGTTTAGATGAAAAACTTCTCGAAGAAATCACACCTAAGTATGTAATATTTTATCTTATATAATTGTTTAATTAGTATACTAAAATTAATTATTACATATTTTGATTTTAGTCTTACAAAAAACTGGCCAAATACATACGCGTTCACAAAATCTATTACTGAAGACTTTGTTGAGAATAATTCTAAAGGATTGCCTGTGGTAGTTTTCCGACCAGCTATCAGTAAGTTGCATTTATTGTTTTAATTAAACCTACAAGTGAACATAAAATCTGAAAAATATACTGACTTACAAGTTATAAGCAGTGCTAGATTATATTATCCATTAGGCCCACTAGATCCGGATCTTAAACTTACAGAGGGGCTTGTGATCATGAGGTCTCTTCTTCTGAAGTATGTCCAATTTTGCCATCCAAAATTCTACTCTTGGACCCTCCCCCAGGAGTAAACTAATGTTTGTATCATGAAAGATGGCCGGTCTTGTATAATTGCATTTCCGAAACGGTCTTCCTTAGTGATGTGGTTAATAAGTACAGTTTAATTTATGTTCGTTCCTAAATAGCAAAATCCAACTTACAATTAGGAGAAACATATCATCAACACGAATATAATTCAAGCTCAAACTATTTTTACTCTGGTGTAATTTAATTAACGAGAATTTCGTCTGGAGTTTGAACCTTCAAATCTCCTCCCCAAAAACGGGGGAGGTTACAGCTCTGATATCTACTGTAAACTAATTAATAATAAATGTTTTCTGTCTACTTCAATAGTGCTTCTTACTATTATTTATTTACTTAATATTATTTTTACATTTTCAGTGACGGCCACTAAATCAGAGCCAGTCTCTGGATGGATCGACAATGTCTACGGACCAACAGGAGTAGTTGTAGGTGTTGGAGCGGGTTTGTTACGAACTCTGCACTGCGACAAAAATGCGATAGCTGATCTTGTGCCAGCCGATATGACTATCAATGGAATCATTGCAAGTGCATGGGATTGCGCAATGAACAAGTAAATTATATATTTTTAATTCTTTTAATTAGGACCAAACCAGACATGCTACATTTGTACCGCGATTAGGTAGCTTAGAGGTCATCAAAAAAAAACACTAACAGTGTAGGCCCGCGGACTAGCGCGATTCTTTAGGTGTTTTGGCCTTTCCAATATTACTAAAGTTTAGCCATGGGTACCAATGAGCACATACATCTGCTTACCTTGCTCATAAGAGAATAATGTATTATCTGCCCAGAGAAAAGAATTAGAATTGTTTTTAATTTTCAGTTATTCGGAAGTTCCTGTCTACAACTACGTATCATCTACATGTAACCCAATTCACTGGGGTGAATTTATTAACTACAATATAAATTACGGTGAAGAAACTCCTGTTTTGAAGAGCCTGTGGTGCTACACAATAACTATAACTCGTCACACACTACTTTATTATTTTTATACATTAGTTCTACACCTTATACCAGGATTATTTATAGATGCAGCTTTAATATTAACGGGACGAAAACCGAAGTAAGTGTAAATCACATCTGTTGAGAAAATTTGATATAAAATCGATTTAGGTAATTAAATTAATTTTTAATTACAAGAAAGGGGGTTACCAAATAATGTTTAATCAATTCTCCCATACATATTTTAATAAACCTATCCAGAAATTGTATCAATATATTACATTATGTTTCATTTAAAAAACGATATTTTTCTCCGGCTCGCGTCTCTTTTTTTATTTGCTTACTTACCTCTCATGAGTTATAAAGAACGTGCTGGTGAATATTTCATCTGAATCGATTCAATACTGTTAGGGATAATGTTAACGCAAACTTACAAAAAAAAAAAAAAAACGGGGAAAAATGGTCAGAGCCAATCAAATAAATAAAGCTGTTCAGGTATCAAAATGGTTTATTCACTTCCGTACTATCTTCTTTAAGTAAAATCATGCTCAGGCCCGGATTTACCATGCAGGCAGTGTAGGCACGTGCCTAGAGCGGCAAAAATTAAGGGGCGGCAAATTCAGAAATGAAGGGACGGAAAATTTTGACGGAAAGTAAAAAAAGGTCTTCACATTTAAGTCAACTTTAAAAAGATCACCAGTATCTAAGTTCTTATTTTTATTTTGAACAAGAAGGCGGCAAATTCGCAACTGCTTAGGGGCGGCAAATTTCTAAATCCGGGCCTGATCATGCTGTTAGTGAGAGTTGAGTTTAGATAAAAAAAAGATATGACTGGATAAGAAATCAAGTTTGATCAAATTGGATCAGATGTTAATTTTTCCCCGCGTTATTAAATAAATACATTATGAATTGGAGATTTGATATAACTTATGTTATTAATTAAATTAATCTTTATTTCAGGCTACTGAAAATATACAAAAAAATTGGAAAATTTTCTAAAGTTATTTCCTATTTTGCTACAAAGCAATGGACTTTTCGAGATGATAATGTAAGAAATTTGCTGGACAAAATGTCAGAAGATGATAAAAAGATGTTTGATTTTGATATCAAATTACTACAATGGGATAAATATTTTAAAGATTGTATTCTAGGAATTCGTCTTTACATGTTTAAAGAAAGTCTAGAAACAATTCCAGCTGCTAAAATAAGATACAAAAGGTAACATTACAATAAAAACATTGAGTGTGTGTATTTATGTACACGCGTTAGAAGTTATACTTCTTTGGTGTGATTGAAAAACGACTATGAATAATTTAAATTTTAACTTGATTAAATGAATAAAATAATGTAATGCATATAAATTTATAAAGAACACTAATATTTTATTTAATATTTCGTAACATTATTTCACTATACTATTTAATCAAATTAAAATTTAATTGTATACCTATTATTTCAAAGTCCATATTTATAAATCATGAAATTTGAATATTATTACGTAATAATCAATATAAATGTCGCTTTTAGTTGGTTCAACTAGTGCTAGATGGCAGCACTAGTATTAAATCGAGTTTAAAATAGTTATTTTTAATGTAGGCAATACTCTTTACAGTTGTGTTATTTAAGTAAAAGACACAATTTCTAGTTTTGTTTATACCATGCTTACCTAATCCAACGCTTCCTTACATTTTCGTTACATAGCTTTTTATTTCCGTTACATTACTAAATTTCATTTCCGTTACAATACTAAATTTTTACCCTCAACGCGCCTAAAAAAGTATAACTTCAATAATTTTTGCCTATTCTAGGTCTAGTACATTTAAGTTATTTTCATTGTATTATGACAGAATTAATAATTAAATTAACGGAAAAAAAGTATCTCATTTGAAAATTTGAAAAATGTCGCAACAATTAAAACAGTTCCCTTAATTGTCAAATGTCAGCACATATTAAATAATTATTATTTTCAGGATTAAACGAACCCATTACACTATCAAGTATGCTGCATACACCGTATTGATTATGTTTTTATTCATAATGGTGCAAAAAATATTTCTTTAATATTAACATATATTAATCTAGTAGTTTAATATATGATATTAAGTTATTGTGTATTTGTAAATAATTTTTTATATATTATAACAAATTGTGATAGAAAGAAACAAATCGTTTGAATTTTTTCATGAAATATTTTATGTAATATATTTTTGCCTATTTAAATCATGTATTTTTATTTTTTACCTACCTTTTTTTAACTTGCATTACTTCTAAAAGGAATAACGAAGTAAAAATTAAAATAAAACTCGATATTTTTAATACAAAATTTTTTATTTTTATTTTGAATACAACGATATAATTATTCAATTTAGATTTACATTACATTAAAGAATTAAACGACGGTTTTTGGTACTGTTTAGGATGATGTCGCAATAAATTATTATTTTATGCAGTTATTAAAAAGTTACTTCACAAAAATATTTGCCTTGTGATATATTTTGGTGAAGCAATTTTTTGATCACGTATTAATTACTTTTAGTCAGGATTTAAAAAAACATTGCTAATTTCATATTAATATTAAAAAATAAAATAATATTTTAAATCAATGTCTAAAAATATCCACAGTTAGTCACTAAATATTAAAACTGTCATTTATTAGAGAATAGTAAATCTTAAAAGTTGTATTTTAAATCACAGATTCTCAAGGCTATATTTATCAAAAATAACAAATATGGAATTAAACAACTAAAACAAATTCTAAAAAAAAAGAGTTAAATATTAGTGAATATAATATAATCATTGAACATACCAAACTATCACGCCATAAAACCAATCAATACACTTTCAATGAGATAAGTCCACAGATCATAAAAAACAACAGTCTCATTCAAAACTATATGTGTACAGTATCATAATTAATAGGTAACGGTCAATAATATTGGAGGCACGTAACTATTTTTAAGTTTAAATAATAAGACTTAAATATTTTAAATTATCAATCTTAAGTAGTAATTCTGGTCAAATGTCGATTTTTTTTACAAATTTCTATTGTTTATTATATACAGGTTTAAGAACAGACTATAAAAATATGGAAAAATTCAAATTATTTCGGGTTTTATAATAAACTGAAAAGCTCACGTCTCGCAAAAAAAAAAAGGCAAAACAGCTCACTGACGTTTTTCTTATTATTTAAATTAAATATAATACTTTAAACCCTACCTCCATATACTTAAATTTAAGTTTTGTCGCTGTATGACCACAAATTGTTTGAAAATGTAACATTGAACAGACGCAAATAAATTTTACAACCGAAAAGTTCTTAAAATAATACTTGTTTATGATAGTACGAAAAAAATTTGGTATTAAAATTGACTAAATGAAGGATATTTAAGTTGTATTATATAACAAAAAAAAATACGTAATACTTATCAAAAAACTTAATTTTAACAAACAATTGAAATTAAATTGATCTTCATATAAAACATATTATATATCTAACGTCTATAACTTTTTCCATCTTCAAAGGACGAATGACAAATTCACACACTTAAATTTACTCTTGTCAGTCTCAACATTTCTTAACACGTCTCGTACCGTCCGTTAAAGACTAATATATTGTTAAAATTATATAGAATAAAATGGCAACATTACATTTCCAAGTTATAAACTTCCAGTTTCTGTTTACCATTTATATGTACGTTAATCTCATTAAAATTCTAATCAAAACAAATACATAGACTTCTTTCACATATTCTCAAAAATACAACAAAAACTATTTAAACGTAACAAACCACATCGGTTTGATGAAAACAATAATAGTAGTTTTAAAATTAAGGTAATTTTAAACACATTTACCATGATTCTTCCTCACATTCTTCAACATCATTAGAAGCTTGACCACGAGATTCCTAAAAACAAAAATTAATACATTTAAAAATTACGTCAAATCGAAGTTATCTTAACTACAACAAAATATGTAATATTTAGTATATTATTATAGTAAAGTCAAATCAAATTCAGGAGTTTCCCCATTGTAACTGACAACTGACCAGTTTGCAGCACATATTGCTGTCTAGGCTCCTCCTATTTGATTATTATAATTAAAGTTCGGATTAAATGCAAACGCATACGAATATACATCTGTATATTTTTGCTTACTGTTTTTGTATATTTCTTACAATTTTGGTGGATAAATGTCCAAAAACAAATACAAAAATTTGTATTTACCGCCTCAAATTTTATTGGTGTATCAAGTATTACGCACTGCTATTTTTGTCTCCATTTTAAATTTACTACCACAAGTTATTTAAAAAATATATATGTAATAATTACGTTTTTAAAATCTGCCGTTAATTCAAAATTATACAAAATTTTAAAAATTGTAAATGAGATCTATTTTTATATCATGTTTAACAAATATTTTAATTTTATTAAAATTCAAAAAACCAAATTTTTAATTGTCGAGTCACAAAATTTTGTAATTTCCATAATATTCGGATTCACAGCATAAGCGGTTAGGTACCAGTGAGTTTTGATGGACTGATTTATAGAATTTCTGGTGGAATGTACCAGAAATTCCATAAATCAACCCAAGACTCGATCAGTAACTGATAACTAACCGCTTATTGCCATGAATCCGAACAATGTATTTGACAGAAAAAGTTACTTATTTTTGCTGTTTTGGAGGTCAGGGTCGGCAGAACAGATAAATTTTGAGTGTTAAGTAAAAAAGTGGTGGGAGGACTGAGTTGGGCAGTTTTTACTTTCTTATACCAATGTTTTTCCTTAAATATGGTTTTTGGAAGATTAAAAATTATCAATGAATGCAGTTATATAAATGAAAATTTAAACTAGCTTTTTATTCATTAATTCTTAGATAAGGTGAAAACAGTTGCACGTTTAATATTTTTGATTATAAATTTTTTAAATGCTTTTATAATTTCTGGTGGGTAATTCGACACACGCAAATTTTTCGAGTGTCTAGTACAACATATTGAAGACTAGACTGATGCCGACCCTGTTATGAATTATACTGCATATTTGGGGCTTATTTCGTGTATATTTGCATGCATATATTATATCTCTGGACCTTAATTATAATGTTTAAATCATCTCTATGTACAAAACAAAGACAGGCATCAGTGGCGTACGCAGGGGGGTGTTAGGGGGGGTTAGAACCCCCCCATGACATATGTGATCTTTATTTTTAAAGCAATATTTGCAACATTTACTTTGGAGACCTTTTTTTTTTTTTTTTTAGTCATTACCAATTTCAATTTTCAAAAAAATATTTTTTTTCTCTTTGAAAACCCCCCCCCCATGACACAATCCTGCGTACGCCACTGACAGGCATATCAACAAACATTTGTTAGACTGTGACATACTCTGCAATGCAATCATTCCATACATATTTGTGTAACTTTGTATTGTATTGAAAATTGCAACAATTGTGAATTTTGTAACAATAAAAATTTGATATCACAAATAAATAAATAAACAATATTAGAATTAAAAAAAAAATGAAAGTTTACAACATACCCCTCTAACATCTCGGCCACCAAAGTTACTTTGTCTATAACCTCCACTGGATCCTGCCCCAATGTCTCTTTCTAACCAACTAGGAACCTGTTGATCTGCTTGTTTAAGTATTCGTACAAGATTAGCAGCAAGATGTGCATCTTGTGAAGAATCGTAGAAACTAGTAGCGCGGCCACGGTTTCCTACACGTCCAGTACGGCCAATACGATGTACATACTCGTCAATCTCTTTTGGAAGGTCAAAGTTTATAACATGCTTGACATTTTTTATATCTGAAATTATTAATAAATATTAAACCTACTAATCATGTAATGAAGATAAATAATGTATTAATTAGATTAACCAAACAATTATGGAAGTAATAGAATAAAAAACTGACAGAAAATGTATCATGTTAATGATTATAAATACTAACCAAGCCCTCTAGCAGCTACACCAGTAGCAACTAAAATATCCATTCTTCCTGTTTTGAAATCTAGCAACGCAGTTTCACGTTCCCTCTGCAAGCGATCCCCATGGATGCTGGTGCTTTTTAGATCGTTTTCGCATAAATACGAAGCCATAAAATCTGCTGTACGTTTAGTTTCAACAAATACAAGTGTTCTGTCGCATCCTAGACAAAGATAAAAATATATATTATTTAATTTTAAAAAAAAAATTAAAAAATACAAACCTTCATTTTTTAGTAACTCAACAAGTTTATTACGTTTTTCAAACTTTTCGACTTGATAGAAAGATTGTTCAACATCAGTACAAGCTCCACCGACAATACCGACGGTTATGAATAAATAGTTAGTTAAGTACTGTCCAGCCAATCTTTGAATTTCCTCTGCGAATGTAGCAGAAAACATAAGAGTTTGACGTTCACCAGCTGGAACCATAGTTTCATGGTTCATTAACTTTTCCATTTCTGGTCTAAATCCCATATCTAACATTCTATAATAAAAATAATAGCAATTAATTTTTAAATTCAAATTTGAAGAAAATTATCAAGTAATTTTTAATTAAAATATATATTCTGAGAGGAATCAGTCATGCAGACATTCACCAATTTTGATCACATGCAAGCAAAGCCGCAGGTAAATTCTAGTTATAACTTAAATGTATTAAATATAGATAGCAGTAGAACAGTTATCATAAAATTCTAAAACAACAATTCAGCTTTATAATGCTAAGATGAATATAAAAAAGTTGACTCACATAACCAATCAATAAATTGAATCGGTGAGTGAAAGAACGATATATCTCCAAAATGACCATTTTGAGAAAAACGAAAAAAACTGTTTTAAAGGAGAACTATGGGTTATTTGGTCTAATTATGTATTGTGACATTATAGAACTTATGTTAACCGATAATAATACGTACATAAATAAATTTAAAAAAAATTGAAAAAAAGATATTTGAAAAAAAATGACCGGCAGTTATACTGTTCTTTCACTCAATTAAAAAAAAATTGCAAATTTTTTTTTTATTGCTTTATTTTCGGCTTTATTATTTTATTTTTTATTATTTTACAAAAAAAAATATTTGTAATTTTTTCTCAGAATCTTCATTTTTGACTTTCCAAGAAATAATATGGTAGTAAAATTCGAGGATTTCGTCAGAAAAGTAAGGTAAAAGTAATTGTAAAAAAAATTGAACTACCCCCCGTCGCACGTACGATGTTGGTCGATGTATTATTATTTTGCTATGTGATAGAGCTATGAATTTTAAACATTTTGTCTATCTCAGTTAAAATTGCCATTTTTGGCACTTGTATTGTTCTTTCACTCACCGATTCAATTATGCTAATCATGTTATATGTGGTCTACCGGATATTTGGTATTTCTGGAGATTGTGTCCCCTTTTTTAATTTAAAATAACTGCCAGTTTGACAACTTAATTATCACAATATGGAAATGAATACGAATACAAAGTATGTCTCTTTAGCGTTATAAATCTATGACACGTTAAATAACAGTGCTTCAACCAGCAGACATTTTCAAGTGATGGCATGTATTTAGAACCGAAGGTAACGTAACTTTGGGATACAAAAAAACAGCAGACCACATACAACAAGAATGGTAATGTTTCTTTTTCATATTTAAATGAATTTAACATACCTATCAGCTTCATCTAATACGACAAACCGAATAGAATTAAATTTGATACGTCCACTGTTAGCAAAATCCATCAAACGGCCTGGAGTAGCTACTACAATATGAGACCCTTTCATTAGCTCACGAGCTTGGTGTCCGGCATATGTTCCTCCATATAATACAGATATTTTAATAATAGAATTGAATGAAAACTTTCTAGCTTCTTCGAAGATCTGTATTGCCAATTCACGTGTAGGTGACACAATAACTGCTTGAGGTTCTACGTAATTACTACCGATTACCTAAGAGTATAAATTAGTGTTATTTAATATATCGTGAGCTAAATATATTTTACTTACCATATCTCGTGGGTCTTCAAGTAACGCATGTAAGATCGGCAACAAAAAGGCTGCTGTTTTTCCAGACCCGGTTTGAGCACAACCCATTACATCACGACCTCCCATAATTATAGGAATAGCGTGTTTCTGTATAGGAGTAGGTTTGGTGTATCCAGATTTTTCAACATTAGTTAATAAATATGCCCGTAACTTGGAATCTTTAAAATTAGTGATAGCTGGCGGGATGTTATCTCCAGAAACCTTTTAAAAAATTTGCATTTTACAGAAAATATAAAATATATAAATACAGTATCATGATATTAAACTTACGCTAACGGCAATATTGTCGTATTTATCAAAATTAATGCCGGTAGTATTTCCAGATGAAAACATCTCTGTTTCATCATTCGTTGGCTCGGGTGGTATGTATTGCTCCTTTGGTTTTTCAGGAGCATCTCCTTTATCACCCCAACTACCACCACTACTTTCACCACCCCCTCCTCTACCTCTGCCGCCTCCTCTACCTCTTCCAGACCCCCGACCGCGGCCACGACCACCTTCCCTTCTTTCTTCACCAAATCTGTCATCTATAAAATTTATCAAATTTTAACAACACAACTTAAGTATTAACTTATATTTAATTTTATTTGTAATTACCTTCATTGTCATCTTTGTTATCTCCCCAACCATTGTCTTCAGTGTTATTACTGTGTGAAAATCCTAAAGCAAATTATTTATTAAATAAACAAATCATTTATTATTATGAACATATATTATACCGTTATCTTCATTTCTAAAACTCCGGCTTCCACCTCTGGAACCATTGCTACCTCGACCTTTAAAAAAATGCATTTTTTTTGTTCAAAACTTTTATCCATAAAGATATATTATTGGAGCGATAATTCCTTAGATTAGGGAAGGTTATTGATACACAACAACCAACCCCAGTACATATACGAAACTGTTATCAAAACCAAGGTTATTAAGCTATACAGGTTGTCTCATAGGGTAGTTTCAAGATATTGGTTGATGATTAAGGTAAAGTTAGACGGGCAATAATATTGCCAGCAATTCTACTTAAGTTAAGTAAAATGAAACAACAATAAAATTTTTATTAATTGCTATTTTCATTATTGAAAATAATATTTGAATTATTTATTTATTATTTTACTTTATACGGGCGGACGGGTATTTAAACTGATATCCCGCATAGAAATTCGATGAATCTGGCCACTTTATCATTATAAATATATTTGTCTTCATTTTGATGCGAACTTTAAAAATGGCGGTATACAGTATACTGCAAGTATTCCGTTATAGAAAATTCATCATCGTACTTACTGTATTTGGAATTATGAAGTTACGAGAATATAGTATAAAATCTAAAACGGAACAACGATCCAGTATACAGAAGTGACGTCAGAAGTATATGTGAAATTTTGACATTAGATGTCACACGACTCCCCTCCCACTCATTCCCCTCACCCATACGCTTAGTTATGAGACAACCTGTATAGTTTAATACCCTTGATCAAACACTAATTACATACTAAACTGTATTAAATTTCAAAATATAATTAAGTGGACAAAAAGCAAATCTTTTTCAAAATACTGACGTCGATTTGTTCACTGAAAATATTGGTTCAAAAAGAACAAATCATTCATGAGTTAAACATTTCTACTAACAATGCGTGAGCAAAGTTAATCTATTGTATATCATGTATGCTTTAATTTAGGGTTACGATTTAAAGGCTGTAAAAAATAAGTAGTGACGTCTACACTCGTATAATTTGATTTAATTTTACTCAACATTGTTTAAATTATAGTAGGTAAGAATATAATTTATATCAAACATTTTAACGATCTGTTGTATTGGAACATAACCTACAACAATAACTTACCTCCACGAAAGCCACCTCTACCGCCGCGTTTTACATCATTTCTGGAATTACCAAAAGAATCATTATCATCATCTTTCCAGCTATCATTACTAAAAGTCTTTCCTCGGCCGAATCCTCGCCCAGAATCCAATTCTTCAAACTAAAGACAAAATATATTTTAAAGATAATCTATAAATTTTGTTATAAAAAATATTGCAAATATGAATCTATAAATTCTGTAATGTATTTTCAACTTCAACATACCGTATTTTCGCTGGAATTTGTATTACCCCAACCTTCGTCCATTGTTCTTTGTATTTGGTTATTTACGTATTTAAAAACTGTAATTAAGATAAAATACAAACACTTGACACGCAAATAATATATTACATTAAAAACGAAATCGGTTTACAAGATATTTCATAATTTCCTACAGCTAAACGAACAATTCATCCGGTCTTTACGAGATTACAAACAGGTAACCACGTGTTGCAATTTGATTTTGAACTTGTCAAAATTACAACATTACAAGGTCAATTATATAGATTCGCATTTTCCGTATTATTAGCCAGAACTTTAAACTTTACAATTATTATAAATTACAATATCAAACTTTAATACACCATAAATAAACCAAAATAAAAAATACGTATATTGTCTCACACGTACCAGATAAAACGCGGTAATTTTATGTTATTTAGTTACATGTTACATAGGTTAGGTACATGTACCGGTTACATGAGTAATTTGCAGTCGTAAAATACTGAAATATATTCTGTTGAATTTTTTCTTATTATAAAATTTAAAGAGTAAAACGGCCCAACTAATTTTAACTTTACTACCTACTTAAATTCTTGAACAAACCTGTTTAAAAATGTAGACACTGAATCCTGAATCAACACTAAATTATCAAATTATGTAAACACAAATGCATTCAATAAATGTAACGGTAAAAATATGTATTATTTCAACAATTAAATGTTGCCATTCGTCGATTATGTATATTATTGTAGACTTATTTATTTATCCAATGCGTTCTGAATTTAAAACAATCTAATTCGTTTCTACAAAAAACAATTAGCAGTAACGAACAAAACTCAAGAGATTATTATAAATTAAAAACACGATAAACAAATATTCAAAAGTGTCCAATCAACATAAAACTTGATAAAACAATATGTAAACTTGACGAAACTTTATCTCTGGATCCTCTTGTATATACATATCACCAGGATTTAGGCCAGCCGCACATTGGAAACGAATTTGTATCGCACGTAAACCTACGACACTGGTCGTACGAATTGAGTGCGCATACTGGTTACGTTTTTCTCCATCAAAAATGCAGTAGTGTTCCGATGAAAATGTTAAAATTTTATATAATTAATATATATAGTATAAATAACCCTTGTGTTAATGGATAATGTTTATATATTGCTTAATGGATAGTATTGGATAGGTACCCGTGTACCTATATATGATTTGTACTTATGATAAGTATTTACGCTTTAAAACTTTTGCGTGGTATATTTATGCCCGATTTCTTCTAGAAACCTGGTACCTTCTATGGTACCTGGTCTTTATCGAATGGATAAATGTAGTTTATCTCCGGCTATTGACTAATTACATGTTTTTATGTTTACTTAAAGTTGGTACTGGTCTTATGTCTAGTTTTTTTAAGTATATTTCCAGTTTCGGGGTTGGATACACTGGTTGTCAAATTTAAAAATATACATGTTCTGTAGTATTATATTTTAAGGTTATAAATATGTACAAATATAATAATATGATTAAACACACAAAAAGTATAACAACAACTAAATATTTACAAGGAATAAAAAAGGCAATGAACTTTACAACTTTTGGAAATGACGTTTCTTGTCTGACATTATTTTAATTATCATTGTAAACAAAAAACTGACTTCAATTCTTTACATCAAAAAAACAAGGGAGATTATCACTCAAATATACAATTCATAGCACATAACCATAGAATATACTCTCAAGAACGGACAATCCCATGTTAAAAACCTGGTACAAAAAAACGGTGTCGCCATCTCTCGTCAAACGCAGCAACTAACCATTGCGGCTGCGGCGGCGTATATATAGATATATGTACAGTACACATATTATATTTTTTTATATACCTATTTGAATTAAATCTAATTATTTTCAGACAATTATAACTTATATTATAGAACATAATATAATATATAAAAAATATAAGTTATAAATGCATGAAAATAATTTAAAATGAAACAATATTTTCAGATTTAGTTATAATTTTTATTAACAATACTACTATAAATACATAAACGTTATATAATATTATACAGAGCTTATTATGTCAAAGTCATTAAATATAAGTTGAATATCACTGATATGTATTACATAAAAAAATTAATATAAATATTACTGCAAGTACACAAAATAAATATCTCAATAAAATTTAAGTAAACCAATTACTAAATATTAATAATTAAATATACTCAGAGCTGTGTAGTACTTAAGTACTTTTTTGAGTAATTGTACTTGTACTTAAGTACATTTTTTTGAACTTATGTACAGCTCTGACTTTACTTATATGTATATACTGCAGTTTCAAAATATATATCTTGTAGCTTGTACAAATCATATCTGATAATCGATACTACTATATCAGTAAATATAATGAGTAATTATACATATAGTTATATAAATACTTAATTATGTCTATATTTTAAGAGGAATCGGCATTAACATTATCCTCATGAAATATCATTCTCTGGTAACTTAGCTACTGTAGGAAATGCAACACATCCATGAAATTAAAAGGTACCAAAATTGATCCATTATTAAAAATACAAGTAATTTCAATCAACAATTATATTAAATTACCATAGAATGAGTTAATTAATTCTTTAATATTTAATAATAATAAATTATTTCTTAAAAATCTACAACCACCCACATAAAACACACATATATGTAATTTAGGTAGATACATTGATTTTATGTGTACGGCTTGTGATATACCAAACATTTACATACATACTATATATTAAATATGTATATAAGCAATATAAAATATACCTACTATCGTGTATTCCCACAATGTGTATATCATTGCTTCTTAATTCATATATATAATTTATAGGTAATATTTATGTAAAAATTAACTTTATTATTTACAAACCATAACTTGCCAACCCTTAGCTATGCTTCTGTTTGTCCCATAAAAAAAAAATATATATATATACTGTATATAAAAAATATAAAACAGCTAAAAATATAATGAATTACAAAAATTATTAGGTATTATATAGTCGTTATAGAATTTTTTATTAAGAAAATTGTCTAAACTGCAAACACACGAAGAGGCAATAATTAGTTTATTCATTTAAAATCAGTGTCCGAGAAACTTCCCGATTTGGACAGATACTGTATTTTAATGTTTGATAAAATAGTCTTGATTTTAAAATAAATTCATTTGGTTATACTGCAGCTTACCATGCACTTTGTTTTCTGCTTCGAGGTAACAATATTCTATGTTCTATGCTATGTGTTGGAAGTTTTAATATTTTTTAATAAACGATAACATTTTGGATATATTTTGTACAATTTAATGGTCTTTTCTTTCAAAGTTCAATTATATTTTTTAGCTATAGATTTTTTTTTAATTGGGACATGATTAAAATCTAAATACCTTGTTCCGGTAAATCATTAATCCTCTGCTGAATATCTTGTTAATTCTTTTCAATTTTATTTCTAAATGACAATATAAGTTTCTTCTATTTTCTTGCTGCTTTTTCTTCAGTTCATAACTTCTCCTTTCTGTGAAATATAAATTGATTATTAATTTAAATTTATAATATACAAAATTAAATACTGTGCTTAAATAATGTTTACCATTGAAATTCTGTGTTGTATTTTCCATGACTATAGCCGTTATAGCTAAATTACTTTATTTCTTTGCTGATTGAGGACAATGTTAATATTGATTCTTCGACATGTGTTACTTCAAAATGTTGTTTACAAATAACATTGTGTATTAAACTTCTTTCTGATAATTCTGGATTTTGATATTTCTTAACCGTATTGTATCTTTTTCTCTTCGTTATACAATGAAGATGAACATTCGGATTATACGTCTATGTTGTAATTTACAACTTCGTATTTTCATACAGAACTCCATTTTCTATAAGTAAGAAAATTACAGTTAAAATATCAAGTATTTATATTTATTCAAATATTAAACGGACTGAAAAAATAACATTTTTATATTCATTTATTCAGTTATTGAGTTATTTTTTATTAATTTATTATTATCATAAATAAATAAATCATATGGTATGTACTTACATTTATGAAGTTCTTGCAGTTATGTACCACATAAATGTATTTAATAGTTTTTAAGACATATTTAATAAAAACTAATTAACAAAATATGTAAACACATTGATTTGTATAACTATTTTTTATTATTTACTGATATTCTTTAAAATATTAAATGATTAACACAAATTACGACATAAATATTATGCACTCATTTGACAACCAACAATCATGGTTTATAATTTTTGAAGCTGATTGGTCAATCCGTCAGCGAATAGACATGCGCTTGCGCATTAATAGATTCTGAGTTGCAAACCCTTGTGGGAGTCTTGTGGCGTCCTCTCTCGACAAACGCAGTGACTAACCATTATTTGTCGCAAAAAAGCCCATATGAATGTCACGGCACTGGCACATAACAAAACAAATATCATTGAACACACTACAATGTAAGTATAAAAGTTACATCAATCCACATTTCTTTATAATAAAAACAAATTCATAAATTTTAGATTGAAATGTATGCCTGTCAAGTATTTTATAAAACTGAAATTGATAATTAAATAAGAAAATGCCTTCAAACTGTGATTTGTACTAGGTAATAATTCATTCGACTAAAGTGTTGTATTGCAATGCTAAAAATATGCACTGGTACGTACAAATTTTTCTCGATTCATTTATTACGGAGACCATATAGACGACATATTCCTTTTTAACATAAAAGTAAATAAAATTAAATACATTATTAAAATGAAACTTTTATTTTTTCCAGATGTTACATGTATAATACACAAATAATTGAAATCAATACACCAGCATGACGTTACGTTAACCATGATTTTGCTTGACTGTTCTACGGTAGCTCCTAAAAAATACACACACATAAGTAATAACATAATACATACAAAACAGTTGAATTATTATAATTGTTAATAATACATACATGTATCAAACTCATCAAATTTTTGTATAAAATTATAATCTGTTAACTTATAAATTAAAATTTTTTTTTTTAAAATAAATCTTATTAATTATGTTGCATTTGTTTTAATACATCTATCATAAATATATAATATAATATTAATTAATCTTACCTTCGAATAATAAATTATTTTGTTCCGATAAAAATTTCCTCGCGATAAAGTTATTTTATTTCAGGCCGATTGAAAAGTGCTGTTTCTTTTTTAACGTTGTTTTAACTTTCATTATTATTATATGAAGGAACTCTTCTGATGACACTGAATTCATTCTTATTCCTATTAAAATTAAATCATACATATTTATATTATAATATTTCAAGCATGCATAACGCATAAGTAATATGAATTATAACAATGGCATTTGAAACTTACCCTTTTAAAAATTCATTTTAATATACATTACTGGACACGGAACTGTTTTCAATTTACTTCAAAATCAAAAAAACTCGATTATGTAAAAAAACTTTGAAAATTGACATAAAAACATATGTGGCATCCATTATGTAGAATTTGTAGAATGACAGATCAGCAAAAATAAGCATTCTGCGCATGCGTGAAGCAGTACCTGTCAGCTAAACGGTCGACTCGCTGCTGTTAGTTTTAAATAGTGTGCTTAGGTAACTTGTCCCAATTTACGTTGTTTTTCGCTACTTAACTAGCCTATCAAGAAAAATAGGCTGGTAACACTGGTTGGTCTCAGAAGTGATGCAAGTTATATATGCTATAACTGTGCATGTTATGTTGATAAAATGAATTTTGATGGTGTAACTTATAGGTACCACCAAACGAACTGGTAAAGTGGACAGAAGAAATCGGGCATTAATGTTGTTGTTAGTAACCTTACGTTTTATTTTACAACAATCGTGTTAAAATCAATTAAAATATGTAAATAGAAAGCAAATGTTATTTACATCAGTGTAAATTTGTGTCCGTACACCAAGTTAATACATTTTTTTATGTCTATTTTGTATTTTCAACGCACGCGCGACGTGATGTAACCGCACCTATAAGGTGCGGTTACATCAAGCGCGCCGTGCCGCGCCGCGCTGCGCCGAACACGCAAAATGTTTATGTTTGTCTGATGGGAACGGCAAACTGCGCACGAACGCGCATGTTTGTGCGCGTTCGTGCGCGTACATTTACGATCCGCTCGGAGTCGGTACATCAAAGAAAAATGCACGTTTGTGCGCGTTCAGTTTAGACGAGTTAAAGAACGTTTAACTGAAAATTTGAACTGTAGTGTTGTATTTGACCGGTGTCATTTTAAAGTAAAACAATTAATCGAACTTTATCGAAGTAAAGAAGTCAAAGCTAATCGTTCCTTAGGTGGAATTGCCTTTCTAAAATTGGTATCTTTTTTTATGATTCTTGGTCCAATTAAATTCAGTACCTAATAATTCAAAATCTTCGAACGAGACACAAATTTTTTTTAAAGTGTCCAGTATCCAGGGCCGGATTTAAAAATTTGCCGCCCGTAAGCAGTTGCGAAAATTGCCGCCCTTTTAGATGAAAAAGTTAAGTTTTTTATTTATGAAGAAAAATCTAATAATAATAATTTTGAATACCTTTTTTTCAGCTTTTTTACCTTTTTTTCTTTTTCATACCAAAATTTGCCGCCCCCAAAAATTTGCTGCCAGTTTCTATATGTGTAAAAGTGGTAAATTACTACAAACGCTGCAGGCTGCAGCAGCAGTAGTTTTATCACAATTCATGGCGAAATTATCATGGAACTTACAAAAACACTAACGTGCATTGACAAACCTCCGCAATCCCGTAGTTTTGCACGAACACAAATTTTTGGTTTTGCGGCACGGCGCGCTTGATGTAACCGCACCTTATAATATCCCAACAAGTTCTGATTTATTTCGGACGTCGGAAATATACGCGCGTATACGTACGACTAGTTCTCACCCAGTGTGCGAGCTCCCATAGTATCTGTATCGTTCGCGTGTTATCGTACGTGTTCGCACGATTCAGATTCGTACGAAAACGCGTCCAATGTGCGGCTAGCCTAACATAGTAGCGTAGCGGATAAATGAGTGCAAGGTATATAAATATAGAGGTATGGCAATGCGGTCGTTGACCAATCAGCGGTGGCGCGGGAATTGACGTCACTGGCGTACATATTCAAATGTTATAAAAATGTATAATTGCAAAAACATTCTTTAATTTATTATTGTTTTCGTATTTTTTGACATTTTAACAATACATACAATCACAGAAGTACAAATTTAATATTACAAAATTATAAAAAGCTGTTAACACGATAAACCCAGTTTTTGTATTGCCAACTTAAAACAGTAAAAGTAATGCTTCTCGAATACACCAAATTGTCTGTGACAGCTTTTTATGATTTTGTAATATTGAATTTGTACTTCTGTGATTGTATGTATTGTTAAAATGTCAAAAAATACGAAACAATAATAAATTAAAGAATGTTTTTGCAATTATACATTTTTATAACATTTGAATATGTACGCCAGTGACGTCAATTCCCGCGCCACCGCTGATTGGTCAACGACCGCATTGCCATACCTCTATATTTATATACCTTGAAATGAGTGAACTCGGAAGTGTGAGAACGTGAAATCGCTATTGGTTGTAAAGAATATGTTGTTAGCATGGTTGTTAGATAACGAACTTCAAAATATTATGGAAAATATGTGTCTGCTCATGAGAGGGCTTGTGGTGGGCTTATCTTTTATCACACCATGCTTATATACTTATATGTATGTATTAGCACCCTATCAAGCAGTGGCGTAGGTAGCTTTTGCGATGGTGGGGGATATGATAGTATTAAATTCTCATAAGGGTATATTTTTTATGAAAATCATCTTTTATGTGGTTCAAAGTACAAAAATTGGTTATATTCTTCACTTAGATGTATTCATTATTGAAAAAAATGATCGTATATTATAATCATCTTATAATTTTCGTACTCATGGGGGAATTGATCCCCTTACCCCCTCCCCCCCCTAACTACGTCACTGCTATCAAGTGTCTGAAGCACCACCTTAATTTATGACTAATATTTTATTTTATGAGACTATATAGTAAAAAATTATCTCCATGAGTTAAAAAGTATCAATATCTCTTAATTTATTGATTGGTGATTGTAGCATCGCAGAATAATAAATATTACCTCTACAGTCTACAAGAGCGGTGGGCTGGGGCTCGACAGGGCCGTACTTACACATTTACACATGTTCAGGCTCCAGGCACAAATGAAAAATGTATTCCCATTGAATAAATGCAATTTTAAATAAAATAACATGACATCAATATAAATACTAAAATTTATTTTTAATATACATATATTGTGAAAAATTACTATGTATATATCTATATTTCAGATATGATAAAACATTTTAATATTATCACATACTAGTTTTTACCTAAAACTTCACAGTAATACATAAAATGTTTATAATCATTGAATAATTTTACAGTACAATACATATGATAGCTATGTATATTTGTTCAATTTTTCATCCATTATTTATATTATAAAAATCTAAAATATATATTTTTGTGAATACTTTATGTACAAGAAACATTAGAATTTCATTGTTCTAATTTTGATAATTTTAAATAAGTACAAATTTTTATATTACATATTTCTTTTTACATGTTATTACATGATACTTCATAAAACAAAGAAGTAAAAACCTTTAATAATAAATATAAATATGAATTACTAAAGGAGTCTTCAGAGGACGAGGATTAAATATCCACTTAATTTAAAAAAAACAAACATTATATGCAGTTAAATAGCTGACTGACTGAAATAATTAATACAGAAATATTTTTAATTGCAAAATATATTTTTTAAATTAGTTAATAGAAAAAATTGGACCTAATTATGAGCACTTCAAATAATGCATAAATCGAATAATAATAAATAACATTTTATATATTTATTTATAAGAAATGTATAGAAACTACATACAGATATGTTAGAATGATATATGTACCTATTTATAAAACAATCTTTTATGAGTAGAGTTCAGTATTTGTAAATATAAATCAAATATAAAAAAATCTCTTTTCTGAGTATATAGAAATTATTTAATTTTTTATAACATGAAAGACAACTAAAATATCAATTACATTGTATATATTATATTATGTACTTGTTAACTATCCACCCGCAAATATAAACATAAACTCTAAGTATTTATAGCCATCGATATTAATACAACTGCTATCCTTGGTTAGGGCAACCTCCAGTGGTGAAACTAGGGCGTTATTTAAGTTTAAAATGGTGACTCAATCTCCACTGCAACTAACTGGGATAATTATAACAAGTACCATAATTTATTATATAAATCAGTGTTCTTTCACTTACAAACAAATGCATGTAATTGTATACAATAAATTAAACATACTGTTGTCTGCAAATCAATTGTTATTTTGTTGAAAAAGGCTGAAAATATTAACCTTTTAGTGTGAAATTAAAGGTGATTAAACAAGCTTTATGAAAATATAATTTTTACATCTTTAAGCCTTGGCGTTTAAGACACCATTTTAACGGGCATTTAAAAATCCAAACTATGTAAGTGAATGAGTCTGGCACTATAGCCATCTTACAGTTTGTATTTTCAAGATCAAAGCGGCTGCTGAAATAGTGTCTTAATTGCCAAGGTTTTATTAGCCTGTTTAAACGCTAAGTACGTACAATTTGGGTGTATATTATACTAACATAAAATGCAGATAACTAATTTGTAGTATCTATTACAGTACAATCAAAAATATTTGTGTAGGTAAAATAATATTAGGTACTAATATTTTCTGTCATTTCATGTTTTTTGTATTATTGTCATTATCTTTTAATAAATTGATAAAACAAATAAAAATATTTTAATAAAAATAACAAAAATATAAATTCTTATAATATAATAAAAATTATAAAACATCGAATAAACGAAATAACAAGTTGAAACAACAAAAATAATATTAAATGGCACGTATAATAAATAAAATTTCACTATCTTTTCTGAATATTCAAAGTAGATTCTCTTCTTAACATAAATTAGTTTTTAAACATAGCAAAACTTGGTTATAGCATCATCGGACCACTATAATAATCCTGGCATTAGAACCAAGGCGAATTAATATAATTTCTAACTATATAGTTACCAAATGAGCACTGTTGAATTCGATCAATTAAATTCACATATAAAAAAAAATTTCTTCCCATTTTATATTTTTCTGCAATAAACAATTATAAAATGGGTGTGCAGAACAATTAAAACTGTTCATGTGGTGAATTTATACAAACTTAACTACTTAAGCTTTGGCAGTTAAAGTAATATTTCAATGGCGGCTTCGACTTTAAAAATCCATACTACATAAATAAATAATTCCGGCACCTTAGCCACCATTGATGGTTAAAGAGCCAGGTTCATTTAATTACATGGTTTGGATTTTCATGGTCAAAGCAGTTGATGAAACCCTGCATCAATTGCCAAGGCTTTATTGCACCCCCCAATAACACAAGTTACAACAAAGATGACGTTCAAAACGATGTTGCAATAACCGAGTTGAACTATATATTATATACTTTTACATCTTTTTAAAATTGTTTTTTAATTTATCTATTAAATAAAATATGTATAAAAAACAACTATTGATAGTTTATTTATGTTAAAAGTATTTAGTATGATTCAAGCATTTAATATAATAAACAGTTATATTTGATTAATATAATTTAAAAATTGCCTAAATTTATCAGGCACTATAAAGTAACTACTTATTATATGATAGGCCTGAATAATATAAATCACCTGTAACATATATAAACACACACAAAATATTTATAACACACCAATCACACTTTTTAGTACTTATAAAACTCTCTATGGCAATATCGATGTTTCATTAAAGAGTTCTGATCTTCAAACTTCATATAACATATATCACAATTGTACGTAATTGGAACGAGTACTTGCGCCTGAACAATATGAGTTTGTGGCGTAACCATCTGCATCTGTTGTTGCTGCTGCTGAACTTGTTGTGCTTGCTGTTGCACCTGCTGTTGATTCTGTGGCTGCATCTGGACTGTTTGAATCTGCTGTATTTGTTGGACTTGTGGCTGTAACTGTAGTACAACGATCTTTTCGTCTTTGTGACTCGTTTTCCTATGCTTGTTCAAGTTATTCTGGCTGGTGAACTTCTTACTGCACAATTCGCAGCCGTACGGTTTCTCACCCGTGTGATTACGCATGTGTTTCTTCAGACTGCCTCGGTCGTTGAATGCTTTCTGACACATCGTACAGCTGTATGGCTTTTCGCCGGTGTGTGTACGCATGTGCTGCGTCAGAATCGCTTTCGAGGTTAGTTCTTTGTTGCATACTCGACACTAGCATTAGGAAAAGAAAATGTGTCAAAATAAACAACTATAAATATAGCTTATAATCACAAATAATTTTCTTTTGGGTTATAATTTTGGTAGTTGATTTACGTTGTACAAGAATTAAAAAAAAGTCATATCCATAAGTCGATACTTTTTTTGTTACTGCCAATAGGCATGTGGACAGTAACAAAATATCATTGAAATTATGATTTTAAATAATGAAATAGGTTAAAAAGATTCTGAAAAATGTATTTATTTTTATATTAAAAGCGAGATTAATATAATGTTTGCTAAAATAAAAATGCAAAATATAGCATCCACCGTGTTAAATGAAACCACCAATCACACGAAATGACGTCACGGACCACGAAATGTCAAAAGTAATCGAGTTTTATTTTAGATAAATATCAATTCCTCTTACAAGTTTATTAGGTACATACCTTATTTAAGAACTTATATACTATGGAATTCATTTTTAACACACAAAATAGTTAAATTACTGTCTAAATCAGAAATGTTTTATTATTGTTGACAAGGCGTGTGACGTCACAAACCTCGTATGTCACCTGCGAGCGTTTTGGCGGCAAATTCAAAATTAGTTTTAAAAGAGTCAATTTCTGCAATTAAACCTTTATTTTGTGCAGAAATAAGTATTTTTTTGGAAATAGGAGACACGTAAGATCATCATAGAATAGTTTTTCAAAATTAGTCCACATGCCTATTGTAGTATTTTGTATATGCACTCTGAAAGAAGTGAAGAACTCACCTGGAAAGGTTTTTCCCCAGTATGCGTTCTTATATGCGCTGTCAGGTTTGGTTTTTGGCTGAACCGCTTATTACAAACATCACATTTGAATGGCTTGACGCCTGTGTGGATTCGCTTGTGCGTTGCCAGGTTGTACACGGTGCTGAACCGCTTGCCGCACGCATCGCAGCCAAACGGCTTCTCACCCGTGTGCATGCGCATGTGTATCGTCAGTGCGACTGTGTGGTTGAAGCCTTTGTTACAGATGTCGCACACGTACGGATGCCCACCGCTGTGCATGCGCAGGTGCGTTTTCAGGCTGAACTTGTGTGCAAATGTTTTATTGCATGCATCGCATCTGTTGGTTGGAAATGTTATTTGTTTTAGAACAGTGTTTCTTAAACTTTGGTAACTACTGAAGGAATCTATCAAATTCAGATGTTATATTTTTACATATTTGTATACAAAATAAGTTTATTTTTACAAAATATTATAATATTAGATACTCTAAATTTAATATCAAACAAGTAATTTAACATTATTAACTACGTTAACATGGAGCAGTCTGTATAAATTTGAATTTTGTGTATTATAGACAATTTAGTGCAGTTAATTTCAATGTAAAACATTTTTCAATACGCAGATTAATGTTTGGACATAATGTAACGATATGTAAAATTTGAACTGAAAATAGATGTAAAAAAATTATTACCTAAATGGTTTTTCACCAGTGTGCCGTCTCATGTGACTAGTGAGGGCTGCTTTTTTTAAGAAACCTCGATTACACACTGTACATTTATGTAATTTTTCTCCAGTATGCAATCTACGATGTTTCTTTAAATCCCCTTCCTTTAAGAAATTTTTATCACAAAATGTACATTTGTATGGACGTTGCTGACCTGTATGTGCTCTTTTGTGAATAACAAGATCGTGGCTTCGTGTAAATACCTATATAAAACAATAATTTTATGTGAAATATTTTATTTTCAGTTTTGAAAAGAATGCTTCAATTACTTTAATTTCTAAGTATACACAATTATTGTTTTTACAGTAATGAAATAACGTAATCATCTAAAAAAAACTATTCCAGCTTTTATACAATTTTATTATTTTTAAATTATATTGCTTTTGTTTCTAAACAAAATTATTAAATCAGAGTTTTAAAGATTTTAAAGAAAAATTGGAGAATTTCTTAAGATTTTGAGCCATATACTGTTTTTTTTTTATAGATTTATCTGGAACATGTGAATAAGGGGGTTGGGGGTTAAATGTCCAGTTTGCTAGTTTACAGTCTACTACTATCAAAATTAATTTATATATCATTACAAAAAACTAAAAGCTTACTTTATAGCAAAAATTGCAAATCAGTGAATGTTTTTGTTGTGCTGCTAAATGCGCTTTCCATCCCCATCCAAATACGATAGGTTTTTTAGGATTTTGTGTAGCAGCCGCTTCGAGAAAATGGCAAAAGTTTTCTTCTGTTTCACCTTCTGCCGTTTCAACAGGTTGCGGTTGAGGAGGCTGATTTTGAAATTCATTATAGTCGCCAGGTATTATAGGTCGTAATGTTGTTATATCACCGCCTTGTTCTATAGTACGTCTTAGTGCAACGTCTGATTGTATACATAAAACTCTAAACTGCTGTGCGGCTTGTAATCGATTTAAACAGATTTCGCAAATAAGTGATGGTAAAGAATCACCAAGCTGAATCTAAAATACGTATATTAACATGTAAACATAATTTTATATACATAGGTACATAGATTCAAGATTCAAGTATGTTTTAATAATAATTTATAGGTATATTTTCACATCGTTAGGTATATTGAATTTAGTATAAAAAATTTATATTTATTAGTTAATTAAAATTAAATATAAAAAAATATTTATTAAAAATATTTTATCCACGACTTATATCTCTCAGAGGGAATAATGAAAAAAGAACTTTTCTGATTGGTGCATCAGAGGGAATAATGGTCATTATTCCCTCTAAATGCACCAATCACAAAATTTCTCAAATTAAATAATACCATGGAAACAAAATGCACAAATTCTAAAGTCTAAAAAATTTATTTGCGACTGTCAAATAAAACACCTAGTGTTTGTGTATTTGTATTGAGATGGATAAAAATGAAGAGTCTATTACTTGTACACCTCCCGAAATTGTACTACAAGCTGCAGCTACTGGAAAAATCAAAATGCATAATTTATAATAACAGAGTTTGTATTTTGTTTCCATGGTATTATTTAATTTTTATTAATTTGAGATTAGAACAAAAATTTTTGTGTTGAAGCTTGCATTCCTTGTATTCAGTTGTGTTTATGAAAGTAAATAAAATAGTCGTAGATAAAGTACAGTATACTACTCGCAATAATGGCTATTATAACCTCGGAATTTTTTTTCTCCCTCGCCGCTACGCGGCTCGGTTCGAAAATTATTCCTCGGTAATAATAGCTATCATTATTGACTCGTGGTATAATATACTATTATTGTATCACAGATTGATAACATAAAATTAAATTCGGTACAATATACTACAAAAGTTATTAATTTGAAATATTATAAAAATATAACAAATATAAAAGTACTTGTTTCATCAAATATAATATGAGGTACCTAGAAAGCACAAGATATAATGCATTCGTCATTAAACATTATTGAATCTTATGTACTCATATACGAACACAAAATATGGAATGTTTAGGAGACAAAGAGACATACTAATTCTGTGGATCCATCAATATTTTGGATACAAACAATTATACTTACGCTTACAGGCGCGCATTCCATAATGGCAGCCGTAAAAGGCTGTATATCAGAAAATTCTCCAGTTTGTTGTAAACAAATGCGACATATTTTAGTGGGATTACCCATATTATTCGACATTTTCTTAATTCACTCGCATTTAAAACAAAATGGACATAAAAATACTTATTGGCTTTCTAGCGTCCTTTTATGATCTCTTTATCTAACTTCGTTTTTGCTTTCTCTCTCATTGATTTGTTAGAAGAGTATATGTTGCATGATCCGCATGATCCCTTTGCAAATATAATCTTGCTTTCTCTCTTTTGTACGTTAACATTTCTAAAATGTATATAGCTTTAACTCTTTTTAAATTATAAAATACATTTGAAAAAACTACTATATACCGTTCCTTTTTCTTCATTAGAAATAATAATGGTGGATGTATTACATAAGATATATTTATGTATATTTTTTTATCTCAGAAAATATATCTGTTCACAATAACAGTTATGTATCATATATTATATAATTAAATTACTAATCTAATAAATATTTAATTTTAAAATTAAATAAAACAATAAAATTTCTTTATAAAATAAGTATTGTTTTATCAATATATTAAAGTTCATCTCATCATCAATAATATACACAGCTAGTGCTCTTTTTGTAAAGCTATATAATCGTTATAACGTTTATAACTATCTGTATACTGTTTCTCCGGACTCCTAAAAAAAAAAGTCATCAGGTGCAACAGTAAAAATAAAAAATATTTTCCAAAATATATAATAATACTTTATTTATTAATCAATCATATATTGTGTAATATTTTACTACACGAAAATTTTAAAGTTGAGCTTCTGAATGATTTTCCGCTGTGTTCCAGCTTAAAACGAGTCTTGATTGTATGTTATATATTAAAAATGAATTAAAAGTAACACTCAATATTGGTTTTGTAGTCATCAAATTTAATCAATCAAATAATTTAATCAAAATATTAACTTTCTTATAAGTATAACACTTTTTTTTATTCCAGTAGAAAAATACATATATTTGAAATCATTTTTATATTTTAGTATGAATTTAAAATTACAGATGCAATTTAATCCTTCGACTAGGGGTATCAATAAAATTGTTAATAACCGATCACCGAATCAGAGCATATCTTAAAATCATTTAGGCAACAGATGTGTTTCATAAAATTTACTTTTTGTCATCTATTGACGAGCCCCTTAGTAAGAGAGTTAATAACATAGTAATACTGACATTTTTAATGGATATTTTATGTACCTATACGATAAATATAAATTATTAAATAAATATTTTTTAAATCTTAATCTAAGCTTATTCAAAAATATTTTTTGTCACTTTATTCATTCATTATTTTTAAATTTTTAAATGTATTAATCTTTTATGTACGCGCATTTCATTTTTTTTTAAAAAACTTTTTCCGCAAATATCACATTTTATTTTACTTTTCCCAAAATGTTTTCTTAAGTGTTTAAATAAAGATGATTTACTAGTATGAGATTTTTTACAAACTTCACATTTAAGATTTATATGACATAATTTATGATGATACAATTGTTCACGGAAGCGAAATGTTCTTGCACAATATTCACATGAAAAATTCTCTTTTACTGTATGATTAAGTACATGTTTCTTCAATTGATGTGTTGTAGAAAATGATTCAGTGCATAATTTACATTTATGTAAGTTTTGAATATTTATACATGAATGTTTTTGCAAATCCTTAACATTTGAAAAACTATTAGTACAATACATACATACTATTAATCGTATTTTTTTATTGCATCTGAAAACAATTTTACAAACATATTAATATCAATATATAATTAATATATATTTTTATGATTCTCAAGCCAACACGATATGATAGCAGAACAACATTGAAGAAAAATTTATTTACATTATTATATTGTATAAAATGTCCAGGATCCAATTTAGAAAAGGATAAAAAAGGATTTGTGAAAAAAAAATAATACTAAAGATGAAACCTCAATTGCAGCTGTGGTTGTTTCCCATTTTTATCTAAAATAGCCTCCAGCTTCATCACCGGAGATTGGTTGCTGCAATGATGTGTAAATTATATATAACAAGAATATCAAGAACCTTGATGTAATGTTGGTTTGAGAAATTAATATGAGATTAATATGAACATACCCATCATTGGTAGTCTTGTTTTTTTTGCTCTCAATGTTCTTCACCTTTTGATGAGTAATTAATTTTGCACAATTACTTTTAGATAAACATTTTTTAAATCTTGTATTTTTCGTTTTTTGATCAGGTACTTCATAATTATTACTAATATTAATTGGTGTCTTTAAAATATTTGTACTGGATTTGTTAATATTATCTTCTATACCAATAGATAAATTAAAATTGTTACTACATGAGAAATCACTAACAAAATTTGAGTAGTTTGATACATCTAAGAAGTCATTTGACATTATCTGACTATTCTCAAGACATGTAGCTAATATATCAGTGCAAAATTTGTTTTCCATAGAATTTTCATTTAAAGTCTTTGTATCTTTAATTATTTCAGGTTTAATATCATTCGTTTTGTCAATATTAGTATTATCACAAGTATTTTGTACAATTCCTTCTGTATGAGTACCGTTCGTCATATCATTATCAGGATTATCAGTATTTGTTTTAGTATTTGGTGGTATTACAGGTGACTGTAATATAATTGTTTTAGCATTCAATTGTGGATCGATAATAATTTGATCTTGTGAAGAAAAACTTAATGATCGTAATTTAAGATCTGAACTAATACACAAAGCTCTGAAATCCTGAGCTGTTTTTAATTTGTCTAAACATTTTAAACATATCGATGAAGGGAACCCATCGTTTTTTAAAATCTGTAATTGATTTATTTATTTGTTAACCTTTAATTAACTATAATTTTTAAAACTTACTTTTACAGGAGCACATTCCATTATAGCTGATAAAAATAAATTAATGTCAAAAAGATCTTCACCTTGTACTCCGTGTATTAGGCAAACACGGCAAACGTTTTTAGTATTGATTAGTATAGCGGTAGTAGTCATTATTTAAAAAAAACATATAAAATTAAATAAATAAACACAACTTTTATTCTATTATGTCAAAAATGCATTTCACAGAAAATATATGCCACAGAATAAAGATAATTGTATGCATTTACATAGATTATAGCCACCTAGTGACGTGCTAGTGACCACTAAGTGACTAGATTTATTACAACGGTTTTTGCCTGGGTTTTTGTTTCCTCGGAATATCGAAGATACGAGAAGCTTTGTGATCGTTTTAAAATGAGAAAAAAAAATTCTGATTTTTAAATTTTAATTTGATCTTTCCGTTTCAGGTCAAGACAAACATTTTTTGTTCCGTGTCTGTCTGTCACACGCATAACTCATGAACTACTGAACCGATATTAACGAAACTTGTTTGGGTCTCGCTTGAGGACGGTCCCATTTCAAAATCATGTATAAGGGAGAGGGGTGACATCCCAAAATATTTATTTTTTTCAAGATATCTTAAGAAAATTTTATGGAATTTTTTTGTAGAACATTCAATTTCCTGTAAGACCATAAAATAGTAAATATAGATCTGATGTAGATTAAATCTCATCACTAATTAAAACACTTTTAATCAAAAAGAACCATCCATTAACTTTGAAAAATGATTAACTAATTTATATGTCTTGAAAATATTCAATCTTCTGAAATATTAAAAAAATTTATAAATAAAACAACATAAACTGTTAAACATGTTTATTTAACATGTCCTTCAGTATTATATTTTTTTTGATAAACAATTTATTGTACAAGCTACTTGTCTTCAGGTTTGGAGAAGACGAGCGTATATCCACACTTGCCACAGTAGTGCCTATCTTCCATAGCAGCCATGAATACACCGGCTCCACACTGTTCACCTGGGCACTCACGGCGCAATCTATGGATTTTACCATTTTCGTCAACCTATTAAAAAAAATAACGAAAATTTTATTCCATGAGCATAATATAAATAAATTTTAATTTAAATATTCATACCTTATAAAATTTAAGGACAGCTAACTTAACCTTCTTCTTCTTGTGTTTGATTTTCTTGGGTGTGGAATAATTCTTCTTCTTACGCTTCTTGGCACCACCTCTTAATCTTAATACTAAGTGAAGAGTAGATTCCTTTTGAATATTATAATCTGATAATGTTCGGCCATCTTCCAGTTGTTTTCCCGCAAAAATTAAACGTTGTTGATCTGGAGGAATACCCTCTTTATCTTGAATCTTGGCTTTTACATTTTCTATCGTATCAGATGGCTCGACCTCTAAGGTGATGGTCTTACCAGTAAGAGTTTTAACGAAAATCTGCATTTTAACGTTATGCAGCTACCTGGAAAAAAAGCATTTTTTTAAATTACAATACTACCTTCTAATTACTATGTTTCAATTGTGGATTATTTGCATTTAATATACTGGGTGAACTTAGAAACACATATCCAAAATGTATTCTTCTTCATAAGTTTTTAACAATGCAAAACATTTTTTTTTCATATTTAAAAAAAAAAGCAAGTCCCTTATTTAATTTTCATCAGTCCAATTATTGTCAGTCATTAATTAGATATACTTTATTTGGCCCACTGTGTAATCTGTCATAGCTTTGTGGCACGTTTCTGCTTTATCAATTATTTAATATTAATATGCAACTTGAAGTAATCAACATATTTTAATTTAAAGTTTATATTAATTTTTTTAAGTGTTGCATATTAATAAATTTCTATTTTTCCTTTTTAACAAATTATTTTTTTTTGCTTAGGTAAATGGTTTAAAATATGAAATAATATTTACTCTTGTGTCCAGTATTATAAACGACCTAGCAAATTTGCAAGCTAGCAAGCACTCTCAAACGAGATACCAAACTTATGACAGTTCTGTTGATGACTTTGACAGATTTCGCGCAAGCGTTGTATGTAAAAACCAACGGTATTAAAACAGTTGTGCTATTATGAAAATTATTTTATACGGTCAGAGTCGCCAACTGTGTTACAATACGTTGAAGTGTCACTGCTCTAAATTCCATAATTAATCCATAGATACTATAACAGTGCTTGCAAGCTAACAAATTTTGCTAGGTCGTTTATAATACCGGACATTGATATAATAAATAAAAAAACTTTTGAAATACAACATAGAAATGACAAAACGATAGTAAAATTTATAATTTATTTATGTGATATTACAAAAACATTTTAAACTAAAAGAACAGCATTAATGACACCATCATTTTCTGGGTTATTTGTAACCTGAGCATATTTTCCCCATACAACTTTTCCAGCTTGTGTAACTAAACCAAGTTCTGAAATATTAACTTCAATCACTGTCCCTTTTGTTATAACTCCTAAACTTGTGTACATTGCAGAATTTGGATTCTTCTTAACGCCTATGATAGGTAAATGGAACGTTGCTTTTAATTCAGGATGTGTTACGTGCGCTTTCTTAAATCTCAAACCCATTGGTCTTATAAATCGTTCGAATTTTGGTGGTTTTCTTGTAAACCCTTCACCAACAAAAGTAACTTTTGTGACCATTCGTTTCCACGCTTTACGTCGTGATTTTCCGGTTCTCATAACTTTGAAAACTTCTGCATCAGCTTGGGCTCGAACTTTTGGTATAGGTACATCCCATTTTCCAGCTTTTTCTTTCCTTTTTTGTTTAATCATATTTGATAAAACTTTTGCTCGAGACTGTACATCACGATCCAATAAGTATACGGGTAATGCTCCTTCAGATACTTTGTCAGTTTGTTGTGCCACTTTCTTCTCTTCATGTGCTTTAATTTTCTTTTTCATCTGTATCTTTTCATTTCGACGTTCTTTATTAAATATCTTGGCTTTAATACCACGTAAATTTTTTGCCATTTCCGCTCGCTTGTGTGGCTCACGAGCCTCTCTTTTTCGTTTCCGTTCTTCATAATCTAGCCGTCTACCGTACAGTTTACGGTGACGTTCAATGTATTCGTTCTGTGGCATGTTGTGTGTATTTTAACTTTCTAAAAATAAAATAAAAATAGTTATTAATTATTGTTCAAATATAGTTACCAAATAAATTCTAAGAGGTACGCGTCTTAAGAAATTACATTCTAAATAAATGTAAGACCAAACGGGTACCTCCCAGAATATGACAAAATAAAGCATTATTAGAAATTTTGTTTGAGCACTTACCTTTGATTAGGTTTCAAACCTAGTCATATTCAAAAAAAATACCCGAGTGGTCAGGTATCAAATTAAAACTTTGTTTTAAATTAAGAGCAAAATCACAAACTTATTAAATACTAAACAACACGCGTATAAAGCGTATTTCAAACAAGAATTGAAATTACATTATTCGACCATGTGGCTAAAATGAAACGTCAATAAATTTGCATTTATATTGGATCTTTACACACAAAATGAACAATCTACAGCGTACCTCGTAAAAATGCAGTTTAATAACTATTTTAAGGCAAAATGTCAAAATAATATAAAAGTTATTAAATAAAATCTTTCCGATACTCACCTACACAACAACCATTATACCACACAGGAAAAAGGAATTGTTGTAATGGCCGCTTAATGATTTCCCGTGTTTTACCACAACATTTGATTTGAAACGAAATTCCCCTATTTTGAATAGGTTATGTGTGGTAGATGTTTTCTTTTGACTCATTTGACAGAATAATTGTTATTTGTGAAAAAAGTGTTTTATTGGTAATATAATTTATCCGGTATATAACATGATATAATCTAATACTAAGTTAAATTTAATGTAACGTTGATTATACCGATTTAAAAATGCCTTGTTGGTATTATGAGAAAAAAGAACTTCGGAATACACCTTCAGCAGCTGATGGAATAGAATACGATACAGAATGTAGATATCGAAGAGAAGGTGCACGTTTTATTATAAACACTGGAACGAAAATGGACCTAGGTTATAATACAATGGCTACAGGCGTTGTATATTTCCACAGATTTTATATGTTTCATTCGTTTAGAACATTTCCACGTTACGTCACAGCCTGTTGTTGTTTGTTTTTAGCAGGAAAAGTGGAAGAAACACCCAAAAAATGCAATGATATCATCAAAACTGCAAAAATTTTATTAACAGATACTAAGTTTGCAACTTTTGGCGAAGATCCAAAAGAAGAAGTAATGACTCTGGAACGAATTCTTTTACAAACAATAAAATTCGATTTACAAGTAGAACACCCTTATAGTTATCTTATTCAGTATGCAAAATGTCTTAAAGGTGATAAAATTAAACTACAAAAAATGGTTCAGATGGCATGGACGTTTGTTAATGATAGTCTATGTACTACACTTGCATTGCAATGGGAACCAGAAATTATTGCAGTTGCCTTAATGTATTTAGCTGGAAAATTATCAAAATTTGAAGTGGTTGATTGGGATGGAAGAAATCCTAAACATCTGCGATGGTGGGATATGTTTGTAGAAGATATAACGATGGAGTTGTTGGAAGATATATGTCATCAAGTTTTAGATTTATATTCAACTAACAGCAACAATCCACCTGATAGTCCACCTCTACCAACGAAGCCTAGTACACCACCAAGGTAAATATGATAAAGTAATTAAACTCTAAAAAGATTATATTTAAAATCTGCATTTATTTTCAGATCGCCGCCTAAACAAACAGCAATGGCAATACCTGTAAAAATATCTACAACAAATAATGGGCATGAGATAGCAACAATGGAAAAATTAAAAGAACCACCTCCTATTGCAGTAGTTCCTACACCAACGAAACCGATAAAAGTATTAGCACCCGAAATTCCTCACTACTCTTATCCATTTAACGCACCTCCTCCATTAGGATCGTATCCACCTACTTTCAGTACACCGATACCAACAGTAAGTAAATAATGATAAAAATACTGTAATCAGAGTTCTTTGAGATAATAGCATAACACTCTGTTTTCAGGTAGCACCACCACATATGAACGCCCCACCTACACATTTGATCAATTCTAATCAAATGGTCACAGCGCCGCCTTCAATACCATCAGCACATTTATCTGCACCGATTCCAACTCAAGCTCCGCCTTCACATATACCGACACAGCCTCCACCATCAGCCCCACCGACCGTCTATCCGTCATTTGTAGCTGCAGCACCACCTACACATTTCGTAGGTGCTCCCTTTTTCCAGTCACCTGTACCACGGCCGTTTTATCCGCCACCTACCTGACCTGAAGCTTTGCCTGCTGTTGGCGAAGATGATATGGATTTGGATAGAGATATACTAAAGGAAACCTAAATATACTTTAAAAATTGATTTAATTTTTTATGTATTGATGTTAATAAAAAAATACATTTCGTAAAATCAGTTGTATATTTTTGTAGCACCTGTTAAGGCACGATTAATTTTAAAATACAATTTAATATTAATTATGTAATATATATATATAAACAATTTGGTTAAAATATTGTTAGTAATCTTTTAAAATCAAAATATGTAATTTGCACAGCCCTATATACAAAACAGAAATTATTACAGAATTAAATACTTTTGATATCTTACATACATAATACAATTAATTTTCGTTGGTAAGGCCACTATGGCGGAGTTAATTTAAACTGTAGATTCATATTTATACTTCTAATTACTATATAATATTTGTTACATATAAGATCATTCCAATCACAGAGATACTATTATTTCATAGACACATTAAAATTATTCTGTGATTTATTAATAACAAAAAGCTACAACTGAAATCTGTCATTATTGTTTAAATTTTTTATAAACATTTTTCACATACAATATAAAAAAATAATTATAATATATGATTTTTACATTTGATATGAAACTGTTTATGTAAAAAAAATTACATTTCATGTCAATTATTATATTAATGTACTTTAATTTATAGTATAAAAAATCTATAAATACTATGTGACTTATTTTCTACCAAAATAAGAATTTGTTCTGTCGTTTATGAATAATAATAATAACATATATAATTACTTATAAAATATTTTGTTTGGTACCATTGCAAAAAATATCACATATTAAATGACAGATCCCAATTGAAATTTTATTGCTCTTGCGAGTATTCTTATTCTAGACATAATATTAAAATCAGGCACTTGAAAATACCTACAATTCTAAAACTTAATATTAATCGTAGCTTATTAAAAAATATGACTCACTGTAAATAAGCACACATCAAAATACTATTAAAATAAGATTGTGACTTCTTACCACAGAACATTAATGTTCTATGCTTCTTACATTTAAAAGTACTTTTACACTTGAGTTTAAAATACTATAAAATGTTAAAATATTTAATAACAAACATTGCTTTCTAAATATAGTGTAAAAGTTGCATTATAGTATAAAATATTCAATTAAACTTAAATGAGACGTGTTTGTTTTAAATAGTGAATGAGGAGAGAATACACAAACCTATACTGAGTAATTGTTTGAACCATAAAAGCCCTTTGATGGCGGAGAAGACCAACTGTTCTTGGAATGTCAAGCTCCTGAAACAAATTTATAATTTAATCAGTTATTATTAAATTGTTTTTAATTATTGAACTTAAATTATCAAATATTGTTAAATTTTAACACTATAAAAAATAATATTTACAAACCTGATTGTGGTCAATCATATACAACAACAAATCACATAAAATAGTGACTCCAGTACGACCGACACCAGCGGTACAATGAACTAACGTTGGTGGATTTCTATTATGGCCAGGCGGAACATCTGCAGCTACACCGTGATCTCTAACTGATCGTACTTCCTCTAGGAAGGTTAAGAAACGGGATGGACTTTGAGCAGCCAAAGCATCTGTACCTCCGTAAGAAACATGCCAAACAGAACGGTAATGACGTGAAACTGTGTGACACACCCGTAATTTTGAAGTTGTGAAATCAGATGAAGAATCAGTTGGCGATTGAGTGAAATCTGTCCATATTTGGTACTATAAATAAAAAAAATTATAATGACTTCTATTTCATGAAAGAAATTTCAAAATAACTTATAGATTATAGACAATAAATCATAAAACAATTAATAGTATTATTCATCACAAAATTTTATTTTATACTTACAGGACCCACATCTACACATCTTTGTTGATTGGAAGGTATGTAACACATATCTTCATTGACATCTGTTAATAATTGTACAATAAGGTAAACGTCAGCTTGCCAAACACAATTCCAAAAATCTTCCAAAGTATTCTGCGATGGTCCCTGAGCAGCTATATAAAACCTTTGTTTATTACCTACGCTAGCAGTAATGTGTGACGCATTAACATATCTACAAAAAAAAAAATATTAAATATGTTTGAATCATGTACTTGACAGTTTTAACTCAGAAATTAAATATCCTACACAATATTGATTAAAGTAAAACAAGACATACCCATGTTTATTTTCACGAGTTAATGTCAACCGAACTCTGTTTTCTTCATATGGTAAAACATCTTTATAACGATTCCTAGTAGCATTATCAGGATGAAGTGCTGTAGTAAAATCTGCATTTGGTTTCTTCTTTGGAATCTTTTCGAATTCGAAAAATAACTGACTATCTGTTAGTTTACGTTCTAATAGTTGGCACTAAAAATAATAATATCATTTGATTAATTTTCTATTATAAACAATTCTTTTTTAAATTACTCTTACCATAGTTTCCTTACTGATTGTTGGTGGTAATGGTTGTAATCTTGGTAACCCAGTTGACCATCTGTATCTTTCTCTTTGTTCTAAATTCGTTTTATCTTTACTTTTCTCTCTACCAAGTGTTGCACTTTTAACTTTCTCACTCGATTTGCTTCTACCGCCTAACAATGCCCACCTCCTTCGTTTTTTTTCTTTACTGGAAGCTCCGCTACTTTGACTTGTATCAACAGTCAATGATGACATTGTTGAGCTAATATCTGTTATGGCACTAGAATCTTTCATACTGCAAGTTTCATTAAACTTTGCACTACTTTGCACTGACGTGTTATTTGAACTCATATAACCCGTTGTGTTTGATTCAGATAATGTATTCACATCAGTTAATGAATTTCTTAATGAACTTATATCAGGTGTTTTACATCTGGTCACTATCTCTGGAGAGGTCACATGTATTTTTACGTATGGATTATTCGTTTCATTTACGTCATTTTGGTTTGCCTGTAAATTATCATTTGGGACAGACTGAGTGTTGATAATTACATTCTGGTTCTGTATATTTGCATACACATTTTCTTGTACTTGTTTTTGCATCAGACTTGTACGCGGTAAAGGTTGTACAGGTACAGCATTTAATAATCTATATAAAAAAAATAACTTAATATGTTTTTTAAATACACAATGATCCAGTAAATAAATAATTACCTCACAGGGTGCATTTCAGGAGCAGACTGTATACTTTGTGTTCGTTCTCGCATAACTGATTCATTTTGCCAAGGTAGCGGTACATTTTCATAAATTGGTTCTGCTGAATCACTCGGTTGTTTTTGTGTCATTACAAATCCTTGAGGAGTGAATGCTTGGCTTTCTAACAATGCAGGCATACAGTAAATAATATTCCCGTGTTCGTCATACACTTTCTGAAAACTCAAAGTCGGAGCCTGAGGTGCTGCTTCGTAAATATAACGCTTATTATCCAAAACCTAAACAAACAATGTGTCATTGATAATTGAGTATTGGTCATATATTGAAGTAAAGGGGGCGGTCATAGATAAAAAAAATTATCAGTGATGGTATTTTTGGAAATATAATGTAATCTTGTTATATTATTGAAATAGTGTTTTTTTTTTTTGTAAACATCACTTCAAATGTATTACCGATTCATTAAATAAATATTTTAAATATTTGGATCATTAAAAAAATGTTTTTATTTTCTTTTTGATAAGATTAAATATTACATAAAGTAAATGACAACCAATAATAATTAAAATGTTGTGTAACAAACATTAATAAAAAAATTACGCACCGAAGCAAGATTTTCATATGTACCATGTGCTCCCCTAAATTCTTGGATATAATTAACACCTTCATATAATTTTCCCCTTTGTTGGTGGTTTCTTATTCTTGTCGATACCAAATCAGGACTAGACCCTGACACGTGACCTAATTGAGCAAAACTTTGCGGTGCCAAATTAAGAGATGCCACTGCCAAATCTGGTGTAGAATTAGAACTAAGCCGACAACTGGGATACGGAGGTGGAGGTTTGTAAAGATGTACTACACCAAAATGTTGGGGATGCAGGAGAGCACCATTGTGTTGCATGATTGTATTTTGCGTTACATCTGGATAATGATATCTATAAAACAATAAATAAACTGAGCGATGCTTTTACTAATCTATACTAATAAATGATTTATTATGTATATATGTATAATGTATATATATCGCAGATTGCCCTAATCAAAATTAACAAAAACAATAATACAAACATACCTTGCAGTGTAAGCATCAACTTGTCTTATTTCTGGCTGCGAGCTATACAACACAGTCGGGTGATTAATGTGTTGTTGCTGCTGCTGTTGATCAACTCTTGATGATCTGTACTTCTGTCGAACTGCCGTTTCGTAATCTGGAGCTGCACGGTATGAAGGTAATAATGCTCTCAATCTATCAACATCAGGCGATGCAGTCAGATCTAAGCAAGAAGTAGATTGAGCTCGTTGGTTAAAGGAAAGCTCTGCTGGTTCGAGATACTGCGTATGTGTTGGTTGTGTAAAATCTATTCTATCATTATTTTGAGCATATGAAGATGTAGGTATATGTTCACGACTTTTGTTTAATTTCTCCTGTAAATCAAATTTTTACTTTAATAACATGAAAACAGACATATACTTTATCACTTTAAATTTTATTTATTTTAATTAGCCATTAAATAGTATTAAAATTCAATTTACCTCAGTTCCAGCTCGTTCAAACATAGTATTACTCATCACATTGTTCTGTATATTACTGTGTACACTACTGTTATTACTGCCATGTGTTGTATTACTGGATGGATGGGAAAGGTCAAGTTGCTGCAATCGAATATGAAATGAATGTTGGAGCACACACATTCGCCAAACATGTTTCGCTGTCTCTGCATCTACAAGTTGAAGACATGTGCTACGAGCATTGTCTTTAAATTCCAACGTGAATAAACGTTTGTGATTTATCATATTACTTATTTCATGCCATCTGTAATTAAAAATAAATTACTTTTAATATTATTAAAAAAATATATTTTTTTCTTTTATACATTTCAATCTTTTTGGATTAATTCATTTAATACTTACAAATAAAACTTAGGTTGACTTTCATTTGCTAGTTTGACCGTAATTCCATTAAAAGATATACCAATAAATACATCTCTATTTTCATCATCACAAGCTTCAAATATTTCTTGACCATAATTGTCAAGCTGTTGGCATGCCGCTATGTATCTTTCTTCTGCAGTGCCCGATGGCATTCCTCTTAAAGCTGCATGTTGTAAAGTAGCTGCTTCTGTTAAATGTTCAACTAAATCTGAATCTGAATCAGTCATATGCTGAAAAATTAACAGTTAATAAAATTTGTAATTTTTTAAAATAAATAATGGTGAATTCCAGTTCTCGTTATTTGTTTTTTATGTACACTTTATTCTGTGATCTACACAAACCTTTGGAAATAATTGGAAATCTTTAAGGTAATCAGGAGTATGTCGTTCAGAATCATAATTCCCAAACTCAGCTTGCATACTATAACTTGCTAGTAGAACAGCTTGTTGTCGTGAAGTTATTATTCGTCCTTCAATTACATCCGTCTATAACAACATAATAAATAAAATATTATTATATTAATAACACAGTAATATTTTATAAATCAAAAGCACCTTTAGCTGCAGAAAATAATGATATCTGGAGATTTCATCTACTAGTATACTACTAACATCTTGCGTTATATAAAACATAACCCGCAATAATAAACGAAGGCCTGTAGCATATTTGTCTAACTGTCTCTTGACTGGACGTTCCATTTCCAGCCATCGTGGAGCATTACCTTGTCCTAAAAATAATCATTATTTAATTAAAAACTTTATACATCTAACAAAATAAATAAAAATTATTATTACCTTTAGGCATATATTGCAATCCAAAAAACTCTGGCTGATTCAACCCCAAACGTTGACAAACATAATCCAAACAATCTTGACCAGTGCTTTCTGAAGTTAAGGTACATTCCCAAGAACTTCCATCTAGTAATTCTACATTACATACAAACAGAGACTTTGAGGCCACATTATACTGACGAGATTTCTTTAAGCGTAGTTTAAAAGGCATTTTGATGTTATTTTAAGTACCTAATGAATTTAAAAATAATACTTTACAGAAATCAAATACATGTTTACATTAAAAATATGAGTCATGAATTTGTGTACGTACATAAAAGCTTTTAATAAAATAATACGTTTTACAACTAAAAAAATACTGTTTTAATATATCTGCTTCATTCACATAAAGAAAACCATTTTAAAAATAAACTCATTTTATAATTTACTGATCAACTGTCATTTAACAAAACGTCCATTCTTCATTTAAGGTTAGGAACGTTAAGAATTTAAGAATGTTTCGAAACTTGGAGCATTCACTTTTGTTATGTTGTTAAAAAAGCATTGTTTTTATTTTCTTAACGTTTTTTAATTAACATTTAAAATTTAAACATTTAAAATTAAAATATGATTTGTTATATTATTTTTTTGTCTCATCTTTTTAATAATTTATATTTATTTATTTAGCTATTCAAATGAACTATTCAAATATTTTAGTTATCATTTTAATTAAATAACATAAATATTTCCTTAATTATAAAAATTGACTGTAATAAATAAATAAAATAAAATAAAGATTATTATTATATTACTAACTACATACAAATTCGTATATTATATATTATGTATTGCCATTTTATTTAAATTTATTGAAATAATAAATGTCCTTGAATAAAACATGTTTTCGGTAAAGGGACCTAGAAAGTCATGATAAGAAATTATATATAGGAGACTATAAATACTGCACACTTTAAAAATAGTATTCTTACATTTGAGAAAAAATCATATTTTATTTTCTGTAACTAAAACCCAATTTTTACAAATTACTAAGTCAATTAATATTAAAATTTAAGATAAAGAAATTAAAAAAGCGTATCACGATGACGTATTTAATATTACAATTAAGTATTTTTAAACATACTGTATAGTAGAAAATAGTTATTAGAACGATATATATTTTATTTATGTATGATAAGAAAATATTTTTTTAGATATTTTTTAGTTGAATTTATTGATATTATTAATACTGAAAAATGGCCACTACTAATTCAAAATTATTTCCAAATTTTGCTCGACACTATGCTAGAAGTATTAAATTTAAGGTAATGTAATAAATTTACATATAACTAGTTATCATTTATAAGATTTTATGTTTACATAGATATTTTTAATAATTATGGTTTTTGAATGCTACTTTTATACAAAAATTAATATTAAGTAAATTTATATTGTGTTTAATATTAAAGTATGGAGTTCGATCAAATTGTGTATCAGCTGAAAATAAAACCTCTTCACCACCATTAAACCAAACTTCAACATCTTCTAATGAACTACTTTTTCCTGGCATATGGAGTACAAAATGGACGAATACTTTAAATTTCATAGGAGCGGAATCGTATCCAACAATACCTGTTTATCGTATCATGGATACATCTGGCACAGTTTTAGATGAATCACAGATGCCAAAGTTAAACCGTGAACTTATAGAAAAAATGTACAAAGATATGGTAATGTTAAGTACAATGGATAATATTTTATACGAATCTCAACGACAAGGACGGATATCTTTTTATATGACTAATACTGGTGAAGAAAGCAGCCAAATTGGTAAATATTTATTATTTATAATGCTGCTGACAATAATACAATAATATTGCTATGAATTCTGTGATAATTTTTAGGAAGCGCAGCAGCTTTGAAAAAAGAAGATTTAATTTATGGTCAGTATCGTGAAGCTGGTGTTTTATTATGGCGTGGATTTACCATTTCCCAGTTTATGGATCAGTGTTACAGCAATCTAGGAGATGAAAACAAAGGGCGTCAAATGCCAGTACATTATGGATCACGTGATCTCAACTTTGTAACAATTTCTAGTCCTCTGGGAACACAAATGCCTCAAGCAGCTGGTTCTGCTTATGCATTCAAAATAAAAAAAGAAGATAAAGTTGTGTGTGTTTACTTTGGAGAAGGTTGTGCATCTGAAGGCGACTCACACGCCGCTTTTAATTTTGCAGCTACGTTAGACTGTCCTGTAATATTCTTTTGTAGAAATAATGGGTATGGTTTATTTATTATCACGCTATATGTATTTTGATTTTAACTTATAAACACAAATGAACTTATATAGAGAAGCTTACAGAGGAGCTATTCAGAAGCCAAAATGATTAATCTAAAATTTGAGAAAAATTGTTACTGTCTAAATGCATTTCTTTTTCTTCTTAGATATGCTATATCAACTCCAGCTAAGGAACAATATAGAGGAGATGGTATTGCTGCTCGTGGAGCAGGTTATGGAATAAAATCAATTAGAGTTGATGGAAACGATATTTTTGCTGTATATAATGCAACAATATTTGCAAGAAACTATGCGCTTACTGAGAACAAACCGATTATTCTTGAAGCAATGACTTATAGGTAAAAAGCTAAACATTTATTGAGCAAAAAACATATAAAATTAACGTCTGTAATTTTTAAGGGTAAGTCATCATTCAACTTCGGATGACAGTATGGCTTATAGAAGTATTGATGAAGTAAATAAATGGTCTGAAAATTCAGGCATAGGTGGACCCATTTCAAGACTAAGAAAATGGCTTGAAAAGAAAGGATGGTGGGATACAGAAAGAGATCAAAGTTTTAAAAATAGCGCAAAAAAACAGGTATATGCGTAAATGAATATTGTACTGTATTAAAGTATAAAATTAAATTACTATTTCTTATTTTGATAGATACTCGCATCATTTGTTGAAGCTGAAAATAAACTAAAACCATCAGTAAAAGAAATGTTTACCGATGTGTATCACGACATACCGTGGAATTTAAGGTAATTATAATTTATAAAACTTTCGATTTCAGAATGATTATTGAACCTTGAATATTTGTTGCAAATACAAGAAAGTATATACGTATATGAATGTAAAGAGCACCAAGGCGTGTATTGTAAACAAATGCCGATAGTGAATGCTTGCTATGTTGTGTAGAGCTGGCGATATAATATAATTAATTATAATGTAATTTGAAGTCTATTAAAATTATTTCATATTTTAGGGAGCAAATGCAAGAAATGGAGGAACATATTTCAATGTATAAGGAACATTATCCCATTGACTTGCATCAATAATGTCATAATTAAATATTGTAAAAAAATTATACTTGTTATTCATTGTTGTATTTTATGTAAATTTTATAAAAACATTATTAATTACTATATAAGGAGTTTTAATTTGTAAATCCAAATACACAAATTAAATGATAGTAATAAAGAAGATATATCTGTGAAATAAGATAATAATAAAAGCTTGGTAAAAAACTCGGATAAAAAAAACAAAAAAAGACAAATATATAAGGTGAAAATGATTTATTATAAGATGCACTAAACTAAATAAAAGTTTTTATATAAAATATTTGACATCTTTTATATTACGGCACTGAATGATGGGGTACCTTTTACATCAAGTTGCGAAATTTTGAAAATCTTCCCTGCTTCCGGATTGTCTTTTTCAGACTCCAAAGCGGCTGTTGTTACAAATAAAACATCTAGATTGGGTCCACCAAATGCGACAGAAGTTACCTACAATTAAATGAAAACATTAGAAAATAATCAAGAAAATGAAATGAAATAACAAACCTGTTTTGCAGGAAGTGGTATAGTTTGTAGAAGACGGCCGTTGTCTGGGTTTATACAAATCACTCTCTTTCCATTGAAACAAGCAATCCATAAATTACCTACTGCATCAATTGTCATACCGTCAGGAAGCCCGCTAGCATTGTTTTTCTTAAAATCATAAATGGGTTTTCTGTTTGCTGTAAAATTAAAAATAATTATAATACTTGAAAATGTACATTTATTAATGATATTTTGCAGCTATTAAAATGCTTACAGATTTGACCAGTTTTAGAATCATAATCAAATTTGTCAACGGAATATCTCATTGTATCAATATAATAGAAAAGTTGTTTTTGTAAATCCCATGCCATTCCGTTTGAAATTGTAATTTTATCTAATAATTTTTCTGGTTCATCTGTGGATTTAAAGAGATAAAATGATCCCTTTTCTTTTGGACATTCACCAATTTTCTCTTCAAGACCCATCGTACCTAAAGATAAAATTTATAGCGATAAGTTTAATATTTCATTTAGTTGCTAATACAAGAATAGAAAAAAAATATTCAAAATAAAATGTTATAAAATTTTTATTTCAAAAATTAAGCTGCTTACAGAAAAACTTTTCAGATCATTATAACAAAAATATAGGCTCTCAATTAAGAAATTTATGTTGTCATTAAAAAAAGTCAAACAAAAGCAGCTTAATTTTTGAAATAAAAATTAGTAACGTTTTATTTCGAGCACCTAGTATAATAATTTAAAAAAATTGTAAAAACTGTCTAGATAAATGTTTCAATTTTTTTTTGTATTTACATTACTGATTATTTATTTTTAACTCATGTTCATACAATCAAAGTAAATATTTATTAAGTTATATAAATAGTACTTAAAACTAATCATAAGTGTCTAAGAACTAATCAAACTCTAAAAATAAAATAATTTGTTGAATTTAAAAATCAATCTTGGGTTTAAAAAAAAATCTTTTCTTACCAGCATAAAGACGTCCAAATGGATCACATTTGCCATCATTTAATCGGTTTGTTAAGTTTTCATCTTCTTTATCAACTTCTGCAATTACTTGACAATTTGAAGGCTTTGGACTTTTTCCATCCCAAGTTACTACAACTATTTTACGTCCGTGAGATATTAAGAAATCATTTTTTTGACCTTTAACTGGAACTACTAAGGTTACTGGTGCCCCTTCTAAAATAGAAAAAAATATTTTTTAAATAATAATAAGTATACAAAATACGAGAGTAAAATTACAAATACTCACCAACGGTACATTTGAAGGTTTCTCCAGTACCAGGGACATACTTATAGAAAGCGCATCCTTTGATATCAACATAATACAGAACTTGATTTTCTTGATCCCAATGAGGGCCTTCTCCTAATGTTATCGGACCTCCTACAACTTCAATAATGGGATCGGCCATCTGAAAAATCAATAGAAAACTCTGAATATCTTGAATAATATTTATATATGTTGTATTTGGAAACAAAGCTGAATGTTAAATAATTTTTTTTACCTTGTAAATAATAATGTATTTTATTATAATCTATTTAAAATTAATAAATTGATGCAAGGTTCACAGATGTAAAATAGTATTGATAAATTATTTGATAAAAAATGTTTGTGTTATTCAAGTTTAAAATATAAAGATGATTTACACACATATTTAAAAAAATGTCTTTATAACAAAAACATTTTTCTAGAATATATTTTATCATATTACAAAATAAAATAATAATTAATATGTTAATTAAAATTAAATCTAATATATTGGCAACATTTTAAACTTTATTTAAAAAAAATAATAATAAATTATGAGTATAGTAATATTAGATTTAAAAATTAAATAACAATGTAAAAAAAATATATAAAATAAAATCATAAATAAGAGATAAAAATATAATAAAATATTAATACAGACAATATAAAAACATATATGCTTACATTTTTTAATTAGGTAAGATGATTAAAAATGAAAATATAGATAAAATACTGTCTGGCACAGAGTTCAACTGTCAACTAGAGAGGAAACATTAAGTAAGAATAATATATAGCATCACCTCCCACCAAACTGGTTCAACTCAACACTGTGAGAGCTGTACTCATCTATGATTTGAATATATGTAATATGACCTAAGGTGCCAGATTATCAACATATTAATATTTATATTGAATCATTCAGATACCATTTAAATGTACTCTACTGTTCTTTTCATGAAATTAATATTTAAACAAAATAAGTACTGTTCAATAATTACTTTTTTAACATTACAGAAAAATACATCAATTCATGAAATTCTGTATAACAATGTCATATTTGATAAAGCAGCACGTGCAGAAAAATATTAAATATAAACACCAGGGGCCGTTAAGTTTATCTTATTCTACAATCACGTGATAAATTAATTATGAATAATATAAAAAATATATTATAACTTTCAAACAAAATTAGAAAAATGTTTGATTTATTTGCTATGCAATCATAATATAAGTACTCATTGAATTTCTCTTTAACAGATAAACTATATATGTATAATCAAGTATAAACACTTACGGGTAGAAACACTTGAATGATTTCAATGCCTTTTCCATAAATACACACATTGCAAATGCTATCCGATGTTGATTTAGGTATACAGATTGATAAACCTTGAACATCAGGTATTGTTGAACAATATTGTTTAAATAACTCACATTTCACTTTACTATCTTGTAAAGTAATTTTTAATAATGTTAATCGTTGATCGACCGATGAACTTATTAAATATCCAGCGTGTATAATTAGTCCAGTTATTTGAGCCGAATGGAATTTATCTGATTTCCATTGGTCGATGACATTAATATTTATTTTTTCCGAATTCATTGTTAAATTAATAACCAAAACGGAAATAGAATTGTCATCGCCTCCAGTTACGACTAAATAATTATCTTGTTTAAGTTTCTTATAACAAAAACTGTTAATTCCAGATTGATGAACTTGAATAGATGATATCTTTTGTGTAATTTTTAAATTTTCATGCAAGTTCCAAAACGTCATTAAACCATCAGTTGCCATACTAATTATAATTATAGCATTATAAAAATTTAATAATCCGACTTTCAAAATACATCTTCTGTTGTATTCTATTTGATTTTCTAAAGTCAACAAAAAAATTTCATTTTCAATTTTTAATTTATATGTTCTTATAAATCCATCAGAACAACCAGCTATAACTATAATAGAGTTATCTTTGTTTACACAAGATTTTATATCCATAATTCGTGTTTCAGGATCATTATCGGCTGAATAATTACAATGACGATTTTCTACTTTAATCATATGATTTATTTTTAATGATAGTTGAATTTTGGTACCAATAACGGTCAGTTTTGAAACAATTAATTGCGCTCTACCACCGCCAGAAAAAATAATATAGTCTGTATCTGTTAACTGACATACATCAATAGTACGAACATTTGAAAGATGGTTTCTGAGAATTGCTACATTTTCGAATACCGGTAATGCGCTACTTATTCTTAGAGTTGTATCTTCTCCGCCTGAGATAAATAATAAATCTTGCTTTGTTTGTATCACAGACATAGTATTTATTTCTTTTGCATGAAATGAATGGACAATATCTGTAGAAACTATTTGACTCCAATCTTTATAATGCACGTAATGCAGATTTTTATTTTTGATGTAAATAAATTTTATTTGGTAACTATCTGGTTTATAAAATAAATCCCATGACCTATGCCCGCCTCCGCATTCTATTTCAAGGAGCAGTGAATCTTCATTTAAAAACCACATCATAAATTTGGATTCTAAAAACCCTATAGCTGCAATTCTTGTAGTGTTGTTATGTGACAAATTTATTATTTTTGCACACCATTTAAAAGGTAGTTTTATTGTTGTAATGAATGATAATTTTCTATCAGTTGTATACTGAAATTTTTTTATAAGGCCATCTCTTCCTACAAAAAAAATTTACAATATGTACATATATCAAGCAGTTCATTAAAATAGATACAATACAATTAATTTATAACTATATCGAAAAAAAAAATTATATCTGTACACACAGGCAATTAATTTTTAATGCTTATATTATCTCAAAAATAAATTGTCTATATTACTCTCATTCATTACATTCTTTGTGAGAAATTTAAAAAATAAAGATAATTTTTAATTCTAGTTGATACAATTGTGCATTCTTCAGTTATAACCGGAGATGGAAAATGTTTCAAAATAGTATATTACATTTAAAAAATTAGCAACTGAATTACAAAATTTTTCTCTCCAAACCAGGGCAAAAAATAGAAAAGAAACAAGAATTGCCCTAATCAAGGAAAGTTAATGTAAGTAAGTAAGTCAGTCCCACTTCAGACTTTTATATGATTTATTTTAATATTACCTGCCGTTAACACGTTCTCTTCATTTTCCCAGAAAAAATAATGAACTCCTAAATGACTATGGAATTTAGAAAATGTTTGAACCAATTCTAAGCTTGATGAGTTATTACTTTTATACAAAAATATGTTACCCACGCGATCTCCAACAATTAAATCATTGTATGTAGTTTCAGTAGCACAAGTCACGCAGCATTCTTTTGACGATGGTAGTTGACATTGAGAATATGATTCAGAATCAATTTTTATTATAGTTATAAGACCTCTTAAAGTGCATACTAATATTCTATTGACATTAAGCCACATTACTGATAATATTGGATTGTTTTTCATTGTGAATATCGTTTTCAATAATTTTATTTCTTTTTCATCTTTTATGTAAATGTCTATTATTCCATTTGAACCTTAAAAATCCATTATAATTTTTTAAATATGAATAAATAGTTTTACCGATAAAATAAATATACCAGTAATTGCAAAACGCGTCCCACATTTGGTAACATCGATTTGGACATTCTTTAACAGTTCGTATTTGGCTATTTCCATCCAATTTTGGTTACTATCAGTTTTAAATAATAACTTTCCTTTTTCTGTAAACACTACAATATCATTCTCTGAAAAGAAAACTACTTTTTTTATAGTTTCAGTGTAACTGAAAGTTCTGCATATTAATTTGTCATCAATATCAAGTGGATGCAATCTTACAGCTGTGTCTCCACCTCCAGTCAGGATATAATCATTGTTACAGTCAAGGGACCAAATACATTCATTTGGATGCGGTTGGAACTTTCGTATAAAATTTCCATTTATATCCCAAATATTCACAACCGAATCTTCACCAACTGAAATTATTTTGTTTTTAATGATTAACGATTTCCAAACTCTAGCTGAATGTCCATACAATGAAAACTGAAGAGTAATTAATGATTTTGTATCTTCTAAGATTTCATAAAAACTTTTATCAGAATTTGTAGACCATATTCTTACAGTACGATCATCAGAAGTTGAACAAATAAATCTTTTTGACATGTCGTAAGTAATGGAAAATACAACACCCTAAAATTAAAATCTTCAAATACTATTTTGATAGTTCAGTTACCAATATAGCTTACACTATGCCCACGTAATCTATGCAGAACAGGTTCATCTTTATGTAATGTATGAAATGGTTTCCAGATTAAAATTTCACTAAAAACTGTACCAGCTAATATTATAACATCATTTTTATCATTAGTTACAATATTAGCACAATACAATATACATTTCTCTTCACATGACGAACATTCAAATAAACTTTTATTTACAATATCTAAACGATAAATTACATTGTGCGCAGATACTACAACAACTGAACTATTATTTAATAATTTTGCAAATAATATCCAGTCATTACATAGCCAAGCACCAATAAATTTTAGAGATACAATATTATCGGTTTCAAATATTAAATATTGCGCTATGTGATTTGCTCCATAAAATATAATATCTTTGTTATTACAAAAAATTCCATTGATTTTTTGGCCATGGAATATAAGTTTTTTTGAAATAAAATTTCCTCGTATATCATAAATATACAAATAGTTTCCAATTGCTAAAAATAATAAGTTTAATATCACTCGGTTTATCACAGAATATGTTTATAGTGGCTTATTGTTGTAAAATGTATTTGGAGGGTTTAAACTTACCAATAAAAATATATTCTTTGTAGAATTTTAAACAAGTAATATCAGTTTTTAATAAAACTGAATTCATTTTTGTACAAAAATTCAGAAATTTCAAACGTGTTCGTTATTTTGACGTTTCTCATATTTAAATTAGCAGCAAACAAAGAAACATAACCAATAATTGTTACCAAAAATGCACGGATTTATTGGTGTTCATATAGGTAATATTTTGTTATTAATTGGTGTTTCATTTAATGTTTCCAATATTATTTTGAAAATTATTGTAGGTGTTGGAAAATACAGTGAAGATAAATATGATGATTACAAAAACCTCACTGAACGAGCCTGTCTTTATGCGATTGAAGTACTCCGATCTGGAGGATCTGCTCAAGATGCATGTTGTGCTGCTGTTAAAGGTATAAGAATAAATAAATTAATAATAAATACGTTTGGAGTTTATGCCAAGTATTGCATTTATTAAAAAAAAATATTTTGTCATTTCAGTTTTAGAAAATGACCCGTTGGTAAACGCAGGGTATGGATCAAATTTAACTTTACAAGGCGATGTTGAGTGTGATGCTTCTATTATGGATGGTGAAACACTCAATTTTGGTGCTTGTGGTGCAGTTTCAGGTGTTAAAAACCCAATAGCCTTAGCCGATTATCTTTGTCGTCAACAATCAATACAACTTTGTCTTGGTTTAGTTCATCCTTGTTTACTGGTGGGAGAAGGAGCTAAAGAATGTGCTTCTAAAATAGGTCTAGAATTAATTGACAAAGAAAAAATGATCTCAAAGACAGCACTCAAACAACATAAACGGTATAAAAAATATTATAAAAGATACCATGATTTTGTACAAAGGGTAACAAACGACAATGTACCAAATAGTTATTTAAGTGGTGATAGTGAAGAAGACACAGAAGATGTGAATGAATCTAGTGATACAGCTGTCAGTATTACAAATTTAAATAGAAAACGTAAACAATTATCAAACAAACACAATGGATATAAAATGAATATTCGAATCAATTATGTTTCTAATGAGCCAAACATAGAAAGTAAAGAAAAAGTACAAACTGATACTACAAAAAAAGAAAATAAAATAAAAAAATTGAAGTTTGATGACACTTCTGAAAAAGAAAAGAAACGAGAAAATAGTACCAAAGGAAGAAACAAGAAAAACGCAAATGAAAAAGATAAAAAAGAAGAATTTAAAACAAGTACTGCAACTAGTAACGATGTTGATCAAGTTGATGGAAGTGTAAGTAGGTATAATAGAATTGTTCAAACAATGGGTAACAAAAGAAAGGATGAAGTAAGTGGATTAAAAGAACCAATAGTAAGACGTAGCAAAAGATTTCAAAATGACCAAGAAATAAATAAGTTCCGTTGGGATACAGTGGGAGCAGTATGTGTAGATGGACGTGGACAAGTTTCAGCAGCATGTAGTTCTGGAGGAATTATTTTGAAACAGACTGGAAGAGTTGGACAGGCGGCTATAATGGGAGCCGGTGTTTGGGCTGATGGGAATGTTGCAGTAAGCACTACTGGCTGCGGAGAGTATTTGATAAAGACTCAGTTAGCTAAAGAAATAGCATGTTGTTTTTCAGAAAAAAATAAAGATCTGAGCGGCATTTTGAAAGACAAATTTCTACGTATGTAAAAAATTCAATTAATCAATTTGATTGAAATTTAATATTTTAAAATTTTTAGAATCACGGATGTTGCGAACAGAAACAACTACAGAAAAAATAGCTGGTTCTATAGTATTAAATGTACAAAAAAATAACAATAATGTAGTTGGAGAATTTCTATGGAGTCACACAGCATACAATATGGGAATTGGACATATGAGTACAAGTGATTCAGAACCAACTGTAAATATAAATATTTATTAGTATATCTATTTTTCTTATTGAAATACATTTTATTTTTTAGAGTGCGATTTCAACACAACCAAATGAAACTCATGTAAATAGTTTTACTATACCGGTTAGACGACCAGAAAGCCATTCTGTTAATATATTTCTGTAAATATTAGATACTTTTGTAATTGATTATGCACTGGGAGTTTTTGTTTTTTTATTTATTTTTTAATTTAAAAACAGAATATCATTTTAGTTTGTATAAAAGTATGTATATATGAATTTACCACTTTGAATATTTATTAATATTAATTAAACTGCTGATAAAATAAAAATAACTATTGATTATTTATGGAATAAGATGCTTTATTAGATAATTCATATTGCATTGCATAATTTATTTTGGTACTTGTTGATTAAACCCCCACAAATGAATGTAGACTATAAATGTATATATGCACCAAGTGTGCCCTATTTAAAAACATTTTGCTGTGATGGAGATATAATCCCCGTTTTAAACTACAGTAGAAACCGGTCATATTGGATTCAGTTGGACTTTTATTTTGAGTCGTTATAACCGATACTACTGCACATTAAAATCCAGCTTCACCACAGAAATAAGGATTGCAGATATTGTCGTAACTAAGGAAAGTAGTGTTAATAAATTGATGTGCATGTACTCTTACTGTCTATGTTCATTAGTGGTATAATTAACAAGTACCTACCTTAATTTTTTATTAGTTTGTTTCAATTTATTAAAAAAGGACAGAGAAATAAAATGAACATATGAATATATAAAACTTATTTATTTGGTATACTGCTCTTAGTCTAAAAAAAATACAATTCAAATAATATCAAAACTATCAAAAACACGAGAATGCTTTTTGCAATATTTGTACACAAATTGCTAAGCCATCACCGATTAGCAATAAATATATATATAATTAATAATCAAGACTCTGCCAAAAAAGACTGTGTATATTTACGTTATATTATAATCATATATAATTATAAAATGTAAATGCTAAAAATACTGATTATACAACAAGTAAAGTTTGTGCGTTTTGATTATTTCATGGACGTTTTTTTTTTTTTTTATTCGCTAATCTAAATACTTATATAAAAAATGGCGAGACATAGAAGATCTACATAACTACTTTTAATACTTACACAATATCTTGAAATTAAATTTATCAAAAGAGTATGATACTTAATTTTGTGCACGTATTTATTGTTTAATTAAGTCAATAAGCACTATATTCTCTGTTGATAAATTTTATTTGTTATGCGTTACTATAAGGCCACAAATAAGAATCACACATTTTACTACAAATAATGGCTAAATAGTTTTTTTATTTACAGTTTGAAACTTGTAAATAACAAAACTGTTTTGCAACTTAAAATATCTGCTGTGCCGTAAATAAAAATATAAAATCTACTCTACTTCATAAACACTGGGTAAATACTTAATGAATGGTTAACTTTATAGCTTTGGAACTAGTTTTAAACCTAATGCTAATTCAATTTTATCCAAAAATAATATCCAGTGTACTTTTCTTCATAAAATTAACACTTAATTATGCACGTAAGGTGCTAGCACCTAAATCTTACTCTTTATAGTTTTTTTTACAAGATGCAATTTTTCATCATTGTACAAGATAACTTTCTTATAAATATTTTTAAGGCTTTTGTGATTTTCTTGAAGTAGTTCTTAGCTTCTTAAATTATAATATTAAATATTTATAAACACAATACATGCATAATTGAGTGATAAAGAAAAATATATAAATTAATATTTTACAAGATTTGTTATAGATGAGTGTTAATATTTCATAACAGAAATAATAAATATGAAAATGATGACTATATGTATGTTTATACATGTATACATATATTCCATAAAGGTAAGTTAAAATTGTACAATACTTGTAGAATCAAAATTTGTGGATACAAATAATCAATTTTAAAATATAGATTTTTCTAAAATGATTCATTAGAAACGGATATTAGAATAAAAAATAACTTAATGATATAAGTTACAAATGAAAAAAAATTAAAACTATGGCAGTCATCAAAACAATTTTTATAAAAGTATACGATATTTACAAATTATAAAATAAAATATTGTATTATCTGGCTGGATCTCATTGATTCTCATCTAATGTCAAAGTTTTAACTTGAAAAGAAATATTCTCTTAAAATAAAACTATAATTATTTAGATTTCACAACGATACTAGTTTACTTTAAATCTAAGTATGTCTACTTGTGATGTAAAAACTTATTTATGTAAAACTTAAACACAACCATACTCGTACCAAATCGCATTATCCTTAGTCTGCTGAGTAGAATTTGCATCTTTCTCGCATGTTTCTTTAACTTCTGGAGGAGTAACATCATTGTCTGGTTTCTTATCTACATCTACAGACGTTTTAGCATCACCTCCAATTACTGTTGTAATTTTATTGTAAACGAGCATAGGCCCTTGTGCGGACGGATTATTATCAGTTGGAACTGCAGGATTCGGATCAGCTTCTTGCTCTGTTAAATAGACAGTTCTTCTTGAACCAACTGACCCTAGGCTTAAGACACTACCCGTAGTGCTATTTAAACTAGCACGACGATTAGAAGTTTGAGGTTCTTTACGTGATCTATTGAACAAACAAAAAATATTTTTAATTATTATTTATCTTTTTCATACAGATAGTAGTTGATTAATCAATCAAATGACGAGAATGAACAGCTTAGACGCTGTCATTAAATGACGAATTACTCAAATAATCAACGTACGAAATCAGTATTATTTTTGTTGCAAGGATGAGTTGTGATTAGTCAAATATAAACCTATATACAATAGTATAAACTAATTTACCTTCGAACAACAGATTCCCTTAAAATACTTTCATTGAAATTATCTCTGTTTTCAAGTCTTTGAGAAATAGATTCATGAGGTTGTTCATCTATACTATTATCAGAATCATTATTACATGAATCTCCAGATCCTGTTCGTGAAAGAGTAACATCGGATTGAGTCAGACGAGAGTCATCTTGCCACGAACGACGATTCTAAAATGTTAATTTATGATTGTGTATGCAAACAAATGAACTGACATTTAAAAAAATTAACTTACTCCAGGCACTTTATTAATTAAATCTGAACCAGCTTTTCTAACGCGACGTACAAGACTTGCACCAAAACTTTTTCTAAAAATGATATAATAATGTATTATATTTTATTAAAAAAAAAACAAACTATTTTTATAAAATAATTACTTTTTAGCATTTGAACAGCTATCGAGTCTCCTGTAGTGTTCCATGATTTTATCTTCAAGCCTATCTTTCTGTCTGCAAAGTGCATGCATTTTTTCAGACAGGGCTCGTTGTTCTACATGATGAGATCGTTCTCCAGCTAACGCATGTGCTAAAAGGGTGTGATATTGGCTTAAGAGTTGCGCTGCATGACCCATTACCGCACGTCGATCACTTTCTAACTGTGATGTCATTGTTAACAGCATCTGCACATAAAATAAAATGTTTAAATTCAATTTTGACTAAATATATTGTGTTATTACTCACTTCGCATTTCTGTCTTAATTTAGTATCCTCAAGATGAGCTGAAGCAAGTTCTCCTCGAAGTGACGTTGTTTCTAATCTCAATCGACCGGCTTCAGCCCGTGCTGTTTTACTACTTTCTTGTAAAGCTCGATAATCAGATTTTAATCTCTCGCTTGCAGCAAATAAGTTACGGAAATCATCTTTAAGTCGTGAATGTTCAGTACGTAGATTTGATAAACTTTTTGACTCCGTACTAAATCAGAAAAACAATTTATTTAAATATTTACAAAATAAAAATAAAATACGACATATAATTACCGTAATGTGTCTCTTTCTTGTTCCAAAGTGCTAAGTTTTTTATCTTTTTGTGAACACAATTCACGTGCATCACGTAATTCTGATTTAGAATCTCTTAAATTGGTTTTTAATGTTTCACGTTCTGCAATTAATCCTTCATATTCGGAATTTAGTTGTTCGTGAAGGACTCTCAAAGTTACTTGATCCATAAGAAGAGTTTCATGTTCAGATTTCAACTGCTCTTGTTGTTTCGTTAACTGAAATATTAATGTTAAATCTATCAAGAATGAATTTCCAACTCATACTGTAGAAAATAAAAGAAATAAACTTGTTGTAAGCGTAAGCATGCAATGGAATAGAGTGTTGTTGAAAAAGATGTATGTAATATGTGTGCGAATCATCTTTAAATAGAATTACCATCACCAACATTAAAATGTAATTTAGCATAAAATAAAATTAAATTGAAAAGTGTTTGCACAATTACAAAATGAATGTTGAAGCTTACTTCTTCCTTCTCAACAACTAATTGACTGCTTGCCAGTTGCAGCGCTGTATGTTGTGCCGTTAATGAATTTACCTGCGATGATAAAGTTGATATTTCTACTTGCAATTTAGCGTTTTGTTCTTGTAGTGAATCTATTTCCGAACACAATTGTTCGCACTGTTGCTTCCACTCTGCACTTACAGAAGACACAACTTGTTCAGTTTGACTAATGACATCCTCTTCAGATATGAAGCCTTTATCTTTTAGTATATCTTTAACACCTTTTATTATATCGTTATTTGAACACATTTTTTGTAACACTACATCAACAGATAATTCATCTGTTATGTCATCGTAACATAATCCTAACTTTTCAAAAACAGATTTAAATTTTTCTGTATTCAATTTTGCAGTTATGAGATCATTTTGAAGAGTTGATATTGTTTCTATCTGTGTTGTATTTTGTGATACAAGTTCTTGAGATTTTTTCTCGAGATCGTAAAGTTTTTGAAGTTGCAAAGAAGATGCCTCTAGTTCTTTATTAAGTTTTGTTATTTCTTTACTTTGTTGATCATTCATGGACATTTGTTGATCTAATGATACGTTACTAGACTAAAATTAAATAAATAATGTTAATATAATAATTTTAAAATTGATAAATCGATGACAAACCTCAATCATTTCTTTTAATTTTGCGACTTCTTTTTGTAAATTAGTGTTTTCTTTTTCAAGTAACGTTATTCTTTCTCGTCTTTCTTCACAAAGTTTTTCATTTTCAGAACTTTTATTAGCTACTACAGTTAATATTTCTAATTCTTTCAATGAAGAATTTAAAGACTTTTCTAAATCATCAGCTCTTATTTTTATTGTATCGCATAGTGCTTGAATGTTTTGTTTTTCTTTGTTTAATACTTCAATATTTCTTTCTAAATCTTGAGTTTTTAAACGCTCAGTCTATAAAAAATAAAGTTAAAAATATTATTCCATAGTCATCATTTATTAAGTATATATTCTTTGAGAATTTTATTACAAAATTTAAAAAAAAAACTGATAAAGTTATATCTGTAAATAGCCAGCTTCCAATTTATGCATTGGGCAAATAAACAATAGAATCATCATATAGGTAATTTAAAAAATTTTATTTCTGCAAAATTTTATAAGTAGTCTAGAGGGCAGAGAAAATATCTTTCAAATAAGATTTATTTTTGCCACAATAACCTATACTGTTTGACTTTCTTAGGTGTAAACAAATACATAATTTCATACCTGCAGATCATTACTTTGGCGATCAATTGTAGCACGGCTAGTATCTAAAGCATCTTGCAGTTTCTGAGTTTCATCTAACGTACTTTTAAATACATTTTCTAATTCAACATTTTGTTTTGAGAACCTCGTACAACTCTCAGATAGTTGATCAACTTTAATTGTTAATTTCTTTTTCTCTTTTTCTAACTCCAAAATTTTTTCTGAACTTTCCTAAAGTAATAAATTACAATTAATAATAAGAACAAATCTCAATATACAATTTTATTACCTGAAAACTAGTCTCCTTCATATTGTCAATGGTACTTTGTAACTTACGATTTTCAAGTTCTAATTTTAAAGCTCTCGCTTGTGCATTATTTGTAAGTTGTTCTGATAAACTATTATCTTCAGAATTTATTGGTTCAATTTCAAGATCATCAATTTCCTTAGATGCAGTCGGTGAGGTTAATTTTGTAACTAACTGCAGTCGAGTATTTTCATCAATTAATTCTTGAATCTAAACAGAAGAGATAATATATTAATTTTATATTATGGTATATTATATATAATTTTTATTTACCTTTTCCCTAGCAGAATCACGTTCAATTCTCAACTCTCCGATAATTTGTTCTCTTGCCATTAATTCTGTTTCAAGCCCTTCAAGTCTTTCACACCTTTGAGTCGCTCTTGTCAATTGCGCTTCTAATACTTCTCTTGTGTCCAATAATACTTTGGCGTCCTCTCTCAATTCCTGAACTCGCTGTTTATAGAACTCAGCATCAGAAGCACGTTGTCTTAACTTCCCAGCTTCTGTTTCAAGTCTAGTTACACGATCTGCTTGTTCATGCAATGCATCTAGTTCATCACGGTATGTAGAAGCTCGGCGCGCCTCTGCCAATAAATCTGTATTCTGGTAAAACAAATAAAAAACATATTTGAATTTAAGGTATAGATATTTCAAAAAGTAAGAATGTAAAGTCTATATAATTATATAATAATATAATACAGATAAATAAAAATCTTACCTCCACTCTTAATTTTGTTATAATTGAATTTGTATATTCTAATTCTTCTTTACTCTCAACAAGAGCTTCTGACTTTTCTTCTCTGAAAGTGAAAAAGTAAATTCGTTCAATTCAAGGTAATTATAAAAACAATCCAGAACTTGAAAGTTGCAAAGCAAAATAAATCATGAATTATATAATAATGATCAATACTTTTCTTGCCCAGTCAAAACATTTCTAGTTATACCTATTATAACTTTACAGTGAAAATAATTTAGTTTAAATACACGAGTATATGAAAATGTATTTAACACTGTGTTAGCTGCTGTTTTTAATAGTTTTATCTAAATCTCATAATAAATGTATCAACTTACAATTCTTGTCTTAATTTTCGTAACTTGGCTTTCCAATCTGCTAATTCGACTGCAAGGTGGTTACTTTCAACGCCACCTGATGTGCTTGTTGTTCCGACCGTTTTGTTTGTGATTATGTTGTCCGCGATAGTTCCTGGTTGTTGCTGTTGCGAGCTCATGGCCGTTATCTGTGACGATGTCCATTGTTGTAGACATATATCACGTTGTTTGGCTAGTGAACGTAAGTGACACAATAGAGCGTCTGGATTCTGAGCTATTGCATCTGATGTCAGTACAATTGTTTGATCATCTGTTACCTGAATATACAATTAAATAGAAAATTAACTATACATATTTGAATTTAACATTTTTATAGTCAGTCTGGAACTATTAGGCTCCCGATGAAGACTTTTTGTGAAGTTGAAAAGCATGTATGCTGTATGGTGATATTGTTTTATTGTGGTTAAAGTATAGTGAATTTTATAAAGGTTTGTAAAATGAGATGAAACGTAACTTGCAAATTTTAATGTAAAAGGTTAGGAAGTATACGATAACTAGGGTTGCCAGGTGTCCACTATTTGAGCGGACAGTCCGCTTTTTTCACATTATGTTCACTATTTTTTTTCACAAAATAGTTGACATTTTTTTATTCAAAAGCTTTATGATGAAATGGTACGTAACCTAAAGCTGTACAGTCTAAGAGAATAAGGATAGGAGAATCGCGTTTTGTCTTTTTTTCATAAGTTAGAATGAGACAAAGATCTAATATCCGATTCTTCGAAGAAAGTCCGCTATTTTTTGGAAGCAGACCTGGCAACCCTAACGATAACACTAACAACATATAAATATATAATTCAATATAGTTAGAAGGCAATATAAATATAATATTATTTTTACAGATTAATTTTTGTAATAAAATAACATTTACCTGTTTAATACATGTAACAATCTCATGTTGTACTTGTACAGGTAATTCTTTAATTCCTGTGATGAATAATTCTTTATTCGGACACTGTACAGCACAACCTAATAGTAATAATAACGTAAGTTGTAAGTGTTGTAATCCAACATTTGATCGAGGATCTGAACCTATGTGAATTGGATTTGGAAGTTGAATAATAGTTTGTCCTAACTCTTCCTGTAAAATATGAAAGTCTATAGATACTGTCGTCGTATTTCAAAAGTATATAAATTATATTATTTCGTCAATCCTAATTATGATATTCTTACCTCATAAAGAGTTTTGATATTTTTAATAAGAGAATCAAAATTTTTAATTCGTGTTAGAGTTTGAAAGGAAGTAGGGGAATTAATATCAATCGTTGTAATGGGATGTATAGGTTCAGGGTCTATTTGTGTTAAAACTTCATAAATAATTGTTCCATCACAAAGAGCTCCATAGTCTGATAAAATTTCTGGTTGTTCTAAGCAGGAAGCCAGCTAAAACAATACACAATTTATTTTTTAAAAGGAATGTCACAAAAGAAAATTAAACAAATGTGGTACTGAGAAAATCTAAATTTATTTTTTTGTTTACATACCCATATCACAAGAGGCCCAGCTAAAAAGTCTTCTACATCACTATTTGAAGCTGCCATTTCGAAAAATAACTAAAATAAACACAAAAATATGTTCATCGTTTCGCCTTTTTGACAATTTATCAAAACATGCGCTTGTGTTTACACATACAGATCTAATATTTTTTGTAAAATATTCTGTTTTGAATTTAACCTATCTTTTTTCATCTAGTCTGCAAAGAAGGATAGATTATTTCTCTAACTGACCTTGGTATTTTCCAAAGATGACTTTTAAATAGCTTCAAGCACTATAGAGTTCTACACGACTTACTAAACTGATTTGATTTTAAAACAGAAAAAAAAATTAATATAATCATAAACAATTTTGATTTTCTTCATTAAATTATAAAAATATAGGTATTAAAATTAAGAGATACTATACATATTTAAATATCAATATTTATAAATATTTATCATTTTAATTCTTAATTAAAATTACCTTGAAAATATAAAATCTATAATGTGCCCGAGAAAAAATGTTTATATATAATCATATAAAATCATATATAATTATATATAGATCCATATATAATTATATATAATTATATATGTGCTCATATATAATTATATATAATTATATATAGCGCTATATATAATTATATATGATTATATATGGAGCTATATATATAGTTTTAGCTCTATATATAATTATATATAGCTCCATATATGATTATATATAGCGCTATATACAATTATATATGATTATATATGGAGCTATATATATAGTTTTAGCTCTATATATAATTATATATAGCTCCATATATGATTATATATAGCGCTATATATAATCATATATAGAGTTTCAACTCTATATATAATTATATATAGCTCCGTATGTAATTATATATAGCGCTATATATAATTATATATAGCACTATATATAATCATATATAGAGTTTTAACTATATATGATTATATATAGCGCTATATATAATCATATATAGAGTTTTAACTCTATATAAAATTATATATAGCTCTATATATGATTATATATAGCGCTATATATAATTATATATAACGTTAAAACTCTACATAAAACTATATATAGCTCCATATATAATTATATATAGCGCTATATATAGTCATATATAGAGTTTTAACTCTATATATAATTATATATAGCTCTATATATGATTATATATAGCGCTATATATAATTATATATAGAGCTATATATAATTATATATATTTAATAATTTATAATTGAACTTTTCAATTTTTGGTATGTCGTGTATGACACTTTAAATTATTAAAATCTCAAATATTCATACATCTTTGCAAAGTTCATTGTTTGCACTTTCTAAATTTAAAAAAATAATAAAATTCAATTAATATTCAATCGAAATTGGAGTTCTTTTAGTAAAAACTAAAATTTAAGAACATGTCGTCATATTTTTTAAAGAATTGAAAGTATGAAAATTTTTGTTTTATAAATGTGTCTTATTTTTTATGATTTTGACAAATATGTACTTTTTGTTGTACCATCCCATTTGATTTTGCTGAGAAACGGGCATGTACCCCTCAAACTACCCCCCTCCCCCCAGGAACGGTTTTAGAGGGCTGAAAAAATTTTCCTGAAATTTTTTATGGTCGATTTATATACAGGGTTACAAATTAGGAGTGGATATCGACTTTATTATCGAAACTATAAAAGTTAGAACAATATTTCAAATTGTAACTACCCTGGAATTTGCATTTGAAAAAAAAATAAACAATTAAACATTTAATTAATGCAAATAATTCTTGACTTTCAATGGTTGGAATTACTTGGGCTACAATAGTTTTAGTTTTTAAATGACTTAACATGTACAGGTATTTTACCGAAATGTTCAATTACAAAATTGTCAATAGAAAGTAATTAACAATAAAATTGAAAATTTTAATAAAATTACAAAATCTATAACAGAACTGTTTGTTGTAAAACTCAAAATCACTTAAAAATAATATTCAATAAACAAATGTCACTATAGCTTTAATGAGTTCTTTGAAATGTGCTTTACATTTGGGTTTCTCCATATTATGCACATATGTTTCAGATTTCTTTAATAGTCACAATAATTCTATGTACTTTTTGTAAATTTTTATTTCAACAATATGGGCCTCAAATATTACTTAATACGCATCTAGATTTTTTTTTAATTGATTCTATAATATCCGAGTACTTTATATATGTAATAGTTATATATATATATACTATCTGCTAAAAAGAGCTGTGATTTACCTCTCGTTAGCAATGTGTTTTCAGTTTGAAAAGTATATAAGCAACGATTTTACTATAACTATAAGTGTATTCAAGTAAGTTAATACGAGGTAAGTTTTAAGATATATGCTATATTAATAATTAATAATATAATATGATGTTGATTGATTATAGATCCCCCGTGCGAGTTGTAATTAATACATTCCCGTTTAGGGGGGGGGGGGGGTCTCCAGGATGTGTATATCCGATTAAAAAATATTTATATACAATTTTATATAATTATATATAATTGTATATAATTATATAGAAATATATATAATTATATACAATTATATTTGGCCATTTTTCATATATAATTATATATAATCAATTTATATCAATTATATATAATTATATATATTTCTATATAATTATATACAATTATATTTGGCCATTTTTCATATATAATTATATATAATCAATTTATATATAAATATATATGATTATATATAAACATTTTTTCTCGGGTGTGTATTAATTACAAAATTATTATAATTTTAAACGTGTTTAAAATACTTTTAAATAAAATATTTTTTATTTAATAATTAATACACAGTATTATACATAATAATGTAATAAGGAAATAATTATGACTGAAATGAAACATCCAAATATGATTTAATATATTATTTTTATTATTATTATTATTATTAACATGAACTATAGACATAACATTGTTTGATTTATCTGAGATATGTTAAAAGGTAAATATAATTAAATGATGCCAGTAACAAATATTACAATCTGATTTATTTATAAAAATGAAATATTAATATTGTCATATTGATTTATTGACCATTTTATTATACTTATAATGTAAATGAGCTTATTTATAATAAAATGGAATAAGATGTATTGTACTTAAGAAATTAAATGGATAAATAAAGTGATAAACTCATACATATTTCAAACTCACAATTTGAAATATTTTATGAAAATTATAGAATTAAGATAAAAATTGATTTTTTTATAAAATTCCCAAAGTAGGTATTTAAAATCTAAACATTATAATGAGTTTTACATAATAGAAATAGAGTTCATTAAGCATTTTTGATATGAAATTTCACAAAATATTTTAGAGCTGGAAGAACATATTGTCTATTAACATCCAATTGATATTCACTTGTATATAAATTCAGACTTCAGTTTTGTGATAGCAAATTATATTAAGCTAATTATTTTAAACCATGTTTCGCACAAAATACCATTACATTGAATGTAACTGTACTGTTTTATTTATCACAATATCACGAGTATTTATGTTGTATCCAAATGACTAACTCAGACTTCACAATTCTTTTTAATCGTGATGAAAAAACTATAAATTTTTGTATAATACAACAAACATAAAATATTTAAAACATTAACGTAAACATATTTCATAGCTTTTTCATCACCGTATAAAATATTGCAAAATATATTTATAAATATGTCCACTATTGGTCATATGTTTCCCACTTTATTGTGCCCTGTATAACCTTTTCAAGGTTCCTACCGATTGACACAAAGCTATAAATACACGTATTCAACAAATCCTCGTAAATATTTTACTACGATATAAAATTTTATTTTGGATATGATATGGTAAATGCTTAATAATTATTTTATATATTATTCATTCTCTATACTATACTTTCTTCATCACCACGTATCTAATGAAATATAATATGTATTAAAAAATTAACATTTCATTAAAACAAAACAGAAAATGACTAGTTTAATTAACATGTAAATGAGAAGGATTATATATAGGTATATATAGTAACTTAACAGTTATATTGTACTCTCAAAATTATAAATTATTAGGTAAAACAACATTATTCATAATATATTAAAATCTCTAGACTTGGTCAAAACATTTCTTGAAGTAAAAATTCTTCGTATACAAAAAAATTGTAAAATATAACGAAATCAAATTTTCACTCTGAAATTTGTATAAATTTAAATTTTTTGTCAAATATAACTCGTTTAAATTTTAATAGAAAAAGATAGTTAAGTTATATTAATCAGAGTAAATCAATGGTCCGTTATAACAATTCACAGTATCCATCATTAAACTTAATCTACGATCAGTTCAATGAATTTTAAATCAAATAATTAAACTAAAATGTGAGGCTATGTTAGGGTGAAAAAACTCTTAAACTCCGCAGCAGTGTGGCTAAAACATTAGCTAAGCATTCTGCATGATGTGCTAATTGCTCTTCCAGTTGAGCTGTGGACGTGTATTCGATTGTGGCACTTATAAGTTCTCTAAATGCAGCGGTTACACTATGAACCTATATAAATGTTTAACGATTAGACAGGTAAAACATTACTCTTGTTATATTTACAAATACTTACTTTAAGAATTAAATTTCTAGTTTGTAAAGGAGCTGTAGTATGAGCAGTTAAATCTTGAGATAATTCTGTTAATCTACGAAGTATAGAAAGACATGATCCAAGATGTTCGGGTAAATCATTTGATGCTGGTGAAGATAATGCTACCACTACACATTTACTAGAAGTCACTAACTGTAGCGACTGTGATGTTAATTCATTTCTTGCAGCCTGTAACATTATTTGTATTGTTATCATATTTTATATTATTGACAATAATATTACTCACTTGAAATCGTTCCTCTGACATTTGTCTTCCTCCACCGTGAGCTTGAGCTGCACTGCATTGCGCAGCCACTTGATCTAATCTAACAAGCAGGCCTGCTAATGCAACATCACTTTTAGTCAGCAATGTTTTTCTAAGTTGTGGTGTACACTGACTTTTTGATTCTGACATGGATCGCTGATGTCCAGTAGAATCTATATTTAATGCATTGCCGGTTTTATTCTCTGCTATTCTTAAAGGAGAACCATTATGTTTAGATTCTGACAATGATCTTGAATGTCCTGTGGAATCTACATTAAGATTTTCGAATTTAGAATTATTAACGTTATTCATTGTTCTTAGTGGAGAGCTAAATGTTGTTTGTCGAGATTCTGAAAATGTCCTTAAATGACCTGTGGAATCTGTGTTTATATGTCTAAAATCATTATTTGTATTATCCTTTGATCTAAGTGGTATGCCAAATGTAAACTGCCTAGTCTCAGATAAAGTTCTTGAATGTCCAGTTGAATCAGTGCTTGGACATCCATCAGTTTTAGATTCATTTGCATTGTCCATCACTTTGAGTGGACATCCTTGAAACAAATGTTCTACTGATGAAGAGGTCCTTCGATGTTCAGTTATTTGATTAGATTTCACATTCTGTCCTATACATATATTTTTTGGTAATGTACCGCTTTCAAAATTATTGTTAGAAGATTGCATTATATGCCTATCAAATGCAATTGGAGGAGTACTCAGTTTTGCATTTCTTAATAAATGTGGTGACGTAGGTGTACTGACAGCTCGCTTTGGTTCACTTGAAGTATTTTTCAGATCATATGTAAATAAATTGGTCTCCTTTGATGTTTCTAGTCCATTCTCTAAATCTTTGTATTGATCTCGGTTTCTTTGTAAGTGTGGGCTTCCTATACCTGCTGTACGGTTTTTAAGAATGGGTGCTGGACTTCTTATTTTATTTCTTAACTCTATAGATGGCACTGGTGGTAATGGAGGTTTTTTAGGTGGTAAATATATATGGGGAGGTGCGCTGTGCCCATTGATAGAATCTCGTGGTGGAAGAGTTGGTGCTATATCACATGACAGTGAATTAGATCTTTGTCTTTCAAAATTATCATTTATTTTATTTGATTTTGGTGGTCTATCTGGTGGTTTTAATTCTGTTCCATTATTTCTAGGAGGTGGCTGGATTTCTTCTTCCTTTTCTGATTTTATGTACTGATTTTGTTTATCTGATTTAGATTTTCCACAGCATGAAAATGGTCCTTTTCGATCAACTGTTGAATATTCAATGACATGATTGTTTTCTGAACTAGCCTGTGAATTTTTTGTTTCATTATCTTCATATTTTTGTATTGTAGAGTTAGAAGAGAGTGACGATGATGATGAAGTGCTATTTTTAGGATCCTCTTGAACATCAGGTGGTGGGGGAATTATGTATGACATTATCTCTTCTGAAGTCAACTCTACTGCAGGTGTTACTTGTTGCAAAGGAGGTTTTACTGCAACACTAGCAAGAAATTCATCAAAATCAACTTCATCTAAACCAACGGTTCCATTAGAGTATAAATTTTTGTCATAATCATTTGCATACCCAACACCATTGGTATGTATATTATCATTAATCATATGATTGTTTCTACGGTCACTGGACACTGTTTTGACAGCACAGTTAGTTCGAAAAGAATTTCGATATGAATTTACTAACGGAGAATCCGCAAAAGATGTAGGAGGGATATTTAATGTTGCAGATATGTTTGACAAATCATCTAATTCATCAGGAGTTTGAGGTGGAGGTAACAATGTTAAGTCAATTATGTCTGGGTCCAAGTCATATATATTTAAATCATTGTCTAAGCTTGTCAAATCATCTACATTGGCTATATTGGAATTTTCTCGTAACTGACGTAAATATTCTTTTAAATCTTGCTCGTTTTTACAATTATTGTCAGGGCTATGTAAACCAAAGCTTGTTCTGACTGAACGATTGTTGATAAATCTGAAATAAGGATTTATGTAATAAATGGTATTTATTTTAAATTTTTGTAAAATAAAATAGTAAAGTTTATTACCTGATAGGTGAATTTGTAGGCGTACATAATGAATCTGTGTCACTTTCAGACTGTAAAAGATCATTTCTAAGTATATCGAGAGCAGTTAAATCGATATGTCCGTTTGTTGTTCCATTCTTTTGATGTTGAGTTAACAATGTCAAAGAATCACTGTGCTTAAGCTGTCCTGGGGCATCATCAAATGAGCTTAACATGCTGTCTGAGTCACTTTCAATATCTAAATTTGTTTCTTGCCACTCTGAACGTTTATGGTTTGATTTTTCTTGTTCAGTCAAATACTGTTCACTATTTTCAACTAATTTTTGCATTTCTTGAACCCTTTTAATAACTTCTTCATTCTTCGATTCAACAACACCACTTTCAAGTATTTCCATAGACACCACACTTTGCAAATCATAATCAAATAACGGAGTCTTTTGAGCATTTATTTGATTCTTATTTGAAATTGAGCTATTCATATTATTATCTACATTAAAAGTACCGTTCAATGGTTTCACATGGTTAACTGCATTAGCACGCTTTATGGTATCAGAATTATAAAATCCGTTGGTATGAATATTATCATATTTGGGCGTAGGAACAAATGTTGCCCTCTGTAAAGGTAACGTTTCATAATCGATGTAACTCCATTTTGCAGGCACGACGCTGTGCTGGGCTAAATACGGAGGAGCTAAATCTTCCGCAGGAGGTTCACGTTCTCTGTCGACTGGTAATATTTTTCCTGTTAAAACACGATGGTAGCCTTGCAGAACAAGAGCTAATTCGCAAGCATCTCGTTCATCAAGCGATACATGAAGTGACCGATCACTAACAAGTGAAATTTCAACAATGCAATTCAATTCATCTTCACGTTTTACCGCAATGGCACACATGTCTTCTAATCGAGCTATTGGTACAGGCTAAAATTTAAACAATCATTTACTTAGATGCAAATTATTTTTATAATTTTCATTACAATAAACTTACCACTGAATTATGATTTCCTGTAATCTGACTAAGACCGAATCTAGGGCTAACCAATAATACTCTTTCAATAAAATCAGTTGGTGTTGCTATTCTAGGTGGTCCAGCACTGAAGCATTTAGCTCCATAACTTGGCAGTTGAGATACAAGATCAAGATAAAGAAGTTTGGCTTGTAGTGGGGTTAAAGCTTTCCCTCCAGAACTCTGTGATGACCCTCCACTACCTAACGATGAGTAAGATCTCAAGAAATGTGAAACCAGACGCCGGATTTCTTTACGTTTCATGTTTTCCATTAGGGTTGGCGGAACAAATCTTTCTAAACCAAATTCCCGCCTGCAAAATATACATTTTATACATACAATTATATACACACCAAAATAAGATAAAAATAATTAACTTACTCGACACTTTTTACTGACAGTTTGGCTGGTGGTACATTATTTGACAAAGCGTGCTGATGCATGTGTAAAGCTGCCAATCGTAACGCTGGTTCAGGTTGAAGTTCAGGGGCAAAGCGTTCAGCTGCGACATCATTGCAACACTGAGCAAATAAATAATCTAAAGCAGCAGGGTCTCGTTGTGCTAAAGCACTGGCACTCACGGGGACAAATGACACACGGAATAAACATCGAAGCTTATGAGCTCCAGGTCTTGATGCAATCTAAACAAATAATTTAAAAATTATTTTTACATGTTATTATAAAATAATTAATACAATACTCACCCTAGCTAAAGTATCTTGAGGATCAAGTAATGTTAGTTTGTTTCGTCTCAATGATTTTACATGTTCGACAACCAAACTGAAATGTTCAACAGCAGACAAACATAGTTTCTGCTGTAACGAACTAACAACATCCTGGACAGTTGTATGAGCATCATATTTAAAGGACTTGGTCTGTCCATTTTCAAGAAATACTTTTAGTACATTGGCCATAGGTGGAGCACACATTTCTCCAAGAGAAAATGCAGACGGCTAAAATAAAATAAAAATTAATATTATCATTTTATTGAATTTTTTCTATGAATATTTCAAGAAATTCACATACTGGAAATAATGGAGCACCATTCACGCATACACTCTCAGCAAACCTGACTCTAGGTCCAGGGGGTCTAGCTCTAAGCCTGGCACGTTTCCCGGCGCTTAGTAACGTGCTCTTGCGTCCACACGGACCAGATAGTAAGGTACTATACAATGGACGAGGCTGACATACAAGAAGTTTAACTTGAGTTGTACTGGATCGGACTAGAGCTATCACACGTTCTCGAGGTGAATCATGGACATCTTCATCGTTGACAGCAAGGATTTCATCTCCTGGTAGCAGCTGTAAAAAAAATTTAGAAAAATGAATTAAAATTAAAAGTTATTTCTATTTTTTAATTTGGAAGTAGGTATTTATTTTGTAGATATTTAAATTATTTACTAATTGAAAGTTTGAAATTACCGTATTAGCCCGAATATAACGCGACATTTTTCGACCATTTATTTTCCGTTAAAAAATCGACTCGCGCTAAATTCGGGGTTTATGTAACCTGTGTTATTACCTATAATTACCTAAATAAATGCTTATCTGATTGAATTTTACTTTCTTTGAATTCTTTTATGAGTATTATTTTTTTTCTAAATATCTTTATGAAAATTCGCGTTAAATTCGTGGTCGCGTTATATTCGGGCTAATACTATAGTTAATAATTAATTATTAATAATTAAAAATATTATTATAAAATAAAAAATATTTTAACATTTTATTCATTCGTTCAAATATTTTAAAATTATTTTTTGAGTTTTTTTCTTTTAGATTATTTTTGTAAATGCTTTTTAGAAAAAAATCAAACAGGGTATATTATTTAAGTACAAAGTCAACCTTTCATAAATCAATTCCGTATATCTGAAATCCAAGTCACTAAATGCTTTGAACCTTCCTTTGAGATTCATCTTACAGAGTATACACTGTTCATATAATATTAGTATACAATAACCTTATCAACGCTGGGTCCATCGGGCGTGACAAAGCGAACCACCACAGGTTTCTCTGAGCCGGCAACAAAACCGAATCCAAGTTCCGGGCTTCGGGTCAGTGTCACCTCTCGAGGTTCCGGCGGTGGGGGTGTCGAGTTGCCACCACCCTCGGCGCCGCTGCTTCCGTCGGACGTGTCACGGTTGGTCCAGTCCGCGCCGTCAACGATTGGTGCTTCGTATGTTGTTGTTTTATTAACATGACTGCGAATAAAAAAATAATAAATGGGTAATAAAATAAAATACAAATTCTATGGTCAAGATCTTTTTATTGTTTTTATACTTTTGTCAAAAAAATTAAAGGGATTTTTTTTTAATTTAAAAATAAGACAAAATTAAAAACATTTTCATTAAAAACTAATTATATAAATTTAAAAAAAAAAAACAAGCTTTTATTAAAAATACACTAAAAAGTAAAAAAATAAATTTTCAGCTATCACAAAAATTTCAGGTTTTTATGACTATAACCAATAAAAGTGCGGGGCGCTATAAAGAAAAATGTATGAATAAAAATTAGTTAGTTCACAATAATGAAATAATTAATTAATTTAAAGCTTTATAGTTCACAATAATGAAATAATTAATTAATTTAAAGCTATACATTTACCTTCGTGAGCCCCGCACTTTCAATGGTTTTAGTCATAAAAATCTGAAATTTTTGTGATAGCTGAAAATTTATTTTTCACTTTTTAGTGTATTTTTAATAAAAGCTTGTTTTTAAAAATTATTTTTTTATAGAACTATATTTTTTAGAATGTCACATAGCTAATCATATTCTACTCGTCAAACCCTTTCATTTGATACCCATATCAAGATGATTATGAAGAAAAAGGTAATCCGCCATCTTGGGGCGTCGGCCACATTGGATTTAGAACGATATTAGATAACATTGTTACCGGACTGATACACGTATACAAAATTTCAAAGCTCTAGCTTAATTAGAACTAGTCGAAATCTTGATTGCAATATTTGATTAAATAAAAGCTTGTAAAATAGTCGCAGAACGAAAACGATAATTTTAAAAGCATTTTGAAGCTTGTATAATTTTTAATGTTTTTTAAAAATTTTAAATTTAATTGATTTTTTGAAAAGTTGGATGACATTTTTTTTTCAAAACACAGTCAAGTTTTAACTCGATGATTAATTGCATCCAAAACTTTTTTCAGTTTGAAAAATGCTTTATGATTTTTTGTTTTATTATTTTATTTTCGTAAAATTCAAGTACTATAAAATTTTCTATAAAACATAAATTTTTCTATTAGTTTTATCAATATGTGTATTTCTATCAAATATGCCTATAGCTACTTATGGAATATATTAGCATATTCCATAATTATCATTAAATATAAAAATATAAAATTCATCAGCAATGTAAAAATATAAATATTGTTTAATCATGTATTTACATATAATGCGATTTATCCAATGGACACAGATCGTTTTATCTCAATTGTTAAAGGTGAATTGTTCAGAGCGACCTCCCGAGGGTTAGCGAGCGAGGATTGCATTTACATATTATAGGGATTCAGGATGAAGGACTTTAACCTTTTGTGGGTAAATTGTTTTAATGAAATATTTCTACAAATTGAATATATACAACAAAGGATAGATAACATCTGAAAAACGTATTCTACAGATAATGCTTCTCTCTCTCATTCATTCAGATTTTATTAATGTAACTATAGAAGTTTCATTGTACTTATAGTCAACGTTTATTCAAATTTACAACGAGTGATACAATGTTTGTAGAAGGTAAGTATTATTTTTAAACAGTCTGAACAAATAAAATGGCATATTTTGTGAATAAACATCATTATTGGGGTAATATTAGGTCTTAAAAGCCGATAGTCGTAAAAACCGATACGTTGTATTATCCGATGTCGTTATAACCGGTTTCGACTGTATATAACGAAACTATACGCTTCCAAATGATATTAAGAAGAGATTTTATCTAAAACTATTTTTAATCCCATACACGTTTACAATTATTAGAAAAAAAAAACTTTAGTTTTATTTGCTTTATAATTTTACTTTGTAAAAAAATTATTAATTTAATTTCTGTACAGATTTCAATCATAAAAATGTATTTTTCATATCACATGCATTGAAACAACTAGTTTTGAACCCTGTTTTGCCAGTCGAAACTTGACAATTTCAGACCGATGCGACTGTGCCGGGCAAAAACAAAGAAACAACGTTGTTTCTGCCCGGCACATTAATTTATTTATTATTTATTTCAAGTCTGTCAGAATCGCATTTGTAATAAACAAAAGCCAATCTTATTTCTGAATTATTCTATTATTAAAATAGTATAAGATATTACTGCGCTATTTGTCTGAAATAGTCTTACTTCGACTGGCTACAGAAATCAAAACTCGTTGTTTCATTACATGTTATATGAAAAATAGCGTGTGTGGCACGGGATGAAACAAAGACGATTTCAGACCAGGGCGATGACAGTCCTCGTCAGAAATCGTCTTGTTTCAACCCTTGCTACACAATATACTATTCTTTTTTAAATTATATAAACTATTATTTTTACAAACATTGCTTTCTTTTTTTCTGTCAATATTTTGGTCCTTTTTAGTTATTTATGACGAGTGTGTAATACATTTAAAAATTATGGGTTTTATTTCAGTTCCTTCAATAAAAAATATCTAGACTCGTTCCTGTATACAACAGTGAAATATAAACTAAAACGAAGGAGTATAGCTCTGAAGGTACCCACTACCCACTGCGACGACCAACGAAACATTAGCCTTAAAACTATAACAACTGAGACAATTTAAACCAATTAATCATCATTCACGATATTACAGAAAATCAAATTTATTAGAAAAAGAAAAATACAAACATCGTGTTCCATTAATTTCACTCTAAGGAGTTGATTTGATTGCAAGTTTCCGCTATAAATTATCTGATAAGAAAATCGAAACAGCCGCTCCTATTTCAACACCTTTGTTTATTCTGTGATTCTATTCAACATGCAAATTCTTCATCAAATATTGTTTACCAACTTTTAATTGATCTATTTTTATTATTTTTGTAAAAAAATATTAACTCTGCAATGATTTCCACAGAGAAAATATTCAATTTCATGTCACAGATTTTTGTTGTAAAAATATCAGTGCAAATTCTTATTGCGAATTTATCAAGTCAACTAATGAAATTTCTCTCACGTCCTTTTATCGAATTTCCTCCATTAGAGCCTTTCAAGGAACAGTCTTTATCGTCGAGTGAAATTTTAATAATTCTACACAGATTTAAGCTTTTATTCACACATAATCATACGGTTAGAATTCAATACACACGTACTGATATATGTATTAACCGTAATATTTAACTTACGAGTTTAAAAACAGGCCAATTGGAAAGTTTATATGAATTACAGCTCCCTATTATTGGAATTTATTTCAAGGGAACGAAAATAAAGATGTCTCAACTTTATTTTCAGTTTTTGTTAAATTAAATTAAATTCAACCCTTCTTTGGGTAAAGTTTTAAAGAAACATTACCCAAAGATAATGTTTAATAAAGATAGCAGCTGAGTGTTGGTTGTAAAAGCTTGATTCACATTTGATAAATCCAGAAGTGTTATGAAGATCAATAAAAATCTCTTTTCACTTACAAGGGAACCTTTTCAAGTCGAAAATTCGTATCGAGTTTAAACTTTGTATATAGTTAGAGGAGGTCAAGGTAATTAAGAAAAAAATTATCATAGCTGCGGTAAAACGGTTTAAGGGGGTGAAACACCCCTATGAAAATGTGCAAAATAATCATATTATTTCAAATTACTCTGAAACTAATGAAAATATAAAAAAATCTACAATACAAAATTTTCATGATTTTTTATGCTCTTTCGAATGGCGATAGTTAAAATCCGAAAAAATTGTCTAATGCAGTGGCGGCCAAGTGCATTAAAAAGTCGAATGTATTTGTTTAAAAGTGGGTGAATCGGTTTATAGACTAACGTCGACGACATTCCAGATCGTGCTTCAATAGGGAAATGATCAAAAAGGAGGAAAAACTGATCGTGACATTGTTTTCAAAAAATCGACATGGACTGAAATTTGTTAATCAAAGCGCAATTGGCGGGGGTACTCTGAAACTAATGAAAAAAGAGGGTTGCTTTTCTTCCATCGTATTTTTGGAAGGATTATAATCCAAACTCATACTTTCGTTCACTTTTAGTGTTATAAGATTATAATTTCATCATAATCTTAAAACAAATAGATTTGGAGAATATACTACTTATAACAGGCAATATTTTTATTATAAATGCTAGTTCTGTAAAAATTATCCCAAACATGACATATATTACATCAGAAATAACCATTAAAAATACATAGACAATGTTTACAACTAAACTAAATCAATTTACGTTTACTACATTTTATAGATTTCGGCACGTCTCTGATGTAAACTTAATTTCATAGATTAAAACAAAAAACTCACTTGATATAATACGGAGTCCCGTGTGAGTCCACAGCCTGCTCCCATCCATACGGTAGATTCTGCTGCTCTCCTACTCCCCACTGCTCTATTGGTGGGAGCCAACTTGCGACACGTGTCAAGTGACTGAAACAAATAAATACCAATTAGGTTTGCAGTAGCTACCTTCAGATGTAATAAAAGCTTGCAGAATGTAAACTATAATACTATATACTATATAGTATATCTTATATACGAACATATGTAGTAGTCTATGTTATTTATGTTTTATTGCATTGCAGAATGTAGAAATTGATTTTTTAGATATTATTTTACATATAGCAATAAAAAGTATACATGTTCCTATGCTTGGTATCATATCATATAGACATAGTATATAGTAAGATACATGGACTGCAGGCATATTTTGTATAACCTTCACATATGTGAAGATAAAGCTATAACTCAACTAATACTATATCTTTTTACGTTCATAGATCCAACATAAGCTCTTCTGAGAAATTACATATTTGCAGTTATCATATTATGACTTAATGACATAGAAATAATTGGTGATTTATATTTGATTTATTGAAAAGCACTTAAATAATTCTGTATATTTCAAAAACGACAATAAGTTGTGTGGATGACAAAATACATATGAATATTGCGAACTTTGTTCTTTCTTCTTTTGCGAATTTTTCGATGATATTATATAGTAGGTATACGATATATAAGATGTTTTTCTCAACACTTGGGAAACTAATATAAGTTGATGAAATTAAAAGAAAATCAATACATATAAGGACTCTTCGTACAAACTTTTTGAAGTTGTTTCCACCTCACCCTTAATGTATATAGGTATACATTATATACAAACAGCAGCCTTTATTCAGCTTACATTTAGAAATTCAGAGGCATAACATCGAAAAGAAAAATTTCAAATATGGTGTTATAAATAAAGAATTTGCTTAAGAGAAAATTCAAAGCAAACGCTATCTACGGGATATACAATATAAATGACAGTTTGGTACCGTGAGAGCTATAATCAATTGTATGATTTAAATCAGGGGTTCCCAACCTTTTTCCTAGATTCACTCCCTTACATTTTTAGATTCTAGAAAACAAATAACTTGTTGAAAAAATACAAGTAAAAAAGCAAAAAAAATATGCAATTATATGAAAAAAAGGAATACCTATTTTAAAACGGCAAAAGTTCAGCGGATCTCCGGGATCCCTTTTTTTACTATGCAGTAGAAATATATATTATTCTGGTGGGTTAGTTTTGGTTTTCCTTTTATTTTTTTCTTGTGTTTGAATTTAATTTCTATGAAAAGTTAAAAATAGAACCACGTTTGACTGAAATTTTTTGTGTTTTCGATTTGGTTAAAAGTATATTTATTGTATAGAAAATGATGTGAAAAATCAAAATTTTTAAACCGCATGTCTGTATCTCAAATCGTTCTCGAGTTATAGCCTCTCAAAGTTTTATTTTTTTCAACATTTTGGAGGAAAATGGTCGTAACTTTTGAACGTGTTGTCGGATTACATTTTTGTTGACAGATTTGGAATCAGCTTGTCAAAATCTATATAATGATATGTATAATACTTTCAAATTAAAAAAAAAATTTTTGCTTAAAATCGAGATTTTTCCAAATTTTTTTTTTCCTTGAAAAAATTTCGATTTTCGACAAAAAATTTTTGTAACATTTTCAAGTATTATCCATTTCATTATATAGATTTTGACATGCTGATTTCACAACTGTCGACAAAAATCAAATCCGTCCACTCGTTCAAAAGTTACGGTCATTTTTCTCCAAAATTTTGAAAAAACTAAAACTTTAAAAGGCCATATCTCGAGAACGCTGATAGATACAGACCTGCGGGTTGAAAATCAAAATAAGTGGTGATAGGTGTACACCAAAGAAGGCATTTTATATTATTATATATTTATTACTAATTACTACTGCTCTAAATCCCGAGCAAATTCATAACGATTTGACACCTTTGCTTTACTTGTAGTCTCAAGCAAATTCTTTATATTATAAATATACTTAAATAATAATAATTTTTATTATTTTTTATTCAAATTACATTACTAAACATATCGCTTTAAAAATCCAATCTGGCATGCTCACAAACCAAGATTTATAAATATCGTACACTCACGATCGTGATCCGAAAAATTCACGATCATATTATTTAATAGAATATAAAGATAATTGCAAATATAAGTGACTCAAAAACTGAATTGTGTTAACTGGCTAATATAATAATTTAATATAATTTTCTCGAGTTAGTTAAAACGTCTAATTTAATCGATATACAATAAAGGAAATTCATTCAATATAACTATAGAAGCCAAATATCGAAAATTCCATGAAATGACTTTATTTGAATACGCGTTATTCCAGACATAAAACTGTATAATTGAATAAGGAAACGAGACCTACTTAAGTGTCGATCTGGATTGAATAAAAGTTTTTAATTAATAAGTGGGAAGTTCGTGTCGTCAATGTTACCTAATTAAGGATCTTCGTATTCAAGGCGCACACGGCTATGAGAAAATGATCTTGTGAATTTTCAACACGATCGACGAATGTGTGGCGGTGATGGCGAGGTAGGGAGAGGGTTTAACGTCTTCCAGGTTAATTTTATTATCCTCACTAAATTTTTAAATTAATTTGTCTGTTTTTTTTTTTAAATTGTTGTTAGTTGTTAGAATTAAGAGTAATAGGGACTACATACTAATAATATAAAAAAAATCTACAAATTGTACATTCTTACATTATACAATATAACAAAGCAAATATTTTCAAAACCAAGGATATTCGTGGACAATTTTTGGTACAAAAGTTTCAGAGTTAGGAAGGAGGAAAACCTAAATTTTAATGTTTTCTTATTTATTAAAAGTTAATATTAATACAAAAAATAGATCCGGTAAAATTTTTAAAATCAGAGAACAAATTTTTTTTCTCGTTTTAAAACGATCACAAAGCTTCTCGTATCTTCGATATTGCGAGGAAGCAAAATCTTTTTAAAATTAAGGTTACTGAAATTTTTTTTAGATAAAAGTTGCTGCTTTTTTCCAGCAAAATACGAATACCTATGCAAGAATAGAAATAGGTTTCTATTTCTTTAAAAACCCTTCATTTATGTTGAAACTTCTACTCAAGCTCAAAAAATTCATTGTATTGGTTTTTCCCTTTCTAATACTGAAATTTTTGAACCAAAAAGGTGCACTGAAAAACCTTGGTTTACGAGATATTTATTTATCTTAATTTAACCCTTAGCTGCTCCACTTCTCCAGAATAACATACCTGCCACACTGGGGTCACCTCGTACCCCAGACACTAAAATGCTAACTACTTCGTAAGCTATTTAACATTTTAATTCATTAAAATTCTTCTATCATTTTCGAACGATACGGAATGCACTCCAATCGGTTATTTAAAAATATATAAAAAATTCAATATATTTAAAAATTGTAAACTTTATAAAATTTAAACAGCTTACATTGAAGTTGAAAAAATGTGGGGCACCTGGTACCCCACAGTGGCAGCTGAGGGTTAAATAGACCACACATAGTCTTTAATATTATTTTCTTTTTGAGTCAATGTGTCGTTTTTTAGAACTGATGAAATTTCAGTTTAATTTTTGCTAAAACGTAAATTTACTAATAGTCCGATTTTCAGAAATTTTCGAACCTTCCATTCCCCTTGTAAGGATTCATAAGTATTATGTGACCCCACACCTCTATTTACCTTACGTGAAGTTTAGATTATATTTTTGTAGTTGATTTAATATATGAAAAAGCAATTCACACAGTCGAAATTGAACATATTTTAAAATAATAGACCAGAAAAAAACATTACGTACTTTACACTTTGGACCTCCCTTAAATAAATAAATATTTACTTATAAATGTTGCAAAAGTTGAACGAAATAAAAAAAGAACGATTTTTTCAAGATACTGACTCTAAATTCGTTCGATTGAAAAATCATTCGAGCAACCAGTTGCGCGGGCATTTATTGATTTTTAAATTAACACGAGCTACATGTAAAATCAAGTTTTACAATAAATGAGCACAGAAATGCCTGAACTATTAAAATTAGTACAACATTAAATATTTTATAACGTTAAAACGTAACCCTTTTCAATTTACTAGACGAAATAAAATAATCAAGAACCCAATTAAATATAAACACATTAAGCACGTCAAAGATAAAATGGATTAGCTGCCTGTGTTCGAACATAAATATTTCACATGTAAATCGATTATACATACAGTAATCAGTAACCTATCTTACCCGAAATACAAATAATATTTAATTAGAAATACATATACGTATGTATATATTAAACCCATTAACTACCACTTAAAGTGAAACTGTTAAGTAGCATTTAGCGTATTACCTTTAGCAGTCTAGTTAGGTATATTATTTTCTACCAAGCTCTGATAATATCGTCTATAATATAACTATATACATAGAGCTAATAACAATGGACTTATTTTTATACAAATGTTAGTTTAAATTGAAGTTTACTGATGTTATTTCTAAATATTATATATATTCTAGTCTTAATTTAAATGTCTGGTTTGATAAAATGTATAGTATGGTCTCATTTAACGCGGTAGATACGTTACACAGCAAATCGTGTATATAAAAAGACAGTGCTTACATTGTAAAGTTGAGGATACGTTTAATAATTTTATAAAACTGTGTTTAACTAAATCAATCAATTAAAATAGGCTAAACATCTCGTAAAAAAGTTTTTGAAAATTCACGAAACTAAGAATGTCCTAAAAAAACACCAATGACAATTGGCTATTTGCACAAACCACTTACTTAACGTAAACTAGCCTACCCTAACTTAACAACCTAACCTAGTTAGGTACATAAACGGTATGTGCAAATAGCCAATTGCATGCACATACAGTATGTGCAAATAGCCACATTATATTTTTTAAACAGAATTATCGTCATTATGTGAAAAAACAATTCGGCACCGTTTGTGAACTGGTGCGAAATCTTGTTATAAGAAGATTTTAATAATAACAATACGTTTACATATTTGAATTCCTTGAATTGTCAACTTTCACTAGATACCCCACTCGCCGAAACGGGGATTCCCGGAATTTGCATGAAAATCGTACCGCGTAACTTCAAATTTGCGTAAATAGAGACCCTTCGAGAATACAAAATACAATAGAAAATATCACAGTATTTTCTTCCTTGACGTGCAATATAATATAAGATTACAAAAAGAGATACGATGAACAAAATAAATATTTATCTAGAATCATATTGGATCGTCCATAATATAACAGCATGCAGTCAAAGGGTTAATAACAGTTTTATGCGTTTATTTACACGATAAAATAATATCCACAATAATTGTATTACTGTGCACACACATTTCGTTTGTTAATAACACCGAAATATAAATCAAATAATATGTGTATATCCTTTCAGTAGAATATATAGAAATTACAAATCTATACAGATTTTCTATGTAGATTAATTAAATTACTTTCCCAATGCCCGGAAAATGGCTTTTCTAAATGCCATCAAAATTAATGGTTATATACAGGAAGTGATTAGCATATTTTATTAATGGAGTGGTTAAAATGAATGAAAACATAAGCATGAAAATGGTTTATCCAGTCAAGTAAAAATTGACAGTTCGGTGAGTATTAATCAATGAATTAATAAAAAAAAATCTAGTTTTTTATTTAGGATATTTTCGACAGTTTTTAATAAATTGTTGTTTATTTTATAGATATCAATTTTAAAATTAATTTAATACTGTAACTAATGTGTTAATATATTACTCTTGCATGTACTCTCATTTTATGGATATTTATGAGTAAACGCACATTAATCATAATATCTGATAATTTAAATTTGAAAAACACTTTAACTTCATAAATAATGAAAATATATAACTTTATCTGACAATTGGAACATTTTTCTTTTATAAAGTTAAAAGATGGCAATCATATTACCACTTAAAAACTTTAAATAAATACTTTACACTGTAAAAAATGTGTTAATTGACAGAAGCTCTATATTAATAAAGGATTATCGAGACTTTCGTAATTCAAAAGTGCTTATAAACTTTATTTAAAAGACTTGATTTCTATTTTTAAATTGTATTTGTATATAATACCTATACGCTCCATGGCATAATACATTTCTATTTTAAATATACTCCATCATCAATTAACAGTTTATATACAAAGAAAAAAGCAAAAAAAAAATGTTTGTCGTCAAAGAGTTCATATTTATGGTCCATGGGATTAGGCACATTATTATTAATTTAATAACTAATTACATAATATGTAGTCTATGTATTATTTTTTATAGTAATTGTCAGCAGTGAACTAATAAGGGAACCTTTTCAAGTCGAAAATTCGTATCGAGTTTAAACGTTGTATATACTTAGAGGAGGTCAAGATAAGTAAGAAAAAAAATTATCTTAGCTGCGGTAAAACGGTTTAAGGGGGTGAAACACCCCTATGAAAATGTGCAAAATAATCATATTATTTCAAATTACTCTGAAACTAATGAAAATTTAAAAAAATCTACAATACAAATTGTTCATGATTTTTTATGCTCTTTCAAATGGCGACAGTCAAAATTCGAAAAAATTAATCCGTTAACCCCCACTTCCCACCCACATTCCATAGGTTTAATTTTTTTAAATTTTGACTATCGCTATTCGAAAGAGCATAAAAATTCATTAAAATTTTGTATTGTAGTTTTTTTAAAATTTTCATTAGTTTCAGAGTTATTTGAAAAAATACGATTATTTCGCACATTTTCATAGGGGTGTTTCACCCCCTTAAACCATTTTACCGCAGCTAACAAGGGGACGATACAGCATGTTCGTTGAGAATTTCAATGAGCTTGTGGTATGTAAAACTAGAGCAAAAATAAAGAGACATGTGTCCAACAACTTGAGCTCATAGGCCTTAATTACAAAGATAATTAACTTTGAAAATTTGTGTATTCAATATATACACAAATGTATATATTGATATATTGTGTATAATGTTCGCTTGAAATATAACTGTAATAGCCGCGTGGTCAACGTACTGGCATCTCGTCTGGAAAACGATGGTTCAAATCTCGGTTTTAAGATTTTGATTTTAATTTTTATTTACAATTATTTTTTATTTTTCATTATTTTTTTGTACACATTACCTCTCCCTCGTGCGTAAAAATTGATAAATTAGACATAAATAAAACATATATTATTATTAACAATAGATGATTGTTCAATTATACAGACATTTTTATCAATTAAAAACTAATGAATTGTGTCGATAATAAATTAAATTTACTTTAAAACAAAATAATAATTATGTACTGGCGTATATATCAATATATAGCAAACATCTATTGTTAATGATAATATATGTTTTATTTATGTCTAATTTATCAATTTTTACGCACGAGGGAGAGGTAATGTGTACAAAAAAATAATGAAAAATAAAAAATAATTGTAAATAAAAATTAAAATCAAAATCTTAAAACCGAGATTTGAACCATCGTTTTCCAGACGAGATGCCAGTATGTTGACCACGCGGCTATTACAGTTATATTTCAAGCGAACATTATACACAATATATCAATATATACATTTGTGTATATATTGAATACACAAATTTTCAAAGTTAATTATCTTTGTAATTAAGGCCTATGAGCTCAAGTTGTTGGACACATGTCTCTTTATTTTTGCTCTAGTTTTACATACCACAAGCTCATTGAAATTCTCAACGAACATGCTGTATCGTCCCCTTGTAAGATAATTTTTTTCTTACTTATCTTAACCACCTCTAACTATGTACAAAGTTTAAACTCGATACGAATTTTCGACTTGAAAAGGTTCCCTTGTAAGAAGAGAGGGATGAGGGGGGGGGGACCACCTCGGACCCCAAGTACTAAGAAGGACATTAATTGGTTGAGGAGTAAAAAATTGTCTTCCAATTTGTCATGCACTTTGTTTTAAATTTTCATACAAATCTTTTATTTTAATATTTTTTTCTCGTTTTATACTTTTTTTTAAACCGCGTCACTGGGTAGCTGTATAAAAGATTTAAAATAGATACTTCCACAGTATATAAGAAGATTATATAATAGTATAAAGAGTTTAAATAAAATAAACTAGCTTTTTAATAACATATTGTTTGGAAGGTTTCCTGCGCTTTTATTTCGCCTGTCTACAAATCCGCCGACAATAAAAAATCCCCACTTCTGTTATCGCTTCGTAGCCATACGGTACATCTAAATAAAATGTCCAGCGGTTTTGAAAAGCCGTAGTACGATTTATCAACGTACCATTCGATGAGAAATGAGCGTATGTGTGGGAAGATTTTATCACACGGACCGAAGTCAATTTAGAACGGAATTGTTGCGAATGATTTGTGCGGATTCTGAAACAGACGTTCTAAATGGACCGTGTGCGCTAGCGGTTAAATAAACCAAACAGAAGCTGTTTGTTACGATTATGATCTTCGTGTTGTTACAACACGTTTACAAAATTACTGTTAACAAAACATTAAAAGCATCAGCGGTGTTTGGAAGCAGGGCCGTTTCTACACCTGAGATTGAAATAATTTAATGACTGATTCATCCACACCTAGTCCAAAATCCTGTGAAATTTTAGAGGTGTACCTATCATTTTTATGATGCAAGCACTCACTAAGGGATTTTATAAAATTCAACCCCTTAGTGGGAGGGAAGATGAATGCTAAACTTTTTGAAAAATTTATACGTTTATCTACATAATTGCTTAAATTTTTAAGGTAAATTTTAAGCTACATAATCTTCAATTTATATAATTTTTATAAAAATACACGCGTATATATATGAAGTAAACACCTTTTAGGAAGGAAATTTACATAATTAAATCTCTAAAAAGTGGGAAAAAGGTGTTAAATTTTTTTTATTTGAATAAGTTTATTAAAAAAATACTCATCAATTAAAAAAAAAACACATACAAACGCAAACAGTACAAATAGTATTAGATTAGAATTATTAAAATATTTATAAAAGTTAAGAATAGGGTCATGCAGGGTTCACTGATTAGCCTAAAGGCTTGTACGTCTATCAAATAATTACTTTTTGTCAGTCTCAAATATCAAATGATAATAATTGCACGAACCTAAAGTATGTTTGCAAATGTTTCGAATGAATGGAATTTTTTTAAATATAAAAAATACAAATCTAAATTTAATTGGTTACAATGGACGTTAATGCATTTATCTGTGAATCAATGTAGTTAAGATCTATTAAATTCGCTAGTTACTTTTCTTCTACTGTGTACAAAACGGAAGGATTGTATAAAAGATAATTGTGTTAGAAAGAAATTCCCAACCATTTCATTTCATCCAATAAGACAGTAAAAACTTTTTATCAAGTTTATCATCAACTTTTTGTGAAAGTAATTAAATCTACACTTTAATTTCAACTAAGTTTACTTAATTCTTCTTGTAACTATAATATACGAAAAATCTGAGAAATTATTTGGAAAGAAAACAAACTTAAACGGATGTAAATTTTTGCTTCATTTGCACTGAACACTTTTGCTTTAGACAAAAGTAAATTTACCTTGAAAATGAGCATCTCAAAGGCTGCGGCAAATCGTAACCGAAACGACGCAATTTACCCGGTTCACGTGATTTTCCGGTCACGCGCGCACGATAGTGAAGGTGGCCCATGTAGGCCACGTTCGGTGTTCCGTTGGTTAAACATGGGGTTATTTGACAAAGTATATCAGATTTGCATAAATTTACATGCATTTGTTAGTGGTTTTAGGTACACATCTTTGCGGCGTACGTCGTCACTCCCTAAATGTTTGTAAAAGTATCTGTACTGCAACTTGAGGTAAATTGAGGATGTAATGTGAAAAACGATTCAGAACAATTCAATTTCACCATTCTGACAAAATGTACAAGAACGATTTACTTTATTTGTGACGTTGATTTGATACACGTAGTGTAGTTTATATACACAAAACAAGAAAATTATTGCAGGTATTTATTTGAGCGAACATAACAACAAGTTACGAGTATTTCATTTTATACAATATACAATAATAATCCTACTATCAGAAATATATATACAAGTGGATAGACATTTCAGTTCTAAAAATAAACACTACATTCAATAAAAATAAATTTATTGTTCTTGACAAGACCCTTTTTCAATTAGCATTTTTGTATATTCCTTCTCTTTATGTACCTTTCCCTTTGATCATTTATTCTCATATTACAACATTGATTGATTGAGAAATAATATGATTTGATTTTAACTTAATCATGCAATATAGAAAAAGAATTTTTCATCAAGAATATACTCCAATAGTAACAGGTATATAGCAAGTGTAAAAATAATTTGGTCTGAAACCCCCATAGACTATCTACTATCCATTACAATTTAGCTTTTTTTATATCACGAACTTATTAGTACTCTTATTCCCACTTCAGTTGTTTTCCGTTTCCCATCCAGGCAGTCATGATCTCTCACAATCGACCCCAGCCCCTGTTCGACACTTCCCTCGCCTACCCACTTTCAGCTATTCAGGTTTGTAGCTAGGGCAGAGATGACCACTTTGGGTGGCATGCAGCAAAGATAAGAATTTATTTTTAATCTTAATGTTCTACGATAAGTGTCTTAAATGCATTTCGTTGCTTATCTAACAACAACGCTCAAGTCGTTTTGACTAACTTTACAGGAGAGCGAAAAAACCGTGTATGTTTTATATAGGCTACCGGCTAGCGCGCTGTCACTATTTTTTTGAATTCTGGTATCTTATTGTCCGAAACGTCTAGAATATGATTGGTAGATCGACGCGCAATGAGTAGCTCTATCCAGTGACATTAAAATGTAAAAACCGTTAATTTTCGACTTGAGCGGTGTTGTTAGATAAGCGACTTTTTCGTTTTTTTCTTTCTCATGTTTCCTGATGTTTTGACTACACAGAAAAAAAAACTGTATTGGACCAAGAAAACCTTGTTTTGTATACAGGGTGTCCCATTTTAATCTATCACCCCCCTATTTTTTTTTATCTATCAATTAAATAAAAAAATGCTTCAAATAAAAGTTGTTTAGTTTTGAGGGGGACCCAAAATGGCGTTATTAATTTTTTATTTTTTGGACGTCTTCATGGTCAAATAGGCCCAACTTTTTTTTTCAAATGGAAATTACAATATCTTATTGTTTGGAAAAAAACAAGTAGCTTTTGTTTCAAAAATTTTTTTGTATGACTGCATATTTTTTTAATATTAAACAAAATAATTTTAGATTTTAGAATTTTACTAATTTTTTACTCGAAACCCATTAACTTTAGAGGAAAAGTGTAAAACACAAAAAATGTTTATTTTAATATGATATAACTAGCAAAATTATTTCAGATTTTTTATTTTATTTTTTATTTGCTTTAATATTTTGTTATCAAAAAATCCTGATAAAATTATCCTAGTTATATCAGATTAAAATAAACATTTTTTGTTTTTACATTTTTCCTCTAAAGTTAATGGGTTTCGAGTAAAAAATTAGTAAAAATCTAAAATTTTTTTTGAAACAAAAGCTACTTGTTTTTTTCCAAACAATAAGATACCGTAATAAAAAATATAGGTTTCCATTTGAAAAAAAAAGTTGGGCCTATTTGACCATGAAGACGTCCTAAAAATTAAAAATTAATAACGCCATTTTGGGTCCCCCTCAAAACCAAACAACTTTTATTTGAAGCATTTTTTGATTTAATTGATAGATAAAAAAAAATAGGGGGGTGATAGATTAAAATGGGACATCCTGTATAACAAAAACAATATATAACTCTTAATCCAACTACACTATTCCTTCGTTCAAGAATGCTATAGTTGGTTTAAGAGATTATTGCTTATCTTAAGAAAATATTGTTTTCGTTATATACAAAACAAGGTTTACTTGGTTTGAGAAATCCTTTCTACCAGTGTAATAATTAAATATATCAGTTGTTGTTTTCTACTCCGTCTTTATCTGATATTTCTTCCAGGAATTCAACATTTATCAATATGTGATAATTTTACTTACGAAAAATTAAAATATATTTGTAGGTTTCTTCTTTTATTAAAACATTTTTTCCAATATTTTCTTTAATGTATTTCTAAACTTCAATGGATGCAATAGATAATTTTATCCTAGTTCATCCTTTGCCATGTATTACCATTAGCCAAAATGAAGCAAGCAAATTGCACGGCGCCGGACCTGCAACGCCATCAACCGACAAGTGAGCGATATCCCCGAGTAGTATTTTATGTGTACGTAGAGAGTCGATGGTGAGTTAATTTATCGTCGCAATGAAAACGTGATATCGACAACTATAGCCAGTTGCTCAGTTAGATTTCACAAAGCTATCGACGCGTTCGTAATATGTGATTGAATTCGGTCGCTCAATTCATGTTTTAATTAGATAGTGTGTTTGATTCAAAATCATCATATCGTTCACATACATACTAAAATAATTAATTCAACCGACTGAGCAGTAAATTATGATTAATGTGATAATTAAAATGCTGAAAATTGTCGATGTCCCTCCCCTTCACTTTTCTCGATACCAGATGTCGTTATCGCAAAATATCGATGTTTTAATGTGGTTTTTAATTATTTTTCCAGTAATTTAATACTTAACGTGACGGATATTTGATTTGTAATGAATGTGCTTTTTTGTTATCCATTATTAAATGTTTAAAACATTTTAAAGTCACGTTGCAGTAAATATAATCATAATATAAGGAACTGTCATTTTGACCATTTTCTGATAAACAGTTTAATTTTTTTTCGTTTGATCTATTAATGGTTTCTGTAAAAATAAATATGATTTGTTGATATCTGAACTTATTATACACGTTTTTCTCTCCTGAAGAAATAAATTTTGCAATTATCATGTTACGACCTAGATGTAGGTAATATTAGACTAATTATCTATCTCAGATCTATCTATATATTTTGATCTATAGCTTGAATATTCATTTTTATTTTTATTGTAACTTATATGTGGATGCAATAATCACATCATGAAGAATAATATGGTTTCGTATGACAATTTATAATAATATGAGGAAGAAATCGTTCTCTATGTGTTTGAAAACGACGAAAGAAATTTGAAAAGATAATACCGGGGATTTATAATCGAATCAAACTTCGAACGTAAATTTAATACGGAGGATATCATAAAACTGGAATGCTTTTTTCTGCCACAGTGATATAAGCATGATGATTGAACGGATTAGTTCGAGCATGATGAGAAAGTAAAGATAATTTTTCAAACAGAAAAAAAACGTCAGGACGGATAAGAATTCATACAAACGAAAGCACGAGACGAAAAAAAATGTTGAATTGTTTCCCTGCAACAAACGGCGTGTGTAAAAAATGATTTCTTGGGCTGTCACCGGTGGATTTTTACATTTCTAGTCCGCATTGGCTCTTTATGTACTTTGTGTGTTTTCCAGAGGCGTGCAAATTTTAGTCTACGGTATTTTTTGTATATATATAAATATATATTTTAAATTCAAATTGTCATGCAGTTTTATTCATTACTAGCGTATTGGACCCAGTATTACCCGGGTTAATATCTACACATTATATACCTGAATTAATAAAATATTGAAACCGTTTATTGGCAACTATATTTTTATAAAATTGGAAACGAAACACTTGATAGAATATTTTTTTAATCTTTTGATGTTTAATCTTAGGTTTTTATAAAATATTAATAGTTAAGAACATGCATTGAAAAATTATCTAAATATTGATGAAAACAATATTAAAATCTGTTCAGTAGTTTTCGAGTTTATTAGTAACATGTAGACAAATATAATTTCCTTTATAGAGGTAAAGATTGTTAAATTTAGATCTTCTGTTAAGGGAGCGTTCAAGTATTACGTAACGCAATTTTTGGAGATTTTTGACCCCCCCTCCCCCCAAGTAACGCGCCGTAACGTTTTTCTGTACTCCCCCTCCCCCTAGTTACGTAACCACCAAGTGACCATTTTTACCTAAAAACTGCTACGTAACGCGTAGTTCAACCCCCCCCCCCACCCCCCGGTAACGCATCGTAACGTTTTACTTGAACGCTCCCTAAGTAATGTGGAAATTTAAAATTAAATAAAGCTCATTTACAAAAGTTGATTATGCTTGACATAAACCTTGATATAAGAATGTATTCCAAGAATATCAGTACAGATGTGTCAAATTAGATGCGCAATATTTACTTACAATTAGTCGAACTTAAATATAAGTTTTCATTTAACTTATGTATAACTTTTAATTTTATATTGATATACGAAGTTTTTTTTTATACTAATAACTCTATGGACATAGATTTAATTATAAGAAGTGTAGTTGCTGTCTTGTTTGAACATGTTTTATTTTTGGGGTAAGATGACCCAAGAATAGCATGTTATAATACATGCAGAAACTAATAAAATCCATACATGTATTTAAAAATAAACTCCATATTAACTGTGTTTTTAAAATGGGACATGCATGTCCCAAGTTAAGTAAAACTTACATTTTATTTTGTTGCGTCATTGAAACAGCGTGACATACCCTTTTTTTAAACCACGTACCGCTACTGTACACCATATATTTGTATGGATGAGGGGTCAAAAGATTGATTAACTCTTCAAGTTGGTGTTTCGTGCGCCTGCTTTCTACTCGTGTGACAGTTGACAGCAGACGTGTTGTTTTTTTAACCTTCGCTCTTTTTGTTCACAGTTTTCAACAGGCTATAATTATTTCGATTGCCAGTTTTCAACACTAATTTGAACTCTACAAGATGCTTCATTAGGGTGATATACATTCAAATTGAAATACGATAATGCACAATTGAAAAACAAACAGATGTTTTTCAGTGTATTTTAGTTAAATGAAAAGTTTTACGATTATGGTTGTCAAGATACTGTAAATTATTTTAAATTAAAACAAACCTGAAAAGTATCAATTTTCTTCTGTATAAGGCTTTCGTGATCGTTGTTCATATGAACTTGATTTCCGGGCTCTTGTCACGTTGTCGCGTATCTTGTGATTCTTCACAAGTGTTTCAGAAACGATATGAAAGTCAAAACGTCTTGTAGAGAAGAAACGCGACAACGTGAACAACAGCTCGAAAACTATAAATTCATAAAGTATCAATATGTTTAATTTGGTATAAAAAATTTTAATATCGATAAATAGAGTTACTCTATTGATTGTATAGTAATATTATTATTATCATATACCTATACAGTAGCATAATTAAGATTCATATGTCACAAAATGATTCCTATTATTAAAAAATAACAAAAATAATATTATCTTACATTTTCTTCTGTAGGTTTTCGTGGCCGTTGTCCATAGTAGCTAACATTTTGGGCTGTTGTCCACGTTGTCATATTCTTAAACTTGACGTTTCGACTCTCATGTCGGAGTCTTCTGAAACTGAGTTTCAGAATCACTTCTGAAGAAGACTCCGACATGAGAGTCGAAACGTCAAGTTTATGTATACGACAACGTGGACAACAGCCCAAAAATTTAGCTACTATATTATCTTACAATTTCCCACTTTTAAACAATATGTTTCTCTTGCTTTAAGTAACTATTTTTTTCTATGTACCTATTTTCATACATTGTGTTTTATACAAATACTAAAAAAACTTACAGAATATAAAAAGTTTAAGATAAATAAAATATGAAAATCTATAAAAATCTCATTTACAGTGTATACTACCTACATGTACATATAAGAAGAAACGAACTTACGTTTTAAATTTTATAATAAAATTTGCCCCAAGCTAAAGCTTTGAATATGCATACCGTTGGGTTTGAACAAGGTGTTAATGTTTATGAATAAAGAACCTTATATTACAGAAAAGAGAGCAATATATAATAAGTATGATATTAAAATCCTATACAAAGCTTTCATGTTAAGATTGTAAAAGCTATTATAATACAGTGTTTTTTTTTTTAAATAATTGTAATAATATAAATTTCAATTTACATATTTTTAAATATTTAAAAATAATGGTTACTTTAAAGAATATACATATTAGATCAAAATTCTTTCTGCAATTTACATTATATTTTCAATTTTTTATTTTTATAATAACATAACTTCACCGCGGGCATTTTAGTTTATTTGTGAAGAAAATTGACGAAACATTTTTTATTAAGAAAATATTTTTCGATATTAGACTTTTGATGCTTGAACAGATAATCTATTTTTTTGCTCTTGTGTCAAACATTAGTTGTATTTGATCTTCTGATTTTTTTAAAGGCAGTAAAAATATATGGTTTTATTATACACATTTCAAAAATTCTTAAGTAATGTTTAATAATTAGGCTTATTTCTTTATATATTTTGTATAAAACTTATCTAAAAATATCACCGAACTTCCTGTCAATCGATCTAAGCACAAGTTAAAAAATAAATGAGATGCAATTTGAATGTGTTAGCTGAAAGGTAGTTACGTTAATAGGTTTACTGTATTTTTGTATTTAATTTAAGTAAATAAGTATTTTTACTTAAATAATGTATTAAACATATATAAATGTACCTATATTAGATTGCATGATATAAGAACCATTTTATAAAACATGAATACTGATAATGGTAACATATGTTTCGTCTGCACCAATAAATAAATATAAATAACTGCAATGACATGAACGAATGTCTGCAGAAGCATGAATACATTCGACGTGAGATTTATCGGAGCAAGGTTGTTTTATTTATATAAACAAAAGATATTCCTCCAAGAAACAGCAACATACACAAGTATTTTTATTTGCAGTTTTGGACGACACATGTTACATCGGTACAATATTATATGAGCAGAGACTGTGCTATTCTTGTCTGTATAAGCCCCATATTATGTAACATATATGTATTGGAACCAGTGGTGGGTAAATGATAATAAAATGCGGTGTGACTGTGTGAATTTTTGTGTGTACTTGCAGATTGAAAAGTTGAAAATACTGCTTCTTTGGATTATAATTTATTCCACAGCTTAGGTAATTCTTCGAAGAGGAATAATCCAAAGAATATGAAATATATTTTAATTTTTTTTGATTCTATCAAAGTGTATAAAAAATGATTGAGAATTTATAAAAAATTAACGAAATTATTAAGAAAATAGGAATATTATTATTTAGGGTCATACAAAAGTTTTTTTTGGCATAAATTGCTTCATCACGTCAGGTATATGAGAGATTGCAATCTGCTAATACAAAAAAGGACTAACAATAAGTATAATTAAACTTTGATAATAGTAAGAATACCTATGTTATCAAGTAGGAAATTCTGTTTTAGTTTTTCACAACAAATATCTTTTTTTATAATGAATAAATTATTGGCCCAATTCAAATCCGACACTGTTATATTGTCAGTGAAAATTCCAAAATATGAATGTTTATCATTAAAGTTAGAATATTTATGTATAATAAGTATACTCTTTTCTTCTGTAGTATTTAATTATTTATTAATTTTAATATCAATTTAAAATGATTGGAAATTAATCTATAGTCTGTTTCATTTAAGTTTGCAGTGGTTGCCGGGGGATTTGACGGTACGGTTCACGATTCATACCGTCAAATCACCCAGTAAGCACTGCAAACTAAATTAAAACAGACTATAATTAAATAAGACTTCAAGTTAATCAATACATATACGTATAACTAATGAAGTTAGGTATTTAATTAAGTATTTGTTTTAATTTGTTCAATTTATAAACGCACATTCACTTGAAACGCCACTGTTTAGGAGATGTTATTTCACATAACAATGGTTTGAAAATCCTTAAAGATAGGCCGAGAATCTAGTAAGGTTCATATCTCGGACCATGGGTATTTTTCTTTTTTGTTTGGTGTGTGTGTATGTCATTTCTTTTGATATTTATTTTTATCAACACTGCCTTTACCCTGTATAAGTTTTTCCTGTCGTCGCTTTGTATTAAAAAGCTACGTTCTTAGAAATATCCAGTGGTTTTATGTTCAAGGAATTTTTCTGAAATTATTTTAATAATTTTCTTTTGAAAAATGCATCGGATTTAATACTAATAAAAAATTAGCTTCTTAAAAGAAAAGAGCGCGAATTGCAATCAGAGACATAAATTGAGGTTGAATTTTTCAATAATCATTGAGAGAATTAGTTTTTGGTATATAGGTACTTAAAAAAGAATTAGTGCAAATGTATACTTTTTGTAATCTTAAAGAAAAGTTTGAACTTTGAAAATTAAGTTTGAATTTAAAAGATTTGTAAACGTTCACTTGATGAATAAATAAATAGAACTTACATTTTATTTGAATCAAATTAGCTAATGGTAGGTTCGCTTTCATATCGATGTTCTTGAAATTTTGTTGATTTTAGTTTAAAGTTAAAGCACTTTGATGAATTGTAGAAATCATGTGTTTATATTCTTTATATTTTATCATTTCAATAAATTATAAGGAAAATTAATTATGCTCCTTATGTATACGTATTATAATATGTTGTCGAATAAAATGAAAAGTTCTTGTAAGAAATTAAAGATCAAAATTATATTTAATTGCTATCAAGTCGAAAAAAACTTATTTATTTTCCATTAAACATATAACTTTGAAAGTTGTATATCAGAATATAATTATGAAGATATTTTATTAACGTAATGTTAAATTCATGTAATAGAGTAGATGATAAATACTCAACAAATAAAAATGTCGACTCTACATACCCAGAATACAATTGGTAACCCCACAACCATATTTTACATTTACTTACATTGGTAGTGAAGTAGTAATATATCATTTAAATGTGTTCCACGATTCTACATACTCCAAAGATTACTATTTCCATGACAGAAATTCACCAAGGTATTTCGAAGACGACCGCACACCTACGGAATATAAACGTGAAACGAGCTGCTAGTTCATGAAAATTAATTTAGATATAGAACATTGCCAGATATGTTACAATGTTCTTGAAAATGTTTCAATGGATTTCGATAGTTTATAATCAAAAGTTTGCATACATACATATATGTAAAGTAGGCATATGTACATAATATACAATATCATATATTAATCAAGTTGTTTAATATATGTATGATCATATGTGTATGAATTCGAGAAGGGAAATAAAGCATTGCAAATATGATTTGAGTTAATAATAAAACGTTGTTAAAATTCGATTTTCTTTTAATTTTTTCTTGTCTTTACAATATTGGGTGATTAAAAAATTATTTGATGTTGAAACAAAGAAAAGATGACGCAGCAAAGTACTTATAATTTATAAAAATATGTATATGTCAGTATTACCATAATCGCTCTTCATGCGCCTGTACAAATTCAAAATCTTTTTTTTTTAAATGACACTTTTCGACGTCATGTGCGACACATGTATGTATAAGATTTTGACGTTTTTGGTGACTCGTGATAATATTCAAGAATTTAAGATTTGAGCTTACTTTTGAATAAGGTTGTTAAGGATGTGACATATCGGTTTTTTCTTGGTTTTCGTTTCAGATATCAGATATCTACGAATACGGATATTTTGGATACCTATCGAATACAGACAGGAATATTTTTTTCTTGGTATATAAAATTTTTTCAGTTATGGTTTTGGGTACGGATTAGGATACGGATACTGATTCGGATACGATTTTTTTACATAGTAGATAATTATTGTCTCCAGTTTGAGTCTTGGGTAACGAGTAAGAAATTTTTCGAATTATTTCCGATCCAGTTTTGGAGGTCAGAATAGATTTGGTTATCGATTTAGGATACGGGGTTCTATAACATCTCTAAATGAAAAACTTATAAAGATGTAAAAATGTTTATATGTAAAAACTTTTCACAAATAAATAGTAAATACACCCCTGTATCACATAAACTATTTTCCACACCCACCACCATTAAATTCACGCACACAAATATACACAACGAGAGTTTGAGTTAATTACGAGAACAAAACATACATAGCCGCATATAAATGACTTCCATGGTCGAAATTCTATTGCGCGGCGTTTGTACCTGTTTATCACCTGTACAATAAGTGCTCCCCCCAAGTCATTATAATATATCACGTGACGTGATGACAGAACGATCTCCACAGCGCTTATGTACATAACTCACGCTGTCGAACTGAACGCGCCCGGCGACGCTTTTGTTAAGCGCTTTGTTGTGGCCAAATGCTTTTTAATGATCGACCGCTATTTTTATTTATTTATTTACACTTTATTGTTGGGTTGTTGCTAATGCCAATGCGCATTGATGGAATTTGTAATAAAATTCAAACGCTTTTGAACTGTTTTTGTGGTGTTTTAATGATTTCAAAAACTGAAATTTTCGCGTTGTATTTAATTGCAATCGTTTTAATTAATATTTCAGTGATTTTGGTTTTGTTCAAGTTGTTATTTATAGGTAAAAACGGGTATTTTCCTGGAATAATAATTACATTGTAATATTTGGCAGTAGGTTCCTATAAATGTATAAAACATTTTCTCATCTCTTGGATTTGTATACAAATAATAAGTATTCATAATATAAGAATATCACGATAAGTATAATTATCGATATTAATAATGAAATATGGGGATTTATTTATTTAAAATATATTTATAATTTTGTATTTTATAATTGGCAAAATTTGTTCGCCATCTTGAATTTATAATATAAAAAAGTGTAAACTTGTTTATTGTATCCGAGATCTACAATGTCGGATATAATAAAGCTTTCATTTTAGAACTAAAGCTAAGTTAATGCTATCTGCTAGGTGCCAAATCAAAGCTATTCATATAGATAGTCGACATAAGTGTATTAAATTTTAGCTCAATAGCTCAACGAAAAGTGGATGTAATTTGCGTTTCTTTTGAACCAAATTTACATAAATAATGATAAATTAAAGCTTATAATTAAATGGTTGACGTACAAAGTACTAAGTTTAAGTTATATCTATGTACTAAATATACCTAACTAACAAAAAAAGTTTATTTTTGAGAAATAAAAAAAATGATCCACTATGCTTAGGTCTGTATCACTAAGCATTCTCGAGATCTATTTTTCTATCTAAAAATCCTTCAATTTTTCAAATAATATCTGGTAAATACTAAATAACAACGCAGACATAATATGACACTAAAATTAAATGTCGACGTAACAGTTTCATTATTCATACGTCACAATTTTTTAAATTTAATCATTTTGAAAGTTTGATATATCAAAATTCACTATAAAAAAGTTAACCACTAACAGCAGGTGTCAATAACTACGCCGTGCGTGTTTTTCATCTTGAATAAAAAATAACCCAAAGTTATCGAGCCGAAGCACACGATAAATGACATCAATAATGATTTGAAAATTTAACACGGTATGAAAAATCTAGTTTATTTACGAACCCCTCCCTATTGTACGCTTTGAATCGCTTTTATCACTGAACAACCACAAACTGTTCTATGTGTTTTTGCCGTCACCTCTCAGAGAGATCGTAAAACTTTTAACAGCTTGATTTTTTTAGACTCGGGTTGCGTAACGGGATGTTTTCCTGACTTCAAAGAAATGGAAAACATATAGGCACTTCTATAAACACTATTGTGTGTTTGTGTTTGTAGATTTTTTCGTTAGATAAAGGATATTATACTATTTTTAGTATACTTAAAACGTGTCTACACGGAGAGAATATTATTTTAAAAATTAACAGAAAATGCTGTGAACATGAGGATAGAATCAACTTCTGAAAAAAAATTAACAGAAAAGTTGTTAGAATTTAAAATAAAGTAAATGAAAAATTACAATGACATACTGGTAAATTTTAACATAGTACCTATTAAAATTTATTTACTCTGAAAAAGTAATATACGTTATTCTTTAATTTAATTTCTTGCATATGAAAATTTCACGTACATTCTCTATAATTTTACTATGTTTCTAATATTACTTTTTTTATCTGGCCTATCGCCGTCATAGAAACTGCTATACAGTAATACAGTATATTGAATTGTAGTAGACGTTCTTTTAAATTTTACCATGTCGGGTGTTAAACATTTCTAGGATCAATTTCGTCCTCCCGTTAACATGTTTTTCATGTTAAAAATTAACATAAAATTTTTTCAATGTACCATTTATTAACAATAAATTAAATTTTTATCGGTGGAAACGTTGAGTGTAATAGAATAAAATACATTAAACCGAGAAACACAAATTTACTCCCCGGGAAAAATGTTTAGAACTAACGTGATCAAATCAGATCATATATTTTTTCACTGGTTTTTGATCTGTGGAAACCTGCAAAGTTCTACAAAGATATCTGAAGATCGTTGAAGATCGTGATAGAGATTGAAACGTTGAAAATTTATCAATTTAACAGAGATCTTTGTAGATCGTTGTAAATTTTTGCAAGTCTCCATATAAATCAGTGGTTCCCAACCTTTTTGTGACCAGGGACCACTTTCATATAATTATTATCACCAGGGACCACAAGGTTAAAAAACTTTCATTTTTTTTTTAATTTTATATAAATTTGAAATGAAAAAACCTAGAAAAAAGCTCTTTACGTTGCTTTTTTATGTTTTTTTTTTATAGATTAAAAAACTAATAAAACCTAAAAAAAAGTCCACCGATAATTTTAACAAAGAAACCTTTTCAGGTCGAAAATTCGTATCGAGTTTAAACTTTGTATATAGTTAGAGGAGGTCAAAGTAAGTAAGAAAAAAATTATCACAGCTGCGGTAAAACGGTTTAAGGGGGTGAAACACCCCTATGAAAATGTGCAAAATAATCATATTTTTTCAAATAACTCTGAAACTAATGAAAATTTTAAAAAATCCATAACACAAAATTTTCATGATTTTTTATGCTCTTTCGAATGGCGTAGTCAAAATTCGAAAAAATTAAGTGGGTGGGAGGTGGGGGTTAACGGTTTATTTTTTTCGAATTTTGACTGTCGCCATTTGAAATCATGAAAATTTTGTATTATAGATTTTTTTAAATTTTCATTAGTTTCAGAGTTATTTGAAAAAATATGATTATTTTGCACATTTTCATAGGGGTGTTTCACCCCCTTAAACCGTTTTACCGCAGCTGTGATAATTTTTTTCTTACTTACTTTGACCTCTTCTAACTATATACAAAGTTTAAACTCGATACGAATTTTCGACCTGAAAAGGTTTCCTTGTAAGTTCATTCTTTAGTTTTAAATCTTTTCCAGGGACCAAATTTAACCCCTTGCGGACCACTAGTGGTCCGCGGCCCACCGGTTGGGAACCACTGATATAAATAGATCAAAAATCAGTAAAACGATATGTTTTTTTTTTCAAAATTTTTGCCCTAATTCACTTACTAACTCATTAACGCACAGTCTTCCTTTACTGAAATGTTCATAAAAACGAATAATACACGAGTGAAGCCACGGGTGGTTTGCTAATTATTATGTATGTAAATACCAACATGTGCTACATTTGTATTGTTACAAAATGATGTCCAGCTGAAGAAATATAGGTACTTAGTTAATAAAAACACATTGAAATAAAAAAAATCATTAATTAAGATATATTTACTATGATTTTATTTAATTTTGCAAAATTAAAGTCAACATTGCATTCACAATTTACATCTATGTTTATATACTTATTGTTTGTTTAATTTAAAGCGTGCTAACATGAAAAACAAATATATTTATTTATGGCGAGCTTTAATAGTTACGAGTTACTGAAACATAAATGTTCTTTATAAACTGTTTTTCATGTTTACGTTTTAATATACTTGTTAAATTTAAAAATGCATTTTGTTGTAAAAGTATACGATTTTAGGAAGAGTGTGTCTAAAATAAAATACGTATTTAATGAATATTAAATTTTATGTTTTATTATTATAATACAGGAACTGTTGTAAAATGAAAAAAATAATCCATAACGTGGATATCAAAATTAGCGTAAATTAGTTATAAAATAAGTTAATTGTAATGTACGTTTATAACAATATTTTATACTGTGTAATTAAAAGTTTTATATTATTTGCACTTTTGAATATATTAATATAATCTTTGATCTTTGAAACGTTAGTGGGATAAACAAAGGTTACTCTTTGTTTTTGAGTTTATTGTTTCGAAGTATATGAAATTTTAATTGCATTATTAATGCTTGAATGAAAATATCGTACAGTAAAATCAAAATAATTATAATTTATATTTTCATAATTTAAAACAAAGTTCCAATCTGTTCAAAAAAAATTATATTTTTGTAATTATTTATTATTTATATTATACTACCTGTTATCCGCAACTTCGTTTGCGTCAAAATACATATATAAGATATAAATGGTTCACGTGGAATATAGGTTAGGTAGAAGTTGTCACCCATGAAGAAGAAGAAGTAGAATAATGTTAAGTAATACAGTTTTTTGTTATGATAGTCGATAAAACAGATTGCATGTACAAATGTCACATATTTATATTGTATAATTAATAAATTTTTCAGGATATAAAGTAACATATGTTCTTTCTCAGGATATAAGATATCTCCTTGCCAAATTTCATCAAGATCGGTTCAGCAGTTTAGTCGTAGAAAGGGAATAAATAGAGAGACAGATACAATATCGAATTTATAATATTATTTGGATTATATTTATTATAATTCTTCAAACGATTAAAAACTGGGGAATAAGTTTTTTTGCGGAAAAAATTATATTAAAAAAACATGAATGGTTAACTAACATAAGATTTTGAGAGCTTTAAGAATTTTTTAGCTGTCTGTTTATAATGAGTGAATTCGAAAATTACTGAACCGATATTAATGGGACTTGCATTGTTAGAACTTCATAACTAGTCTAGATTATATCGTACCCTCGCAAAAAAAGTGTCACAACTCAAAAAATGTCATATTTGAGATAAATATGTAGAATGATTCCAAATTACTATACCGGGTGTCCCAGATAACTTTTCCAGCATGGGGATCTCAGTATCTGTAAGAGATACAGGTTTGGTTAAATGAGATGAATTATATGTATGAAAGGGGTGAGTATTATTACACCAAAAAATATTCATAATTATATGTGGTTTAGACGGTATACCCAAAAAACTGAAAATTCGGAATTTCTTTAAATGGCTATAACTTTTTTGTTAAAGTAGATAGGTACTATTTGTTTGCGGTTTCTTAAAACACTTTTTTGTGGAGAATTGATTGGTGTATTTAGAATTTTTATATCACTTTTAGTTTCCGAGATACAAGCCCTAACTTCAGTTTTTCTTATGGGCCGCTAAGTTGGCTATGGCATATTTGAACGTGTTTTTTACTCTACTTTACAACGATGTGTCACTTGCCATATTTATTATCGAAAAAAAAATTATACTATATTTTTTCAAATAGTTCATTGTTTCAAATATTCATTTGTTATTTTGATTGTTGTTATTGTGATTTTTGTTTACAATTTTTGTTTATCATGGCTCACTTAAAAGTTAGTAATAAAATACTTCATAAATATCACTGATAATTAGTATTTCGACTTTTTTTCGATAATAAATATGGCAAGTGACATATCGTTGTAAAGTAGAGTAAAAAACACGTTCAAATATGATATATTCAATTAAGTGGCCCATAAGAAAAACTAAAGTTAGAGCTTGTAACTCGGAAACTAAAAGTGATATAAAAATTCTAAATACACCAATCAATTCTCCACAAAAATGTGCTTTAAGAAACCGCAAACAAATAGTACCTATCTACTTTAACAAAAAAGTTATAGCCATTTAAAGAAATTCCGAATTTTCAGTTTTTTGGGTATACCGTATAAACCACATATAATTATGAATATTTTTTTATGTAGTAATACTCACTCCTTTCTTACAAATAATTCATCTCATTTAACCAAACCTGTATCTCTTATAGATACTGAGATCCCCATGCTGGAAAAGTTATCTGGGACACCCGGTATATTTCTATTAAAAATTGTCATTAATGTACTTCGTGTATCTACCATCAAAACTAGCATATTCTAAAAAAAATGTCACATAAAGCGTTTTAATTAATAGTTACAATCTTTCAAACATCACAGGAATACTGAAATATTTAAATTAAATACAGTTTATCAGTTCTTTTTCTATACTACCTTTACAATTTTGATTTACCTAAATTGTTATAATTTCATCTATTCCTATTTCCTCAAAACTATATTTTTTGAGCTGTGACACTTTTTTTGCGGGGGTGCGATATATCATCACGCTACTCAATCGAGGAGCTAAGCAGTAACATGAACAGATGTCGCAGTATTATGAACAATCGGTCGTAAGGACATTAATCGGTTTTGAAATATACGCGGGTGAAGTCGCGGGTAAAATCTAATATAAAATAAAAAAGTAAATCTAGCAAACTCTGAACTTTACGACTATTGCAACAACAAGTGTAATATAATAGTTTCACTAATTCTTAATTAAATATTCAAAATGTAATTAATCAGGGGTTTGTTGGCCGACGTGATTGCAATTATATTACTGCAGATCGGATTTTACACGCTTTGAGTGAACAACCAAACCACCGAGTGATATATCGTGTAGAACGGCCTTTAGCCTGTCTGGGCCAGATTTCAAAATAAGGGTTGGGTATATATAAATCAAAATTTAAGTGGGAGTTTTAATTAAAAAAATATAAAATAATGTTGATTTTTTTTCAATTGAATTTTAGGTTTAGCTTTTTATACGTATAAATATTTTTGACATTTGGTTTAATATTATGAATAAAATTAAGACATATTAAACTTTATTCTATTATTTTCATATTCCAAATTAATTAAGCATATATTTATATGTTATGGCAATAAAAAAAATCTTTCATTTCATTAGATATCGAGGGTTTCTGAAGGATAAAATAGCAATTTTTGAGTAAATATGTTTTTTGTAATATGAAAAAAAGTTGATGAAAATAAAAATTTAAAACATCATAACTAATTTTATTTAACTGACATGAGTTTTCAATAATGGATTTTTATTGAATAGTTAAAAAAAAACATAATATAATATTTTCATATCGTTCATTTAAAAAAAAAAAATTGTCAAGTGCGAGTTGAGCCTCATGTATTAATTTTAGCTCTAATATACTTTTTATTTTTATAACAGTTTTGAATTATTTTCGAAAAAAACGTTTGATAAATTTATTTTGATCAGATTTTTTTTTATTAATACATACTTTCGAAGATATGGGTAGAGGATAAAATTTTTTCATTTTTTTTAAATTTGAAGATTTTAATAATAACATAACGTTTATGTATTTAAATATCTTGAGTTGTCAGTTTTCATTTGATACCCCACTCGAACGAATTGAATACAATTTTTTTATAACCCATTTTCCCCCATAAAAGTCGGTGAAACGGTTCAGTATAGTTAGAAGGCTGTGACAAAGACACACAGTGTTCCTTTTTTCCGATTTCCATACGGAACACTAAAAAAAGACATAATAAAGTAAATTCGTATTTGATCTCTCTGAAAATAAGAAAACTTTCACTTAACAAACATAATAAAAAGTATTCCAATAAAGAAAGTTTCCGACAACGCCAATACTTGAAACTAATCTACATATACAATAAAATACAAAATAAACTTTCAATCACATACAAATCTTCCCTAGTAGTAATTAGCTATACCTACAAGTACAACGTTTAACATTGAGATCATGTCGAGGAGAGTTGTTATTGAAGGACCCGTGCAGTGTCCGGCCGGGTTTAATATTTGATCAAAGCGACAGTGCAGAACAAGGCAATGTCTTGCACCCGCGTGCAGCTAGACTGGGGTGGGTATTGATTGAGGTGGTCGGTGGGACGACAGCGCATCAGCTACCGGTCAGGGGTGGAACGGGCGTTAATCCAGACTTTAATTGTTGCTCAGGGTTAAAAGGATTTTCCGAAGGTCTTCTGTAATCTATTTTAATACCGTTCATAAGTGAAGCTCTATATGTTTAAAAATACAAATAAAATGCAACATGGTCGGTTTTGGATTTATGATCTGTCGACACTTGTGTGAAGTTAGCCCCCTTTTTGTTGAATTTAAAAAAAATTGAAAGTTGTGCTAAATTGTGCTAATATATTAAATTTTCCCCCTAAAATAAAAACTTCTCTAATGAAGTTTTAATAAAAACTGGTGAAAAATGTATTTTTTGTTCTGTGGAGCCGAAAAATTATATTAGAGTATTGATGTTTTGGAACAATGTTAGGAACAACTAGCACAATTTAGCACAACTTTCAAAAATTTAAATTTCAAAAAATCTTCGAAAGTAATGGTGAGAAAAATCTAAAAAAAATAATTAAACCAACATTGGGTCTGGACATCCATTATTGCGTATTGTAAATATAAAACTGCAAAAATGGTTGATAAAAAATCTTTAATGTTGATAAGAGTACTTACTTACAACTGTTATAATAATCCTAGCATATCTAAAATACAGCATTTACAATTTTCCATATGAAGGAAAAATTTTGAATTATATACCTGAAACATCAGGTTTACTCAAGTTGAAAGTATTAACGCACAGTGTCTTTCAAGCTAACGAGAAATTGTTTTTTTACTATTTTGACTGCGAGTAAACATATTCTTTTCGCTATTTTGGGGATTTTTATTGACTGAAATCTGTATAATTACATTCAAAATCACAGTTGTCTAAAGACTTTTGCACGGAAGTGTTTGTAAAATTAAACAATAAAATATTTAAAAATAAAACAATCAAATAAATTGAAAAATATATACGGTACGGGACACTAATACGCAAAGCTCGACTTGCACTGAACAAATTTATTTTATGGTTTCTACTTTCTTGCTAATTTATAAATTCATCAAATTGTTTTATAATAGAACACTAGAAACTCTAAACAAATCTGTTCAAAATTTAATGTTTGATACTTCGATTAAAGTAAGAGAGACATACCAGATATCAAAGAAGATTGGATCGGACATAGTTGTTGGGTTTAATTGTCGCTGAGGGTTAAATTAATTTTATGCGGGTCTATTGATTTGAATTGGATCCAATATTATGATAAGATATTGATATTAGATTATAAAATGTTACTTTGAATTAATGTTGAGATACAGTGTAAAGTTCTGATTTTATGAAGGTGTATCGATTTGAATTCAATTGGGAATTATGATTAGAGATAAGTTGCTATGGGTTCGTTAAGGGAGAAATTTAGCAGCTTATTACTGGGTGTATGAAAAGTAATATAAAAAATTAATTGTCATGTTTAATTTATGTTAATGTTTAAAAAATTAGTATTGAGTTATGAATGAAAAAATATATGAAATATTATTTTAAAATAATCTAAATGTCAAGAATGTAAGATTGATTAAAATTTTATTATTTCTGACAAACAACAAGAACCTATAAGCTTATCTCTACACAAAACGGCACAACAATATGAAACATTGAAGATAAATAAATATTTACAAAATGTTTTGTTACTAATACTAAAAACCAATCATTTTGAATTGGCATTATACAAGCGAATGAGTGATGTTGATAATTTCCTTTGATTTCATAAATTTCCGATGTATAAATGGGTAAACATTTTTGTCGGTTTGATTTGATAACATAACGAATACAAGACTTGAAGTTTTATGTTTAAGAAAAATAAATTGAAAAAAAAGGTTTTTATTTAAGGTTATTTTTTGGGGAGAGGGGGGCAAGTGGGGTAATTTAGACTCAAGCATACCTACAAGATAAAATATTATGATTAAACAAAAAAATTTAACTCAATATCATGGTTTAACTCATTGCGAATGACTATGGATATATTATTCTCGATTACGATAAGAACTCTAGGATATGGGAATACATAAATATAAAATGGCATTTGCCTCGCTATGCCCCGTATATGGGGGTAAAGTGGGGTACCTTATGTAATAGTCCTTATTATCAACAATATAATCTTTTAGAACAACATTTGGCATCAATTTTAAGATGTATTTTTAATTTGAAAACCAGAAGGCACTGCTACAAAAACGAAATAATAACCACCACAAGTGCTGTTTAATTTCATGTATTTTTTTAACGCAAACACTGTTTTTGAGACTTTTGTTTATATAAAGCATAAACGGCTGTCGAAATGGCGTTGCTCGATCGTGAAGGTCACGTGCCGACTGACGACCAATCAAAGCGAGACATTTGAATCTTTCCACGGGGTTTCATTCGACCTGCATGAGAGATTCCCCGTTATGCCCCGCTACCCTACTATGTCCCCCCTCTACCCTAAGTATAAAATATAATACGTACAAAGGAAAATATAATCGATATAAAATATATAATAATAAAATAACAAATCATATAGAATAGATAGAATATGTATTACCGTTTAAAGATTACACGTAATTCAAAATCCACGCTTCGGGCATATAAAGCCAATGCTACTACTGCGGATACACGTGCCTATAGTAATGTATATTTGTATGTATATGTGTGTCTGGGAGAGAGCGGCTGTTGCACTATCGAGCTGAGGCACCACAGCGTCTCTCTGTGGGAAACCCCACGCCTCGCATGCACATATACATAGATATTATATTTAATGTAATATTTATTACAAATACCTTTAGTACGGTGAAACTTGTCTAGTATTTTCAATGTATACGGTAAATTGTGAGAAAATTGTATCGGGTGCTATACAGTGAATGAATTTTGAAATTAAATCAACCTGGTTTCTGCTTGATATAACTAAGAGTTGCAATAACGTTGTTATTCAAGGGTCTGACGTAGGTTCTATGAAGCAATATGAGTTAAAGTTCAGCTAACAATAGAAACAGATTTAATTGTAGTTACGTTCAAGCAGAGGTACATATACCTACATAGTAGAGCTTCATACAAAACTGAATCGAAACTTTTGTAAATGTTGGAAAAAACGAGATCGCTTTAAATTGATAAATGAAATACGATACCACTAGCTTAATATGAAGATATTTAAACGAATAGAAAAATTGTCAAGAGACTAAATATTACTAATGTTCGGTATTATAAAGGACCTAGCAAATTTGCAAGCTTGCAAGTACTCGATACATGAGGTATTAATTTTGTGATAGTATCTATGGATTTGTTATAGAATTTAGAGCAGTGACACTTCAACGTATTGTAACACAGTTGGCGACTCTGATCGTATAAAATAATTTTCATAATAGCACAACTGTTTTAATACCGTTGGTTTTTACATACAACGCTTACGCGAAATCTGTCAAAGTCATCAAAAAACTTCAACAGAACTGTCATATGAGTTTTTGTATCTCATTTGAGAGTGTTAGCAAGCTTGCAAATTTGCTAGGTCGTTTATAATACCTGACATAAGACTTTTTTTGAAATTTTATATTACGAAGAGTTTAGAAATAATAAAACATTTAAATTCCTTGAATTGCCAGCTTTTATTTGATACCCCATTCGCCGTGAATATTTTTTTTATTAAAATTTATTCTACATCTAAGCATAAGACTAATAAAATATATTTACCCCTCCCCCCATTTTTCTTAAAGTTAGTTGTTTTTGCTTCTGAACAGTTCACGTAAAATTAAATAAAACAATGAAGTTAACATACGCCTCTGATAATGGCGATGACGGCGCTCTAAGACGATGGATATATTGTTTTATTTTATGGACGACATTGAGTTCAATGGGGCCGTCACACGGTTCGTGCATCGCCGGTGCACAGTTAGCCGTGAATGGTGGAGGTGCCGAGTAATGGGTCTGTGAAGTTGTAGTCACGATGTCGGGAATGTGTGTTTCATGAAATGTGTATTGAATGCTTCATGGATACCAGGGGTGTCAAGTTTATTTTATATGTAACTGATATATATTGAAATTTATACCGTTTCAGACATGCTCATATTACTCGTAAATACGTTTTATTGTAAATGGCTGATTTAAATTACAGTGATGCCTCGCATAACGAACTTAATTCATTTCAGGAGCAAACTCATTATGCGAAAAGTTCGTTTGTGAAACGCGTTTTCCCATAACAATACATGTTAAATTTTTTAATTCGTTCTGTAGCATAAAATATGGTACTGTAACATAAAAAAGATTGTACTCACGTTTTTTATTTTTTAGTCAGAATCAGATTTAGAAGAGACTACCGAGACTTGCAGGGTCAAATCCTCTTTCTAATTATTTATTGTTTCATTTCAACAGAAATCACCTTCCTGCTTTTTTTAGAACCCATAATATAGACACACATAATTACATTTATTAAAACAAACAGGTGTGTGAGTTAAGCGCAGAAAAGAATGACTGACGCGCGTTGATGCATTTTCGAGCATCGACTGCGTGCGACCTTGGAAGTTCGGGCGACTTCTTGATACACAGGAGCGTTCGGGTGGCAAAATGAAATATGATGCAGTTCGTTGAGCGAATCGAGGTTCGTTGGGCGAGTCGCGTAAAAAATGAACAGAAAGTTCGTTGTACGCAGCGTTCGTTATGCGAGGCGTTCGTTGTGTTATGCATCAATGTAATTATATCTTTGGAATTTCGACTATAGGTTTGGCCAAAAACAATAAGAAAGCTATTACAACTGTATTGATTTCATTCACAATTCGATGCACACTTTTTCTCTAATTAGTTAATAATTTGTAAGGTCTTTAAAATTTTGGGGTTTTAAATTAAATAAAAAAAGAAAGTACCTATTTAAATGTTTAAGGTAATATATAAAGATAGAAATCCCAAGTGACTGACTCATCAACGTCCAGCCTACAGCCCTGGACTTAGAAATATTTATAATTTGATGTGTAAGAGCGCAGCTGTATGTATTATTAAGATGAAATTCAAACAAAATACTATTAAAAAATGAAAAAATATATTTGTATTGCGGTATTTCAAAGTACACCCCTAATAGTGGTAGAAATTTTATAAAAAAATATAAAAAAAGAAAACAATGAGGTCGAAGATAGTATAAGAAATAGAATTTCAATATTTTGAGAAAATATAAAAAAATAAAATAATACAAAATCAAAATAGAATCCGCTATCAGTAATTTGTAATTATTTTTATAAATATACATACGATGTTTCTCTTTTGCTTGATATTTAATTAAAAAGTTCAAAAGAAAATTAATTAACACGTCTAAACTTTTTCATGTAGATCGTTTTTGTTAATTGACAATTTACAAAAAATAATAATAATGTATTTATTAGTAACCAAATAAAAAAAAATGAATTAAATTTGCTTCGAAATGTAAATTATTTACACAACTTCAATCGAATTTATTAAACATTTCTCAAACGTATAACGAATGAATGGAATACTGTGACATCACGTTGATGGTGGAGGTGTTGTGCAGTAAACGATGTTGCAGTGAAATATGAATTGAAGATTAATCGTTCAATTGTATTGCGTCTTATTGTAAACTGATTGTTGATAAATGAACCGACAATGAATCAACAGAAATCTTAACAGTTGAGTACAATTTGTTTTTAATATATATTTTTTTATATTTTATTTTACAATGCATGTCATGTAATAATATTATTCTACAAAAGAAAATAATGAAACTATTTGAATTTATTCTATCAAACATGATCTCTTCCATAAATTTATTTATACGTTTCCCCCAGCGGTACTAGAGGGTAACTTCAAGAGCACGAATGCAAGGAAAATATGTCATACTTTGAAATGTTATATCTCCGGATCTAATAATCGTATAGAGTCATAGAGTAATAAATAAAACTCCAATAAATATCTTATATAGTTCCATTTATAAAGTCAAACTCCACATCCTTCTAACACTGAAATTAAGGGGGAACGCCACTGTGACGGAAAAGTTTACATATTCATAAATACGTATACAAAAAATTGAGTTTAAATTCTGAAAATTGACGGAGTTACAGTCAATTTAGTGAGACGATGTAGCATGGCCGGTTATGACATAACAAAAACATTAAACACGTTTATCTCAGAATGACATTTTTCGACCTGGTCGACACGATTTCTCAAGACTGATGAACCGATTTCAATTTGTTTTAAATAATTTTCGTAATTGTAGTAGCTATCGTTGCACGTAGCCGACTTTTGAAATTTTGATAATTACTATTTTTAAAACCGCTCTAATAAAAAAAAATAGATCTTAAAAAAGAAAAAAAATTCAAACGATCGCCATTTTGTGAAAAAATAAAATAAAAAAAACGGCTACGTGCAACGATAGCTACATTCATATAGATATTGATAAAATTTTTATTTTTTTTTTCATATAACCCTTCTCGAAATTTCGAGTCGATCATAGAGAAAAATATTTTTTTTGGTCGTCACATCGAGGCTCATAACTTTGTAAATGTTTAATATTTTTCAATAAAAATTGAATATATACTTAATAAAATGTCCTTTACCTGATTCAAAAATAAATAGTTATATCTGTGAAAAAAATTCCCAAACATTGACAATTTTTTGACCCGTCACAGTGGCCATCCCCCTTAATAGCCAATTTTCAATAATTTCGCAAATTTTACAAAAAATATAATACATTTTTTAGTGAATCAATTATATTGTTGAACAACACGTTTTCAGCGTATTATCAAAACGATAAATTCAATTTCACAGTAACGTCACACGTATAACTATAGTTATATAAACTTCATAACAGAAGATTTAGGAATCGTTAATATGAAACAACGTCTCGAATAAGATTAACAACTAGAACTGCGCTGTATAGTCGTACATATATACATACATAACATTTACTTAAACTACAAATCTTGTGAATACTTCGTAAACGAGTTAATGTAAATAAACAGAATTTAATCCAGCGAAAATCCGATGCTGAACTTTACTCCGTACAACTCACTGAGCAGTAAACGTATAGTTGCATTTATGAAATGTGTCTTACGAAATTGTTGATCGATCTATTTGAAATAGATAATTTAACTGTTTAAAGGTACTGATATTTGTATTACTTACAGCTATCTATTTTGTATTGATTCGAAAAGATCAGATCAAATAATTGAAAAGAAGAAATAATAATGAAAGTTTTTGAGTTGTAATATATAATATTATTAATGTATTTTCCAAACAGACGGGTATCAAATTGTTTTAGATTAAAACAATACAAAAAGCCTTCAATGAAGTTAATAATGTCATGAAAATAAATAAGAGTTCACATTACACACACTTGAAGTCCAGTGAGGAAGCAATTATATTCTTTTCTGAATGTATGAATTTCTTTTTGCCAGTTTGGGTAAACTAAAAAAATAACGATTTAATGCAGTTTTCACATTATCACTACCTATGTAATAGATAACTCGCTACAAATACATTTTTATATATGTATTTAATTTTTAAATTTAGTAATATTATTTATTACAAAAGCTTATTAGAAGATACATATATTGAAACAAATTAAACAATTGATATAGTTTAGAAGTTGTGTAGACGATATTAGTCGTTTATATAAACAATTATGGACACAGAGAAACAAATACATCATTATTAACATTTTCTGTTGATTCTAAATACCATCTTTAAATTTAATGGTTACAAACTTTACATTTCCTGCTATTACAGAAGGTAGATCACGTCTTATACAGATATGTAAACACTGTGAAGATTTCACATCGTCAATTTGCGAGTGAATAATGAAATTGGATCTAATCAATACTTAGTAAGTTTAATATGGCGGATATTTGTTGATAGTTCTATGATAATGTACATATAAGGGCCGAATTAAGGTAATGCAAGGCCTCAGACTTCAGAAAAAGTTGGCCCCCTAGTATCTAAGTATAAAGTAGGTGTACTATTTTTATAACAATCGTAAGATAGTGATTTCCAAGAATGTCAAACAGATACCTCAAAATTTATATGATTGTTTGAGAAATATAAACTATCAATGTTGAAGAAAACTTATTTTTACTGTAATGATATATAATAATTAGCAAAGTAACAGTGCTTATAAACTGTTGCCCTTTTTCGTACAGAAACAATTAATTGAGAGTGTATTTTTGAGTAACACAATAAAATAAAAACTGTTGATGTCTAAATATATCTAGATCAGGAGTTCCTAACCTTTTTTGCATGTAGACCCCTTTTGAAGGAATGATAAAATTCATAGACGCCTCCTGGTATTGTAAATGATCTTTTTTTGTTCCTGTAATTGTAAATGACCTTTTTTTTGTTCGTGTATAGTTGTCAATGACCTTTTTTGCTCTTTGAACTGTTTTAAACTCTAAAAAACATCGAATTTCAAAATATAAAATTTTTCCATAGATCCTTGATGTACTATAGACCCCTTTCAAACTTCCATAGACCCCCGGGGGGTCCACATAGACCACGTTGGGAAACCCTGATCTAGATATAACAATTTTTTAAACGTCCTAAAGGCTTTATCCTCTAGCATAATAATTATTTCGGCACTGGTATAAATACATTTATATCATATAATACTTGATTTAAAACTATTATGCCCGGTATTATAAAGAAATTGCATGCAAGCAAATTTGTTTCCATGCAAATTTGCGATTTGCAAACGCTATCTACTAGGAGTCAAATGTAAATGACAACCAATCACAAATTGTAGCTTTAAAATATCAAGACAATTTGACTCCTAGTAGATAGCGTTTGCTTTGCATGGAAACAAATTGCTTGCGTGCAATTTCTTTATAATACCGGGCATTAATTAAACTAATTTGGAATATTAAGTTTTTTTAAATGTTATTTTTCATGTTAAAATAAGTTCATAATATTAAAACAAGTTATTTAAAATTGAAAAGCATTAAGACTAGTTCATGTTAAAATATTAATAGCACAATAATGCATAAATCAATATTAAAAAGTTAATCAAGTATGCTTCGCCAACAATCTAGATATTGTATATATACGTACTACATCGTTACTGTTCAGCAGTAATAGAGAAATGTGTACGGTGCTCATTCAGGTATAGAATTTCACCTGCCGTCTACAACAAGAGGGCGGCTTGAATGTATATGTGCAAAAGAGAGAGGGGAGTACGCAAAATATACGAAAGAAGGGATGTAACCAACGGTTAAATCAAACGGTTTGCAGGATGAAGTAGTTTGGCTCGTGAGAAACAAAGGTAGAAGGTATGGAGGATGGTATGTGTGGAAGAGAGATGAACATTAGGATAAATTAGAGTTCAGAGTAATGGGATACCGTTTAATTGGGATGACAGTATAATGTTGCAGATGTTTTAGTTGCAACCACTGCTGGAACGAATCAGTGGATGTTTATTGTGCAAAAAATGTTAATGTTGATTAGATTTTTTTACTTAAAAAATAAATTACTATAAGTTACACATTTTCATTAGTGTGGTTATTGTAAATATTGTTTTAAGTCTGAATCTGATTAATAATCATTTAAGATAAGTTTATCTCATAAATTAAAATTTATAAGCTTCATTTGGAAGATATAGATTGAAAAAGATAATAAAATAAAATATCAACGCTTTTAGATTATTATTTATATTTTCTATATTTAATGTTAGTTTTGATGACACAATTGATAACACAGTCCCATAAATATAAGGTACACAGAAAAAAAACTGTATTGGACCAAGAAAACCTTGTTTTGTATATAACGAAAACAATATTTTCTGAATATAAGAAACATACTCTTAATCCAACTACGTTATTCCTTCGTTCAAGAATACTATAGTTGGTTTAAGTGATTATTGCGTATCTTAAGAAAATATTGTTTTCGTTATATACAAAACAAGGTTTACTTGATTTGAGAAATCCTTTCTACCAGTGAATTGTATTCTTAATCGGGCTATTTAAACGTATTTTTGGGCAATGAAAAAAATTCGTTCAGAAATGGTCATGCAACGATAGAAAAAATGTAAATTGTAGTGAAAAGTCTGATTTATAAAAGTAACTCATTTTAGATTTGGTCAAAAGAATCAACCACGGCCCGTGAGGCTCTCAAAATTGATGTATAATTTTTAATTTTGTAATTTTTTATCAAAAGTATAAAATTTAGGGGGTCAGCGAGTGTTTTTATTATCAAACTCGTTTTCAGTGCCCAAAATATGTAAGAAACAAATAGTCTTTTAAAAATATTGTGGGTCTGTGTAATTAATTATATTTACATATAACGTAATTATTATAATATTGTACTACTTAAAATTCAGTCATGTATTTATTTTAATTTTATATCTATGATCATCATATACATAAAAATCAAATTTTAATTTAAAATTCATAATTAACTCTTTAAACTCGATGTTATACGGTTATATGAATAAAATTTAACATTGCATAACAAGCAATTATAAAAAACATTCACTGAGCTGTGCAAGATCGAATTGCTAAACAAGTATGGATGGAAATAAGAAATACGGATGACTTGTGGAGCGTTTAATATTTCACAATTAATTTTTAAAATAAAGCGTATAATATTGTTCATTTGCTACTGCAGAGAATTTTCTCTCGATATTATTTTTATTTTGTTTTAGAGATGTAGTTATTTAACTGTAAACAAAATATTCAATATCGATGAAACGGAAAAATCGTTAATTTAAAATAATTAATAATTGGTTTAATGATTTTTTTATGAATAGAGTTATAATTAACAGTTGAAAAAAATAATATTCACGGTAACGTTCATAACTGAAATATTATTTTAACATATTAGTTGCAATTAGGAATACACAGGGCTTTTATCTAAAAAAATAATAGTATGCAGAGTATAATATAGGGTGAGGCAGTAACTATTACCACCTTAAATATCTTCGAATCTATAAGGCCCAGAGAAAAATTTGTGGGACCAAAATTGTACGGTACGAAGGGGGCTATCATATAGCGATAATAATTTTTATCCAGGGAAAGGCACTTCGGAGATGTCAAGGTCAACATCATTTTTTTTAAATTGATTTTAAATTGTTTTCTATAATATGATAGAGGAGCTGAAAACAAGTTCAGAACTCATCACACAAGATCATTGAACAAGATTTAAAATTAAGAAAAAAAGATTAAAAAATACATTTTTTTATTAAATGATATTTACATTTAAAGATGTTCGAAGTGATGGCCATCAATATCGATGTAACATTGGTAAATTTCATTTAATAAAAAAAATGTATTTTTGAATCGTTTTTTCTTCACTTTAAATCTTGTTCAATCATGTTGTGTGATGAGTTCTGAACGTATTTTCAGCTCCTCTATCATATGTTATTAACACTTCGAACATCTTTAAATGTAAATATCATTTAATAAAAAAATGTATTTTTTAATAGTTTTTTCTTAATTTTAAATCTTGTTCAATGATTTTGTATGATGAGTTCTGAACTTGTTTTTAGTTCCTCTATCATATTTTGGAAAAAAATGTACTGAATCAATTTAAAAAAAATGAAGATGACCTTGATATCTCCGAAGCGCCTCCCTCTGGACAAAAATTGTTATCGCTATATGATAGTCCCCTTCGTACCGTATAATTTTGGTTACACTAATTTTTCTCTGGACCTTATAGATTCGAAGATATTTAAGGTGGTAATAGTTAGTGCCTCACCCTGTATAACGATTTTAATGTCATATACAATTAACCATATTGCATGTAACATGTGTTAAAGGGTTTAAAAGATTGGCGAGATAAATTAACCCTTTGTTTTATTTACTTTACTTGAATTGCTCTAAAGGGCAGAGAAAGAGTTAAGTGAAGAAGATTGGGGAGATAAACAGTATTGGAGATTGACGGCGGTAAATTTGCAATGGGAAAAAGCCAATAAAAGAAGAAGAAGAAGAAGAGAAGAATTGCTCTAACAATTATACAAATATACAGTAGATCAAAGTGTAAAACTCCTCCGATCCATACTGTAAGCTTGTTTACCACCTACTTCTACTTTTTCGATCAATCATAAGATGTTTGCGGCATCAATGATGGTTATATACGAGCGGGTGGGGCTTTTCGATAAGTGGGGATTATTTTACAGTATGGAAGGTAACATGTCCAAACAGGTTGACAGTATGTAACATTTATTGAACACCAATATAGGTATGTATATGGGGAATTTTAAGATTAATTAGAAAAGTTCTGTGATTTATATAGTTTCTTGGTGCTATGTCGTCAAAGATGTGACATTATTTGAATAGTTTAAAATTTGTAAAAAATTACTTTGATAATATTTAAGTTTTAATTAATACCTGTTCTTTTTTTGTAGCTTACATAAATTTAATTTAATCGTACATTTAAAATAAATTTTAAGTGTAGATAAATGAAATAAATAAAACAAATAAATCTAAATGAATTATTATCAATTAAAATTGCGAGACGTTTTAGACAGTTTTTAGTGTCGTTTGTTTTAGGAAAACTCGAAAGAATTTTCTCATTAATTCAGACTCAATAGTCTGCTGTGGAATTGTTTGCTTTCAAACATTTTTCTAAATTAAAAATGTCATTTTAATGAAATATTGTTTTTTTGTAATTACTGCTTAATCATTAGATCTGTCTTTTAACATTTTGATATTTAGGTACAAATATATTATTGAATTTCTTGTTATCAATAAATGGATATTTATAAGGTTGTGATTGTCTTCAAATTCATCTATATAATATAATAAGTTCAAATAAAAAAATGTCATGTTTGTAAGTTTCGCTGTTTTGGCTGTAGAGCGTTCACAGACTGACCGACAGACAGATAGGTACATATCGTCGGCTTAAAGTGAAAGTGTGCTAAGTCCATTTTTTGTCTAATATTATTTTATGAAAAATTACATGACAAATAATAATAAAATGTATTGTTTATATAGTTATTTATGATTTTATTTCTTGTTTTCTTATTGTTAAGTTGATATTTCTATAACTAGTTTGGCACATAAAATATTACCTACTCAAAAATTTTGAGTTTTAAATTTCGCTAAAAATATATATCTATTGTATAGAAAATGACGTGAAAAGTTAAATTTTCAAAACGCAGATCTGTACCCTTAACCTTCTCGAGATATGGTCTTTCAAAGTTTTGTTTTTTTTTTTCAAAAATTTGGAGAAAAATGGCTGTAACTTTTGAACATGTGATCGGATTTGATTTTTGTCTACGGATTTGAAATCAGCGTGTCAAAATCTATAAAATGGCATGCACAATATTTGATAAATTAAAAAAAAATTTTTTGCTGAAAATCGAAAATTTTCTAAGGGGTATACCTTAAAAAAATGTCGTTGACAAAATTTTTTTAATCGAGTTTTGAAGTATTCTACATGCATCATATAGATTTTGACACGCTGATTTCAAATCCGTCGACAAAAATCAAATCTGACCACATGTTCAAAAGTAACAGCCATTTTTCTCAAAAATGTTCAAAAAAAATTAAAACTTAGAAAGGCCATATCTCAAGAACGTTATGAGATACAGATCTGTGGTTTGAAAATTTCACTTTTTCACGTCATTTTGATAAAATAAAGAAAATTCTATAATTTAATAGCTTTGTTCTAATGATGTAAGAAAATTAGAAATTGTTAAGTTATTATTGAACATTTTTCATAAATATGGAAGCACCCAGGGGCAGAACCCCTAGTTTTTATTACAGTATAATTATTCATAAAAAATATTTAAATGTACATACAAATCCGGGATTAAGAAGATTTTTTAAATTTAAAAAAATATATTAATTAAAAAAGTCTTGCTAACTTGTTTGAACTTTATATTTTCCTGAAATATTAAATAATTTTAATTGAATATGTCTAACAGTCAAGTATTATTAAGTGAATAGCACTTACTAATTTTCAAACTTTTTCATAATTTAGTAAAATAATTTAAAGCAAGGTATTTTAAATAAAATTAAATACTTCACGTAGGTATATACTCGTAGATGCTGCAATTAGTTTAACTACTTTTCAAGAGATGGCGGTAATGTTGATGTACTATATTACTAATGTATTTTTAGATTAAAAAAAATGATGATATACATACTTGTACTTTTGATTAAAACTTCGAAGTTTTTTTAAATTTATTTTAATGTCAGTGAGCTTTTTTATTATCAAATTAAATTCATGTTAAGAATATAGGATCGTTTTTGTAGGGCTTTATAATTAATACCAAATAAGAAATATTTGGTAATACCTATGTTTTATATGTATAATTCAATGTTTTATGTTTTAATTATTTAAAACAGGACAAGAGAGCAATTCTATTTTTTTGCATTAGCAAAACTAAACATTTACATGAAATAAAAATAAAAAAACAACAGGAAGTAATGAAAAAATAAACAAACATCACAGGCGTCCGTCGATAAACATCCTGTATTAAAACATAATATCTCGAAATCATTCATATATTATTTAAACAACACTATCTTTTGAAACCACCAGAAAGCTCTCTAACAAATCTTCAACACTTCAATCAAACCCGCGTTGTTTCGGTTTTTATATTTTTTAATCGCTTTGATTGTATTTCCGTAGTAACACATACAAATCTAGAAAAATATCACACATCCTGTTAAAACGACACAAAGATATACAATATTCCATACGTAAAAGTGAGAGAGAACATACGACTCGTAGATAATCTCGGATTTATACTTTGTGTCTGACGTTTCTTTAATCAGGCCAATGACCATTGTGAAATATGAGGGTCTGCGTTTCATGATTTATTATAAAAAGAGACACCGCTATATGGAGACATGTAGTTGTAGTATGTTTATCCTTTATTGTTCCCGATAAGAAATTTGATACGATGTCTGCAATGTGTTCCTGTTGTTTTTACACATATGTCTTCTTAATTTCGAAGGAGTGCTGTTAGTTTTAAAGCAATCTTCTTTGAACAAGTCATCAAATTAAAGTGTGCAATGTTAGAGCATTAGGAAACAAGAAAGCTTGAAGAGATTTTCTGACTCCAGCTTTATCGCAGAGCTTTTTCTTGAATGTTTACAATACATAGATAACATAACGTTTTCTAATCTCGGTTTACTTGGTAAGCGGTTCGTAGGATATAACAGTGAACACTTTTAAGAGTGTATAAGAAATTCGTATTTTTTTAATTTCTAATTGAGAGAGATGACTAATCATTGTTTATTAAATTGAATTCACTATTAGTCGAGTCAATGAAGCTCGAAAATGGCCAAAACTTCGGAACCCTCAGAAACAGCACCGATTTTGATAGAATTTGTTTTAAAATGTTCGTTATACCATACTATTTGAAATCAGAAACATTCTAGTCGTCGGATTTAACCCCTCCCCCCCAAATTTTGAAAATTTGTATAATTTACTGGTTTCATATATTAAGTCCGATTTTCGACGAAATTTTTTTACCTGTAGGGGTTTTGAGGGTCGCTGAATAAGAATACTTTGTCAAAATAAGGATTTTCCGGGAATTTTCCTGAAATTTTCCAAAAGTTTTTTTTTATTTTTGTCAAAATTTATTGAAATTTTTTATAGAAATGTGTATTCGCTAGAGGGCTAAAATTTTTAGAAACATTAGGTAAATGTATTTTAAATAAGCATAATTTTTTTTGTCAAAATTGTTTGTTTATTAGCAAAACGGCAAACGTTTATTATTTTATTCGCGGCGTGAGCGGATACGAAATTTCGGAGCAAAACTTGCTCTAAAATGATTATTAATGCAAGTAACGTGCTCTAAAATTTACTACTATTAAATAAGGGCATTTCGAACGATTTTGCTAAATTTCATCAATATTCAATAAATTCTAAATATGTATATTAATTTATGAATTTTTGCGTCAAAATGTCAACGATAATTTACTAAGCAAATTATTTAAATAATTGAAAAATAACGTTTGCCAATGAAAATTAAAAAAATTTTTTTGCTCATTTCCTCAAATAATATTTATTCAACTTAGTTATAAAAAAAACACACTTTTGCTCAATTACCACCGAAAAATTTTTTATTTATATACATTTTTTTTGAGCAAAAAAAATAATTTTTTGAGTCCGACGGCTGGAATGTTTCTGATTTCAAATAGTATGGTATAACGAACATTAAAAAAAAATTCATTAAAATCGATGCTGTTTCTGATGGTTCCGAAATAGAACCTTCATTGACTCGACTATATTCATTTTTATTTTATTTCAAGGTTAATAAATATTAAAATCTAACTCACTTGTTATAATTGAATATTGCCTTTTTTCTAGCAATATTTTGTTTGACCCTTTAATTAATATAAGTAGTGTATATAAGTCGCTTAATAAAATTGTGCACTCAGAGCTTATTACATCCCCCTACCTGAAAATATCCTGAAAACACACCATAAACAATTATAGAAATCCAATGCTGTCAAAAACAGTAAACAAATATGTTTTATATACAATTTTCTGTCCACGAATTCGATTCCCATCGTTGAGCCTCATTTCATCCCAAATTGCCGTAAATTTCTTTAGAGTGGATTTGCGCGCCAGGTGTTTTTCGGTCTACAATGTTGCCTTCCTGTTTGTGTTCTTCTATTTCATCAGCGCAATGCGGTGGGTATTTTTTTTAATGTTATTCTGAGCCTCCTATTTCAAATTTTATTTTACCCCAGAGTGTCGTAATAGCATTTCTTGTATAACAAGTAATGCAAACCTTGTAATAATGTTTAATTGGGACATTAATTACGGCTGTAATGATTTTTACAGTAATGCATGTCAAAATAGTTATTTTACTTGGATGATTTCACACTGTAAAATTACACATTATAAACATATATGCAATCATGCTCTATATAAAATGCCATGCTTGTTATGTAATAACATTTTTGAAATATTTTCTTGAATAGATATATTAAAACAATTTCTATACCAAAAAAGTTATTTTTTATAGATATTATTAGGCTGATTTTTTGATTTACTAAATAATACAATTATTTTATAAAATTTACAATAGCAGTTATGAAACTGTCAATATAATCCAGTTAATAGGTAATTTCGTTTTGCGTTGATGGGATCCAAGGGTAGTTTTTGCAAATTATTTCGTATTGTACATTAAAATATCCATTGACAATCTTCTGAATAGGTACTAAATTTTCTACAATTTTAGTTAGAAACGCCATTTATTTACGAGCGAAAGTGCAAACTAAAGAAATACAACGAGGACAATAGTTCGAAAATAGAATATACAAATTAACAACGACCACGAAAGCCTTCAATAGAATACCTATACCCATTTACTTCATATTTGGAAATTTAAAATAATTAAAAAACATTTTTTCTTAGATAATAGTTGTAAAATAAAATATTTTGAAATGAATATAAATTTTCTATTCAAACCAATAAATTTTTTTGATATTTGTATGAAAATATTCCTATACATAAGTATTTTCAGTGCTGTGTGTATTTTTTGGTTCTTATGAATTTCAAAACGATTTTTAAATTTTCATCGCGTATAAATTATTTATAAGAACGAAAGTAAACGGAAAAATATATAATACAGAATTCTGTGTTAAAAATAAAGTCAGAAAAAGTAAATAACTTGTGCATGTATGAAAATAGAGAAGGAATAAAAGTAAACAAGCAATGTCAACAAAAAATAATAAGAAAAGGAAAACTTTTAGCCATTTTAAGGCCTGATTGCAATCAAACTTCGTTATATAAGAAAATCGTACGTGCAGTATATAAAACAAAAACAAACAAGTATGTATATAAAATATCATAAAATATTGATGAAAGTAAGGAAAATGGATATGTTCAATAAAATAAATCAAAAAAACTTATTATTTAAATAAATAAATCTTTTGATATTTTTGTTCTATATTATTTAACATAATTTTGCAATTTTATTTTGTATAAAGGTACAAATATTTGCTCTTTTGGTACGAGTATGTAGTTACATTTTTCAGGTTAATAAGTACTTTTCGAAAAAGATACAATTTTGTTTCATTTATTTATTTATAAATAGTCAATTTTTCTTGTATCTTAACACGTTATTACCTAACCCTAGACAACCCTGCCGTACTGTTTGTCGAACCCTACCCTGACAGGTACAGAGGCAACCTCCATTCCGTTTTTTTTGTACTCGTTTTATATGTTGTACGTGTAGGCGAAAAGGAAAACAAACTTAAAGAAAATTAGGCTGATTTTGTAAAGAAGAATGCCAAGATTAAATAAAAAAAACTTTATTACTTAGGTATGGTCTGTTTTGTTTGAACTTTTTCAATAGCTGATTTTATTTTAATGTCATTCTAAGACAAAGGGTCGTTTTCTGATAAAAAAACGCAAGTTAATTTATGGTTTTTAAAATAAAATAAATTTTAAATATGAATACGTAAAAACGATTATATGATTGCATTCCCTTATATTTCTAATATTGTTGCAGTCATCATGGCTGCAGTTAAGTGGTTATGTAATTAAGAAAGCACTTAGGTGATTAAGGGTTAAACATTCCTGAAGAAGTACAAAACGTTGAACATACAGTATATAGAATGCGATTTTGCGTAGAGTTTTTCTTACCCAAATAAACAATTTAAAAAATAAAAAGTGAATAATATTAATTTATGTAAACATTGTTGATGGTATCACGATTACTCTTGTTTATTTAACCATTAAATTATTTGATGTGTTTGTAAATACTCGCAATTTTAAGTGGATGTGAGAGCACGCGATATAATTTGCATGTAATTATTGATGTTATTTAAAAACCAGCATTTCTTAACACACTCATCTGTCATGGTTAGTTGTATAAAATCTGAATATAAATAGAAATATATACTTTTAAATTTTATCTCAATTTTTGTTTACCAATAATTCCTTGAAAAACTTTTGCAAAATTTGTAATGTTTTTTAACAATAGTAATTGTTCTTACAAGGGAACCTTTTCAAGTCGAAAATTCGTATAGAGTTTAAATTTTGTATATACATATGATAGTTAGAGGAGGTCAAGATAAGTAAGAAAAAAAAATCTTATCTGCGGTAAAACGGTTTAAGGAGGTGAAACACCCCTATGAAAATGTGCAAAATAATCATATTTTTTCAAATAACTCTGAAACTAATGAAAATTTAAAAAAAATCTACAATACATAATTTTGATGATTTTTATGCTCTTTTGAATGGCGATAGTCAAAATTCGAAAGAGCATAAATTTTATTAAATTTTCATTAGGTTCAAAGTTATTTGAAAAATATGATTATTTTGCACATTTTCATAGGGGTGTTTCACCCCTTTAAACCGTTTTACCGCAGCTGTGGTAATTTTTTCTTACTTACCTTGACCTCCCCTAACTATATACAAAGTTTAAAGTCGATACGAATTTTCGACTTGAAAAGGTTCCCTTGTTAGTATAGTGATGCATTTTTAATAATCTCAATGACTGCAGATGATAAATGTCAAACATTAAGGTTTCCAACTTAAAAATATAAAAAATTGGCGGGGAATTTAAATCTGACGTATCCAATGTGCCACCCGTTATAAGGAATTTTACTTTTAAAAGTATTATTTTTTTCTGTAATTTAAATAAAGTTTGTTTTATTGTTTAAAATGTAAATAATCTAAAAATAAACCTGAAGAATTACAGTTTTTTTCCTGTACATCGTAGGTACATCCCGGATAGTAAGTGATAACCTATCATTAAAAACATATTTTACAGTCTGAAACTGTAATAATGTTTGCAGATACTCAATATAAATTGATGGATAAACTGCAAACATTACAGCCTTAAAATATATGATTACAGTTTTAGAGAGTTATACATATTTTATAACAATATGTTGTCGCTTACTATTCGGGATGTAGAGGGAAAAAAACTGTATTTCTTTAAGTTTATTTTTTTTCGTGTAGGTAATTGAAATAGTTATATTCATATATGTATATTTTTCCATTAATATCGGCAGAGAATGTCATCTCCATATATTTAAATTTAAATCTGTAAGAAATTGCTATTGAAATTCGCTTTTTTCAATAAACCGTTAATGATGCCTACAAGGGTATGTAAACTTGAGAAGTTTACACAAGAATTTGTGTACCTATATATTATTCATGTTTATTTACGAATATTCACGAGATGTGTGGAACATTTTGATGCGTTTGAATTTACCTAAACTACACAACACATGCAAAGGATTTTAAATATATATTAAATATTTAGTAGTATTTTGATGATAAACTTTTCAATGACTAGATTTCGATTTTTGTTATTTGAAATATCTGCTTCAATTTAACTCATATGGAGGTTTAAAACGAATCATTTTTTAAAATCAATCATTTTTGTTATCACAAAACAAGAAACTTCCAGGGTTTTAATCCGGTGTTGAATTTTCCATGTTATTAGTTTATTTACAAATTTATTTTATACGATTGATTTAACAAAAAATATAATAAATCTACGTTTTGAGTCATTTACTAAAAATATTATTTCGATCAATTGGAAAAAATTCTAGATGAAGAAAATATTGTTTTCTTGAAAATATAAAAATATGACTAGATTACAAAATACCTTACTTGTTTTATCCATGATCATCACTTACCTGAAAAAAAAGAAAATAAATATTAATAATATTTTCTAAATATGATTAAAATGTACATAAATGTGTATATTAATTCGAAAAGAGACAATTTTAATCGTGCTATTTAACGACGCGTTGAATAACACGCATTATCATGAAAATTGATATTTGTATTTAAATATACATATTTTGCAAATTTGATTTACTAGAGAAGAAATTAAAATTAATACACATCATCAATACCAGGAAATATAACTGTTTTTGAAATTGTATTTCAGGATGAACGGAATCATATAATAAATATGCTTACAAATAATGTTTAAATGTAAAAAATAAATTGCAAATATATTATAAAATATGTAAAATTTAATTTAAAATAAATGTGATTTGATTTTCTTTGAAATAAAACAAAGAGAAAATTGTATATTAATTTTTAGTTAAAAGAAAAATCCCTTCGTTTTTTTAAGTTGATTCTGATAAAATTTATATGGGACCACCTTGGAAGTCTACTCTTTCAAAAATTCATCCAAATCAAAAATATACATAGTACAGGCAAACTTATTAGAATTTCCTCCTTTTTAGGGTTCCGAAGAAACCCTATTAATATCGCTTTTTAAATATTTGAAGTCGGTTAAAAAGTGGATAACTTAAAAATACCACTCGCTTAATCCTGGGTTTAGACCGATACAAAACAATCAGAATAACGGATCAAAAACGTCGGTGGTATGCAGTAAATCATTTATTCAATGTTTAAATCTAATAAAATTCTTAAACACGAGGTGTTTGCAAACTAAAGCCAAGCCAACCACTTTGTTATTAATTACGGCCTTTATCTCTCTTCCTGAGCAAGAATTAACTGGCGGACCGGGAGCCTGTTCTTGGCCTTGTAACTAAATTAACATTATCATAATGTTGAGATACTTTATCTTTTCTGAATCTCCGCCTCGAGTCCCTTTCTTTGGTGAACAGTGGCGCGTCAGGTTACATTTCAGGGATCAATATTTTGTGTAACTTAAAAAAACTTTATCAATTGATATATTTAAGTAAAATTTTTATTCTCAACTTACAACTTATGGCATCTGAAGGGATATTCATTCGTTTGTGTGTGAAATATGGACGTAAAATTAATATTGTACTTATATATTTGTTTTATTTTAGCTAGGTATACAATTAAAGTCATAAATGTTTATATGAATTATTATAATAATAATTTACAGTTGTCTTTACTGTATGAATAATTTCAATGTCTTTGATCATATATACAGCAGTTGAAAGATGAATTTTAAACAAGCTTTTAATATAAGTGAGTGGTCTGAAAAATTCCCCCATACGTAATTGCGAATAAATTAAATAATTGTATAATGGTAAACAAATTTAAGTTTAACAACCGGCTCGTAAATGTCAAATTAATTAAAATATGGTTTCTACTTTGTACTAATCGAAATTTGAACTGTTCTGAAGACAAAACGACCATCCTGACAAAACTGATAGTCAAGAAAATTGAATAATGTTTTTAAAACATAAAATGTTATATATGTTTTAATATACACCGAAAAAACAAAACAGAAACATCGTGTCTTAAAAATACATTGTATTTAAAAATGTATAGGGTTTATTGCTTTTTGGTCATAAAAACACCGTGTTTCTGTTTTTTCTCGGTGTAAACGCTGCATAAGAATTTACCAATAAAGATTTTCCCTCGAGCCGCCACTGAGGTTATCCATTTAGCTAATCAGTTCTTTAAATAATCATATTAAAAGACTGTTTTGTTGGCTTTTAAGAGCAGTAAAGGTTTGTACAAAATAATTCTTTATACAATAAATTTCGCATACAAAAGACATTTAGTTATACGAACAAATTGAACATTATATATCAATTATTTGCTTTTACTATTTATTTATATATTTGTTAAAATTGAACATATAAAATGTAATATATGATAATTTAAAGATTACTTGTATAAAATTATATTTGTATATTAAATCATATGTTAATTTATGAATATTATTGATTTAAAAATAAATAACATTGAAATATTTAAATCAAAAGCACTTTATACGTAATATAAAATTGTTTTATGTGCATAAAGCGTAAAAAACAAAATCACCAGGTATTCTTTTTATGTTTTCGACATTACGTTATTAAAATTATTATCATTTGATGTGTTATTTTTTGAAACCGTGGAAAATTCAGTTGTTGGAAATGTAAGGGTGATATAATTTTCTTTTTATGGAAAAAAGGTGCGAGGGATCAAACATAAAAGCGGCCGAAATATATTAAAGTGAAATTTTACTGTGAAATTTTTCTGGATGAAAAAATGTATTAAATTTAACAAAATATGTTATGACGCGTTTATGGAATAGGCAACGATATAGATTTAAAAAGAATATGTAAATAATATGGTGCTATAAATAACGTGAAAGAATACAAAATATGCATATTTAAAATATACGTGAAACCCGATTCTATTTTTGAACACTTGAAAATTTTAGCGACATTTTATATAATCAATAAATACAGTATGATTTTATACATACATTTACAAAACACTTACAAACTCTTTAAAGATAGATAATAGTATTAACTGGTTCGATTTTACCGCATACCAGTAATTTCTCAAATGTATTTCACGTATCCCTAGATAATAGATCCAAAGGATTCACAAATTTATTTAACTATCCAGATACCTTCTGAGAATAGCTTTGAATGTATTTAGCACCTTAATTTGCAAAAATTTTCCCCGGAGGAAAATCCCGACTACCTTTCCCTCTACTGGGAAAACCTTCCAATTTCAATCCTATGCTATCTTCTATAAATAACATTACCTGCTTCGGTATTTTAAAGAGGTAAGTTTAGTATCCAGAGGGAGTAATATCAGGAGTTCCTCATTTGAAAATATAGCTACTTGATTTCTGGGTCAAATATATCTATGTAAATATAATGAAATGTTGATTGAAAATTTAACTAATTATTAAAAACATGGCTTATAAACTTTTTTAAGGCAAGCAAAGTTATATGTAAGTAGTTTTTATATTGGTAAATTATTTAATTAAGTAAGTTAATCAAAGTCCATCCAAAATTACCTAAATTCAAACTAATATTTACGTACAATTTTAATAGCAATTTTGAAGTATGCAATAATATAGATAGATGAAAACTATAGTGCAAGAACTATGATTAAAACAGCTTAAATGGTGTTCTGATGCACACAGTATTTGATTAATTAATTAATTAAATCCTAATTTAAACGGCGCACGCCGCATGCTGTAGTTCTTAATTAACATTTATTAAACAAAGACTGAATAGATTAAATTAAAAGAAACTTTGATTAAATCTGCCAATCACAATTCAGATTTAAGGTTGTAAGTGGCTTTAATTTGTAAATAAAATAATGAATTAGATATTTATATACAGTTTGTTCTAATAATCTTGGAACGGTAACATATCTCAAAATGGTTTAGTTTTTGGAAAAAAATGTTTCATTATGGTATCATATAAAGGGGCTAGCAAAAATTGCTAGTTGCGAGCAATCACAAATGAGGAATTATTGTGACAGTGTCTATGGATTTGCTACGGAACTTAGAGCAGTGATACTTCAACGTATTGTAACACAGTTGGCGACTCTGACTGTACACGGAAAAAATATTGTAATAAAAATTACTATGCTTTATGGTACTGGAAGGACGGTTCAGTATTATGGTAAAAATTGCAATGTTATTATGCAGTATTATTGTAAAAATTGCAATGTTCATTAAAAATTTTATTAGAATATTAGTAAAATTGTAGAGATTACAAATTAATTTTTACCATAATACAGAACCGTCCTTCCAGTACCATAATAACATAGTAATTTTTATTACAATATTTTTTCCGTGTACAAAATAATTAACATAATACCACCACTGTTTTAATACCGTTGTTGATGTTTTCATACAACGTGTGCGCGAAACTTGTCAAAGTTTGATCACCTTTTATATCTCTAATGGAAACATACACATATTTTATTTATCATAATCAATGAAAAAAGCAAACTACTTTTCAGCTCAATTACTACAAAATACTTGGATATTTTGTAGTAATTTTTACTCGAAAACGATCAACTTAAAAAAGGTACAAAAACAAAATATGCTTAGTTCGATCTAGATAATTCTGTATATATTGCACTCACTCTATCAATACATTTGTTGCCAAAATGCATTTAAAAATAAATAACTAATGTTCTATAATTTTTTTAACAACTCAGTATTAATCTTGCACGTTAAACAACTTAATAGAAAAGCTTAAATCTTAATTTATTTTATATTAAACCATAGATTAGAATGTAACATCAATCAAAATACGGGACAATCTGTAAATTCAAAGAATAATTAATATAGAAACATTTACACTGGCGTTACAAAGTTTGACAGTACAAGCAATAACTTGAACAAATACAAGAAATTAACAGTGTATGCGAACGAAGAGTAGTTATAATCCAGGAATTTGTTAAAATAATAACTTTAATTGTGTTCGGTAATGCGGGGACGGACAGGTACACACAAATTAATAAAACGGCGTGACACGGGGATAATACCGCAGAGCTGCTGCAGCCTGATGACTTTATTACAGTAGATTTGAATCCAACACCCTTGACACTTTAGTAACACTCCGTACCCCCTTCACAAGTTTTCAGTAATGCGTTTGTACGTGCGTGTTCACAACAACAGATTCTTGATTAAATATTGTATTTAAGATATTAGGCTCTCGTAGTTATCGTATTATCTTGAATGAAAGTGTGTTTTTCTTTGGGTTTATTCCATGTTGTTTTTTTCTTCAGAAAAATCTTATCTTTAATCGATGTAGGTTGCGAGATATAATTTAACCCTTAGTTACTCGCGTGATATATAGGTACTGTAACGCAGTTACACCAAAATAAAAAAGCTAGTTTTTGGAACTTTTGAAGGTATTATATTAATTTTTTTAACCCAATTCATATTATGTACTATTTATTTTTGAGGAACTAAGAAAAATTTCTTAAAATTAACATAACTAAAAATTAAGGATAAGAATGAAAAACTAACCAAAATAAAGCTAAAAAAGTACACAAAACTGTTTAATATTCATCTTGCAATAAATCGAACAACAAAATTTTGATTTTTGTTGGTAAATTTTTTAATTTTGCTCTTTTGACAAGATGTCTTCGATCAGCAGCATCGCTAATGTCTTCAAAACGCGGTTCTTCGCTTAGGAGGCTGCTATTTGTGCGTTAACACCACCTATATTTATTAAGTAAAAAAATAATATATACTGCTACAATCCTCAAATTTTGACTGGCGGATTCCTATCACACTCTAGACTGACTAAACAAAGGTTAGGTGGGGGTGTACAGTCCCATAAAAATTTATACATTTCGCAGAAAATGCGTTGCTGGTGTACAAAATAGGTACACCAGCGCGAGTAATTAGCGGTTAAAAAACAGTATATTAGACGAAAAATTTGTTATAGGTATAGTTGAATATTTGGTTAATCCTACAGATTTTTTTACTGTTAAGATAATATTAAATAATAAATGTTACAAAATTATTAATTAGAATGTGATGAAGAACATAAAAGCAGTATACTTGGTGAAAATATTTCATAATTATGTGGAAAATTTGGGGTTTCTCATATTTAGGCTGGTTTTTCGCGCATTTAAAATTTATAGTTTTTTAGCCAAATTTTTTTTATACATGTTGATTGAAAATTATTTAATTAAAATTAAAAGTTTAAAATATGGAAACTTTGAAAGGCCATATCTTGAGAACGTTTTAAGATAGAGATCTGCGGTTTAAAATTATCAACTTTTTATATAATTTTCTATATAATAAAGATACTTATAACGAAATCAAAAACATAAATATTTCATTCATTAAACTTCAATTTATCGTAGAAATATTAATTGAAAGATAAGAAGGAATAGCACTAGGTATAATTGTCGACTAGCTGTGAATATAGCTTAACCTCTCGCGAGCACACGTGAGATAAATGTATTATTGTTTGAAAACAGATATAACAGTTACGCGGGCTCTATGTTGGTCGTTAGCCCTGCCGTTTGTTGATGTTGCGGAGAAGCTGATAATGTAAATGAACAAAAACAAGATTGAGCATAGTCAGCTGTAATTAGGGGCGCGCATAATCACTCCGACACCCCCAACCTACATTCAGCTCTGTGCCACGCCATTAGCCAACCCTCATGCGAAAGAGCTGTCGATTTACTGCATACCGATTGACGGGGTGGGGAGTAAAATGTTTAACACTTAACCCTATACGCAGTACCTCAAATTAACATATAACTTCAGACATTCTTTGATTAATGAAGACGTTTAGTTCCTAGCCTTTTCATAGATACTGCGAGAAAATTCGTAGTTGCTAATATCATTCCCTACAAAGTTATAAGAAACTAGCTGACTCGGCCACGCGTTGCTGTGGTTAACCTATACTTTAATTGTAGGTTATATGAAACGTTTGAAAGTTTGACATAGCGCCATCTATTGAATACTTACTCAATCCAGTCAACAGATGTCACCATCTGTTAGAATCGTTTGGAACTAACAGATAAAGACAAATAATTTGCAATAAAATAATATTGCGATCATAAATTGAGATGTAAGCTATCCTATATTTCAAGTTGGATCAAACTGCACACGGTGTAAAAATTTGATTAAAATCGGTTAAGTAGTTTAGGAGTCCATCGCGGAGGAACATGTGACACGTAATTTATATATATTAAGATTAAGATTAATAGAAAAAATTGTTTGCAACTTTATTTTTATTTTTATAATGGAAATAGATACTTTATTAATTACTTTTTTTGGTAATTAACTTTACGAGAGAGAGATGTTGTTTATTAATATTGGTAAATAAATTAAATATTGATCAATTTCAATCAACTACGTAAATCGCATTTACTATTTCGTAAACAATTATTAAAAATAAAACAGGCAAGTACGTGTTGGGACACGCACATGATATGGTTCCATAGTCATTCTCACTACGATTTATAAAAAAGAATTACTTCAAAATTTTCATGACTGAAGGGTTAAAATCAAAAAGTCATTTGACTTTTATTATTGCATTTTAGGAGACCTATCAAATGACACCCCACTCAATGGGGTAAATGGTCTATGAAAGGGGGGTCCAAAATATTTTTGACAATATTCGTTATAACTTTCAGTGAAAGTATTAACTTAAAGCTACATTCTGGAATTTTTTCAGATTATTTGAATTGCTAGTTTAGAAAATAGAAGGGAGGGACGCTTTTATAATGACTTTGGAGAGCAAATACATCGTGATTGAAGGGTTAAAATCAAAAGATTCTGATACATTTTTTATTGCATTTTAGGAGACCTTTCTAACGACACCCCACTCAATGGTGTAGGTGAAATTTTTTTTTTGAAAACACTTTTCATTTTATGAAAGGGGGGTCTAAAAAATTGTTATTTTCAAAAATCTTATCATTTCTGTTTTTGGGTCATCAATCTACGACCGTATACCAAATTTCTTCTTTTTATGACAAAATTTTTCAGGACGAACGGACGGACGGACATGGAGAAACTATAAGGGTTCCTAGTTTTCTACGGAACCCTAAAAACTAACATACAAAAACTGTTAATTACACGTGTAAATAGGTAAAGTGCTATAATATTTTTAAACTGCAAGTACCTAAATTTATTATCAATACAATTTGGAACAAAATTTAAAGCAAAACAAAGAGCACAAAACATATTGCATGAATAGCATCCAATTTAGGTATACAAAATGTTACAATGCATTTGGACATTTGCGATTTAACTAAATGGAAGCTTTATGAGCTCTACTACATAGATACAAAATATATAAAATGTGTGCAACTGAGTTTACAGCAAAATATGTGTGTAATAACTCCAGTACGAATTTAACGGATATAATCACAAAATACAAATGTAGGGGAACGAGATTTTTAGAGCGGTGTCATTAAATTGTGATGATTGTGGCATTTATTTTATTTGAATACACGGTCAAGTTTTGTACATTTTGTTTTTTGTTTTTGTTTTGTATTTATATAAAAATGTACACACGTAATTATTACATGAATGGTAAAATACAACTGTATTTTATTCATTTTTTCCTTTGCCTTTTGTCATTGGAATTACCTTTTTTTAGATAAAATAAAAACACTTTCTATAAAAAATCATAATTTCGAAAATAAAAAAAATGTAAACATCGTTGAAATAATAATTGATATAACAATGGTGAATAAAAATAATATTATTGAAAGAAAAAAAATATATACATTATAGTGAAATAGATCGAAAATATAGATTGATATATCAAGTAGGTACTATAATTTCTTAATATTAAATCAATTAATATTGTATTTAAGTGTAATTTAGCGAAGGACTTATCTTACAAAATATCAATCCAATAATCGATGCTCTATAATCTAATGACACATAAATAATGAAGTACATGAACAGGCATTACATATCCTGATAAAACTAAACAAGGTAATCCTAGATTAAGGCCAGGGCCGTAGTTAATGGGGTTATTTATATATGTTATGGTAAAAAGGCGGAGGAAAATTACTCCTAGAAACTTGACTGGTGTGTTTTTAAGTCAATCCTACGATAGACTAAACCGGCCAATCAAAGAAAAATACAAATTATAATTTTCTTTGGTTTATAAAAAGTTATTACAGGTTATAAGCAAACCCTGTTTAACGAAGCTTCTGTTAATGAAAAAAGCATTCTACAACCGGAATACGATTGCTTCAGAAAATAAATACACGACGGAACACGAGATCTATAAAAATAAGTAATAAAACTCGCAATATTTACAGTTCAACAGTTGGCTAATATGAAGTAGGAGCTGGTGGTTTTATAGTTGGTATTCCTTTTTACTTTTTTTGCAAGTTGAGTAGACTAGGTACAGTGTGAATTCAGTTACGTTCGAAATACATTTTTCCCTTGAATTTAAAATACCTTTTATATATTCTTCCCAGGCATTAGGATAAAGTAAATAATTTATTTCGGAGTGTACTAATTAATTAGTTTATTTATAAATGAGTTTTCAAGATAGAATTGAGGTAATTTAATTACATAAACAAGACCATGAAAAGGTTTCTAATTTAAATGGAAAGAACATGGTTATTTGTTAGATTTTGGTTTAAAAACTGATTTGAATGCAATTACATATTTTTTTATACAAAATTTACGAAAATAATAATTAATATAATGGATACACATTATACAGTTAGAAAATTTATCAACCTTTAATTATTATGGATTAATTTGTATAATGTATTTTGTTTGACCTATGGATTAATTAGATCATCCAGCTTTAGTGATTATCAAAAAAATAAGAAAAATTAAATTAAATATATTAAAATTAACAAATCACTTTCTTTATTTCAAAACTAGCGGCATCCCGCGGCTTCTTTCGCGTAAATTTCGAGGGGATGACATTAAATTTTTTATATTGTTTTTTATTCATTACCTATAAAAATCATAAACATCTCGGATCTTAGTTAAAAATAGCAAAAACCCAACCCCTGTCTACTCCCGACCATTAGAGGTTGAATATCGAATTTGTTTTATTGCAAATTAATTTTCCTGACTCCACCATGATAACTTAAGCAGCTATGCAGATAAACATATCAAAAACACACACCCTGTCTACCCCCGCCATTATGAGTGGAATGTCGAAATTTTTATTTTAATATATGACTATTTTGCCTAATTTACCTTTATAACTTAAGCAGGTATACAGATAAACATATCTAAAACCATCCCCGTCCCCATCCAATGCTATTAGGGGTTGAATGTCGAGCTTTCGTTTTTAATTGAATATTAATTTGTCCGAATTTACCTTAAAATCATAAACAGTTATGAATATATAAATATACCAAAATTTTACCCCCCCTCCATTCCCATAGGGGTTGAATTTTCGTATATGCTATCTGTCTTGTAGAGTACCTACATACTTATGCCGTGTTTCATTCGGTGAATACAAAAAAATATCTTACAAATTTTTCCACCCCCCTAACACCTTAGAGGTTAAATTTTTGGAAGTGCTGAAATAACTATTTCATAATTTATATTGCAGAGTATTTATGATAAGTTTCAATTAAATACAAACAAAAAAAATATTTTTTTATACAAACTTTGACACCCCGTTTTAACCCCGTAGGGGTTGAATTTCGAAAAATCCTTTCTTAGTGGGTGCTTACATCATAAAAGGAAGGCACCTACGAAATTTCACGTTTCTAGGTCCAGGGGTTTGGGCTGTATGTTGATATATGAGTGAGTGAGTGAGTGAGTGAGTGGTTAAGGACAAACTCTTTTATAGATATAGATGATTTACATACATACAAAATATAGAAAAAATTCTACAAGCTACTGTTTTCTATTTAATAGAAGTTTTGAAATGGCTTTTCGTAAATGATAAAGAACCCGCCCGCGCCGTTATTTTGCAGGACAAAACACTCGTTAACATTAATTTTCTCTAATCCATTAAACTGCAGTCCGTATTTTTTACGTTACGTTAATTTATTATTTGAATAAATCAACAGTACATTTTGTAATTCACTTAAAACAAAAACCTGACGTTTATAAATGTTTATAAATATAGAATTTAGCCGACAAGAATTGCATATTTATCATAAATATAGATAACGAGTAAACTTTTGAATATAAAATAGTTCATAAAAAATATATTAGAATGTTAGATTACAAATTAACTACAGTTTGAAATTTGTATAAAAACTGATGTTTATAAATGTCGATAATAATAATCTGCAAACTTTTTAATATAAAATTGTTTACTTATTATGTTCAAAATTATGAATTTGCAAGTTACGAGATTTTAATAAGTTAGTTAACGAAGAATTTTATAAATACTGATCATCATGAACTATCATTGGTTAATTTTTTTAATTTAATATTTTTCTTAGTACCTATGCGCCTGATTATTAGGATTTTGTATATTTTTCGAATGTTTACTTTTTCAACAATTTTGTTCAAAATTTAATTTTTTCTTCTCATAAACATACCTATGTCGAAATCGACAGCATTTTACGAAGTAAAATTCTACAATAAAAGATTCATTTTCGTCAGGGAGTAAGTATTTTACTATAAATGTTGTAGACCTTTCTAATATAGAAAATTTAATGTTCTACAAAAAAAATTGTACACAATTTTTATTTAACATTACAATTTTGGGTACTATTCTCACCTACTCCATATGCATAGGTGGGCACAGTTAATCGAAAAGTTAACTTCGTTAATCGTTAATCCGTTAATAAAAAAGTAAAATTCGTTAACCGTTAAAGCGTTAAAATTCCGAAAATGTAACGGACGTTAAAGTTAACCGAAAATTCGAAAATTTAACGAAAGTTAAAGTTAATCGTTAAAAAGTTAACCATCCAAAATGTTTGAAGACCTTTTTTTACTATTTCGACAACTTTCTTACGAAATACCTTTTCATCAAACAACCAATGTAACGGACTAAAGTTAACGGAAGTTAACAAAAGCGTTTTTTTGAGTTAACTTAAAAGTTAATCCGTTAACCATTTTGCTAACTTCGTTAATTAACGATTAACGGATTAACGAGTTAATGCCAACCAATGTCCATATGATGAATTTCATATAGAACCATCTACTATATAGCGAGACCTAATCAACAAAACAAGTTTCATTAAAATCATTTAAGTGGTTCATTAGTTATACGTATGACAAGGATTCAGGTAACAGACAGACAAACATACATACATACATGCACGCACGGAAAAAGTATTTGTTTTGACTTGAAACGGAAAGATCAAATGTAAGTTTTGAAACCGGAAAACATTTTTTTCTTCTTTCGGAAATGATGACATATCATCGATATGGTGAGGAAGTAAAATACTATTTTTATAAAAACACGATTCAGAACTTTTATATTTTTTGCGATAAACAGAGACCGACTACATGTAACAACAACGTACAGCGTAAAATTGTATAATAAAGCTAACTAAATAGACATCATTGCGAAGATATGGATGGATCTCATATGTAATTCATTCTTTCAGAATATCTCAATAGCACTGGATGGTTTTCGGACTTATCGGCATGAATAAAATATGACCGGTGTGTACTTCACCGTTTTACGACAAAAATTTTACGGACCGCTGGTTTTATAGCGGTCACAGCCGTTTGGGTCCACTCGTTCAACAAAATCATATATTTACTTGAAAGTGGCGGAGATGCATTTTTTAAATATGTGTGGAACAGAGACCTTTCTATGATATATGAATGCGTTTATTTCATTGTTTTTTATTATTTAAAAAATATTTGGTCTTACATATTTCCGGGTTGGAAATGTAAGAAAAACTGAAGTTAGGGCTTGTATCTCGGGAACTAAAAGTGATATAAAAAATCTAAATACACCAATCAATTCTACACAAAAAAGTGCTTAAAGAAACCGCAAACAAAAAGTACCTATCTACACGGAGAGAATTTACTTGTAAATATAACCGCAAAATTACTGTCAAAAATTACCTTATTTCTAGTGATGCTGGGACATCATCACAATCTAGTACCATCTGCTACCTGCAGATGAAGTTTTACATTTTCACCTAGTAATTATTATGCGAGCGAAATTTTACTAGTTCTTCATGGCAAAAAGCATATATGTTGTACGATAAAATTAACACATATTATGAGTATATTTTACCAACCGTGCAGGATAAATTTTATACAAATAGTATAATAAAAACTCCAATATATTTATATATATATATTTCTATGATTTTTATTTATTTTTAAATTAATTAAGGATAAATGATTAAGGAAAAAATTAGGTTAATATGAATGTTTATATTTATTGATTACAATTGAAATAAATCACACTATAATATAAAATACCTGCATAATATAATTTACATACTAATAAAATAACATATTAATTTTCTCTAAATTACACATCTCAATTTTTAATATTGAATTCCAATTATAATTTATAACAATGTTTTAAAAAAGACTATTATAATCTATTTATACAAGGCGAGAAGCAGAAAAATATAATTTAAAAGAACGCTCCCTCATGAGATATAGAGGAACTACTTCGTATGCGCTCCGCTCTTTTGTTCAATTGATCCCGATACAGTATTGAAAATGAGGTTATATGATTTTTATGTGAAATAGTTTGTTTGGAATACTTTATTACCAATTATGAATTTATTTTACTAAAGTTATGTTAAACGTTAATTTATACAATGACATATAGATACCTACATACAATTTTAATTGTCATTCACATCAATGTGATATGTCTATCGAAAGCACGTGATTTTTTAAATATTTTATGACAATGAAAATAAGTAACGTCACAAATTTAAATTAAATCAAAATGTATTGCTAAAATTGTTATATAAATAATGTATCATCTTCAAAATTTTTTAAATGAAATTCGATTTTCAAAAAATGATTACTACAAATATACATTTAAAATTGTCAATATCATTTATAAATTAATAATGAACTCAAAAAATACAGCAGTTTGATGAAAAAAATAGTAAAATAAAATTAATTATTAAATAATTTAACATAAAAAACATTACAACATTAAAATCCAACAACAATCCAATATCAATTAACTGTCATTGTTGAATCCGACAAAATTTTTTTAACTACAAGAATGAAAAAATTCATTAAAGACGACAAAACTATTGAGAGCGGAACGCTCACCGTCATGAACTAAAATGCCCAGCTTAATATAAAGGTTGGAGAGCGAAGCGCCTAACTATAAAAATGAACATTGTATTCGTAAACATAATATAACAGTCATACGATGTTATAACTCAGAATTATAACTATATTATAACTAATATGGCATTGTTTGGAAGTGAATTATTAATATTAAAATATCTATAAATATTTTCATTTTCGTAAATAATAATTAAATTAGGGCTGTACACGAGACGAGACATAACGAGAGTTCAGTTATTATCGTCTTGGTTTCTATAGCTGACGTTTACTCAAAAAATATTAAACCAAACTCATAAATCGAACTTCTGTCATCTGTGAAAAAATACAGAATAAATTAATAATATAATTTGTTTTTATTATGATTTTTCATTTAAATTACCTGAAGTTGTAATAGAAAATTATAACATTTCTCCTGAATAGAAATTTTGTTATGTCCTGTCGGTTTCCTCTTTTATTTTAATTTCTGGTCATTCAGGTACTTTATACCTATCTAAAAAATAAAATTGTTAGATATGAATAGGTACAGTATGTATTTAACGCTGTACATTAGTGTATACATATGAATTATGATAGTTTTTCAAAAATTTCATTAATAAATGTTACTGCTTTTTGATGAAAACAAAACATGGAGTACAAAACAATAAAAATTACATCAAATTCCTCTTATAAGTATTTTTTGCAAATCAAAATCTGTCTTTATGATGATATATAACATTGTTATTGAAAACACAACTACATAAAATATTATGTTTTTAAGAAGTATTGAATATATGTACTTACGTGCACATAAAACCAATTACGCCAATAACTGTATTGAACTTTTAATTTTTCTCAAGTACTTATGTATTTTAATTATTTCGTTTTGTAATCATATACAGAATTTAGTAAAATGGCGTTATCTGTCAAACTCAGACACTTATAGACGCCACTAGTCGCCGCACTGCGCAAACTCGGTAAGTCACGTGAAATAGTGTGGCTTATATTCCGTATAAATACATACTGATTATATCAAAATTACTAGAAATATATAATACAATTTATTTGAAAATATATATAGTTCTTAATATTTTTAAGTATAAGGAGAACAATTACTAGACATTCTAGTGAAAATATACATTTTTATAAGTAAAATTTAAATGTTTCTGAGTAGAAAATAAAAAAGTTATGGTATTATTTAACTACTTTCAACTTTACCAACTATTATAGTAAACTTTATTCTTAGGAGGTGGAGTTTGTACAGCAGTTTAAGCAAAAAATTCTAATGAATACTATTGTTTTTGGTTAGAATGTTGCGATGTCCCAAGCTTACTAGGAATTTCTAGATAATTTTTACAAGTTAATTTTCTGCGTGTACTTTAACAAAAAAGTTATAGCCATTTAAAGAAATTCCGAATTTTCAGTTTTTTAGGTATACCGCCTAAACCACATAGAATTATGAATATTTTTTGGTGTAATAATACTCACCCCTTTCATACAAATAATTGATCTGATTTAACCAAACCTGTATCTCTTATAGATACGGAGATCCCCATGCTGGAAAAGTTATCTGGGACACCCGGTATATTTTTTAATTGTCTACTATTGCCTTTTTTAGAAAGAATAATTCACTATTTCTTTAACAATTAAAAAATCTAGATATAAATTACATATCATAGGACAAGAACGAAATTATATTTTATTTGATCTAATAGTAAGTCAATACAAATTTATAAACTACTAAAATTTAAAGACTTAAGTCTATTCTTTTCTTCTTTCACTTAGCATTGCTATTGAAACACTTGTAAGTTTAAACTCTTAGAATTTTTGTAGTTAGGAGATTTGAATTTGATAAGTCATATTATCATAGTTATAGCGTACCTATTGTTTTTTTTTTAATTTTTAATAGCACTAAAATAAAAACGATAGACTATTAAAAAATTACATTAGGCACTAAAGAAATAAAAATAAAATAAAAAATGCATTTTTTCTTAAATATCTAAATAACATAAAACGTGTGTTTATTTATTATTATTCGACGCCACTGAAATCGAATACATTGAAAGAATCGTCGATGAAGTTTCGGTATTGTCTTTGCCGGTCAGACTTAAAATTTATATGACCTGCAGAATACGTGAGGGGTTTCCAAAAACTGAAACTGAAATAAATAATGGAATTTTTTATTATCTTCCAGAATGTTCAGGATTATAAAATGATTTCTTGCACAGTAAAAACAGCAATAAAGTTCAAATTACATTGTTTTTTTGAAGATAAATACATTGCGGAAAAATATACTTTTTTGAACTAATTAATTTATGTATTACCAGCGGCCTAACCGCAGATTCACCCGCGTTGTTTTCATTTTTATGAACCTTAATATAATTTATAAAATTTAATACTATTTGAATTAAATACATTTTTATAATATGTATACCTATACCTACTATCAATATGAAAGAGTTTAACATGCACTCTTCCCCCTCTGTTAAAATTCAGAAAGAAAATTCCTTCTTAGTGGGTAGGTATATCGTCATTATGATGAGTCACTCAGGATTTTTTCTCTATAGATTTTTAACTGAATACGATTTTGGTTCATTATACTGGTACATTCAATATAATATTTAATGTTAAAATAATTAACAATATAATTTGTATAAAAATATAAATGAAATATAAATTAACAACATAAAATATATATTTCAACAACTCGCAGACGTAGCAATTTAGTTACATTATAATAAATAAGTGAAAATGTAGAATGTGGAGCACACATAAAAATAAATAAACCTCATTTTCACAAAAAGAAAAGCGCTGAAAATTATATCATGAATATGTTTCTCCAGGACGGTAAAAAAATTCACTTTGCAAGTAAATTATTCAACTTTATTTATGCATAAATGATATTGTGTTTCGTTGGAACTGTTTTGAAATGCTAACAAAAATAAAGTTTAAATTGTGTATATGTATACAATGGCGGTCTATGTATGGGGGGTGACCTGTGCATACAAATCTAGAAAAATGCAATTCAAAAAGTGTATAAATTTCAAGTTTAGTTCTTATTTGTGTGCATTTCAAATGAAGACGTATCTTATTATTTTGTCATTTTTGTTAGATTTTAATCATACTTTTCGAAAGTTTTTATTTAATCTTCTTCTTTCTTTTCTTTTCATAGTAATACAGTCAGAAAATTTGTCTACATATATAATTTTTAAATATTTTAATAATAAATTAAATGATTTGTCACATCGTCGTTTAAAAATGATCTAAAATATTTTAGATATAAAAAACAAAAAAATTGACCCTTTTAATCTTGACAAGTATCGCCACTGTTATAGTTATATGTGTACAAAATTCACTTTCTAACTTTTTATTTCAGCATGTTCTCAAGTAGTCTACTGCATTTTCGAAACTTTAAACTTTATACTTGAATAAAAAATACGATTCTACCAAGTTCTAAACTTGTTTTGTTGTTTAGTAATTCATTAACAGCTGTTGACGTTCAAAATTATCTGTTCCTGTAACATTTTAAGTATTTAAAAATTAACATAGTTTACTTTTATATTGAAACGAAGTTTCAAGTCTTCAAAATGTAAAGTTTTAATTTATGTATAAGAAATTTTATATATTTTTAACCATACCCACTAAAAGATTTGGTCGTTTATTATCTGGATAACTAATCATGATACATTTATAAAATTAATTTAATATTAATTAGTGATTTTAGTGATTTTAGAACTAGATAAAGAACAAAAAATACAAGATAAAAAATGAATTACCCAGTTACCCCATACACCTCTAGCCTAAATAATTATTGGATGATACTGAATATCAATAACATTTATTAATTCTAAACCGATTACCAAATTTCATAACTGTATCACAATAAATTCTTCAAAAATTAAATAAAAACTAATAATTTTTGTATATACATGTGAAGTTTTTTACTTAAACTGTAAATTTTTTTTACATTCGTTGTAAATCATCCTGTATATAAATATAAAATAATCAAGAGAAATACTTTAATTGTTTTATTTTATTATACTAATAGACACATAAAGGAAAATATGTTCTTATAGTATCTACAGGAAATGAAAACGATCATTTAACATAAAAAGATTAAATGAAGTTATTCGTTCGTGTAATTTTCAAACACCTGTTTCTAGATCATAGTTCACTGTTTATAATTTCAATATTCGCCATTAGCTGAGCTAATTGCAAACATAGTTAATGGTTATTGGATTGCACTCAATGGTGTAAGTGCCGTATCTAAATTAACCACTTTACACCAAATGTCAATTTATTGTATCATCAAGATTTTATCTCATGTTGATAATTAGATGAACAATGTTGTCGAGTGCTCTAACTACTCGGGCTAGATTTCTACATAAACGGCATCTAAAGATTTTATGGTACATAATATACATATATAGGTTCGTTTATTATTAAGTATGTAGATCAGATGTTCGAATTGTGTACACAATTTATATTATACGGTATTTAAGTACTATATATTTGTCATGATAATTATGTTAATACAATTTCTAACGCTAAAATATATTTGTTTTTATGTACGTCAAGTGATTAGAATGTTTATTATTTGGTAAATTTTAAAATAATGAGTTAAAATTGTATATTCAGTAAAAGTACATATCATGATCCAATAATACAAGGTCTGCTCGACTGTTCATTTGTTCTATACTGTGACGTCATCACCAAGAAATTTTCCTAATACGAAATTTGTGACAAACGGAGTATAAATAAATAAACGACCAATACTGTTCACATAATAGTTTTTTTTTATTTCTTCTTTGATTCAATTATCGATCAATTATTTTGAAGCACAATACACATACATAAATTTCTTGTCGATGTAATAGGTCATCGACATGAAATTTATATAAAATGGGGACTGTCAAAATATCCAGAGCATACCTTGTTTTATTTGATCATGTGTACATATCCTCATACTGAATAAAAATTTATAATTTTTATTTAATTGGTATAATATTAAATGGCAATCATCTGACAGTTGTAATTCATTTTTTTTTTATATGAATGACCATAACGCATGTGCGTTAAGTAGAAATTAGCGATCTAAAAGCAGTGGTAGGTAACATATTTTTCTCATAAAAAGCATATCATTTACATTACTATCCATTTTTTACCAATGCTTCTAAATCCTGAGAAAATTCAAAACGATTTGACATCTCGCAGAAAGCGTTAAGTTCTTTATAATACCCGACATTAGTAAAGTTTCACATTAAAAAAATAGCGTTAGTCGCCAGAGCTCGGGGTCGTAGCCAATATGTAAACTGGAGTTAAAAAGTCAACTGCAAATAAAAGCATTTTTATTTTATTTATGAGTAAAATATTTTTATCCTTACATTCGATAAATAGTACCGTGTCAATAAACTGCAATTAAATAACCATTAAAACTGTACACGTCAAATTTAACAATAACTACATGTTTGTTACATGTACATGAAAATCATGAAATATTCAAATCCGTGTTCACATGAAAAATACACGTACACACATATGTAATAGAGCAAATTGACATTCGTGCTAGATATTCATTTGTAAAACGAATTTATCGCAAATTATATGTTACATATTTTATTAGCGTAGTTGAAGTTATAATAGAAGCAGAAATATCTATATAGGTAGACGAACTTAATAATCATAAATAAAAATTTGTCAAGACATACACCAGTGTATGCCATAAGGGTTCCGAAGTACATATATACTACGTGGACTGTTTAGAGCCATTTACAGGTGCACATTTGAGTTAAAAATAAATATAAAAATAGAATCATATTCTATTAATTCAGATCTACATTTTGACACCCCACAAGCCTAGATATGAAAATAAAAAAAATTCCATGACGCCCCTTTCTATTTTTTCAAAATTTGAAATGATATTGTTGATTTTAATATTTGTCGTTACTAGTATTATAAAAACCCCATTACCTAATTTTTTTCAGATTTTTCGAGTCAGTAGTTACCGAGTTAGAGGGGGGGGTGGACAATTTCTTTTTGCTTGGAGCCCCCTGTAGGCTCCATTTTTGATTTATAAAAAAAATAAAAAATACTGTCATATTCTACTCACTGAGATCTACATTTCGACACCCCACATGCCCAGATAAAAAAATAAAAATAAAAAAATGTATGACACCCCTCCCTTTTTCTCCAAAATTTGAAATGATATTGGTGACTTTAGTATTTGTCGTTGGTAGTCTCAACAAAGCCTCATTACCTAATTTTTTTCAGATTTATCGAGCCAGTAGTTACCGAGTTAGAGGGGGGGGGGACAGACAAAATTATTGCTTGGAGCCCCCTGTAGGCGCCACTTTTGATTTATAAAAAAAATAAAAAATACTGTCATATTCTACTCACTGAGATCTACATTTCGACACCCCACATGCCCAGATAAAAAAATAAAAATAAAAAAATGTATGACACCCCTCCCTTTTTCTCCAAAATTTGAAATGATATTGGTGACTTTAGTATTTGTCGTTGGTAGTCTCAACAAAGCCTCATTACCTAATTTTTTTCAGATTTTTCGAGCCAGTAGTTACCGAGTTAGAGGGGGGGGGACAGACAAAATTATTGCTTGGAGCCCCCTGTAGGCGCCATTTTTAATTTAAAAAAAAAATAAAAAATAGTGTCATATTTTACTCACTGAGATCTAAATTTTGACATCCCACACGACTTGGAATACATTTTTTTTGGTTTTTTGAATTTGCTTTAAAGCCCCCTGTAGGCGCCATTTTTGATTTATAAAAAAATAAGAATAAGGATCAAATTACACTAGCTTGGTTACACATTTTGATGTGCCACTTGCCTTGGTATAAAAAAAAATATTTTTTTTGGCTGTCTTTAGCTTCTTAGCACCCCCCTAAAAAAATATTTTTCCAAAATATTTGTACATATTTTACTAGAGGGTGTCATTTTACATATTCTGTCTAAATTTCAAGGTTCTAGCTTATATAGTTTACGAGCTATAGAGCTTTGAGTGAAAAGGACGGACGGACGGACGGACGGACGACAAAGTGAGATTAATAGGGTTTCTTCGGAACCCTAAAATAGAATGAAGAAAAGTCGTCTACTATATTTTATCGATTTATTCTTGGTAAGAGTTAAGATTACGTGGAATACGTTTTCTATCAGATTAAAGTAAGACATATTTAAAGGATTTAGAGCATTTTCGATTCAATGAATCTGAGGTTCTATACTGTAAAAAAAAACTATCCATTCTTTTACAATATAGAAATCTCATAGTTTATAAAAGAATATATATTTTTGTAGATTTTTGTACAAAATTCATATTGTTGTTAAGCGTTTTCTTATGGATGTTTTGAAAATAACTTGTATTATGATAAAAAAATTTGAATGAAAGGTAGATTATGTGCGATAAAAATAGAAAACTGAAGATTTACAGTTTCATTCTGTACATTCCGGATAGTAAGCGACAGTTTATCATTATATACAATATTTTTGACAGTCTGAAACTATAATAATGCTTGCAGTTTATCCATTATATTATTATTACAGTTTCAGACTGTAAAAAAATACCGTATAATTATAAATTGTCGCTTACTATCCGGGATGTACAGGAAAAAATATAATCCTTTAGGTTTATTATACCATATTGACTCGAAAATAATATATTTGTATTTCCAAAATAAAATATTATAAATATACTCGGTTTTAAAATCTAATACACTGGTAAGAAGGATTTCTCAAACCAAGTAAACCTTGTTTTGTATATAACGAAAACAATATTTTCTTAAGATAAGCAATAATCTCTTAAACCAACTATAGTATTCTTGAACGAAGGAATAACGTAGTTGGATTAAGTGTATGTTTCGTATATTAAGAAAATATTGTTTTCGTTATATACAAAACAAGGTTTCTTGGTCCAATACAGATTTTCTTATGAGAAAAGATACTAAAATTTTCAATGAATAATATTTTATGAAGAATTGTTTTTGAGTTTAATTAAAAAATCTTAGAAAAATGGCCGACAGTTTTTCATAATATCTCCTTTTCGGTTAGTCTTTCGAACAAAATAGTTGCTATCGATATTTTAGAAGACATAATTCCCAACAACTAATTTTGTCTCAAACAAACGCGAAAGTAAATCGCCCACTGTTTTTCCGTTAAATTGGCTAAATTATTTAGAACCCAAAACTATGAGACTCTCAAAATATCAAAACTTCTGGATTTAATGCTACCTAGTTACCTGTTGACTGGACATATATCATCTTTTTATATTTAAGACAAACGTTAATAAATATTATTAATTCAACTTGTGACTTGTATAAATTCCCCCCTCATCAGATTAAAATTATCTTTCTAGTTTTATTAAAAGAGATCACACTATATATGTGCGATAAAATCTACTTTATAATTAATAAAGAACTATGTTTAATCACGGTTTCCTTCTACCACTATAGAACCGACCCAAGTAACTACCTAAATAAAGGTTATACAAGACAGTTGTAGTATAGTGTAGTATACATATATACCTATCTAATAAAGTGGCACCGTATTTGTTTCGCTCGATGTTTGAACATCCCCGTTTTATCTGGATCTCGCGTTTCCAGCGAGCTATCAGGATTATCGCAGCATGTATCGGTGGAGGTGCTAATGCACCAACCAGCTAGTTCTCGCTCGATCGAGAGCGTGTTCAAACGGTGAATGTTCGCGGCGTCGTTACTGCGACCGATATGTTCGTTTTCAGTTAAGTTATTGAACGGGGATTACGGTTAAAAGGTTTTAAATGTTACAAAAAGAGTCAAATGTACTTGTTTTTATGTCTGTGTGTTTTTAAATCTAATTTATTTTACTATTTTTTGAATATTTAATTTATCCATCTATTAGAACGTTTTATGTTTTTTGGTTGATCTTATCAAACATTTATTGCGATGTGAGTGAATTTGTTTTATGAAATCTAGACTGAATTATATTGATCTCATTATTATCTATAGTGTAATGAAACATTGTGTAAAGAAATTATTGTTTTCAGAAATTAAAATAATAACGATAACGTAAATATTATTTCTAAAATAAGAGAACCATCTGTGATGTTAATATTACTGTAGGTTTATAAATTATACAAGGAATTGTTCGAATTTCTGATAAAGATATAATTAAATTAGCATGTTTATAAATAGATTCTCCTTGTTACTTAAATATAAATATTTATTGCTCCTTAAGAATTTGTAGCATGTACATAATTACAAGTAAATAACATTTTAATTGTATGAATATATAATTTTTCAAATTATTACCATCTGAAAATTTACTGAAGAGATAAATTCAGTAAAATTAGATATTTGTTTACTTGAAAAAAAAAATTTTATTGAAGTACCTATGTTTAGTTCAGTTATTTTTTGCATTAATTAAATAGCAAAAGTAAAAAAAGATTTAAAAATTTAGAGAAATGAATTTTTCTTCAATGTTTTACTGGCCAATTTTTTGTTCTTTGATGGTTTTCGAGTCCAAAAAATTCGAATTATTGTGTTAAAAAACTGAAATCGGACAAAGCTTACTTTAGCTTACTTTACATACCTGTATATCATAGATTAAGATGCCATATTAAGGTTATTCTAAAGTCAAATATATACTCATTTAATATATAAAACTTTTGTATAATCATTTTTACCAGAAGTTCAACCACTTTAAAATATTTAATTATGCCACTTCTACATAAAATATGACAAAAGCTGAAAATACGAGACAAACATTTCAAATAAAAATTCTTAATACGAAGGAATTTCAAATTCTAAAGAATACAGTACATACTTATTTCGTCTGAACTGTTTCAAGTTCAGCAACCCGCAACAAAGCTACATATATAAGTTAGATCAAATATTGAATAGAATATCAAATCTGTACAAACCAAGCCACAAGGATTCATAAACAGTAGCGGTGCACTTACTATCTATTACGTGTCTGCAACTGGCAACCACCCAGAGGCTATTACACTACTGCAAAACAATAAACTCACATACATTATCTGCATGAAACCAGACTTATACGAGCACAAAGATTGCAGCTCAAAAATGAAGTGGATCAGAAAGTATACGTGGGAAATAAAACCTAGTTATATAATTTATATTATTATAGTCTATTAAATTGAAATAAAATTCATACCTCTCAGTAAAATTAGAAGTAGGGGTCTTTTATAGTCTAATTAGACCAGTACTGTCTAATGCTAGATGGTTATTATTGATTTTATATGAGAACTCATTAGTTTAGGTACTAATAGAAAGTTATATGGTATATCCTTAATATATATAAAGCTCAACGTCTCTCTGTCTGTCTGTCCGTTAGTGCGCTTATCACTCGAGAACCACTTATCCGATTTACGTGATTTTTTTTTAATTCATAGGTACATTCTCTGGCCAGGTTATAGGCTATATTTTGTTACGTTAGGTAACATAACAACTAAGCAGTGACGATAATAGTAAATCAAGTCGGAAAAATTTTTGCGCTGTTTTGCAATACGCTGCCTAAACCATTGAATATAGAACAAAATAATGTATTAAAGAATTGTGTAGAATCAAAAGTGTTACAATAAAGTCCGCGACACCATATGACTAACTTTTATATTTAAGCCACAATGACTGCTTTTATGTTACAAAGAAAACATAAAATATTTGGGTTCGGTTTACATGGAGTTTTGACCTGCAAAACTTCAATCCTTATCGGAATAAATGATTTCATCGTCATAAGTACTTAATTTAGATATAATTTACCTTTTACAGAATCCAATTTGGTTTTTTGGTTTAGGAAATAACGTGTTATATACATATAACGCGACAATTCGCGCGTGCTATGATAAAGTTCCGCCCGGGGCGGCGGGGTGAGAGGAGATACAGCGCCAGCGCTCGGCTAGCAGTTGTTTATGTTGCGCAGGGCAGAGGGACAGGCCGGTATTTTTTGATTGTCAATTGTTTAATTTGTTTTCAATAGTTAAGTTTTAAATTTAAATAGAAGAAAAATTATTTTTACTTTTTGTTCTGATTCGCTTTTGTTAGGTAGGTAATTTAAGTGTTGTTTGGTTTTTATTAGAAAAATAACTAATCGTGTTTATACTTAGTTCAACTATATATTTTTTAAATTCTAAACAATGTTTCCGCGAGCGAAGCCGCGTGGGCTCACCTAGTATTATATATGTATAAAGTATTTTGGTTGTTTTATTATAGATTTTGTACAAATTTTTATTTCTAGAAATTTTCCTCGGCTTCGTCTGCAGTGTCAAATTTTGTTTACTTATATGAATTTTTGGTTTGATTAATTAATTTAAAAAAAATTGATTTTTCTGTCACTTTTATGTTGTAGTGCTTTTAATATTAAATATTAAATGTAAATTTTCTTAAGGAGGTTGACAACATAGAAAAATAACAGATATTTCGAACAATTTTCGACGTTTATAATTAAAAAATCCTTGCAAAATATGAAGGCTATTAGAAGTTAGAAGAATAGTTTTAGATTAAATAAACATGCATTCTTATGAGAACTGCATAATTTCGAGACATGACAGGACTTTTCAAAGAGAATTTAATGAAAAGTTGAGCATATATTCTTTATTCATATACAAAGATATTTGTAAATTTTCAAAATGATTAGGAACGGCGTTTTTTAATTAGAAAATAATAAGTGAGTGAAAAAAAGAGAAAGACGTATATATGTGATTTCGCATGCTCTAGAGAGAGACACACTTTGCCTTTACTGTATGCTTATCCCACAGGTGCTTTCCTTGCACCGTGTCCCGCATGGCCAGCTCCGCTCCTTAAAGTGTCAACCTCCTTTAATATGGATATGTCCTAATTTTATTATCATGCAGCTTAAACTTAACGCTCTGATCTTGGTTACATATACGAGACAAGATCAAAACAAGACTGTCAGTTGTATCGTGCAACGTTTCGTCACACATTGCAGTGGTAGAACGCCCAAATCGTCGCGGTTTAAACCTAGTAGCTTAGATCCATATCAAAGCGTAAAAGCTTGTTCAGCAATTTTATTTTAAAAATCTGGATAGCTTAAACATCCTTATAACATAACATTATATATTATAGAAGATGAACATTTACAAAGAAGGAACAGCTATTAATAATTATATCCTTACATAAGCTTTACCGTTAATTTTTTAAAGCACCTTATACTTGCAACCGCATACATAATACCAGGTAAAAATTAAAATAAACAGCCTTTTTAGTACCCATAAATATGATGAAGCTGACGTTTTTTTAAAGTTGGATTACATAAGGAAAACGTAACGCTTACAATAATAATCTAATGTAAGTGAAAATCCACGTTCACACGCTTTCGGTTTCAACGCTATTGTTGCAAACTTACTTAAGCCAACGTAATTTCTTGCTTATTGTAATCTCATTACATGTAATTGTATCGTGGCTTTGTCTTGTAACATACACCTATAAAAATGTGGGAAGTGTTTCTTATACAGAAAAATATATATACTAATATATATTTAATCCGGAAATATTTTTCGATAATTATAAAATTAGTATGGTATTATACTTATGATTTTATTTTTACTTTCTTTTTAATATTTTATCAGTAGTAAAAAATTCGACTAAAATATGTTATTTAAAAAAATTGATACCTATTTAATTTGTATAAACTGGAAATATTTTTTTATAAATTAAATGCTAGGATTTTCATGAGTTTATGTATTAATAATAAATTAGCATTTTTTCCTTTTTAAAAAAAAAACATTGACATAATTTATAAAATTTAATGTCATTTGTACTGCCAGTTAGGATTAATTTTAATAATTTTATTAAGGTTAAATTTTTAAAATCGCTATACCTGTATATGCAGATTAAGGGTTGAATTTCGGAAAATTCCTTTTCAGTGGATGCTTAAGTCATAAAAGGAAGACACTCCTAACGTTTTTAGGTCAAGGGGTTTGAACTGGATGTTGATGACGAAGTCACTCAGGTCTTGTCTTTCCCTATGTATAATTGAAATATGAAGCACCGAAAGTATTTTATATTTGTTATTTGTTTCATTTATAATTTTTAGTTGAATTTTCTGAATCCACTATTATACGATCTTATTTTTAATAATATTTGCTATAAATTCTCAGTTTCTACAAAAACGTAGATTTATTTAACGAGTTTAATTTCGTTCTCGACAAATAAAATAAAACATACAAAATACACAATTGTTGAATAGTGAGAACACAAAAAGATCACGCAATACACACGAATCAAAAGGAGCGATGTGTCAGCAATAACGTAAAGTTATTTTGTTATTACCCTTGCAGCATGTGGTATAATTTCCCATGATTTATAGACGTTTGAAACGAGTCGACACCATGAATAATTAGTGCACTAATGGAATAATGGCGCACGATTTCGCAATCGAATTAGAGTGAACGATTCACCGCTAGTTATTTCTCATATTGAATATTTTAATTAAATTTAGAAAAATTAGTTTCTCAAGAGGAAGTCACATCTGTTGAAATTATAAGTAGTAGGTGTATGTTATATAAGATCTGAGATTATTGAGTAGATTTTATGCAACTAGATAAGATCTTAAATAATTTGACACGGCTTACATAAAACAATTTTTTTTTGTAACTAAAACATACAAATAATTATCTCTGAACCATATTGTCGCCCATCCATCAAAACTATCTCAACAAGGTTATGTACTGCTCTATAGTTCTCAGAGGAAGAGGATGCAAAGACTCTTACAGAATGCTTACGTCATAGGAACGCACCAGGAATGCCGAATGATAAAGGAGCCACGAACATAGTTTTCTCAACAAAGTAGTTGCGCAAAGGAAGGGGCGCTAGTAAGGAATTAATTGCAAACTTAACTGCTGTGAAATTTTGTGAACTCTATAGAACACACGCACTATTGTTGTTATGTGGTGCTGTTTTAGTCACTTAACATATTAAGGGCAAAATCGTGGGTAATATTTGGTGAAATAAATATCATTATTTTGATCTTACTTGATACACAAACTATGAAAAAAAGAATTAGAGGTAATTTTCAAATTTATATTAATAATATTACCAGTAAAGCAAATATTCACGTGTTTCTGATTTCCCTATGTATTGTAGTTAGATTCTAAACAAATAACATTAAATTATATTACAACAATGTAATAGATAACATACAAATATGTTCAATACCAAATGACACTATCAGTTCTACGAAAACCATTTGCTTACATATTTCGGTTACTGTATTTATTGAATGTTTATCATATGAAATGCACATTGACTATGAAATGAATTATTGTTTAGCAGTGACAATGATTTATTATATATTTTACACAATGGAATATCGGAATCTAAAAACTTCGAAACAAAAAGTAAAATAATGTGTAAATAAAAATAGAATTAATATTTTTAATTATAATAATATATCAGTACCATAATTATACGGCATATAGTATATTTCCAATTAAGAGAACCGTAATAAGAAAGTATTATCTTCGTACTATTTCCAGTATCCGATAATGAGTTACTACATCGGTCCTTTCCAGATGATAACCCTTGGAAACACATGACAAGATGGCAGGGAATCTTTTGGGGTGAGTAAGATAAATCCTCCAATCGGTTGCCAATTTAGGAAACCACAATTAAACAAGCTCTTCGACGGAAATTCTATTTTCGCCATCTGGTCGAGGTCGATCAATGATGCCTTCTTTATAAAGTTTTGATATAAGTTCATTAATTCTATATTAAACTTCGCATCGGAAATAATTGCCATTAGTAAAGATTTGTTTGAGGAAATTTAATTTTCAGTAATTATAAAAAAATAAGCCATAAAATAACGTTTATATTTATTAAATTTATTATATTATAGTATAATAATATAATATATAGTAAATAATATAATATAGTTGTACCTACGATTGATATTTTCGATTATACCTACCTCGTATCCAAAAATACAAATATTCTATTTTAGTTTATAACTGATGAATAATAAATGAATTTCATTTGGTATATTAATAAACCTCATAAATACATATTATGGTTTTATAGGTGTATTAATAATATGTATGGATACAGAATTAAATACTTTACATTTAATAATACAAGCAAATCGTACTGGCATTGTTATATAATATATAATTAGTAAATATTTATTTAAATTATTAGCAAAATCGTTGATCTGCCAATGTAGCATTTAGTTTATTAGAGACTAAAAATTTTCGATAGACTTACTTACTCTAATTCTATTTTAACATACAGATTAAACCAATTCTAGTGATCAAATAGAATTTAAGATGCTGACCAATAAATAATTTTTAGTACCAAAAGAGTTTTTTTTTTAATATCAACTAAATATTCTGGTTGTTTTTCACGTTGTCGTAATTTCTTACAATTTAAGAAACACTTTTAAAGAAGACCTCGACAAGAAAGTCGAAACTTCAAGTAAGAAAATACGAAAACGTGGATAAAAGCACAAAACTTTAGTTTGGACAACGACCACGAAAGACTACAGAATAAAAATAGCATTTCTTACTATCGATGAAAATCTTCTAATCCAGTTCGGGGCCTACTCAGCCCATTGGTAAATACGGCACTGATCTGTACGGCACTAATTACAGTTGTCTAACTATATTTACAAAAAAAATCCAAACCAAATCAAACATGGAGTTTAACATCATTCACTTAATATGCACCCTCCGTGTAAACAGTAAATAATTTCATAAGAACATTCCTTAATTAAAACCAACACAAACAGCGCATTTTGTGCAGTATTTTGCGGTATCTAATCATAAACAGTTTAATATTAATAACGATACTTGATACCTCAACGCAATTAATAATCCCGGGGCTTTACGAACAACAATGCAAACAATAACACCGCTGCAGACATTTCGGTATATACACACAATAAGATATTCACAATAACACACATATTATTGCAACTTTAATTCTGTCGCGGATACGGCTGCTCCCCTGCTGCTCTATTCCAGATATGAATAGTCCACTTTTGTGTGAAGATTATCATTCATCTGTTTGTAATTCTTTAATGTTATTAATTATATTTAATTGGGAACGGAAAACGCGTTTTATATCAAAAAAATTAAAGAAGTTACTGGAGTTGGCTTATTTTAATGGTTATGTATTATAGAAAATGTGTTTTTTGAAACTTATTTAATATAAATGTTAAAAATATTTCCATATTGTATTTTATTTAAACTCAACAAAAAATACTTGGGAAAATATTAATTAAGATCAAATTTAATCTCAATTTTAAAAGATACGTTGATTAACATAGATCTATTTAGAAAAAAAAGATCTACGGAGATCTAATATTTAACGATCATCATTATTTTTTAGATCCCCGAAGATCTAAACAGAACTACATATGACAATCAACGTATTGTAATGCGGTGCTTACACCGAAAAAACAAAACAGAAACATCTTTAAAATATTTCGTATTTAAAAATGTACCTATAGGCTTTATTACTTTTTTGTCATAAAAACACCGTGTTTCAGTTTTGTTTTCTCAGTGTAAACACCGCATAAGAAACAAAGACACTTGGATTAAATATTAGATCTACGTTGATCTGCATAGTTCTAGGAAGATCTATGTTAATCGACGTAAATATTATTTTATTTAGGGTAGTAAAATAATAGAATATAAAAATAGGTAGGGCATTTTTGGAAAAAAAGAAGCACGATAGCCTTGAATCTTGCATTGGGGTTTTCAATTTTGAAGACATAATAATCTTGTATACATATAACCTAATAAACATAATATTATTACATATGGTTGGGCAACTAACGATAATTAAAATTATTAAAAATGACAATGATTTCTTGGAATGGCAATAATTGTAATAATTCATGGTTATATTTAGATTTGAGATCAATGAAAGTGAAAAAAGAGTAGTGTCACTAATAAGTTAATTCTATAAAATGTAAAGTATTTCAACAATTACCTTTCTAAACTATTATTTTTATTTGTCCTTGCATGTACAATTACTATAATTGTCAGCATGATATACTATAAAGTGAACGGTATGTGATACAGTTAGATTATGAGAAAATTCTAAAATAGTTCAAATAAAAATCATCACTGCACGAATTAAGATATAAATCAGAATTTTAAATCAGATATACTGTAACTAATTACCTAGCCAAAACCAACCATATTTGACTCTACATATCATAGAGATAAAATATTACTAGAGTGATAACTCAATGTTAAAAACCTATCTTGCGAAATGGTTAGGGTAAGGTACGGCAACCTCTTTGTCTAACGAGCTTTGATTGACTGACAGCGTGAACTGACAGGTCGTAACTCTCTGTACTAAAAACATTGTTTCGCAACATGGAAATAACTGAAACGTTTTTAGATTAGAGAATAAGTAGAAGCAATGCGGTACACTGGAATCTATTGTTACCAGACCGCGATTATTACTCTAATAATAGTCTCTGTGCTCTACATAGATTTTGTTGTCTATTTATTCACTTACGAGTACCTACTAAAATAATGTAATCGAGTTTAAAAGAATAAGGTAGGTACTTATATGTTAAAAAAAAGTTGCTTCCTTTTCAGTTACTTGGGGAGAAGCACATGAACTATCTTTCAACTCTTCTATAACAGAATATTTAAGGATGTAGGTTGTGCGTTAATATTTTGTATTAATCATACATATTATATTTGGTTGATAAATATAAAATTAGTAACTTTGTTTTTTGTAGATTTTTTCGTAAGAACAAACTGCATATGTATTTATATATTGCATTTTTAAAAAATCTGCAGTTAGTTATATTTAATATTAACATAAATATAAACTAATTTTATCGGACTACAACTATTCAAATCATTCACGAAAAAGAAATTCGATTTTTGTTATTTGTAGAATAGGTATGCATTTTACGTCTTTAAACATATATACCTACATTCGTATGGGCAGTATATCTGATTTACATATGTAACAGATACTATGATACGACACAGGATACGCAATAAGATCAAATCTCTATGCGCTATAACCAGTGGCGGTACGAGATAAATCAAATGAGATTTAATTCAGATAATTCTTACACTTACATAATACCATGAATCGACAAAAACAATCGCACTGTTAAAAGTAAATATTCATTTTAAAGAGGAAATATAGAAGTATTTGTAAGGATAACTAAAAAACCTGGAGTGGAGGAGTAATTTAGGCAATAGATTCTGATTAGCACACTAAAAATCTTCGGGATCGCCTATACTTTGGTATAAAAATGATGTGAATCCGTGCACTTTCATTTTTTAATGAACTCCATTATATTAAAAGGTTATATTTTTGTAGACCTTAAAGATTTCACAAAACAAGATTAATTAAACACATCCTGTATTAAAACAAGAGTGATATACAATTTGTTATACCACCTTAATTTATAGTAATTTACATTATAATCAGGGCCGTACTTATACATATTTTTCTTCACAAAGTTCCCCAGTTAGCGCGTCATATATAGTATAGTGCTTATTCATAAGTATATCTACCGCTTAGTTTATAATGTGAAGAAATAATTTAATCAACAATCTATAGAATTATAATATACGAGTAATATATTTTTTATTTTTTTTTAAATATAAAATCCCCATGTACCCATACTAGATCCGCCATTGTGTGCGGTTCTACGTTGTCAAACCAACATGCGTAGAGAATATTGATGAGCTCGGTGATGGACGACATATTCTATGTCTTTGTAGGTTATGAAGTTAGTGTCAATGTATTTAAACTATTCCCGAATATCTGGCGGCTTTATAATTGGGTTTCGAATATATTCATTATCTCAGATTATCGATAAACCGAACTTTATCAATGAAGGTATCTTATTATTACGTGATTTGTATTCCGTGTTGTATAATAATTAGACAATTATGTGTTTGGAAATTGATGTTTGTTACTACTATTAAGAATAAATTAATTGCTAGACATTTACGGGGATTCATGCTTCTATGATTTGATTTGGAATACGTGACTTTGGAGTAGGTAAAAAATTGACAGACGGAAGATATTCATTTGTGTTTACTTACAATAAAATAAATAGTATTTCAACTTATAGGTTCCCTTTTACTCGCTTCAGGCTAATAATTCAAATATAAAGTAAGATCTTTAAAGAGGGACTTTCAAAATTATTTTTGTCGGAAGTCATAATAAAGTTACCTTTGTTTGAAAACGAAAGTCTCTATTTAACAAGATTTTTAAACTTTTCTTTTATATTTTTTCTCCAAAGTTGTTGGTTTCTGAGTAAACAATTCTTGAAAGTTGAAAAAAAAATATTTGGGAAATTTAAGTCATAAAATTGTTTTCACAACGAAAAGTAGTTTTTAATGAATAATAGGATTCTGCAATTAACTTTTTAGTTAGGGGAACCTATTTAGAAGAATGAAGATTACCTCCATATGGCCTTCAAACCTCCACAAAAATAATTCTGATAACGCGGTCTGATTCCTTCCTTTAAACTCTTTAACTTTTATACAAAACATTTTCTATATTTGCTTTGTTTTTGAAATAATAGCCTGGGGTAATTAAAATGGAAAATCCTGTATAAGAAAATATATTATCATATATATTTACAGTACGTGTATAATGAAGTCGAGTTAGAAAGATATAATTTTGCTGCGTTAATTTGTTTATATTCAGGGAGAATCTATATATGTATACAATGTAAACACTGCGGAAAGAATGCCTCCTTAGTAAAAATAATTATAATTATGTATACATAATTTCGTTGTGTATCTTTTAAAGCTCAACGTAGGCGGTGAAATTTCAGTATATGGTGTAGTACAGTAATATTTACATTAGGCCCCCCATAGACCTACAATATAATTGTGCAATGTTATTATTGCAAAATTATATTGAAATATACCTTACGCTTACACGTTCAATTATATTGAATCTTGAATTATTCGCGTCAATATTTTCGTGAGAGTAACATGTGTGATGATCAAGATTTGGCTGCAGCTATACTGTTGATTTTGCTGGCGAAACGAAAAAAAAACGAATATGGGTCAAAAAATGGTTGCAAAGAAGACTAGTGTACACTCACGAACGTCTTTTAAAGGGCCTAGTTCTTTTCACCATTTTAAATATAAAAATAAATAAATATTCGTGCGTGCGTACAGGACCGCTCCGAATAGTAGACTAAACAATTTTACGCAATAAACCCTACAGATGACACAATGAAATATATGGCGCAATAAAATTTAAACTCGCTCAAACTTTTGTAAAATCATTGCGCAATCTTCAATATGATTCCTAAACGGTCAATTATATAGGACAATCCGTAATATTGCTCAATAAAATTGATCGTCTATGGGCCGCCTTAGAATTAGTATTTCTATATGTAGAAAATAAAGTAGAAGTGTTCTCTTCAAGTCAAATATAATTATTATCTTTTAATGTTTCTGCTAGAAACCATACGAAACAATTAAGTACATAATACACATAAATGGAAACTAAAATACAAAAGAAATAAAACAATCCTCCTAAAAATAAATTCTATTTCCGGCATAGCTGTCAAGAAGAATACACATTCTAACCCCTCACCACAAAAGTGTTCACGTAATGGTGATATACGAGTTTATCATCCCTCTTCCTCACACCATAGTGAGTGTGTATGCGTGCATTTATTATAACACATAGCTTATCTTCGGTCAGAATTGTTTCCGAAACTTTGTGAAAGATTCATCCCGAATCGAATATTTGTTATAGCTACATACCAAATAATATCACGAATCCGTCATCAAAGTTAATTTGAGTTAATACACAAGTTTACGCTTGCCGAGTAAAATTTAACACGTTCATCCTTAATTCGTTTCTAAAGTGATGTTTGAAGTTATTGAACAGAATTATAAGAATATGGACACTAATTAATCAGACAGCAAAATTAATTATTATTACAGATAACTTTTTTTTTCGGATGATGTGTGAAAAAATTGTTAGCATCTAATATTTCTAATGTTTAATTTATCCATCCCTGATCTTACCGTATAAAATACCAGTCTGAAAACTGGGTGGAACCTTTTGAAAATTTAATTAAACTGAAAATGTTTGGCTTCGGCCGAAGAACACTTCCATGGTTGCTTAGTAATAAAGTTTATCCAAGTTTTTTGCTACTTTTTCTTATCAGAACTGGGCATGTTCTTTATCAAAAGTTGTCATGTCCAACCATACTGACAAATAATTTAGTTTTTTTATATAATTATTTCAGTTAATATTAATAATTGCATCTTCTGTGCTTAGTTATCAATATGTAAAAAAAATCTTTTCAAATATAACAACATTAGTAAACACTCCAAAATGGTTTTCGCTTTCTTCGCAAAAATTGATATTATATTATGATATAAATTAATTTTCAAAATATTTTAAGTAGATATTTTTATGAAAAGAATTATGAAATTTGACTAAAAATCTTGGGTTCTAGTATGTAGTAGTATAATATGTTTATTATACTGAAAATGATGTGTAAAGTTGAATTTTTCAAACCGCATGTCTATATCTCGAACCGTTCTTGAGATATGGCCTCTGAAAGCTTCATTTTTTTTTAATTTTGTAAAGAAATGGCCATAACTTTTGAACGTGTAGTCGGAAATGTTTTTCGTTGACGAATTTGAAATCAGCGTGTCAAAATCTATATAATGATATGTATAATACTTCAAAAGTCGAGAAAAAAATTTTCACGAAAAATCGAAAAAATTCAAAGGGGTATACCTTAAAAAAATGTCGATTTTTGACAAAAATTTTTTTGTCGGATATTAAAGTATTATACATGTCATTATATAGATTTTAACGCGCTAATTTCAAATCCGTCAACAAAAACCAATTCCGACAACACATTCAAAAGTTATAGCCATTTATTTCCAAAATTTTGGAAAAAACTGAAAGTTACAGAAGTTATATCTCAAGAACGGTTTAAAATAAGGACCTGCGGTGTGAAAAATTCAACTTTTATCATTATTTTCAATATAAAAAACATACTTTTAGAGAAATCTGAAACTCAAAAAATTTTAGTCTAATTTCATGATTGAATTAAGAGAAATATCAACTTAAAGGCAAGCAAAACAGGAAAGAAAATAATGATACTATGTTAATAATAATTTTAATTCTTTTGTATTTAATTTTTCATTTATATGACATTTTTAAAAATTTAAATCCAAAAAAATGTGAAAAAATTCATATGAAATCACGACTAAAAGGGCGATTGTTCTCCATATCTCTCCCTTAAATGGGCGCATATGACTATACAATAATGTGTAATAAAATAAGGTTAAAACTACTATCAATATGAAATATAATTTTTTTATAAATTATAGTGAAGCTTTTTTTTAATGTATTGATAATAGAAGGTAGTTAATCCTGAATATTGCAGCATTATAGAAAAAATTTTCAACAAAGGGTTAAAACTATAAACGCTATCGATCAAAATATAACTCGATAAACGTAGTTAGGCTTTGTTAGATGTCTTAATAATAACCTGGACTAGTTGTGTGTATGCTTTAGAACATACAATACCGTCAGTTAAAAGGAATTATGTTGCCCTGTCAGAACCAACTATAATTCAACGAAAACAAGAAAGCGAGAGAACACATGCCATTATCTTTTAAACATAGATTCGCAAGATTATATCCTGTTATTACTCTGAATAAAGAAAATTACTTTGGAACTTGTACGTATAAAACGTTTATTAAAGGCTGCGTTTAATTGTAGATTACATTCTATATCAGGAATACCAACTGAAATTTTAACAAAACAATGAAACACAAAGAAGTAAATGTAATGTTTTATTGTGTGTACTTCTTCTTTTTCTTCTTTCATTTATTTAATTTTCTGTAGCAACAGTTTTAAGGGTATGTAATTTAACTCATATATGATATATGGTGTTTATTATATTATTTTTAAGTAGATACAGGTATTTTTCACATTGCGAGTTCTCCTCGTATATGTATTTTTTAAATGGGATATTCTATTTTAGGAAGAATTCAAAAATAATTCATTAAATAAATACCTTTAGTTTAATATAAAAACAAAATAAAACATCAACAATAAACAAAGTTAGTCGACCTAGTTTCTAATTAAAATAAAAAAAAAAGTGTAAATTGTACACCATATGCGGGTTCGGTCAATGTTGACTTAACCGATATGAATGAAACTAAATTTTACTGGATGTATTTTCTCTATGCTTTTAATTTTTCAGTTAATTCATAAATTAGTTTCTAACCTAGTCGTATATACATAAAAATCATTTCTTCAAAATGTCCACAGCTTCTTCAATTTTACGTGAATATTTTGATACCCCACTTGTGAATAAAGAATTTAAAAAAATAGATTTTATATAAATCTCGGCAAATAATTTTTCAGAATTATTTATATCTTCAGGAATGGGCAGGATATTATAATTTTTATATATTCCAAATTTCACTTCAATCGGTTCAGTAGTTTTTTAGTTATGCTACGGACTGACGGACAAACGGACAAGAGCTTCACTAGCAGATTTTTCATTCCTAAATCTACATTCATGTATGTAATATTTTATAACAATACAAACATGTTTCAGTAAATAAATGTTTATAATTTCTTTCACCCCTGCTATTCCCGTAGGAATAATAAAAGTTAATTTTTGTCCCATGTTTCGCAAGCTACACGACAAAGTTAGTGTAGAAAACTTCATCTCTCGCGATGACGGATTCTAATTTTATGATATTCATAATTAAATGAAAACAACTCAAAGATGTTTTTATTTTTAACTCTTTGCTGCTTGCAGTTGTGTGTCCGTGTGTGTGTTTCTAATTTAAGTCATGTTTAAATGAAACGTGAAATTCTAAATGTCTATAAATACGAGGGTGAACTTAATGCTACGTGAATCTATGGTGTGTTACAAAATTTTATGTACTTAACAGTGTTAAGTAAACTGAAATATTTGTAGTTATATTATAAATTTTATCATACATCGTCGATTTTAGGCTTTCGTAGTTGTTGTTTTGAATTTTTATTATACTTGACTTTGAATAAAGATAAATCATTAATGATACTTTAAACCAGGAATTCCCAACCTCCAGGTGGAGTCTCTGGGGGTCTATGGAAGTTTAAAAGGGATTTATCGGTGATTTGCGTTGTTTTGAATGTCAACTGTATTTATGTATAAATTATATACATAAGTAAAAGCTAAAAAAGGTCATAAAATTATAATAGGTATACAATATATCATAACCTTTTTGCTTTATACAAGTTTTTCAACAAGATGTTAAATGTAAGGGGGTCTATGAAGAAAATCATTCTTGCAAAAGGGGTATATGTGGAAAAAAGGTTGGGAACCCCTGCTTTAAATTGAATATTACTACATAGATGCTACTTTATGTAATAATAATCGACGTGACATACTTATAAAAAGTCAATGAAATGAAAAATTTAATCTTCGTCCTTACCTACTTTCAAAATAAGAAAAAGAACATTAAGTTTAGTTCATATAATTTCAAATTGAATGTAAGCTTCACTCATGATTACCTTATCGATTTCTTATTATCCTGTAACTACATTATAGAGATAGTTCACAGTTGTAAATATTTGACGTAAACAACTGACGTAAATTGCAATTTTCTACTTCGCAAGTCAATAATTGGTTTTATCCGTTTATTTAGATTAGATGTTACTTTTTTATGTCAATTATAATTATGTACATTAAATGTAAAAAAAAATTCACTTGACTTTTATAGATGTAATGTATAAACGACCCTTAAAGTACAAGCAAAAAGATTGTGTAGAATAAAAATTCCCGACAAGCTGAACCGATATGCATTGTTCTGAAATACATCGATATCGCGTATTTAAATACAGTTTTATCAAACATGTTTGTCCTAAAAAATTGAGAAACGCATCTTCTCACTTCCACAGTTTACCCCTTGTGAGATGCAATAGATGTGGGAGTAAAATATCAATTTTGGAACCCAAGGGATCAATTTACGTTGTAGATACTTGATTTCGAAGTAGATACACGGAGAAAAGTGTATGGTATATTTAGTACCAAAATTTGTCGAATTTTTCCACACATTATTTAACTGCCAAAAATATAGATTTTTTGTCCGCCAAAAAAATTAACAGGTGTGCCTATAGTAAAATTTAATATGCAGTATAAAAAATAATTTACCTTTTTTAAATTTAGTATATTAAAATAAATACTGAATAGATTTGTACAGTATTTTGGCGTGCCTTAAAGTTTTTATAGAAATAAATCGTGAATTTCAGTTTATCTTAGTGACAATTCAATTATTAGGTGCTATAGGTATAGCAGAGTAAAATTTTCGTGTAACCTACAATATATTTTACATTTTAGTTACAATATTTTCTAAAAATTTCTATGCTATCCCCCATAGTTATCTACATTTTTATGATAATTATTCCAATTATATTTTCGTTATATAAGTTGTTCAATTTTACATTTATATATTCTACTTTTGAATCTAAACATTTACTATAAGTATATTTATATACACAAAAAAGAAAAATGGATATTACTTTATTAAATTCTATTTGAACGTCTTTATTACATATGTGATGTCAGATACACTTGACACACCACATATATTCATATGTATGTGGTATAACTTTGTTGGTATCACATACTGAGAAAATTGAATATTCGTACTTGTGTCTGCCTGCACTTTATTTGTTTGGTAAGTTGTTTGTGTAAGTTCATTATAAAGTCAATTTCTTCTTATACAACCTACAACTTAAATACAAATAAGATATACATACAAACATACAACTTTTTTATTTCAATTGTTTGTATTGTGTATACAAAGCGTATTCTATTTCAATTTATTTTTATATGAAACTAGTTACTACTTTGAGAGTATCGATGTCTTTACAGTACCTACAAGAATAAATAATATTATCTAGTTGTTGCAACCCTATAACACTAGTCAAATGTTGGATTGAAGATTGGTATTTTATATTCTTTGATAAAAATGTGAAAGTATTTTCAATTTAGTTTAGGAATACGATTAGCTACTGGGTTTTATATAGGTTATCAAGGTTAGTAAATACACAGGTTGTATCATAACTCTGGTTGCATGGAGAGTGGCATGAGAGGAGAGACCGCGTCATTATGAGGAATCATCTGACGTTAAAAATGGTTAGCAAACTATATTTACCATATAAAGGTTCCTCAGGAAGTTATGGTACAACCTGTTCATTTACTAACCTTGATAGGTTATATAATATACATACAGTCGATATCGGTTATAACGACATAGAGGGGACCAGTTATATTAGGTCGTTATGGGTTTCAGTTGGACTTTTATTTTGAGTCGTAAAAACCGATATATTGTAATAAACAGGGCCGGATTTAGAAATTTGCCACCCCTAAGCAGGTGCGAAAATTGCCGCCCTTTTTTATTGAATTTATTGAAAAAAGTGAAGTAAAAATTGTATCAATACAAATCTGAAGACCTTTTTTTTAAGTCTTCAGGTAAAATTTTTGTCATTTCAAGTAAAAATGTTATCAATATTTTTTTCCCCTAAAATTTGCCGCCCCTACAATTTTGCCGCTATAGGCACATGCCTACACTGCCTGCATGGTAAATCCGAGCCTGGTAATAAACAATGTCGTTATAACCGGTTTCGACTGTATTAAAATATTATGATATTAAACATTTATAAAATATTCAATGATTTGATTTATTTAACAAGACACTAGATTTAGCAATTTTTTTCTTTAATTAATTAAGTTAATGTTCATCTTAGAATAAAATTAAGTAAACAAGAATAATATAAATAGCGCAGAATATAAAAACAAACGAAAAAAGAAGAAAGATAAATTAAATTAAATTATTCACTTAGAATCCTGTTTTTTTCTGTCTTATTTCTTCAAGCAAGTACTATATAAATGTAATGTATTTTTATAAAAATATATATTGAATTACTAATCTACTAATGTATTTTAAAGTTAATTTAAAATAGTTTCATCAGTTTAATTATTTACTTTATATATGAAAATAATAGTTTTGTAAATCATTCAAAATTATATTAAAGTAGACACTATTATTTTGTATTACATATAGTGAATACACATTTACTAAATTAACAAACTTTTTAATCAAAGGTCTCACACAGCCAGACATTTATAATTTAGTCAGAAACAGTAATTCTCTTGTAGTATAATTATTACGTTTCGAGTTAGACACACACATGTTGTTTCTGGGGTCTTATCAAATACGTGTTACATTTCTCTAAAGGGCTGCCACATAACCGAGCTTAATATTTGTTTAATTTTCCGTGCACCCGTTCGACAACGTAGAATCACATCTCTCACTCAACATGTTGCTTCTGTGCTACTGTTACAGCGATGTTAATATATAGTCTTTTTAAAAACTTATACGTTTTTGGTTTGAAATATATATTAATACATAAGAATGTTCGAAAAAATCGGAGATATTTTCAAGAGAGGTTTGAAACTCGAGTATTAAACCTAATATTTCCTTTCAGACCTTTCAAAAATTGTCCTACTCACTTTACTCTAAAAAATATTGTAAAACCCACATTGAGATGTTTTTAAACAAAAAATGAGATTAAGTTGACAGAAGGTCGCTCTGAATAAAGATAATTAAAAATATTTAAAAAACTGTGTTCTAATTCATTTTAAAAATCCCTATGAAAATTTCAAATAATCTAATATATTATGTTATGCTTTTAAATATGTATACGTATTTAGTTTTTTGTTGAAATGCTTTTCATGTTGGAATTTTTATAAATGCCAAAGTTGATTTATGCCTATAAATCGTGGATTTCTAATAATGTTTTCAAAAGTCATCATTATGTGTGAAAAAATGCCAGTTATTGTTCTATAACAATATAAAATTTAACGCCATAAAATTTAAATCGTAAATTAACATATTATTCAAATGTATAATGATAAAGTAATGAATGACTATAATATTTTTTTAATCATTTGACTTATTTTTACATTTAAATACATTATAAGAAAGTTATTAAAGATAATAATAGAAACTTATCTTGAAGTACATTCTATACATAAAGTGAATAGTTAATTGCCATTATCAATTTAAAGAAAACAATAAACATATAGGATATGCCACATTATTATTCTGGATTAAATATTGACAAAAGTTGACATTTAAATAACATTTAACGACATTAGCTTTTTTAATATTTGTATGTATGCAATAAAAAATACGAATGTTATTTCGTTTCGTTAAATTTTTGTATACATACCTGGTGTATTTTCGGGTAAATTAATCACACGAGGATAATAAAAAATGACATAAAACTTTTCATATTTCATTTTTAAATATCTCCATAAAAGTTAAAACTGTCTATATTGGAAAAATCGTGCTTGGATATAAAAATAAATAAAAAACAAATTGATTATACATATTTGTATATGTCAAGCTCTTCCTACATCAACTTAATTTCATATTTTTATATCTATAAGATGCGTGTTTTTAAAGCATAACGTATTACTTTATAGTATACATAATTTATAAAAAAATATATTTTTTAAATATTAAAATAAATAAAATTTACGAATCTAATGCTATAGAAGTATAACGTTGGCTGTAACTAGGATAAAAATACTATAAACATTTATTATATCATACATAACTATAACACATTTTACAATTTACAAAATGATTGAAATTTAGCGCGATTTTATCGCAATCTTAATCTTGTGGGTAAACAGAACTCGCCGTGGAGCGATAAAAGATATGTTTACGAACTAATATGATGGGAAATAGTTGAAAATGTTATTCAAACAACGAGAGATATAACTTCGAACCACAAAATCCCACCCTCGTCAGCTAAAACAGCCAACACGTCGTAACCTGTATCCCGCCATCTGGTGAGCCAATCAATAACCACATCGTCAAATAGCGAAAGAGGTTAAGGGTGAGGCGGGACACGTGCGAATTTCTAAACAGGACACTATTATGATTTTTGTTATAATATAATCAGTTTTTTGTGAATCCGATTATTTGGTTATACGATTTATATTGTTTTTCATCAATTAATAAATTACTAAAGATTCTAAAAGTTATCACATTATAGTAATAATGCAAGAATTTTTTTTAGTTAGATTTTTATATTTTTTTATATTTCTGGTGACCTGCGATACTAATGAAAATTCAAACATTGACATTTAGGAATATAGAAATGTGAGAATTATATACCAATTCGAAATAAATATTTTATTTTTATGTAAAAATGTGATGTTTTTAATTTCTTAATAGAACTGACAAGAATTTATAATAAATATACTAAAAAATAATAATATTTGCATGACTATTTACAAAAATATTTAATTTTAAGAAGACTTAAATCTTTTCTACATTATCAAATTTTCTTCTTAAAATGTTTCACTTTTAACTAATTTCTAAATCTTTTAATAAGATGTAAAGGAAATTCAAAACAATACAAAAGAAAATTTAAATCAGATAAATGTTGTTAAAATACATAATATTGATTTTAGATTACACTTTCTTATTTAACGAATTTCAAGTTTAAGATAATTCAGTCTAATCTTTCAGATTAACTAAATAATTAACACAATTATAATGCCTGCTTTTAAACAGTTATAAGCCTTTAATTTGGTTTGAATCATTTGGAAAGTGTTTAATTATTTAAAATTTAAGAGTAACATTTTCATTCATATATAATATTAAATAAAAATTATTTAGTTCATTTGTTTATCTTTTAATAATTTGTTCCGAATCTAACTTTAATAATACTTAATATGGCCCAGAGATTTTGAATGCATAACACTAAAAAGGGTAAGAAGTTAAGTTTCATCTATAAATATTTTTCTCTCTATAAATCTTCTACAGTATTTTTGTTCACTAGATTTATGTACAGTAGAAAACTAAAAGATTATAACATTTTTTGTTACTTGTTTTATGTCATGGCAATACCACAACCTTATATGTTCAGATTTTAATAACAATAAAAATATATCACCCTCTTTGTCTTTGAGTGTCGTTCACAGAACAGTTTCGTCAACGAAGACGTATAGAATTAACGCAATAAATATCAGCTCAGGGTAAAAACAGACACGTACTTCTTAAATAAATTGCATTAATGGATCTTGGCTTCTGGGTGTAAACCGCGTTGCTCTGGTTGTGTTATCGACCAATATTACATCACGTTGGACGATAAAATGACCAAATCGACGCGGCTTACACCCATAAGACAAGATCCATATCAAGATCACCGCGGAAGCCTTAAAAACGTATGGCATTTTTATAGAAACATTGTAAAAATACAAACTAACAAATTAATTTCAAAAATGTAGTAGTACATCGATTAAAATTTTTTAATGACTCAATATACGAAAAGCAATTACAACAGCTGAAACTGGTTTTAATTAACGTATTTTAAAGTAATTAAAGTACCCCCGCCCCTCCAAAAAATAAGCTTTTCGTAATTTATAGACGACCAATTATTTGAAGTTAAAAACAATCATAAGACGCTTTATTGACATTAATTTAATATGAGGGTATATTTTTACTCGACATATAAAAATAACTTAGTCCGATGCTGGACATAAACCTCAGCATGGTAAACATTTTCACATCGAATGAGCAACAGTCCCATGTCAGAATTCAAAATTAATATCACGGAAGCATCTGTCAACTGATATGTTCATTATCTCGCGTAGCGTAAACGAAACTAAATGTTCGTTATAATGAGTTTGGTTTATTTTATGTATTATATAAGCGCAGATGCTAAAAGTTAATGTTTAGACTTGAATTTATCCTGAACGTTTCGGTTTATTGTCAAAACTTTAAGTTAAACGTTTTCAGTACATAATTAAATGTACTGTTTATGTAGATTTTTTATGATTATTTTAAGCGCAAAATAATATTATAGGTTTATTAAATCATATCAAATACTTGCGGAGTGTTTTAGTAGAGTAGAACCAGTCATAATTTTTAGTAAAAATGTAAGACGTTAACTTACATTTACGAAAACCTATATTTTTATTACGGTACCTACTCGTATCTTAAACTAGGAAAAGACCAAATAACTTTTGTCTGAAATATTTTTTGTCAGACATTTTTGTACAAAAACTAATTCATTAACGAAACCATTGATCAACTTAAGAATAACAAATATAAATAAAAATCTAAAATTATTCTCAAAGTTTTATTATTTATTTAATTTTTATGTTCTCTGTGCACTTGATGGTTTCCGAGTAAAAATTCTTATATCCGGTTTCATAAAGAGGCTAGCAAAGCTTTAGGTAATGAACATATTTGACAGTTCTCTTGGCGTTTCCTGAAGACTTTGACAAGTTTTGTGCACAACGGTATTAAAACAGTGGTGATATTATGAAAATTATTTTGTAAGGTCAGAGTCGCTAAATGTGTTACAATACGTTAAAGTATCACTGATCTAAATTCCATAGCAAATCCATAGATAAAATCACAAAATTAATACTTTGTGAGTGCTTGCTAGTTAGCAAATTTTGTTAACCCCTTTATGATACCGGATATTAGAAGTTTAAATAACTTATTTATTTTGTTAAATATCATAAAAAATGCTCCTAACAAAAGTTTTTTTACGAAAAATAAAATTCCATAATAAAAATATAGGTTTCTTAAATAAAACGATAATTCATCTTTCATCAAAAATCAAAACATCTTTTTACACCCTTAAACTTTAAAACAAAACATGTTTACCAGAAACTCAACCCCTTTGAGATATCGGATCATTTCAAGACTATTGGAACACACTGTATTTATACCTATATTGTAGAAATTCATCAAGCTAGAATAGTTTGTATTAATTAATATGGTACCAATAAATATTTTTATTATACATGTGAATTCAATAACTAATGACATGTTTAATTGATGTAGAAACTAATTTCAAACTATTAGAGAGTACATGCTGCATTCGTATAGTATATATTCTATAAATGATTAATATTTGCAATCGCAGACTATTTCATATAATAGAGCAAATAACAAATTGTATGACTATTGATTTATGAGTGCAAAACGCAAAACATAGATTAGGTTATTATAATGGCAGTATATATTATTTTATGACCAGTTTGTAAATACATTTTTATTATTATTTTGGTCATCATTTGATTAGTGCAGTACTTTTCACAAAATAATATAACTACAACTAAACTAATGTAAGTTGTATTAAAGTTTAAAACCTTATAGTCCTCTGTAAAAAAGTCAAGTTTTTAACTCATTGTAATAAAAAGAAACGGCCCTTCAAAGCGTATTTTGACTGACTCACTAACTGATCATCAAAACCTATAGGGTACTTATTTTTTATAACTTTTATTATTTCGTATAGCGCTCCATTTCCAATAACCCTGAACTGACAGCTGTCGAACTGTTTTTTTTTCGTTAAAAACAATTTACTACACAAATGGCACTAAATTTAAATCTTGCGTGGATTTTGGGACAACAGTTAAAATTTCTTAAAATTTCAATGCAAAATATTTTAGAGGTTGCCCTGTTTTTTTTTTCGTTGAAAATGATTTACTGCACAAATGGCGCTAAATTTAAATCTTGCGTGGATTTTGGGCCACCTTTTAAAATTCCTTAAAATTTCAGTGCATTTTACCATTTCGATATACATACAAGATACATATTTGGATATTAAAAGGTTATTAATTAAGCAGCTTTATCATATCATATGAAAAAAAAAGTTTTATAACTAGTTTTTCTGTAACCATAGATGAATAATAAAATAAAATGGTAATAAAAACAGTGTTTTATATACGAAGTTCCTATTTAAATTATATCTGAATAAAACTTGTTGAATATCTTCCTACTCAGATCAAAACTAATCAAGGAATGCGGATCCTGTGTCATCTGGCAGGACAAATATTTTTCTGGCACCGATATTTCCGAGAGAAAGGTTTTTATTATGAATGCTCCAAATACTTTCCATAATCGTTCAGGAATGCATTTATTAAATTTTCTCTACGATATCTGGTTGGCCTTTTTCTTATTGAATCCAATCGGCAATTCCTATTATGCACTTTTTTTATTTATGTTCTTAATAATCCGTATACCAATATAAATTTATTGAGATCATTACCTACGAATATTAATATTCATTTTTTTATTTCAAATTATTATTCAGGAATAAATTCTCACATTTTTTATGCTTTAAAAAAGTTCAGTTCTATTTCTAATTTTAATTAAAATAAAATTGGAAAAATTAAACATTAAAAAAAACAGTAAAAATTTACCAAATTTTTTTAAAGTATTTAAATAAAATCATTTTATAAATGGTTCATAATGATCATTGATTAATGTAGAACTTATTAATTCATGTATGTATGTATATATAATTTTTTCTACAAATTAAATATAAATGATTTATCAATAATATAATTTGATTATTCAAATAAGTTATTTAAAATTTAAACGTATAAATCATAAGCGATAAAATCTAAAGCTAAATTGTTTACAAATAAACAAGAATTCGATAGAATATTTATTATGATTTATATACGATGAAATCAAAACAGTTCATTAGAAAATCACGAAAATCTACGTGTTTGTTAAAATGTGTTTGATATATGGAACCAGTAAAAAACACGCAAGGTCTATTATTATATTATTTTTTACTATTAAATAATTAATCATTAACACACATACAGTATCTGAACTTATAAATAAACGCCTTATTATAACACATGTTAATATATATTATAAAATATTTACGATCGAGTTATTTGTTATACCGGATGTTTTTTAAAGACTTTTCAGCGAATTATTTCCAAAATAACGAATTTTCACTAAAAATGTTTCGAACAAAAGTTTCATAGTTTTGGGGACGCTGAATTTTGACACTATGATGGGATAACTTTGAAAAGGTCCCATTGATGGGTTTTCAGGTTCAACATTTGTTTATCAAATCTAAAATTGTATTTTTTGTTGCAGATTCGTAATTTATAAGATATAATAAACAACTGAAGTATGTATTCTTTTCTGAAAATTTGTTATTTTGGAAATAATATGCTGGAAAAACACCCGGTAAAGTAAAAATCCGCTCATTGTAGCATAAAATGAAAATATAGAAATAATTTTAAAACATGAGTGTATGTAGGTACTTATTGACGCGCATTAGAAGTTAAACTTCTTTGATGAAGTGACATCTAGCGTGCAAATGCAAAACTGAAAACCTGTTTCATCGATTATCATAACAGAAATCTGTATTATCTACTCTTAACCTAACTTTGTGGTGTTAAATTGTTACTAAAATTTCACCCTGAATGCGCTAAAAAAGTATAACCTCAAAAAAGTACATTAATTTTTAAATTAAATAAACAAACTGTCAAACTTTTGTTTAAAATTAAAAGCAATAAAAGTTTATATGAATAATTACAAATATTTACAAACATATCCTTTATATTTACAATTGAATCACGAGAATTCTATTCAACAAAGGCGACTCAACATTTATAATTAATTAAATTAGCCATACATATTCAGCATACTTCATCTTATGTGATTGCTTTGGTAAACAGAACGAACTCCAAACTAGCCGAAACCAAGATCTAATAACATCAAAGTCTCAAGTATATATCGGACATAATGAAAACTGGCCAACGCGAAAGGGATAGAATTTCTCTCCGTGATATTAACAACTTGTTCTACTTAATTAATACGATATTGTAAAGTTATAGGGGATAGATTTATTTGTACGGTTGTGAGTGTATTTAATTAGTTACTGTGTAATATAAACAGTACTAATAAGAAAATTAGATTAGAGGCTTTTATTGTGGTTTATGATTTATTTTAAAATTAATTAGGAAAATATATCTAGCCAATATTTCAGTGTGGCATATATGCGAGAGTAGATATACGGGGTATCCCATTTTAATCTATCACCCCCCTATTTTTTTTATCTATTAATTGAATCAAAAAATGTTTCAAATAAAAGTTGTTCGATTTTGAGGGGGACCCAAAATGGCGATATTAATTTTTGATTTTATGATGTCTTCATGGTGAAATAGGGCCAAAAAATTTGTTTCAAATGGAAACCTGTATTTTTCATTACGATATCTTATTGTTTGAAAAAAAACAAACAGTTTTTGTTTTAAATAATTTTTTGTATGTCTTTTTTTTTATTATTTCACAAAATAATTTTAGATTTTCACTAATTTTTTACGCGAAACCCATTAACATTAAAGGAAAAGTGTAAAACACATTTTTTTTTTAATCTGATATAACTAGGAAAATTATATCAGGATTTTTTTTAATTTTTGCTCTTCAAAATATTAGTAAACAAAAAATTAAATTAAAAAAAATCTGAAATCATTTTCCTAGTTATATCAGATTAAAATAAACATTTTTTGTCTTTGACACTTTTCTTCTAAAATTAATGGATTTCGAGTAAAAAATTAATGAAAATCTAAAATCAAAAATTATTTAGTTAAATAATACAAAAAATTATTTAAAACAAAAGCTGCTTGTTTTTTCCAAACAATAAGATACCGTAATGAAAAATATAAGTTTCCATTTGAAAAAAAAAATGTTGGCCCTATTTGACCATGAAGACGTCCAAAAAATCAAAAATTAACAACGCCATTTTGGGTCCCTCTCAAAATCGAACAACTTTTATTTGAAAATTTTTTTGATTCAATTAATAGATAAAAAATTAGGGGGGTGATAGATTAAAATGGGACACCCTGTATAAGAGAAAAACGTTTATGTCAAATCAAGCTACGTGTTTTGCATACAGTTTTTGTGTTTAATAAATAATACGTTTGATTATTAATTTAATACATTCAGCTTTTATTTATTTAATTAGCATTTATTTGTTATTTTCATCCCCAGTTTTATCAAAATATGTTATTTTAATTCGATAGAAGAAATTGGGCATCAGTGTGTGGAAATTTTAAATATTCAAGTATACGGTTAGAACTTCGTATGGAATAAGATATTTATTATTTTCCAAGATGAGAAGTTGAGTAGGTATAACGTATAATATATGTAAAAGTGAAATATAATATTAATATTCATTTGCATTCATAGTATTTCTTGAAATTACACACATTTTGTATGTATTTGTATTTAATGCTAAATTTACCTATACTAACAATAAGTATGTTTATTTCATCTACATGTATCATGGACATTACCATATTATATGTATTTGGTACATATATATGTATAAACTTGTGGGTTGTAATGTTAATATTTTGAGTATATGCATTTAACAGATCATAGAACCCCATTTTGATTTGTTTTCTGAAATAAATTAATTCATGAAAACTTAATTTATATAAGTATGTATTTTAAAACTATTTATCAATGGTCTAGTTAAATAAATAATTAACTTTACAATATTGTCAATGATAGAAACTATTTATATGTATTTGAACTTTTGTCTGAAAATAAATTACTTTTCTTAAGAAGGTATGGATAAGAGAATTCTTGCAAAAATCTATAAAATATTAAAATGGCAAATATTTTACAATCAGGAAGTTATAACGGCGAATATATGTTATTTGTTCGAGACAAACAAACTCAACGATACCCTCAAGATTGGTCGAGGAGGATCCTTTTTCTTGCGTACACTCAACACTAGCTGACAGACGACGACGTAGAAGCAGCAATTTTGTATCCCGCCCAAATATTTATGTGACGTTACCAATTCTCGACTCGCACTTTGAGCAACATTTGAAAGCTATTCGTGTAGAGGACTTACACAAAATTTATGTTAAAAGCTCCTCTGGGGTCAAAGAAAACATGGACTTTATTCCTTTTATAGGCAAGCCATACAACAGTGAGGAGTAAGTAATTGAGCTATATATTATGCAATCCAGTGATGGATTAAGGGGCAAGCGAAAAGTGTCTGTCATCGATGCAAATAAATTAAATTGGATTTTGGTATGTTTTTAATATACATTAAAAATGGTATAATATTACGATTTCTACAAAAAATAATATTTAAACAGTTTTTTTAAATTATAAATAAAAATTAGAATAAATTGAATAATTGAATGAATTATCTATATCTATAAAAGAGTTTGTCCTTAACCACTCACTCACTCATTCATTCACTCACTCACTCACTCACTCACTCATATATCAACGTACAACCCAAACCCCTGGACCTAGAAACGTGAAATTTTGTAAGTGCCTTCCTTTTATGATGTAAGCACCCACTAAGAAAGGATTTTTTGAAATTCAACCCCTACGGGGTTAAAACAGGGTGTCAAAGTTTATATAAAAAAATATTTTTTTTGTTCGCATTTAATTGAAACTTATCGAACATACTCTACAATATAAATAATTAAATAATTATTTCTGCATTTTCCAAAAGTTAACCCCTAAGGTGTTAAGGGGTGGAAAAATTAAAATTAGTAAAATATTTTTTTTTGTAGATCACCGAATGAAACATGGTACAAGTAGGTACTATACAAGACAAATATCAGTTACGAAAATTCAACCCCTATGGGTTTTAGGGGGGGGGGGGTAAAATTTTGATATATTTTTAAAATGAAAGTTCGATATTCAAGCCCTGTAGTATGGGACGGGGACGAGGATGAATTTAGATATATTTGTCTGTATACCTGTTATACTTATAGATATATATTAAAATAAAAATTTCGACATTTAAGCCCTAATGGCGGGGGTAGACAGGGTATGTGTTTTTGATATGTATATCTGCATAGCTGCTTACGTTATAATGGTGGAGTCGGGCAAAATAATCTGTAATAAAAAAAAACTCGATATTTAACCCCTAATGGCGAGGGTTAGTTTTTACAATTTTTAACTAAAATCCGAGATATTTACGTTTTTTTATAGTAATTAATAAAAATCTATATAAAAAATATGCCATCCCCTATCACGTATGGAGGGTTCCAATTAGTTTCGAAGTTTACGCGAGCGAAGCCGCGGGATTCCGCTAGTTCATAATAAAATTATAAATGACATTATTTCAAAGATATACGACACTTTTATCAATTTTTTAAGTAGTTTTTCTATAAAAAAAGTATTATGTTCCTTTTACTTAAAATAAAAATATGCTTAAATTAATTATTTTTTAGTAAATTGAAGGTAGGTACAAAATAATAAATCGATAATGATAAAGACATCAATTCAACTATATTTTTGTTCAAATATTAATTTAAGGTTTAGACTTACTATACTTTTCCTTAACTATTTTAACTTTCTTATACTGCCATATATATGCAATACATATATATAGATAGAATGTCGAACCGGAAACGAATGTTTATACTTTTTTTTAATTTACAGTTGTTGTCTATAAAATCATAGCACTGTCTCTAATTTATGGTCTATTTATTTATTCAATAAAAATATATGGGAATAATCGATTTAAAAAAAAATTATATTTCAAATGATTCACAACATAAAAATATGTTTGTAATAAAAAGTGTAACTTACGAGTACGTCCCATTTATTTTTTCTACCGTTGATCAGTTAGAAATATGTATTTTATATTCTTTGACACAAGTAAACTGTGCACTCAATACTGAGTATAAGAAAGTTCCATGGCACCCATGGCAACTTTTTTTTTAAATTGAAGAAGGTAGATTAGTTGGAAAAAAACTCTTAATCCGATTCTGGTGTAATCTCTCTTGTAGAAAAACGCCATTAGAATTGGGTGAGTTGTGGCGGCGTGTATGTCAGATGTATTGCTAGATAAATCTCACTTGTGTTGTCTTGATAACGTTGTTGAGCCGAAATCCAGAGGTAAATAAAGGTAGCGCTTCAGTTTAACGACTTCTCGTATTTCTTATGTAATGCGCGCCATCCTTTTAAAGGTTCTGCTGCTTAAATGTATCGCGGACGTACAATGGACAGGGCATTTTTGTTATTTATATAAAGGTTTTTACGTGATATATACGAATCCATTAAAACACATTGTGCCTAAAGATACCATGCTTTATTTCATTATTATTTATGTGGTGACGTTATCACGTTATGAAAGATTATATTTGTAATAAAAAATATACGTTTTGCAACTTTGTGCGAAGTGATAATCCAGGTTTAATTAAAACTCGGAAGATTTTTGATTAAACAAAATGTGTATCACTTCACTCTTAAACCACTAATATAATTGTAAGTTATGCATATCTTGCCAAGTAGAGATAATTTTCAGTACCTAACTTAGTCTCGACTTTATTATTGAAAAAATATAAAAAGAGTTGTGTTGGATTGTGTCCAAATATACTGCTTTGGAAAATTATTTATGGACAATACAAAAAATGGTAGGCAGATACTCAAATAGTTTTTGGAGTACAAATTAGCCCCGTTAGTTTTAATAAAAAAATAGTTCAGTATGTAGTACGTGTCTTTTTTCATTTATTTTTTTTTTGTAAAAAATGATGGAGCTAACTTTTGATTAAAAAAGTAATTAAGTTACTGGACATGAGAAACTATAAATTCCATTTTGAAATAGCCAAAGATTTATGTACAATTTGATATTGTTGTAAATGTAATGTCCTTTATGTATGTATGATTTTCTTTCTTAATTTTTTATATGTAATTTGCAAATGTCCAGTTGCCTAACGGTCTTATCCTGGCTTGGTTACAACGATTTATTGTAAAATTATATATTTGTCAACAATAAAATACATACAATTCCAACAAAACATTGTATATGGGTACAAATAGATACATATCAATATGTACATACTTATACATACTGTTTCATCTAGATTATTTAACCTGACCGACCACTATTTACAAGGGCAATCAATATGTTTGTTATGTATAGGTAAGTTAGTTTCACACACTATTGGCCACAAACATCTATGCAGACACAAACCCTCCGTAACTCCTGTGGTTGCACAGTGGTCTCCAATGTTGGTTTTAGAAATCGCTTTTATACGATGAGGATACCGGACTTTATTACTGATTCTCTATTGTTTTGGGATATTCATGCTTCGGTGTACCTCGATAATAATATATTATTTAACAATGTAAATGTATGTAATATTTAATATACGAAAATCTGATAAGTGAAATATACAGGTATGCATATTAAAATTTTATAAAGATACTATACTCTATAGTAGTTATTTAGATAAGTATTTAATTTGCATTTCAAATTGTGTTTACTTTGTAATATGATAGATACAGGTTATTTACCAAAAAACAACTCTATATTATGTATATCATATATTCATATTTCATTCAAAAAGATTTTAATTAAAAAAAACATGACAAAAGTTGTAGATAACTAAATATAATAAATTTGATTAGTTTCAACGCAAAAATATATACATAAACAAGATTAAATTAACTTGTTTTTTCTACAGAGCATCCCTACATACTAATTAGTTTATTAACTTTGATTATACTCTACTTGTATTTGAATAAGGTTTATTCAATATTCTCTCTGAACACTAAAAATATATAACTAGCAATTTAATTAGTAACGAATGAAAAAATATACAGTAATTGCATTGAAAACTATGATGCTATACATACATTACATCGTTACATCTAATTACATTTTTTATAAATATGTAAATCTTTTTAAAATCAAAAGCTGTTATCGATGTCTTTCTTTGTATTAAAATGTTTAACTTCATTAGTATACAATGTATAAACCGAATCCACGAAAAATTTAAATTTAATTCTAAAGGCGTTTTCAAAAAAGCACTGAATATCGATAGAATTCAATGTAAAAATATTTAACGATGTGTTAAACATTTTCGAATTTGAATTGAATATTTTATCGTATTGAATATTTTATATTGAAAAAACTTTTTTTTAAAAGTCTTTTAAAATCACTTGCTGGTTTCTCAAGTTTTATATACTAACATAAAAAAATGTAGTGCGTTTAGAATGGTATATTTGAAAGTAAAACTCATAAAATTTCTTTATACCAGTGTCATAATACAGTGAAATTACAACAAAAACATTAATATATCGGTTCTTATGCCATATTTTCCCCCTAGAACCCCTTTTACTGGGTATGTAAGATTTTTTCCGCCGGATGTGACAAGTGGTGAAATATAGAATATAGGCTATATATATTGAAAATTATCCAAACTATTTTCTACTACTGTATATAACCCAGCCTTCGAGGGTTAAAAATCGTTTTATTATAAATTAGAGTATACACTGCCGTGCAAAAGTCTTTGGACACTCATTTTTTTGCGTATTGTTAATATAAAACTGCTAAATTGGTTGATAAAATATCCTCAATGTAAGAGTACTTAATAACAACTAACATATCTAAAATACAGCACTTACAATTTTCCATGTTAAGGAAAATTTTTGAATTATATGCCAGAAAGGTCAAGTTCACTCAAGTTGAAAATATTGACGCAGTGTCTTTCAAGCTAACGAGAAATTGTTTTTTTTTTTTACTATTTTGACTGCGAGTAAACATATTCTTTTCGCTATTTTGGGAATTTTTATTGACTGAAATATGTATATTTACATAAAAATTCACAGGTGTCCAAAGACTTGTGCACAGCAGAGTATAAACTATATTTATTATGGTGTTTTTTTATCGATCTACAATTATTAGTTCCAGAGATATAAACTTTCAAAATAAAGCATATTTTCATTGCACTCGCGCTTCTGGAGAAGACGTAGTTTTACGTAAAAAAACAAACTTTTTTTTGCAGAAAACTGCATTAAAAATAAATTTTCATTACACATAGTATTTTGAAGTCACGCAATGAATTGTCACCACGCCCGATAATACCATAATTTTAATTTAAAACATGCATATGTCCGAATGTATAACATCAACCCGACCACATATTATAAAACAAACCCTATAATAAAACCAGTGGTCCCATAACTCATGTCCGATATCGCTACAACACCCCTCGCATATGTGTTTTAGTATCGATGTCGCCGATTACATAATCCTCCACTAGATTATATAAATCAGTGGTGGTGTGGTATATACATATGTATATGTGTGGGTGTGTGAACGCCCGCCATTGCGATGCTACACATAGATTAAAATAACCTAGCAATGTGTGCATACTCATATGTGGTGTGTACCCGATTGATTCCCGACACTGTTACCAACTGCATTAACGTCGATAGTATTATTGTTGTCATTGTTAGTGGTGCCAGTTGTTATGTTGGTAATGATTAATGATTTTCAGTTAGTTTATATTCTGTGAATTAATTTTGGTCATACATGTAAATGTTTACATGTTGATTCAGTGTGGTCCAACCACACGACATTGTTATAGGTCCGATATCAAATAATTATTTAGGATAATTGATGAAAACATCGATTATTTGTTAATTATGTACCTACTTTCCATTATAATACGATATGTAAATTATTTTTTTTATTTTTGTGACATATGTTTTAATTTTATTTACTTGGCATGTTTTTAGCGCCCGAATTTTAATCGAATAGCATTAAAATATGTAAAAACTTTTAGGGAACTTTTAAACCATCTTATTCTTTGTGTTAGCTTTACAAAGATCCGTAGCGAGCTTTTTTGATATCATTCTCTCTAACCGTCATCAAAAAGATTAAGTAATTTGAAAAATATATGACTTGTAAATGAATAACGAAACAAATAATTAACTATTATTTTTTTAAATGTATGAGGAATAAATTATAGATAATATAATATACTCGACATTTTTTATCTAAAACATTTTTGTCTCATTTCAAAAATAAATCCAAAATTTTAAAAAATTACAAGAGTAAGCATCCGTTTCCGTTTTAGTAATTACGTTAAACAAAATTCGTTCGATACATAACACAGGCCGACAAAAAAAAATTTTGTGTTTGCTGCAGGGCAAACAACAACTTTTTAAGGGTAATTTGGACACGCTGAATCCAAAAATGACCACCGTTTTGCTCAATCAGCTCTTGTTTTTGCGGTAAAGCAAAAAACATGTTTTTTGCTATTTGCAAACATTCAAATTCGTATATATATTTTTTAAATCAATGAATTCAACTAATTATCATTCAGATTGAAGCTATGGGTCCTAATTGAACTTAACACCCTTAAATTATATACATTCATAAAGTCATTCCCTTCGAAAATCATGTTTTAAACGAAAAAAAAAACGATTTTTTAGCAAAAATTCAGCAATTTTCAAAATTCAAAACGCTGTAACACAAACAATTTTTGTCCAATTTTAATGTTATTCACTAAATTTGTAGCTTTATCTATCTTCTTTATTGTGTTAAAATTTCAACGTAATCGAATGAAAATTGGCGAAATGGTACTAAAATCAACTGCGCGTGTCAAAATTGGTAGTTCGGTAATTTTCACTCCTGGCGTATGTATGGCTCGTAAAATAAATTCTGTGAACAAAGTAATGAATAAATTTTTACTTATTTCATATATTTTTTCGAAAATAATAATTACTATGCCAAGATAATCGCTGAAAAGAAGTTTTTCTTACACATAATGATTTTTTTTTTAATGTATGGGCAAGAACGTTTTGAATGATTTTTTTTTTTATTTTGTAAAACAGTGTCATTAATTTTCGTTTCGAAACTCAAATTAATACGTATTTTAATTAATAACTTTGTTCAAAGAATTTATTTAACGACAGGAGTGGTTATGAGCGAACTACTAAATTCTGACACGGGCGGTTGATTTTAATAACTTTTTGCTAATTTTCAGTCGATTACGTTAAAATTTTCACACAATAAAAAAGATAGATAAAGCAATAAATTTTGTCAATTATATTAAAATTGGACAAAAATTGTTCATGTAACAGCGCATTGAAATTTGAAAATTGTCGAATTTTGGCTAAAAAATCGAATTTTCTTCATTTAAAACATGAATTTCGAAGGGAATAACTTTTAAAATGTGTAAAGTTTGAGGCTTTATAGTTTAATTAGGACCCATAGTTGCATTCCGAATGATCTTTGGTTGAAGCATTTAATTTAAAAAATATATGACCGAACTACTAAATTTTGTCACGCGCAGTTGATTTTAGTACCATTTCGCCAATTTTCATTCGATTACGTTGAAATTTTTACACAATAAAGAAGATAGATAAAGCTACAAATTTAGTGAATAACATTAACATTGGACAAAAATTGTTTGTGTTACAGCGTTTTGAATTTTGAAAATTGCTGAATTTTTGCTAAAAATTTGTTTTTCTTCGTTTAAAACATGATTTTCGAAGGGAATAACTTTATGAATGTATATAATTTAAGGGTATTTAGTTCAATTAGGACCCATAGCTTCAATCTGAATGATAATTGGTTGAAGTCATTGATTTATAAAATATATATACGAATTTGAATGTTTGAAAATAGCAAAAAACATGTTTTTTGCTATTGCGCAAAAACAAGAGCTGATTGAGCAAAACGGTGGTCATTTTTGGATTCAGCGTGTCCAAATTACCCTTAAAAAGTTATTGTACACCCTGCAGCAAAATGGCTGTCGGCCATTGTAATGTATAAAATAATATTTCTATAGTTTATGTCCCATTCATTTTATTCTATCTTTTATTAGTTTGTCAGAAATATCCTTCAATAAAATGAAAATCACGTACACTGTTCACTGTCAATATTACGTATAAGAAAGTATCGTGGCACCCATGGCAGCTTTTTTTATTATGTAACATCAACATTATGCAGAAGCATTGCACTCCCAATAAATCAGATCTCAAGGCGTTTGTTTGTCTATTCTAACTACCCTATCACTTATGCTAAGAGATGATAACTGCAAATTGACATAAAAAGTGGTAACAGCAATAATATTAATATTACAATGAAAATTAGATTTTTTTTGTTATATACCTATAGGTATAAAAAAATTAAATAAAAATTAACAAAAAGAAACGCGTGAACAGAATTGGGCAAAAAGTATGTTAAATGCATTAATTATATTGATAACAATCCAGTTGGCTATTTTCTGGCAATTTACGTAATTTCAGTCATGGGGTAACAAGATAATTCGTACACACAGGGTGGATTGGTTCTCAACACATTGTTGTTGCCAACTGTACTAATCCCAGTGGTGCCACCCTTGTCGGTCCGCTAATGACTGATTATCCGTTAGTTTACATTAAAGGTTTTATGTGGGATTTTCATATTTTTAAATTGGTAACGCAAAGCACAGTAAATCGCTTTGTGTTGATTTTTTAACGTGGGCGTGTTGTTTTTGAAGTGTATTTTTGTATTTGTTTTAGTTTATACACTGTCACGCAGTTCAAATAAACAAATAATACCTACGCAACTTGTTACTACTGTGAAATAAAAGTTAACTACTTTTGTCAAAATAATTAAATATATATACATATAGTGATTCATTTTTGATTTTAAGCTTTCGCGGTTGCTGGTATATCTATTTTTATTGTATTTTATAATAAAAGTAGGATGCTTAGAAAGAGTATAAGACAAAACAGCAATACGGTGTTTTTAAAACACTCTCCTCGGGTTGCACAAAGCAAAATAATTGTTGATTAGTTAATCAGTTGTTTTCAAAGCATTATTACGTCAATTTTAATAAAACAATCACGGTTATGATACATATTATAAGGTAAAAAATTGTCATGTTTAGTGAATTGTTCATTTACAAATTGAGAATAAGTTTACAATAAACATTAATCATGGATTAAAAACAACCGATTAACTAATCGTTAACTATTTTGCTTTGTGCAACACGATTTGTTGCTTTTTTGTCAAAATAATACCGTGTTGCTGCGGGTTCCTGTTATGTCTTCCTGGTTTAAACACGTAGCATTAAAGAGAATTTATTCTTTGTGACAAAAAAATAGATAATGTTTTATCTTGTGCTCAAAATAATAATATGTTCTTTGCTGTTTTCACATCAACAAATGAAAATACTTTTTAGTCTAAAAAGATATAAAAACTGAACGAATTCAATGTCATTCTTGGGCTTTCTTTTAAATATATATTTTTTTTATCTTAATGTTATTGTCTAAAAATAAGATTAGAAATGTGAACTTTATAATTAATATTTACAACTATCCAATAAAATTTGTTTTAATACTTTTCTTAAAATATTAACACTTTTATAGTATCTTCCTACGAAAAATCTTGAATAGAGGTGAATGTAAGACTTTAAAAATTCAATTTACAAATTATAATTTAATCCATAATTCCGATCTAATTATATCAAAAATACGTCAGTAAAATAAACGTTGATAAAAAGTGGTAATCTACAAATGTATATTCAGATTTTTTAAATCAATTTGTATAAAAAACAAATAAAGGTATAACATAAAAACTCAATTATACTCTCCGTAATATCTACACTAGTCTACAATAATAAAATAAAACGGTATCGTATAATCCAGTCAGTGTATAATTACAAAACAAACCAACTGAAATTCGAAAGTAATTATTACATTTCACAGAAAATTATTCTGTACATGAAAACAACACATATTTAATCAAACTGACAAAGTTTACGATAGTCGCGGTTTATCAACGCAGTAAATAAGGCAAAGTTATAATAAAACAACGGCCGGATTATATAAATAACGATCTGGTCGCTCTGTATTAGTGCCCTCGTTATATTAATCTGCGTTGACACGTTGTTAATCGACTCCGGCACTGTCAAACCAGCAAAATATACTATGTTTATAAAAATATTCCGGAATAACTTATTTGTTATAGTATAATATTTAATATTAATTTTTTATATGTTAATAAAATTTATAATGAAAAACGAGACATGAAAAACTGATTTTTATGTATGAAAAATAGGTATTTCAAAATTGTAAATTTTTTTCAAAATTTCTCAAAAACGACACATGTAACGTGAAATTGTTATAGAATTTTTTTGTAGATCATTAAATTCTTAAGAAGAAAGGTTCTGGTTACTTTTGTAATAAAATATTCATTTACGAAGATTTTTTCATTCGTACTTTTTGTTTTAGAATATACGATGCTTTTTTGTGGTTTAATATCCGGTATTATAAAGAAGCTTGCAAGCTAGCTAACACTCATAAATGAGGTTGTTAATTTTGTGATAGTATCTATGGATTTGCTACGGAATTTAGAGCAGTGATACTTCAACGTATTGAGTATTGTAACACAGTTGGCGACTGACCATACAAAATAATTTTTATAATACCAAATACCACCACTGTTTTATTACCGTTAGTGTTTACATACAACGCGTGCGCGTAAGTTGTCAAAGTCATCAGAAAACTCCAAGAGAACTGTCATATAAGTTTGATATCTCATTTGAGAGTGCTAGCTACTAGCTAGCATGCAAAGCTAGGTCCTTTATAATACCGGACATAAGACATTTAAAAAAATATATAATAATAACTTGTTTTCAAAGGGTATATAAAATAAATATAGAAAAAACGTCAATAAATCAGTTTTATAACTTTCATTGAAAAATGTAATTAAATTTTAAGAAGTAGACATCAAAAAACTATTTATAAGTTAGAACTTATTTTTTCGTAAAGTATGTAAATGATTAAAAGACTTAAATATAGACACCACGTTTTTCTGTCTAGACTATATTTTTATATACTTTGCGCATCCATAAAAAACATCGTGTATACATTTACCACGGTCTAGTGCAAACGTAGCTTTATTAACCTAGCTGCCGTTTATTTGGTATATATTCTAAACGAGGTGAGATACCACGTGTTCTATGCATCTCCACCAGAGCCACAGCAACTACCTCTTATCAAGTTTTTGTTACAGGTAATATCTTCCTCGTTTCTGCCGACATAAAAATGTATAATAAATAAGCACTTCATGTTCAGTGGCTCTTGTGGTCTCGTACAAATGTTATAGGGTTGTAATAAAATTATTTATCTGTAATATAAAGAATTATGTCTACAGCACTATAATTTTATATATTGCTTGTATAAGTAAAGTTACACACGAGACAAGACGAACTAGGTTTAAGTATGTCTCGTTTCAACAAAAAGCTCTACGATAAAAAGTCATTAAAACAGAAAAAAATGTAAAAAGGAAATTTAAAAAGTATTCAAATTAGCTGTGAAAACAAATTATAGCTTTCTAGTTAATTGCATATTCAGAAAAATAAAAATTCCAAAATATATCTAAACAGTTTTATCAACATCTATTATTATTTGCATATGAAAGCATTCGTAATATTGTTTTGCATATAAAAATTCATAACATAAGCAAAAAACAATGAAGCAAGAACAATGACTTCTTTCGTAAACATTTAAATATAATTAAACCATAGTAAATTAGATGTAGAATTTAAATTAGCTTTAAAGTAAGCACTTGAATATTAAGGGTAGATTTAACACCCCTGATATGTGGCATGTTTCAAAGCAAGTACCTTACATACATATATGTAGGTATGTAGTTCTTTACAAGGAATATGGACGTTAAGCATTGGCGTTTGTGCGCATTCCAAAAAGGGCGTGGGAAACTAATTTTTAAACAGTGGTCCTTTCCGTAAGATTAGAGCACAGTAACATTATTTTAGATTTTGTTTTTCTTATAACAGTTGTAAATATATACATACATATATGATCTATGAAAATGAGTGACTAAATCATTTTGTAAGTTTGATACTTATTTTATTTTAAATATATTTTATATTTTTAGTCAGGAAATTAAATAATAATATTATTTATTAGAACCATTTCTGTTTTGGTTTCTAACAAAAAAGTATGTATCAACTATTCACTTCAGTTGTTCTTTAATGCTTATTATTACTCTGAAATTAAAAACTGTACTTATTGCATGGTTTGTTAAATTTTCTCAGTTTAAATTATAAATGAAAATCTCTACAAATTCTTGTTTCAAGCCACCACTGACTTCTACACATACTATTATGTTCGTTTGCATCTCACTCTCGACAGCTAGCTCATAGTCATTTCAAAAACTCGGTGCACATAGCCCAGAGCTATAGTCTTTTATTCCCTCGTTCAATTTTGTGAAATAGCTAGTGTTGACTCTAACTGCACAATATTTTTGTGTAGATAATATTGTCTGTGGTGATAATATCTATTCAATTCCATTTTGTTCTTTGTACACGTCTTAGTTTATCGTATTATATTACTTTTGATATCTCTTATGTCAAATTAATACAATTTACGAGTATATACAATAGTAAATATTGTATAAGTTGACTCTGTAAGGCGAATTTTTTTGAAGACTAACATACTTGACTTAGAAAATGTTTTTTCATATTTATTTATCTAATAAATACTCTGTGTCCTTTTTTTATTTTATATTAAAAATTATAATTTTTATTGATATATTTTAATGAAATAGGAATCCTAGATTAGGAAAGCTTATGGATTCAGAACAAGCTACTTAAGCCATTATACGGTACTTTGACTCAAAATGATGCCGAAAATGTTTTCAAATGTTATTTTCAATGTAAGTACAGTTGAAATCGGTTATAGCGACATCGAGGGAACCAGTCATATTAGGTCGTAAAAGCCGATAGTCATAAAAACCGGTAAAAAAGCAATTATATGGGATTCAGTCAGACTTAAAACCGATATATTGTAGGTATTAACCGATGTCGTTATAACCGTTTTCGACTGTAGTAAACATGTATCCAGAAGACGTCGGTTTAAGATTTATGCTATGATATACATATAATTAAACTTAAAAAAATATCAATGAAATACTTTAAAAGGTTTTATAAAACGTTTGTTATTAATTCATTTAATAATTCAAAACTATGACTTTTTATTTTAGATTCGAATAATACGCTGCTGACTTAACGGAGCACATTTTTTCGGAGCACACTGGCTTCAAAGTAAGGTGACGTTTTATGAGTTCTATATCTTTACCTGTATAAACTATTTCTTGCTAGTAGATTATCTATATCTATAAAAGAGTTTGTCCTTAACCACTCACTCACTCACTCACTGACTCACTCACTCATATATCAACGTACAGCCCAAACCCCTGGACCTAGAAACGTGAAATTTCTTAGGTGCCTTCCTTTTATGATGTAAGCACCCACTAAGAAAGGATTTTTCGAAATTCAACCCCTACGGGATTAAAGCAGGGTGTCAAAGTTTATATACAAAAAAAAAATTTTTATTCGCATTAAATTGAAACTTATCGAACATACTTTATATACTCTACAACATAAATAATGAAATAATTATTTCAGCATTTCCCAAAATTTAACCCCTATGGTGTTAGGGGGGTGGAAAAATTTGTAAAATATTTTTTTTGTATTCACCGAATGAAACATGGCACAAGTAGGTACTCTACAAGACAAATATCAGTTACGAAAATTCAACCCCTATGGGATTGGGGGGGGGGGGTAAATTTTGATATATTTATTTTCATAATGTTTATGATATTGAAGTGAATTTGAAGAAATTAATATTCAATTAAAAATGAAAGTTCGATATTCAAGGATGGATTTAGATATGTTTATCTGCATACCTGCTTTAGTTATAAAGGTAAATTCGGGAAAAAGAGGCATCTATTAAAATAAAAATTTCGACATTCAACCCCTAATGACGGGGGTGTTTTTGATATGTTTATCTGCATAGCTGCTTACGTTATAATGGTGATGTCGGGCCGGGTAAAATAATCTGCAATACAAAATTCGATATTCAACCCCTAGTGGCGAGGATAGACAAGGGGTTAGTTTTTACAATTTTTAACTAAGATCCGAGATATTTACGTTTCTTTATAGATAATGATTAAACATCAATATCAATATCAAAATATGTAATATGTCATCTCCTATCACGTATGGAGGATTCTAATTAGTTTACGCGAGCGAAGCCGCGGGATTCCGCTAGTTTATTAATAATTGAATAAAATAATTAAATTACTGTCCATCCCTGCGAGAAGAAAATTATAAATATAGACCAAAATTAAAAAAGTATTTCGGCGTTTAATTTCGTGCTTATATATTCAGTGCGTACGTACGTTGACAGAAATATTTCTTTAAACACAACAAACACAATGGTAATAAAAGTAAAATTTCGTCAAGCCGCAAATTCTCTTGTGGTTTTTATTCCGTGTTGAACGCACGTGTGCTTTGTATGAAATGTGCCTACATTGTTTCAGGAGCACAGCAACAGTTGAGCGTGTCATGAAATCATGTGCTGATGATAAACATTTTCAGCACACAAAAATTATATATTACCTATAATTTTATCTATCAAAATATACACAAATATTTATTACAATATGATTAGATTGTATTTCATTTTAAATTATTTACAGGATTCTAAAATATACAGGATAATTCAGAACTGGCGTGCTAAATTTTAACAATGAATCTAGGATATTATTGTAAGTAAAAAATCTGTATTTCAGGAAATTTTTGTTAGGGAGTTATAGCTTGTAAAAATTTATGCCCAAAATAAATTTTTATTTATTATCTGGAAAATTCATTATGGTACATGAAATTTGATACAAGGTTTAGTATTAATAAGTGTTATCAGTTTTCAGTATCAACCGATAATTATCTAAACCAGGGATGTATGGATCTATCGGGATTTTCAATTTTTATTTTGTAATTTTTATATTTTTCATTTTTTCGTAAGTTGGACACTTATGCATGAATATATTATAAAAAGTACTTTCTTAATTTACTATAAAATCAACTATAGACGATAAATATCAACAAAGAAGAAAGCACTGCAGAATTTGACTTAATATGGACATTTCAAATTGTAAAAAAAATTATATTCTTGTTCGATTATTAAAAATAAGAAAAATTAAAATTATATAAGGCTCCATGTCTCTGGCACCCCCTTTTTGAAATTCGAATTTTATTATATGCAGTTCGTTTGTGCTTCGTTTGTGCACGTTTGTGCAGGAAATCCTTTCGTTTGTGCTTTAACCCTTTAGGAGATATTAAAAAAAATCAAATGGGGGGCCGTAGACATGCGAGCCCCCCCCCCCCCTTTTTCGAAATTCGAACTTTATTATATGCAATTCGTTTGTGCTTCGTTTGTGCATGTTTGTGCAGGAAATCCCGTCGTTTGTGCTTTAACCCTTTAGATGGTATTCACAAAAATCAAAGGGGGTGCTGTAAACATGCGAGCCCCCCCTTTTTTGAAATTCGAATATTATTATATGCAATTCGTTTGTGCTTCGTTTGTGCATGTTTGTGCAGAAATTTTCATCGTTTGTGCTTTAACCCTTTACATGTTATTTATGCTTAAAAATACCGAAAACATGTCTCTGGCACCCCCTAACTGCACATTCAAAAATTTAAATTTAAAAAAAGGGGGTGCCAGAGACATGTTTTCGGTATTTTTAAACATAAATAACATGTAAAGGGTTAAAGCACAAACGATGAAAATTTCTGCACAAACATGCACAAACGAAGCACAAACGAATTGCATATAATAAATTTTAAATTTCAAGAAAGAGGGGGCTCGCATGTCTACGGCCCCCCATTTGATTTTTTTTGAATATCTCCTAAGGGGTTAAAGCACAAACGAAAGGATTTCCTGCACAAACGTGCACAAACGAAGCACAAATGAACTGCATATAATAAAATTCGAATTTCAAAAAAGGGGGTGCCAGAGACATAGAGCTATTATATAACCTCTAAATTGCATCTTTAATGACCTATGGCCAACTGCATTAGCATAAACATTAAATAAAGAAATAAACAAAAAAGTCTCTATATATCAACAAGGGCTTTTATTTTTAACCACATAATTTTAATAAAGCTCTATCATACTTTCACTTAAAATAAAATCATCGATTCGATGTTACAGTTTGACACGTCAAACTTGCATCATCCTGGATAACTATTATTATTTATTAAATTATTAAATAATAACAAAAAAGAAACAAATAACATTAAAAACAAATAAACAAACAACAGTTGTAGTCATTTTTAAATGGCGTATTTAACATATTTTTCCACGAAAGTATTTTGACAATTTGACATTTACGAATAATAAGCAGTATTACATTTTAATTACAAAAACGTTGCGTATCTTGTCGAAGACATAGCCGGCGAGTATGGTTGTTTGAAAAGAAGGGCGGTGGTGAGATCACACAGAATGGAGTGTGGGGAAAGCGGGGGAAGTACATGATGAACAATACGCTTCCGGGCGTTGCCAGTGAGGTTCCGGCAAGACTGTCACAGAACAGCTATGTGTAGCGTGACATGGTGTACTTTTTGATGACATATTCTAAGCATTTTGAATGTTTACCAATGTTCATTTCAGCAATTGAGCTGGTGATGATGTATAATGTATATATTTCCAAGAATTAATGTTAAAAGGGTAAAGGCGTTGTTTATTTGTAAATATCAAAGAATAGGTTCTGAGAAGTACTTAAAACATATATAATATATATGTTATTAGGTAGGTACAAAAATATTTCATGATATTTTATTGATAAAAAATTACTATCAGTTTTCTTCCATTTTGATTTTGATGAAATTTGGAACACTTGTAGTTAAATCGAATCTAAAGCTGAATTATTTTTTATACGTGCTCATATGGCTGCTGAAAGGATGAAAGAAAACCACCCACAATCACTGAGTCAGTATCACTATATCGTTTTTTTGTTTAGAATATTTTAATATGCGAAAATATGTTTTATCTAAAACAAATAATTTGCAAAAATTGTTTGAATTTAAGTACTTTACCAATTTAATTAAATCAATGAGGTTTTTAAAACAAATGAAATAAGTACTTATTTCGAAATACAAATGGAAAAGAAATTTTATTTTAAATTTAACGAATTCCTTTAATACTTCCAACTAAAAAAAAAATCAACCTCTTGTTGCAGCTTTCGTTTCTCACAAGTGTAATTAAAAAAAAAAGAAGAAACTCATTCACACCAAGTTCAATCAAAAGTTTTCGTGAAACTCGTAATTTTGAATAAAAAAACATTAAACATTTAACAGATTCTAACGCCTACACAAAAATCTTTACTGGAAGTTTCATTTCCTATGCAAACTTGAAATAATGTCTTTCACACTTGAGCCTGTTGTGAACCTCTAACTACCGACCTGTTCGTGGGAGATAATGGACTTAATAGGTTTGTTTATTGCAAACAAGTTGGCAAGAATAAATCGCGAACAAGTTTATTACTTTTATGACAAAAACACATACTAAATTTTATGTGTTTGTAACTAAACAACGAGCTTTAACGATATGTTATGCATTTACTAATGTGACTCATTTATAGGTTGTAAGTTATTACTAACACTTACATTAATATAGTTAATAGGCAATATATTTTTTGGAAATATTTGCACAAAATAAAATGAAAATATAAAAAAATTACATTGGAAACTAAATAAAATATTATGTAATAATAATACGCCACTATCTATCAATTTGGAATTATTAAGTAATCAACCAATACATTTAAAAAAATTAAACTGTATTTGTCATATTTGTATAACGTCGCATAAAAAAGGAAAATAATTGATAAAAAAATGACAAATTCATTTTTGTAGAAGCCATTTTCTTAATGTTAATATTAGGCTATAGAAGTGAAAGAGTGATTTTTTTATTCAGTCTTACTTTAATTAACTTGCTTGTTTGAGTATGATAAAGAAAATGACTGTGATCATATTTTGAGGGTAATATACAGGAAGCAATAATCAATATATGATTTAAAGCATGCATCATAATATCTGAATATAAACCAGACAAATATTTCAAGTGGTTCATCTTGCAACGACATCAAACAGAAACGATGCTGTAACTAGCAATTGCAGTAAAATCATTATAGAACCGTTTAGTGACCTCTTAAAATAAATAGTAGCGCATTATGTTTTATCCTTATTGCCTTTTTAAATCTCAGACCTCTCAACAAATTGGTACACCCGTTGTGAGCGAAACTTTATTCAAATACTTGTCGGATATAAATAGCTCAACATGATTCTATCCCATTAGCTTTTGTCTTGGGATTTGTACAGAGACGTAATCAAATATATAACAAAACCGTTTTAGTATATTATTCGCAAATTGCAATTTGGATACTCCAACGAAAGTGTGTAAATATAAGTCTATTGGATTAGTTCTAATTTGTCGTTTCTGGTATGATTTTTTTGGATATCGAATACTACTTATGTGAGAATGAAACAGGAAATAATTAATAAGTATTTATTAAAAATAAAAATATGTTAAAATAATTGTATGTATGTAGGTTGTACACGGAAAAAATATTGTAATACAAATTACTATGCTTTATGGTACTGGAAGGACGGTTCAGTATTATGGTAAAAATTGCAATGTTCATTAAAAATTTTATTAGAATATAAGTAAAATTGTAGAGATTACAAACTACATTTTACTATAATATTAATAAAAATTTTAATGAACATTGCAATTTTTACCATAATACAGAACCGTCCTTCCAGTACCATAATAACATAGTAATTTTTATTACAATATTTTTTCCGTGTAGGCATACTTATTAACGAAATTTTAGTTTTTGTATAATATGTATAAAAATGTTAATTTATGAAAGAATAAATCAATTTATCTAGATAATCATATTTTAAATTCACTGCTTTCAAACAAAAAAAGGGTTGCCTGTAATTAATTTATGATAAAATAGAATTTTCAATGTCATGTTTTACGAAGAAAAGTTAATTATTATTTTTTTTAGAAAAGTTGTTAACGAAGTTACAACATAGCGTCGCAAAATTTTAAAGAGCAGCGAAAAAATTTAATGATTCACTTAAAAAAACATTTACGTTGTAAATTCGTCGATAATAACTAACGTTGGTTATTCTTCATTCGTCATTCATCAGAAAAATATGTTCTCAAATTGATTATTGCTTAATTCGACAATCTTTTTGTAGAATTTATAAATCTTCAAATGTAGATGATAAAAATTGCCTTATATACTTTATTTTCATATGACTTCCTAGTTTTCTTTTTTCAATAACAGATACAATGCAAATGTAATACAAGAATAAATTGTACATACTACATACATATTTACGAGTAGGTACATGCATACTGCATTTAAACATGTCGGTAGTGCTTCAAATAGAATCTCATTCCAACAAATTCTCTATTCAATTTAGAAAATTGAATACATTCATGTCAACTAGTTATTTTCAATGATTGCAATAGAGAATAAAGAAATTTCAAACGTATGGTAAATAATTTAAAATATCTGCATACAAATTACATTTTATACAAAAATAACTAATTACCTTACCTTCTTTTTAGTATAATGATCTAGTGAGTTCTGCAAATTTAACTTACCTAAAACAAAAAGAAAAACAGTGTTATTTGAAATAAATATGACATATAATAATAATATGGTTTCATAAATGATTTCAGAATGTTAACAACTAACATAATTTAAAATGTTGAACATTTTAATGCCCATGGAAACAATTTTAAAGCAAAAGAACAAAAAAGTGATGAAACGACTTTTTTGTTGTCATTGTATTCTTTTTATCCACTATGCTTCCCCTTCTTTTATTTGAAGTTGATAAATTTCTCTTTTTTCGTCCCTTATAAAAATTACGTGTACATTATTTAGTAATGTCATCAATTTTTATTACAATAACTAATTAAACTCACAAGCATGTTTATTTTGTATTATAATATATAATGGTTATTTCATAGGTACCTATAATAATGAAAGCTGTATGTGCAAGCATTTTTTAAAAACATTATAAGTTTATTCACCAACATTTCTTTTTTAAATGAATAATTCATTACTGCACAAACAAATTAGGTTAAATCGGTACCCAAACATATTTTCTTCAAATATTTCAATATTTTTATTTAAATAGTAAAAGTAATTATTTCAAAATATAGGTTATAGACCGGGAGCCAGGCTACATTCCGTTTGAAAAACCGTTAGGATTCATAAGAGTTGGTGATTTACATTCAGAAAGATGTAAAGAATGAAATTCTGAAGGTTGCCGAAAAAAAAACTCGGAACTTTTTTTAATACGAACATTATAACGGAGTCCTTCCAGTTATAAAAAAAGTAGATGTTGCACCATTTTTAATTTTGATGAAAGTTTAGTCAGTTGTTATTATACGTATTAGTTAGCAAAAACTGTAATTAGAAAATTTTAAATGTTCACAGGTTGGAGGTGGTGATCGTTTTACCTTCGTAAGATATGAAGATTTCATCGATTTTTAACGTTTTTTCGACTCGCTATAGCATGCCAGAAATTTAAAAATAATCAAAAAAATGCAAAAACTCCAAAATTAGCTATTTTCAAAGTAAAAAGAATCTATGAAGGGGGTGAGATTAAAATCTGATTTTTTTTCTAAAGATGCGGATAACGGAATGTAGCCTTGCTCCCGGTCTATTATAGAAAGTAAAAAAAAACGTCTATACTTTATATTTCTAAGAAATAATTCCAATCAAGGTATACATAAAATAAAAATACGGAAAAGCAATTTCCTATGAAAAATACATTTGATTACACAAACACAATTTTCTGTACAAATAACTTGTTCGATTAAAATCAATACAAAATAATTCATGATAAGTTCACTCGCAAGAGCTACAACGATTACAACCTTGAACTAATTTTATATTCTCATACACACATTTATTCAACTTCAAGAAAGCCATATATACCTATATATAACAACACATCGATTAGCTATAAAACAAGAATCGAGCCCTTATATGTATGTCTTGAGGAATATGACAGCATTTTATGCGGTTTCAGCACGAATCTGTGTCAGCAACAGCGCAATTGCGAAAAACCGCAGCCGGTCTAGTTTCTTAGCAGCCACTTGCTACAATTATCATCGCACTATGGTCTCCAGTAGTAACGACAATTGTGCCATTCTGGCACTGACCTCTCACTTGTTACTCGTACTATTTGATTAGTCTGGTAATTAAAAAGTTATACCAATTAATTTCGCAAATGTTGCTTTTCATATATTGATTTCAATCATAAGAAATCCAACTAAAAACTTTATAGACATTTAAAGCTTGTACCTACAGCTACAGGCATATTCTGTTAAATTAATGTAAGTATAAATAAGTTGCCTACTGCTATTAATTCGATAATTGGAATACATGCTTATATAAGTACATCGGCAGAATTAGTTGTTTTGGCTTGTGAAATGTTAACTTTACTCTGTGAGTGACCACTAACTGATTAGCCGTACGATCTCGCTCGTCAGAGATTTATTTCACAAAAACAATGGTCTTGTTACTCTTGTTATAGCCAGATGGGAACGTACCATTTAATTCTCTGTTTTTTTTTTGTTTGTTTCTTCAATGGTAAATTTATTTACTTACAGTTTGCTGGTTGGTTGCGCTTGATGGACGGATATTTATTAAGACGACAATATAATGAAAAATTAAATCAGTATTTTGAACTTCATTAGGTAATAACGGAAAACATGAGAACAACAAAATATGCTATGTACTCGTAGAAGTGAAACTAAACGAAAAAATCTTAAATTGTCCCAATCAATTGTGACAGTTGATTGAGAAAAATATTTCAAGGAATAAAGTTCTTACGAACATATGTCCGGAAACTCTTCGTGAGGGAGTTACAGATTCTCAAATATTTTGTCTAAAATTAGTTTTTATTTAATATTTTGAGATCACATTGCGAAAGAGTAATTAAATTTGATACCCAGTTTAGTATTAACATTTGTTATCAATTTCCAGTATCAACTAATGATTTTATAGACCAGGGATGTGTGGAGCCAGTCGGTCTTTTGATTTTTATCAGTAATATTCTTAATTTTTCCTATGTTTGGCACATTTATAAGGTCATGTAACACAAAATACATATAAATATTATTAAGTATACTTAGTTAATTAGTCATAAGATCAACCGTTTACGAGAAATATGATAGTAAAGATAGTATTCAAGAAATTGACTTTATGATGATCGTTTTTTAAAGAGAAAAACATTATACTAGAATTTAAAGTTTTTCTCCATATGACCAACTGCCGCCCCTTCTGAACTGGCACCCATAAGGCCCATAACTCCCTCCTTAGAACCAGCATTGCTGTTATACATTAACAAAATAAACAACTAATTTTAACAAATATAAAATTTCCAACATCAACCATTCTTTTTTCCAAAGCTTACTTGACTTGAATTTAATATTGCACTCGACATAGTTTTATTGGCTTTAGCTGACGTGTTTTAGTTTTTCATGGCAATTGTGATTTTTATTCAATAATCTCAATAATGAATAAAATGCGTTGTATCTTTGTTATGAGTTGTTTTATTATCGAAGATACGATAAATTTTATGATCGTATTTTAAATGGAAAAAAAAATTTCTCCAATTTCTAAAATTTCATTCGATCTTTCTGTTTCAGGTCAATAATTGATTAAATTCCGAGAATATTAAATAAAAACTAATTTTAGGCTAAATCTTTGGGGATCTGTAGCTCCCTTACGAAGAATTTCCGGACATATGTTTATATGAATTTTTTTTCATAAAATATTTTTCTCAATACACTGTTCAAGTTTGTTCCACCTGATATGACTTACCCTGTATAATATACCCTATTTTAAAATTTGAAATTAAAGCTTAACATTACCTATTTATAATATTTTAACTATGGCTGAATATTTTTGGTTCTACAGTTTTACAAGACCTAAAAGAATAAATTTAAATAATAATGACCGTTATACACAAAATTAAGTACAATCTTTACGTTCATAAAATATTTTTTATGTAGTCATGCTACATTTAATATTGACTGATACAAACACAGAAAAAAACTGTATTGGACCAAGAAAACCTTGTTTTGTATATAACGAAAACAATATTTTCTTAAATAAAGAAACATACTCTTAATCCAACTACGTATTCCTTCGAGAATACTATAGTTGGTTTAAGAGATTATTGCTTATCTTAAGAAAATATTGTTTTCGTTATATACAAAACAAGGTTTACTTGGTTTGAGAAATCCTTTCTACCAGTGTACAGTAAGTAAAATACATCGATTACTATTTATGTACATATTTTAGAATATGTATCTTATAAAAGTGAATATACATACACTTTTATAAGATTTTCTAAAATATAAAATAAAGTATAAAATAGGCCCTAAAGTTCTACCCGATTTCAGGGGGGAGTGCCTTATTTGGCCCTCTCTACGGACGCCCATGTGCACTACTGAGCTGTCAGAAATTACTTTTTCCAACCGTCATAAAGTAGAGTAGAAAAAATACATTTTTGAACAAATTGTTGGGCGGTTCTTCGGCTTGTTATTATAATTATATTATATTAATTAATTATATTTTACGGACTTTCTTAAATCTACAAAACATTAAAAATATTATAAAATAATAAATAATTTTATAATAAATAAAAATATTTAATGTTCTGTACTTAAATCCTTAAGTAATTTAACTGATACTTAATATAAAAAGGATAGTCAAGAGTCGCTTCTACGGCACTTGTGGGAATGAAACTTCCCTACAACACTGTTAGGAAGATTTTTGTTAATATATTATTATAGGTTGGTCATTTTTAAAACGGCCCAACCCTCATACCGTTTCTCCGAAAAGCTTCAGACTATCTACTATACTCAGTTTTCATTCACCGGTATATAAACAACGAAACGTTAATCACACTGTTAGCGAGAGTCACTACATAGTATTGTTTTTTTAACTATTGACAACAATGAACATATTGTGAGAGGTCACAATCTGGTATCTTTGTTTTGTGTTTAGATTTTAGATATAGAACAACTGATTTATTATCCATACTAATCAAGGTTAGTAAATACACAGATTGTACCATAACTATGGTGGGGTGAGGCATGAGATGGGAGACCGCGTCATCATGAGGAATCCTCTAACGTTAAAAATAGTTGTCAAACTTTTTTTACTATATAAAGGTTCCTCAGGATGACGCGTTTCGCACGGCCGCTGATTGGTTAAAAGTTATGGTACAACCTGTTCATTTACTAACCTTGCATACTAATATTATTTTTAATATTGGACAACAAGAAACGTTTTTATTTATTATTTCTGATAATTTTTAATTGATTATACACACACAGACATGATAATAAAAATAACGTCGTAGTAGTAGGGTCATAAAGACTAGAGACAGGAGAGCAAACTCGAGTGGAGGGGGTATGTCGAAAAACGAAACCAGGAGTGGGTGGTCCGCATTTTTGGACCTCTGCGATGAAGTAAGAAATTTACTTTGTGCGTAGTCATCACTCTGTATACATTTTTACATTTATTAACCTTGCGGTACGCACACATCTATACGGTTGCGCAGTCTACTACTGCGCAGAGGTCCGATCATATTTTGACACAAAAAAATTGTATTACAGAGATACAGATTTTACTTTCCTGTTTCTAGTCTTCATGAGTAGGACCTGAACTAAAGTATACTTTTTAAAGGATATTTGTAGAAAAGAAATAAAAAATCCTTGGTTAGTAAGACAAAAATACTTTTTAGTGAAGATAACTGAAAAACTAATTTTTTTTGTTTTTCTTATTCGCTATTTTAAACCCTTCATATAGTTATTAAATGATAATTTACTTATAAAAAACATATAACTAAAAGTATGTTAAATATAAAAAAATGTGTATACAAACGTATAAAAGGAAATAAGTGTGATATGAAAATAAACACAGAAATACTGATAGATATAGACTTATCTGTCTCCAAAGAAAACATAAATCAGTTTGAAAAGCAAATACAGTGTGTTTTCAAGAGAAATAATGTGATCTTCGGAATCCAATTCAATGATATGTCGTTGAAGATTAGTATTTTTATGACAAGTCGAAATATGGAAAAAAATATGTAGATCGTATATTTAAATGTGTACGAATGACTTTTATATGTATTTTAAATTCTGAATGATTATAAAATATAAATCCAATAAGACTTTGATGAAACATATTATTGTGACATAAAATTATGTTTTAAAATATAGGCACGTGGTTCAGGCGGTTTTTCTAAAAAACGAAAATTCATTTTTTTTTCGCTATACTTTTTGATAAAGTAGATTTCTGTTTTTGATTTATTAATCACCCGGTGTATGTAACATACATAGATTTTTCTTTTAAATTGTTAATAGGTAAATAGAAATTAATACGATAAGAATTATTAAATTAAAATAATATTTTATTATTTTAAAATAATCACACCAAAAATGAAAAGCAAAATACAAAAAAATTAAGCAATTTAATTTTAAAATAAAACCACATAATTCCAAACCATTAAAAACATAACTCCAATCAAAAAAAATGAAATCGTATCGCTAATAGCGTTTAATATTCAACAGATCAAATAAAAATACAATGAATTGTCACTTTCACGACAGTTTCTAATAGAGACGGACAGTTACAGTTTGGCTGTCATACTGACACCGATAATCTAGTATTCAGAATCAATTCGGCGGGCACAATCGGTGTAGATATGCGAAGAATGGCCCCGGCTCGATCACAGCCTAAATCTTGTCACGGAACAGCTGAATTATCTGTGGATAAGAATTCATAGTCGGCCCTTTGAAATATTCAAATCACTTTCATTCAATTGTCTTTGAATGTATAATGTATATTATTGAGCGTTATATGTTTATTTAGTTCTCAACAAAAACTCAACAAAATATTGAATCTTTTGTCTTATATGAACGTCTCAATTATCAGAAACTGTTTTTTTGTTATTTTGGTAACATTGATTTCTGTAATACTTTTTTGAGTTAAATTATTTCTATATATTTGAATTGGAATACAATTATTTCCAGGTTAACATTTTAATTATTTTTTTATTTGGTTATTGTTATTTTTTTCAAAATTATTATTGTGAACATGTGTAAAAAATTATTCAATTGTTTAAAAAAATATTTGAAAGAGATGATGAACATAGTGATCAAAATTAAAAAGAAAGATATTTACAGCTTCACAGTAATTCTTTATTTATTGGCTACTATGTTTCTTATATATGTAAATGACAGTTGTGTGGTGTGGTACGTCTTGGAATGTTGAAAACTAAATATTTTTTTGAACTTTGATGTTTAATCGTAGGTGTTCATAAAAAATAAAGCCAAGTATCTGCTCTAAAAAATGGTGAAACCGCATTATAATCGATTCAACAGTTTTTGAGATTAGCGTTAACAGGTAGGAAAATAGAACGTCGTTCTATAGAGGTATAGTAGAAAAGAAGATAAATAAAAAGTATTGGATACAAAGTATAAAAGTAGAAAATACATCAATGCAAGCACTTAGATAAATATAAATAATTCAACTGAAGATACCATAATAAATAACGTAATAAAGTAGATCAATATTATTTTCATTATCTGTGCTCATTTTATACCGGTTATATTATGTCAACAGGTTACTTGTGACATCCCGGTAACAATTAACGAGTCAAATAGACTGTGTATACCAGTTTAATAAAAACTACGTATGTACGTTTACACCGTATGTTATACCAATGGCGCTTTTTATATAAGATTAAAGTAGCAAGTTAGATATAATTTTATAATATTTGGAATTATAAATATACTAAGTATTTCATGGTTTTAAATTAACTTTTCTAAATCTGAACACGAATTAAGTAGTTTCGGAAATGACTAAAAACTGTAATTTAAAATTTGAGTTCTATAGGTTGAAGCCTAACCTAGCCTATCCAATTTGTAAAGAAATGTTGGTCGATATAACGACTTAAAGTCGCAATAATATTTAATAAGTTGTCACTTTCTATTATAGCGATATCCGTATAACCTGCCATGATTTTTTTTATACCACGCCACTGTTTTTGACAGCGGCCGGTCTACGAGGTAGACATTCTATCACGTTGCATTTATCCGTTGTTCCAATGAATTGTGATCTGCATAAAAATTGTTTTTCAACGCCGATATGAGCCACCTATTCTAACAGATCTCTTTGAATTTATTTAAATCCGATTATTTGCAACTGTAAATCCATATAGCTATATTAAATTTAATAGATTTTTATCAAAGTACAATGACCAAAACGAATTCTGAATATAAAATAAATAGTCACATTTACATATATTTTTAGTTGAATATATTTTGGTTACAAATATTTGTAAAACAATAGCATGCTGATATTCAAAATTAGGAAAAAGTACAGGGCCCCTATTCTCGAGTTCGTTCAACTTTTTCTCATTCGAGATAAAACTAAAAGTCACTTTATTTACTAGAATCTCGATTGTGTAAATTATACCGTATTCTCGAATCTCGATGCGACTTTTTTTCTATAGAAATGTCGAATGAAAAATCTTGACTGCTCCTGAGCATGCGAGATTTAAAATCTCGAACGAAAAACTCGAATCGATATATTCTCGAGTGAGTTCGAGAATAGGGGTCCAGTGCGAAACGAGCCTCGTGTACTAGTGTCCTGTACAGTTAACTTTTTCAATTTAATCATTTTATTTTCATTTTTAATTACATACATTTGTGAAAACTAGCAATGGTTTCAGATAACAAATTTTTATATGCAGATTCAAAACACTTAAAATTTTAGTAGCTAACTTTTCGGGCTGTTGTTCACGTTATTGTATTCTTATACTTGACGTTTCGACTCTCATGTCGGAGTCTTCTTCAGAAGTGATTCTGAAACACTTCTGAAGAAGACTCCGACATGAGACTCGAAACGTCTAGTATAAAAATACGACAACGTGGACAACAGCCCGAAAAGTTAGCTGCTATGGACAATGGCCACGAAAGCCTACAGAAGAAAACTTAAAATTTTAGTTAAGTTATATAGTAATCAAAATAAAACAGTGAAATTAAAGTAGCAGTTTAAATATTGTATAAAAGTTGGCAGTACAATGATTATAATTAATTTTTAATTATTTTTGAAAAAGTGCTGATAACTTTCTGAGATTTTTCTTACTATTACTTTTGGAGACCATCCCAAGTATAGTTCCCAACATTATACATCCCCTGTACGTGAACATGCGATGATAGGCTCATCAACACAATCCTCTCTATCTTGTATTCCTATTATTTCCTCTGCACTGACAATAAGTTGACATAAAAAAAACATCACTGAGATGTTGGAAAAGGAGCAATCCAGTCGGCAATAATAATAATAATTAAATGAAGATTTTAATAATTATAAAACATTTACATATTTAAATGTTTTTAACTGTCAGCTTTCCATTGTTTGGTACCACATTCACCAGGATTGTGACAGATACAGTGTTCCTTTTTTTCTGATTTCAATATGAAACACTCAAAATTGGACTTTAGAATAATAATGAAACATACATATATGAGTAATTATTTTTATCTTCGACAATAGATGTATCCAATCCTTCTGGGGACAGTGCATTTAATATTTTGCATCAATGTATGTATAGTTACATGTATTCTACAATAAAAAAAATCTTTCTGAAACTACAGTTTGTATATAAAAATAATACACAAACAGTGTTCGAACAAAATTGGACGTATGCTGCATATGCTTTGTCGCCATTCAAAGTCTCCGACATGTAAAAGCATTTCATACAACATGAAACGCTACTTCAGAGTGCAACGAACATGATTTTGGAATTTGCGGAGAAAATGTTCATACAGACATACGCACACAGTTACAGAGAGTTTATATCAGATGAAAGTAAAACTTAATGTAAGTGAAGTTTGCAATATAGTATACGAATATGTAGTAAAACTTCTGAACCCATGGTACATTCAATACCTTGGTAGTGGTATATGAAAAAAAACTATTATGTTATGTATGGGTGTCGCTATTGTTAACTAAAGTCATTTTTATTTTAATTGATTTTTAACAAAATGATGACCTTTGAAAAAATTTTTTTCAAGGGTCACCATTTTATCACCAAGGGACTTAATTTTCAAAATTTGAAAAAGGCTACGTTTATAGCTGTGCACTGCGATTATGAAAGTTTTCGTTAAAAAAATTAAAAATCGTATTATTAGTGTTAATGTTTTCGCTTGAATTACATAGTTTGGAAAAAATCGTTTCGAGTAGAACGCAGTTCATATATTTATTTATCAAAAATTAGAATTTATTACTTACTTTATCTTCGTCAATTTCTAATATTTTTACTTGAAATTTTTTCGAGACATAATTGAATGCGTATACTTTAAGAAAATATAAAAACATTTTTTTTTATCCATCATAGTGGCCAATTAAATGTTATCAAAACGAAATTTGATTATTTTCATACAATTCTAATTAATTTAATTTTAATATTAATGACACAAACCATACAGGTAAAACTTGTCAAAAAAGAACACTAAGTAGGTCTCGTCTAACATACATTTAAGAAATTTTCGTTTCGATCTCGTGTGAATCCCTATTAAACAATTGCTATGTATTAATTAATAAACCAAATAGACCTAAATGACCTAATAAAATTGTTTGTCTTTTTAATACAATCCTAAACAAACTTATAACGCAAATAAAATTAAATATAATTAAAAGCTATATTCAATCTAGATTTGCTGATTTTGAAGTATTCACAATTTTACGTATTTGGGAAAAATACAAAGCAAATATTGAATCAGTTTCTGTAGACTGCAGCTTGCGGCATTGGCTATAATAGCAGTACTTCATATTTAATTCTAAAATAAATATCTGAACACCTTTATCATTAAGCGGAAATTAAATCTGGAAAATTCGTAAAGATATTCAGAAACATGATCGATAAATGGGTATTTCTTATATATTCAGAATTTATTTTCATACCCTTTTTATTAAAATATAAATTCATATTCTTATCTATAAATGAATAGATTTTTTGTTTATACGATAAAATACATATATTTTTTTATATTTAGATATTTATTATCGATTTACTTATAACAATATTGATGTGATAAATCAGAATATGACGTGAATCTAAGTCTGGTGACGAATATATTCATTTAAAATTAGTTATAAGTAAACTAAATAATCGCCCTATATTATGCATATAATATAAATTATTAAAGTCAGCCTTAAATTTAAAATTAATAAAAAACTTCAAAATTAATAATTTTATAAAAATAACCCAAAATTTTTATTTTTGTAATAAGTTATATAAATCAACTTTATTTCTTTAAATTAACCGTTATCCGTGTGACAAAAAAACACCTTATTCGGTGTGACTAGGTACCCGAGTGCCTCCATATAATTTCTATATGAAAATAGAAAAATCAGGTTGGGGATTACAATCCCAGGGTTCCTAAAGGTAATAATAAACGAGCCTTAAGGCTTCCATGGTACTTTTGATATAATTATTGGTTTCTGGGTATAAACAGCGTCGATTTAATAAACGAGTATTTTAAGATTTTTAACATTAAAACGTTTACATGGAGTTTTAATGATTAAATTTAGTACATATTATTTTTTGTTACTAATATTATTCATCGTGGAATGAACCAATGGTATGTTTATGGAGTCTAATTGGTTAAATTGTTGGTCAAATTACTTTTTTGTTATTAACTTTTGGGCACTGTCATATGACACTTTGGAAATAATTTTTTTTGCGTTATATTACCCTGTAGAAATTTTGATTTGGTATTTTTATAAACAAATGACTCCTTATATATTTTTTTTCATAAAAGTAAATAAGTAATCAATAAAACATCTAGCTATTATAAGTACGGATCGATTAATCATCCGGTATATGGATTATATATAATAGATTTTTTTTATTTATGAAACACACTTACAGTCGAACTAGGTTGTAACCAGTACGGATATATACAGTCATCGAGAATTAAAAAAAAATGTATGCTGTTAGTGACGCATTTGTAAACTCTGCAACCCTGGGTAAAGAAGATATTCCGCCCCCCTTTTGCCCATTCGACTTGTAAGAACATGATAACCATGCTACCTAAATATTGTTGTAATTTTGGGTGTTTTTTAGGACGAGCAGCTTGTACCCACGTTACGCTCCCATCCGCCCCCTTTTTAAATTCACCCCCCCCCCCTCCCAGGACTATTGATATTTTTAACGAAAATGTGTCACTGGTTATAATTAGTGGTGAAACCAGTGGGTAGCAAAAGGAGCGAGGTATTCTCACAATGTTGTGACCAATGAAGGGCCAAATGGTTATACTATATAATATGTAAAATATTAATGTTATATACCAATGGCCCTCCATAATAAATATTGGCCCACCTAAAAAAATCCTTACTACGCCATGGGTTATAAACAACATGTATTACAAATCATAGTACTTATTTGTGAAAAAATCGGTTTATGATGAACATTCAGTCAGTCAACCAACATATGTAACACCTGCTTCCAAAGCTTCAAAGAATCAATCTAAACATATCAAAATTGTTCCTATTATTTTTTTTTCATTGAAAAACAATAAAAACAAGTTGTAGTAGCAATATAATTTCCATTTTCAGAAAAAAATATTTATCGTTTCTAAATAATTCCACACAAAGTATATGAAGGTACCCGGGTACCTCGTCACACCGATAAAGGTGTCAAAAGAATTTGGAGCTCCCCTACGCTCCCCAATAGGGCAACTGAAATAAAACTTGTAAAAATATAACGTTAACAATAAGTTAGGAGCTCTCATGGAGTTACAGCCATGTAGCATGCCTACAACATAAAAAAAAATTCATTTAAAAACGTAAAAGGTACCCGGGTACCTCTTCACACGGATAACGGTTAAATAAATTAGAATATCCGTATGCATATCAATATCCTTTCTTCTCTGAGTTACTTATTAAAATCTATAAATTATTTAAATATTATAACATTTATTCCAATAACTATACAAACAATGCATCCCAATAAACAAATGCAAAATTTACAATACATGACAAATGCACGTACGAATGTTACACAACAGATATCCGTCGTTTCATCTGCTTGCTTTAATACGTATAATACATAAGGAAAACAATATAAGAACGCACGATAATTGCGCGCATTCAATTTGACAATACAGCAAATATATAAGAGGATTCCCGTCGATGTATTTGATAATCCAGTCCGCATTCTCGACATCTATAGACGACATGGAATTTAATTTACTGTCTGAATCCACTCGAGCTGTGACACTGCACCACGCATATATCAATTATTATAATTTTGTCCTTAGTCCTTAGTAATTGAACTGATTTCGGAGAATCCTTCCCGGTATTGTTGGACCGTATAAAATCGTATCATCTGCTGATATTATTCATTCCAAATGTCTACTGGTTTGATAAAGATAGGATTTACGTGTGTATACTAGTCAATTTTAAATAAGCCAGTATATCCATATAGTTAACTGATTGTGATTCCATTCTTTATAGATTTAATATACCATAAATGCATGGCCCCCACATCTCGGGGTACCCTTTCCAGCTAAGAAATCTAAGTCATTTTTTTGACAACGACAGAAAAAAAACTAGATTACTAACAATAAGCTCAATTTTTTATGTAAACATTTTACATATTACTGTAAATTGATTCCCGCAGCTTCTCTCGCGTAAATTTTAACCCTCCATACGTGATAGGAGATGACATATTACATTTTTTTATATTGATTTTAATTCATTACCTATAAAAATCGTAAATATTTCGGATCTTAGTTAAAAATTTCAAAAATCCACGCCCTGTCTACCCCCGCTATTGGGGGTTGAATGTCGTTTTTTTTTATTGCAGATTATTTTGCCCGATTCCATCATTATAACTTAAGCAGCTATGCAGATAAACTTGTAAAAAATACAACAATATACAAAAAAATATCTAATCAATTTTTCCAACACTTTAGAAGTTAAATTTTGGGAAATGTTGAAATAATTGTTTCATTATTTGTATTGTAGAGTATGTATAATAAGTTTCAACTAAATGCGAACAAAAAAAATATTTTTTATACAAACTTTGACACCCCGTTTTAACCTCGTAGGGGTTGAATTTCGAAAAATCCTTTCTTAGTGGGTGCTTACATCATAAAAGAAAGACACCCATGAAATTTCACGTTTCTAGGTCCAGGGGTTTGGGCTATATACGTTGATATACATATGAGTGAGTGAGTGGTTAAGCGACAAACTCTTTTATATATAAGTATAGATAATAAATATCAGTCTATGTTTTGCTTTGTTTACTGTATTAGAAAATTAACAATAGTAGGTATCTACACTATCTACTCACTACTGAAGAATGTTTAATTTTGAAATATTACTAAAATGAAAATGCACAAAATACAATTCATCTTCATCTGGAGAATTGAAATCAATACATTTCTTTTATTATAAGAAATAAATAAGCGGGACGAAATAAAACAGACAGACAGACAAAAGCGCGATGCGGTTTTGCCGGCACTCAACGCTTTATGCGATACAGCAGCAGGGGCTCACTGAGGAGACTGTTTCGGAAATGTTTTTGATTGGATTCGAAGCACCGCGTCTTTGATCCAATTTACGTTTGCTCACTTCCGTATTGACGTCAGATTCGTCCATTAATGGTTATGTTTTATTATCCGACAACGGCCTGTCAATATTTGTACGAATTACGTATACTGAAAAAATAAAATACAAATTGAATGCGGACCGCCTACAGGTCAATTGTATTGAGAAGTATGTAGGTGTGTTTGTATTTATTTATATTATTATTCTGTTTATTTACATTTGTACTAATGATACTCGTATTTATCTTATTTATTTATATTTTTCGTAAATTTATGTAGGTAAGTAATTTCATTATCGTATAATTGAAGGTGATTATTATATTAAAAATATTTGAATTAGTATTGTATACAGGATTTGTAAGAAAGAATGGGATGGAAAATGAAATAAGAGCTAATAAGTAGTGAAAAAAATAGGAATTAATTCCAAATTTGATAAAATATACACAATCATATGAAAAGAGAATAGGAAGTTAAAAAAATAATATTAAAACAAAAATACACGGAGAGAATATTATTTTAAAAATTAACAGAAAATGCTGTGAATCTGAGGACAGAATCAACTTCTGAAAAAAATTAACAGAAAAGTCGGTAGAATTTAAAATAAAGTAAATGAAAAATTACAATGACATACTGGTAAATTTTAACATAGTACCTATTAAAATTTATTTACTCTGAAAAAGTAGTATACGCTATTCTTTAATTTAATTTCTTGCATATGAAAATTACACGTACGTTCTCTATAATTTTACTGTTTCTATATTACTTTTCATATCTGGCCTATCGCTGTCATAGAAACCGCTATACAGTATATTGAATTGTAGTAGACGTTCTTTTAAATTTTTCTGGTGTTAAAAATTTCTAGGATCAATTTCGTTCTCCCGTTAACATGTTTTTCATGTTAAAAATTAACATAAAATTTTTTGTGTACATAAATTAAAAAATCCATTATATGATTAATATTTTTATTTTTTTATTATATTATATGTACACGGAAAAAATATTGTAATAAAAATTACTATGTTATTATGGTACTGGAAGGACGGTTCTGTATTATGGTAAAAATTGCTATGTTCATTAAATATTTTATTAATATTATAGTAAAATGTAATTTGTAATCTCTACAATTTTACTAATATTCTAATAAAATTTTTAATGAACATTGCAATTTTTACCATAATACTGCATAATAACATTGCAATTTTTACCATAATACTGAACCGTCCTTCCAGTACCATAAAGCATAGTAATTTTTATTACAATATTGTTTCCGTGTACCTTAGGGTGTGCCAAAAAAAGGCGATATTTTTTTTTTCGCTCTCAGCCCAAAATATCTCAGGAAATGCCCAACAAAGCTCCTGTTAAAAGCGGAGCTCAAAATTCCAATTTTAAGAGGTCCTCCACGGAAGTTGAAGTTTTCCCATCTAAATAACATGGGAAACGGGGTTTTTTAACAGTTTTTTGTCCTGCAAACTGTGCAAAAATTATTTTTGAAAAAAATGAATGAATGGATCTTTTTGAGTATTAAATTTAGTACAAAAAGTCCCGTTGAGTCAAATTTCTATATTCAATATTTGATTTTTGACAGAGCTTTGAAGTTCAAATTTTCGCATTTTTTCGCATTTTTTGCATTTTTCAGCTAAACTATCCGAGTTAGGGCAAAATGTTAACTAGCAAAATTGTAGTACGGTTGACATTCTATAAAAAAGTCTACATCGACTTTTTTGTATTATGAATAACAACAAAGTTATAGACCCATAAACATTTATTTTTTTAAATATCGATAATTGAACAAAGAATTTTATGCAAAGAGCATGGCAGGGTAAGCATGGACGATCTGCCCCTGGGGAAAGTTGGGTCGATATTTTTTTTATAAGAAGGTATGACTAAAAGGTACTCATCTACAAACTATTGGGCCTCTGCCCCCACTAATTTTCCGGAAAATTTGAAAAATGTAATTTCGAAAAAAATTTTTTTTTGCTATAACGGCTTAATAAATGTTGATCTCTGTGATATATGTTGTAGCTATACCTTAGTAGTATCATATCAATTTTTTTGAAAAATCTCCCATTAAAAATAAATAAAAATTTTGAAATTCAAAATTTTCAAAAAAATTTTTTTTTGCTTAAATGGCCTGGTACACCTACGAAATTTTTGTCATAAATACCCCTTCTTATGCACAAACACATATATTTTTTTCAAATTTCTACATTGGGTGGACGGGGGGTAAAATTTGAAATGTTTACTGACCCTTATTTCTATAGTATGCATATATACATTATACATGTATAGTATTGCTTGTATGTGTAGGCTGGGTTAATTTAAAGAAAGTTTCGCGGATCGAAACGTAATAGTCACTCTCATTAATACATACATAAAGAAACATTTTTTTTAATTTAGTCAATATCTTGAGATTACGAATTAGGTCTAAAATTTCGAAAATTTTAATTAAGTGAATTTAAAAAAAATATTTTATAGAAATTCTCATAAATATCCCACATTCTTCACTAATACATATTATTTCTATTTTTTCCTTTAGTTGGACGAAGAAGGGCGGGGGTAAAAATGGTCATAAAATGTCAATCGGCTTCGGCCACTTTCGGCCAAAATTAGGCCGAAGGTTTAACTATTTACTATTATAATTTTTTTTCGGATAAATGTTTCTTTTAATGAAAAAAATGGTTTTTCATTAGTTTAAAAAAAATATAGAAACAAAACAAAAAAATTCCACTAATATAGAGAAGACGGTGGCCGAAGCCGATTGTTTGGTCTGACAGTAGTGTTTATACGCGAAACTTTCCTTAATTTAACATAGCCTTTTTTATGTGAACGTCCGATTAAACGATATATTTTTACAAATCTGTATTACGTATAACTAGTGACCGACCGAAACCGATTTTTGAGCCGAAACCGAAACCGAAACCGAATTTCGGTTTTCATCTCAGTTTCGGCCGAAACCGAAACCGAAACCGAAACTTTTTACAAAATTTTTTTGAAACAAGTTTACTTATAGTGCGGTCATACAAAAATCTCTACTTACAGCAAATTTTTTGGTTTAAAAAAATCCATATCTAAGATTATGGATAAATCCGTCTTCCGCACGGTATAATTAATTTTAGCGGGTGAAATAAGTAAAATTCTTAATTTTTGAGGTCTTACTAATATATATTTGAATTTGTTTCAAACTCTCCTCTTTCAACTAGATTTTTTTTGTAATTTGTTTTGAACAATAACGAACGTTAATCGGGGAAAAATTATTTACGGCAACAATCCGAAAAATATCAGAAAAACGTAAATAACTTTTTTCTTCCATTTATTTTAATCTGAAATTATTAGGAAAATTATATCAGATTTTTTTTGTAACTTTTGCTCTTCAAAATATGAAAGCAAAAAAATTTTTTTTAATCTGAAATCATTTTCCTAGTTACATCAGATTAAAATAAATATTTTTTGATTTTTACAATTTTCCTCTAAAGTTAATGGGTTTCGAGTAAAAAATTAGTGAATATCTAAAATTTAAAATTATTTTGTTAAATATTAAGAAAAATGAAATCATATAAAAATTTGCTTAAAACAAAAGCTACTTGTTTTTTTTCCAAAAAATAAGATACCGTAATAAAAATATAGGTTTCCATTTGACAAAAAAATGTTGGGCCTATTTGACCATGAAGACGTCCAGAAAATCAAAAATTAATAACGCCATTTCGGGTTCCCATCAAAACCAAACAACTTTTATTTGAAGAATTTTTTGATTTAATTGAAAGATAAAAAAAATTAGGGATGGTGATAGATTAAAATGGGACACCTGTATATGTACGTTTATAATAATTTGAAGGAGCATTAAAAACCCTACAATTTGAGATAAACAAATTAGTTAGACAAAGATGTCAAACAATTTTTTTTAAGTTTTGGCGGTAATTTTTTATATTTTAAAATCAATATTGGTAGGCTCATTAACGATCATAAGAAGTACATTATCTCTAATTTTCAGCAAAATATTCTTATTTGGTGCAAAGTAATTGCGAGAAACAACAATCTGTTTGTATTTTTTTTGGTTAGATAATAAAAGTTATAATATTCCACACCCCTCCCCACACATTTCAATAGAGGGTTTTCTTACGAGTGACTCTTAATTATTATTTATTTTGGTCGATATTGATCAAGTAAAAGCCGTGATATTCACGAAAAACCGAACGATACACAGAAAAATTGACGATTTTCCGGAAAAATTGTGAAAAAAATACCGCGCAGAAGATGGATTTAAATATTAAATAAAAAAGTTATGTAAAAAATAAAACAAACATGTATAAAAATATCATATTGTTCATAGAAAAGACGTGATTCACAGTTTCGGCAAAGCCGAAAGTTTCGGCCGTTTTATGGCCGAAACCGAAACTTGGCCGAAACACGTATTTTAGGCCGAAACTAGCCGAAACCGAAACCGAACCTTCGGTCGGTCACTACGTATAACCACTACTGTCAGACCAATCAATCGGCTTCGGCCACCATCTTCTCTATATTAGTGGGATTTTTTTGTTTTGTTTCTATATTTTTTTAAACTAATGAAAAACCATTTCTTTCATTAAAAGAAACATTTATCCGAAAAAAAATTATAATAGTAAATAGTTAAACCTTCGGCTTCAGCAAAACCTTCGACCTAATTTTGGCCGAAGCCGATTGACATTTTATGTCCAGTAACGTACTGTCCATTTTTACCCCCACCCCTCTTCGTCCAACTAAAGGAAAAAATAGAAATAATATGTATTAGTGAAGAATGTGGGATATTTATGAGAATTTCTATAAAATAATTTTTTTAAATTCACTTAATTAAAATTTTCGAAATTTTAGACCTAATTCGTAATCTCAAGATATTGACTAAATTAAAAAAAATGTTTCTTTATGTATGTATTAATGAGAGTGACTATTACGTTTCGATCCGCGAAACTTTCTTTAATTTAACCCAGCCTACAACATACAAGCAATATATATATGCATACTATAGAAATAAGGGTCAGTAAACATTTCAAATTTTACCCCCCGTCCACCCAATGTAGAAATTTGAAAAAAATATATGTGTTTGTGCATAAGAAGGGGTATTTATGACAAAAATTTCGTAGGTGTACCAGGCCATTTAAGCAAAAAAAATTTTTTTTGAAAATTTTGAATTTCAAAATTTTTATTTATTTTTAATGGGAGATTTTTCAAAAAAATTGATATGATACTACTAAGGTATAGCTACAACATATATCACAGAGATCGACATTTATTAAGCCGTTATAGCAAAAAAAAATTTTTTTCGAAATTACATTTTTCAAATTTTCCGGAAAATTAGTGGGGGCAGAGGCCCAATAGTTTGTAGATGAGTACCTTTTAGTCATACCTTCTTATAAAAAAAATATCGACCCAACTTTCCCCAGGGGCATGGATTGGATAAGATTTTTTGTATTATCAGTAGTTAAAAGTTACAGACTTATTTAATCATATTTTTATGATTTTTCCACAAAATTATGAAATATATTAACAATAAACATGACATATTATTAAAATATAAAAAGCACAATGTCGTAGCCTTTATCCCTTTTAGGCTGGTTCCAATAATTTATATAACTTTGTTGTTATTCATAATACAAAAAAGTCGATGGAGACTTTTTTATAGAATGTCAACCGTACTACAATTTTGCTAGTTAACATTTTGCCTTAACTCGGATAGTTTAGCTGAAAAATGCAAAAAATGCGAAAAAATGCGAAAATTTGAACTTCAAAGCTCTGTCAAAAATCAAATATTGAATATAGAAATTTGACTCAACAGGACTTTTTGTACTAAATTTAACACTCAAAAAGATCCATTCATTCATTTTTTTCAAAAATAATTTTTTCACAGTTTGCAGGACAAAAAACTGTTACAAACCCCGTTTCCCATGTTATTTAGATGGGAAAACTTCAACTTCCGTGGAGGACCTCTTAAAATTGGAATTTTGAGCTCCGCTTTTAACAGGAGCTTTGTTTGGGCATTTCCTGAGATATTTTGAGCTGAGAGCGAAAAAAAAAATATCGCCTTTTTTTGGCACACCCTAAATGTACCTATATTGTAAAGTACTGCAAAATATTACAAAAAAATACAATCGATTATAAAACGACATTAAATACAATTTTGGTGTAACTCCTATTATATGACTCATTATCAGAGACAATAGTATATCATTACCAACATTTCGAAAGAATGGATCCAAATTACTGTCTGGTAGAAGATATTTAGGTCACACGAGATAATTATATTTTTCTTTTATTTCAGATTCTTAAAACCACTACAGACTGCATTGTTGACATAATGTCAACGTCTATCTCTCTTTCTGTTTGTGATCGTAATGAAATTCGGCAGGGAGATAACTTATATCCTGTGGAAGAACATTGGCTACTTTATACCTCAAAAATGTATTAAATAAAAATAGATGCGTGACATTTGTACGTGCAAGGATATACTTTTTTGAAGCACACATCTAGCATTTAAATGCGAAATTAAAAACCTGGTTTATCGACTATAATACAGAAATCTGTATTACCTATCTATATTATTAAACAAACCTAACTAACAAAAATGTCGCGAGTAGCAGCTAGTTAAAAATAAATGGAGACTATTTCCAGTTTTATCCACCCCCATATTATCATACTTTGTCAATTGTTTTCACATTAAACTACTTATTTTTCTAATTCTTTTATTTTATGGTAGAAGACAACAGAAATTCTTAAATAAAAGTATCCCTATACTATACGGTTGATTTAAAAATTATGATGCATCAAAATCAATACTTTAATATTTATTTGGAATATAGATATGAAACATTTATCTTACACAGAGAATTTTCTGGAAAATATTTCTACGAAATACACCGCAAATATTACTCTTAAATCTCATTGGAAATCATCACATTGTGGTTACACTAAATCAATTTTTACTTAAAGAGGAAGTTCTACTTCTTAGTTTGGTGAAAAACATTTAAACGAAATTTTATTAGTTTTTTAATACTTTTTTTTAAATATTCTTATCAAGCTGCACAGTATAATTGAGATTTTTTTACGACAGCACCTAAAGTCTAAATTTCAATTCCTATTTTTTTTATAAAATGTTGAAATGACCCAAACTTGTATTGATTTACAATATAATTTAAATAGAAAATGTTCTGTGAATAATTACTATCGAAAACACAATAATTAATCCCAATTATTCCAAATGGTATAACATTTTGATCGAACCAACGCGAACGCCGCCCACACAAAACAACAAAACGCAACAATGTACGCAATATTCAATGGACCACAATGACTAGATTCGCCATCCATCTGTGTGTTTAATTAATTCCGCGAAACACACGTACGCATTAATAACATATTCAACACAACAACGAGCCCGGTTAGATGTTGCGGCAAACGATGACGCTGGAATTAATCAAAAGATTACAGGCTTCAAATAGTTCACTGGTGAAGGTGGCGGTTGTTCTTCATACAGATATTAATATCTCGTGCATAATTGTTACTATATACTCGTATGTGTTATAAGTAGGTATATGTGATTATTTGAAACTTTATACTGTTGTTGTCGGTCTTGTTTATATCTAAAATAAATTAACCAAGTCTTAAGAATTTTTAAAAACTAATCGATATACAATATCGATATAATAGCTTGTACTGATTCATCACCCCCGAGCCAAAACCCCAGGACCTAGAAAGGTGAAATTTTAAGTGTGTCTTCCTTTTATGACCCCCTTTTATTACAGTGCGGTGGTCAAAGTTTATATAAAAATCTTTTCGAAGGAAATAGAAGTTTCAATCGATTTTTATGCATTTTAAAATCAAAGTCGATTTCCTCGGCTTACGTTAGTTATTTTTTAATTCTTTTTTTTTGTATTTGTGTTACTATTTCTATGGCAAATTGAAGTTTGATGCATGAAATATAACTAGAAAATTTTGAATTTTATATTGGATTGAAAGTATGTTTATTTTATAGAAAATGACGTGAAAAGTTAAATTTTCAAACCACAGGTCTGTATCTCAAATCGTTCTCAATATATGGCATATCAATGTTTTAGTTTTTTCAAAATTTTTGAAAAAAATGGCTGTAACTTTTGAACATGTGGTCAGATTTAATTTCAATTTTCAGTAAAAAAAAAATTCCTAATTTTCAAGTATTATACATGTCACCATATAGATTTTGACACGCTGATTCCAAATTCGTCGACAAAAATGAAATCCGATCGCACGTTCAAAAGTTATAGCCATTTTTCTCCAAAATTTTGAAAAAACTAAAACTTTGAGAGGCCATATCTCGATAACGTTATGAGATACAGACCTGCAGTTTGAAAATTTCAACTTTTCTCGTCATTTTCTATATAATTAACGAAATCGAAAACACAATATTTTTCAGTTATACTTCATGCAACAATCTTCGATTTGCATAGAAATATTAACTCAAGACACATTATTTCTATGTAATTTGTAATTTAAACCAGAGTTAATTAGGTAATTTCATTGAAACCGAGATATTTGCGATATTGTATAATGAATAAAACGCAATACAAAATACAAATTTTATATTTATCTCCCTGACACGTATGGAGAGTTGTTATTACGAAGAATATATAATATACATAGGTATGTATATACATTTTATACATATATACGAAGTACAAAGCATTTAATTTAAATAAACAGTTATACGTGCATTTTTTTGTTTGAAAATACAATAGAGTATATATAGGTACCTATAAAAATAAACTTAAGTCACCAAAAGTCTGTTCTTTATCTGAAGATTAACCACAATCCATTTCAATTGTAAACTTGAGAAATACATTAAAAATAAAACGTACAGAAAAAACAGACACACTCATGCATTCTATAAGTTATCCCGAAATCCTTTAGGAACATCTCTTCCATCGTTCCTCGACAATCCTGAAACAGGACAATTGTGGATCTAGGAAATTCCCAGTTGGGAGATTTGTGAGTAACTCCGCATGAAATACAAAAAAGTTGCATAAATTGTACGTAAGTTATACGAGAAGTTTATAAAGGAAAGATGTATGGGTTGTAAGTGTAACTTTTATTGTCAAAATATGACATGAAATTTATAACGGAACTAAAAAAATTTTATGTTCAAAGTTAGTTACAATATATTATACATGATTTTCTTATATATGCAATAAACTAAACTATTGTAATCTGAAGAAGCTACGAACTAGACATTTCAACAAAAAAATGAGTTTTTTAAGTCATCTGAAAAAGTAAATCAAGAACAAGAACAAAGAAAAAACCGTGGGGTGGGTTTGGATTCTACAAAGGTAGCATTTGTAACTAAGTGTGACCCTTGAGATCCACACAACCAACTTCCCAGTGTAGTATGACTATCAATACTTGATTATTTATTGTTTTTTTCGCTTTTATAAAAAAATAAGATGTTTTTTTGATAAAAACTGTATAAAAATAATTGATATTTCAAAGTATCGAATGCCATCGAAACAAATTAGATCAGATAAATCTTTTTCAAGTAATTCTGAAATTTACTTTTTTGCAGTCTTTTAGTTCAAACAATAAAAAAGTTAGTCCGAATTTGATGAAATTTCGATTGGCACTCCAATGAAGTCAATATCATTTTTATTTGCAAGATTTCATGTAGAAAAAAATGACTAGGTATGCATGTATGAACGCACACATATAGTTAGACTTACACATATTCATATATTTTTTGAAAATCGTAGGTATGAACATACAGTAGTGACCTTGAAAAACAAAAATATGTTAAAATTTTTGATTTCTTTTTTCAGACCTATTACAATAACTTCCTTGTGCCGGGTGTCACAATTTTCTCCATGGTTAGTGAATGGATATATCGGAGTAAAGAACAAAACTTTCATGTTCCTTATATAAATTTTTAAATAACTAAAGAAGTTTTAAATAAACAGGTATATATTGCTATGAAATAATCAAAATTACATTGTTTTGTAAATTTCTGTATAGTAAAAGAAAAAAATTTATTATTCGAACAAAAAAGTTTTAAAATCGTTTGTTACAATTATTATCAAAGTAGAATCTATATAACATTTTTATTTTGCTCATTGCTACCATTATCATGGCCGATGAACACAAAAAAGGGCGATTCCTTTCCTCTGAAAATGTCCATTAACAAAGAACTTCGTACAAAGAAGACAACGATAAAAAGATACAGGTAAATACAGCGAGCACGATTGAAGCGGGGTCCAAGTTTCCACTTCCTCTAAAACTTGTAATATGAAAGTTTTGCGGTATAAGATTTGCTTTTGATAACATTTATAGGCGTGTGTTTGTACCACGCCGCTTTTCTTAATGTGATATGTTTGAATAACTAACTTACAGGAGTCTTTTAGAACAAAACAACTGATATTAGAAAACGTGTAAGTACGTGTAATACGCGTACATACGATTTGTAAAATGTAATTATTAAAGTAACATGAGTTGCAAGAGTTGTTGAATTTGAGGCGTAAAGAAAAGATTCAAATTAATTCGTAATTTTACAATTAAAATTAATTAAATATAAATTCTGAATTTACCCACAAGATGTTTTATTTGATGAAGATATTTATCATTTTACTAACTGTAACTTTTAATAGCAAGCAGCATCAATTATTTTCTATGTACCAAAATATGTACTTTAAAATAATCGTTTATCTATTACTGTATCAAAAACAGGCACAAACAGCGTCGTCAAATAGAGGGTTAATTTTAAGCAGAAAATAATAAAAACGAGATGAAAACAACAAAACAGTTGCGTGGGATTTTTTTCATTATATATCATCTCCATTCATAAAAACGGGTAACATCTGTATGATGGATTAGATTGTGAAGCTCCGCGGGCGGTGACGTTCTACTGCCTTTACTGCTTTGGATTACAAACAGTTCTGAAGCTTTGCTACAATATTTAATCGTCAATACAATTAGATTATAGGATTCCAAATGTCGATAGCTGTCAAATTGTTTTGGCGTAATTGAAAAATGTTTCAGAACAGAAAATATACTGTAAAAAATATTTCAATTAAGTATTATTTAAATCATAAAAAATCATTAAAGACAAATATAAAATTGAAAAATTTTAGTATTGATTTTATTTTTTAAAGCGAGACACGTCTAGGCCTCATCTCGTCAAAATTTCATCTCGATCTTGTCTTGTACGAATTTAAGGTACCTACTCTCGTCTATGTATGAAGCATTATTAAGCATTTATTTATTAGTTTAGTAACCGAATTTCTATCAAATGAGATATTGGCAACAATAGAATGTGAAACGACAAAAAAGTGAAAACTAATATTAGCTATCGACGCCTTTTTTGTTAGCAATCAAACGTCAGACCCGTCACAATGCTTTGACAAACTCTATCGATTTTTCATGAAGATTTATACCTTGTTCTGATAAAGTAAGAAAAAAACTGGGTTTCATATATCGTATGAAAACTTTTAGAAGCTAAAAATAGACGCTATATATTATCTATTTATAATTCTAACGATAAGTGTTATATTTTAGTGAGCACGTAAAATCTAAAGTACATCTTTTAAATATAAGTTTGTATCTATTTTTGAATACATAAATATAGTTTACTTTTTTACCATACAGTTTTAATTGGACTGTATTTATTTAGGGTCTCACGGAGTCTTCATTATTTTTTTATAAATTACAATTATGGTGAAAATATAACTATTTAATGAATAAAATTTCATTTCAAACAAATTATTAGGTACCAACAATTTATGTCAAAATATTCTCATTAATACCTACTATTAGTGTTTTCCGAAAAAAATACATTTATTATTTTACATAAAACTTGCAAATTTTATACATTACTTTTCACATTGTTTATTTTAAATTTTAGATGAAAATGAATAAGTTAATTTTGTTCGCTAAACTTTTTTCCCTACAGAAAAAAAAGTTACAACGAAATTACTTTAGAGTTTATACAAGTATTTTATAATTTTCATTTTTATTAAAAAAACTCATAAGTAAGGACATAATTTTAATTACCCGTGAAAATATAATACTGATATTTTAAATTGTTTAACTATCTTAAAAATAATTACTTTTTTCATTTCATATGCTCAAAAGTTATGATTAACAAACCACGATATAGTAACAATATAAGTACTATACATACAGATAAGATAACATCTTACTTTATTAATGTAATCTAACAATATTTTAAATACAATATATAAGTATTATTATTTATTTTAAATATCTAGTTTGTTCACCATTTATGTTACATTTATTTAGGAAAGTACCTTTTTACTTTCTTATACCTATGTATATGAAATATACATAGGTATGTAACAATGTAAAGCCAATTTGTTTCGAAATCCGGATTTTGATGGAATTATCAATTTTGACCTTCCCTGAATGCATTCTGACTATTTTCGCCATGATGTCTGTGTGTCTGTCTGTCTGTAGACGCTGTAACTCAAATACGAGAAATCATAGAAGAGTGAAATTTTATACTTAAGATTAATTTTTGTCTGGGAAGAAAACCTCCTATTTTTGAAAACGATCATTCAACCGGAAACGGATGTTTACCTAGATCGATTTTTGAATTTTTCGAATTACATTGAAACAGTGCGAATTATTACTTGATATCATAAAATTATTATTTTAAAAATAGTAAAATATGTAATTCAAAAATCATAGAAAATTAACGTGCTAGAAAAAAATATTCGTTATACAAACTGTACATTATAAATATTTTTTTAAAACAGAGAGAATTTATTTTTGTCACAAATTGTATAAAAGAGTTGACTTTGAAAACCGAGAATTTTATGCGATAAAAAAAGAAAATTCTACATGTAATTATAAATAATAACCCGTGAAACCATTCCTATGTTGCTTTCATTTTCGTTTGAAATATACATTATGTTTGTAACACTCCAATAATGGCACATTTGAAAAAGTTTTTCAAGTATGCATTTGGAAACAAGAAAAAACTTTATTTTATTTTGTCAGTCTGCGAATAAAATTTAATTTCAACAGTTGATTTTATTATGTATGAGTTACACACATTAAACGTATACTAATTATTTTTGTATATGTGTCTGAAATGTCAGGAAATTAATTAAAAATAAACTCATTATTAAATATATATATACAGTAAAATTAATTAAACAGTTCAGATTTCAATATTAGAGTCAAACAATGTATCTTTTGTAACATTATACGATAGGAATTATATTTTATTAAAATGCTGTTATTAAATAAACACAAATTAAAAATAGCGTTTTTTGTAGCGAAAATTAAACATTTTAATAGTTTAATTAATTAACACGAAATTATAATTTATAACTGAAATCAGACAAAAGGAAGGGAGTGTCCCATTTTTTGTTTAAATAGCATAGAAAAATGATTCTTTATAGTACTAAAGTTTGTATCATGATGAAAAAATTTCAAAAGATTTATTATAAAGAACAGATTCTGGAAAGTCATGACCCTGAATTCAACGGGTCAAAAGTTACAAGGTTTCAATGTGATTTTTTTGTAAAAAAAATACGTTTACGACTTAACTATTGTTTTTACAAAAATAAGTAAAAAGACAATTTTGTAGAATATACATATTATCCTCCATAAAAAGTCAAGTTATTTCTATATAAACTTAATAGTACAGTCATTTGGTTCGAAATAAAGAGGTTACCTGGAAAGTTTTCCGGGAGTTTTGAAAATTGGTAATTTTATAGATTTCGATGTGCTCTTTCAACTTTGCTACCTCGTATCTTTGCCGCTCGCGTCACCATATTGGAAAAATGGAGCCTAATAGTAGTTTTTTGACAATATCTCCTTTCCAACTCATTTTACGATGGAAGCCAACTTTAATAAAAAAATTGATTACCTCTGATTTTTTTATACAGTTCAATTCTTTAGTATTCAAGGAACATTTTAAGACCAAAAAGAAAAAAATCGCCTCGGCGCTTTTTTAATAATTCATAAAACAAAAATACATAAATTGAGCACGGTCCTCTGGATGCCGCCTTTAATAAAAAAATTGATTACCTCTGATTTTTTGTACAGTTCAATTCTATAGTATTCAAGGAACATTTTAAGACCAAAACGAAAAAAATCGCATTGGCGCTTTTTTATAATTCATAAAATAAGAAAAGTAATTTTTTAGAATTGTTTTCACTAAATATATTTATTATTTGTATCATTTGGTAGTTTTACCTGCAAAGTTTCCGGGAGTTTTGAAAATTTGTAATTTTATAGATTTCGATGTGCTCTTTCCGAATTTCAACTTTGCCACCTCGTATATTTGCCGCTCGCGCCGCCATATTGAAAAAATTGCGCTTTTCTTGACAATGTCTACTTTGCATTCCAACTCATTTTACGATAAAAACTACTATTCAGCGCCATTTTTTCAATATGGCGGTGCGAGCTGTAAAGATACGAGTTTTCAAAACTCCCGGAAAACTTTCCAGGTAAAACTACCAAATGACTGTACTATAAATGCAATATGGATTAAAACTTATATTGAAAATATATATTTTACAATTTATAGAAAATTGTTTACAGTCTACAAAATCGAGAAAAAATTTGTTAGCAGTTGAAATAAATATCAATGGTCAGATAAAAACATATTCGTACGCATACAGTAGACAAAATGATATTAATAAATACCACATACGTTCACGTACATAAATATCCAACCAATAAAACCATAGACCGTGCATATGTACACATTCCCACGTGGTTACATACCCAAAGGTCATTTAAGGACCGCGTCAGTGTTACTCATGCAGACCCGTTTTTACTCCTCATACTCCTACAACCCCGTCTGACAACGCTGAATATATATACGATGTCACTTTTTGTATACAATTTTAGCAGTTTTCCGTTATATGAAGTGTCTACGTAGCAGATTTTTTTATTTGATTTCAACAGTGTATATCTCTCCGCGAGATTTTCTGATTCAACATAAAAATAATTTGAGGGCTGTTTATTAAATGTACGACTTGACGTGCGAAAAATTGTGTCATTTATTATACACATACATAATGATTCAGATTTTCTTTTTTTAATTTATCTAACCTTTTTTATATACATACCTATATGCTATGCTATATTATATTTTATATTCGTTTAATATAAATACACATTTTATTTTTATAAATATGTTTCTAATACCCATATGAAATAGAGATATAATACTATAGGATAAAAATATTGACATTGATAGGTTTCAATTTTGAAGGAAAGAAATAAAAAAAAACTTAAGAGTTGAAAAGATCCGATAAAAGTAATATGAATAATGCATACACATGATATAAAGTTCATTTTTCCGTTATTGCTGTTTAATCTTCTCTTTTATCATATATTATTATGATATATCACGAAATAAAATACAATTACTGCAATATAATACAAAAACTGTCTGTAGAGAATTTTAGTAATCGTACTTTCGAATTGATATTAAAAAATGTGTCAAGTGCGTGTGGAACCTCGCGTATTAGTGTCCCAAACAGTAAAGTTTTTCAAAAGGTGGCAGCACAATGTATTTTTTTATTCTATTAATTGCTGATAATTTCCCTCTGAATTCGGCATCATAATATTACATACAACCTATTATTTCAGATTATGATTGTAAAAAAGATTATTTAGTTTTATAACTCAGTTCTATTATTGGTCCACTATTAATTATAATTTATAATATATAATAATAATACGTAAATCTCAGCTGTCATATATACAAATACAGTTTTGATTCCATAAGTTCTTTTTTCTGATTTCATCACGAAATACTAAAAATATTAAAATAACACAAATCAAAAATATATAATTTATATTAGTATATTTTATTTAATTGTTTAAGCTCCAAAAAAACCGTCACCATTAAAAAAATTAATAAAACATAATTGCTAATAGTATTCAAAACCATATACTGTAAAAACACGACACTAAATACAGTAATAGAAACAACGACACCAAATCGTGTAGGTCAGAACAAGCGGAAAACAAAATTTACACATTTACATGTAAAATGAGAATACACAAAAACAATTACACGATGGAAAAAAGCGGATTGTAATAGGCCTTCTGACAACAAAACAACGCAATCATATCTTGGGCCCTATAACATTTACATATTACAATATGTAGGTGACACTGGGTCTCTAGTGGACCGTAAATCACCCCCCCCCCCAGCCCTCTGCGTGTGACTTTTGTATCAGCAGTACCTATTTTTTAACGCCCTACTTATTGATATTGTATACTAAATATATAATCATCAGAATGAAGTTTACAGTTATTCTCTAATTTATAGATATTATTAGAGTGCAGAAATTTTATGATAAGATAAAAATTGAGCCAGAGAAAAGAATTTTTAGTAAAAATGGGCATTAATCACACTATGCGCAACTCTTATGTCGGGGCGCATTTTCGCGCACTGGCTTCAATATTAAGTAAATCTTTCCTTGTCTAATAAATATACATAAAATAATATATAGATCACTATCTTGCAGTAACCAAATATTAAGGTATATAGTTACACATAAAAATTGGGTTGAGGGCCACTGCTTTATATGAATGTTGATGTCACATATTGGAAATGAAGATACACACTCTGGTGAGTACAGCAGATTGATCGTAGGGTTTTGATATCAAACTTTTTAATTGGATTGCGTTCAATTTTAAAAAGAACCATTCTTTTTAATCCAACCAACACAATTTTCTCATTTATATTTTAACATCAAATATAACTTTTAATAAATAAAATTTGATACATTCACTATCCTTTAATAACACCTGAATCAAATTATCATGAAAAAAAATACTAGAAAAACTAAAAGAACCAAAAGAATGAATATCTATTATAAAATAATTTACTTATGACAAGTTAAATATACTTACAAAATTTTGAGTTTATTTAGTTTTCTAAGAAATAAGATAATAAACATAAAGATCATAAAGTTAGTCGCTTGTGTATAGATCAAATAATAACAGTTTTGAATTGGATACATATTTTGAAATAGAATTGTTTATCTGAGATGATTGTTTCTTATGTAGAACCTCTGTAGAATTATATACTCATGTTGAGTATACCTCAGAACATATTTTTAGAGGCCTTTTTCGAACTCATCTAATTTCCCCAGAGCAAAGTCTTCACTGTTCAATGCTGTCTTCTTTACAACAGACTGACTTTTAAATTATTTTCATATTCTTTCAAAACTCAAATAACAATAATTTCATCTATACCGTGTTCAAAAAAATTTCATTAAAACTTGCACAGCAAATATCTAGAAAAACCTCTAAACAACGCAAGAGGTCTGTGAACATATTGTACATATGTAGGTATGTCTGTATATACAACGTACACTTTATCTATGGTTGCATGGTGTAAAAATGGAAATTATAGATTTGTGTAGATGCAAAAAGTTAATATATTTATCTTTAAACCTAATTATGTATTATAATTTTTTTATTGTGGCATTTAACGTATGAATATCCTAGTGACTATAGGGCGTGGACCGTGAATTTCTGTATTAACATATAATGGTGTAACATTTCTTCAAAACAGTGAGAGGATGCAATAGCGTTTAGGATACGTATCGTATATCTACCTCTTTTTCTATAAGAAGAATGAAATAAATACTCCTATTTAAATAAGGACCAGTATATCCTAAACTATTTTCCATCTCTTTCCCTTCATACGACTCTGTTTTCTTGTCAGATGCGGGATCCATGCAATACATATGTCTATGCTAGTGACCAAAGGTACTGTACAGTGAGTAAGGTACTGACTTTCTCAGTAAAGTAAGTAAGGTACAGATTTTGAAGACTTTACTGATCGCAAAAAAAATTAATCTTAATCAATATAAACCAAATTATGCCTTATAATACACATTATATTATCATTTTAACTTATTGTATTCACGTTTAAAACGATACCAGTTTGCATATTGTTAGACACACCAATAGCTTATTTTTACTAGTGTGAAGTACTCTGCATACAAGTACCACTTGTACAGTGGGTCATAACTTAATAAAACCACCCAAAATGTGAACTGAAAAGTAAACAAGTAAATTTCAAAGTTTTGAAATATATTCATAAAGTAATCAATTTCAAACAATTTTTTTCTCTCTCTACTTCAAACGATTATTTCTCTCTTCGTTCTTAAATCAAATTAGTCAAATATTAAAAAAAATCAATATACAATTGTAAAAATGTAAGGTTTAAAATATTTTTAAAAACTATAAGGGAATGTATAAGCATGTAATATAACAAGAGATAACTCTGTTACCACCATTTCATGTTTCTAGTATAAAATGTCTTTTCACGCTGTCAGTCAATCAGAGCTCGTTAGACAAGAAAGTGCAGTACCCGAGTATAAGCTATCTCTACTGACACAGTTATAACATTGAGTTATCTCTCCAGTTATATTACATTTCTATATACACATGCATATAAATATAACATGTCATACATTGCATAAAAATTAATTTGTGAAACAAATCACCAACCGTTCTGTAAGAAAAGCATTAATCATAACTTAATTACTTCTACATATATTTATAAATATTTGATACACGCATCTTTTTTTTAAATTAATGTCATACACATAAATATCTCATCTGTAACGAATGCAATGATAAGTTACTGAACTCCTTTATAGTTAGAATAAAAATATATAGATGTGTGTAAACAGTGTTCGAATTGAAAAGTTTTGTCAAGTGAACTAGAAATTTTCAGCATCTTCGCCCACGTTTATTCCAAAATCAAGTCTTTTTATTTTTATACATTTTTATTGAAAAATATTAATCACATATTTTCCTTTAACGAATCTGACCTATTTTTATTATTTGTTGGTTTAATACATCGATATCACATATACTAACTTTTTTAAAAAATATATATTTACAATTTTATCTAATACAGGCCTGTCCAATTCAATCATTATATAGTTTCATGTAATTCAAATAGATGAATTTTAATAAAAATAAGTTTAGTATTTTTTTTAAGTCAGAACAAAGGAAAATACAGAAAAAATATATAAAAAAACTATAAAAATGAATTAGGTACATATATTGCCTGCAAAACAATGTCTAGACCAAAAAAAATATTTTGTACAAAGAGCTTTCAAATTTATATAGTAGTTATCGATTTTGTATATGACGAGTATATTATAGTATAAATATATATTGTATTGTTCAGCAAAATGTTAAATTAAATTAGTAGGGTTAGTTTAGTCGAGATTTATATTCAAAACATCTAATATCAAAATATAATAAAAAGGACAAACAGACGAAAATAATAAAATGCCAAAATAGATTAGTTCAATAAAACGACGTACAGACTTAAAAAATCTCAATACAGTGAAACCTGGATAACTGGAATCTTAAGGGACCAGTTATTGTATCCCACTAAAAGAGGTATCCCATTTACGATTTTAGAGTTGTAAATGTAGAAGTGACGGGACCTCAGTATGAATTCTAGTTATGTAAGTTTCTCACTTATCCATGTCCCACTTAATCAAGATTCACTGTATTATCATTATACATAGACAAACCTACAGGTTTATACAGGATGTTCCAGACCACCCGTCTATACTATGTTTTACGCCCAAACTATTAAATATAGAGTTTTAGGATAAAAAATGTACTATATATGTATATCGACTCTAAAGAATTTCAGGAAAATATAAAACCGCTCCTTGGAGGGTAGTTTGAGGGGTACATGCCCGTTTCTCAGCAAAATCAAATGGAATGATATATCAAAAAGTACATATTTGTAAAGATCATAAAAAAAATATGACTTGTTCGCAAATTTTAGGGTTTTACTAAAAGTGCTCTAATTTCGCTAAATATTAATGGAACTTTATTCTTTTTTTAAATTCAGAAAGTAGAAATAATGAACTTTGTACAAATGTATAATTATTTGAGATTTTGATAGTTTAAAGTGTCATACGCGATACATCAAAAAATCAAAAGTTCAACTTTTTTAATTAAATTAAATTTTTAAAATTGAAAACTGAAATTTTTAATTACAACATAATATATATTGAGTATTGATTAATGATAGTTACAATAATATCAATTCGTAAAAATAATTAATCTTATTAGAACTCTGTTCCTGAAATTCCATCTCTAAATTAAATCATTGCATGTAATATATTGATCTGTACAGATAAACATTTCAAATGTATCCAACGTAACATATCGCGATAAAAATGATAAATCTATTCAAATAATTACTCTAAAGGAATTTTATTAATAAACATACACACACACAAACATGTATATAAGCTTATCTGTGTATGTTAGTGTACATGCGCGTGGGTATATGGGAGAGTATGTCCAGTATGTTATTTATGTACCCATATGTCCGCCCAAATGTTAAAAATGCTCGACTGGAATAAACGGCAGAACCATACCGAAAGCAGTGGTCCCGTGTCATAAAAAAACATTACATACATATGAGTTGGCTTTTATGTGCAGCTTGTAAAAATTCTCTCCTAGTGTTTTAATTATTCAAAGAATGGTATACGTTTCAAGTATTAAAGAACAATAATATAACATTTCACTTTTTTACGTTTTTCTGCGGCTTTCGTGCGCATATTCATAACATTTCTATTTTAATATTCATGTTGGAGAAAAACGCAATTAAACTTAAAGCTGTGTGTTAACTGTTATTTCTGTTTTATAGCTCAATAAAAATAGTATCAAAGTGGATTAAGCAGTTATACACACTTTAATCTGTGTTTATGTAAATTTTAAAATAATACATTTCAACTTATCAACTTATTTCAATCTAATATGCTGTTTAAAAATTAAAATTAAAAGTACAAATATATTTAGATTCGACAACCGCATTAAGGAGATTGGCTACTGAACTCAAAATAGTTAAATCGATCTCAAAATACAAAATATTTACAATTTTAATGAGATTCCTTGGATTTTTTTTTTAATTTCTCTTTGTTTATGGCGATACACAATGAATTTATGAATCATGCAAAAAATAAAGACGGCAATGATAACTTAATTGTACATTTTATAGGCACCCCCTTCTCACCGCTCGTATCTTAAAGAATTTAACCAACCTCCTTAATGTGAATTAAGCCGCATGCAACTATAAAAATTAGGACTAATTGTAAGTACTAAACCTTTAACTACATAAAACAAAAGTGCCACGAAATTTCTTCTTCTTCTTCATGGGTTTTTATGTCAACTGGATTTTCTCCTTTGCTGACAGCTCCTTCGTGTTATTTGTTTTGTTGTTGTGTTGTTTGCCACGAAATATTATATATGTGAATAAGTTAAAATAATTAGAAATTTACGCAATTGAATAAATTAATGATTTTTTTTCATCACAATAATCAACTTAAATAATAGTCAGTGAAGTAAAATACTTCTACAAGCAATTAGTCACTCTCACTTGGAACAAAAATAACACACTATGCTGAAGGCGTAACTTTATAAATCAAATAAATCAATACAGAAAAGTTTCGACAATTTATAAAGAATACCTTTAAGAATTCATACTCGTATTTTCGTTAGAATTAACTTCGCAGAAGACAATAATTTATACCTCACTAATTAAAGCCCAATGACATTTTATACAAATGAGTTCATTTTTCACTATAGATCTTGAGACAATTTACTCTCGAAAACAGTGGCTGAAAAGAAAATAAATCAATCGAGAGTTGGATATTTGTTTGAAAACTGAAATGTAATGTATTTTTATATCACATCGAAAAAATCTCGTTTTAGAAATTATCATAATTCCTACATTTAATTTCAAACACTATATTACATTATACATATAGCAATGAATAAAAAAAGTGACATAATAAAATTTTAAATCATTCCAACAATTACATTAATAATTACGGCTCTTTAAATGATTGTAAATTACATCAAAAACACCGATATCCAAAGTGCAAGTAAGTTAATTTACTAGGTTAAAATGATTAATCTTTTGTTTTTGAATGCACTAAATAGAAAATATAACTTCTCAATATACCTATACAAAAAAATGTTAGCATGACAATAAAAAAGGTAGTTGCATATTATTTATAAATGACATGAATGACTTAGTGCATGCAAAAAACAATTTAAAAGCAGTGGGGATTGGTGTAAGCCATATAAAAGAAAGCAGCTTTAGATGTTTATAAATTAGTTAGCGCTGCTCTAAAATCCAGACAAAATGCTTTATATATAAAACTGTCCTTTACATATTTTACTATCAATGAATTTAAGTTATTTGGCCAATATAACTACTTGTTATACATACACGTTTAGTTTAATACATATATTTTAACAAAGTTAAATGTTACTCGTAAATAATTTGTAAATTTTGTTGAATAATAATTATAAAAAAATGTAAACGTTTTACATTAAGCACTCATATGACATATGTTTTATTGTAATAAAATTCTCTCTTGTCTTCATTATAACATTAAAGTAACATATTAATAACAAGAATGTCAAATATTCTTTTGATTAATTATATTACAAGATACTATGTACTTCAAAGCATTTCCCTGTAAGTAACGTAGTTTCTGTTCACTATTCTTGAAGATATATGATATTGAATTGTATAAAAACATTTAATATACTTCAGTAAACAGCATTTATCCTAGAGAAGGGGACGCATTGAATAGAATATTTCAAAAGTATACTAACAAGCTCACAACTACAAAAAGTTCGTTCGTATAAAATATAAAAGAATTTTCTTCATTACGTTTATACACCTTTCAAATAAAGTATATTTGCAGAGTTGTTTTAACATGAACGTTACTAATAAAGAATTGCTCTAATTTATATAGTGCAGTCAATTATATTTATCTAGCATGAAATACGTATATGGTAATGGTAGGTATAACAGAACATTAATTATATGTTTTATTTCTGGTCAAATTATCAGTTTTTTTACTACAGTTTACTGATTAATTTGTACAGTGAGTGGTCTAGGAAATGAAGTGTTAAATATAAATAAGACTATAAATTCATTTTATAATGATGTATTAACGCTTCCAGGTTTTATATATTATATTTCTTGGGTTGCTAATCTAGGTGCATATAATAATAAAGGTAAATAAGTGGTAAATTAACTTCGTTGCTAAATACCTCAATAAAAATAAATGTTAAATCCAAATGTATAAAACACTATTAAAAGTATTTTCAAAGAAAATAAATACAATTCCTTCCACATATCGTTATCAAGTAACTACTACATGATGTAATTTAGCCGAATTAACGATAATGTCAGTTTTAACTCCTACGAAAAACTAATATAAAAGTTCTCAATGATAATCACCACCACCGTGTCCTTTTGCAAGGAGGTGTCAGAGGTCCCTAGGGCGACTGAAACAGGCTTCCGCAGTCGTGTCTCTAAACGACCTCTAATTGGATCCACCAACATCAAAGTCGGCGCTAACTTAACCAGTAGTCAGATTAATGGAAGTTATACACCACCATGTTCCTCTCTCCTCTCTGATTCCTAACCGCCCCGTCATCCTGTGTGAAATGCACGCACACATGCGCTGATTAACTTTGTCAAACTTAAATTGGCGCTTCAGATGTTCTTCGATGCCACTGCGCTCCTCTCTTCTGTAGATATATCTTCTTCGGGTTTGTTTTCATCAACGTCGAAAATTCGATAGAAGTTACTTTTTTGCCTACTCGAGCGTATGGTAATTATATAGGAAGATACGATTTAACTTCACTATAAGTAATAATGATGCTATTTATCGTGCGCATTAAATTGAATTAAATTTATACCTATACACGGAAAAAACTATGTTATTTTTTACTACATAATTTTTTTTAAATGCTGCATTTTACCCTGCGGAAAAACATTAATAGCCATTAAATTATTGCAAGAAAAAAGGAAAAAATAAAACTACATTTTATAGATTGAAATCTCTACTTTTTAGATTTTTTGGCAAATTGAAATGTAATTCAGTTATAGGAAAGAATATAAAAAATATGCAACTTTTAATAGTAGACTACTTAATAAGTTACATCATACCATAGTTCCCACCAAGTTCAAACAGATTTCCAGTTAGTACATTTTATAATTTCTTTTAAAAATAATTGGAGAAAAATATTAAAAATAATTTATTGAAACTTTTAAATATACAGGCTGAGTCGGGAGGAATCTGTAATACTCCAGGAATGTATTGTACACGTGAAAATAATAACAAAAAACCCAAATTTTGTTATCCGATTTTCATTTGTTTTCAAGTTATAGCGTAATTAAAAATTAACCATATTTCATACATAATTACTAAAAAAATAATAATTCTCATAATAAATGTTCAAAGATACCGTCTATTATTATATTTTCCGCCTAGAACATAGCATACTACTTTATCCATTATTCAATAAATTACTGAAATTTCTTTAATTTTTAATTACGCTATAACTTAAAAACAAATGAAAATCGGATAACAAAATTTGGGTTTTTTGTTATTATTTTCACGTATACAATACATTCCTGGAGTATTACAGATTCCTTCCGACTCACCCTGTATATGGTTACCGCGGGTTATCTATGAAAAGTTCGTTTTGGGTTTTTATAAACCGAAATTCTATAAAAAAAAAATAAAGTTAAAGTTCTCAACTACAAACATTTTCAATTTCAATAATGACCGCTCCACAATACAATTCTGTTAAATTTCATAAAGCATTCTGACAGCATGTTGTTTTATTATAAAATATAGATATTACAAAAAAATAATACAAAATAAAATCCACAAAAGTTTATGAAATGTTTTTAAATTAATGTTTGAAAAAATAAACAACACAAGGAAAAATAATATCATATACTATATAAAACAAAACAATTGAAGCACATTTAAAAGAGCACAGATAATGGTTTCTTTCTTTCACCCCGGGATTAATTTAAAGCGATTCAATAAACCACAAAAGCACCAGACTATTTAGAATCATGGCAAAAACATTTACGAAAATCTAATATAAACTATATAGCCGTTTACCCACAAAAGCTTATCATCAAGTTAAGAGAATATGGCACCATAAATCCTCATTCCCTGTATAAAACAATACACAACAGATACCAGTAAAGCTCTGTATGACAGTGTAGAGACGTGAAATGAACTAACGAAGATAAGGCTGTACAGGTCCTGTAGTTCAAATGGACCGACACAGTGGTTCCCAACGCTAATGTCTAATTATATCAAATCATAAATTAAACAATATAACTTTGTATCATCTACCTATTTAAACTATTTTTAACTTTATAATTAAATATTATTTTATAGAAAAGTAACCACAAGACAATATTAAACATCTAATAAAAATACTGTTGTACTTCCTCGTACTTAATTTCATTATAGAGAGTTAATTATCTGAAAATTTTAGTAAACATGTTTATCTAAAAAATAGTGGTTATAATTTTAGAAAGCAAGATTCTGTAAAGAGAGATATATCTTCATAATGAAATATTTTACTATAAAATGTGTAATAATGTTTCTTATAGAAAATTAAATGTTATACAAAAAAGATTCTATATAATTTTCTCGAAACATGCATAATTTTTAATGTATTTATAAAAGCATACTTTTATGGGATACTATCTTAACTCTCTCACATGGTTTAAATGATTTTTATATAGGACCATCAACTAGCCAAACCTAACTAACAAACCAGGTTTCATTAAAATCGGTTCAGTGGTTCATGAGCCATGGGTCATGGACAGATAAACAGACAATAAATCTATTAAAAGAGTTTTAACAATTTGTTTAGTTTCTTAAAATAACCTTCTGATGAATATGTCAATAAAAATAATTTTATCAAAAATGTAAAATTCAATACGTGAAAAGTGAAATTGAAAATGTTGTTAGTCACTGCTATATCCTAAACAACGTTAGGTTTATTTTGTCGTGTATTGGTTTTGTCTGAACAAAAACAGGATTTGCGAATAGTTAACAACAAAACACGCAGATGGTTGTCACATTTATGGAATGAACTTTTGTAATGAGATAACTTTACTTTGACTATTTTCAAAGACAAATAAGTTGAGACAGATTAAAGTTAAAAAAAATACCATGAACATATATTATTTTAAACTACTTTATTAATTTACGGAATAAAGAAATTTGTAGTCATCTGTAAACGTATATGAATTTTGGGAAGTACATATCTAAGTTAATAAATCATAAAAATATAGCAAACGCCTACTAGATTTTTAAAAATATTTCACTAAATAAATAAAGCCCGACAAAAAATGTATCAGACAAAAGTATTTGTTTTTATTCAAAGAATATGGTGCCGTACAAAATAAAGGTTACTATTTAAAAAATAATCTTAATATCGAACCAAATAAAAAAAAATTTATGTTGTTTCCCACTCGAAAACACAAATTTTATTTTTTTTTTCAAAAATGCATAGCCTTCGAAATATTTCTTTGTGTCGACTTAAAAGTTACACATGTATACAATGTAAAAAAATGTAGGATGTATACATTTCTAAATTAAAATATGTAGGTATATAAAACAAATAATAATAAAAAAACTAAATTATTTACTTTGACTTCAATCTTTAAAATGACAAAAAATACTGGCTTGGACTTTTTCAGACGTATAAAATTGAAGGACTATATTAACTGTTAGGAACGTTCAAACGATTTCTGTATGTGTACTTTGAGGGATTTCATTGTATTTTGTATTAATACCAGAATAAAGCAAATAAAAGCACGATTTCCAGTTCTATAAACAAACACAAGGGAAAAACCTCCAACGTGGGTAGTTTTTTATATTAATTTTGTATGTTTAAGAAGAAAAAAGACCCGATTTCCTAATACAAGCTTAGAAGCGGTAACTTGAACTTTTCAAAGAAAAATAGAGAATACATTGATACATTAGTAAAAAAATAAAAAGAAGTAGAAATACACTACTGAAAGTTAATGTAGATTTTAGTGACTTATTATTATTATGCTTTATAAATATTATTCAATACAATTAATCATCAAATTTTAAATATCTGTGAAAAATTGGCATACCTAAACATTAAACATAATAAAAAAATTGATTTAAAATTTTTGAATAATATGTTCGTATTTTATTAAAGGATAGCACATTATTTCCAACATTTTCTATTAATTTAATACTAGTTCTATAATTTAAAATAGAACATTCTAAACTATAAAATCAATAATAGACAGACTATTCCATTTTTTAAAGTTATGTGTCAATATATCTGAAATTCGATATTTAATTGTTTTTTTTTGACACCGCCATACTCATCCTAAAAAAATTACCGATTCTTTGCCTATTTAAAAAATCTCTAACTCCAAAAATAACAAAGTAAGCAATAATTACTTATTTACTTGATAATTATAATAAAAATCACCATTTTTAAGGTTCCGTAGAAAAAAAAGTTTCTCCATGTCCGTCCGTCCGTCCGTCCTGAAAAATTTTGTCATAATAAGATGAAATTTGGTATACGGTCGTAGATTGATGACCCAAAAACAGAAATGATAAGATTTTTGAAAATAAATTTTTTTTAGGCCCCTCTTTTATAAAATGAAGTGTTTTCAAAAAAAAAAATCACCTACATCATTGAGTGGGGTGTCGTTAGAGAGGTCTCCTAAAATGCAACAAAAAATGTAACAGACATTTTTAATTTTAACCCTTCGAGCACGATGTATTTTCTCTCCAAAGTCATTAAAAAAATATCAATTAAAAAAATCTGAAAAAATTCAAGAACGTAGATTTTAATTAGTACTTTCACTGAAATTTATAACGAACATTGTCAAAAATATTTTGGACCCCCCTTTTATAGACTGAAAATTGAACTTACATTTTTTTTTTCCCACTTATCCTATTGAGTGGGGTGTCATTTAATAGGTCTCGTAAAATGCAATAAAAAAACGTCAAATAACTTTATGATTTTAACCCTTCAGTCGCGATATATTTGCTTTTTAATGTCGCTGTCAGAGCGCGCCCCCCCCCCCCTCTATTTTCTAAACTATCGTTTCAAAAAAACTGAAAAAAATTCAGAATGTAGCTTTTAATTAGTACTTTCACTGAAAATTATAATGAACATTGTCAAAAATATTTTGGACCCCCTTTTCATAGATTGAAAAGTGAACTCACATTTTTTTCATTTACCCCATTGAGTGGGGTGTCATTTGATAGGTCTCCTAAAATGCAATAATAAAAGTCAAATGACTTTTTGATTTTAACCCTTCAGTCACGAAAATTTTGAAAAATACTTTTTATAAATCGTAGTGAGAATGACTACGGAACCCTATCATGTGCGTGCCCAATACGCACTTGCCCGTTTTATTAATGTTAATACGTGTATCTGCGATATCAATATATGTGTATATTTTTTATTGAAAACATAAATAAAAAATAAATGACAATGATAAATGTAATCAAGATTTCAAGAATCGATGTTTTTTTTATATTTCAATCAAAAAGAGAAATTATTTAATTAATTTCCAAACATTAAAATTCGGCTTTGATAGTACACATCACGTATATTCCCTTTGACATTTTCATTTCACATTAATTTAACCCTTCAGGGCCAATACTTCAACTGAGGTCTATGCAAAGATTTATACATCAAAGCAGCCTTCCCTTCCATAGACAATTTATTTATAAAAAAATACTTATATCGGGTTAATTAATATTTCGACTTACTCTATGATTATTTGATGTACATAAATATAAAAAAAAATTAAAATAAGTAATGTGAACTAATTATTAAATAAGAACATTCAAAAATCATACACCACAAATCTACAAAATTTATTCCATTGTAAATAATATTGTATCAAGTAATATAATTTAATAAAATATGAATAACCATGATGAATATATATAATATTCAAACAAAGAATGATTTTAAAACATATATTAATTAAATACTGTGATGAAGATGAATGAACAATTTTCACAAGAATTAACTGGTATTTGGAGGGTAGTATCCAGTGAAAGCGCAACACGAAATTATGCCTGTTAATGATAACACCATCTGCTGCTATGTTCACTTCAGTGCTGATTTTTTTTGATAACGGTCGTTTACTCTTTCGTACCGCTATATTATTTCTACTTAACGCACGCAATATTTGGTGAAATTTTGATATAAAACGAGGTTTTAATTTCTAACAAAGATTACGCAAGCTTCTGGTGGTTTTACCACACATAAAGTGTTAGCAGGGAATATCCAGCTTTTAATAATTGTTCACTTAACGGTGTAATGCTATTATATTGCGTGGAAATGTGTCCTCAGATATCGATGAGATATTTTATGAATTACATAAAAACTTTACGAATTTATTAAAAGTACGTAGTCGTGTGTTTAATTTATTATTTTAATTTGTACTTAAAATTTAATCGAAATATATGGTAATAAAATTACCTTTTACCTGTTATAAAATATAGAGTTATATATATTTACACACAAAATTTGATAGTATGCACTTTGTGCACTAACATTTTTAGTACTTTTCAGTGAAAATTTAAAAGAATGTATTTTGTATACTCGAACATAAATTTTAATACTTTGCACTAAATTTTAACTCATATAAAAGAAATACCGGTATGACGTTATAATTGTCAAATATCGCATTATTTGTACATATGTAGTTATTCAGAATAAAGTTGATGGTCTAATAATATACACGTTAACTATCCTTGGTCAGGGAAATTTATTTGGGTAAAGGGAAGTTGGCTGGTTTTCGTTAGGTTAAAATATAGAAAATCACAAAAATTACGACAACGTGAGATTAATAGGGTTTTTTCATAACACTAATGAACTGATTAGAGATTCGTAATTTATTTTTTGAACGTATTATTTAAAAAATATATGTATAGTATTATAAGTACTTTGTAAATAATGTATGAATTCATTAAATATCACATAAACAGAACATAAAATATGTAGAATTGTATATACGTACATAATCCAGATTAAAATTCAAACATAATTTATTATTAGAAACATTAATATTTACAACATTTCAAAATACACAAACTCCTTTAAATATTTAAACAATCGATACAATGAGGTGAAAAACATAGATATCGCATTAAAATATAAAGACGGATATTTTAAATATTCATAAACGAATTAAAATATCTTAGCATCAAGTGTGTACGACGAAAATTCCCATACCAATCATAACGATGGTAGGCGTACCAACTCCATAAATGTATAAATGCGGAATTAGGGACCCGAAAAAAGATAATAAGTCGTAATCCCTGTGCAAGCGTATGCCTCCGTCCACCACTGTATGGAATTAATTCTCTAGATAATTTAGCTGGTACGTTCCGTAGGAATTATCATATATTTTCAACGTTGGTATTCCTGCATGTTAGGTGACAATGTCATCCATCTTCACAACGGTTTTTGTCGACCGTAAATTTCAAAAAATACCCTGTCTGTGTTTCATATTTCTTTCATTTAGTAATTTATTCTTTAGTGCGCTGTAGAAATATTAAAATTCTACAAGGCAATTGAATTAACTAAATGGGTACTAATTTTAGTTGCATTAAAATATTATCTATGTAAATGTGTGTGCTGTACAACATATTTTTATTGAACCTACACTTTTAGACACAATAGACAAGAATTAAATCATTTAATTCGAAAGGTGTATTTAATTACCTATATTTTTATTTTGTATAGTTAAATAATATATAATTATGTTTTGTTAAGAATTGTGTTCATAGGCATCGACTATTCATTATATCCATGGGGGCAAGATTTTCATAATAAGAGTAGATCTGGCTACGGGTCATAAATGTTTCGACTGTGACCAACAAAAACGTCAGCGATACTCCAACCTCGAATCGTTTAACAAACTTTTAGAAAAAATAGTTACTTTTAGTCAGGGAGTCGAACCGAACCCGAACCCGAACCGAAAACCGGTTCCGGAACGAAATTTTTGGGCGAACCGGAACTGAACCTGAACCGAAATTTCAAACATGGCTTTGAACCTGAACCGGAGCCGAACCGAAAAACAATTTTTCGGTTACCGGTTCAATAAAGTTTAATTTTACCGGTTCATTAAAGTTTAATTTTTCATTGCGAATGTTTTTATTCAAATATGTATATTTATTATTCTGTACCAAATGTAAAATAATTTTTCTAACCACTTATAGTTGGCACCACTGACAAAATAAATGTAGTTGCGCTTAAATATTAGTATATTAATAAGTATAAGAATACTTGTGATTTACGTGTTTTTAATTAACAAAATTTAATTTTTCTGCGGAATTTATAAATTAATATAAAAAACCTTATGTTCTTCTTTAAATATTGGCCTACTACCAGAAAAAGTCTTAATATACCTACAAGAAAAAATGGGAAAGATTGAGAGAAAAATAGTATTTTCAGAAAAACATGAAAATTGCTATTTAAAAAAAATGCACGTAAAATTTAAATTGCATTGAGCATAATCTAATATTAACTGTCAATTATTTTATTATTCCGGCATAGGTACCTAAACCCATTTTTTTAAATTAATACAAATAAAAAAAATAAGCCATAAAAAGTATTAATATATTAAGTATATGTTACCGGGAAGGTATGAAATATTTGTTAAATAGATATTTATTATATACTTTAACTAGGCCTTCTATAGAATACCTAGGAATTCTATATAGAATACCAAAATAGTATTAGGCAATGTATGAAATAAAAGACAAAATAATATTATTAAAGCAGATAGATATTATTTAGTTAATTTAATTAATTTTAAAAAGTCAAAATTCATATAAGTAAGAATTTGGTTCTTTATTGTTAAAATAACAAAATACATGAACAATACTCTGAACATTCAAAATAACATATTATCAGAAACAAATTCTTAAACACTAGTTTAGATCACTTTACTGGACAGACATACATTTTTCAATTATACGCGTAAATATAAAAAGTTAATCAATAATTCAGTATTGAATTGACAATACCGAATTGTATAGAAACCTAGCTATCGAGAATGAACCAAGATTTTTTATTATATATTTGCATCAGAAGTATTTTTATAACATAAAGTAAAGCAACATCTGTGCCTGGACCAAAATTTATTGCTTCACCCCATTTATGTTTATATTTCATACATTGCCGGCTATCAGTTAGGTTTTCTATACAATGCCTAGGAAATGTATATAATTAAATTCATTTCATACATTGCCTGGTGATTTCAGGCATTCTATAGAATACCTAGGAATTCTATAGAATGCCGGATATCATACATTGCCGGTAACATATACACAAAATTGGAAAGTAAAGGTATGTAGGAAAATATACATAATTCAGAAATTATAGGATAGGTTTAATTATAATTTAATTAAAATTTTTACATATGTTTGAATAATTTACAAAAGTAAAAAAAAACCGGTTCGAACCGGTTCGAACCGGTTCGGAGGTACATTGAACCGGTAACCGAAATAATAAAAAAATAAAAAATTGAACCGGAACGAAAACCGGAACTTTATTTTCTGTGTGAACCGGAGCCGAACCGGTTCGAGAAATAGTACCGGTTCCACTCCCTGCTTTTAGTCGATAAAATCAAAATCTATATAATGACGTATATAATACTTCATTTTCTCTGTAATAAATATTATTTTAATAAAATCGAAAAAACAAAAATATTTTGTCAAATAACATTATTCTTTAAACTTGTCATAGAAATATCAACTCAAATACATTTAAAACAAATTTATAACATAATATATTGAATTGTATCACGAGAGTGACTAGGCGTGAGTAAAAAATACAATCCGTGAGTAAACGCAAGAAAAAAATACTCACACGCCCAACTTAATTCGATTTTTTTTATTTGTAGAAGCCTATGAAGTTTAAACGACGGTTTTAGTAGAAAATTTCAACTCAGTAGAAAAAAACTCAGAAAATCACCTCCTAAAAAATCCTATCGAAAAACTATATGATTTTACAAATATGTTCTAGGAAGAAATCTGTCTACCTTAATTACCTACAAAAATGCCCGAGAAGATTCTCAGAATACCAGAACAATTCTAAAAATGGTAAAGTTAAAAAATATATCAACAGGTTCTAAATACTCATTAAGAAACAATTAAGAGAACAATTTCTCTCCACATTTGACAAAAAAAGACACACAATAGACACAAACATATGCTCGACTATTTTGGAGACGATGTACGCAAGAGGTTTCTTAAGATACACTTATCCTTTATACAGGGAGGGACTTATAAATCGTGACCAAAATCTTACCAAAATCACTCAACAGGGTGTTTGGATTTTAGATTAAATTTACAACAATGTATTCTGCTTTCCATTCTATTATGTACAGTGCACCACTGATTTGAGACTACGGATTTTTGCTTAACGTGCTTGTAATAAATTATTAAAAAATAAAATATTATACAACTGTCATTTAAGTTCAATACCCTGTAGAAAGTATTTTGTTAGGTACTCGACTATTTTGGAGATGATGTACGTAAGAGGTTTCGTTTCATAAGATACACTTATCCTTTATACAGGGAGGGACTTATAAATCGTGACCAAAATCTTACCAATAGCACTCAACAGCAATGGTAATTAAATTCACAACCAAGTTTTCTGTTATCCATTCTATTATGTACTGATTTAAGGTAGATACTTGACCACCTTGGAAAGCTAAAAAATACAACATTTTCAATATTTTTTTTTCAGGCCCTGTATAATATATTACAATGATTTTTTTAACTTTTATTTGAAGCTTATAGAATATAAAAATACTTGATTTTTTTAAATTTCATTTTTTAACAACTATCCAGGAGGCGCCAAAGTCGAGGCCTCAAAAAAATGGTGTCCCATGGCAGACAGTTAATCTCAGGATTGGTGAATTTGAAAAAAAAAACGGTTTCTTCAAAAGAAAGGTCCCTTACGTGACAATTTACCACAATTTGCCAAAAATAAAATAAAAATAAAAAATGCCGGATGTTTGAAAAAAAAGTTGAAAAAACACCCCTGTTTTTCACTATTCTCTGCTAAAAAAAGGTTATAATTAATTATTTTTTGGCAAAATGTGGTAAATTGGCATACAAAACATTTCAACGAACAAAACAAGACCAAAATAATAGAAATCGGCCGAGTTGTTTCGGAGATTAACTGTCCGCCATTTGAAAAAAAGTCGTTTTGAGAAACAGCTGCCTAAAGTCAGTCAGCAAGTATGGAATAATGGAAGTACGCGAACACTTTCACTAATTTCACTATGTTAGAATTCGAATTTAAAAAAAATAGGGGGTGGTTTTTAAAAGTAGAAGAATTGAGAAAATGCAAAAAAATGAAAATCGATTTTTTTAAATTTACAAGGTGGTCAAGTACCTTAAGATCACAGATTTTTACTTAACGTGTAATAAATTATTAATAAATAAAATACACTTGTCAGTTAAGTTCGATACCCTGTAGAAAGTAGTTAGATTTTGGTCGGTTTAGAGAGGTTTCTATGTGGGTATATGAAGAAGGAACATCTTACCATATCTATGTGATTATTTGTGATGTATATCATCAAAAAAAATACGTCCCTGGATACGAGAGAGCATGCACTTGTCTCTAAGTCCCGGCGCGGCGATGGTGATTTTAACACAAGGGGTGGCGGATAAAAAGGAGACAAAATGGAAGCCACACAAAAGAGCGCCGGGTTACAAATGCGGTTGGCGTACTCGTCTGGGGTGAAATTAGAGCCCGCTTGTTTTCTGTTTCGTTTTGTCTGTTATATGCCCTTTCCTACATTCATACTGTGTACATCGCAGGAAAATCTTTGTTGGTTCTGACGGCGGAAATGTGAGTTTGCACGTGAAAACTGCGGTTCGTGTTCGATAGGAAATCTAAACATTAGATATTTATGCAATGTCAATAGTATTATATGATTGAATTCGTTTTAACTTGTAGAGCTTCATCTAACAAGGGTGGGTTTAAAATGCGGTTATAAATAAATACATAAATATAGAAATATAATATGTATCTACAATGTGTGTAGAAATACATAGGTGGGCACAGTTAATCGAAAAGTTAACTTCGTTAATCGTTTATTCGTTAATAAAAAAGTTAACTTCGTTAATCGTTTAAGCGTTAAAATTCCGTTAATCGAAAATACCGAAGTTAAAGTTAATCGTTAAAAGTTAACCATCAAAAATGTTTGAAGACCTTTTTTTTCATCAAACAACCAATGTAACATGTAACGGACTAAAGTTAACGGAAGTTAACAAAAGCGTTAACTTTTTTTTGAGTTAACCTAAAAGTTAATCCGTTAAGCATTTTGTTAACTTCGTTAATTAACGGTTAACGGATTAACGAGTTAATGTCCACCTATGTAGAAATAGTAAAATTAAGTTACATGTTATTTGGAAATATAAAATATTTCTAATTAATTCAATTTCATCTTTATTTAAAAAGTGGTTAGTAAATTAGTACCTACTCGTACTAATACTTATTGTGGCGAAATGTTGATCATTAAAAGTGAAAGAAGTAGATAATCCATTCATTTATATATAACAGTTATTACAGAGAAATAATTAAGTTCATATATATTTTATATAAAATTTTCTACGCTATTCATAAATATTTCAAGATAGCATAAAATTTAAAGACAAATAAACAAAATATTGTAAAACGTGTGCAAAATGAATTCCATTAATCACTGATAAAATTTATACAAAACTAACTTGCGGCCATTCATTCTTAACATAAAGCGGTCTGATTTATCACTGTCACTATTAGTCAAAACTACAAAACAGATACCTATATAACTTCATCAAAATCCGTTCTGTTTTATCTATATGTATTTGTATTATGTGAAAAGGATGTTCGCAAATAATACCCTTTTGAATATCTTTCAACCCCAAGCTATTATTATTCTAAAACGATTTTTTATTCTATGTCAATGGTTCTGAAACTTTTAATCGTGTGAATTTTATAATATACCTACATATTTAATTGCTTTGTTATATTTCATATAAGAAAATCAGTATACAGTATACATAGTATTAATGTATTAATTCTTAAAATAAATACATTATGTAGTACTTGTTAAATTAATAAACTTACGATAAGTAGCGGAAATAGATATTATTTCAAATATTAATATGAAATACTAATAAATAAATAAAAAATTGCCATACCAAGTGTAAGAAAAATTTCAGTAATCTAAAAGAATTATCTTTTAATAATCCTAATCGATTTTATTTAATTGTTCCCTTGAAATTTGAATTGGATGTTCTTAAGAATTCTCTCTTTTGAACGTCAAGAAAATGAACCAGAAAAAAATCCAATTAAAAAATAATATATGGATCATTGCCCCATGACAATTCCACATCCTACCAGTAATCCATATTAGGTGATAGTTGTTCCGTTTCTATTAGTTCCAATTAAAAAAATAATCTTCTACATACAGTGTATTAAAGCCAACCAATAAAAACATTTTTTTTCCTTTTTATTTGTATTCTCCATTAAAGAAAATTCAATAAATATTGATATTTATCAGGGAATATACTAGTACATATTTCATAACATCACAAATGTCGCGCCACCAAGTTTAAAGACCACTGCCGTTCACGTCACTGCATTAAAATTCAGTTTGTGAAAATCCAATAACCAGGAGTGAGCACATCCACAAATCATTGGAAAAAACAGATATGTGTTTGTAAAAAGAAAACACAGCTGACAGATGATACAAGCCTACACAAACATCGCCGATGTATATTTTTCATCAACTCTTCCAGCCATAGCTACTACATTTATCACTGTCTGGATTCGAACCAGAGACATACTAGTAGTTATACTGTTGTTGCATATACCTAGGGATGGTAAAGATTAAAGATACATGGACTTTTTATTCTATCACATCTATGTTTTGATACTGGTATATCGATAATAGTGTAGTACTAATACTAAAATCAATACTATAATATATGCGGTGAATAAATGTACTTAATAAAAACAAAATCTAGAATAGTAGTTGGTTGCATATAAGAAATAAATAAATGAAACATATTTAGTAAAGCTTTATTTTTTTAAACGTTCGGTTTTTATTTTTTATTATTTAATCATATTATAAATACAAAGTTTTGTAATCAATTCCTCATTATATTTAATTTTTTGTTGTTGTTTTATAAAAACTTTAAAGATTTAAAGAGGTAAATCAAGACAAAAAAAAGCTTCTCGTATCTTCGATGCGACGAGGAAGCAATACAAAATAGGTTTACAAGATCACATAATAAGAATTTTGTTAGAAAAATAACAACGATTAATGTTTGTTTCTGTTGTATATTTTATGTGTATTTTCTATTAAATTCTTCAGCATTTTTTATTTATATTATTATAAAATAATTTTTTTAAATAGACTCTTCTTTACGAACGTTTCGATTAACATTTTACTGTGTTACAAAAGGTGAAATAAAATACATAATATTATTGATGCAGCGTCAATTTAAATATCAAATGTCATCAAAACTCGACTGGATAGATTCCAGATAGTTAGTTTATAAAAAGTAATAATAGAGAAAACTTAGTACCTATTGATTTTATTTTATAAATTGAATTAAATTTTGTTACCATTATCTATAAAACTGTAAATATATGTGAAATATATATTTTTTTAATATTATGTTATCCCTATATATATGTAGTACGAGTACCACACGGTATTACTTCTAATAGTTTAGTGATGTAGATAATGTACTAGAGATTTATACAACGTTAGGTTATATTAAGATCCACTTTAGTCACTCCAGTGTTTTTCTGTTTATTTAAATGTGTGAGGATTACACTAATGGTGTGTATTTTTCATCGGTTTGTCTGAGTTTTAGCTTCGGGTTTCAAGGTACATTTATCTTTGTCTAGAATTGAATTACTCTGAATACAAAACATTCAAATATTGGTCTACTGCAGTTCTAGTACCACTACACAAATGTTTTATGTATAGTTTTAAAAAACATTATTTTTGTAAAAACGTATATTCATATCATAAATGAAACTTTATATGATATGAACAGAGTTATTTTTATATAAATATAAAAAAGCTCATGTGCTGAATATTTTGTAATCAAATTTTATTATAAAATAATTGAAAGTCATGTAATATGTAGTTAATATACATAGTTTTAAATAATTATATCATTATTTTCAAACAAATAATGTCGTACTTCATAAATAAATAAATATATAAAAATAATTTCGAATTTCACTTGAAGAGATTTACATATTATAAAAAGAAGTAAGAAAAACAAAATTAGATCAGTGGTATCTAGTTTCTATGGTTAACGGGTTAGAAATAACAAACCACTGCGGTAAATTTACTGAAGCGTAATTATCAAGAATTTATTTGCCCTGCTCTCTACTCAATGTATACAAGTACATACAATAATTATCCTCTTGTATAAATTAAAGAACGTATGTAGTTCTTCTCTCATTCCAGTTGTATAAACTCTACTAATATAACATTAAATATCAAGTAATTTCATTGAAACATAAATCTTATTACATACTTACTATTTAAGATGTATCATTATAATAATTTGTAATTGTTACTTGAAAAATGGAGAAACTGTGGTTTAGAATTTGTAATTGTACAACTATCATCATTTCTTACCCCTTATATTATAATTATTATGATTTTGTGTCGTTTTACAGGCAATATAATCCATTTTTGAATTATAAATTTTTTATTGTTTCGAGTAAATTTTAAAATTACTGAACCGATTTTGACGGTACTTTCACTGTTATAAATGAATTTAAGATATATACCATCATTACACTGAGCAGTAACAAGAGTTAATAGCGCAGTAGGGAGGTTTCCATTAGATTGCATTAGCATATTAATCAATTTGAGCAATATTGCGAGTCATATACTTATGCCCGGTATTATCAACCAATTTAAAGCTCCTTTAGCGCTAAATGCTCCTTTAAAGTAAATTTGGTGTATTACAATTGTGATTTAAAACAATATTTAAGCTCTCAATGAAAAATAGACATAATATACGTTGTAAAGAAATACTGCCGATAGTTTAAAATCTATTTAATCAAATGTATTATGCTTGGATCTGTTGATAATATGACAGTTAGTTAAAGGAGCATTTAGTTAAAGTTGATAATACTAAGCGTTACTCCCAGTTTTATCAAAGTCTATTATTTATAACAACCAGGTAAATCTCCAAATATACCAAACAGAATCCAACGTTTGCTATATAACCAAACTGTCAATATAAACAAATGAGTTAATTAACGAAGTTAACAAAATGCTTAACGGATTAATTTTTAAATTAACTCAAAAAATTTTTAACACTCTTGTTAACTTCCGTTAACTTTAGTCCGTTACATTGGTTGTTTGATGACAAGTAGGTACATAAGAAAGTTGTCGAAATAGCGAAGAAGATGTCTTCAAACATTTTGGATGGTTAACTTTTAACGGTTAACTTTAACTTTCGTTACATTTTCGGAATTTTAACGGTTAACGAAGTTAACTTTTCGATTAACTGTGCCCACCTATGCAAATGATTAACAGATATAAGAATTTACTAATTTCATATGTTAAAATTTTAGTATTTTATGAATTTAATTATGATCAACAAAACATGATTTTTTAATAAGATAAAAAAGATGTAAAGTGTTGCTATTTTTTTGTAATTTTTTTAATTTAAATAAAACTGCTAAAGTTGAAGGAAAGTTAAAAACAAAATCTAAATAAATGTTATCAACCTTAATACAAAATTAAATATTTAGATTAATCTACTACTACTACTTTACCGTAGCCAACATAACAGCATGTATAAAACTATTTTCCTCTTTTTCATTACGTTTTCGCCGTAAACCTGCATTTTAATCTCAGAGAATTGCAACATGTCTTGAAATAAAACTGATGTTTCATGTACTCTTCTCTCTACGTGGATATATCTGGTCTGTTTACAGCAAAAGCAATTTGTACCTGGTTTATTTTTGATCATTACCAGACTTAATATCCATTAAGTTAGACTTGTATAAATAAATATTATTAATTGAGAGAAGTTGAAAATAACATCTGTTGTAATTTGACGAATGCATTTGTTAATTTTCTTTTGAATTTTCTCGATATAGATCAGTTTTTTAATTTACTTAAAAATATAGTATATACTCTTAATTTAAAAGTTCTGGACCAATATTTAGATAATTATTAGTTAATCAGTTACTCTCTTACATATTACATCAACAAATCTCTTTTGAAAAAGACTTTTCAAACGTTACTTTGTATAATTAAATAATTATAGAAATCGTATTAATATTTAAAAGAAATAGTTCGACATATTTTAAATATATGGTTAATATACATAGTTAGACATAGCAACTTTTGATAATGAACTTTTGGACATGACTAGTTTTAATAGCAAAATACTTGGACATCACTAGTTTTATTAATAAACAACCAAAGAGGAGCTCTTTGACCGAGAGTCGAGTTTCCAAATGGTTTTACTTAGTTTTCAGACTGGTTTTTCATATAGTAATATTGGATATGGTTATGGCTACACCTTGTATTTTTAAAAACGAATTTTCAATCGAAAAGGAATGTTTGCTCTGGTCAATTTTTGAATTTTTCAAATTCTTTTTGAAACGGTGCAAACTAGATAAAAATGTTTTAGATAAAACTTAAAAGATTTTATTTAAAATATTTTCTTAAATAAAATTAGAAACACCTACATTGTTCACTCCCACAGTATTACGTATAAGAAGGTCCCGTGACACACATGACAGCTTTTTGGAATTGTTATGAGTCAATCTTCCTAACCTTGAAACATGAGTATAATATACTCATATGGTACATTTTCAAACCATTAATCATTCTATAAAATACCGCTAGATAAATCTCGACATAATCTTGGTTTAAATTAAGAATATCTACTCAAATGCATGACAAACCTGTCTCTATCTATAAATCCATCTTCATAAAAACAATGGCTATGTTTTATAGATAGTGGGCGTAGCACATCGGTGTATTATAGCTATGTGTGCATTCAGTCAGTATAAGCGGTAATCTATATAAGATTTAAAGATCTCTTTGCGCTTCTAAAAGTCATGCTTCTCACACAAACACACACACGCACACAAACCCCTGTCATTCCAGATACGGTATTTTTAGCTCTCGCGTTTGTATTTTACCCTTCTTGTTGGATATTGTAGTACTACTCTCTTCCATTTCTTTCTGTCTCATTTAAACAGATATACATCGTATCTTGTTCATCCATCTCGTTCTATCTCATTCAAATATAAAAAGAAGCGTTCGTGTTATCTGACAAGTTTCATTAAGTACATTGATTATAAAATACTTGTGATATTCTTTGGGACAGAATTGCTGAATATTATCAACAGATGCGTGACGAAAATTGGATTCTTGAAGGTCGGATTAATAAATCTAATTATTTGTGATGCTTGAGTGCTGCATTTGTTGGAATTCTGAATTGAAGATCATGGCCTACTGGTAGATCGTAAGAATAGCAGGTCATATATAAAATATATTATCTATGAGCTTTATTTTTACATTTGATGTCAAATTAAGCGTCCACTCATTCACAGAAAATATTCAGCACCCATTTTAAATATTATGTAACCTCATTTGTGATAAATGTACGTATTATTTAAATCTGAAAACAGATTTTATATTGTTTATGCCATTACTGAAATAATGCGTGTAGAAAATAGATTTTCGGCGCGATATATATCGTCGCTTATCTAACAACACCGCTCAAGTCGAAAATTAGCGGTTTTTACATTTTAATGTCATTGGATAGAGCTACTCATTGCGCGTCGATCTACCAATCACATTCTAGACGTTTCGGACAATAAGAGACCAAAATTCAAAAAATAGTGACAGCGCGCAAGCCGGTAGCTTATATAAAATATACACGGTTTTTTCGTTCTCCTGTAAAGTTGGTCAAAATGACTTGTTGTTAGATAAGCGACGATATAGCTCTCAATTTAAATAGAAAACAGTCAGCAGCAACTTAAATATTGAAGTTAGATATATGGTATTCTGGACTTTTATGTAGACCTAATTGAACTCTACAAAATTGCCATGTATTTTAATGTATTTCTTAAAGTTTAGGAATACGTTGATACAATTTTAATCAAAATCGGTTCAGTATTTTTTAGATTATCTCAGACACAAGCTCACCCACACCCAATAAGATTAAAAGATTACATAAAATCTCTGTGTTTAATTCATAATTAATTAAAATGTACCTACACATTAACTGAATTTCTTGGTAATTCTCAATACTTCAATCATCTTGATTTAAAAAATTTAATTTGTAAATGGAATAACATATAGACACTTACGTCTTTGTAAATCGCATTGAATAAAATCTTCATTGGGTAGAATTTGTTTTATTATTAATTCAGCTCACGTTTTCGCGGATAATACAACCAAAGTTTTTTTTCTTAATACAATCGGAAAAAAGAAAACATTTTAAAAAGAAGAGAACAAAGAACTAGTTTAGTATGCTACAAAAATATCAAGAACAGAATAAGTATGATTGAAATGTGTTATATTTTTTTATATAAAACGAACAATATTTATTCAAAACTAAAGTTGAATAAAAGTAAAACTCAGGATAAAGAAAAGATCAAGACAAAGAAAGTTTATTGTGTTTATTTACTAACAAAAAACTTTATTTGGAGCATAGCTCAAAAGTTTATTGTGAATCTTGGGTTTATTGAAACTAACCGGATATTCTAAATAATGCAAATTTTAATATCGCTTAGAAAACTTTGTAATAACTGTTTTTGTATTATAAGTATACATATATTTGATTATTTTACCTTTATTTAAATAGATATATATATTTTTTAATTTTATAATATAATTATCCCAGGGTATTTCTGGCGAGAAAATACATATTGTAAATATATTTTTTATTAACTGATGCAGGATATATTTTTCAAGGTTTTGTAAATATTTTGAAATAATATCTATGATATCAGAAATCTGTCTACAAAATAATAAAAGCCTATATAAACATTAGCCATCGTTCTCATAAGAAAAAAATAAACATAATTCACATGTGCAAATATCTGAACCACTTCCGTTCAACAAAATAAATATAATTATGTAAAACATAAGGTCCCTAAATATACACATACATATATATCATCAAGAACTAAATAAACATTTATAAGTTCTTATTAAAAATAACTTATATAGAAACAGGACTCATGCAGTGGCGTAACATACAATGGACAATTCAAAATATTTATATTCTTCAAAATCAAGTTTTTTTAACTAAAAAAACAGTTGAAATCAATATTTAAAGCTGTAGAAAAAATACAATTAAAACTATGATTTCTTGGAATTCATCACGCTAATTATAATTCTCTGAAATATACGACACAACAAAAGGACAAAACTTGTACCCAGAAGAAACAGTACTGAAATATCAAAATAGTTCAAATTCACGAGAAACATAAGTTTTAAAGGTTAATTTTTTTTCCTGGGTCAAAATTGCTCAGGCTTCGTCAACTGGACATCTCCGACAGCGTTAATTCAATTTTTTATTTCCAAAGTATTGAGACATGCTTGTTTCATTATAAATAAAATCTTAATTTCTGCACAGAAAAAAACTGTATTGGACGAAGAAAACCTTGTTTTGTATATAACGAAAACAATATTTTCTTAATATAAAAAACATACTCTTAATCCAACTACGTTATTCCTTCGTTCAAGAATACTATAGTTGGTTTAAGAGATTATTGCTTATCTTAGAAAAATATTGTTTTCGTTATATACAAAACAAGGTTTACTTGGTTTGAGAAACCCCTTTTACCAGTGTAGCCTGGGTTATTGTAAATTTGGAGAAGGGGACTATAAAATATAAAATACCCAGTTACGCCACTGCTTATTCTCATTAAAACACAAAAACTTCAACATCAAATTTGTTTGTGTCAAAAAATAACAAAGTCTAAATCGTCTAAACAAAATATCCGTCTAGACGTCAGTAACGCAGTTATAATTTAATTAATTAGAATAAAGGTTTTTAGAAAATGTGTTGTCTTGAAACTGGCGACTGTCTTATAAATATAGTCGAGTTAAACTATTCTTTCAACGGGATATAAAAATAAAATAACAACCGAACACTTTAACAATGTAAACATACTAAATTTTTATCGAGTTTTATTACAAAGTGTTTACACTTAATAATGGAGTTACATAATAGGTTAAGAAGAGTACATAGTAACTTACTGATCATGCCAATCTTTTAAATGAGATCTATACAAATATTTAGTTCGTTATGAAGCTGCACCAATTCAATTCTAGGAGCTAGAAATATTTGTGATAAAAAAATCAAGTATCGCTGACATGCGAGCTAAAGTATTAATTGTATAGTATACTATTATTATGTCTAGAAATGTATGTTATAGGCATGCATGCATACAGGATATATGCAGAGATATGTGCATATGTACATATGTTAAAATATATGTAATGGAATCAATGATAAGAAAATTAACATATACAATTTTTTGTGCGTGCATTACGTTTATTTATTTTTCACATTATGTAATAGAGAGAATGATTTTTTAGACATCTGTACGTAACATTTCCAACTGATGTTGGCTTATTTGTCATGTCACTTTGTGTATGTGATAGCTACTTGTCAGGCTCGGAGATGTAAACTTTGATAAAGGAGTGGGGGATTTTTACATAATGGGTACGATTTTATGTTTTTAAATAAAAAATTCTGGATTGTTCTACGGAATGTCTTGTTTTATGATTATTAGTTATGAAAAGTATATTTTTGAAGTACTAGGACTAGTTAATTGGAATTACCTCAACAAATTTTAATATTCGACACGTTTTAATTTGCGTGAGTAGATTACTTTACGTCGATTATGCGTGAGAGAGATGAGTAAATGTATAATAGAAAGATAGATGAATACCCTACAAGTCAGTTTACTTTAGTGTCAAGCTACGTGTTTTGTAAATGTTTTTTTTTTGTTAAAAGAATACGTTGGATTATTAATTTAACAATCGTTTACAATACACATTTAATTTGATTTGCATAGTTAATGAAAACAAAAGACGTTTCACTTCAACCGTGCGCTTATTTAGGTGAGGAACACACCACTTTTTGTAAATAAGTGTACACAAAATATTTCTTTTAAAAATGCATCGTTCAAGCGAACAATTAAGCACATAATTTTTTTTTGTTTTATAAAATATATCTTTGTTGATTTGTTAAGCAAAAATTACATATCTAATTATAAGTAATTAATGTTTTTAACTGAATCGTTCGAAAACCAACAGAAGCAATTTTGAAAAAAAAAGTTAAAGTAAGGATATCCTGCTTGAAGAATATGACAGTGTAATCAATTATTCATGCATTTGACGTAATATAGAGGCAAAACACTTTTTTCTAGAAGAAACGTTAAATTATCCTGTTTAGTTACAGAACTCTAAGAAATTAATTTTCCCTGTAGAATTAAGTAAAAAGTGTCCTATATAGTTTCTATATTTATACACTGCCGTGCAAAAGTCTTTGGACACCTGCGATCTCGAATGTAAATATACAGATTTCAGTCAATAAAAATCCCCAAAATAACGAAAAGAATATGTTTACTCGCAGTGATTACTCGCAGTAATAGTAAAAAAAAAAAACAATTTCTCGTTCGCTTATAAGACACTGTGCATCGATACTTTCAACTTGAGTAAACCTGACTTTTGCACGATAGTGTACTCATATAAAAAACATAACACTGCTGTGACTACTTTCTTGTGATATCAGTCAAATTGATATCTTAATATTTACAACAGCAAAAAACAATCCTAATCATACAACACCATGCAACAAAAACACAGGAACGCAGTAATATCAAGGGTTAAAGTCTCTAAACGTTTTTACTTATTTAAAAATACACTAAGTTGCAGTCGGCAGCAACAAACTGACACAGTGGCACTTAAGTTTATGTCCGCCACTTTATTTACTGTAGGCGATGAGCCCGTTAAGTGGAGAAACAACAAGTATATGATTCAGTAATTGGCGAACTTGGGATGAACGGACGCGTACTGTTTTTATTTATGTTAGCCATGAGCGTGTACTGAAATTTTTGTCTAACTAAAATGCTATACTCTCTTTGCAGATATTTTTACCTATTATATTAAGTAATAAAATAATAATAAAGTAGAAACCGGTTATAACGACATCAAAGGAACCGGTCATATAAGGTAGTTTTAGTCGTAATAACCGGTAAAAATGCAATCATATGGGATTCAGTTTGACTTTTATTTTGAGTCGTTAAAACCGGTTTCTACTGTAGCTTATTATATTGGGTACTCTTAATATTTTTCATCATGGATAAAACTGTGGGATAATTAAAACCAATTAACTTTAATAACTGTCAATTTTTTATTTTCATTCATAGCAAGTTTTAAAATCTACAATTTGAAAAATAATTATTAGGTTATCAAATTGATGAAACTTTCTAAAATAAGCTGCAACTTTTCTTATTTATAGATTTAAATAGATTTGTTTTTTTATTAAAACCAATCGATATTATTCCAGTTAATATGAAAAATCTATTCCAATATGTTCCTTAAGAATATGTAAATTTTAAAGGAGGTGCTGAAGAAAATTTAAAAAATAATGTTCCTTTTATCAACATACACATGCAAAAAAAAAACGAGAGTGTAACACACGACCAAGCAAAGCCTGCTTGTGATATACAATATGAGATTAATTTCACTCGTCATTAGTTTGGCTTATTACAAAAATGTGACTACCACAAAAAAAAATTATTGTAAATGATATTTTTATACTATATACAAAATACATGGACCGTTTTCTGTAGAATCCATTTCGTCAAAGTGTATTCAACATACATCAAAGAAATTCCACATAATAAACCCCTACAAAATGTACCTATGTTATTTTATATATGAACACGAAGACTACTTATGTAATTTGATTTCGTCTGAAGTTTTCAAATCTAATTATTCTGTTATATACAATTTCGATTATTTATGTATACACATATAAGTTTTCCTTTTACTAGAATTATATTGTTCAAACGTGGTACTAAATTCTAAGTAACAAAAATTAAAAAATAAACTAGTATTTTATTGATTTCAGACATATTTACCATTATTTAATATTTGGTTCAGAAATTTAATAAAAATACTTTAAGAAGCATTTATCTTACCTATTGATTAAAAATAAAATTATACACCTTAACTTTAATAGAAATTCCAGGCTGAAACTATTAGGTTACTGATGAAGACTTCATATGAAGTCGAAACACGTGTCGTTGTAATTAAGGTTCACTTATATAGTTTTAGTGATTTCTTCAAAGTTATATAAAAATTAATTGCCTAAATATATTAATGTAAATTTTATCATTTCATTAAAATAACAAAAACCTACAGAAAAAGATACAAATTGCATTTAAAATATCAAAATGTGAAAGATAATTGTTCACAAAATACGTCATCGTAACCACATAAAATAAAAAGAAAAATATACCGCACAAGAATGGAATCCCATTTCCGACACATGCACAAAACCGGAAATTTCCTCACTTTCGATCTTTATCCCTCAAACGTATTTCCTTGACTTAAAAAGAAGAATACATACTTTTGAAATTTCTCAATACAGTTGAAACTTAATAAAAAATCAATACGTAACATATTTCAATGCGTCTATTATTATTCCTTTCTTTGAAATGTACGTACGTATATTATACATTTTCCAATATTTCCATAAAATTTCCTTTGAAACCGAACCTCTCGTTCAAGTCAATAAAACCTGCGAAGTTTATATAGAAAATATATAAAACAATTTATCGAGCAAACAAGAAGCGGGTCTGAAAGTATTATGATCAAACTTTACTGTTTCAGTTTGTAGATTACAGTTTATGTAATCAATTTTAATGGAAAAAGAGGAGAGGATTAATTCTAATCTATCCCGTTTTCGATCAATTTTCATTAAAGTGTATTTTAAAAATATATCAATAATAAACCTGTTCGTAGAATTTCAAAAGCGATCGTGTATTGTTGTTTGATGTTATTTTTATTACGTATAAATAGAATAGAAATTGTTTTATTTCCAATATTTGTTATATTGCTTGTTATCGATGATTTTCATTTATATTAAAGTAAATAAAATACTAGGTAAATAAAACTTTTTAAAACTCGACTACGCTAAAAACATTTCAATATAAAAGTTATAAAAGAAAGAAGTTTCACAGAACAGACATAGTCGCACTTCTATAAAATTAATTTCATGTATTTCTTCCATACCTTTATGTGACGTGCGAAATTTCTTCCTTTTTATAACTTTTTGGTTGAAATATTTTAGTCGAGATTTAGTTTTTAAACTTTTATTATAATTAAGACTTTTTTAGATTTATTAACAAATTACTGGCATACAATTACGATTTTGTTGTAGATAATACAAACAAGTAATCAAATATATTTAAGTATCTATCTGAAATAATAAAATAAATAAGTAAAGTACAGGTATATCGGTTTCGATTATAATCATCCTTTTTCCTATATATGTTATATATTATTGAAATCTTATATTGAAGCCCTTTAATTTGATACCCATCATGATAAATTTTGATTATTTTTTTATCTACAACTTTATGACGCCTCACGGTTGCCATTTTGAATTTTATAAAATATAGCCTATGATACGCAAAAAATCAAGACAAATCTAATAATATCTCATTTGTTGAAATCGATCAAGTAGTTTAAGCTCTACAAGAGAACATATAAACTTACATACATACATACAAACATAGGCTGCCAAAATCATAACCCATCGAGTAGTCGAGTAAAAATTTAAATCAATGTATTTATTTTCAAAACATTTAAGTATTCCAAATAAACGCTCCCATAACATAATAAATAGTACACTCTAATGTTGTTAAGAGATATTAGAACGTTTTTTTATAAATAAAATAAAAACGCATTCACACATTCCGAACACGCAGCTATTAAAATTCTTCAAATGTTTTTTACCAAGAAAATACTTTTATTTATCCAAAATAGAAAACGTCCAATTCCAATAATAACAATGTCTAACTACAAAAAAAAAACTAAATAAAGCGTATTTCGTAACTTTCTAGAGCTTTAAAAGTTTAAAAAATATCAATATTTTCTTCATCTTTATGCCCTGTTACCACACTTATTATAAGCCATCAAATTTTTGTTAAGAAATTTTTGTTTAAATTCTTTATTTTGGAAATAATCTGCTGGAAAGTCCTTAAAAAACACCCGGTATATCAAAATATATAAAACCAGGTCAAGTTGTAGCAATCACAAATTACTCACAAGTTCAGAACGCTGCTTTTGCTTTCATCGTTCCGCTAAATCTCGATACTTGTAAAAGAGATACGTGCAAAGATACACCTCAGCTTTTAAATCACGTTATGCTTACTTTATAACAGGTAGTGGCGGTATCTTTGCTTCAACGTTTGTAAAACACATACTTAGACGTGAATGTTTCTTGTTACATGTGTGTGTCTGTGCTTTGGATATTATTGAATTATTCAACCCCCATCTTTAAGAGATATATATTTTTCTATAAACAATTCAAGAAGTTATAAATCATGCATAACGGATGCATTTTTTATACTCTTTCGAGTAGATAGATTTCAGATATTAATTCAATTTTTAAATTTTAAATTCAATTATTTATTTTAATTATATTAAAATAATTTTTAAGATATTTTGGTATCAAAAATAATATACATATTTATTGGGTTAGTAATGAATATATATATTAGGGTGGTCCTTATTTATAGGTGAAGGATTTTTTTTTGGATATTTTAAACTCCGTACCCCCCAAATTTGTTCGTTATCATGAGACTTGAATTCCTGTTAAATTTGGTCATGATCAACCAACCCCTTCCCGTGCCGACTTAGGGTTGAAAAAAGTCCAAATAGGGTTGTTTTATTGTTTTTTGCGTTTAATTAAAAAAATATAGCAATTAGCATAAATATGTATAGAACATTTATTGTAGAGCATAAAATTGTCTATAAAAAATGTTCTTATAGTATACCACGAATATCTATTATTTTCCATGAAAAATAATAAATTTTATTTGAAAAAAGTTATTTGTTGACGGTAACGTAAATATATTATATGAATGGTAAGTCCAGTTAAAGAAGCATTTTGACAAGAAATTTTAAGGAACAAGCAATGTTATTGTTGATTATTATAGATTTTGGTGCCGAGAATTCGAAAAAAATAACCCGGACTAGAAAAAAGTTGTACAACACCCTTAAAAATGGGGTTGAAGGGTGAAATCCCATTTCCACGTGTATTTTCAATTTATTTCAAAATGTAAAGCAACAATAGTATATTTTTATGGTTGACATTTGTTGGGGACACTGAGATGAATCGATTGAGACCACATATACTGAATTTGACCCAAAATTACCCCTTCTAAAATGTTTAATATAGGTAAAAATGCTTATTTTTGGTGAAAATAGTTTAAAAATTAATAACATCCGTTAAAATCATCCAAATGACTCGAAATTGGTCTCAAATTGTTCCTGAAATTCCAAAGAATAATGATTAACCATAATTTAAAAAAAATATTAATAGTTTAAACAATGAAAATTGTTAATATTTAAGGGTAAGTGACGTAAATTTTTGAAAAATTGTCATTTTACTAAAATTTAATTAAAAACATAAGGGTTAAATATTTTTTTATAAAATCAACGTGAATATCTTCAATTTGTAATTACAAACAAAATGAGACACCCCCCCCCCCCAAAAAAAATTAATCACTTGAACGGATGTAATTCCACACTAAAATGCACCACATTTTTGTTGTATACAATTTAAATAAAATACATTTTTTTAAATAAAACTGTAAATTATGATTAAAACATACTTTTATGTATGCTTTAACGTAAACTACAAGTTTATGCATTAATAAAGGCTCATATGAGTGCAGAATAATGTATGCGAAAGTGCATAAAAATATATTATTTCAACAAAACAAAAAAAATCGGTTAATTTTTGTGTGGAATTGTATCCGTTCAAGTGATTAAATATTTTTTGGGAGGGGCTCATTTTGTTTGTATATACAAATAGAAGATATTCACGTTAGTTTTACAAAAGAAAATATTTAACCCTTATGTTTTTAATTAAATTTTAGTAAAATGACAATTTTTCAAAAATTTACGTCACTTACCCTGAAATATTAACAATTTTCATTGTTTAAACTATTAATATTTTTTTAAATTATGGTTAATCATTATTCTTTGGAATTTCAGGAACAATTTGAGACCAATTTCGAGTCATTTGGATGATTTTAACGGATGTTATTAATTTTTAAACTATTTTCACCAAAAATAAGCATTTTTACCTATATTAAACATTTTAGAAGGGGTAATTTTGGGTCAAATTCAGTATGTTGGTCTCAATCGATTCATCTCAGTGTCCCCAACAAATGTCAACCATAAAAATATACTATTGTTGCTTTACATTTTGAAATAAATTGAAAATACACGTGGAAATGGGATTTCACCCTTCAACCCCATTTTTAAGGGTGTTGCACAACTTTTTTCTAGTCCGGGTTATTTTTTTCGAATTCTCGGCACCAAAATCTATATATAATAATCAACAATAACATTGCTTGTTCCTTAAAATTTCTTGTCAAAATGCTTCTTTAACTGGACTTACCATTCATATAATATATTTACGTTACCGTCAACAAATAACTTTTTTCAAATAAAATGTATTATTTTTCATGGAAAATAATAGATATTCGTTGTATACTATAAGAACATTTTTTATAGACAATTTTATGCTCTACAATAAATGTTCTATACATATTTATGCTAATTGCTATATTTTTTTAATTAAACGCAAAAAACAATAAAACAACCCTATTTGGACTTTTTTCAACCCTAAGTCGGCACGGGAAGGGGTTGGTTGATCATGACCAAATTTAACAGGAATTCAAGTCTCATGATAACGAACAAATTTGGGGGGAACGGAGTTCAAAATTCAAATGTTCAAAAATAAGGACCACCCTAATATATATATAAACTTTTTTTTATATTTTTCAATATTTGAGAACAGTCAGAATATAAACAAAACATTTTTTCAAAATATATATGTATAAGAAACCTTTAAAATTAGGAAAAGCAAAAACAAAACATAATATATATACCTACATAATGTTATGATAATAAAAAATATATGTAAAATACTGTAAGCAGCTTTATTTTTTATGTTTGCCTTGCATCGACAAAGAAAACAGAAAACATAATAAATCCTACTAAATTATTTAACAAGTTATTTGTATTAAATTTTGTACAAATTCAACGATGTAATTATTTTTTGAAAATACTAAAAATCTAAATACTTAAATTACTACAAAAATCTGGCCCAATTTAAAAAAAGGGGTGGAAACGGCGATATTTATCAAAATATTTCTTATCGTGTTTGATTAACAAATATAAAAAATTAGTATTTACTATTGGGTCAAATGTTTAAAAAGATTAAGCTACACTGCTAGAAAGGATTTCTCAAACCAAGTAAACCTTGCTTTGTATATAACGAAAACAATATTTTCTTAAGATAAGCAATAATCTCTTAAACCAACTATAGTATTCTTGAACGAAGGAATAACGTAGTTGGATTAAGAGTATGTTTCTTATATTAAGAAAATATTGTTTTCGTTATATATAAAACAAGGTTTTCTTGGTCCAATACAGTTTTTTTTCTGTGTATTTATAAAAATGATATAATTTTTCAATATTAAGTAACTTTTAAATTTTAGAATTGACCACACCAATTTAACAAAGGACGTCAAAATTAAATTATGAATTTAAATCATGGAATAAAAAGTAAAAACCATTAAAAAATAAAACCTAAACAAATGTTTTATCCAAGAAAAACTATTCCAGATTACTGGATTTTCTTCAAAAAAATATTAGCAATATCTGTAAATGAATTTTTTTTAATGAAAAAAAGATTTTTCTATAACTTGTATATATAGTTAATTAAATAAAAATTATAATTATATAGTAAATAAATTATTTTATCTATATAAGATTATGGATGCCTTTTTAATTTTCAAATCTTACATCACACTGAATTTTATTTAAATCATTCTATTTTAATCTAATCTTGGTAAACCCTAAGAAACTACAAATACTGCCAATCAGTAGACCTATTTTCATATCCGTTAAGAAGTACAATTACCTCTACGATGGAATTTGTACAATCAAGTCAAGCAATAACCTCAATGCACATCTGTATCCGATATCAATTAATATAAATAAACATACTATAATAATAGAATAAACGCGTGTCTATCTACTTGACAACGTTTAGCAGAAACCGGTTTCTTGTTGCAATTGTTCCAGTTATTCCGTCCTCGTGTTATCGGTACTCTGCTGTCGCGCGCCCGTCCGCAGTATGACTCAACTGTCCGCCACTTTCTTGCACGAGATGAAAGTGGCTGGAGAAATTCTCTATCGCCAACGAATCGCTCTTGGCATCAATAATCGAGGTTTAGTTTGTTTTCACTTTTAGTTCACTAATTACAGAGTATTGATGTATATTTTAAAACGGTTTTTTGCAGAATTATATAATTAATATATGGTATTCGTATAAATTGTATTTTACAAGATTCAAATAATTTTATTGTTATTAATTAATTGTTTTTAAAGTAAAATTTTTATTTTTTAAATCAAATACGTCTTGAAAGACATGACTCCAGAAAATTAATTTAAATATAGTAAGATATTTTAGGATGATCAGATTACAGATTATGCAAACCCTGATTTTAGATTACGCCAACCCTAACAAACCCTGAGGAAAAAAATTACCCGCGTTAATACATCAAGACCTTCTTTTTTAATATACCTATCAAATTTTTAGTTTTGCGAGTTGATAATGAAGACCTTTTTTCGCAAACATTACTGTTGCCTTTTTTTAGTTCTCATCATTTTGACCAAACCTGGAGATGTTGTAACGAAAAACGGAGCCCGGAGAAACAGTATACAACCCCTGAGACTCCGGGTCAAAACCGGAGACCTGGTCACCCTACATATTATACATTCATAATTATCCTAGCTTATATCTCGAAGAAACAAGAGATTAGAATTTCTATAAACGTAGGTAGACAGAAAAACAAAAAGCTATGCATTCCCTTTTACCTGTATACACGTATACCTACTCAATTTGTTTGGAATATAGCGTTGTCTGAAATATACTTAAAGAAATCCAAATAAAGTACCACTTAAAATATAAATGTGAACTGAACATTTTCAATAACTGAAGCGTCGAAAACATTGGCGTAACTAGAAACTTAAAAAAGAGTGTAACAAATAATTATAGTACATAAAATCAAAACCGTCTTAAAACATTTGAGCAGCGTGGGCTGCCAAAATTGAGAAAAATTAACTACCCAAACAATGCATTGTTAAAAATACAAAATACATATTTACACATACCGGCACCCCCGAACGCCACGCGCCCTAGGGCTACAGCCATATTAGCCAATATAATTAAAATGAACATGCTTGTAATTGCAAGTACAAAGGCATGATATACAAATACCAATTATTTTTTGATTCTTAGTCAATTAAATTTTTTCTTCATTTTTTTATAAATCATTTAATGTACATAAATATTATTATAATTTAATAACATAAGTAATATATTCGAGATTTTAAACAAAAACTAAATTATTCATAGCCGTTTTATGTACGCCACTGGTTTCCAAGAAACTCAATACTAGATATAAAAGTATAAAAAGAAACCCTGTGCAATATATCAAATTTGAACTGTATTTTCTTTTTCCTGGGAGTTTCCTGCGGCTTCTTCCATTTATTAAAATCGTTTTATTTGTATCGACATTCTGTCATATCAGTCGCGCAGTGTTTTATTAGCTGATATTAACGCGGTCACATCCCAACAAAAAACAATGGAAATAACAACATTAACGTATATAAGCTCTTAATCTAATGCTCCATTTACACCTGACACTTTACCGAGCTAATATATGATTGATTTTAAAAATAATGAAATTAAATTGGTGATTTGTCAATTTAATTCGACATCTAAAATTAATGAAAATATTTATAATAAAATTTTAAAGAAATCAACAGCAATCATTTTATGTTAAAAAATATTTGATTATAATAATAAATTTTAATACATAATTATTTAAAAAGATTACACACGAGACAGCCTATTCTCGATCTCGTTTCGTGAAAATTCAAACTTTTGTTTCAAAAATCAAATTTTGAAATATAACGAATCTTACATATTTTACTTAAATTATTATTTATTCAAAATTACTAATTATTGATAATCTTCTATAAGCCCGAAAGCATCAAAATTTCATAGAGATTCGTCTCGTCTAAACTTCAACCAATCTCGTTTTGACAAAAGTCTCGTCCAGGCGTAGATAAATAATTTTTTATAACTACTTAAATTAATTACTTTAAATGTTGATATGTCAATTTTGTTACATCGGCCAATGATTTTATAGTGCCTTTGAAAATGGACATGTTTTGAATGAATTGAATGTGGCTTATGTAAAATAAAATTAGCCTACATTCAAAGAAGAGGATTTTCCTTTTGAATTTCGTACGCGTCTAATTTATTTGGGATTACTTGTCAAGAAATATACAATGAAGAAATAATACACATATTAAAATTCTTCAATTTAATTTAATAACGTGTATGTATGAGTTTGAAGTAATATATATTTAATTAATTTAATTAATACAAATATTTTCAATATTTTTTTACATAAAAATCTTCTTTGATTGGTTTTAGCGATTTTCTTGTTAAATGAAAGAAAACCCTAACCTATTTTTCATAATAAAACGTTTTCCACTGAATGTAAATCGAGAAATACTCGAAAACATAAGAATGTTTATTCAAATTAAACCATTATAAAATATGATTCAATTAACATATATTTCAAATAAAAATTCGAAGAATTACTTACATCAATAAAAACCACCCTAATTGTTTCTGCCGACTGCGTATATTTATTGATAATATTTTAGGGTGAATAAAAAGGAGTTCCATTTATATTTTGCTGATAATTCACAGCTACTTAACCATTAATCAGAATTCCGAAAAATATCACGCTCATTTTTATCCAATATATAATATTTATATTATTGTATATTTATGATTTATGAAATATTTATAAAATTTGTATAAAAGTGATAATGTTAAAAAATATAATCAAATAACAGGATTCTATGTATATTGTATAGGTATCTAAGATTTAAAATTTCGGAATGTTCTGATTAAAATAAATCTTAGAAGCTCAATTTATTAGTGAAAACAGTTTTTGGTAATTTCTCGAGATATTCACGTATGCCAACTGAGATTTTTACAGCACAAAATTACTGATTTGCTTAGTTTTTATTATTCTATTCATTTTGTTATTATATAAAGAAGGTATTAATTTAAGGTTTTGTCAATTTATATTAATCAAAAATTGATTAATTTTAAGTAAACTTGACAAAGCTTAATAAAAAGTTTTAAGTATGTATTTATGTATAATAATGTAAAATGTAATTTTATTATAAAAATACAGGTTAAAACATTTAAAAAAAATAAACCTTTTTTAAACACATTAACAAATAGTGAAATCAGATGAAATACATCTTCACATAAAATAAGAAAATAATAAAAACTATAACAATAAATAAAACAAAATAAGAATACAAGTTTCCAATTGTCACATTAACCTATATTGTCCCAACACAAACGAGGTCTATTGTAAACACATATACTACATACTTGTAGCTGTCAACGTTGATTGATTTTAAATTCTCTATATAAAAACTTACGGCAAGAAAAATGTTATTGTAACAATTTCAATAAAATCAGGTTTCTTATTCTTTATTAAATAATACAAGCACGATTTTTAAATTGAAAAAGTAAATCGATATTTTTGTTATTATGTATATTAAATTTTATGACTTTACCTTTTTTTACTTCACATTCAATAATAATTTAGTTATAAATAAATGTTTGTTATTTCTATAGTTGAGAAATAAATACCTAATAAATAATAATATTAGTACACAACTCTTTTTAATCAGGTCCCCAATGTAAAATGACCAACTGTTAAAGTAGCACCTCGAAATAACGGCGTACTTGGGACCAGATCTTCACCGTTAAGTGAAAAATGGTGGTAAGTGAATTAAGGCTTTTTTTTGTATACCGCGCGAGTGCTTGCAAGCAAAACTACGTAAGTACTATGTACTAATATATTAAATGTGCAATAACACTAATATAACTATAAAAAATGTGTGTTTTTAAAATTCTATAAAATTAACTAAAACTATACATATAAAAATATGTAAAAATAAAGTAAACACTATAAAGAAATTTTGAAAACAAAAAATAATGAACACAATACACATAGAATTTCATAGCACAACACAACAACTGTGAACATATATTTATAGTTTAAAACAATATTTGTTTATAACAGCAAACACTATCGTTTGACCGAAGTTTACTTTTGGGGTAGTTAATAAACAGTTTTTATTTGTTATATATTTTATAGTCATATATTTTATTTGTTATATATTTTACAGTCATTTCTGGATCTAAATATATATATATATATATATATATATATATATATATATATATATATATATATATATATATATATATATATATAACGACTGAATCAAATAAGTCACACTTTCATTAAATTAATTTTTCGAGATTATTTTAGAAAAATAATTGATCTACACCTAAGTCATCGGAATAAAAGAATCAAGAACTTAAATCTACCGGTATTTTTACATATATGTCGGAGTGTGGTGGGTTCACACGTAATATGGTGGCATCACACGTCACATGCACTGTCAATAATCTGCTTTACTTTCGTCATCATGAATAAAACAAGTACAAATCCGCAATATTGTCTTTTAATCAACATGAATCATTAAGTAACAATTACAAAATCACACACTGTCTTTTTATTAACTTCACAATACTTTCAATTATCGAAAACGGCATTAATAGAATGTTTCTATAACAATTATAAATACACAGAACATAATGCAATTGTCAAACTAAGAGATTGCAGTTCAGGTGTGAATTAACACATTTAAAAACACGATAAGTTGTCGATAGGTGGCCCAAACGATGACTGCCTTCTCGTTGTCCCTCACAGCCGCAAATTCTGTTTGTCCCCTTCCAAATCGACCCCCACTTAGCGTATTTCCTGATCTACTGATTGGTTCTAACTTCTGACTTCTAATTGGACTGCGTCACTCCACGTATTTAGCGCCAATTTGAACTAAATAAATTCCTCGCGCCGACACGGCCATTCTGCAGCAGGTCGCGCTCGACATGCCCTGAAAAATAACTCACAAAGTATTCTGCACACAATAACAATTACATTGACCGCTCGGTCTTTCACTGACAAAACATCATTATCTCTGAATTCAAAATCGAATTCTATAATGAATAAAAGGCAAAAATTCATTAGGTTCAACACATCATCATCATACACACTAGAGTATTTGAGCTAGTAGGCACCTGTCCTACCTAGACATACCAAACACATCTGCAAAGCATCGAGGAACATCATGCCCTCCGACTACTCCAGACTGTCTGAGCTAGGAGGCCCTATGGTCCCACGTCACCCCTTGACTCCACACTTTCATACAAACACATCATCATACACACTAGAGTATTTGAGCTAGTAGGTACCTGTCCTACAACTAGACATACCAAACACATCTGCAAAGCATCGAGGAACATCATGCCCTCCGACTACTCCAGACTGTCTGAGCTAGGAGGCCCTATGGTCCCACGTCACCCCTTGACTCCACACTTTCATACAAACACATCTGCAAAGTAAGGAGTCAGCAACCTGACTTCCACTTACTCCAGAACAATTGAGCTAGGAGGCCCCTGTCCTACAACTAGACTCACATACAAACACAACTGCAAAATAAGGAGTCAGCAACCTGACTTCACTTACACCAGAACATTCGAATCTGCCTTCCAACTAGACTCAATTCACTCATACAAACATAAAAATATTCGTCAACGACGAAACACTCACCGTTACTCATTGTAGCAGACGATCAAACATCGACATGATGTTTTCAATCTCAGCGGAGTCATCAATCGCCGACACATTGACATGCTGGTTTTCAACCTCGATAGAGTCATCTACCGCCGATTCGGCTTCCTGGCTTATGCAGTCTCCTGGCCTAGATGCGAGACATAGTTGATCGTCCATTTGATAACAAAAACTAGGCAACCCTAAAAATAAACATCAAGATATCAAAGATCGAATCCAAATTGAATTCGTTTTAAAAAGAACAATAACACCTTTATTGAAATCGCCTGACTTCAAGTTTTTCGCTTGTCGAATCATTCATTTTTCTTCCTTTCGTTTCAGCACATTGCTGTCTAACTTCTTTCTACCAATAGTACCTTCTGCTTTACAAATGAGTTAAACCAGATCAGTTGGTGTTATTCTTTGTAGAGATGATGGCTAAATGCAATCCATTGAGCCACCTTGTTTCAGTAATTATTTTCATAATTGCGGATGATTGTTCTTCACTACAACTATCATTCGCTCCACTTGGTCATTCGACCAACTTACTTCAGGTACTGTAAAATGTTAAAGAATGTCATGTTCCTTGCAATAATATCCAAACTCCGCTCTTGAATACGGTATCACTGATCTGTTTCGGAACGCCCAGTAGATTTTGAGTGTGAAAAGCATGTTCTATCTGTCACGTAGGTCAACTTTATATAATTTGTGTTAGCATCAATAACGACTAACACATACTCGTGCTTATCGTTGCGTTTAATCAGCCTGCTCGTCATATCGATGTGGAATTCATGGAATGGAACTGGTTCCTTTCAACAGGATACATTTTTACCTGCCTTGCTCTAGATGCACCATTAACTATCTTGCATAGTACACAGTTTTCTGCAGATTGTCTCCCAGGATTCTTCTCGCAGATATGATAAGTGTTGATAATGTTACCTTGTAAATAACTGGACACTACTTTTTCAGCTATTGCGCCCTGGTTTATCGTTTATGTTTTCACTATAATACTAAAACATACAAGCAATACTCACATAATTCGTCACTCTGATCTATTTCTAGTTATAGTAGCCAATTCTTTATCACGGTTTTGCTCCACTTGAGCCAATAATCCGCATTGTAAGCCATATTGATGTACACCATCGGATTGCGACTGAAAAAGTTTGCATGAATAATTTGAGATCCCTGATGACACTCGATTAAGAAGTCGTGATGTTGAAGGTACGCCAACCATATGTGAATCCTCGGTAGCAACTCGTGTTTATGCATTTTAAGATTTAATAGCGTTGCAATCTATCACAATATTGAATGTTCTTCTATACAGGTATCGTCTCAAATGCTTGACAGCGCATACAACTGGAAGTGTCTCCAATACATATGAGCGATAATAACTTTTGGGTTCAGTGGCTCTCACGCTCATGCATGCTACTACTTACTCTCGTCCGTTATTTACCTATCTGAATAAGGATAGATTTTAGACCTGCACTGCTAGCATCTGTATGGAGTTCAATGGATAAGCCTTCTTGAAATGATAAGGACCAAAGTTGAGGTTGTAGAGATGAATCTCTCATGCACTCAGAGAAAGATAAAATGAAGCACTTGAAGTAACTGATCGACCCGCAGGATTGTCAAACTTGTGCGACAGTTTCGTTGGCTTTACAGTTCACAGTACCATTGTATAAAAAGTTGGCAGGTTATTCTACGGATCGCTTAGAGAAGAAACACTTAAGATTCACAAAAACTCCAACTTTTTGCAGTGCCGTAAAAACTTGATCGATCATGGGAAGACCTACACTAAATATTTGACACTTGATAAGGTCACCATCCATGTAAATTAAAATATCATTCGGCAATGAACTTAATGATTGAACGCTGATCGGATTGCATCACGATGTATTCACAAAAACACAATTGGAGTTAAAAAAGGCTGTCTTATGAATATAATCTTCTTTTACAGGTACTTGATGAAACCGCCATATCAAGACAGATAAAATAAATGTCATCCAAGAAGCCATCCATTTGATTGGAAATAATACAATGAGAACTTAATGGGACTAGTATTGCTGTTCAGTTCACCTTAATTGACACACATTTGTTCAATGCCGTTCTTCTTGACAATAATCACTGGACTGCATGATTCTGGCGTACTAGCATGGAGAGTACCATTAGTAACTAAACAAATCATAACTTACTTGATTTTCTCACACACAATAGGTCCCATATGACGTAAGCTGCGTGATACTATTTTGGATAGGTTCTTCAAACTGGATGTCTATACAGCTATTGGAAATTTTAGTTCTGAAATGCACATATCAAAAACCTCTGTATCCAAATATTTATCAAGATGTAATCTTTGTGTTTTCCCGGCAAAAAGTGTTGAGTGACATTCATTTGAGCAAACTATCTGCATTACTGTGAAATAATGCGACGAGTTTGTGACCATTTACTACTATGTTTATTGATGTTGAAATGTCAGATTACACACAAGCCAAATTAACTTTCTTAGCTTCGTTACTCCTTTTCTTAAAAAAAAGTTAGCTTGTGACCAGATTTGTCGCAATATATTCACTTAATTTCGAGTCGTTCAACTCGATTCGTCTCAAAGCACGTTTCATTGTTAGTTAGTGAAGATTTGGTTTGATTACCGTATCTGAAGTACGATTGATAAGTAAAAAGCTCACATCGCAGCATTTAAACCAAAACACCTTCTCATTTTGACCAAACACAATCGTATTCACTTTAAAGGTGGTTTACCTTGACTTCATTGTAGATACGATCGAACACACACAGTTACACAATAACGTGAAAGCAATCGTAATCGTAAAAACTCATTACACATACTCATGAGTGATCTAAATATTTCAAGCTTCTATAATTGATGCAGTAGGAATGTTAATATCAAATTCAAAACAAAGGTTTTAAAGTTAATGACATTGTTTGAATATAAAGCCTCTAGTTCAAACGTATTAACTGACACATCGCAGATATTTCATAATCAGTTAAATTACAATGTTATTTGGCTCAATCAACATGTTCACAACAATCTTGGATCAATACGTCACCATTTGGATTGAATGACGTAATGAAAATATGACTCAACTGTTGCTGTCGTGTAAAATTTTTCAAAATAATTTTTCGGATCAAATGACGTAATGCAAATATGACTCAACTGTTGCTGACGTGTAAAATTTTTCAAATAATTTGTTTAGCGAGAACAATATTCGATTGGAATCGATACTAATCAAATAATTTGTCTAGATGGTCCGATAGATCGGGTTTGGCAGATCGCACTTCTGATGTCGGAGTGTGGTGGGTTCACACGTAATATGGTGGCATCACACGTCACATGCACTGTCAATAATCTGCTTTACTTTCGTCATCATGAATAAAACAAGTACAAATCCGCAATATTGTCTTTTAATCAACATGAATCATTAAGTAACAATTACAAAATCACACACTGTCTTTTTATTAACTTCACAATACTTTCAATTATCGAAAACGGCATTAATAGAATGTTTCTATAACAATTATAAATACACAGAACATAATGCAATTGTCAAACTAAGAGATTGCAGTTCAGGTGTGAATTAACACATTTAAAAACACGATAAGTTGTCGATAGGTGGCCCAAACGATGACTGCCTTCTCGTTGTCCCTCACAGCCGCAAATTCTGTTTGTCCCCTTCCAAATCGACCCCCACTTAGCGTATTTCCTGATCTACTGATTGGTTCTAACTTCTGACTTCTAATTGGACTGCGTCACTCCACGTATTTAGCGCCAATTTGAACTAAATAAATTCCTCGCGCCGACATATATCTGCCATACATACTAACTAATCAGCTAATATACAAATAATATACATATATATGAAAATTCGATTAATAAAACCTAAAATATACATTTCATTTAAAAAAATTAGTCCTATATTTATCATATATATTTACGTATAAGTAAATACTTTTTAATAAATGCATTTAAGTATTAGGTATTATACATACAATTGTATTTAATAAAATACTTAAGTATACAAGTACAATTACATTGTAAGGTGTTAAGTACTTGCAGGTAGTTAAGTACATCATGATAAGTAGAATATATGGGAATTTTTTATCTCCTTTTTAACGTCAATATCTAATTTACATATTATAATTTAATCTAATTACTAATCACAACTTATCAACACAAGTCGCGTAGATACCGTCTGAATATATCTGCATATTAAATACTAGTACCACTACTGAAGATAGTTTACAAACACAACCGTTACCATCCAGTAACAGCTTACATACATACGTCGGTATTGCATATGTAATCAATAACAAACAACTGTAAAATAATATAACAACTCACTTGCAATAGTAGAGTCTGCCCTCTCGCGTAGCATTAGAAGTGACCGTAGTAATCGCCGCTGTCTGCGCAACCGCTCCGGGCAATACTGCGGCGGCTGCGGCCACAGCGGTCGCCGTAGACTCCGGCGGGCGCCCGGAAGTCTGCCCGAGCTGGGGTACTCCGGAGTTGGCTTGTAACAACATACCGCGCCGCTAGCTGCCGCCTTGATGTGCTGCTCTTCTCACACTCGGCGTAGTGCCTGCAAACGGAATATACATATATATTTATTCTATTTTTGTTTTAGTTTTATAAGTAAAGGAAATGTACTCGGTGCAGTTGAGAAAGCGTAAAAAGAATTATACATTTACATATACAAAGTTTTATAAATTTATTAATGCCTTTATACTATTGGTTTTTTTTAACTATCTTGTAGTTAAAATTAAATAAGAATGAACAATAAATGTTCTTATTATTGTTTATTTTGTTATTTGTTAAAAAAAAAAAGTATTAAGGAAATTGAAAAATAACAGAAATATTTCAATTGAAACTATGAAAATAATAAAACATTTATATTTAAAAATCTTTGCAAAGTTTCAAGGTCATTAAGAGAATAGTTAAAGAGATGTTAAATAAACAAATTAGCATGCAATCTTATCAGAACTGCATAATTTTGAGACATGACAGGACTTTTCAAAGTGATGTGACAAAAAGAATTTGATGTACAAAGAGTACTTATTTGTAAATTTTCAGAACGATTAGGAAACGCAATTTTTAATGAAAAAATTATAAGTGTATTAAAGAACCTCCTTAATAGTGGAGTAAATGCAAACTTTATCGCTAAAATTGTATATTCTATATATTTTACTAATTCTTACTACATTTAGCATTATGGTAGATATTTTTTTTTGTTGGGGTGGATTGATTTTATGTTAAACTAATGTAACTTGTACACATTTATTTTTTAAGTTTAGTTTCTAAATATTTTAAACACTTTTTATTTTAAACCACAAATGAAAATGTAACATCAATCCTTCAACTATAGTATTATATATTCAAGAGCATTAGGGGAAATATAGATGAAATTCACAATTTCATATCAATTTTTATTTTTATTTCATTGAAATCAAATTGGAACTTTCTGAGATATGAACTGGTTAATAGATAGAAAAATAAAGCTTTCAAGATGGCAAGCTGCTTCGATTACTTTGAAAAATTACCACAATTTTTCATAATAAAAATTATTGGAGAGAAATAAGAGGATATAATTAATGTCACGAATTTTCTTTAAGGTATAATTTTGTGTTATTAATATCATCAAAATAAATTAAAATATAACTTCAAACCAAAAACATTTACATAGCATAATTAATGTACCGTCTGCTTTGGAAATATACACCCCCTTTAAGATATAATAAATATTTGTTCTTGCACATGACATGTCATCAATAAGACTATTTAGTGTGTTTAGTTAAATTTACTCAGCATGATACTCTCAGAACTACGTTGAATATTGTATGTTTGCAAATATGATCTGAACCACCTCCATCAATATTGGGACTGTAATTTACTTGTCAAGCAGCACAACGCACGGCATGTACACAAACATTGGTCGTTCGAGTTGTTTCTGATGGTGGTAGTGGGTCGATGGGTGATATTTGACGTTTGATTCGTTAGTGTAGTGGTCCTCAAACTGTTTAAATTAATTACTGTCCAGTTAAACATGGAGAAAATAAAGATCATTTGATATAAATAAATTAAGAGGAACAAGAATTGTGCTCAAAATATATAACTTCACGGGAAAAAATTGTAGATCTGCAGAGATCTAGTCAGACCCCGACAGATCTTTATTTTGAGACATGTTATTTTTCACTGGTTTTTGGTCTGTGGAAACTTGCAAAGATCTAGAAAGATCTCTGAAGATCATCATTGTAACGTTGAAAATTAATGATTAATGAATTTTCAACATTTTAATCTCTATCACGATCTACAACAATCTTTAGAGATCTTTGTAGATCCTTTTAGATCTTTTAAGTCATTGTAGATTATTGCAAGATCAAAAACCGGGTTCTTATAAGGGACATTCCATAAAATACGTATGCAAAAAAGGGGGGGGGGTACCTTTAACGTGATATATGACGATGAAAGGGGAAGGAGTCCGTTTTGTCTCAATAAAAATCTATGAATAAATGAGAATGTTTAGACATAGTTTTTGTATATTATAATCATAAAAAATGTGTGACGTATAATTAGATACGGGATTGAAAAGAAATAACGAGTTTAGCAGAATGGGCGTTTTACTTCTGAGTTAGGCAAATTTGACTTATCCACTGCCCAGGAAAAAATCTGAATGTAGTGCACCTAAAGAAGTGTTACTTCACAAAATAAACTATACAAATAAATAGCATGCATTTTTTTATATCGAGGACAGTCGTGGTCAATATTGGTTAAAATTTTAACGACCCCTGCAAAGTACAACATGCAGTACATGCTACATATTTCTAAATGCAAATGTGCTAGCCGCTAGAGTGTAATTCTGAAGTTCGAACAAATTACAAACACATGACGGTAAATGGCAGCATTTTTTTCTATCTCATCACGATTGCTGTCACGTTTATATTGTTATCGGTTCAAGTTTGAAAATAATGCGGATTTAATGTCATGAGAGTGGGCAATTAAATCAAGAGGATGAATTCTGTCACGGGTTCATTTATAATCGATCTTAATACCAAGTATACTGCAAAGTAGTAAGAATGGTTCTGAAGTTATAAGTTTAATATCATTTTAATAATATTATTTTTAATTAAAACAATAATAACTATACTAAAAATTTGTATAATCATATTTCTGTCAGTACTGGATTTAGAGGGGGCAACAGGAGCTGAAAGTTGGTATTAACATAAAATTCAATCAGCTATCAAATACTATTATAATAGTTTAAAATACAACTTATATTATTTATTTAAATATGTTTATTTATATTTTATAAAAAGATTCAAAAAATAAGGAGGTTCTCGACTAATATGCACCGATTTGGTACATTATTTTTTTGTTTGAAAGAGTCTACTTCCGAAGTGGTTCCACATAAATGTTATCACAATCTAACCATGGACTTACACCAGTTAAGGGGAAAAAATAAAAATAAACATTTTAAGAATTAAAAAATCTCTAAAATTACTGAAACGTACTTTACTTATAGTATAATACTTTTTAACAGTTTTTGAAGTCGGTTCAAGTCAATAAAAATTAAAAAAAAATCTAATCCAACTTCAAAAACTGTTTTTATGTAGGTAGGTAATTATTTATACTTCAGTATTTTTATTTATTTGTTTTTTTTTTTAAGTTTTTTATATACAATAAAGATAATTGATAATAAAATATAAAGTGAAAATTTATAATTGAAATTAAAACTTTCTTAACAATAAAAGTATAAATACAATGGCATATAATTATGTTGTAAATTACAAGATATTCGATATTTAAAAAAAACAATTGTAAGGTATCATTAAAATAAAAATTAATCAGAACTTTAAATAAAGTTCTCATCGTTTTAAAATACAACGACATAAGATTTAATTAAGTTAATGATTTTGAAAATGTCAAAAATGTTAAATTATAATCACATCTCATTAAAAATAATAACTGCTATTTTAAGATGAGTAATTATTTTAAAAGTTTATTATAAAATTAGAAAGTAACTTTTTTTGAACAAAATCATTGTTAAATTACAAAAAAATAACAAAACTAAATGAGTGCTAAATATATGTATATGATGTCTTTACTATTTATTTTAAAATGAGGCTTTAGCGGTAAATGTACATTAGTTCTTCAGTATTAATGAAATACTTGAGTTAAGAAACGGGGTACATAAATTATTTATTTATTAATTAAAAACATAAGCCATATGATACCTTAATAAAATAAATATTATTTATGTTATTATGTCCTCTCAAATAAATATACCATTTAGATTACCAACTGCTTTAACACTAATGTATTGCTTCCATCTACTTTAATTAATTTTATAATAATTATATGTTTGTTTCTGATATTATGTTTACTTTCAATATCGATTGTAATAATAAATTAAACACCGCAAGTGTTAGCTGACGTTTTAACTTTTCATATTATAATTTATTATACAAATACATCGATTATTTGTTCTTTAGATGAAACATAAAAAAGAAAGTTAAAACGATGATATTTTATATAAGTGTATGATATATAAAAATTTGTAGCATGGTTCTTTTTTTTAAATCATTGTTTTTTATATAGTAGATATTTAGTACCCCCTCCCCATCGTCTCCAAAACTGAGTAACAGATTACTTTTCAAAATAAAAATGTATAACGTTTCATTTTGATCACCCGGTATGTATTATATTAAATAAAAATACATAAAAAAATCCTTAAAATGTTTCGTTCCATCAAGTTTCATTTGTAAAAAATCTTTTAAATGCGTTTCACAATGACATTTGTGTAAAAATAGAATCATTTTGTTTCCTCCAATGAATACAAACATATTTTGTTTTTAGACTGAATGTATGTTTTTTATTGTGTTGTTAATGATTATTAGGTGTTAGTTTTCTTTATTTATTTGACATTTACATGTTAAAATATAAAGTTTGTGAATTAAAAAGATTAATGTTATCATATTTCCACGTATACTTAAAAGAAAATGTTTTCTATTTGTTTCAAATGTAGGTTAAATTTGATCCAATAAGTATTTGTATAGATCTATGTAAAATATGAAAAGAATATAGTTAAATCAAATTATAAATAAAACTACAAACAAGTTTTTATGAATGTATACATATTGACTTTAAAACTAATTATTTCATAATGTGATAAAATTTAGTGGATAGAAAAAAATTGTTTTGTTTAAAAATATTATTCTGTTAAGTACTCATTATCTAATTGTAAGATAATGTTACAAATTCTTTGTCTTGAATTAAAATAACAAGTTAGCGGCTAGAGGATATTAATTATCTTATCAACTGCAAAATATAAACAAACAAAATACATGAATTAAAATAATGATAACATAGTAATAGAGGAAATATAAAAAGTCAAAGAACTTCAAAGTAAAAATAGAATTATTAATCATATCTATATAAATATCTAACTTTAATATAATTTCACAGCAATTCATAACCATACAGTTTCTAAATGTAGCTGTGTCGTCATAATATCCGTGTTTAACTTACAACATTAGTTATGATAAGCAAAAAGACGATACTTGTACCCATATATGTCTAGACATACTCAGAGACTTTCTTGCTACCAATAATGGACGAATATAAATCCTATTAATTTAATTTTGTTATAAGCAATTTCAAATAATTCCAGTTTAATTTTATGTGAACGTAAACATTATGAACGCTATTATTCTTGACAGTGTTACATATGTTGACTATTAATACATGTATTCTTTTTATATCTATATACTTTCGAGGCATGTAATTTCGCATAACTTGGATATTTGATACGTATAGCTGTTGAAACAATAATTGTTTTTATTGATGTTTAGTTTCAACCAACAAACAGTGCATTGCTGTCAAATATGCAATTGCAATTAATTTTTTTTCAAATTATTTACTATAAAACAGAATATAAAGTTTTAAATAATTGTTTTTCATACTAACATATTCTTAGGTCAACAGTTCTATGGTTCTATCACGTTAGTTTTGAAAGAAATCCAGATATTAAAAGTGATACATATTTTTCTTTTCTTACAATGAAAAAAAAATATGCTCTTTAGAATGGCGATAGTCAAAATTCGAAAAAATTAAACCGTCAACCCCCGCCTCCCACCCACATTTCATAGGTTTAATTTTTTCGAATTTTGACTATCGCCATTCGAAAGAGCATAAAAAATCATGAAAATTTTGTATTGTAGATTTTTTTAAATTTTCATTAGTTTCAGAATTATTTGAAAAAATATGATTATTTTGCACATTTTCATAGAGATGTTTCATCCCCTTAAACCGTTTTATCGTAGCTAAGATAATTTTTTCTTACTTATCTTGACCTCATCTAACTACACTAAAATGCAAAATTAACGGATCACTAAATTTTTCAAATATTTTAGGTGTTTTTAAATAACTGGATCTCTGCGAAAAATGGTCGCAAAAGAGTTTTAGAAAACCCGTTCTAAAGCTTGAACATTCTAGTTTTTGAATCAATTATTGAAAATTTTATTATCCTTCAGGATAATATCCTTTTTTAAGTTGAAACGCCAAAAAAAAAAATTCAAAAAATTATATTAATTTTGAGAGGCTCTACAGGACATGCGAATTTTTTTCGGTTAAACCAAATAAAGAATTATTGTAGGTCGGACTTTTTTCTTCAATTTACTTTTTTTTTCATTGCTGTACGATTTTTTTTGACCGAGTTATGTGCAATCGAAGCAAAAATCATATGTTTAACTTTAAGCGCTTATAACTGGGGAACAAATAATCATAAATAAAATTTAAGGATAGATTTGGAAAGCTGAAAATATTTCCTTTAATGTTTTTTAGTTACTTATTTGATAAAATTTTTTTTAATAATGTAAAATTCGTTTGAAAGTGACCTAAAAAATCGCATATTTTTCATTTTTTATAAAACATGGGGGAACTTTGGGGGGAACCACGGGATCATTAAAGTGTCTATGTTTTTTTAAAGTTAAAAGTATACCTAAAATATCTGCGAAACCCCGAATCGCCTAGATTTTTTTTTGTTTGAACCCCAAGCCATCAAACATGGCATATTGCTCTGAGAGCGTTAAAAGATCACTCAAAGTTTCCATCTCTTTGAAGGTATTTTTGAATGGCTGTTTCTCCGGCAAAAATGTTCATAAAACAGTTTTCAAAAAAATGTTTTAAAGCATAAGCGCTCTTCTTTTCTCATCATTTTTTGAATTTTTTTTATTCTTCAAAATAACATCTTTTTATGTTGAGGCGCCGAAAAAAAATGTGCAAAAATTTATAACAATTTTGAGAGCCTCCATAGGCCGTGGTACATTTTATTGATAAAATCTAATAAATATTTTTTATAGACCAGAGTTTTATCTTTAATTTGGTTTTTTCGGTTTTACTGTATGACAATTTTTGATCGAGTTATTTGCGTTTAAACATTTATTGTTGCTTCCACATCTTACTGCTTTGAAATTTCAAAATCCTTAAATTTTTTTTATGATTATTTGTTCCCCAGTTATAAGCGCTTAAAGTTAAACATATGATTTTTGCTTCGATTGCACATAACTCGGTCAAAAAAAATCGTACAGCAATGAAAAAAAAAGTAAATTGAAGAAAAAAGTCCGACCTACAATAATTCTTTATTTGGTTTAACCGAAAAAAATTCGCATGTCCTGTAGAGCCTCTCAAAATTAATATAATTTTTTGAATTTTTTTTTTTGGCGTTTCAACTTAAAAAAGGATATTATCCTGAAGGATAATAAAATTTTCAATAATTGATTCAAAAACTAGAATGTTCAAGCTTTAGAACGGTTTTTCTAAAACTCTTTTGCGACCATTTTTCGCAGAGATCCAGTTATTTAAAAACACCTAAAAATATTTGAAAAATTAAGTGATCCGTTAATTTTGCATTTTAGTGTATATACAAAGTTTAAACTCGATACGAATTTTCGACTTGAAAAGGTTCTCTTGTTAGATAATTCATATTATAAGGAAATCACAGGCATATCAACAATAATCCACAATTAAACAACCAAAATTATTAATAAAAAAATCTAAAGCGATCAAAAACCACCCCATTTACCCTGCTAATAATTGTTCCATGCATTTGAAATTTGACGTAAAACAATACGGTGGGGATTAGTGAGTATATGAAATTCGGGATTTTATGTCACACTTTGAAAGCTTTTATCACCGGAACTAATAAACGTATAGGGCAATAAATATAACATTAGTTAGTAGATAACTTATATAATCCATTAATAAAATGAGTTTCAACTTCCCAATCTTTCACCCTTTAAATACAGAAACATAAAAAAGTTAAACTATTTTTCTTAGGATTTTGTACAAGTGCAACACAGTTGTTTTTAATCTACATTTAAAATATATTAGACTCTTAGATATATTTTGACAGAAGGATTGAAATCCTGCATGCATATTGTTTTATATTAATTTTGATACAATCTATTTGAATGCAAGATGGAAGTGCAATTGCTTCTTTGCATGCGATGCAAACGCATACCGCATCGATTGTAGTTGTTTCGCATAGTGTGCTAGACATTTTACTATGTATAAATCTTAGGAAGTGGCCATTCGTTTGGATGTCACTATATTCCCTACATACTGTATATCATTGTAAAGTATAAATTTCTACTGAGACTAGTGCTGTCGGCAGCATGCTCTCGTATACATTAAAATAACTTTTTAAAGGTGACAAGGGTGCGCTCAGACAAAATGGCCCATGTCGATAAAAAATACACTCTCGTATGTCTTCAGTTTCTAATAAATTTTCTTGTAGCTGAAGATGTAAGTGTGGGTGCTATCAACTTTGCGTTACATACTTTAAATTAAATTGCCCCTAAATGTCAAAGTTCATCATTTTCTTTTTTAATGTTGATTCATTTTGCAGCGAATTGTTCAGGAATAATTAATAATAGGAACATTGTTTAGATATTTTTTTGTAAATCGTACTTTAAAAGGTTATAGGTACTACATTACATAACCATTTTATATAAACTGTGATTTGAAAATCAGTTAAAAGATTTATTTATTTATTTGTACAGTGGGTTCAGGATGTAGAAAATTTTAATCTTATTTCTATGAAACATATAGGTACTGTATACTGTAGTTATATAAAATTGACACTCAAAAATATATTTAACGATTATATAACAGTTTTTGTTTGTCACAAGTTAAAAAATCGGTTGTGTTTAATCGCCGCTTTTGCATTAATGTTTATGTATCGAAAAATTCCCAGGTTTCTCCATAATGTTAACTATTTGAAAACATAAAATATTAAGTACAGTTTTTTTTTTAATTTATTTATCTCGATAGCTCAACAGGAAGTAGGTGATATACTTATAAATTATATGTGAACTTAAATAAAAACTTGTTAATTAAATTAACATCTAATATAACTGATTTTTGAAGTATTTTCCATAAAGTTGGATACTTTCTATAAAACCAATACTTATTTTACAGGGTGGCCGGTATTTCTAAAAAAAAGAGACATGTTTTATTTTAAATTTTAATAGATAACTATTTAAATATTTGCGAGAATTTGTGTGGTTTTTGCATTTTTATAAAAAAATTCTTCCAACTAAATTCCCTGACTTTTCCTTGACATTTCCCTGTATAGCAAAATTCCCTGACTTTTCCCGGTTTTCCAAAAAACTAGCAACCCTGTGTTTATAAAATTTATAAATTTATAAAATTAATCTCCAATCGGCATGTTTGTTTATCCCAACATTGATCTTTTCAACTGTTTGTTCCACGGCATTAGTGTTTTTTTTGCTTCTGAACATCTCGTATTATAGATTCAGTACCGAGCCTAAATAGAATACACGTGTGCGAAGAGACTTTTTATAAACAAACGCCGTCACTGAGTGACGAGCGGCACCTGACGGGACTGTAAACTCCAGGAAATGGCGCGCCCTCTGGAACACGCAGCTAAATACGGCAGCAATTAGCTACGTTTTGATCACATGTGTTAGTTATTATAAAATATATATTTTATTGATAGTTAAAATGTTGAAAAATCCTGTCGTTAAATATATAAACGAGATATTAACTAACTATGCTTAAGATAGTTTTAAGAATCAAGATATGCACGTGTCAATGTATCGTATTTAATATATCTTGAAATAAGAGTCACTCAGAAGACAAATGACTCTATTTGCCAAGAAATTGAAAAAAAATATAGGTACGTATATTCAAATTTTACATTTAAGTTCCTATAAATATTTTAACAAAAATATGATTAATATTATAGGAACATCGTCATATTTCGCGCACTGTCCTAATATAATACCCCCCCCCCCTTTTCTCATTGCCAGTATACTGTTCTCTAACGGTGATTGTACCAACTTGCAATATTTGAGTAAAAAGTGATTTAAATTTTTTTTACTATTCTGAAATCTATATAAAATTTTAATTATTGATATTTTTACATTATTGCTAATACTATAACAATTAAAATAGGTATTTACTTCTTATCAACAACACTACAAAAGTACCTATTTGCCCACGTCAAGAACAACCTAGTTGCATCACCCTTATAATTTATACACGGGGAGAATATTATTATAAAAATTAGCAGAAAATGCTGTGAACCTGAGGACAGAATCAACTTCTGAAAAAAATTAACAGAAAAGTCAGTAGAATTTAAAATAAAGTAAGTGAAAAATTACAATGACATACTGGTAAATTTTAACATAGTACTTATTAAAATTTATTTACTCTGAAAAAGTAATATACGCTATTCTTTAATTTAATTTCTTGCATATTAACATTTTACGTATACATTCTCTATATATAATTTTACTCTATTTCTATACCTAAGTATTACTTTTCATATCTGGTCTATCGCCGTCATAGAAACTGCTATACAGTAATACAGTTTATTGAATGGTAGTAAACGTTCTTTTAAATTTTACCATGTCGGGTCTTAAAAATTAACATAACATTTTTTCAGTGTATTTATTTTAGTATTTTTTTCATTCAGAAAAAGCGTTTAATTAATATTACATTGTTACATATTAGCAAAAAACTCATTTGTAATGTTTTTAATTTAAAAATAGAGTAAGGGGTATACGAACACAAAAAGTCAATAACATGTTTTCTTTTATTTTCAAAAATTTATCAAAATATGTAAAATGTGATAAAAATGATAATACTGATTTGTATAGCATATTTTATAATAAAACAACAAATTAAAAATATTTTTGTAATATTTAAAAAAAAAATCCAAATATAAACTATCTAATTGTCTTTTATTATAAATAAAAATATATTTTAAAAAAATCTGAAGTATAAAAAAGTCAAGCAAACACATAAAAAATTATAAATGTCATAAAATATCAAAAAGTTGACAAGAAAAGATTAATGTATTTCAACTGCATTCTCCAAATCTAAAACAAAATAACTTTGATATAAGATATAATACCAGACGCATTTCCCCTTTTGTTCATTTATGCAATGCTTTTGAAGAACAGCGGACGAAAATCTTAATTCTTTACTTTGAAGCCGAGGAATCACGGTCTTGCTCTGTTCTTTTTGTCTAATCCCTGCATGTTAAATTCTCCCCACAGTTTTGTTTGGCGAAAACCATCGAGAAATAAATTATCTTTTTCTGATCTCTGCTTTTGTTACCAACTCTTCAAAAGACGCAGCAAATACGTATATTTTCAGAGGAATAATATTATAACATTAACTTTATTTTATCTCTGTTGTTAACCGATAGAGTTTGAGCGAAACGTGTCTGATTATAATCAAAGCAATTTATGTGTAGATACTGTAAATGCTAGAGATACATCATATGGTTATGTTAGTTATGAGTTGGGTTACTACAAATATAGATTGACGTACCTAATTGTAATAAATATTTGTACCTACTATTATTTTTCTTTCAAATTATAGTTATTATAAATTACATTTATGTTTTGTATATTTTGTAAAAATATTTTATTAATACATATTTACACAGATTCTCTTTAAAAAAATATCCCAATATTATTTTTAAAATAGCCGAAATCATTGTTCATTGTTCATTTAGTATATTCTTGATAATTGATATCATTTCTTATTTAATTTTAAAAAAAACCTCAAAAACACATTTAAATATTATTATTAAAAACCAGACTTGAATTTGATTATATTCAGTATACTTTAAAAGGAAAGTATCATTTTTTCACGTTAATTAAATGTTATTTAAAGAAAATTAATATTCTTATTTCTTCTCTTGTTTTAAGTAAATACTGAAATTTCTTCAGTGGCATTTTTAATCTGTCGTAAAATAATAACACCAAAAAATTTTTTTTTTAAATTCGATTAATATTATCTTAAAAGAAACGTTTTAGGGAAGATGAAATTAAGGTTTTCATTTCAAAATTATAAAAGAACTCTATTAACTCTTTGATAGAATATTCTAAAATGCGTTGCACATTCACAAAATTGCAGTTTTATCACATGTACGTATTACCTACATATGTGTAAATAACTGAAAAAAGTAATTTTAAAAATTCTTATCAATAACTAATTATGTACTGCAATCATTAAATTTTATTAAATGAAAGACATTTGTTCAGAATAATATTAATCGATTTAAATAATAAAAATTAATTTATATATCAGCATTCTCAGTTTTTACGAATGCATATACGAGCAATAAGAAATACAAATGTTTTTCAACTGTAATTATACATATATTTATCTACGAAGTTATTAAAAAAAGTTCGTAACCAGTGTGGTTTGTATAAAAACTAGCCTTACAATCATTAGATCACCCTTGCAGGAAATTTAAATAATATTATACGCCATTAATAAAAGTCTGAATGCTATGTTAATACAGTATTAGTAATATCTATAATATAATCTGTCTCTAAATCAATGAAAGAATTACTAAATAGGTAAGTGGTTAATTTACATAAATATATAATAATAACACCTATTAGAATGATTTAAGATAATGTCAAACATAAAAAAATCACCACTCGTCAAAATGTGATTAATTATAGAGTATTTATTTTTGTTTATTTTATCTCACTTCAGTACTTATGTATATGGAGACAAAAAGAGCTGTACTAAATCATCCAAGGTAGATAGGTAATTATTTTTCTCAACACACCATAATCAGTCTAATGAAAAAAACTATTGTTATAGTTACGTAGGCATTTGCTTTAATTAGGAAACTTGAATAATGGATTTATTTTTAGAAAAATAGCAGCGTTTAAACAATAAAAAAACTGAACGTTTTTAAAGGAAGAGAATAAGCATCTATCCAATTAGAGAGAAGAAGAATTTGCAACAACTAGGATACTATTTTAGAAATACCACATGATATATGCCTATATATATGTTAGAATTAGAACTATAATAATTAACTATTCAGAAAATAAACTGACTATAAAAACAGAAAAAGTTGATGTATAAATTTATAAACATAAGTTTCTATAATTTTTTTAAACGGAAACGCAAATATTTTTGATGTTAAGACAGTCAAAAATAATAATAGTTTTAATTTTTTTTAAACATACTAAAGTATTATACTGTTTACTAACATATCGGAAATTAAGTTCCGAGTCTAATACCATAAACTAAACTTATTTCTCAATTTTCACAACACACTTGTTGATGATATACTTGAATCACGAATAAGGTTCAAAGTAACTGACTGCCGGAAATTGCAACGTTCTAAGTTTAATTGTAATTATATAGTTTTGTTCTCCAATTTAAACTTTATATAAAATTATACTTACAAGATCTTTCCTATCGACTGTTTAACTACATCTTTGTAAGTACATTCAATTTAATTTATAATTTTAAATAATTACTTTAAATATTTAATTATTGTTTATTCATATTTATAAAGTGAATAAAAATAAATATTGAATACTTTTTAACATTGAAACTTTTTCTAACTTCTTTGAGATATTTGACCATTCCCAGACTATTGGGACATCCTTACATATTATCTCTCTGTCTCTGTCTGTTCGTCTGTGTGCTTATCACTCGAGGACGACTTATCCGATTTACGTGTTTTTTTTTAATTCATAGATATGTTATCTGCCCAGGTTTTAGTATATATTTTATTGCGTTAGGTAACATAAGGAATAAGCAGTGACGATAATAGTAAATCGTCGGAAAAAAAGTTTGCCGCAGTGCGCTCTTTTGCAATAAGCTGCCTAAACCAATATATTGAACAATATAATGTAGTAGAGAATTGTGTAGAATAAAAAATCATTATTTTTTCAACTACATTTTTCAAAAATCGTAAACAATAATTCCATAGTCCACGAGAGTGAAGCTACGGGGACAGTCCTGTATAACAATAATTTTTTTCAGATACCTACTCGCATGGTTACTTTATAAAATAATATAATTTTCTTCATTAGTTTTTAATGTCACAATAATATAAAGAACCACATAACGTTATTGATGTATTAAAAATATAATCATATAAATATTAATCATTATTTTACACATGCGGGTAACTGCTAACGGTTTTTTTATATTTACATTTAAAAATCAATAACATTATTTTAGTACTTAATTAATAGGTATAATAATAATAAATGTAAGTACATATTAAACGATATATTTTGTATTGTTTAAATACAATGTTAAATAAATTGTTAAAAATAGATAATTTGAGTAATACATAAATTATAATTAAATAATAAAGTTATTTAAAAATTGACTATCAAGAAATGAAATAGTGATTATAAAAAATAAACTAATAAATTGTCTGAAGTTAAAAAAATCACTCATAAAGTTGTAAAGTGGGTATTGCAGAAAATTTATGAACACTAACATATTTCACCGACGACTTAGATCGTTAACAATACACAAGGCGCAAATGAGGAACATTTTTCAAAAAGTTATAGAATAAATGGGCTAAGGTAACACAAATTTTCCCTGAAGTATATATTTTATTATGTAAAAAGAAATGGGACAAAAACAGTTTCGAATTGAAATGTTCAGTGCTCGTAAAATATTTCCAGGGTAAATATACGAATAAATTGATATGAAAATTATACGTCTTTTTGTGACAAAAATGTGTATTATTTATTATGTAAACGAGTTTATTAACCTTTAAAGGATCGGCATTTTTCAGTTCAAAAGTGATGTAACAGATATCGCCAATTAATTCATATGTGGACCCAACATGTGCAACTGAACCCCCCTCCCCCTGCCCCAAGTGGCCACTATAGTGACCACGCCGGTTCTGTAAAGGTTAATATAGAGCCAGACACAGAAAGGTTGCAGCGGTTACAAGACACCCGGGCCACGACTATTAATGTAACCTTAGAAAAAGGAAATAATATCAATGTTAAAATATTTTTATATAACTAGAGAGCTCGTGAACCCTCCGAGTAACGTTCGTCCTGTAAGGCTAGTCATTTTTTTAGTAGCGAGTCATAGCATACTAAGTACGATAACCACCACCTGGCAGGCCCTGCACGTCATCTTACTAGCTTTACAGGACGAACGTTACTCGGAGGGTTCACGAGCTCTTGGACTAATAATAAATGTTTAATAAATTATCAATGTGACATATTTGTACATAGTAATTTCAACAATGTACTTTAATTTTATTAAAAATCGTAATATTTGTCATAAAAAACCACTTGGTGGCCCTCAAAAATTATTTGCATCCCAACCACGAGAATGTCAGTATTGGTAGATATGCTTAAATTTTATTGTTCACTGTAGCATTCAAAACGTATAAACATACTATAGGAACTATTGTATATTTATGTCACTGATTTATATCTGTCAAATATATTAATGCCAGTTTAATAGTAAATTATGAACCAATAACGCTAGAGATACAGTATTACTATTCATCTCTAGTTTTATTGTAATTATCTATTAATAATACAAATTTAATCTCGAAGTTATTTTTCATTTTAACCAACAATTGAACCATTTCACAAAATAGAAAAAATTAATATACTTGCATTGGTCAAAACAAACACCGATAAATTTTATAGTTCCGTTGTTATATAAATCAACCCCTCCTTCTGAAAAAGTGATAACATAGATAAAAAAAGATACATGAATTCAATATAAAATAACAGTATATTTACTTTTTCCCACAAACGCGGCATGAAAACATACACACACATACCCGCACACATTAGCTCTACTTAAATAGATACGGTTTGAGCAACGTTGTCACATGCAACCGGAAGCAGTGAGCGGCAAATTGATGCAAATACCTACGGAAGTTACGTACCACGTGTACGTTTTAAATACTCACACACACGGTTCCAGTATTTATTAACGAACCAATGCGTGTATGTTGATTTATTTAAAACTAGCTATTACCCGCGACTACGTATTTTTTTATCTAACCAATTATTCGAGATACAAAGTAACCTATGCCCTTCCTCAGGATGCAAGCTATTTCTCTAACAAATTTCATCAAGATCGGTTCAGTAGTTTAGCCGTGAAAAGGTAACAAATAGATAGAATTATTTCCGCATTTATATATAATATAGGGTTTTTCAATAAGAGTGATATGTTTTCTTTGTCAAATAAAACAGAAACGAATTTAAGCAGAGCAAAATTTATTATTTTATTTTGAAGAATAATCAATGCAATTATGTTCTGAAAATAACATCATTCAAATGGTCACCTTTACTCCGCCTACAGAACCAAATACGTTGATTCCAATTTTCGACCACTCTGTGCAATATATTCAGCCTTATTTCAGGAATTTGGTAACTTTTTTAAAATATAAAGGTTCCTCGTGAATATACTGTGGATTGGCTTCAGCTCAGTAACGACAATTTTATTTATTCACTGACCCAGAGAGATGAAAATGAGCCTCATCTGAGAAAATAATTTTCTTTGAAAAGTTGTTCCAGAGTAAAAATCGCAAATTCACGGCGTTTGCGATGGTTCAAAGGCTTCAATTCTTGTGCGATAAGTTTTTTGTAACCTTTGTAAAGGTGTTAGCCCAAAATCCCAAATCATTTAACCGTAAAATCTTATTGATAACAATAGACAGTAACAGAATGTTTTGACATTTTAAATATGGCCATACATAACAAATGAAAACATATCACTCTTATTGAAAAACCCTGTATAAGTAAGTATGGATGACTGATAAAAAAAGATAATGTAGCTTATACTCGGGAGTCAATAAAATTTAAATTGATACATAATCCTTGACATCTAATAATATTAATAAAAATTCACCAAAATATAAATTTAAATACATAAAATAAAATTTTTGTTGAGTGCTAGTCGAGTCTCGCTTAAGTTTGCAGTGGTTGCCGGAGATTTAACGGTACGAATCGTGATCCTACCGCCAAATCTTCCAGCAACCACTGCAAACTTAAACGAAACAGACTATAGGCCTATATCGTATAATTTTTCAATTTATTCATTATTTTATTTTTTGAATTGCACTTGTGAACACTAGCAATGATACTAGATAAAATAGATTTAAAATATAGCCGAACAAAATATTTTCCATTTGAATAAGTTATAATTTACAAAGTGCGGTGATTGCTATTCATTTTATCTTTTATTTTAGCTTTATACCACATAACATTAAATTGAATAACTAGTAGTTTAATATATGATTAAATATACCTATAATTATATTTAATTTTCTTTATAAACATGCTTTATACACATTCTCATTTTTTCCAAATTTCTCTCAGTAATAATTTTGCAGATATAGACAGGAGACATGATCCAATAATACAAGGTCTGCTTGATAGCTCATTTGTTCTATACTGTGACGTTATTATCACTAAATTTTTCAAATAAGGAATTTGTGAAAAACGAAATATAAATAAATAAACGATCAATACCTACTGTTATAGATAATAGTTTATTTTTTATTTTTTTTCTTTGATTTCATATGTACAATGTAGATTTTGGAATCACAACACATATTTGTAAATTTTTTGCCGATGAAATACGTCACCGACGCTAAATTTATATACTTAAAATGGCGGTTATCAAAATTATCATGGACAGGAGATACAATTTTTACAAAAAAATTTATTTTTAATTACTAATGAAACGTTTCCATGTTTAAATTATCAGCTTTCATTTGATACCTCACTCGGCGAGATTGTCAAAATATTTTTTTTTTTTATAAAAAGCACCATTAACTAAAAAATATGCCAAATCTCAGTTTTCTAGATCAAACGTCATATTGTTATTTCTATGTTCTCCAACTTATTGTAAAGGACGCTCCAACAACATTAACAATATAAAAACATTTGTTATAAAAACTATGTTCAACATTTCAAAAAATATCACCACCTACTTCAGAACAACAATTTCAAATATTTAATAAATAAAAGAACGACGCATGATAGAGCCACACAAACTCATCTTTTTTACGCTCATCAAATACACATGATGAAAATATATTGCACAAAAGAATACTATAACAATATAAAAAAAAACAACAAAACAACATCTAAAACAATATCCAACAATCTGATGACAAAAAGTTCTTCTCGGTGTTTGTTTTTTCAGTTGTATTTTATTCCTCTCTCTGTCCATAACAAACGTTTATGAACATCGACAACGTGCATATGTAGTTAAAAACAACAAGTCATTGTTAATGGCAGCTTGATAGATTGAGCTTTCAGTTTAAAGCTCATACATTTTAATCGATACATTATCGGCAGGTGCACAGTTTAACGACAGAAATATTAATAATGTTACAGTAACGTACATATAGTTGTTAAACACTGTTTCATATTTACTTTATCGTAAAACTGTTCTTTAATATTGAATTTTCGTTGTCGGGGATATATTTTTTATTACCTCATTTTATAGTTAATAACGTTGGTTTTGTTATTACTATATAAGAAACACGAAGAAGTTTTTGTTATTGAGTGTTAATATAGAACGTGCATTTGTTTCAAAGTAAAATATAAATTTTTAAAATCAATAAATCGATACTTATTGCAAATACATTTGGACTGTTCAAATAGATTACCAAATTAAAAATCTATAATCAACCCGTTATCATTTCAAACTTCAGTAGCACTCTACTCTCAATCGTTTGGCCACCGTATTTGTGCATACAGCTATGATTGGCCCATTGGCGCATTCCCATTTCATTTTGTGCCAGAAAAGGAAATAACAATAAACAAAAGAAAAATATGAAGAACTAAAATTCTTTTATTTTAAAAAGAAAGAACTGAATTTGTATAAGAATCTTAAAAACGAATTGTATTTTACCAAAATGTATAAATCATATTAAACATATAAGATGTACTATACAAATGTATATGCAAATATACATTAATTTGCATATCTCATGTTATGTAAATAAAAAAAATTAGCATAAACATACTTCTATTAATTACACACTTAGTATTTTAAACCATACAAATAAATGTATGCAAAATGAACTTAATTGCAATTATAAAACGTTACATCATAAAGTTTACTTGCAGTACTACATGTTATCATAGTCTTTGCATTTACAAGCAATCCTTATATACATCAAATGCACGCTGTCTACTCCCGAGTGAAGTAAAACACAAGGAATAACAAGATATAGCGAAATAATGATAATTTTGAAGTTTGCATGGCGAGTTATTATTTTCCAACGTTATTTAATAAATCCCATACAAAAATCTCAATTCTCGTGCAAAATCTAAAACGGGTAAATTCAGAATACACAGATAACCCGAATGTAAAACGTATATTATTTCCCGCCAGGTATAAAGTCGACGATATCGCACTGTTACCAGTAGAATATGATGCGTTAATAAGCGCGCAAGTCGAGTAGGTTTTTCCATGGGAACCGTCAGAGATGAAAACTCCGCGGTCACATAGTGGAAAGAATTTAATCAGCATTTTAACAACTTTGCAGCGTACACATTAGAATGGCGGAATTTAATTACATTCTGCATTACATAAATATGGCTTCCTACGCGCTGCTAACTTTATCTGTTCGTTGTTGTTTTTATTATTTTTCCCCAGTTTAGGTGCACAGGCAATATAGAGATACGCGTGATGAGGTAAACGTGCTCCGGGTTTTGAATAATGTTTACATAGAAGTGCAGTATCAGAAAGAAAAAAAATCAATGAACGTGTGTAAAACTTATCATGCTAGAATGTAAATTAATTTAGCTTTCAATTTAATTATTATACTACAAATATCTCAATTTACGCAGTTAATTGGCTCCATAAAAACAGCGCGTAAAAAAGAGTCAATTTTTTCCAAACTCTTTTAACAGTATAAAATTCACCCGTGAATTTGGAGACAACATAAATGTGTATTGTTTGAATAACAAGATTACATAATTATAGTTCTTGGATTCTGAGTGCAACCCGCGTCAGTTTGGTCGTGTTAGGGCTCTTCTAAATCACTTCGAGAAGAGCCCTGAAGATGTCCACTGCAATGTGTGACGAAACGTTGACCGATAACACGATCAAACACGATCAAAGCCTCAAGACTTGTATATGATTACATAATTGTTTATATTTTTTTACGATTAAAATAGAATAAACATTGAAACACAAGAAAATATTGCAATATTTTAATGTTCAGTACTTTATTTAGTAGTAAAAAGTTGACAATTCTACTAATGCATAAAACAAATGTTAACTGACTGTGAATTTTATAGTCTAGCCATGTTATTTCTGAACTATTTACATTGTCGAGTTATAGCACTATTTAAGCTATATACAAAGTATGTAAAAAAGCAAATAAAATAGCTTTATCTTAAACGAGATTTAATAATATTAGGGCTACACATTGTAGTCTCGTCTCGTGAAAACTTAAGCCATTTCGTATCAGTCTTGTCTGGTTAATAAATAAAACCGAGAAAATACGAATCTTTATTTGGGTTATAATTTTTTTATGTTTAATTGCAATTTAAATTAAATACGTTTACCCCACGTCCAAAAAAAAACGAAAATATAAATAAACAAACGCATAACGCAATAATAATAATAACATTCAAATGATATTCATTCACGTTGAACGTGTGGGTATAATTTCCATGAATTATACGCGTATCTGTCACATACATCTGTTGAGCTTTGTATAATTTTACTTTGCTTTAGTTTTGTGTGTAATAAATAGTCCGAGCCCTACATAACGCGTCTAGACGCATAACGTGAATTTCTATTTAGTAGTGAACAACGTGAATATTAATACCAGATATGAAAAACATCACGTTTCAATCAACGCTGCTACACTACAATGAATTCAGTTGGGATTCATGTTTACGAATTTACAATAGAATAGAAATAGACTACAAGCTACACATAACTTTAGGTTGTTGTTCTTTTACTAAAAGGTGATTAAAAAATCCGAGACTTTCATCTACAAGTAAATGATTAATAATATGTATGGGAATTTAGATTATGATGAAGTGAAGTAATACATCCAAAGTTCGAACCTTATTACTAATGTTGTATATTCTATATTTTACTAATTTATCCCACATAGCTTCATGGCTCACACATTCTATCGTGGGACCCCAGACTAGAATTTTCGGCGGCTCCCTTCCCGTCAAGAAATCTAAGTATTTTTTTTAACGGTGACCGAAAATAAAAAGCTTGCTGACTCGCCGCGCCGGGCTCTTCTTAGCGGGGGCAATGTTAATTTTATAGATAGTAATCCTTCATATTATAATGAATTAATTATATATTATATGTCTTATATGTCCGGTATTATAAACGATCTAGCAAATTTGCAAGCTTGCAAGCACTCTCAAATGGGGTATCAAACTTATATGACAGTTCTCTTGAAGTTTTTGACAAATATTTTCATACATAGGAAGTAAAAAAAAAAGTATGTAAAGTATATTTACTAACCTTACGTAAAAAATGGTAAAAACCAACTTACTGCGCCTGCAACTATCTGTTAAAAACTCAAAGAGTCATATAAGTTTGATATCTCATTTGAGAGTGCTTGCTAGCTTGCAAATTTGCTAGGTCCTTTATAATACCGGACATTAGTGTATCTATTATTGTGTATATAGTATAAAATTGTCAATAATAATATCATCCGGTATGATATGACAGTATACCAGGAGTGGTTAACAAGTCGATCGCGATTAACTTTAAATCAAAGTTCAGGATTTTAAAATAGATAAATAGCAATTTTTAATAATATACAATGTAATTTTGAAATTAGATCGTATCTTAAATTTAGTTGAGCGTCTCTAATATATACTATAGGACGCCATAAGATAAATTATACAATACACATAGGTACATATGATTCCATTTATAAATATATTATTTACTAAAGCAATGTTATTTACAATCTAAATATTGTTTGCGATAAAAGGACTGTTTTGTTTTACATGCAAAAAAATATTATCATATTATTAATATGCAAACCACAAAATATATTACCGCAATTAAATATAGAATTGGAATTACAGAAATACAAAATAATAAGTAGAAAATATGTACGAGTATATACCTGAAAATAAAATAAAATTGATAAAATTTAAATTGAATTATCAATTATTATCAAGTTGAACTTTTGTTTATGAAATACATATAATATATATTTTTATCTACAAAGTATATATGTAGGTGCTACATATTTATAATCCTACTGTATTACATAGGTACTAATGTAAACAAATAAATGACATGTATCTATAACATTTGAAGGTCATGATTTTAAAGCCCACGGGAGTTTTATTTGTTTGTTTTATTAATGTAATACATGTTATACAATGTAGTCCATAAATACCTATATAAAATATACAACATAAAAAGCTCATGTATAAAAATTTATACACTCACATTCTTGGTAAAGAATAATGTTTATTATTAAGTAGGGAGGAGTGGGCTACATGCAAAACCTCATCGATAATATTCTTTATTCTACTTATATATAACGTGCTAATTTTAACTACATAGATTTTTATTATTTTTTATAGTGTGTATTCCTTTTTGATTGGGTGGATTCATTAATTTTTAAAATTAAAGGTTCTAAATATTTTAATCAGAAATGATTTTTGTAATTTTCTATATTTTAAAACAATTAAATATTCGCCTTATGTATTAAAAAAAAAATTAAAATTTGTGTTCACGTGTATAATGTGTATAAAGTGGTAATCTTGATTATAATTTTAATATTATTCCCTATTTATTTCTAATATACGGGACCCGGACAAAATGCAGACATGGACAAAAGGTCGACAAGGACAAGGGGCAGACTCCCAAAAGGCAGAAATGGACAAAAGGCAGATTTCCAAAAGGCCGACATGGACAAAAGGCAGACATGGACAAAAGGCAGACTCCCAAAAGGCAGACTCCCAAAAGGCAGACACCCAAAAAGCAGTCCATGTCTGCCTTTCGGGATTCTGCCTTTTGTCGTAGACCCATGATATACATAGCAAGTACTTCTAAATATTTTTAAAATACAAATCATGCTAAGCCACTGAGCTGTTGGAAAAGGAGTAATCCAGCCAACAACCATCCATCATCATCAAATCATGCTAATATCAACATGGCTTAGCTACTACTATTATATTGTTTTTTACACTTTTCCTCTAAAGTTAATGGGTTTCGAGTAAAAAATCAGTGAAAATCTAAAATCTAAAATTATTTTGTTAAATATTAAAAAAAATTGAAGTCATACAAAAAATTATTTAAAACAAAAGCTGCTTGTTTTTTTTCAAAAAATAAGATACCATAATAAAAAATATAGGTTTCCATTTGAAAAAAAATGTTGGTTCTATTTGACCATGAAGACGTCCAAAAAATAAAAAAATAATAGCGCTATTTTGGGTCCCCCTCAAAACCAAACAACTTTTATATGAAACATTTTTTGATTTAATTGATAGTTAAAAAAATTAGGGGGGTGATAGATTAAAATGGGACACCCTGTTATAATACTGAAGAAATAATTTTGTCAGTGAATGTATAAAACTCTATTTACATATAAAATCTCGGCCTACGTCATGCAGAAGTCTTTTCTTGATGCCAATCGCAGACATGCATACAGAAAATATTTGACAGTTGTCATATCAATAGAACCATAAACATGTAAATACTGACTGATGCAAAGTACTTCTTGAAATGTTACATTTTATATATGAAAATATCATTGTCAAAGCAAAAAATAAAAATGTTGAATATTATTTTTATAAATACTTTTTTTGCGTGATTGTAAGTAATAAAAATTACATAGTTTTTATAAAACTGTATAATAAACTTCATTGCATTGCTTTGTCTACAATGGTAAGTAATTAAAATTAACATAAAAGTAAAGTGAATTATTATTAAATGTAGGTATGCTTTGTTTTATATGAAATTTTTGTACTTCTTGTTTTATTTTATTAACCAGGATGTTTCGAAAAACTTTGAAGGTCAGCTGTTATGTGGGAGTAAAAATTATCCAGAATCAACCAGGTGCTACAGTGATTAAGTTCTCAAAATAGTTTTTATTTATTAATCAATTGATTTAAGTACAAACTACTGTCATTTAAAAATGCTGACATTACATATATTAGACGTTATGGATGTTGTAAGTTTATTTCATTAAATGTCAACAAATCTGACTCATTACTCAGTTATTTTAATTATTCAAAAGTTTTACATCAATATTATGTTTTGATATTTAAATATTTATTATATTTACTCATTTATATGATGAATTCTTTATTTAAGTTAGTTTGCTAACAACATTGAATGTATGTGTTTTATTTATTTATAGAATTATTATTTTTCTGAAAGTAAGTTTTTTTTTAATTGTTTTCACTATAATACATATTTTGGTGTAAATATAACTACAGTAGAAACCGGTTATAACGACATCGGTTAATACAACGTATCGGTTTTAACGACTCAAAATAAAAGTCCAACTGAATCCCATATAACTGTATTTTTACCAGTTATTACTATCCGCTTTTTACGACCAATATGACCGGTCCCTTCGATGTCGTTATAATCGGTTTCTACTGTATTTGTATTGCGTTTTTATATCAACAATATTAAATTATAATTATTTTTATTATGTAGATACGTAATCAGTCATACCCAGGAGGGCCAAAATCTCCCAAAATCCTCTATCCATCCATGCATTAAAAATTATTAAGGAGGATGGCCACTGTGACGGAAAAAAAAATGTTTTTTCTTAGATTTTTTTTAAAGTTTACATATTCATAAATAAGTATACAAAAAATTGAGTTAGAATTTTGAAAATTGACGGAGTTACAGTCAATTTAGTAAGACGATGTAGCAGGGCCGGTTATGACATAACAAAAACATTAAACACATTTATCTCGGAATGACATTTTTTGACCTGGTCGACACGATTCCTCAAAGACTAATGAACCGATTTCAATTTTTTTAAAATAATTTTCGTAATTGTAGCAGCTATCGTTGCACGTAACCGATTTTTGAAATTTTGATAATTACTATTTTTAAAACAGCTCTAATAACAAAAAATTGGTCTTAAAAATGAAAAAAATTTTCAAACGATCGCCATTTTGTGAAAAAATAAAATAAAAAAAAACGGCTACGTGCAACGATAGCTACATTATTTATATTGATAAAATTTTTATTTATTTTTTTCATATAACCGTTCTCGAAATTTCGAGAAACCATAGAGAAAAATATTTTTTTAGTCGTCACATCAAGGCTCATAACTTTGTAAATATTTAATATTTTTCAATAAAAATTGATATTAAAAAAGTTGAATATATACTTAATAAAACGTCCTTTACCTGATTCAAAAATAATTAGTTATATCTGTGAAAAAAATTCCCAAACATTGACAATGTTTTGACCCGTCACAGTGGCCATCCCATAAGTAATAACACGAGCAAAAATAATATATCTGTTTTTGATGTTATCCCTCCCCCCCACTTTCACATTTTGGTATTGTACGTATTAATCCATAAGTATATGTTTTATTACGATCACAAAGAATGCATGTCCCATAATAACTACTTTACTCACTCTTTGTGAGTATCAATTATGAAACTACGTAGAAGTTGGAGAGACATTTCCACTTAAAGAACCTCTCAAATATTTATTTTAACAATTATGTTACAATTTAACTCTCGCCATATTGGAACTATTCACAAATTAGTATTGTAAATGTCAACAAAACATTAAATACATATGAACAACGTATATAGAAATGTTCGGGTGTAACAATGAATATTTTATGTCAGTTCACCTTGACTTTTCTTTATTATAGTTGTACATTAAACAACGGGTGTGTATCTTATATTACTTAAACCGTCACTAATTAAAATATTATTTATTAATATTGCTCCACTGATTTTATTATGAAGTATTTTTTTAGCTATTTTTCTACACGTGTAACAAAACATGCGGTTAATTAAATTTCTTAATTCAACAATTTTTGTATAGTTGTTAAGTCGTTCAGAAGTTAAAAATGACTAACTTAATAAAATAATCAAAAAAATTGAACTATTTATTCACTTTTGACTAGCTCATTTATTATTCAATTGTACTTATTTCTGCAGAAAATAAAGGTTTAATCGCAGAAATTGACAATAATCAAACATTCAGAGTTAGACAATAATTTAACTATTTTGTGTGTTAAAAATGAATACCAAAGTATATAAGTTCTTAAATAAGGTATGTATGTACCTAATAATCTTGTAAGAGGAATTGATATTTGTTTAAAATAAAAGTCAATCACTTTTGACGTTTAGTGGTCCGTGACATCATTCTATGTGATTGGTGTTTCATTTAACATGGTAGATTGCTGTATTTTACATTTTTATTTTAGTAAAAATTATATTAATCTCGCTTTTAATATAAAAATAAATCCATTTTTTAAGAATCTTTTTAATCTATTTCATTATTTAAAATCATAATTTCAATGATACTTTGTAACTGGCCACATGCCTATTTAATTATTTTTTTAAATTCCAAGCAGTTACTGAGTTTTCACTATTCTACATACATTTTTAATACACACAGACAATACAATCAATACAAAAATGGAAATATTTTTTTGTATAATTAATGGCATGCAATAAACCACAATATTTTTGCAATCATTTAAATATTTAAACTCCACATACTCCACAATACTAATTTGAATGAATGTTGATAAAATAACAACGAACAAATACAAAAAAATCACCAACGATTATTCACCTTGCAAAACTCAAATGCTCATCACACATTTTTTTTATTGTTATGGGAATCATGTATCACTTTTAAACAAACATTTTATGCTACGTGTGTTATTGGATTTTGAAACATTTATAATTTGGTTACAAATTATGTCCCACTTTTCATATTGACTTGCTATTTTTGCATACAAATAGCAATAATTAATTTAACGATTAAATTTCAAATCAAAACCACTATAATATCCATGAGGTAGTCTTGGCTTCTGAATAGAAGTCATGTACAGACATTTTAATTTACCCTTTCAGTCATGTTTCATTGTTCAAACAATGTTTTGTGTATTATGCAGTGCTTACACCGAAAAAACAAAACAGAAACATCGTGTCTTTAAAATATTTCATATTTAAAAATGTATAGGGTTTATTGCTTTTTTGTCAAAAAAACACCGTGTTTCTGTTTTGTTTTTTCGGTGCAAACACCGCATTAGGCAGTGTCGCGTTATTCTACAGACAAAAAGAACAATTGTCGGAATCATGCACTAACATTTTAGGGACCCCAAACCAATCTTTACCTACTTAAATAATAATATCGAAATAATTATAATAATAAAACGCGATAAGTAGAAATCAGCAATTTAAAATAAGTACTGCCAAGTGTACTTCATATAATGCACAACATTTTCATTAATATACATTTATTACCACTGCTTTAAAACTCGAACAATTTTATAACAATTTGACACCTAGGAGATAGCGCAAGCTGGAAACTAATTTGCTTATTCACTCAAGCAAATTCTTTGTAATATCGGGCATCAGTGTATCTACTTAATTTTAGTTTAATTTAAACAAAACACAACTTACAATCTCTATCGTAGTAGGTACTATAACAATAAGTTTTTATGTACCTTCTTCTTCTATGAATTGTTATCCAACTCACATTAATAGCTATGTTTTTACCGTTGTTTAAGAAGAAAAACCATAACAGTTATAAATTCAATATACTTTTTATTACATTATAAAATTATCGTACTATAGGTACTTGCATGTATGCAAATAATTATATTAAGGTTTTTGTATTTTTACTTGCACCGCTAATATTAACATAAAGATATATATACTCATATTTATATCGCTATATTAACATAATATTTAAAATTTTGAAAGACATAATACACTATAGTGTGTGTAGTGTACCCCTTCATTGTGTGTGTGTGAGTGGGAGTGATGTGGGTGGATGCGTATACGAGATGTGACAAAGTAATGACAGGTTGCGTCATGTTACGCACACCCCTTACAGAATTTGTTTGCTTAATGATGTGATTTATAGTATCAACAAATTTATAAATACCATAGTGCGAGTGTTTTTTTTTTTTTTAAATATATATTTTTTTTAATACAGGAACATTTCTCAAATCGACCCCTCCCTTATAGGTACGATTAGTATTTTATGAAACAACTCATTTTTTTTAATATAATTTTTCCGCATTTTCGGAAAGGTACATTTTATAACCATAGTTGCTCGGTTTAGAAAAGTTTCATTAAATCAATTCAAATTTTGACTTTTGGTTACAATCGATTTTTTTTAATTTACATTGTCATATTGGTTGGAAAAAACTGAAATAAACAGAAGAGAAAATACTTGCTTTGTAGGATTCACTTTCATTGATCTACGATAGATAGCATGCCACACTTTTAGTCCATATCCTGTCGTAATTAGTAAGTCATGGGAGAATTGGTTAGCGCGGGAAAATACACACAATTTGTTCTTTTATAAGATGTTATAGCTAAAGCATTTACATTATAAAAAGGTTTATAATCGTCATACTTAATATAAATGATTTTAATTATTAAATCTATTTATGGATTACACAGCCCCACAAAAAAATCTTGTGCTTTATACTCCTATTTTTTTTATAATTTAGGCGCTGAAAATGAATTTGATTATATAAAAAAAACTTGTGAGAGGCTCCACTAGTGATATTTTTTTACCAATTCTAATGCGAATGACTTTTTTAGATCGGAATTTACTCTTTGGTTTGAACTTGGTATGGGCCTGTGTAATCCAAGCCTATAAATATTATTTATTCCAGTGACACGCTCAGAAATAAACCGTGGGAGGTGGGGTATTTTTCTGTAAATAATTGTATTGACAAATTCGGTACGCCACTGAATTATTCCTTTGTTTTATACACGTGTCTACTTTTATACATTTATTATAAAATATTCTTTAATTATTCGCGCAGATTATCTAAAGTACACCGTACTTACATTTAAAAAGTGCAATATAAATAACCAACCCCTTATAATAAAATATCCCGAAAAACAGTTTTAATATTTTTTCGTGTTGAACACAGTAGGTAAACCATAATTTAATACATGTGATATCTGCATAGGGGAAGTTAAAATATGGAAATTAGTGATGTAGCTGTACCGTTCTCGTTTACCAAAATTCTTAAGAAAATATAATTATTGTACTATCTTAGGTGTTTCGCAATTTAATACATTATGCGTCAAATAAGCCACTTTGTATGTAAATTGTCACATTAAGTTTATGTACTAAAATATAAATTTTAATAATATGCAGATTGTATATATATAGATATACATTATACATACATATATAAGAAGAAAGTTCCGTTTTTTGTAAGATTTTAAATGAATTTTATATATGCTATTAGAACATTATATTAGTTCAATGATTTTTAGTCATTAATAATTTAATAATAAGTGATAAAAATTACTATTTCGATAATAGTTTTGTATTGTATATTAATGTCCGGTATTATAAACGACCTAGCAAATTTGCAAGCTAGCAAGCACTCTCAAACGAGATACCAAACTTATATGACAGTTCTGTTGATGACTTTGACAGATTTCGCGCAAGCGTTGTATGTAAATTCCATAACTAATCCATAGATACTATAACAGTGCTTGCAAGCTATCAAATTTTGCTAGGTCGTTTATAATACCGGACATAAATATACCAATTTTATATAATTAAAATTATTGTTAGCTAAATTTTCTCCCATGTTCAGTGGTGCAGAACCTTTTTCCTTTAATAGACCATTAAAATAAGTTAAATATGCTCCCCTTCACCACGAAACTATACTTTTTGTAAACTGTGGAAAATAGATGCTTAGTTACACATAAAAATTATAAATTATTTATATTATATAACATTCAAATTTTACTTATTAAAAATATTTAAAAAAAAATTATGTTGAAATTTGACTTCTTCATAATATAAACCAGTGTTTTCCAAAATATGATATACGAAAAAGTTTCAAAGAGTACATGGTTGAATATTTTCAAATTTTCATCCAGAATTACGAATGTCTTATAAAATTTCCTCCTCCGTCCTCCGGTCTATCAATCTCTATCAAAACGGGATACATTGGTCAAATCAATGTCTAAAATGAGATACGCATGAAAATTATTTTGTTAATTAACATTTATGTTTTACCAATATATCATTTTAAAAATGATAGAAACCAAATTATAAAGATAACATTTTTTATACATTTTTATGGATAAGAGTTAAATATATAAAAAAAAATATTACCTACACTGATTTACAAGTCAAAAAATGTTATGAAACACTCCAAAGTGATCCAATCCAGTAATCAATACATAAAATAGCATTACAAAAGTAATTTACATATAGAACTCGTATCTCGCGGGTAAATATTAGAAGTAAAGTGTGTATAAAGCTCGGGCTAAAGCACACTAACGCCGGCACCGAACCCATGGCTGTAGAGACACGGGATTTATTCTGACTATCAGACTCGATCAATATTTGAGTTCGAGCCGTGTTCTCACATAAAAACCAACGTTTATTTATATAACCAAAATGAAGAAGGTGCATGAAATAATATATAATTTACATGCAGCAGGTAAAAAATTAAATTGGAAACTCAAAATGGTTGGTTTTTCGCTTACTGGACAGTTTTGATATTTAAACGCAAAATATTGTTTCAGTGAAAAATATTTTATTACAACATTTTAATGCAAACCTAATATTTTGATTCTATACAGGCTGCTCCGAAAGTCAGAAACAATATTATGTTGCACACAGGTACAACGTTGGACACTTTAAATCAGAGGTTCCCAACCTTTTTCCTACATAGACCCATTTTAAAAGAATGATTTTCTTTATAGACCCCCTTACATTTTTAGAGTCTTGAAAACATAAATACACAACAACCTTGTCGAAAAAATACAAGGACAAGATCTTTTTTTTGCATGTACTTGCACTTTTTCAACAAGATTTTAGTATATTTATGTTTTCTATGTAAAATCTGAAAATGTAAAGAAAGGGGTCTACGTAGGACAAATAATAATTTTCTTTATAGACCCCCTGTTTAGATAATTTATGATTTTCCTTTTTATTTTCATATCTTAAAGTCGATATTTCTATGACAAATTGAAATTTGGTGCATGAAAATTACTATAAAATTTTGAATTTTAGATTTCGTTTATTTTATATTTATTTTATAGAAAATGATGTGAAAAGTTGAAATTTTCAAACCGCAGTTCTATATCTCATGACGTTCTCGAGACATGGCTTTTCAAAGTTTTCGATTTTTGAAAATTTTGGAGAAAAATGGCCATAACTTTTGAACGTGTTGTCGGAATTGATTTTTGTCGACGGATTTGAAATCAGCGTATCAAAATCTATCAGATGACATGCATAGCACTTAAAAATTCGACACAAATTTTTTGGTCAAAAATCGACATTTTTTTAAGGTATACCCCTTGGAATTTTTTCGATTTTTCGCGAAAATTTTTTTGTCGAATTTTGAAGTGTTATACATGTCATTGTATAGAATTTGATACACTGATTTCAAATCCGTCGACAAAAATCAAATCCGACCGCATGTTCAAAAGTTACAGCCATTTTTCTCCAAAATTTTCAAAAATCGAAAACTTTAAAAGGCGATATATCGAGAACGTCTTGATATACAGAATTGCGGTTTGAAAATTTCAACTTTTCACATCATTTTCTATAAAATAAACATAAAATAAACGAAATCTAAAATTCAAAATTTTATAGTAATTTTCATGCACCAAATTTCAATTTATCATAGAAATATCGACTTTAATAAGACAAGAAAATAAAAAGAAAAATCATAAATTAATTTTCTATAGATCCTTACTGTCTGTGTATTAAAAAAAATATTTGCACTTATTTCAGTTAACATTAAGTCTATACTATAGTTACATCCTAAAGTATATCATATTAGATTCTATAAAATTAAGTCATAATTTGAAAATGTTCGCTATGTTGGAAGCCAATTGGGCAGCAGAGTCATGCCGTTAAAGAGATGTACCTAACTCCGAAACTAGCGCTGCAACTTCGGGGTTTAACGGTAATTAATAATATACATAAATGCAAAGCGTTGTAAGTTGAATAGCCGTAACTCACAATTTGTATAGTTATAGTTATACAGAATAAAACATTAGACAGTAGCTATAAAAATACACGACTTTCGCCCGAAACCTAGATAAATATATTAAATAATAATACCTCTAACCATAAAAGTATAAAGATAACGTGCTACGAATATAGCCACAGTCCACAGTACCTGCTTGTTAAAATATGTATTTTGCATTACAAGAATTGCTTTTGTAATGAGATGTATATTTAGATTAAGAACCAAAGGGAATACTAACATTTTTAAAATTCACTTGAGCATACATATGAGAGAACGAAGACAAGTAAAAAGTAAAGACCTCTTTCCAAAATTAAACTGAATTCAGGTTAATGAGAAACAGTATTTGCCGAGATTAAATTCTGTACCTTTTTAGCATGTCGTTTGACCTAGGGATTCACCAGTAAGTTAAGAATTGATTATATTATTGGGGATTCTCTATGTTTCTTAAGATCTGCTTTTATATTATAAGCCTAGAGGTAAAATGAATTAATCAAATACTCTCCATTATACCAAAATGTATGGTAACATATTCGATTCAGCCTTCTCAAAACGCGTAATTATTATACAATATATTTATTCGTGTATGTATATGTCGCAGCCGAATGGTAAATTTAGCCGCTTTACAAAGCGGCTAGCCCTTTTACAAAATGGCGCCGTTTTATAAAGCGGCTAACTAATGTTTAGCCACATTATAAAATGGCTGTATTATCATCCGCCAAATTAAATGATATCATACGTTCTACAATACGGCTAGCCCAACGCTTAACCGCTTTATAAAATGGCAACAATCGAACCGCCCGATTGAAAAATTTAGTATTGTTATCTACCGCCAGAGTACCATAACGAGAAAATGGCGTCGTCCAGTGACAATGTTCTGTCAGAAACAGTAGATAAAACAGTAATTGATCAAAATAATTTGCGAGTTCAAATGCCATAATAGTTTAACGTGCATTAATAAATAATTGTTATTTTAATTACCTATCATGATTAAAATGTGTTAACTATTTTTTATAAAATTACTATGTTAACTTGTACAACAACATGATATAAATGATACGTACTATAATTTATAATGAATAAATACGTAAATACCTATATTATTCATTTGACCCGTTCCAAAATATTAAATATGCATTCTATGTAATTATTTAAACAATACATTTTTTTTATTTGCATGTTCGGTTTCAATTATTACCTAAATCCTTTGCTATCCTAAAACAAAGTCCGTTTTATTAAAAAAGACTGACATAGGCGCCGTTTTATAAAACAGCTGAGCGAGGTCAGCCTTTTTATAAAACAGCTGAACGAGACCAGCCGCTTTATCAAACAGCTAAACGTGGCCAGCCGCTTTATAAAATGCGTATAATTTACAATTCGGCTGATGTTAGTTAGCCGCTTTATAAAACGGCGCCATTTTGTAAAGCGGCTAAATTTACCATTCGGCTGCGACATTAGGGGTTATATAAGAAAATAAAAACCATCAACAGTTTTCATAAAAGTTTTAATGGAAAATATATTTATAGTTAATATGCAAACATCGCTTTACACATGTTACAAAAATATATATACTTTTCTGAAACATTTTCTTCTGAAATCCATCAAAACTTCCACAACACCCCTCCCCTAATACATATATATTTCAATACACTAACAATATATCAAACTACATTTCAACTCCAAATTTACTTTCTCAAGGGTAATAAATTTGACGAAGAAGAGAAAAAATTCAATGTATATGTGTGTACATCAAAACACGAGAAAAAACATATGCTTTATACAGCAATAAAACTTCATTACAATATAAAATTCAAACAGCCCGCGTCTCGAGACATAACGTGAATTTACGCACACTTCCTGTCGACTTTTTTCATCTTAGATTTTCTTCAGTTATTGCTTTCTCGGCCCACCGGATCCCATCACGTATTGAATCATCGAGAACGTGTAGATTGACAATTATACGTAATATTTACATGTACATTTCTCATGTATTTATTGTGTACAATGTATAATAAATAACGATTTATGTATTTTATTGAAAAGTATAAAATGTAAAGTAAACCGTGGGTAAAGTAAATTATTTTTATTTCAAGGTGTAAACGATGTCCTAAATATATTTGACGACGTAACAAGGACAATGTATATATTTACTTGGAATCTTAGGTATTAAATTTCTAAAGGAAATTAATTATTGAATAATTTTAATAAATACTGATAAAGTATTATATCCTAACTTTCCTAACCTATTTATTAATTACTATGCAATTTTATTATGAAATAGCTATACTATATTTTTCTTAATATGTGTCTGACTAGTATTTTTTAAATTTAATTTTTTGCTGTACCAACATGCGTCAAAAGTGACATTTAAAATGTCAAACGAAAAATACATGTATTAAAACAACTGATGGTGGTGAGAAATGTAGGAAGTGAGATTCTACAAAGAGAGACATATCACCATAAGGAAATATTATACTTATATTGTACCTACTAACATTTTTTATACAATATTGTAATGACCTTTCTTATAGGAAATTTAACTCTCTAAAAAAGGTTAAGGAAGATAGCCATTGTGACGGGTCAAAAAATTGTTAATGTTTGGGAATTTTTTTCACAGATACCTATAACTAATTATTTTTGAATCAGGTAAAATACGTTTTATTAAGTATATATTCAACTTATTTAATATCAATTTTTATTGAGTTATAAGCCTCGATGTGACCACCAAAAAAAAAATATTTTTCTCTATGGTTGACTCGAAATTTCGAGAAGTGTTATATGAAAAAAATAAATAAAAATTTTATCAATATCTATATGAATGTAGTTATCGTTGCACGTAGCCGTTTTATTTTATTTTATTTTTTCACAAAATGGCGATAGTTTGAAATGTTTTTTTCATTTTTAAGACCTATTTTTTATTAGAGCGGTTTTAAAAAAAGTAATTATCAAAATTTCAAAAATCGGCTACGTGCAACGATAGCTACTACAATTACGAAAATTATAAAAAAAATATATGAATTCGGTTCATTAGTCTTTGAGGAATCGTGTCGACCAGGTCGAAAAATTAATTTCGAGATAAACGTGTTTAATGTTTTGTTATGTCATAACCGGCCGTGCTACATCGTCTCACTAAATTGACTGTAACTCCGTCAAGTTTCAAAATTTAAACTCAATTTTTTGTATACATATTTATGAATATATGTATACTTAAAAAAAATGTAAGAAATTTTTTCTCCATCGCAGTGGCTTTCCCCCTTAAGGTAAAACGCGTTTTTGAGATATTTAAAAAAAACAAATTTTTAGATACCACACGATTTTTATAGGACCATCTACATATAAATCCAACCAACAACCCAAGTTTCATTAATATCGGTCCAATAGTTAATGAGTTAAATATGTAACAGGGATTCATAGGACTGGAAAATAAAGTGTTTGTTTTGGACTAAAATGAAAAGATAAAGTGGATTTTTTTTCTCCTATCAGAAATGATCACATCTATACTATATAACTCCCTCTAAAGTCTAAAGCAAAAATAATATTGTAAAAATCATCCAAACCGACCAGCTATGGGTACTAACTAAAACAGTCTCTTTGGAAGTGGTGTTTTTGCAAAATAAATGATATTAAAAGTTTAATATCGTTTTTGTAAAAAAAATGATATTAAAAATTTAATATTTATTAAATATATTTTCCGTATTTATAACATTATTAAATGGAAAGATATTTTCAAAACCACTCATAAATAACGATAATAAACCTATGCTAATATTAAGTATTTGAAATCAAATTAACTCTACATCTTTCGTATATAGTAGTATGTATATAACAAGGAAAATCAATTTCATTAGATATTCTGAATTACGTGATTATCTTGTAAATTGTGTTACGTAGCTGCCGTAATTAAAGCTGTCGCATTTACAAAATAAAAACCCAGACACTCGAATATTTCTTTAATCTGAAAAATTCAAATTCAATTATACTTCATAAACAAACTTACTTTTCACCTAATTACCAAAGAGACTAAAATTTGTTAATTATAATTTAGATTTTTATTTTTAGACTTCTCCAAAATACATATACAGGCTGTTCGCGGGAACCGAGTGATCATTGCTAACTTTGTTATTATTGAAGTTAGAAGATCGGTTAAATGGGCAAAGTATAAGTATTTTTCCGGGATGAATAATGGCGGTGTCAAAAAAACAACTATACATATAAATACAACTATTTTTAAATGGAATACCCTGTATATTATTATTGGATTTTATAGCTGAGAATGTTCTCTTTTTAAAATTGTAATATGTACATGCATGATGGTAAAATTGATAGAAACGAAGTTATAACAAGTATAAAATTAATAGAAAATATCCAATATAGGGTACTATGCAGTTTTAATAAAATACAAACAAATGATAAAACAATTAAAAACAATAATTTCAGGTTTTTATGTAATTTGTTCGCAAATTTTTAATGTTTTTGAATTTACTCGAAAGCCATAGAAACTAAACACAATAAACTATTCGGGTTTCAAAAAAAAATTGAAGGAAGGGAAAAAAATTTCAGTAATAATAAAATTTACCTATGATATTTGTTCAAAATAGGTATATACCAATGTACTGTTTTAATACAAAACTAAAAATACCACGTGTGGCACACAAAAAAATCTAAAAGCCGTGGGCTCATTACACGGTCCTTGAATAACAGGAAGGTCAATTTTCAGCGATATTCTGGCCGCATCTTCAAAGAACGTAAACAGGCAAGTAGGTAAACCGCGGCGCCTGTACATGTTTACACATGTCATTACCGCAATCTAACACATTGGCTGTCAAACTGTATACCGCGACATTCTAATTGTAAAACATCAAAGAAAATTTTACTACTACGAAACGTTCAAAATTAATTATAAGACAGTAAGTACAATGTACAGAGAAACTTCTCTAACGTAGGGGAGACCTGACATTCTCTTAAATAGTATACATAGATAATTTTCCTCTTACTTCATATACAAGTGTTTTTTTTATATTAAATTTGAAGTTGAATTAGTTTTTGTTTACATTAATAATAGAATGTTCGGTATTATAAAAAATAAACAGTTGTAATGTACACTTCTCACTACTGCTTTTAGATTGATGATTTCAACTCTCAGTGGGTTGAAATTTATATTTAATACCCCGAAGATAGCGTTTACTTTACTTTTGCTTTATAGAAAATTCATTATATTACAGGATATTAAAAGTTTTGGAAACTTCAATAGGCATGATGCCAGTAACAAAGTATCATTGAAATTATGATTTGAAATAATGAAATATGTTAAAAAGATTCTAAAAACGGTATTTATTTTTATATTCAAAGCGAGATTAATATAATTTTTGTTAAAATCAAAATGCAAAATACAGCGATCCGCCATGTTAAATAAAACACCAATCAAAGCGATCACTTCCTCTTACAAGATTATTAAGTACATACCTAATTTAAGAACTTATATACTTTGGAATTCATTTTTAACACACAAAATAATTAAATTATTGTACAACTCTCAATGTTTGATTATTGTTGACAAAGAGTGTGACGTCACAACTCTGAAATATCACCTGCGAGCGTTTTGGCGTCAAATTCAAAATTTGTTTTAAAGGAGTCAATTTTTGCGGTTAAACCTTTGTTTCTGCAGAAATAAGTATTTTTTTGGAAATAGGAGACACGTAAGATCATCATAGAATAGTTTTTTAAAGTTAATCATCATGCCTATTGTAGGTGCTCTACATAATAATTAAAAATTTACAAATTTAATTTAATAGATAGGTAAACGTTAACTTTTAATTGAATTAAATTACCAGATAATGTTACTTACAGTTTCCATGTTATATCTAGATTTTCATTATTAATTTTAAACTATCTCTAACTGCAAAAGTTTAACAATCACCGTAACACGTGATTGTTGCGTATAGAGATAGTGTTAAAACTTGTTTGCGCTTTATTAAATAAATACAACCTTGTCGGTAATCAACACATTGCCACCTACACACTCTCACACACACACGCACACGACAAGCGAGAGAGAGAGAACAAAAACGTCAGCTGTGAAGACTATACACTATAAATTACCTTATAGTGTGTAGACACCGATACTTCGAGTGAATTAAATCTTCAGGAAAATGTGCTGTTTAAGATAAAAGCAGAACTAAATAACTTGTTCACACATTAGAATTATGTTTACAAACAGAGGATTTTGTGAGGCAAACCATAAAATATCTAGCCTAGATAAAAAATATAAACAAAATACAAAAATGAAAATTTAATAATTCGTACTAACATCCAATGTTCGTGCATAAAAAAATCAAAATCCGTGAAGCCATTCAGTTAAAAAGCAGAAGGTTGAATTGTTATAAACATTGTTTTACATGTGGAGGTCGCTTAATATCGCGTGTCACACATTTTAGAACAAGCATCAGATGAATCTGATGGTTGCAATAGAAAACTTGATTATTTAAACATGTGTCGTCAAGGTTAAAATCTAACAAAAACATGGACATATTATTCAATTTGTGTGACACTATTACACAGTATGATTGAATTGTCTAATAATGAAAACTAAGTAAGTAGGTACTACTACAAAAAGTCGAGGTAAAAGAAGTTTTTGTAAACAAACTTTTTATACATACCCAAGAAAAAATTGTAGATCTGTTGTGATCATAACAGATCTCGATAGATCTTCATTTAGAGACATCATATTTTTCACTTGTTTTGATCTGTAAAGACTTGCAAAGATCTACACCAGCCTACAATGATCTACAAAGATCTCTGAAATTCAATGTTACGTTGAAAATTCATGAATTATCAACGTTTTAATCTCTATCACAATCTAAGTACAAGGATCTTTAGAAATTTTTGTAGATCATTTTAGGTCTTTGTAGGTCATTGTAGATCTTTTCAAGTCTCCACAGATCAAAAACTAGTGAAAAATATTATGTCTCAAAATGAAGATATCGTCGATGTCGAAATCTATTTTGATCACTGCAAATCTACATTTTTTTCCTGGGTATAGAATTATGCAAAACACCGTAAAAAATTTAAAACCTGTAAAACAAAATGTCACTTACAGAAATATAATGAATTATATTAATTTTAATTAGATCCCTTAAACAAAACACATTTTTGAAAAGTCCCTGAAATTGTTGTTTCATATAAAATGTTAGTTAGGTATATATCTATTAAAAATGATTAATTTTTATACTCTTAAATCATTCATAATTCAAAAGTGCTAACTCCACTTTTCCAGTCTGTGTATACTCCAGAAGTTGTTTACTTTGCTAAATTTCATCAATCATCAGAATCTATTTACCACCAACACCCTTCCTTAGTTTCCACTTTTCAGTATCAGGAAATGTATTTTCTTATCAATATATCATTCAATTTTGCTTATTAATACTTCATTATGCTTTATTCCTATAATTTTAAATAACTATTAATTTTCAACATAAATAGTACATATAACTTGCTTTTCTTAAACTTTAAAGAATTTAACCTCTCAAAATATAATTTTTCATATATCTAGAAACTTCATTCAATTTATCATATTATTAAAACATTTTGAAATATCTGCATACTTATCCAAAATATTGAAAGATCATATTTTAAATACAGTAAAAACCAAACTAATTTCAAGTTTTTGAAATTTTTTATAAAAAAATAAAATTGAAGAGCCCCAAAAACATTATGATATCTTTTCCTCAAATAAAAAACAATTAATTTAACAAAATTATTCGTGTGAATTAAATGTAAATTCATATTATATGAGTATTTTGACCTGGAAGTTAGCGTGTTAGTTGTTTATACTGAAGGTTATAAGTTTATTCTTACTTATGAACTTGACAATTTCTATAAAAATTATAACCCCAATTTAATCTTTAAACCTGACTCAAAGTAATAATCATAAATTATAATAATTCTAAGCATTTGAGTAAAGAACTATCTTTGATCCCCTCCACCCCATAGATATAGAGCATGGACCGCGCATTTGACTCGAAAACAGTCGTGTCAAAGAACGAGATGGAAAATAGTTTAGGATATACTTGTCCGTATTTAAACAGGAGTGTTTCTTCTTAGAAGGAGATAGATATATCCTAAACGCTTCCGCATCTCTCTCACCATTTTGTAGAAATGTTACACTATACACAGAATGCTTTATATGTATGCCCACCGCCAATATTATAATCATCGATGTAAAAATAGTAAAAACTTATTAATAATAAACAAATTTTTATTATTTACTAATACACAAAATGAACAGTTAATTAAAGCACATATCATTTCAACATAAAATAAATTAGAACAATCATAACACAACAAACAAAAATTCTAATTACGACATCAAGTATCCAAACAGCGCGCTATAAGCTACTACATGACAAATTGTCTCAACATCCGTGAGAAGAATTTCGATTTTCAAACTGAAATTGCAGACACTACAACAAGTGCGTGTGAAATTTAGAACAATAGTGATCTGGGGAGGGGAGAGGAGACGTATGTACATGGATATCGCAATCAAGATCGGATGAATAAAACATTTGCCGATTCAAAAACCAAGGAAAAAACGAAAGTCGATGTGAGAACAGTCGAAGAGTCAACAACCGTACTAGACCCTCCGCGCCACCGGAATTAGTGTCATTGCTCAATACATATTTCACGCATCGCGTAATTTCGTGAGTTCAGTGGATCAGTGGTCCCGAAAATGTTGGGTTTAAGAAAGTTAACCAAAATGAAATTACGTAATTGTGATAGCTTTCAGTTGCAATTAATTATGTAAGGCAATTTAATTGTTAATAGGCATGATGACTAGTTTTAAAAAAAACTATTCTATGATGATCTTATGTGTCTCCTATTTCCAAAAAAATACTTATTTCTGCAGTAAATAGAGATTTAAAATCAAAAATTGACTCTTTTAAAACTAATTTTGAATTTGACTCTAAAACGCTCACAGGTGACATTTCAGAATTGTGACGTCACACTCCTTGTCAACAATAATCAAACATTCAGAGTTAGACAATAATTTAAATATTTTGTGTGTTAAAATTAAATTCCAAAAATCTTCTAAAATATTGATATTTGTCTAAAATAAAAGTCAATCACTTTTGACATTTACTGATGCGTGACGTCATTCGCTCTAATTGGTGTTCCATTTAACATGGCGGATTGCTGTATTTTGCATTTTTATTTTAACAAAAATTATATTATCTCACTTTTAATATAAAAATAAATACTTTTTTAGAATCTTTTTAACCTATTTAATTATTTAAAATCATAATTTTAATGATACTTTGATACTGGCATCATGCCAATTGCTTGCACAATTAGTTTTTGCTCAACACTGCCCCCTAGTACCGCCCTTACTGGGAAAAACTAAAAACCAAACCAAAAGTTTTCTACAATATGTACCGAAGTTATGTTATCTCTAAATGTGATCTATATACAAACTAAATTAATACTTTAATTATGATCGTGGCCCAATTTAAAATTTAAAAAATAAATCTTAAAATATAGGTGAAGAAATGACATTTTGTTCAAAGCCAACCATCTATAAAGGCAGCTTAAACTTGTAGGTACTAACATTTGAATCCAACTTTATACTGCGTGTAAAAACGAAATGTCACAAAGATCTAATCGTAAAGATCAAGAGTGCGATGTAAATATACACACTCTCACGTGGAGATTCCCGAAGAATGAGTCATTGTGTAAGTTTTATTTCTTTTGCGCAGTTGAAGAAAAAAAAGTTTCAACTACATATGTAACGGTAAATGTCACAAACACAATACACACCTCTTCCGATGTCTTCCTACAATACCAGTCACCGAAATGTATTGGATGTAATTTACAAATATAAATGAAATTGCCTCATTGTTACGAGTATTTAATACATTTGTATCGATAGTTAATATTTATACGTACATGAGAGTTTTGCGACGTTTTTTTATTATTAATTTATATCTGTCCCAATGCAGTCGTTCGTTTTTTCATTAGTTTATAATCATAATCATTACTTCCTTGTATAGTAATATTAAAAATAAATACGTAAGCAGAACTGTGCATGCATAGTTACTTAAATATTTTGTGTGTAATTATAATTATACTTAACTACTTTACCAAACACGAGTACCTACTTGTAATATTATATAAATATAAATATTGAAAAGTAATTGTACTTAAGTACTTTTCCAAAAATTCCTAATTATGTTTTAATGTACTTAAGTAGGTATATATAATATATAAAATTGTATTTTTTTTAAATACAACTGAAACTGTAGATGCAATTGAATTTTTAATAAAATTACAAAGAAATCTAGTAAGTATTTGTACTTTATAGTTTCATGTTAAGTAAGTAAATATATCTACTTGTACTTAATTATTATTTAATATGAAAGAAAAACACTTACCGTTATGTATATTTATTGTCCTTTTCAACTTAAATTCGCTATTAATTTAAAATTATAGTTTTATGACAAACAATAAGACCGTAAAATAATATAATTTTAAAAAAGTTTGTAATAAATAATCGAATAGGGACCTATTCCATAATAATACAATCGAAAAAAGTACGTACGTTTTTGTTAAAAGATTCAAAGAGATATGATATCATTTGAAATGTAAATTTCATTCAATTTCACCCAGACCGTTCTACAGTTTAACAAATTAAATTGCAAAAAATCATCCCAACCAGGAAACAACACACAGGATGTTCTAATATCCTTTAAAAAAACGGCGTGAATATTTCTCGAATCCAAGTATTGATTCTGATAACTTTTTTTCAGCACGACAAACGAACCTTTGGGTTTTTCTTGTAAAAAATAATTCAAAAACAATAAGGTACTGAATGAATATTTTTTTCTTTCTTTTAATAAAAATGTTATGGGTACACCGGACTTTCTTATACGTATAGTACTGAGTGTACAGTGTGCAATTATCAAATTATATAAAACATTTATTTCTAGCTAACTATAAAAAATTAATGGGAGATAAACTATAGAAAATAATATTCTCTGCAACTTTAATCTAAAAAAAATTTCTAATACGCACAATTTGAAAAATTAACGGACAAACATCCGTTTCCGGTTGTAAGATCGTTTTCAAAAATAGGGGGTTTCTTGTTTGAAGAAAATTGATCCTAAGCGTCTACATAAATCTAGATTCAGGTCAAAATGGATATTTTCATCAAAATCTCGAATTCGTAAAAAATATAATACTTCGTTAAACTATATATATTATGGCCATATAAGAAAGTAAAAATGTAACAAGATGTAATAATCTGTAAATTAGGAAGTTTAATGGTTTAAGTAAAAGCCGGTAATCATTTCAGAAGCACAATTTCGACACCAGATGTGAAGTTAAATTTAACTTGAAAGAAAGTTTTATTATACATCTGAAATAATTAAACAAAAGTACGGAAGTATAAGATGTATAGCTAATCAAAACGAAAAACACCATCGCAGACACATAGACGATTTATGGCGTCATGTAAATTATAATAAATGAATCACATTTTATAATATGCAACATTAGAAAAACACACGCTAATGCATACAAGCCATTCATATTATAATGTAGATCAGAGGTCACCAACTGGTGGTTTGTGATCATCGCAATCCAGATCGGAGAAAACTGTTTTACAATAATTTTCATAATATCGATGATTGAAAGGACCCTGCAGAATCCTTATGGGAAAGGGGTTTCGGTCAAACTCTTTGAAACTTTGGATACTGACAGTCCTTGATGAGTCCTAAAAACTCAAACTTTTAAGATATAGCCCTCTAAAGTTGGGGATCATTCTCACCTTTAATTGCAATAAAAAAATTTGTAGAACCTTAATTTTCGCACAACTATTTGTATGTATTCCCAAAGACTTATATACTGGATTGTCACCATCAAAAAGTAAACTTTTAAATTTTTTAGCCAATGGCAGTACTTAAATCTTATTATTACGTCCAATTTTTATTATAAAACAATTGATTTGTTTATAATTAAAAAAACGTAACAATAAGATTTAAGTGTTGTCATTTCTCAATGAATTGAAAAGTTGACATTTTTATGGTGGCAATCGATTATAGATGTCTTTAGGAACACATACAAAAAGTTGTACGAAAATTAAGGTTCTACAAATTTTTTTATTGCAAATTAAAGACAATCATGATCCCCAACTTCAGAGGGCTATATCTTAAAAGTTTGAGTTTTTAGGACTTAGTGCCCATTGACACTTTTGATCTACTCATAAAGGACTATCAGAATCCAAAGTTTCAAAGAGTTTGACCGAACCCCCTTTCCCATAAGGATTCTGCGGGGTCCTTTCAACTAACCTAAAATTTACTTTTAATTAGTTTCATATTTAACATTTGGTTGCAATTCATTTTTTTGCATCTATGTAACGTAGGTATATCAGGTATCATGAGTATCTACTTAAACATGGATTATTTCACCCCCAAAAGATGATTGAAGAGGGTTAAGATTTAGAGGGTGATTGAAAAGCTTTAAGAAACCAAAATATTGCAACGATATCTGCAATTTATATAAAAAAAATTGTATGGAATGATAGGGGACCATGTTGATCCGCGCAAGAGTTACTAGGGTATATTAGATATATCCTTACAGTTGCACCTTATACGAATACATAATATTATTATGTATATGTATAAGTATTTTATGTATATATATTACTGTAAACAATTTTATTGATTATATTTGTTTAGTAATCTAAAACATGTGGTTAAAAATACAATTTTATTAAATAAAGAGTTATAAATACTGATTTAAAGTAATAAATGACACATTAAATAATTTGTTAAAGGTCTTCATGAATCAAATAAATTGATATCGAGTTAATTGTATTCATATGACTATATAAATTAGATCTAGTTTTTGTAGAATGTAATTGGTGACCCCTGACATAGCCTAATATAGTTGTATATGTAATATGTACACATAATACATATTATACAACGGCTGTATACTTTTTATTAAAACAATTTTGAAGACCTTGTGAAATTACCAAATCTGCTTTAGGACCGGCTACCCACGTAAGTATTCCTTTATTAAATTACATAAAAACACACTTTTACAACCGTAATTTAATAACAGAAGAACATTAATAAAATAATTCTGTTTTTTTTTCTCCTATTTAATGTTCAGTATTCTCGTGTATGCGGTCTACAGGTCTACAGTAGTCAATCGTAAGTATATCATTATTTAATATTCGCCGCAACCAATTTCCGGTTATTTTAGGTTAATAGGGAACTCGAAACTCCTGTAGATCGCATACGACAAGATTACCTTAAACTATTAAATTTTATTAGCAGTTATGTATAGAATAATAAATACATAAATAATTTAACAACATAAAATATAATATAATGTTTTTGGCTACAATTTTTGGTATGTTATTTCTTTCCAATTAATAACACAGTACGAACCAAAATGACTTAAACATAAGACAACAACCACATGCGCAAAATGAAAGTAACGTGTTTGATAATAAAATATTTAAGAATTTCATTAAATAAGGTCATCAAGTAAGTTTGATTGTTAAATAAAAAGTGATCAGCTGTTATATACCAATACAAAACATTTTTTAAACAAATGTACAAAAAAATTATATTTATAAATTATGAAATACGTATTTATGTAAACAAGGCTACACAACAATGCATGCAAGTATTATTATTGCAAGGTTTTAAAATGATGGTCTATATATGGGAGCACATAGAAATATTAAAAACCTACATATAAAGCCCACATGTTATGAGTAAATACTGAGTCGATTTTCCATAAAAAAACAATTTACGGCAAATACACTACTTAACAAACATTACGTCATTGAATATTTAATTCTAAAAAATATGACAACTCTGGCACGCACCTTTCATTTAAAAAACATATTCCACATGATTTTGTTTACACTGAAAAATCAACAATCAATCACTGTCACTTCAAATAAACCCCACTTTACAAAAAACAGACTCTTATAAGTTCAAATTAACACAAATAAAGCAAATATTCTATTTATTTTAGCGACAAATTTATAAAAACCGCAAGAATTTTCTAAGTACACACTGTCAACGACAATGTTAAGTTTGCAACTGACTATTTTGCCTCTAGTCATATAATGTGCCAGAATTAATTCGAAAATTTCACATCTGTGTTGATGGCATCTCTCTTTTAAGTACAGCAATTCACATATAGATATCTCATACGTGATAGTAAGTTTTGGAACTGATCCGTAACATTACAGAACTCTATTTGAACTATAGTGCCATCTATTGACGGCAACATAAATAGTATGTTAGCATTATGTTCAGTATCGGCGATTATATGGTTTGCGACTATGATACCGAAATAATTGTGGAAACTCCTACCATCTTTTGTTATTAAGCATAAGCTGGCTGCTTTTGTATGATAGAAATCTGCTTTATCTTACTTATTTTACTTTATTATTTCCACAGAATTATTTCAGAACTTCTATAAAATAATGTCCATATCCAACATAAATGAATTAATTAAAAAAGTTAATATTAATTATTTTTTTTAATAGTTTGCATCACACAGATTCACCCAATTTACCTTTAAAGTAAAATTAAAATTGTAAGATAAAATGATACTTCTTAGATATTATATCAGTTGTTTATTAAAATATTTTTTTCAACCATAATACATAAATTATGTAAAATACATGCTGCTACTATTACATCTTCATCAAAAGGTTTATTAGATAAATAATTTAAGTATTGAAATTGCATGACAAGTTTATCAAATGTTACATCAACAGTTTTTCGAACTTGTTCATGCATTATATTATATTTTAACTCTAAATCTGATTCAGGATTCGTAAACGATGTTAATAAAACCGGTAAACTAGGATAATCTAAGCTTCCTAATATATGCATATTTTCTGGTACAATAGGCTTTTTTTTAGAAAGTAAGTTTTTAAAAAGTGAGCTATTCACAAATACCATTTTTGGATTGTCTGTATCATCTTGAGTTATACACACATCGTGGAATATATGTAAATGGTCGCAGATTCCTTGAATTATAACATTTCTTTCAGTTTCATTTGATAAATATTTGAAACCAATCACTCCGACCACATTTGGAAAGTCTGAATATTTTTTATATTCTTCAGCAATGTTTTGTAGATAATTAGAATCAGGCCATGTAATAATTTTTGATTTTAGTTTTGATATTTTAGAACAATACTCAATAAATACTTGTATAGATTCTTCATTAACTTCAAATATGTTTAATGTATCATCCAGTTTATCTGAATTTGCTAGATACCAGATTGTAAAATAAAACCGTTCATATATTTCATCGTCTGTACAAATTCGATTCTTTAGTAGCAAATTAGTTAACTGTGTACAACTATTTCTACTTATATGAAATATATTGTTAAAGGTATCATCGTCCATTAATAATATCCTGTTTATTACTATTTTTTCTGGACACCATTCCTCTTTAACTATTGCATCATTTTCAACAACAAATTCATTTAGATTTAGAAGTTTTAACATTTTATCTTCTGATTGTCTTGTTGTTTCTAATAATTTTGTAATGTAACTTCGATCGTTTGGATATTTCTCACAAATTAAAAATTCTTCAAATTTTGCCATAATTTTGGTATCCATACTGGTACTATTCTGAGGCATTTTTATGAAGAAATTAATTGAAAATGTTCACAAACAACAACTATTAATTTATCTATGCCATTGTACACAATGCACACAAATTTATTATTACATATTCTGACATAAATATGTATTTGAATTTGACAGTAATGTCATTTCTCAGCATAACCAACAACGAAACATTTCATGTTCCTATCGAGACCTGTTGCCACTATAACAAAATTCGGTAAAAAGAAATATACCTACTAAAATTAAATTTGAATTTTTAAAATAAATAATAAAGTATAAAAGCTATGGTAAATGGTATTCAGTATATTATGTTACTATACTACACAGTATATAGCATTCCGTATACTGCAGTTATTATTTGTCATTTATTATTTCTCTCTCTTATATTCAGCGAACCAGTTCTCGTGACTTCAATAAGTTAATAATGGTGGTTTTAATAGAAAATTTAAAAAAAACGCTATTAATTACTAAAAATTAATTTTAAACATTAATTAAATTATATATTTATTTGCTGCTACCTTTGTGGTTAAATATAGAACTCTACCAATCCAAAATTTTTAGAAGTTTAAATTATGTTAGCGAATCGGTATTAAATTTTATAGCACATGATAGTAGTTAGATCTTAGATATTCTGAAATCGAATATTTTCGTTTTCATGTCGATTTTGGCTCCTCCTAAAACGATAGTTTGTGGAAACTTTTTTAGTCATCATGTCTGATTTTAATCTTCATAAAACTCTTCTAATATATTTTGGAACTTCCAATGGGGATCGTTTTCGCCAACTTCTATAGATACGCCATTGGTATTGGTGAAGTTTCCATATGACGAGAAAAAAAATTATAACGACCTCGAAGGAACCGGTAAAATTAGGTCATAAAAGCCGATAGTCGTAATAACCGGTTAAAATACAATTATATATGGGATTTAGTTGGACTTTTATTTTGAGTCGTTAAAACCGGTACGTCATATTAACCGGAGTCGTTATAACCGGTTTCTACTGTATCTTAATCTAAAAAATATACCTTTTTTATTAGGAGCCCTTAATCTTGTAATATTATTTGAATTTATTTGCACACTAGATACGCCACTATGTAGTGTTTTGATAAAAAAGAATCGCATCAAAGTTTTTAATTTATTTGTTACTTCATAAACGAAAAATCGTATAATAACAATTTTTTCTCCACAAAGGGGAAGATTGTTTTTAAATCAAAAAAATACATAAAAATAATAGAAAATTAAGAACCTATATATTTATTGTATATAAGGTTTTTAGAATATTTTCTAAATAGGCGTGGTAGGTATATATATTTTTTCAAGCAACATGTCGTATCAGAATTATTGAATTTAATATCAAGATCTTGAAGATTAATAATATGTTTAATGATTCCACTTCCTTATAAAGCACACATTAATCTTTATGATATGTACAATAAAGAACTGGAAGACAAAGGAAACTGTTAGCTAAAAAACTGGTGTATTTCTTGTTCAAAATTAATTTAAATTCAATGGACATATACGCTGAATCGATGTACGTTCAGATGCACTTTTTATCCTTGATAAATGCACAAAGTACAGAATAAAATTGCTGAGGAACTTGACTTATTTTAATTCCCATCCCATGAAAGTAGAAATACAAGTTTTGTGTATGTGTTGCCAGGCAACTGAGGCTGAGTTTACTTACGAGATACGTTTTTGTCGAGGCTACTTATAGGGAATAAATGATCTATAGAAGGATACCAAACGAGAAAAAAATATAACAACTCAAGACAGTGCGTATGTATGCGACATCCGTCTGAGCCAAGATTGAGTGCCACTCTGGCTGAAAGTAATGACGAGTGAGGTATGTAAAAATGCACTTGTTTTAGCCCTTTACGTGGCGAGGTTACTGCAATGTAGATCTGCGCCATTGGTAATTTATTTTAACCTTTAACGATATCCATCAATATAGTATAATAATATACACAAATACATACATACATATCCAAAAAAAATGTATGTATGATAATTTCCATGTAGATTTTTCGATTTAGCTTGGGTGGTTAAAAAAATTGTAATAAAATACATATCAATTATTTTATAATCAGTAAACAGTTAAAATTTAAAATATTTTGGTCAATTTAGATAATTGGTATTTTATATAATACAATCAGCTGTTATTCTATAATTAAATGTTTTTTAAATGATTTTTAGAAGAAATGCAGTATGTAATGTTATATTTATAGATTTTTTTTTAATGTATGGTATTTTTTTTAAATAAACTAAATATTATCTCTATAATCTATATGATTCTATATCATATAGGTCTTATACTTCAAGTAAAATTTGATACATTGTTATGGTTTTTTATTAAGGTGCTGAGTACTGGAACATTTCTTGTGTAAGTACTTAACAATCATCTATATTTATAAAATCATAATTACTAGTGGCGCCTATGGTCGAAATTCGACCAATATTTTATCTGCCTTAAATTAAGGTAACATACACATTTTGAATGTTATAACTTTCATTTCCCTCCTTTAAAATTAAATACAAAAAAAGATACGACAATTTTCGATATTCAGATGTTCACCTATTAATATATAGATTTAATCAAAATGTATAATAATTACATTTAATAAAATTATATTTATAATACAAAATTTGAATTTTATTAATTTATAAATTTTGATGAACAAAAAAAACTAATTAAAACTTCTGAAGAGCAAAGAGGAGGTTCTCATAACTAAAGACCAAAAAAGAGTTTAATTTTATTTTGCCTTTTCCTTGCTGCCTGAGGCCCCCTTGGCACCCTACTGATTTTAGGTTCTTAGTTATATTTTTTTATAAATTAACCAATTAAATTAATCTTAAAAATATTGATTTTATATTATTCTTTAACTCCTTAATAAGGATCTGTACTGACTACATTAAATATTTAAACAACGACAAAGTGGCCATTGTTAATAACACATAAAACATGTATTATATTAATTACAACATGAAGACACATTTACATCTACAGATTATCAGTGAATTGGACACGTTTTTAGGAATGTTGAATTTTATTAATAATTTGTCTTCGTAACTAATTACACAATAATTATCGACTGTTTAAACATTGATTAATGAATCCTCACAAAAATTAATAATGCAGAAGCAATGGAATTGCTTACAATATATTAAATAATTACTGCTTATCACTTAAAATAAAAACTTAGTTCTTGAAATATATTAGTATACTAATTTTTCGTTTTTCTTAACCATTTTTAGGGTTCCGTAGAAAACTAGGAACCCTTATAGTTTCTCCATGTCCGTCCGTCCGTCCTGAAAAATTTTGAGATAATAAGATGAAATTTGGTACACGGCCGTAGATTGATGACCCAAAAACAGAAATGATAAGATTTTTGAAAATAAAAATTTTTTAGACCCCCCTTTCATAAAATGAAAAGTGTTTTCAAAAAAAAATTTTCACCTACACCATTGAGTGGGGTGTCGTTAGAAAGGTCTCCTAAAATGCAACAAAAAATGTAACAGAAATTTTTAATTTTGACCCTTCCATCACGATGTATTTTCTCTCCAAAGTCATTAAAAAAGCGTCCCCCCCCCTCTATTTTCTAAACTATCAATTTAAAAAATCTGAAAAAATTTCAGAACGTAGATATTAATTAGTACTTTCACTGAAAATTATAACGAACATTGTCAAAAATATTTTGGACCCCCCTTTCATAGACTGAAAATTGAACTTTCATTTTTTTCCCCACTTACCCTATTGAGTGGGGTGTCATTTAATAGGTCTCGTAAAATACAATAAAAAACGTCAAATAACTTTTTGATTTTAACCCTTCAGTCGCGATATATTTTCTTTTTAATGTTGCTGTCAGAGCGTCCCCCCCCCTCTATTTTCTAAACTATCGATTCAAAAAATCTAAAAAAAATTCAGAATGTAGCTTTTAATTTGTACTTTCACTGAAAATTATAACGAACATTGTCAAAAATATTTTGGACCCCCTTTTCATAGATTGAAAAGTGAACTTACATTTTTTTCCCTACTTACCCTATTGAGTGGGGTGTCATTTAATAGGTCTCATAAAATGCAATAAAAAACGTCAAATAACTTTTTGATTTTAACCCTTCAGTCGCGATATATTTCCTTTTTAATATCGCTGTCAGAGCGTCCCCCCCCCTCTATTTTCTAAACTATCGATTCAAAAAATCTGAAAAAAATTCAGAATGTAGCTTTTAATTAGTACTTTCACTGAAAATTATAACGAACATTGTCAAAAATATTTTGGACCCCCTTTTCATAGATTGAAAAGTGAACTCACATTTTTTTCATTTACCCCATTGAGTGGGGTGTCATTTGATAGGTCTCCTAAAATGCAATAATAAAAGTCAAATGACTTTTTGATTTTAACCCTTCAGTCACGAAAATTTTGAAAAATAAATCGTAGTGAGAATGACTACGGAACCCTATCATGTGCGTGCCCAACACGCACTTGCCCGTTTTATTTATTTTAATATTGAATCCTTTCACTTTTAATAGTTTAATTAAATAGTATATGTATAATGTATATGTAAGTTTTTAATAATATATTCTTACATTATGATTATTGTAATAATATAATATTAAATGCTAAATATCAAACACCAAATTAATAGATACAGAGCTGGACTTAGGCGTCGACATATACTTATACACGCCAATTAAATGTTGTATTTATTATAAACTTTTTTTTGTAACTGTTTAAACAGTAGGTAATTGTTAAAATCATTATAATATTTATGGACTGATTTCACTTCATTAGGGTGAAAAAAATAATTCTTCCTTAGTTACTTAAATTTCCAGCTTGGGGATCTTTCTTTGTTACCTAGTACAGATCTACCTGTAAAAATGTTTAGTGATATATGTATATTGCCCCTGCAACTTATCGCGGTCTCTCGTATCTATAAAATAATTTTAAAATTACCTTTTTGTTTTTTTAGCTTTCAAAAAACATTAACAAGGTTAATTTTATCGTGGACTCTCGTGCCAGGATTTTCAACAGGAATATAAAAAAATTATCAAATGTTAAAATTACCTTTTTGGTTTTTCAGTTTTCAAAAAACATTAATGAGGTTGATCGATTTGAACACTAGCGCTCCTGGATGTCATTATTTATTAAAAATAATATTAATACTATTATGGTATATGTTGCTAATTCTATCGGATATGAAAACTTGTGTCATCTAAATAGCGCCTAAACTATAAATATTTAGATTTATTAATAATTAGTGAAATAGTTATAAAATTAACTTAGGAAGTAATGCTATTTTTACCGTATTTTAAACAAACTTTGCCATTTGTAAATAAAATATATCACTGTCTTATTAAAAACATATCAAAATAACTTGTACCGTTTTTTCTTTTTAACGCTTATAAATTAATTTATAAATAGAAAACAACTTTTCCATTTAACAATTGTTAATTAATTAGTTGACATTAATTAAATGACATTTATTAGTTATGTATTTTTATATGGGTCATATTGCATAAAAATATTATTTTTTAATACAAACTTCGTTATAAGCGCTGTTGAGCGGATCTGATTGAAAAAGGCGTTTTGAACCGGATAGCGCAATAGGAAAATAAATTAGAAAATATATATTTTCTTTAAAAATAATTTTATTATAATATAAAAGAAGAAACTACTGTTTTCGTCACATAAAGTCAATGTCTTCCATTTATAAGTAGCCGTCATTTTTATGATTCGTTACCGTATCCGCTACATAGAGATCCGCCAACAACCTAGCTTCACCAAACCTAATCAAAATAGAAATTCTCCAGCAAAGTAGTAAGTACTTTCTTGGCAGATTTTATAGAATTAGCAAAGTCTAAACTGACTGCATCGAATTAAAAAAGAAATATGGTATTTTTATACTGTTATTAATTTATGTACAATCATTACAATATAATTTTAATAACAATGATTATGCAGAAAATAAAAAAAGAACATATTATTTTTACCGACAAAAAAATTATACAAATAATTAAAATACAGATATATTTTATATGGTTCAGGCGGTATACCCAAAAAACTGAAAATTCGGAATTTCTTTAAATGACTATAACTTTTTTGGCAAAGTAGATAGGTACTTTTTGTTTGCGGTTTCTTAAAGCACTTTTTTGAGTAGAATTGTTTGGTGTATTTCGAATTTTTATATCACTTTTAGTTTCTGAGTTACAAGCCCTAACTTTAGTTTTTCTTATAGGCCACCAAGTTGGCTATATCATATTCGAACGTGTTTTTTACTCTACTTTACAATGATATGTCACATGCCATACTTATTATTAAAAAAAGTAAAAATATTTTTTTTGTAATAGTTTATTGTTTTTAAATATGCATTTGTTATTTTCATTGTTGTTATTGCGATTTTTGTTTAACAATTTTTGTTTTTCATGGCTTACTTAAATGTTTGTAACAAAATACTTTATAAATATCATCAATATTTAGTACTTCGACTTATTTTCTATAATAAGTATGTCATGTGATATATCGTTGTAAAGTAAAAAACACGTTCAAATATGATATAGCCAACTTGGCGGCCCATAAGAAAAACTAAAGTTAGGGCTTGTAACTCGGAAACTAAAAGTGATATAAAAATTCGAAATACACCAAACAATTCTACTCAAAAAGTGCTTTAAGAAACCGCAAACAAAAAGTACTTATCTATTTTGCCAAAAAAGTTATAGTCATTTAAAGAAATTCTGAATTTTCAGTTTTTTGGGTATACCGCCTGAATCACATAAAATTATTAATATTTTTTGATGTTGTAATACTCACCCCTTTCTTACAAATAATTCATCTCATTTAACCACATCTGTATCTCTTACCGTTTAGGATATCCCCATGCATTGCACGCTTATCTTGGATACCCTGTATATGGTTTAAAATTAACAAAAAATTAATTAGTTACCTACATTTTATCAAAGCGGATTCAAATGAAATAAAATGTTATTTTAATAATTAAAAAAATACCTCAAAATAGGTTACCGAACAATAAATTAAAATTATTTTTTTACATTCTAAAACAATTACTTACGACATTGAGAAATCTTCAATAGTATGCACCAATCGGCGCCAAGAGATTCAGTAATAACAAATAGGCGGCAACCCTTTTTCTTTCATGCCTATATATTTTCATCACATATATGCATATAGGTACTAGAGCGCAGAAACGGGAGGTCTATTTTATAATAATTTTGAACAAAATATGATTAAACGAAAAAAATAGATAACAGTGGATCGACAATGTTATTTTAAGAAAAAAACATTATATAAACATGTGTCCGGAAATTATTCTTGAGGGAGTTTCAACCCCTCAAAAATGATTAGTTTTTATTTAATTAACCCATGGTGAAACAGTTATGAAATTTGTTAATCGGTTTAGTATTATGTTATCGAATTTCAGTATCAATCAATAATTATTTATCCCAAACTCTTCCAGTTTTATCTTGTATTTATGTCCTTTATTTACCTTTTACACCCCTATGTTAAATAATTATTGGTCGATGCTGAAAATCAATAAGATTCATGAATAAAAATTAAACCGATTATCAAACATGACTTTATCACAATAGGTTCTCGAGATATTAAATAAAAAATAGTCAAATTTGAGGGTGGGTGGGGGGGGGGTAGTTCCCACACGATATAGATATTATATGAATCGTTCAGAAAGCTAAAAGGTTTGGTTTGATTATGTCAGAAAAAAAACTAATTCATCAAAAAATATATGAAACCAGTTATAGATAATATTTAAATTAGGTATACTCGTACGTAATACCAATACCTATGCACATACAAAAAAGGTTGTTCAGTTCATTGGTAATATATTATAGTATGTTTGCCAGAGTAAAATTATTTTGACATAGAACCGCATGTTTCAAGGCGGTATTAAGGGGTAACATCGAGAGCAAGAAAAAATTCACCCCGAAACTTTAAATACAGCAGCATTTAAAGAAGCTAAATTAATTTTTAAAGTATTTTGTAGGTACATATTGCCGACCGAAATAATCATTAATATTACATATTTTTTATAAAAAAAAATAGCAATATACATAGTTCTATGTTATTAGTTGAGGTACAGTTACTAGTGTGCCTCTATTTTTTACTTAATTTATACCCATTATTTTAAAGAATTACAAGAAAAAATCGTTTCGCAAGGTCTGTGAAAAAGTACAAGCTAAAAAAATAAAATTCATAGACGGCCTAACACAGCTATATCAATTGCAATGAAATATTTCATTTTGCTTGGAAGTAAATTTTTTTGTAATAAATATTTCTCAGTGGCGCGTTATCCTATGGGTAAAAGGGTAATTGTCTGGAGCCTCTATCCTCTACTAACAGGAGACCTCTAAACCAATCTTTTATAAAAAAATCTTATAGATGCATTTACTTGTTAATAAATTTCGTCTAATTTATTTTTCATGATATTTTATTTAAAATTGTTCTTTATATTTTTTTTCTGCATGGGAAGTGTTGAATCCAAAAAGAAAAGACGGGTGATTTCCCCCAAAAAAATCACGCAAAGAAAAATTTATGAACTCAATATTGTACAAATAAAAGGGATCCATGCAGCTATAACGCGCAATTTATATAAATTTCTTCATACATAACTTACTCTGCCAAATTTTTATCAAGTTAGAAAAATAAATTTTGTAAAAAGTGGATATACAAATAAAAGTTTGTTGGAATGGTTCCCTTGATGTATATCCAGTGTGCGCCCCTGGTCGCAAACGGTCATCGCGCATTTACCGTCCCTGTCTTACACAGACACAAAAATGCCACTTGACATTTCTTCGCGGGCAATGACAGCGCGCCTCAACCGTCGTCGTCTTTTTCAAACCAACCAATCGCGGAGCATTTGAAGTATGCGCGTCGTACAAACAAGCACTTGTCATTATAAACCGACATAAATTATGAAATCTAGTTTTTGCGACCGTGTTGTCCGATACACTCGACTAAAAATCATGCACACGTTAGTCTCTGGATCAAGTGTACACGAAGGAATTGAATTTTATATCAATTAATTAATTTTTTTACCACTCGTCGCGACTGTACGTTGTTTTAATAACTGGTAATACTCATGTGAATTATGATGAGATTTTTTTCATAATTCTAGGAATACGAGTTACATGTGAGACTGACATTACAACGAGTGTTTTATCGCTTTCAAAACGAGCTCGAGATAGGGTGACCAGGTCTCAGGTTTTGACCCGGAGTCTCAGGGTTTGTATACTGTTTCTCAGGGACCCGGGTTCCGTTATAATTTCTCCGGGTTTGGTAAAAAAGATAATCAAAGGGCGCAACAGTAAAAATAAAAAATATTTGCGATAAAAGATCTTCATCTCGCAAAACCAAAAAGAAGGTCTTCATGTATTAACGCGGACAATTTTTTCTTTAGGTTTGTCAGGGTTAAAGTAGTCTAAAATAAGGGTTGGAATAATCTGAAATCTGGTCACCATATATCCCGAGACCGAGATAAGATTGGTTTAAATTCGGACAAAATCAGACGATATCGAACAGTCGGTATTTTAAGTCTTGTTAATTTAATAATGTTAATTCTAATTCTTTCAATTGCATTGCATTAAATCTATCGGAAAATGTTGATCCTTCATCTTAAAAATATCTTGATGGTACTTATACATACTATACATACATATGTGTATTGGAACCTAAACCTTTAGCCCTCATTCTGTAATGTAAATATATAACCTAGCAAATCCTGTTGTTAGTAAAAATAAATATGTAATTTAAAAGAAGTCAATTAGGTATACAGAAAAGATAAAAATGATTTTACTGTCAATCTGAAACTGGATGACTATTTGTAATATGTAGAAATAGAAAATATTTTATTATCATGTAATCATATAATATGTATGTAGGTATCATTAAAGAAATGATTCATTTATAGGTCTAAAGATATAATAAATTTTGTTTATTCATCTCTGTAATCTGTCGTGGAATTTTTCGTTAAATTTTCGTTGTAATTGTAATTTATTTTTAAAATTATTATTTATTAAGAATTATGTGCATAGGCGCCGACTTTCCAGTACATTCAAGGAGCGAGATTTTCATAACCATACAGTGTTAAATTCAGGGTAAGTCTGGTTACGGGCTATGAATTTTTCGGGTCACGGCTATGATTAAACCGTCGTGAGCGTAAGTGATTTTCAAATTTTGGATCGTGAGTGTACGTGATTAGATATTCGCGAATTTGAATATATCTATTACCTAAATCGATCTATTTAAATATATTTATGCGAATTAAAGAATAAGTTATGATGTTCCCACTTATTTTTTTTATCTTTATGTTGCGATATTTCTAAGTTGAAATTCGAACCACGTTTGTCTAAAAATTTCTGTGTTTTCGGTTTCGTTGAAAGTATGTTTATTATAATTATAAATGTTTGTTTATATAGTAAATTATGATTTTTCTTATTTTATAATCTTTAAATTGACATTTCTATGAAAAAAATCATGATCGATGCATAAAATTTACCCAAAAAATTATTTTCGATGTATATGTATATTTATTTAATATATTTATCATATATTTCTTAACGTAACGATTAGTTGTAGGAATAATTTAAAATAAATAAATGTTTAAAAATCACGACTAGGCAATGTAAGTCTGACACTGTATTAAGATTTAACAAAACATATAAGATACGATGTCTTAATATAATGCATTAAATTCAAAATTATAAGCTACCTTTTAATTATACTTCCGATTCCAAAAAATTAAAAATTAGATACACATCAATTGATATTGAAAATTAAACATTTTGCATGCTTACAGCATGCTATTTTCTTTTTAATTAATTCTATATGTTCTGAAATGTATACATACACCGTTTATTCTCATATTTACCTTTTTCACAAATTCTATGTTATTATTAATTTTCTTGAACAAACATAAGATTAAAATTATTTTATCTCCATATGTTGCGATGTTACTGCAATGAATACATAATTCAAGATTTGTGATATTTCATTTAGATGTATGCCGTTTTTAAAGTTCACAGTTCCAATTAGCATATATCAAATAATCATATATTTTTATTGTATGTATACAATGTATCTATAATAATAAAATTATCGATTTTCCAAATACAAATTAGCAAGTTAAAAAAAATTATCAACCAGCTTTCATTTAATGTCCCACTATCTTCGAAGTTTAGTAAAATATTTTTTGGTAACCTATTTACCCCCCTTAAAAGCATCAAAAATTTCAATATAAACTCAGGTCTATAATTGGTCCAACATTTAAGGGAGAAAGTCACTGTCATAGTTTTTAATGCATTTTTAAAAGTATACATGTTCAAAAATATGTGTACAAAAGAATTAACAATAAGTTAAAATTACGAAAATTGCCCGAGTTACAGTTAACTTAATAAAAGTAGATAGCGTGGCCGGTTATGACCCTATATAAGAAAAATTTAAAATGCGATTATCTTGAATCGACTTTTTTCGAACTGGTTAGTTGAAATTTTGCTATTTACGATTTTTAAGACCGATTGAATTAAAAAAAGGTGTTAAAAATGAACAAAAAATTTTAAACCATCGCCATTTTGTAAAAAAAATAAATAAATAAAAAAACGTTACGCACAACGATAGCTACATTCATATAGATATTTATTTTTAAAATATAACCCATTCCAAAAATTCGATGGAATCATGAAGAAAAAAAAAGTTTTGATCGTCACATTTTTAAATATTTTTCAATTAAGATTGGTATTAAATAAGTTGAATATATACTTAATTCCGATCCTAAAAGAATTATTTATACCTGTAAAAAAATTCCTAAACATTGACCATTTTTTGACCTGTCACAGGCTTTCCCCTTAATATAATCTTAGCTTTCAGTAGTTGAAAAGCTGTTACATACAGACAGTGTTGATTCCATAAGTGTTCCTTTATTCCACTAACAAAAACATCAATGACGGAACTTAGACAAATATTTCTGCAGGGCATGCTAATGTCCTTTTGTAATTCACAACATGTTTTGTTTATTTGAAAGGTGCAGTATATACATGTATATACATATATGTATATACATGTAAACCTATATATGTATGTGTGAATTACTGTGAATATGATAATACATTATATTGTTTCGATCTAAGCCTTAACTTTGACTTTTATCTATATATTGTTTTATAGGTATGGACCTTGTAATCCACTTGATATCACAAATATTTGTTACAAAAACTGGTGCACCAAAATATATAGCGTTGCAAGAATTTCAAGTTTAGTTAGATAACCATTTTCTGGCTATTCATTTCTTAGTTATCAGACAGAAAATTTTGACATTCCTAATAGCCGATGTTCTCATTTTCAGCTCACTATGCCATTGTAGTAATATATTTAACCCCAACCACACCCTTATAGTGTTTTCACACCGCCTAGCAGGGGTTCTTTAAAGTCAATAGAATGCTATGTATTTTTTACATTAACACAGGTGTATTCAGGATCGGAATAGGTTGTTGACTAACTAAATATACAGAAGGGGATGCTTTGGTAGCTGAAGCATTCCGTTTTGCTAATTTTTTTAAGAATTGCTTGATAGTAATTTATGATTTTCATTTTATTTTCTTATCGATATTTTTATGACAAATTGAAATTTGGTGTATGAAAATTATACTATAAAATTGAGAATTTTAGATTTAATTTATTTTATAGAAAATGACCTACAAAGTTTAAATTTTCTAACCACAGTTCTGTATCTCAAACGTTCTTGAGATATGGCCTTTCAAAGTTTTCGATTATTGAAAATTTTGGAGAAAAATAGCTGTAACTTTTGAACGTGTGGTTGGATTTGATTTTTGTTGACGGATTTTAAATCAGCGTATCAAAATCTATCAGATGACATACATAACACTTAAAAAATCGACAAAAAAAATTTGGTCAAAAATCGACATTTTTTGGAATTTTTTCGATTTTTCGCGAATATTTTTGTCTAACTTTGAAGGATTCTACATGTCATTGTATAGATTTTGAAACGCTGATTTCAAATCCGTCAACAAAAATCAAATCCCACCACACGTTAAAAAGTTACGGCCATTTTTCTTCCAAATTTAAAAAAATCGAAAACTTTGAAAGGCCATATCTTGATAACGTTATGAGTTACAGAACTGCGGTTTGAAAATTTCAACTTTTCACGTCATTTTCTATAAAATATACGTATGACAATGAAATCCAAAATTCTAATTTTTTGCATCACTAAATATTAATTTGTCATAGAAATATCGACTTTAAGATACGAAAATAAAAAGGAAAATCATAAATTATCAAAAAATGTAAGGGGGTTTATAAAGAAAATAATTCTTTTATAAGGGGTCTATGCAGAAAAAAGATTGGGAACCCCTAATTTAAACATTGAAAAAAATAAGCAAAGAAACGCTAAAAAAACACGCAGAACCTCTGCATAGTTTTGGGGAAACACTGTAGTAGTGCATTTAATGTAAAATGTTCTTTAGTCTACGAGTAAACATTTCATTTATATTTTATTTACGAAGTATTTATTGCTTTTTATTTCATATATCTTTGTGTTATCATATTTTTTAACTGCACGTACATATTTTATTTCCCATTCAGTAAAATATTTGAATATTGATATGTCAGGAACAAAATATAGATAAATACACCAGTGTAGTAGTAAAAAATTATTGTCTGCATTGTGTATTCATATCTTTTTACTTACAATTAGGTACATATATATCGTTAATTTTTGTTTAAAATAAATATGACATAACTTTTCCAATCGTAAAACTGTTTTATACCTTTATATTAAAAATATATTTTTTTTTAATTTCTGTCAATCATTATGGTAGAATTTCAGAGCTTATATCTCAATTTTTTCCAAGCATATAAATACATATATGAATTTATATTACTTTTAATAATATTTTTATACATTATTCTCTTAATTACTTACATTTCTTAATGCTCATACATGCAATCATAAAAACATGAGAAATATCATAAACCAAATGAGGCACTAGAAATTCTTTCCCTATACATACATCCAGTACATATTTCTAAGCTATGTTCACAGCAAGTATTATATACGTTTTTTTTTATAAATTATGTAATTGTTATTACAATCATTAATTATTTTTATAACTGACGATTTGCAGCAGCTCAGACACATTCTGCTATACGTTCATCATTAAATGCCTAATTGCTGCAAGGAGGAGAATAAGAAGATATAATAAAAAAAACTTGAACGGAGCAACATAAATGATAAACGTTCGCCTTCCAGAATATTCTAAATGCACAGTTTAACGAACTATAGCAACGTCTATAACCGAGAGTTGATATCCTTCAAGTTCAAACAATCTGCGATTACTATATATTTTTTCGTGTGAAACACCATCGCAGGTTTGTTTAGTATTCAGCGGGCGCGCTGCATCAGTCTGCTCTCGGTAAAAATGTGTACTCGGCGATCGTCCGAATCAGCGATTCTTTTATATGACCAAATGCAGTAAAGGTCGCTTCGAAAGAAATACAATTTCAAAATATGATCAAATACTTGAAATGAATTTTATAAACTTCAAGGTTTGCATTAAAAAAATACATATTTTATATAATTTATGTTTGATGTATTTATGGTATTCGGTTTAAATCGAATCTAACCAAAAGCTTTATACAAAGTAATATTGTCTATAGATTTAAGTCTTTGTAAAAACTTTAAAAATCATAGATATACACATAGAGGATGGACCACGCATCTTATTCGAAAATCGAGTCTTCAGAAAAAAAAAGATAGAGCGTATATTGGCTCTATCATACTTCTCATTATTTAAAGATGAGTATAAAAAAGATAGAGTATTGGTTGTCTATATGGCTATACATAGTTCCCGTATTTAACGAAATTTATCCTAATATAACCCCGAAAATAGCATCTAAACTAGCATAATAATAAAGATAATTTCTAGGTAAGGTTGTTTCGCTATAATATCCGAAATAATTAATGTAAATAAATCGATTTGGATGAAATTCACCAATTTGTTTCTTATAATTTCCCTATTACAAATAATATGTAATCGTACAAGCAATAAAGAAAAATGTAACGTAATTTGGAAATAAAATTCATACCTATGTAGTGTGAAACGGTGACAAAAGTATCATACATATATATTTCAAAACTATATAACTAAGAGTTGAAAAACACATGAAGTACTATATTATTTTGTAACCTTCTTCCAGACAGTCTAAATTTGATGATATTCTTGCATCCACCCAGGCAACACTGGGTATAATCAACAACCCACTTTACTTTATATAGAAGTATGATTATATGTATTTTTTAAATATAAAAAATCTATAAGATTGTTTTAAAATACAACAAAAATATTTCTGTCTATTTTTATAATTATATTAATATTAATAATCAATAAAAATACCTATATAATATATTTACAAATAAAATTACTAAATGACATTTTAAAAACTAAAAATTGTATTAATTTTTTTTAAGTTTGGTAACCTATTTATGTTCCTACTATCATATATTAAGCATACTATATGCTTAATATATGCTACTATTTAATTTCTTCGAATAATCTCTATATTTCTCGTATCTTCAGAATTCCCTCGCAGAATGACCGCAGGGGCTGAAACAACGGCCACAACGAGGATGATCACATATTACTACGCTACACGTATTTACTGAAACAAAAACTCTGTCTTTTTTTACTGTGGTAGCTTATACGGAACGTCTGTTTGATTTTATGTTGTCAGGAACAAAGAAAACAATACATCAAGTATAGATACTTGTCTGGGTTTTTTTTTACTACAACATGCATTAGTTAAGTGCTCTTTGTAGAATTTCTAGCTTTACCGACTAGAAAATATTTATTGCCCTTTTATTTCATACAAATAATATAAATAATTTAACCATAAACACTATCGATATTAGTTTTCATATGATCATGCATTAAAATCACTAAATTAAAAAATTTATAATTAAATTTAATATGTGAATATGAGACGTTAATTAATAAATATTCACGATCAATGTTTGGAGATATTGCATTGTTGGGTAAATTATCGATACAGATCAATGAAATATTTGGCATTAAGGTAGCTTACAATTTTATTGATACATATACAAAATATATATTATAGTAACTAATTGTAAATGTAACATACTCAAATAAATAAGCCACTGATTTTCACGCAATTGAACTATAGTGTTAATAAAGTGATCCTCGCTGATATTTTGATACAACTTTGATACTAGGTATCGACAATAGCCGGTTTTATTGGGGTGGGGTGTGTATAGCCGTCACAGGTGCGAGAGGGAGTGACTCTCGATGGTTACTTGGGGTAGAGGGGGTAACAGACACTACCTTGGCCGTGACAACGGCCGTTGGATCTCTTGTCTACCTGTAGACCAACGAAAAATCTTAAGTCAGTCGATGTCCGGCATTCAGCGATATAACATTTTATCACTTTTAATAACTCGTGGTCAAACGTGCGGTTTGATATTGTAAATAAATCAAATAATAGAATATATGTGATGAAAGTAAATACAATTCAAGTATTGATTTCTGAATATAACTTTCAATATTTAACTAAACTGTGTGCAGATTAAAATTAAATAAAAATAAATAAAATAAATTTTTAATATAAAACGTTTAAATAAAATATAAAATGTGAACAAAACTTAATTGAAGAAAGGTATAATTATATATTTATTTTTTAATATTACCAATCACTCATGGGAACTTATCATTCGTATATGTCATTAACAATGAAATATCTATTAATAAATTACTTAATTATAAATTTTAAAGTGTCAGAATGTATTTATTTATAATATAGACATATGCTTGCTTCAAATATCAAAGCCCACATTCCAAATCATACAAATAGTTTTTCAGGGTCAAGTATAAACATGTTTCTTATTTTTTGCATATAATAAAATAATTAGCTTTATTTTAATTCTTACTTTAACATTTAGTATACATAAATAACACTTTAAAATGATAATTGATATTTTTTATAAAAAAAAAAACTATTGTCTTTTTTTTACGAAGTACAACTGACGACAATAAGCAATTATTTTAAAAGTCAAACCGTCTTCAGAATACTTAAACATTGGGGAATTCCGTAATTTAGTTTAAATCTTATTTTCATACAGTTTTAATTTAAATCAGTATCCTTAATCTAACCTTTAAATAATAGGTACTACTAAAAATATTAATTAAAAAAAACATAAACTATTAAGCTTTCAATCATACTTTATCTGATAATCTATTTACTAAAAAAAGTAACCTGTCTATTTAACATGATAAGTCATTGCGGTTTTATTTAAAATCATATAATAATAATCCATCAATAAGAAAGTACTTACAATAGAATTTTTACAAGTCTTATTTAAATGTATAATTTATTATAATGACATAGTGTTTCCGCGGGCACACCCTATACATAAACAGCGGTTGAAGCACTTAGATTTGCATCTCTTAAAGGTAAGTTGCACTTCAAATGTCAAACTGTAGGTGCCTTTTCAAATAGCTATAACAATAGCTTTCGCAGACACATTCAGGTGTAAAAGTATTAATAGAAACATGACTGTTTTTGTTACAAAGTTGTTAAATATTATAATATACAAAGCTTTAACATTGTACTATCGGAACAAACGGTTTTGCATATTTATTGCACATATCGACGTGATTTTATAAATAAGAGAACTCTTCGTGAGAATGCAGAGACCATTGTTTTCACGAAATAACAATAAGGATAGAAATATTTAAAATTCTTTGTAGGTATACTTTGTTAGTCATAGAAAATGTATGCGCGTTTATACTTAATAGCAAAAGGTAATGCTGCTCGATTATAGTCTTAAAGAAATATAATATAATAGAAATAGTTGTAGCTATTATTATAACTATAAAATTATTATAGCACTATTCTTATAAATGAAACAATTATTACGTTTTCTATATTAATTTTACATACATGATAAAAAGTATATGTATGTTTCAACCACCATATCCTAAAAATATACAATTATATTTCTAAAAAGATGCTACTATAGTTAGCTTTTCGTAACAAGACCAAAACTATTATAGTTATTTTTAATAACGAAGAACAAGGTTACTATCTTGACCACCCGTTGAAGTCTCCACGCTATTCTTATTAAACGAGCATATCTGGCCATTAAAATTACTTTGAATGTTTGTTACTTTAGTATCTTATAATGTTTAAACTTAAATAACATAATCGGACATGTTAGTTTAGATATTCTATATATTAATATATTCTATTCTATACGTAGGTACATTTGTAAATTATTTTTATAACAAAATTACAATTATTATTTTTCTTGCCATGTCTGACATCATATTTTGTCATTTCTCACACTCACCAATACATAGCAAAAAACTCTTAAAGCGTTCTGTATTTGTATACAATAAAAATTAAGATATGGCTTAAACAGAAATTCTCACCAGGTAATCATAATCAGTGGCGTGCATTTAAAACAAAAAGAAGTAAGAAATTTTATTTATGAATACGTGCAAAAAATTTTTAAGTAATTCTATAGTCGGTTTCATTTAAGTTTGCAGTGGTTGCCGGGAGATTTGACGGTACGATTCACGATTCATACCGTTAAATCACCCGACAACCACTACAAACTTAAATGAAACATTTCTTATGTTATTTTTATTAAAATCAAAAATTGATTAGAAAAACTGAATATTCATTCTTTTTACAAAGTATTTATAAACATTTTCTTATAATATTATTAAAAATATGCAAGCTTCAAAGTATGTATAATTAAGTAAAACTTAATTGTTTACATATTATTTCCAATACATACATTTAAGGGGTATAGAGTCAAAACTTGCCATAAACCATTTTGATGTATGTATGTATAATTGTAGGTATATGTATTTATATTTTTAATTTTTAATAATTAAAATCATATTTTTAGCAGAAGATGTACAAAAAAATTATATAATTTTTGAAAATAATGGGTTAATATGTTAATAATAATATGTTAATAAATATGTTAATAATGAACCATTGGACATGACCAATTTTGATAGAAAAACACTTGTACATAGTCAGTTTTATTACTAAGCAACCGTGAAGGAGTTCTTTGACTGATTTTCAATGTTTTTCAAACGATTTTTTATACACACAAAAAAAAACTGTATTGGACCAAGAAAATCTTGTTTTGTATATAACGAAAACAATATTTTCTTAATATAAGAAAAGTACTCTTAATCCAACTACATTATTTCTTCGTCCAAGAATTCTATAGTTGGTTTAAGAATATATTTCTTATCTTAAGAAAATATTGTTTTCGTTATATACAAAACAAGGTTTACTTGGCCCAAGTAAACCTTTCTACCTGTGTACACTACGATCAGGGATGGCTACAAAACAGAATGCAAAAAAAATCTAATGAAACGGTTTAATTCCATAGCCCTCATTTACAATATTTTTTACAATTATAAATTCAATTTATCAAAATCAAAAAAGATTTCATTTATCTAATTTCAGTAAATCAAAATTTTAGCTAGGTACCTACACTTATATGCCTATAGGGATTAATAAGTACAGGTATAACAATTTCATATACAATATCATGTTCCATATTAAATATCAGACTAGCGATATTCACTACCACGGGCATCCTACAACACTTATACACGTGGATATAAAAAAACGCTACCCATGTAAAGTTCTGTTCGGCGCGCGCGTTGCTGCGTGGCGCGGAGAACACGGGGGTACTCTGGGAGCGCCAAGGCCGGTGTCCACTGCCAATAACCTTACAGACCGCCGTCTCACAGAGCCGGCGTTACAGATCTTAAGCAAAAGTAATACGTGACAGATAGTAAATTATATTTATGTAGTAAATCGAGATGTTATTTTATGCAATTATTGTTTTTTACTAAAATTAAAGAATTGAAACTGCATTAGGGTGAAATTTTTTTTTACAATAAGTGTAATTGTAAAAATTGCACAAATTTCATTATAGTATGGTATTATTTAACGGATATAAACAAATGATTATAAAGTCATATAAAAATGCAATCCTTTACATTTGCTATCATATCTTAAATCTTCATATTTGATATAGAAACGTCAATTCATAAAGCATTTATTACACTTGTTAATTTTCCACCTAATTCAAGTTCCTGCTTAAAATTGAAAACTGAAAATCCCATTTACACTTAACAATTTTAATTTCAAATTATTGTCGAAAATATTTTTTTTCGATCAATTTTTTGGTAAACTTCTAACACTTATTTTGACAGCAAAAATTATTGTTTTACTTATTTGTGTTGATTTTTTGTGAATTACTTATTATTATTATTATTATGTGCATTTTGTTCTTAAACAGGGAAAGAGTTTTTATTCTATATAACTTTTTTCTAAGCTGGGTATTGCTGTTTAAGTCAGAGAAATTGTTGAAAAATTGATAACTATAAAACGTTTCGAGACTACCAATAAATAGACAAAAGTGTAATACAGACATAAATTTTGCTAAAAAAATCTGAAAATTTTAAATCTACCTAAAATAAAGTGCTTTGCACCCAAAGTCTGTAGTTTAAGACGCCTCTGCTCACGCACGTATCTCCATCAGACCAGAGCGGCTCTCAGGTATTACCCTGTGTTTAGGAATTAATTATTCCTCAGAAGCTATTTCACGTGATTGGATACACCTGTGTGTAGACTGGGCTCAGCTTATAATTAAAATATATATTTTAATATTTAAGAAAAAATCGTATAATTTTTTTTTGTATAATTAATTTTATCTGTATCATCGTAATAGAGGTTTAATGTTATAGGTATCATAAATTAATTTTGGGTTCGAGATTGAAAAAAAAAGTTTATAGCATTTTAATTATGGATAGTAATATTTTATATGTTTGTAAAATATTTGTAGTTTCAATTTTTAAAACTACTTTCATATTTATTTAAAAAGTAGATATATCTTTTATTTTAATTATTTACTAAAATATACCACATATATTATATCTATCAATTTGTATCTGTTGTTAGTATAATTAGTCAAACTGAAGGAAAAAAATGCAAATAATAGCTTTATAAAGTAATTAATATTAATTTACTGAAAACAAAGTGCATTAATTTTTTTCTATTTTTACCTGTGAAATTTTTTTCCATGACTTCAATAAGAGGAAACATTATTTTCCACTTAAAATTGTTAGGGCGATGAACTTTGACTCTTTTTTTATTATACATATATTATTAATATTCGAAGTAGTCATAAAATACAAATAAAATATGAAAAGACATCCATTTCTCTTAATTTATGCAACAAACTGTCATGTTAATAAACTAAGTAAAGTGTCATTAATTAATCTCACGTCTGTGACACCTCGTTTCTTGATAATTATTTAAGTGAAATACCTACAACATTTTAACATTCGTGAAGTTTACAATCTTAAAAATATATCCTTTGTTTCTGATTTAAAATTTTTTAATGGTCTATTTTTGTTTATTAATTAAAAAAATATATATATTTCTGCGTGAAACGTATACCATCCATCGCTAAAAACTGTCTAGATTAAAAAAAGGGTTTGACATGTAGCTAAAATTTGGATTGATATTGTTAAAATTTTGTATAGTCAATTTCCAAGAAATAAAAAAACGGACAAAATGATGTAGAAAAAGTTTTATATTATTGTGTTATCCTTGGTATATTTCCAAAATGTTGATACGTTTATGTTATTTTTAAGAATTACATGTTTTTTTATTGGCAAATAATTAACTTTTAGAAAAAATAAAGAAAAGAATAAAAAGTGTTAAGAATTAGCTAAATTCTACATTTTTTTGAATATCTTATAACATTTTATAACTGCCGAACAAAAAAAAATATCACAAATAACTTCTTTGCATTATTTGACTAATTCTTTATAAGCATATAAATATTTGCATTTTTTCTAAAAGTTGAAAAAAAAAATAAAAATTATAACGAAATTGTGTTTGAGCTTTATCCGAAAACTAATCGATTTGGAAAAAATCCGTAGAGACCAAGAGTGTTTCTAAATTTTAATAAACCCATAGGAATACATATAAAACTAAAAACAAATTTGCATAATTTTATACATTTTTATTATCAAAAATGGGCTATACAATATTTTAATCATTTTAACCTGATCAGTTACACTCGAAACGTCCCCTACATAAAAAAGTTTGTTATTGTTAGTACACTTTTAAAAGAAAGATAATTTTACCTAATATTAAATTACGTAAGCCTCAAATAATACCCTATAATAAATAATTTAGTATAAAGATTTCTCATATGTATAAAAATCACGTAATCGTGAACACTGGATAAAAATTTAAGTACACACATTTATTTATAAATGTAATATATAATCTCGAGGCATAAATACATCATTGCGCCCCTCCCCCTCTCGATCTTTGGCCCGGGCCTGGATTTGTTTCACAATTTACACACAGAAATGACGGATGTGCTATGTAACGATTTAAAACTAATAAAATCTAATATTAAATCTTGAATTATCTTATTTATTGCCTATTATTAGTACAGACATAGGATCGCTTCAGGCGATGTTAGAGGATCTTGAACTCTTGAAGCAGACACCAAAGCGGTTCTCAAAAATTATCGCCAAGAGTGTTTGTTACTTACGAATTAATTCTTACGTTCTGCTTGTATGAAATATATCAAGTAATTTATCTGACAGCATGATTGTTTTTTAATAAATCTATTTTTCATATTTTAGTTTTAATATATTTAACCTATCTATGGCTGATGGTATTGAAGTAAATTGTATAGTCAGAACTATAATATAAATCCAAACTATTCAATTTATTTATATAGTGCTATTATTGAAGTTATACTTCTTTAGGCGTATATATTCGCTGTTTTCTGTACACTAACGTTTTAAATTCATCTCATTCAATTCAAAAACAATTGGCAGTAACTACATAGTAAAGTAATTGCTAACATACTAACATGATTCTTTTTAAATCTATTCCAAATTTTTTCTGACATTAATTCAATTTTCAATAATACAAGAAATCAATATAAATTTCGGCATGTATACCATACATTAAATATACTAATAAATAAATGTTTTGAAATCACTGCATAATGGTCTTGACCATTGACTGCTTTAAAAGATAATGATCAGAACATATCTTGCACGAGTCGCTACAGACAATAATAGGTACCATGTACCGTGTGAGCGGCACATGTGAGAGATACGTATCCGCTCAGTGGAAATGGACTGCACAGTTTATGTTTTATATTAGAGCCAGTTTTTATAACGATATAAAATAGTTACTAATTACAACTGAGTCGAAAGCGAACGTTTGAGAGCTTGGTTTTATATTTTATAATTATTTTAATACGTGTTCCTATGCGTACTATACAAGCAGTCTGCTCATTGTTTAACTTTAATTTTTTAATTACACAATAATTACTTGTGTCACATTAATGAGTAAACACGAAAATAGGGTTTAATTGGTATTATTAAGAGGAAAACCATGTAAATTTTTTTAGTGTTTGTATTCTTAAATACAGTTAAATTCGAATATTTTATTTATTTGACGATAAAAATTATAAGTAGGTAACTTAAATACTTAAGTCATCCCAATTCATCGATATATCTATGTAATAAAAAACTAGATTTAGTTTAAGGGGGAAAGCCACTGTGACGGAAAAGAAATAATTTTTCTTACATTTTTTTAAAGTAGGTATACATATTCATAAATGTATACAAAAAATTATTATTTTTTAATTAATTTTGAAAATTGACGGAGTTACAGTCAATTTAGTGAGACGATGTAGCACGGCCGGTTATGATATAACAAAACATTAAACACGTTTATCTCGAAATTACATTTTTCGACCTGGTCGACACGATTCCTCAAAGATTCAATTTTATAATTTTCATAATTGTAGTAGCTATCGTTGCACGTTACGTAGCCAATTTTTGAAATTTTGATAATTACTATTTTTAAAACCGCTCTAATAAAAAAATAGGTCTTAAAAATGAAAAAAAATGTGCAAAGATATTGATAAAATTTTTATTTATTTTTTTCATATAACCCTTCTCGAAATTTCGAGTCAACCATAGAGAAAAATATTTTTTTTGGTCGTCACATCGAGGCTCATAACTTTGTAAATATTTAATATTTTTCAATGAAAATTGGTATTAAATAAGTTGAATATATACTTAATAAAACGTCCTTTACCTGATTCAAAAATAATTAGTTATATCTGTGAAAAAAATTCCCAAACATTGACAATTTTTTGACCCGTCACAGTGGCTATCCCCCTTAAGTAACAATAAATATTTGTGTCGATGATGGATACATGGTGACCATAAACTATTCCCACACAAACCCAAATCAAAATTAACACCTGCCCAGGTGTTATAACTTTTCGTAAACTATAAATCTTGATTTTCGATAACGACTCGTTTCCTCAATACTCTGCAGCAATTAATATCCACATGGTTTCAAACAAAGGAAGCAGAGAAGATAAAATGTATTTATATACACTTTTTTTATTTAATAATAACAATAAAAAAGTTGTACTTAAGTTGAGAGAACAGCCTTGAATATCCCAGGCAATTAACTGTAGAAACACCTATGTCGTGGATTTAACCACATGTATTATTATACACAAATATATTATATAGAGGCTATTACTTATAAACCCCTTGATATTTGCATATTACTATACATGCAAGAGTCAGATACTTGTTTTTATAATAGTCTCTCATACGTGTGTTACTCCGTTTTGATATAATTATCTGTCTAAACATTTTTTCAAATCAATTATTTATCATCTTGCTTATTATATTTATGAATGAAATGCGTGAATGCATTTACAGGTATTTATATGCGACCGTGGGCAAAAAATAACTGATATATTATAATTTAAAAAAATATTAATAACATTAACAACAACTTATTGATATTAATTGCGTGAGTTTTATAAATCCAGACGATGCAGTATTAATAAATATTTTTTAATATCTACTTTTGTATGAAATACAGACTGTCCTTAAACTAAATATATTCATAAATATTTTCTGACATTTCTGACATATTGTTATAATAAATAAGATATTTAAAAATTGTAAGGCACTTTTTTAGAGTTGTATTCTGTATAAAATAAACAAAAAAAAATGTATATTATATATCTCATAATCTTATTTATTACCTATAGATTAGTGATGTAACGAACGCATTCGCATTCGCGAATATTCGCACATTATTAAACATTCGTATTCGCATTCGCATTGGCACATTTTTAAACATTCGTATTCGCATTCGCATTCGCAATGCAGTTGCGAATATTTTTGCGAATGTAATATGATGTATAAACAAATAAAAATATCGTTTTTTAATCAGAAGACCTTTTTTAGCTTTTTTTCAAAAAGTCAATATTCGCATTCGCATTCGCATCCGCGAATATCGACCAGCCAATATTCGCATTCGCATTTGCGCAAATATCGACAGCTGATATTCGTATTCGCGAATGTTTAAAATCATACATTCGTTACATCACTACTATAGATATATTTAAAGATACTCGTAAAGGACACTTTTTTAATAGTGTGATATTAACCTAGTGTTTTTTTAATATAAATATGAACGTTTTTATTTATTTTGTCCTAGAAAACACACCTCTAGAATAGTAATACGGTGTAATTTTACAACACTAGAATACTATAGGTATTTAACATTCAAAATTATCATTAAATTACAAATTGACATATACAAAACTACAGAGTTTATTAGTATCTATATTAACAACAAAATGATTAAACATAAAACTTCATGTTAAACAGTAGGGAGGCTTCTACTAAAATACCTTGAAATATATAGGTATGTATGTATTAATTTACATTAACATCTCGTATAACATTTCAGTAAATCAATATAAATTCCATAAATTTGTCAGAATACGGGCAAGGGCACATAAATGCATATATCTTAAGCGATAACATTTAAAAAAATGACAAACAATTTTATTGGTCGCTTTACAGAAAGCTACTGGTCTCGTGAGTCGTGGGTGAACGAAAAAACGTGGCATTTAAGAAAACGAGTTTGGATGTACCTATACAAAGTTATACATTATTGTGTAGGTCATATTCATAGATATTCATTATTGTATCGCGATTATTGTAAATGAGTAGGTGTAGACTTGTTAATGTACAAAACCTTTGCATGAAACGACTTTTAATTTAAGCAATAAGGAACGGTTTTTATATGAATTAATGAGACGCTTCTTTGTATGAAGAAATATAATTAGATATTTAATGTATTTTACGAGTAGGCGATTTGCTAAGCAGAGGTGGCCTGTAGTTAATTTTTATGAGTTTTAGTCATGGATTTATAGTTTTTTTAAGAACCAATGAATGGAAAAGTGCTGATCATCTTCAAATAAATTTAACAAAAATTTGTGAAACTGAATTTCAAAAACAGTTTTATATTAAATAATTATTTACAATTAAGAAATCTGAAGCCATGATGTAATATGATGTTTAGAAAATTAGTGCAGCAATATTTAAAAATTATAAAATATTATCCATGATAGAACTAAGTGTATGTAAATCGCCTTAACTGTTTAATAATTTCACTGTCAGTACTGTAAATAATTGGTTATGAATATAAAATCTAAACCAGTCTAAAATTATCATAGCCTCGAGGAAAGAACACAAATTACAATGTAGCAATTTCATGTTCTAGGCTAGATTACTCTCAGACGTTTTCTCAGAATTAATTAAATAGGCGACGTGCTGACTAGCTGGATACCGCGGATATTTACAATGAAGTATTTGCAGTCTTGAAAGATTTTTTATATAGTATTTTTAAATTACTTTATAATACACCCACTATAATACCTACGAGTATATTACTACATTTTCATTTTGAGATGGCATATACAAATAATATGTCGATGTTTCTTTTCTCATATGGATCTTGGTCGATTTGGTCGTGTTATTGGTCAACGTTTCATCACACATTGCAGTGAACATCTTCTAGAAGAGCCCTGAAGATGTCCACTGCCAAGATCCATATCAATATCACCGCGGAAGCCTCAAGACTTTATTTTCTTCGACAATCAATATTTCTTATAGTACTACTTATAGTAAATTAATATGTGATAGTTTCGAAAATCTGGAGATAGTTATTTAAATTTACGCCAATAAACTGATATTCAAAATTTGTATATTTTATATTTTAATATATTTTTCGTCAACAGTATATTAATTAAATAAAAGTTATGTTTTAATACCTACTATTCTTCTATGAAAGAGTGACAATTTTAAGTATTCACGTACAGTATCAATATGTGAATTATTGTGAATCTTCGTTAGGGTCAGTTAAATATATTTTTAAATTTGGAATGGAGTATATTTATTTAGAAATTAAGTACTACTGAAAGTTCACAATCTCTAAATATAACTGTAAAGAACCTTAAAAAAACACCAAAAATTTTCCTGAATTTTTCCATAAAACCTACGTTTGGAAACAGTGGTGTAAAGTAAAAATCGGACATATTTGGCGTATTCATGTAATTTTTTATTCATATAATCAAACGTCTGCTTTAATGATTAAAAACTGAACAATAAGTTCCTCTGAAGTTAGGATACTAATCAAAACCAATCGTATAAACGATACAAAATAATTATTTTTTTAAACATGAAGCTTATTAAAGAGATCACATTCTATATTAAATCCAAAGCGTATGATACTTTAGTCCGGAGTTCACGTTATTACTGTATGAGCAATTTAAATGTTTTTAATAATTTAATTTTCCCAATTAACTCACTACAATATACATACGATAAGGATGTGTGTATCTTCAAGTTAATTGATTGCTGCACGCTATATACACGAGTACGTTATTCCCATAACAAGTCTTTGATACTTCAGGAACGTAGGTATATAAATTGTATAACTACATTAATACTACGTTTATTGAACCATCTATTCTTTTTTTTAATAAATATAGTTTTTAATTTCAACGTGAGCTCATGTACCATAGTTTCCGGACATATAATTTCAATTTAATACTTATATACTTATTACTTTCAAATATCAAAAGCTAACATTCATCTGCAAACATGATATTAATACAAGACAAATACAAATGACATTTCAATTTTAAAGTGAATGATTTGATAAAAAAATATATATTACGTCATATTATATTGACCCTCGTAGTTCCATCCCAACGTACGACAAAACGTTGACTATAAAATCAAATAAAGATTACTAACTACTTACGAGTATCAATATAGACAAAGAACTAGAACATATTTTTATTTTTTTTAAACAATAAAAGTTTCCACTGCAATCTATAGGTAAAATTAATTCGGATAAAAACTGCGAGCCGTAGTTAAATACCAAACGTTCACCACGAGTTTTTGCCCGGATCAAGTTGGTGGGCAAATAGCAACGACCTGAATATAACCGCCGAACCGCAAAGCCAAGTTGATCGCTTCACGTCTATTCTTAATATCCGATATTCGATAGATAGATTATGTATAAGATAATGTATGTAGGTAGGTACCTTTATTTTTAACTACATGCATATATTATCTAAGTATATGTACGTTTGCAAACAGTTCATTTTTATTATAGTTATTTTTAATGGACCGTAAACAGTGTGTATATTTGTAAGATATAATTTTATTTAATGATTCCAAATGTAATGCAAATATATGTACAATAATTATTTATTTATTTTACATATCGAGACCTAACCGCAGAAATATTGTATAGCGTTTAAAACGTTATTTTTTTTAAGAAATACGCGAGTTATTGATGTTATCAACAATACGTATTTAAAATTTAAAAACTAATAACTATGATTAAGCCTGCTAACATAATTTATCGAGAAGACATTTTTTTAAATATTATACGTAATTTAACAATAAATCTCAGGATTACAAGGATTTGTTTCAAAATAAGCTTCGAATTTTAGTTCAGAATATTTGTTTTCAATCGTTGTATTATAGCTGTATATTTTTTTAATAATAACTAATTTAATATTTTAATACATTATGTAAGAACCACCACTGACTAAAATAATAAATACTGTATGTTTTTATTATTACCATTACAGTTTTGGCAACATGAAGAATTGAGTACTAAATAAAAGAAATCTGTCAAACAGAAACATATTTTACGATTATATTATTCAATTAGCTGTATCTTAATACATTTTTAAAGCTACATTGAACTTCGATATTTTGCTTAATAATGTCAGGTTGGCGCCACATTAGTTACTAATGCCGACACAATAATGGTAAATGTTTAATTTTAGCCAAAAATAAATAATAATTACAAACAATATTTGTCACACCCAGTAGCGTAGAAAAACTAATATAAATATGATATATTGTTTTAAACTAGATTAGATATGATGTACATATATGGTGTTTTGTGTATAAGTCGTGACTATAGTCGTTATCTATATACTTACTATATAGTGATTATTTATAATACCGGACTAAAACCTTAATCATTGGTAAGCACAGTTAATCGAAAAGTTAATCGTTAATTCGTTAGCAAAAATGTTAACTTCGTTAATCGTTAAAACGTTAAAATTCCGAAAATTTAACGAAAGTTAAAACTAACCGAAAATTTAACGAAAGTTAAAGTTAACCATCCAAAATGTTTGAAGACCTTTTTTTTCGCTATTTCGAGTTAATGCTCATACCTATGATCCTAATACCGATACTACGGTGTTTTTTATGTTCAAAACCGGAATACCGGTATTTAATACCTATTTTCACTCACTATTTTTTAAGTAAAATTCCAATTTTATGTTTGGTGATCTTAAAAATAGCTAGACCGATTTTGATGTAATGTTCACTGAACTATTCCTTAGAATGAACAAAAATGACATATTTATAATTACACTATCTCTTGAGCGAGCTTAACAGTGAACATAAATGTTGTGCAAGTCGTAAATATGATATTAAGGTCCTACGTTAGGCTTAATTATAAATATTATATGTTAAAATTATGTATGGAACTTCCGTAGGAGAAAAATTGCATTCACATCACATGCGATACGTTGACAAAAAAATACCTATGGTTAGGTTTGGCTAGGTGACATTCCGACATCCACCCATGCAACGTTGGATAATCCAGCTATTAGTTAATATAATAACAATGAAATGTTGGTCAAATAACCCAAATATAGTCAGTTTAAAAAATATAGCTTTTTATATTGGTCTTCTCTCATGTTTTTTTAACAGATATTTTCATATATTAAAGAAATAGAGGTAATTGACCTCCCTTCTCTTCTCAAAACTACTAAGAATAATTAACTTCTTCCATTATTATTTTGGATGTAATTTTTGCATGTAATGAAAAAATATATTTTTATTTCTGATGGAATATAATCAAGCATAAATATTGCTGTATACAGACCGAAAACTTATTTTTAAAGTCATTATTAATTTATTACTTATCATTATATCGATATCAAAAAAATCATTATTAAACTCTTGTATTAAAAAATAGAATCATAAAAGAAAATAAATAATAATATGTAATACCACATCGTCATACAGTGATTCACGCTGATAGAGTGTTGTTAATTTACTTTTTTTTTACTTACAGATCTAGAACCCGAATCAAAAAGAAGCAAAGTTGAGATCATATGACCGGTCTGATGAAATATAAACAAACAAACTTAACAACGGGTGGAACAAAAAACACCATCGCAAATTCAAATCAGATGCTGTCAGGATATGAGTCAGAATGAAAGGAATGGAATGGCACAAGGATATTGTCTATAAAGTTTACCCTAGCAGTAAACCACAACAAACTCTTTTGAATATTAATAAATCAACAAATTAATAACTGAAGATTTAAAACAAATAATAATTAACTTAATATATTTTTATTTAATATTTATTTTATTTATCTATTTAATATTATTGTTTATCAAATGATCATATTATTATATTCTTAAATGACATAAAACTTTTACTGTATGTATTATTTTCATCTAATCTAATATTTTGTTATTAAAGTGAAGTGAATGATTTTGTCGACGAAAAGAAGAGCTCCTGATGCATATTTGGGCGTGGTAACTCCACCACCGTTGGCTGTAATAAAGGCCAACGGTTGAGGGGTTCCTCCACTCAATTGTGCGAATACATCGTGAAAGAAGATTCATAATTAATATATATTCATAATATTGTACTAATGTACAAATTAATTTTAATGTTCCCGTTTTCATAACAAATAAACAAATAAAAAAAATAAGTCAAACGAAACATCATTAATGTCAATCACCTAACAATACAAGAAAACGTTTAAAAGCTGTCTAAAAGAGACCAACAGGTCCCAAAAGACAAAATTTATTATTAAAAAATAATAATTAATTTTAACATTTATATTTTATGTTCTTCGTCAATATTTTTTTCTTAATTGAAATATTTTTCTAGTAAAATTTTCGTCCATACTATACGGTGATTGAAAATTATATTTTACAGAGAAAATACGAACAAAAATGACGAAGTACAAAATGTATGATTTTTCAATTCAAATTTTTTGGAGGTTATTAAAATAACTGTATTTACTTATTATTTATAATTATATATATTATCAAACGTTTTAGCAATACTAATACATACATTTGTAACTTTATTTTAATTTTATTATAAGTAACTACTTACCAAAAAAGTTAATTAATACCTGATTCAAATTTTCAAATATTTTAAATGTTAACTTCTATAATTATATCTATTTAAAATATGTACAATTTTGATTTAGTTTATTTATAAATATTATCCAATTAATATTACTTGATTATGCATAGTATTTTATTTGCATGGGCGTCCGTAGAAGAAAGCAGGGGCACTCAAACCCCGGAATCGAGTAAATTGATGCATTATGAAAAGTTTTCTTCGGGCGCTCCTGTTTACTAGTATTATATAGGTATACTTGAAAATGAATAGATGTTTATTTATATTTTTAGTATAAATTCTGATATTTCGCATTTTTAATAATTATATAACAAGGTTTACAGAAAGATAATATTTTTTTTGACATAGGTATTTAAAAAATGCATCTTTATAATGTCTTTCTGAAAATCTGGCTGTTGAGGAATTTAGGAGTAGAAATGAAAAAATGATATTGTAATCTAATTTCGATGTTGTCAATAATAACAAAAATATATGTAAAATTTTCTGACTGATTTTTTCCTAATTTCACTTCACAATTATTTATTTATTAAAAAGAACTATTTTTAATGAAATAATAAAAATAAAGTATTTTATAATTTAGGTAATATATAATAAGCTTATTATGTACATACAAATGATTTTTTAAATATATATCTAAATATAAAAGATAAGTCAACTGTATTATGTATTTATTTATAACCCATTCCATTCACATTCCTTTTTAAAAAGTTGCTTGTCTGAGGAATTTTTAATTTAATTTATATTTTTAATAATTTTCATATTAATAAATGCTAATGAAACTGTACACTAGATGATGATAATGAAGATACAGTTCTTGTCGGCTGGATTATTCCTTTTCCGAAAGCTCAATAGGTACCTAATGGTGTTCGTTTATTAGATAATTGTGCAGTTCTTTTTATTTTTTAGTAGGGTTGTTTCACAGATATATAAAACAGGATAAGAGGTTGCTGATGGGTTATAATTTATAATGAATAAGGTAAGTAGGTATACCTCTATATTTTTTTTTGTATATTTAAATACATCAATAGATAACTCGTTACTTATTTCAATCAATGTATATCCTCTATTATTTTTCTAATAAAACTGATATTAAACATACCGGAAATAATAATGTACAACGTAAAACATTTTAAATACCAACTCAATTAAAGCACGATGTAATTAAATAAACTAATAAACGAATTAACATAACAGCTGAGAGTGTGTATATTTATGTTAGATCAAATGGCAAAGTTTACGTTATTTTCTAATGTCAGCGGCGAATGGGAGGTGAACAACTTGAAGTATGAAGATCAAGGACATGCTTGAAGTTCATTGTCAAGATTTACTTCACGCGTGGAGGAAACCAAAAGTGAAAGACCGTCGTTGTTACGACATACTTGTATTGATCATTAATTTTACAGAGAAAGTCACATTATTTAATAATCTATTTGTATACAGACTATGGGCCACGGTCAGGGCCGAACTTACATGTCTTGAGATCTGAGGCACAAATCGAAATTGAAGAAATAATTATGTTAAAAAAATTATTAAACGATGTGTTAGTTTATAGAATACCATAATATTGTGGGAGCTTTTTTGGCTTTTTATGCGGGTCTATTCATAAGCATATTGTAAAATACCTAGACTGTATGAGGAGGCCTCGTAATTTCGTCGCTCACATATTATAAATTTATAAACACGCTTTTTGCACATTTGGTACCCAAATCAATTTTTGAAACACTCATCCTGGAAAAAGGACTTTCAGTCATTATAAATAGGTAGTTGCTTCGGAAAATAAATATCATTCGTTGAAGAAGTATGAAGTAGCTTTATGCATAAATAAGCGATTTTATTTAAATCATTTGAATTGAATACCTGAAAATATTACCTGCATACGGCCCTAAGACATTTAAAATGCAATTATAGGCAATTCACATAAAATCATTTTTTTCTTGTTTTTGGTTTTGTATTTTTCATCTTTAAACATGACCGGACAGGGCCACCGAGAGCCAAACCGGGCCCCGATGCAACTTTTACTCACCCCATCAAGTGGGGTGTCAAATAGGTTTCCTAAAATGCAATAAAAAAGTTTTAGACACTTTTGATTTTAACCCTTCAATCACAAGAAGAAATATAATTCAGAAAATCAAATTTGTAAAAAAAATAAAATATTATTTAGGTAATTACTAAATTGAATGGATGAAATGTATTTTTGACATTGAGCATTAATAATAAAATTTAAATTCTACACTTGCCACAATAAACACAAACCCCTTTTGTAAAATAACGTAAATATCATATGATTTGGTTAGTTAGTTACCTAATTAGTTCGTGAATTTCGATTTATCATATAAAATAAATTAGATTTTCTTAGGGGAGGCCTCTCGCTTTTTTTTTCTCTATGATGGATTACCTAATATTTTTCCAGAAGTATTTCATTAAAATAATTTAAACTTCTTTTATTCAAAATTTACTTAAATTTAAATCATTTAGGTAATTTTTTTACCAAAATGCAGGGGCCTGGCCCCTGGAGCTCTAATGTTAAATCTTTCTTCATACAGTTTGTTCTTCTATATTTATATTTAATTTCTTTGGTTTAAATAAAATTTTCAGAGGATAGTCTATATCTTCTGCTTCTTTTGTGAAAATTAAATTATTCTCTAACAAGGGCCCTGTTATGTAAAATTTATATCAACCTTTAATTATGATGAAGCTATAATAGCTGTCATCAACAGAACTATTTTTAAATTTCATCATTCAAATAATTTTCAATATTATTATTTACATTTTTTTTAAGAATAGATTCAGTCCTGGTCCCTTTGGGTCCCAGGCCCCGATGATTTGCATCGCCTTCTTGTCGGCCCTGTGACCGGATACAAGTTCCAAAACCGGCCGGGGTAAAGTAATTGACTGGCATAGGTGGGCACAGTTAACCGAAAAGTTAACTTCGTTAATCGTTAATTCGTTAATAAAAAAGTTAACTTCGTTAATCGTTAAAGTGTTAAAATTCCGAAAATGTAACGGAAGTTAAAGTTAACCATCCAAAATGTTTGAAGATCTTTTTATTTTTTTGCTTTTTCGACAACTTTCTTATGTATTTGTCATCAAACAACCAATGTAACGGACTAAAGTTAACGGAAGTTAAGAAAAGCGTTAACATTTTTTTTAGTTAACTTAAAAGTTAATTTGTTAAGCATTTTGTTGACTTCGTTAATTAACGATTAACGGATTAACGAGTTAATGCCCACCTATGTTGACTGGTCCGTATAATTTTCAGCCAACTCTGGGAGGAAGGGATGGAGGCGATAGCCCATCTTGGTGTGACAATAATTTGTATTATTCATACTATTATAAATGAGAAAGTAGATATTGATGAAATTTGGTAGAGATAGTTTGCATCTAGAGAAAGGGGCTTAAGCTACTTATTGTATCTCAAAAATTGATTAGATAAAAAAAAATATAAATTCTACGTGGACTAAGTTGGCAAGAAGCAAATTACTTTATACATATATCAACGTCTTTTTGATCGAAAATCCTGCTGATACAAAATTACTGTACATACTAAAATGTCTGAGTTCTTATTTACTTCAGACGGTCCTGATTATTGAAATAAAGAATCGACGAGCGCCTAAAACCATGACTTTTTAAGAGTTATGTAACAGCCTTTCCGGTGAGTCTGTCAAACACTTTCATTTTAAATTTTAATATTATATTTCATCATAACATATATTGACTGAGCTTTACGTAATCGTATCGTAAATTATCGATACTTAAATTAGCTATCATTGGACCTAGTTCAAGTTTCATGGGTATGTATTAGATTTCTTTTGTTTTGAAATTGAAATTAAATAAATTATTTTAACTATGCCTAACACGTGGATGGAATTATTATTTTGGAAACTTTTAAAGAATATGTACTTATGTACGAGTATGCTCAAATATTTACACTATAGGTAGAATATTTAAACCAGGACCGGCATTCTCTACGAAACGGTAAAAAACTTAATTTTGTCTTTTCTCCCACCACGTACATAGATGACGCCGATCTCGTTGAAAGGATTTCTCGGTGATCAGGCCCGGATTTACCATGCAGGCAGTGTAGGCACGTGCCTAGAGCGGCAAAAATTTAGGGGCGGCAATTTTCAGCGAAAAAAGAATTAATGATAAAATTATAACATGAAAAGCTAAAAAAAAGGTCTTCAAATTTTATTGTTAATAATTAATAAACTTTTTACATGGAAATCTAAAAAAAGGTCATTCATATAAAACAACTTTACTTTTTTTTTATTCAATCAAAGGGCGGCAATTTTCGCAACTGCCTAGGGGCGGCAAATTTCAAAATCCGGCCCTGTCGGTGATACTCTAAAGAACCATGTATAAAAAATCTAGTCTGATATTTCTTATAAATCCCCAACTCTGGACTTATATTTTTATATATTTTATATATTTATACATAAAATAATTCGGTAAAAAAGCCTGAAAAAAAACTTTTATCTATACAAACTGAAATAAAAAATATTGTTAGATGTCCAGTATCATAAAGGAGCTAGCAAATTTGCTAGCTAGCAAGCACTCTCAAATGAGAGACAAGTTTCGCGAACGCGTTGTATGTAAACACCAACACGAACGGTATTAAAACAATTATGAAAATTATTTTGTACAGTCAGAGTCGTCAACTGTGTTACAATACGTTAAAGTTTCACTGCTCTAAATTCCATAGCAAACCCGGGAAAAAATTGTAGATCTGCAGAGAACTACTCAGATCTCGACATATCTGAATTTTGAGACATCATATTTTTCACTGGTTTTTGATCTGTGGAGACTTGCAAAGATCTACAATGACCTACAAAGATCGAAAAGGATCTACGAAGGTCTCTAAAGATCGTTGTATATCGTGATAGAGATTAAAATGTTGAAAAATCATTTCAACGTTACAATTATCTTAAGAGATCTTTGTAGACCGTAGTAGATTTTTGCAAGTCTCCACAGATCAAAAATCAGTGAAAAATATGATGTCTCAAAATGCAAATCTATCGAGATCTGAGTAGATCTCTGTAGATCTACAAGATTTATGTAGAATCCATAAATGCTATCACAAAACACTACCACATTTGAGAGTGTTTCCTAGCTAGCAAATTTTGCTATCCCTTTTATTATACTGAACAAAAAAGTATCTATATTTCAGATTGCTTAGCAAAAAATATTTATAGGTAATTGCATTTTTTAAATATTTTAATAAAATTAAATTATTTTACAAATTGAGCACAAAATCAACATAGCTAATTGTAAGTAAAATGTGATTTATTAAATTTGATTATAGGGTACAGACTTGATATAAATTCTAGTGCTTAAAAATCATAGGTATAAAACATTCCTCTTTGTGATGACAAAACCCCCTATAACTAATACTCGAAGTGAAAAAGAGAGAAAACAAATAAAGTTGTTAAAAACTAGTCTTCAATAAAATATAAGAATGTATACAGAATTGAAACTTATATCAATCAAAGCTGATTTTACACTGTTTTTTTTTACAAACATGTATTGGTTCGTTTGGTGCCCGTTTTAAATTAACTAAATTTAACAACAGTGTCATAGAATATTAAATCTAGAACAGGGGTCCCCAACCTTTTTCCTACATCAATTCCAATGGTCCCAATGATTTTCTTTTTAGACCTCTTACATTTTTAAATTCTTTAAATTTCGATAAACCCCCAAGGGGTCCACTTGGACCCTATTGGGAATCCCTGATCTAGAACCTCTCTATCAATAAAAAAAGTAGTTGGGCTCCAAGGTTAGTAAATACACAGGTTGCCTCATTAGCTTTTGACTAATCAGCTTGGGCATTCCAAATGACGTCATACGAGGCTACATGTTATGATTGGACACTTCATTCCCTCTCTCCTCATTTTGGCACCCCAGATGACGTATTTCCCTCTCGAGCCGAGTAATGAGACTACCTTATACTTTACATACCTTGGTTGGGCTCTTCTATTATGACAACATTATAACAAATGCATTTTGATCTAGCCTAATATTTAGTATTTCTCAAAATTTTATTCCCCAAAAACCTAGTTTAGAGCAAAATTACATGAATTATAAAACATTATTTATGTATTATCGTGAATCATTGTTTTGTTTCAACAGGTAGGTACTTAAAAGATCTAGATTTTATTCATAGATAACAGGATGAAATCCCATCTCACTTCGAGCGTCACTTTTAATAAGAACAGGTGTGTATATAAAGCAACAAAACTACTTCAAAAAAATCTTATTATTTATTCCTTTCTGAAAAAAAAGAAACCCATTTAAAACTAAATATATTGTTTACAATATGCGTTGAAACTATAAATTGTTAAATGGTATGTATGTATTTACATATGTTACCTTAAAAATAATTTCACAAATAAATAAACATTAGTAAAATAGCCAGAGAAAAAATAATATTTTATAATATTCCCAAGCAGAGTTCAAAAAATAAATCATTTTCAGTTATTTATGATTCCAGAAAGCAAGATTTTCAGAACAATATCATAAAGATATCATCTCTGATTACAACTATTAAAAAAAACACCCCAAAAATATATCTTACATTTTTTAGACATATATTTTATTTAATAAAAATATATTATTTATCACTTATCAACTCATGATATCAAAAAATATTTTATTATTTTATTTTCAAATTAAAATGACATAAAACTAGACATTTTCGAAAATTGCAGAAATGGAATTTTAAATAATATATTATTTTGAAACATCACCAAGTTGACAAATATCCCTGAACATGTATATTAAGGGTGCGCAATATACCTACAAGACTTTAGGTCGTAAAAAAACTAATAAAACATTTATAATGTCAATAATATAATTTTTCAATAAATAAAATCACAGATAAATCTCAATTAATTTACTTTTAAGTTCTTTATAAAATCATGACTTCCATTTATTTAAAAATCACAATTTAAAATTAGTAAGAAAAAAAAACACAATTCAAATTAAAATTATAATACTAAATATAAAAATAAATATACTATAAAAAAAACTAATTTAATTCACAATCATTTTTTAAATGTTTAAAAATAAGTTTGAAGTTGTGCACCCTTATTATATATTTAATAATATATATATTACATTTATATATAATAATCAATGTATTTACAAAATAAACACAATAGTAATTGTAAAGAACAGTATAGAATTAAAAACTATTGTTACATATAATTAAATTGTTCTTTTATATAAATTTCTATTTGTTCATTTTTTTATTATGTTTTTTCAGTTTTTTACTAAAAAAATTATTATAGCAAACAAAAATTGTACATTGTTTTTGTTGTTATTATTTAATTATAATATACATTTAAATAAATAACAATAATAAAAAACAATAATAACTAAACGCAGGAGTTTTAATAAGTTCTATTGTATATTAACTAAATTATACATTTCCCTGAGTTAAAGGATTCAACTTTGCATATTTATTCAAAATAAAATAAAAAGACAACCTATTTCATTATAGCCAGAAATCATAATTCTATACAGTTCTTTCCAAAATATTTTAACCATTTTTTTTCTTCAAATTTTATTTTTTCTATATTAAGTTTGATTAGAATTTTCCATTGACTTGTATAAAAACATTTATTTCTTAAATCAATCTATAATTTTTAATTAAAAAACCCATTAAAAAAAGTAATAAAAGAACATAAGTCTGTCTAATAAGAGTTTGACCGGGAAAACTTATGTTCGAAAACCAGTAATATTGAAAACTTACAAATGAGCAGAAGGAAAGAATCACCCCCTATGACACAAAGTAGAGAAAGACTCAGTTAATGTCCTAACTTTGCTAGCTAAATAAAAAAAATCGTTTAGAAAAAAATTTACAAAAAATAATAGCTTAGAAACATAAATATCGTAATTGGGAGAATGTGGTATTTCCAATTAAGCCTCTTTGGGGACGAAGTACTATTAGACTAACTTGGTCAACCCCTATCAGTAGACTTCTCTTGCAGACCCAGTAAATTGCAATTTAGAGCTGTTGGGTTTTAGTGGAACATAGCTGGAAGATGTGAGGCAATAATTGACAACAGAGGCGACTGTGCTATTAATCAATATAAAAGTGTTGTAGTACTTATAGAGTAGTATATATGTATTTTTTTGTAATTTTAAATTCATGTTGGCCCTTTTCTTTCTAGACAGACTATAACTACAAATAACATAAGGAAAATATACTTCTTTAAGAAATAATCATAAAGAAACTATTATAAGCATGTAAATAAATTTATTTCTTTAATTAATATACGTCAACGGTTAAACTACATAATCAAACAGACTGATTAGAAAATTGCAAATATATTTATATATTTTTTTCATTCTAAATGCAGACACATTGGATAAAAAAACGCATTTATTTTTATAAACTAATAAAAACATGCTATCTACATCTACAAGATCGCTAGCTTGCTCTGCAAACCGCAATATCTGTAGGAAATCGATGATTTGCAACATCGCCTTGGTACCCCATATTAGCTAACATTGTTTCAAATGGATCCATTGCGATACGTTTCTGATTCGCTTGTGTCCATTCCCACATATCCGGAGATTGTTCAGGACTATCTACTGAATCCTAAACATAAATATGTACGATATAGATGGTCTCTTAGTACTAGCATATAAAATTTATAATTATAATTTGACTCACATCTATCCTAGGTTCCCATAATTTGATAACATTTTCAATACCGCTCGTAGCGATAAGACACACTAGTGGATGAGGCTGCACGCAATTCACTATGGAAGAATCGGCTGCCACAGCTTTCATGAGTCCAGTAGTTTCCCTGTTCCAAATAAACAAGACACCATCATCTGAACCAGCAGCAATATAACTGAAATAAAACAAATGATAAATACAGAAGCTCAAACGAATCTGTCGTAAAACTTGTATTTTCTTACCGTCCTGCAGATCCCAAAAACACAGCTTCCTTAATATCAGTAGTGGTATTGCAATGGCCCGTATATCTTGATTTATAATCCCATGCTAATTTACGCCATTCTTCTTCTTGCTTAGATATTTTATTTGAATTGCACAAATACATATCATCTACTGGATAACATAAACAATAATAAGTTTTGAAAGAGATTATATACATTTTTATTAAAGAATACAAAACCTACTGTAGACAAACTGATAATAAAAACTCAACATTTTTTTAATACTTGGAGAAATATATTTTCTTTATATGTTGAGGTAAACGCAATGACATAATTAACAGAGACAAGTTGTTACAAAATAAGAAACCCACTATTTTCGTAGTAAAAAAAAATTATGTATCCTCACAACAAAGCCCCCTACATAGTCACTTTAGTAAACAAGAATGTGCTCAAGACAGTCTATGGGTTATGCTAACCCAGATGGATAACATCTGTAAAACTTCATATTCCAAAAGAAAAGTTCAAATAATTATTATAATTTAATAATCAATTATTTGTATCTTGTATATTTGATATTTTTTTACCCGATTTTCTTTCGAAAAATATAAATTTTTTTCATCAGTTATTTCAAGCTACAAATAGCGTTTTCTCTTTTATTGTTAGCTTGTCTATGGTAGGTTTAGTATTCTTACTTTTTGAACCACCCTGTTTCATAAAGTTACCTCTACTTTCTTTCCGTTCTTTCACAAGTGTATCTTCTAAATGTTTTATAACATATTCGGCCTGCGATGTATGATATTCTTTAAGTATTTTCAACCATTTGTCAGATGCACTCCACCATTTTAATCTTATTAAAGCATAAATAAGACCAATCAATGGTTTCCTATGTGAAATGAGTTCTAATGCAGTTAAATAATCTCTAGCAGCAGCATAGTAATCACCCAACCTGTAAAAATTTAGAATTGAAATGTATCAACATCAAAATTTAAAAAAAATTGATTTACCATTTTCGTTTCATAAATGCATCTGCTCTCTTTGTATATTGACAAGCACAATGAGGACGTGAGCTTAAAAGAGGAGTTTTGGGGTCACCAGATTCTTCAGAGAAATCTAAATCCTTTACACTAACCGAGATCTATAAAAATATTAAATTTAATAAAATAATACATAGAATATTGCAGCGGTTAATAGCTTAAATTCAGAGAAAGCTGCAAATATATATGAATAATGAACAGAATGAACATAAGCTCAATCTCTGAAATGCTTTCTCTAAAATTAAGTAATCAACTCCTGTTAGTTTAAAATATAATAGATTACATTAAATTCAGCAGAACAACATGATTTCTGTACAAAACCATTTGTTAGCCATGTCCTTCCTGCATCTGATGGTCTTGCTAATCTTTTTGCGTATTTTGATTCAGTATTAATATCATATAGGTATATATGATCACCTCCGAGGTTAACCAACATTTCATTTCCATCAGGAGAAAACGTGACATACGTTGCAGCTAATTTATAATGTTGTTCAGGTGTATAATCACCACCGTACTGACCAGGAAGAGAACTGAGATGACCAGGTGCAAAGTACTGAGCACTGCTAGTAGGTATACTGTCATCATGAACTGATAATTGCGCAAAACAAGTTGGTAAAGTACGAGAATGAATATTACTCTGAAATAACGAATATAAAATATTAATATAAGAAAATTTAGCTAAGTAAACTAATTTACCTGAAACGGAGTTAATTTCAAAAACCTTCTATCATAAAGTCTAGCATAGCCATCGCTGCCTCCAACCGCAAGTATATGTGGACGGACAGGATTGATTGCTACGCACTTAACTTCAGCTTGCCAGCCGGCATGTCTGAATAAATCTACAATTACTGCGCTGCTATTTGTTTTATCATCACCAGAACTATTTCCTGGACAATAGTGCGGTTCTCGTAAATCAAATTGCCTGATAAGAATAATATTTTATTATTTATCTTTATTACAGTCAAGAATTTTTTTAATAATTATAATTTATTAGTAAATAAACAAAATATTAAATAGTTAGAAATCAACAAAATGAGCAGTTAATTGTTTCCGCCGTCAAATCTAAATAAATTTTAAAATTACTTACAAAACAAGACCATCTTCGCCAGCAGACCAAAACATGTCACCAGTATCTGGAGAAGTCGCAATACGTTTAACACGTCCACCGTGACATCTACAATGAAATATTGGTGGCTCTAGTCCATCGCTACTCTTACTGCGCTCTACATTAATTACGGTGATAAACGTGTCTCCTGCACCAGTCACAGCTAAAGATGATCCAGTACGTGGCAAGAACTATAAAAAAAATTACAAATAATGAAGTTCATCAAAATTTTGCATATTACTTGAGTGGGAAAAGGGACAAATGCATAACCCATCTTCCCCTGTAATAGCTGATGGTTATTGTGCAACAGTTGCTTTTATAAGTTTTTTTTTAAATATATGCATGTAGTATGTAGAAAATAGTATAACTTACCTTAACAGAAAATATATTTCCTATATGTCTTGTCCCCATTATACTCAGTCTCTTTTTTTTTAACGGATCCCACAATATAACTTTTGTGTCATCTGATCCAGACAGTAGTAAGCTGTTGAAATATTAAATAATTTTTAATTTGCATGAAATAAATAATATTAAATATTAGACACATACCTTCCATCTTCATTCCAATCAAGACAATTCACGCATCCTTTATGTCCATGTAATTCTTTAGTTTGTTGAAGAGTTTCAATCATTCGATCTGTCATATGAGCATAGGATTGAAATGAACGTGTCAGTTCACTTTTTATTTGTCGCTCTTGTATCATACGTACAACATTTTTTGTAACGCACGTGTAACCTCGAGAGTCTTGGACATCCATCTGTATACAATATAAATCATTGATATCATAGTTTATTGGTTAGCCAAATAAACAGAGTGAATCACAAAAAGGCATTCTGAATTAAAATATATACAAATAACACGTATTTAATGTTAAAAATAAAATTTTAATTTAATTAAGATATAAATATTATAATTAAATAATGACAGGTCTTGATTAAAGCAAAAAAGAAATAAAGATCAATAGTTTTACCTTGTTATTACTTTTATTTTAACAACATCTGACTAATTATTGTAAATAAATATTTAAACAAAATAAAAATATTTTCAATATCAAAACACCTTCGCTCATATGAAAATGTCAAAATAAAATGTCATATGTTGGCGTACCTGATACTTTTGGGCCTACGTTAAAGCGGTTTATTCGAATAAATTCAAAACAAACAAAGGTAAAAGATTAATTAAAAGGTTTTGTTTCTTTTAATTAATCTTAAATTTCATTATTTTATTTCTTGGAAATACTTTGCAAAGCAAACATTTAATAATAATGAATTATTATATGTGTAAAATTGATCAATAAAATTTTTAATTTGAATCCTAATCTAAAAATATGTATATAAATAGCAAAAAGTTGGCAAACATTTTTACTATGAAATGACAAGGGCATTAAAAAATTAAATCGAAAATAAAAAACATAATATGGTATATAAATGTATTTAAAAAAATTTATATACAAAATACAACAGTTGTAGATACATAAAAATATACCACACACCATATAAATACTGTTAGTTAATTAATAAAAATTATTTAAGTGTAACAATAAAAACTAAAACAAATAAATATTTAATATTTTCATATAACAAATTAAAAATATATTAACAATTAATGAGTATTGTCGTTAAATTCAGTAAAATGAAAAACAAAGTAAACTTCTGATTATCCTGACATGTTGGTGATTATAAATTGGCACTGTTATGCATTAATGCATGCAATTGCATTCTACCAATGAACATAAGTAATTAAAAACATTATGTTTTAATTTAATGTGACAAAATAAGGTAACTAACTATGCTTACATATATTATTATGTATAATGAACAACTATAATTTTTTAAACATGAGATTTGGTTAATCTGCAACCCAGAATAACTAGGAGTTTACTGTATTACATGTACTAAAAAAATGAAAAAACAACATGAAAAGATTGTCATTGCACTTTAAAAATGCTTAAGTACTTAAGTAAAAATATGTATAAAAATTGATTATAAAATATTTCTTGTTTTAAGTAAAAATCCACATAATTTCAAATTTAGATAACATTACAAAATTAAGAAATAATTCTGACTGGATATATTTCTTTAGAGTGTCACTAAGAAATCCTTAAATTTCCCATTATAACGAGGTCAACATCCTTCCCATTAGTAGGGGAAAGGGTAAAATTAGTTAATTAAATTCTCTACAGAAAGGTTCATACATATTTTTCATCAGATTCATATTTCACTGAGCAATGACTATTTTATTAAAATTATATTGTTTAATAGTAATATTATTATTAATACTGTCTTTTCATTGAAATACTTTCGATTTTAATAAATTTAGACAATCAATGAAGTAGGAACCTGACAAAAAATATATATAGTCTCTTTTTTTGAGTAGCTTTAATTTTTTTATGCAACCATTTTTGCCGTAAAGTTGGGGAGGGGAAACTTATATATTTCTTAATGACTCTAAAGAACCAATATATGAAGACAAAAATACCCAGTATGAATTTCTTCTTCACCTGGTCTACATGTAAAATTAATTTTTTAAGAAATCTATGAAAAAGTTAAACTAATTTACATTGTACCAAATAATGTTTCTTCATCTTATTATTATTAAATATAAAATTATGAGTATCAAATAATAAAAAAATGGACTAGCTGCAATGGAATGTTTTGTATATTTCTGTATAGATATAATTAATAAATGCACCATATATAAATATATATATATATGAGTTTTTAATATGGTAAAATTTTTTAACGAATAACATGAAGAGGTAAAACTGAGTTACGTGAATTAACTCTATGTAAAATTTGTTCACCCAGTTCTTTTGTTAATTCATGCCACATACATTTTGCTAAAATTGGTATTTCTTCAACAGGTACTCGAAAACTAACAAGTATCGTTAAACAAGCACCATCATTTCCAGGGTTTCTGCCATCATGTTCTATCTAAAAGTAAAATATATAAAATATGAAAATGTTGTGAAGTTCTAATTTCTTGAGCTTCAACTTTAAAATAATAAAATATATGATGATATAATTCATTTGAAAGTATAATTGAAAACAAGGTTTTCAAAAATGATAAAGTAATATATCAATTTAGTGAGAATTTAATTAAAAAAATATATTCATGACAATTTAAATACAATGGTATAAACTGTATAATCAACATACATGTTATTTATTTATTAGTGTTAGTAAATTATTTGTAACTCAATGAATATAGTTATTTCACTTGAAACATTATAAAAAACTTTGATTTTGTAATTTATTGAAATATACTTATAATTTCAACTCACACTTAATAATCCATGTGGTTTATGAGGAGGCACTTCTGCTCCACATAATTCTATCATAAATTTCCTTAATGAAGAATGAGCAGATCGAGCTGGATGTAGTTCACAAGCAGGCAAATGCCACGCTTCCCTCTCGCTTATTAATATATGAATTCGATTAGTCGTTTTCTTTTTTGCACAGACAACTAGCCGCATTAATAATCGAGTATGCGGTCGGAAACACGGAAGTATATCATTATGCATTATTGTATCACTTTGTCGACGAGTTGCATAAAATAACCTAAATTGGAAATATAAATAAATATTGCACTTAAGTTTTATAATGTTCTTTAAAAATCATACCTTGCTCTTTCTACTAAATGAGTAATATCTGTCGCTCTTAAACTTAATTCATCTAAATTCTTAATCCACTTAGCCTGAAGTGACTCCTGATCAGCATTTGCTGGAGTTTTCAAAGTGCCTCCAAGAACTTTTCCTGTTAATACAAATCTAATCCAGGATCCCATAGCACTTTCAACCATCAATAAAGTAGTTGGCTCGATATTAAGCCCTGTCTCTTCATGGACTTCTCGAATAGCTGCTTGTTGAATTGTTTCACCTTCTTCCATCCGACCTGCTGGTAAATACCATTTACCTGCACACGTTTGTTTTGCTTCTTGCATCATAAGAACTTCATCATTTTCATTTATCATTACACATGCCACAATATATGTCATTGTTTTTCCTAAGACAGGAATATAATCTGATTTAACACTGGGGACCACTCCCTGAGCTTCCATTGCCTCATTTTGTTCTGCTATTGTAAAATCACAGATTTCAGATTCAGGATTTTCTAATGGAAGACCGTTCAGAACACATTTTAAATAATCTTCTATTGTATCTGGCATTTTGTTTGCTTTGATATGATGTTTGGTATTCGATCCAGTTATTCAAAAATAAAATCACGTCAACTTTCTAACCTAATTTTGCCTAAAGCTATTTGACATTAGTGTACTAGGAATTTTCAATTTAGAAGAAAATAACTAAACCACAGAATAAACAAAACAAAATTAAAAAATGTGCATTGTTGTCAAACAAATGCCACATATGTATGCGAACCATATGGTTTATGACAGATTTCAATTGTTGCATGTTTTGTGAAATTTCATTAACATTATGTACATAAAGTACATATTATTTTAATTAATAGTACCTACACTTCTGCGATCTACACTCATACCATGACTCATACCAAATTCTGAAAAAGATATACATATATACATAATTTATATTGTAGCTACATATTAAGCTATTGCCTCTATTTATTTGAAAGAAGCATACATTTTTTAAGCCGTGAATTACTACTTACATACTCGTCTCGCTCTATCCATTTATTGTTTTGTCTTGCATGTATACAAGAACATTCCACTAGATTTTTGTAATCCATTTGACGTTTCCTAAATATACCAATTTTAATAAAAGTTATCAAAAGAATAACATTTGATTTATTACATTAATAAAGATATGTGAGATATGTGTTAATTACATTTTACTATCATTTTTATTTGCTTTTAATTAAAATATTCTATCAACCAATGTCACGTATATTGTTTTAAAAATGTTTAATTATACCAATATTTCTTTTATAAAAAATATAAAACTTATTATTCGATTTAAACATGGAATGACATCAAAATGGATGCAGCCAAAGGGCATAGAAAAAGATATTCAAATTTACAATTGTGTAGCACGATGTAAGGTTCCTTTAATTACACGTAACAAGTCTTTTGTTACATGGTATACATGTGGTCCTACGGTCTACGATTCTGCACACATAGGACATGCAAGTTGTTATGTTAAAGTAGATATAATTCAACGTATACTGAATAATTATTTTAAAATTAATGTTTTAAGTGTAATGAATATAACAGATGTAGATGATAAAATAATAAAAAGAAGTATAGAATCAAATACAGAGTTTGTAGAATTAGCACGTAAGTATGAAATTGAATTTTGGGAAGATATTCATTCATTGGGAGTCAAGAAACCTCATATAATTGCACGAGTCACAGAATATATGCCTGAAATAAAGCAGTTTATCCAAAAACTTATAAATGACAAAAAAGCATATGCAACTAAAGATGGATCCGTTTATTTTGATTTAAGTAAATATGATAATTATAGTAAACTTGAGAATATTTCACATGATCATACAAATACACAAAGTACTGAAAAAAAGGCGAGTGGAGATTTTGCTCTATGGAAAGGTGCAAAACCAGGTGAACCTTACTGGGATTCACATTGGGGAAAAGGTCGACCAGGTTGGCATATAGAATGTTCAGCTATCGCTAGTACAATTTTTGGAAATGTTATTGACTTTCATGCAGGAGGAATTGACCTCAGGTTGTTATATAATTAACCTTTGTATAATAAGAAAAGTTATCATTATCTCAGTTAATTAAATCAAAGTTTGAATTACTATAAAACAGAATGAATTTTTGTTTTAAGTTTATTTACTATGAAAAAATGTTGAAATTTAAATTTTATTTTAGATTTCCACATCACGAAAATGAAGAAGCTCAATCTTGTTCTTTCCATAATATTAATCAGTGGGTTAATTATTGGATACATGTAGGACATTTACATTTTAAAGATTCTGTAAAAATGTCCAAATCATTAGGAAATACAATCAGTATAAAAGACATGTTAAATAAATATTCCTCTGATGAATTCAGAATGGTTTGTTTATTATCACACTACAGAGATCATATGGAATTTACTGATGAACTAATGACAAATTCAAAAGCTTTGCTAAAAAAAGTTCACTCCTTTCTTGGATTATGTGATGCTTTTGTCGATAGAAAAATGAATTTTGACTATAAACAATGGAATATTTTAGAAGAAAAGTTATTAGAATCTGAGCTAAATTTAGAAACTGCTCTTAGAGATGATTTTAATACTGCAAAATCGATTAATATTTTGTTAGAATTAATATCTCATAGTAATAAAATTGTAAACCAAGAAAATACCAATGAAAATAATAATGACTTAAATTTTTCTAAAATGTTATGTACCTTATTATCAGTTAAAGAATTTGTAATTTCTACTTTGAATATGTTTGGTTTATCACTTGTACAGAAAAATGAAGAGACTGTGAATTTTGAAATGCTGAGTGATATTTTAGATATTGTAACAGATTTTCGACAAAATATTCGCACTGCTGCTGCAGAGAAAAAAGATAAAAAGCTTTTTAATTTATGTGATAAATTGCGATCCGATATGAATTTATATGGAATTGAAATTAAAGATTATAAGGATAGTTCATCATGGACTAATGTTAAAAACAAATAAAATATTTTTGAATATAAATTGTTTAATGATCTGCTTCCTACCTTAATCCTTAAAATAATTATAATATTAAAACAACATATCTTTTAGAAATAATAGTATATGTATTCTCATTTTTACAAATATAAATAAATGATCAGATATTCATATTTAAAATAAATTTAGAATGATATGGAAAATAAGGAAACAATCTTAAAATAAATTTATTAACTACAAACTTCTAATCCTTCGCAAGGTAACCATTTTGATGCTTCGATTGCATCCCAAAGTGCTTTATCTTGTTCTACAAAATCACGATTCATTTTTTCAATATCCAACGGTATTGTATGTTCTATAAAAAGAAAAATACAATAAATACATTTATAATCAAGATTTGACTTCATTAAGGTACCTATTAATTCTAGCTCATCTTCTTGTTTTTCCATTACTTGTACACCATTATGTTCAGCCCCATTTTGTATAATGGTTTCAGTAGGAATTTGTTGCATTGCTTGTGTATAATCCGTACTTTGAGGCATTGTTTGTGTTGCACTTGCATCATAATATCCAGGCCATGCGTACCCTTGCCAATATGTGTTTGGGTCATAGTACTGGGTATAATCGGTATAGGGTTGTGCTGCTGCTGTAGTGGCTGACGGTGAAGTAACTGTAGTTGAAGGTGTAGTAGCTGTTGTAGTTGTAGTAAGTCCTTTGGGTTTTGGAACAGCATTACATATCTTTAAAGCTTTAGTACCTAGACCAACATATCCATTCATCGCAGTTAAACTGTTCTTTTGCTCTTCTTCTGATCCAAAACGTACAAAACCATAACCTTTACTAAAGCCGGAATTATCCAGAATAACTAAAATATTTGATTTTATTATAATAACATGTTTTAAATTATCGATATTTGAATATACCTTTAGCTGTTTTGATCGTATTGTAACGTGAAGCAAAAGCTCGATATAAGCTATAATCATCTACATCGGGACTTAAATCTCCAACCCATACAGAAAATTCTCGCTCTAATAAGGATCTTCCTGTAGAACTGGCATTATTTAATCTAAATCTGACTACTGGATTAGTACCAGGTATTGGTTTACCATTGAGTTTATGCATAGCATCGATCGCTTGTTCATCTGTAGGAAAGTGTACAAAACAATATCCAGCTGGTTCACCAGTAAATCTGTTTCTCATTACTTTAACATTTTGTGGATGTTCACCCATTTTTTGAAACGCTAACATAATAAAACTTTCTGTCATATACGGCTCCAGCTGTTAAAGTATATTTTAGTTTAACATTAAATGTGTAATGGTTCTTATAATTATTAGTTTTCATATAATACTTACACTTCCCATCCATAATTGACAGTGAATCATTCCCGTCATTATATCTATATGTTGTTTTTTATTCAAAATTTATGTGAAATTTATTGGTTATCCCGGTTGTCTTCGGAAAACAAATCTTTCATGAGTTTACGAAGTAAACTATGTAATGAAGTTGAATGCAGGTTGAATAAAAGAATGCCAACAAACAAAATGTACACTCATCGCTTGATTTACCAACCTTTGATTTACCGGCAGCTTGATTTACCGGCGGGCCAAACGCGCGATTTACCAACCTTCTCCAATCCCCTCCATAATACTATGTACCGTGATTTGTATTTCTGCGCGAAATTTAAATTCACCAATCAACGTTAAGGTCGGCACGGTGGTGGGGGCCCCTCTCAACGCCGTCAATTCAAGCGGTTCAATTACCAACAACGTTGGTAAATCAAGCGATGAGTGTACATGGCTTCTCTATTCTGTAGGCTTCACCCCGCCACCCCGCTTTACCAATTGTTGACGGCCATTTACGAGTCTCACGATCGAGCTTGTAATGAGCTCGGTAGTATATTCTGTGATGAGCTCGTCGGATTAACCGCGGATTTGGTCCGCTAATGCGTGGTTGGCCATTAACACCATGATTTAATTAATTAACACTTTTTAAAATGTAATTATTTTGTCAGCTACCTTTTTGTCTACTGTTTAATAATATAAACAATTATTTACCTGAAAATTTTATTTTAAAATATTTCAAATAAACTAAATCAGTATAAAAGATTTATAGATCCTTTGCTTATTTTCATTAACTAATCCTGTTGTTTGAAATGTATGTATTTATTAAATAAATCAAAGTAAATAATAAAGATAAGAAATACACACAAATATTTCTAACTTTGAATCAGAATAAAAGAAGTAAATATTTCATTAGTACATAATAAATTCATTATAAAATATGAAACAGCTTATAAAAACAATATTACAGACAAAGGTTTTGGCCTTTTTCCGTAGCCGTACATATTTCATTACGGTGACAAAGTAAGGTAGGTAGTTAATCCTTTTTCTCAATCAGCTGATGAATATTATGACCTCAAGTTTTATTTTCTTTGGTTCTTACCGTTCCTACATGTTCCTATGCTTTACGTAAAGTCAGAGAGAAATAGCTATATGCGTTTTTAAGTGCAGTGTTTGCAAACAGTTGCGAATTTGATGTTAATTCGCTGTCATATCTGCAAAGTTCTTCTTAAATAAGTAAGTAAATTTATTTATTTTACATATTCTAAACATTTGTATATACTGTTCAATACAATTACAATACTTAATACGGAAAATACATTTTTATTAATGAAGTTGTTTTTGCGCATTGATTTTTTTGTAATGTCTAAATTTACTAACATTTTTTTGGTATCAAACAATGAAATATTATTGATCAGTATTTATAAACATGTTATTTGTTTGTAAATATATGTTTAGGTTTTTGTAAATCTCTAATTTTTCGTTATTCATTATTTTTATGTAATGTCCTTGACAAATACTAGTGTAGCCCACAATATTTTGTTTGGTTACAAATTTTGTCAATGATTCTCTATTTTTATCACACCTTTATTAATTATTTATGACTAGGTAAGAAACAATTAGTTTTTTGTATAAATAAATAAAATATAGTTCTATTTATGATGGTACTTTGATCTGACATTTGTAACAGATTAATCTTTTTTTTTTTAAATATACATTTTAGATATTAATAACGAAGAAAGTGGAACATATTTCTAATAATTTATACATTGATTATTGATAAATACTTTATTGTATGTATTGCAATATTTAATTTTTATTATATTTTTATAAATTTTGTTGTGATTTGGTTTTTCTTTAGTACAAAATATCTTATTTGTTTCATGTGTTACCAACTATAATCTAAATAGTATTATTTATTTGTGTATAATATATGTTATTAAATCATATTTGCATGTATCTACTTATTTTTCAGAAGAAGAAGTTGCAGTAATTATAGTGACACATGCATTCAAGCAAAAGAAATTTGCATAAAGAAGTTTTATCTTCCGAATAGTAATTTATATATTTTTCATAATGTTGTATATATTCCATGTTGATAAAGGAACGCTCATGACTTTCGATATGCAGCTCTCGGTTGCATAGTAAGTACAATTTTGATTTTGGTCTAGGAAATAAAATTAAAAACAATTCACGTTAAGTTTTAATATAAATGATATTTATTTAATACTTTAATCTATAAAAATTAATGCATACGTTAAACAAAACATATACATATTAGAGAATATTTTAAAGATAATCTCAAGGGCTCTTATTGGGCTCTTATTACAATTTATATATTTTAATCTCTATAGTTTTGTTAATTCTTTATAATGGGAATAAAACAATTATTTGTGTTATAAAGTAAAACTATGTTGTAATTTTTTAAACAAATAAAATAATCTCTTTTACGCCTGCACCCAGAAAAGAATGTGGTTTATGGGAAAAATATAAACGTGTGCATTTATAGTTATCATAATTTATTTTATTTTTTTCAACAAATAATAAAACTGTATATGTTGTAGTGTTGATAAATTAAAAGAAGAAATCGAAAGGACATGTTTAATTCCGGCTAGTAAACAAGTACTTTTAATGAGTGGAGGTCAATGTTTAGAAAATCATGCACGTGTTTGTAGTTTTGGAACGGGTACAGATACAAATCCTGTTTATTTATTTAGTCGTGAAATTGTAGAATCACCCACACCACCTACGCCTGTTATAGACTATGCTCCGGGTAAGTTGATTATGAGAGTTTATATCTACCTAGTTACCTTTCATTTGAAATTTAAGAAATGTAAACTTCATAAGGGTTTTAACCCATTGATCATTAATTTAACTTTTAATTTAATTCTTTAATGTATTTTCAAAGAATAATATATAATAGAATAATGTTATACCGTTGAAGGATCAAGAAATGACTTATTTTTATTAGATATTGATTTGAAAGAGCAAGTAGATACATCTTTAAACATGCCAGCAACATATAACACTGTAGTCGCTAGAGCACATCTAGCCCAGAAGTTCTATGAATTAGCTCGGGAACAAACACGGATATGTGAACGTCTAGTACATGACCAACATCGTCAGCAACAGGGTTGGGCTGCAGTGGTAGCCAACCTTGAGGATATTATAACGGATTTTAAATGTAGAAGCCAGAGTTTTTTAAAAATACACCAAAGCCAATTAGATAATCGAGAAAAGTATAGGAAACAACTAGGAAGGTATGTTATTAATTTAATCTAATTTTTCAGTCTAATAGTAATTACAGATGTTTCCCTTAGTTTTTTTTTACATAATTCCCATTTTCAGTGAATTCACCATATTAACTTTGCTTCAGTGTCAATTTAGGTTTTAATGTAATGTAAATTGTATTTATTAATTTATCTTTCAGTTTCAATGAAAATTTAACGTTATTATCTAAAATACCTGTAATGCCAGCTTTACTTGTAAACATGAAGGATAGTTCGGATGCGCCAACATTAACTGAACTGACATCAGAAGAAGAGGGAGTTGGATCTAATAGCACATCTGAATCGACTAATTCAGAATGTAGCGATGAGGAAGGAGAACAGAATTTACCCAGAAATAAAGTAATATCTTTACTTCACTGGGTTTCACAAAAAGATAATCATTTATCATTGGAGCAAGTAGCGAACGATTGCACTAGATTGTTAAATGAGGTATTTATATATTTAAACTTATGGGGCTATTCTAATCTAGAAGTTTGATGCCCTGTATTATTAGATCAAAACCAAACCAAACGTTTTCTTTAAATATTTATGAATTTTATAAGTGGTAATAAAATTATAATAATGTAAAGCTGTAAACCTTTCTATGGTGTGCACCAATCATTGGACTAGTGATTTCTACTTTTATATTACACAAATGTTATTTAAATTTAATGCCTTGCATGTAGTGTTTGGTTTGGTTTTGGCTTAGAACAAATTATTTATAATAACGTATATGGAAAATCAATTTTTATTTTCTTAAATATAATAGCTGCGAAAATTTGTAAAAAAATATTTATTTTTATTTTTTGATGTTGAATAACAAATCAAATCAAATACGAATCAAAGTCATGACATAATGTGACATGTAAATTATGTATCATTTGACTTTTTGTAGTTTTGAAAATATATTCAAAAATCAATAAAAGTGCGATGTTCCAAAATAAATTGTCTAATATTCATTTTGTAAAATTTAGTTTAACTAATAGAAAATAAAGAAAATACTCATCATCTGTAATCTGTTAGAAGTTTCTTTGAAATAAATTTGTAGTATGAGCAATAGAGTTTATTTTTAGTTTCATGTACAATTTCATTGGGGAAGATGAGAAAATGTGTTGTGTAACAACCAACTATAAATAAGTAACACACTTTATTAATCCATAATAAAAAAAAATATGTATATCTAAATTTAATATAAAAAGAGAGAAATTAGAGTTAATATCAAAAACTACTGGGCTGATTTTAACACTCTGACTGCGTACATTAATTTTTTGTAATTTGGAGACCAAAGTAAATAACATAGATATTTATTTATAAGTCATATTACGACGATCGGTTGTCGTATGGTGCATTCATTCAGAAATATATACGGTGACTGCTGACTGGTGCCTCATATGGCAGTCAGAGTATTAATGAATCTTGTAGTCTCATAAATTCTATAGGGTACATATAATCATGCTATGGTTCAAGAAAGCTGAGCAGTAAATAAATTAGCTCTACAAGTAAAAAAAAAATAGCACATCTATAAGATATTGTGGAATTCAATTAGTTTTTCATAGTTATTGTAGATGTTTTTTTATATAAAAAAAGTAGTTTATTTTCAACACACACTATTTCAGTAACAGCATAAAATCGGTTCTTAGATTTAAATAGTACATTTGTCATGGATAATTGTAATGTGCAAAAAATTGATTAAAATTTATTCATTTAAAATATATTTGTTTTGTTTTTTTACAGTTAAATTTACAAAGTATAGAATTGTGGCAAAAAGAAATGAAAGAAGCGATAGCTTTTAATGACCGTGCAGATATGAAAGAAATTAAAGGACTCTGCGAAAGATTATTTAGATTAGATGAATTGCTAAGTGAGGCACGTCGTATTGTCCAAGAGCAGTCTGAGTTAGCACATGCGTTTTTACAGGTATTTATTGTTATTATTATATTGTTAAATCTACTGTATTTGATATATGAATATTTTTTAAACAGAATCAAAATCGAGCTAGCAATCTAGGCGATGCATCAATATTACCTGATTTGTGCGCATCTCATAGAAGACAACTTTTAGTGATGTTGCAAAATCATCAGCAATTAAGAGATATTCGAAAAAGATGTATCAAAGCAAAAAATGAATTATGTGATAATATACACTGTCGATTAAGGTAAATTATTATGAATGTTTGATTATAAATAATTGAAAATTTTTAATTACAATTTATTTTCAGATGGGTGCTAATGGCTGAAAACATTATTCAAGAACGGGACTGTAAATTGACTGCGTTCATGGCTAAACAGAATCATTTAGAGTATTTGTTGACTGTACTTGATCAAATAAATAAAGCACCAGAAATGTACCTAAACGCTGTGATAGAAGTTGTTCGACGTAGACATTTTTCAAAAGCTTTTTTAACTGTACGTAAAATAAAGAGATGTATAAAATCTTAGTGTGCATTGATTAAATTTATTCAATAATTTTTTAGTGGGCATCAGATTTAGCATGTCATTTAATTTCAATACACAGTGAAGAAGTAGTCAAACGATCTGATTTTCAAACTGATTTTGAAGATCATTTTTTGAATTCATTATTTACTGGAATGAGTGATATGCCACCTTCGTATGCAACGGAACCCCCATCGATGTTTGACACGGGTCTTCCTCCTTTAACAATAGAAGATATTGAAAATTTAAAATCTACTGTTCCAAATTTATGTGATATTATAAAAATACCAGATGTGACAAATGTTACACAAATGTTTGCAACTAAACCAGTGAGTATTAAGTTTGAATATTATTGTTCACGTATCATATGTACATGTTATGTTTTTTAATTAGTTTGGTGTGAAATATGAAGAACGAGGTGTTGGGGATGACCGTTGTTTTGAAGATAGGATAGTTCTAAGCAGTCCACATGATAGAGGATTATTGAAGCCAACTGACAGTCAAACATCTGCAACATCTAGTCATTTGATGCATGCCCATCTTAAAGACTTAGATAGGTAATATTGTTATTTAAAACATTAAAATTAAAAATTAATTATCAAAAAAAAATTTATTGAATAAGAAACTGGAAGGAGTAATATTTTTATTAATTTACTGAATACGTAACTGAAATCTTTATAATGGCTGACCTCAGGAATTAATTTTTTTACCTATTTAGAAAATATTTTTTTTAACGCTATTTTGAATATCTGTAGTTTTAATTGTTCAGATTGAAAAAATTTCTTTTCTTGATTATGAATTTCCCTCCAAAACTGATAGTTACTCTTTCCAATTCCATTCAAGAAAATTTTTACTAATATTACTCCACTATTATAAATAAAATAATAACTTTTTGATGATTGATTTTTTTTTACAGAGGATTTGAATCTGAAACTGATACTGAGGAATTTGAGAAAGTCGGTCAGAGTCCAGTAGACTTGCATTTTGATTGTAAGCAAGGCGATGGCGTGAGCACACTGAAAGCAGCTACTGCAGATGCATCAACTCTGACAGAGGTTGGTGATCGCACTGCGGTGCCTCCTAGAAAACCCTCACGCACACTCGCCCGTACTAACATTACTTGCATATCCCACTCCTTGGCGTCCGTTTCTAAGACTCGCCACGATGAATGTTTATTGATTCGATCATTACGTTTTGAAATGAATGCTCATTCTCTCCCTGCCATTGCTCATTACGAACCGTTTAGAGTAGAACTGTCAGCCTCTGAATCGGAGGTGCAGAAAACCAGTCCCGCCTTATCCGAAAGCTCGCATTCCCCCACTTCTCCATGTGTTTTATCCCAGGGCCACCAGCCTCCAGAGTTTGTGACTACGGAATATTATATTGATGAGTCGTTGCCGTCCAGCCTTAGTACGGATGGAGGACACGCCAGCGCGGTTCTCTCGTCTGGAGAGCTTCTGCGTCAGCTTGACAGCTCCAACAGTGTAGTTGCGCTCCTTCAGGTACTTAATGTCCCGCTATCCTTTCTCTTGCACAGACGCACGCTTCGTTTTTATTCTGGTCATACTTTTAAAGCATTAAATCAATGTATGTAGTTTATATATTTTATTTTTATCAGTTTTCTTATTTTACCGATAATATTGGTATACAGTAATTACGTGATATTATTTCATTAAGTATGACCAGATATAATTTTTTTGAATATCACATTCAACATTTACATATTTTTTTATATTTTTTATTTTTATTTTCAGCAAACATAATTTTATATTGATATTTTTTCACCATGGTGGCCCTCAATTTTCCCACTTCCTTATTCCTATCATAACTATCATAATTAGTTTAGGAGTTTACACATTTGCAGTAAATACATTGTTATTTTTTGTTTTATTTTTACAACTAAACTAACACATAAACATATATATGGTTGAATGTAAATTGATATACATATTTGAGAAGAAATAGATAATTGTATTTAAATTTTTTTAGGACAATTTAGTTACGTCAAAAAGCGAAATTGAAAAATTAAAAGATATCTTATTTCAAACAAGCCAAGTTTCAAAACAAACTTTTGATTTGTTCCGCACAGAATTAAAAACAGTCAAAACTGATATTGTTAATGAGAAGGATAATTATATTTCTCAGTGTGAGATTATTAAAAATATGTGGGAAGAATTTCAGGATAAAGCAAACTTACGTGAAAGAGAAAAAATTCAGAGACTTACGGTAGATCATGAATTAGAAATGAATGATATAAAAAAATTAGCAATCGCAAAAGATGATGAAATAAGATTATTAAAACATGAAAAAATAGATATGGAATGTTCTTATAGTAAACGTATAGATGAAGTTAAAAATATATTGAGCGAAACAGAAAAGCAATACAAACATAGTTTACAAAAATGTGATCAATTACAGACAACTATCGAATCATTGAAATTAGAAAATGAAAGAGCTGTAAGTTCTCTACGTGAACAAATGTCCCGTGAACATCAAAATGAAATTGAATCTCTTAGATCTCGTTTTAAACTAATGACAGTTGCAAGTATGGAGCGTAGTCCATCAGATACTAGCTTAGAGAGAATAGAAAGAGTAGATATGATTGAATTAGTTAATCATGAATCAATAGTATCTCAAATGAAAGAAAACTTCTCGATAGAACTTAAAAATGCTGTTTCAGCTGCTGTAGAGGAAGAACAAAAGAACTGGTCTGCTAAATTAGAAAATGATTTGCAGAAACTACAAACTAAATTAGAATCTGAAAAACGTGTTTTTATAAATGATGCTGTTCGGCGAATGCTGGAAGAAAAAGACAAACAGATAGAAAATTTACTCGCAAGAGAGTCAACGATAAGTAGAGAGTGTCAAAAATATAAACAAATGATACAACAGCTGGCAGACGGTGAAGATATTGAAGAAAATGAAACCGTGCAACCTTTACTTCGTAAAGTTGAACAACTAGAATTAGAAAAATCTAAACTAGAAACAGACTTACTTACAGAAAGATCAAGAAAACTAATGATTAGTTTTCCAAACATGCAGCAAAGTATGGGAACGTCAGTTGCAGTGTGTGCAATGCCACCTCCGTAAGTTTATCTTAATTGCAGTCTATCTAATAAGAGCGTGGCATTTTTTCTAACGGGTTTCCAAACATAAGTTTTCCCAGTCACGCTTTTATTAGACAGACTGTACTTATATCAATATTCAGTATGAATATTCTTTATAACAAAACATTTATTTATATAGAGAACCTCACCGTCCATTAACCTGTGATGCATCGACAAGTACTGACAACGGAATACACCGAATGTTAACACCTACACAGATGGCTTTGATTAAAGCTTACAATATAAATATCAACACCTGTGTTGTTGGAGAAAGAGCTTTAGTAGTGTGGGATAAAAACTTACAAAATTATGTACTGGTATTGGATTCTAGTTCTATATTTGTAGTACTTGCCGACTGTATACCTGCATTAGGATTAAGTCCTCCTAAAATGGCCACAAAGAAAGATAAAGCAGTCGGTGAAGTTGTAGAAAAAGAATATTGTTATGCTAAGAAGGTAAGTGAAAATGAATATGTCCTTATCTTATAATGTAATATTTGTGATTTATTATTTGCAGACTGAAAATCGTTACCACGTTCCTCAAGGTACTAGATTTTATCGAGTAAAATTAAGACCTTTGTCAGAAGATATGAAAGTGTCCATACCACGTGATATCGGAAACCAATCAGGGCCTTCATCTCTTGAAACGAGTACGACGAGCACATCAGCAAATGAAGCGGCAATCCAGACTCACTGTTTCTCTCAAACCGGAGACTGTAACAGCAGCCACAGCAGCGGTTCAAGTCAAGAGCAACCCAAGTCAGATATGTTTTCAAAAGCTATGAGCAGTTCTTGTACGCAGCTAAGTACATGTTTTACTCTGAAAGATACGTGTCCTGAAACTACCAAAGAAAGATTATTACAGAAAAGCCACTTCATGCAATCTAGTACGGAAGTGGGTAATTTAATTTCCCATAAACAACCAGTCGCAAAAGAAAATAGGTTAAATAGAAGTTGTGTTGAAACGTCTCCACAAGTTTCTGTTTTATTTCACAGTTTTAGTCAGCCTTCTAGTTTGTTTGAGTACAATGTACAGCATTCTGAACCGATTATAACTAAACAAGTAGATAAAATATCTTTGGATAATACCAGCTTTATAGATACAACTGCCTGTGATGATGAGAAAGAGAGTGAACATTGAATGAAAGGACATTTTTAATGGTTTCAATCAAATTTGTTAACAAAATTATTATTTATTAAAAAAAAAAATGGTACAGATGGAAATAAATGCAGTAATCAATATATACTGTTTGTTATCAATTTAATCATTTTTTAAATTGCCTCAGAAGGAGCTATATTTTATTGAAGGATTATTTTTTTAATTTTGTGATTTTAAAATAATTTTGTAGTTTTTATAAAGTTGTGGTATTATAAATTCGTATGAAAATATATAGGTTTTATAGTATGTATAAAATAATAATGTCTATTACATCCGTTTTTGGATAACCTTATATTTAATATGTATATTTTTAAATATAAGGTCTATCGAGTATATCTATAATACATATATAAATATGTATAAGTAGGTATGTTTAAAATATGACTTATTTTAAAATAAAATATTTTTCACGTTTATATTTGAACATATATGTTAAATTTAAAATCCTTTAGTTATTTCTTAACTAATTCTAATATACAGGGTGATTCAGCACTGCCGTGCCAAACTTGAACAGTAGATTGAGAAAAATATTTTAAGCAAAAAACTTCCAATAAATATGTGTCCGGAAATGTTTCCTTAGGGAACTACAGGCTTCCAAAGATTTTACTAAAAATTAGTTTTAATTTAATATCTAGAGAACCCTTTGTGATAGAATTATGAAATTTAGTATTTGGTTTAGTAATAATATGTGTTATCGATTTCTAATATTAACCAATTATATTTTAGGCCAGGGCTGTATGGGACCAGTGGGCCCATCGATTTTGATCATGTAATTGTTTGTTCCTTAATTTTTTTCCTGAGTTGATACTTTTATAAGATTGTATGACACAAAATACACAAAAACATACTTTGCTTGTTTATCATAGGATAAACCGTTTTCAAGAAATATCGATGGAAAAGAAAGCATGCAGAATTAACCTTAATACGGATGCTTGAAATTATAAAAAATAAATTTATATTCTTGTTGTATGATAACAAATAAGACAAAAAGTTAATATAAATATACCTCAAAAAATGCATTCTTATCAACAAATAGCCATTTTTAGTTTCGTTTTTTAGTCAAGTTAGTAAAGTACGTGTAAACAGTAATAGAATTGGCTATAGATCTTAGAGGATTCATATTAGGAGGTTTCTTTATAGAGACTTTTTTTCTTACCTTTAATCATAGAAAAAGAATATAAATTTATTCTTTGTAATTTCAAACATCCGTATTAAGTTAAACTCTGCATGCTTTCTTTTCCATCGATATTTCTCGAAAACGGTTTATCCTATGATAAATAAACAAAATATTTTTTTGTGTATTTCGTGTCATACAATCTTATAAAAGTATCAACTCAGGAAAAAAATTAAGGAACAAACAATTACAAGATCAAAATCGATGGGCCCACCCCCATACAGCCCTGGCCTTAAATATAATTGGTTAATATTAGAAATCGATAACACATATTATTACTAAACCAAATACTAAATTTCATAATTCTATCACAAAGGGTTCTCTAGATATTAAATTAAAACTAATTTTTAGTAAAATCTTTGGAAGCCTGTAGTTCCCTAAGGAAAAATTTCAGGACACATGTTTATTGGAAGTTTTTTGCTTAAAATATTTTTTTCAATCTACTGTTCAAGTTTGGCACGACAGTGCTGAATCACCCTGTATAATTAAGTAATTTATTATTAATTTTGTTTTGTTTATTAATGAGTACATATATATGTTTATTATGAGTAAATATACTGTAATTATTAAGTACGAACCATTATACAAGCCTTTATTTTAAGGTGCAAATATATTTATTATTCTTAAAAAAATATTTTATTATAATCATTTGAAAAGTAAGATAATTTTTACAATAAAAATTAAATTTTTAACATGCAGTTTTGGCTTAGATTTTTAAATAAATTTAATTTTATTAACTGTACCATTTTGTTGTATTGTATACCTAACTTTTTTTCTATAAATAAATGTGATTTTATTTTTGTATATTTGTGTAAAGTAACTTATTTTTTTCAAAATAATCACTGTTACAATCGTGCTTATAAAAATATGCAGTTGGGTCATTCTGTAAATTAAATATAACTCTTTGAGTCGATGTAAGGAATTTTTATCAAAGCTTTTTTAACAATCTAATATTAATGTATAAAAAAAAATTTTGTGTAAGGTAATCTCAAAAACTACTGGACGGATTTTGACAAAACCTACAGAAGTGTTATAAGGTACATATTTTCATGCTGTCATTCAGAATAGTTGAGCAGACCATTTAATGTGTAATCTGGCCTAAAGATATGTTAAAATTATCTATGGATGTTTTGTAATAAAAAAAAAAACATAAATAAATAAAAAACATAACATATATGTGATAAAACATATTATGTAATAAAAAACATACCTCGTATTTTTGATGTACGTTCCATAATTGTTAATAATTATTTGTAAGCTGTTATTTTATGCTTAAATTATTTGACATAAAAAAAGTAATATTAATAAAAAAACCTCTGGAATCGACTCAATAAGTGATATTTAATTTATGAACAGCCCAGTTATAATTTATTGTTAGTATTTTTGTGTATTGTATACTGAATGATTGTTTGCATTTTTGATATATTATTTAAATGTTATTCTTATATTACATGCGATAATAAAAATATAGATCTAAGATTTTGATTTTAATAGGAAAAGAAATTGAAAGTTCTATCAGTTTTTTGTTACTGAAATTTTATTTACATTGTTTTTAATTTTATTTTAAGTTTTATGAGTGAACTCAAAAAATTCTTAACGTTAAGTTAGCAGACAATTGTAGTTTTACTAAAAATGCATACAAATGCAATGTTATTGTTATTGCACATGATTTATTAATTAAAAAAAAAGGTAGAATTTTCACATGATAAATAATATTTTAAATAATGGCCAAGTTAAAAATGAGAATAAAATAATTACTTCACTTTAATTCAATAGATGGCAGCACTTGTACTAAACTATTTGTATGGTATAAGCCCCAGGACGTATACAATTTACATGCGTTATCCAATGTTTATATTGAAGTGTTCATAAAACTAAAGCACATAAAATATGAAAACTTCAACATAAACCTTTGTAATGCTAAAACACACATTGAAATTTTACATTGTGTCCAGGGGCTAAATCTTGTGAAAACTATAGTTAATACAAAAATCTGTAACAAGGTATTTTCAATCATTTATACATGATGTGAATAAAAAGTAAGAAATTTTTTTTACAGCCTAAATTATTAACTTTACAAAAAAATATTTTCCACAAAATATTTCTGCTATCATAATATTTTTTATTTGATGTCCTACCTCAGAAATATGTCATCATCGATCTGTTTGTGTAAAAGTAACTTATTACTGTGCAATTTTTAAAAATTGAATTCAAATAATAGAAATGGCTAAATAATAAAAATTTGTTTAAAAAATAGGTCGATGATGTCATATCTTTGAAGTATGAGGTCACATATAGCTTGTGACGAATAATTTGCCAATTAATGTCCGTAGAAAATATTTTTGCATTTGGCGTGTTCTTCTTTTTAAAAATATCTTTCAGGTACACGAGCATAACAAATTTATTGCTGTATGAAATTTGAAAAATGTGACAATTCTGTTGTGTGCATGCGCCATCCTTTTAAATGAATAGACAAACAAAAGAACACAGCAATTAAGTTAATATTTTATAGTGTAAAATGAATATTTGTTACTTTTTGTTTATCGTGTATACAGTGCGTTCATGATGAAAGGAACAAATTCGTTTAAAATGCAGGGAATTATTTTGTGGAAAAACGCTCGGACCCGTCGATTAGTATTTTTAGTTGCGGATTTTTTGACATAAGAAAATTGTATACAGGGTGTCCCAAGAAGAATATATGCAGTCATCATTGATTTTTTTAAATGGAACACCCTATATATTATGCCATTTTTGAATTGTACGATAAATTCTGAACACTTTTTGTGCGCATAGCATAGCTCTAAAATTAGTGGTTTTTGGAATAATGACGTTTGAAATGTGTCTCAATATGAATATATGCAGTCATCATTGATTTTTTTTAATGGATATTATGCCATTTTTGAATTGTACGGTCAATTCTGAATACTTTCTGTACAACATACCATAGCTCTAAAATCAGTGGTTTTTGGAATAATTTTATTTCTTTTGTATGTTTTATTATTAAAGTTAATTAATTTTTTATTTATTTATAACTTTTCAAACATCATTATTTCAAAAACTGATGATTTTAGACCTATACTATGTTGTACAGAAAGTATACAGAATTTATCGTAAAATTCAAATATGGCATAATATACAGGATTTTCCATTAAAAAAATCAATGATGACTGCATATATTCATATTGAGACACATTTCAAGCGTCATTATTCCAAAAACCGCTAATTTTAGAGATATGGTATGCCGTACAAAAAGTGTTCAGAATTTATCGTGTAATCCAAAAATGGCATAATATATAGGGTGTTCCATTTAAAAAAATCGATGATGACTGCATATATTCTTCTTGGGACACCCTGTATACAATTTTCTTATGTCAAAAAATCCGCAACTAAAAATACTAATCGACGGGTCCGAGCGTTTTTTCACAAAATAATTACCTGAATTTTAAACGAATTTGTTCCTTTCATCATGAACGCACTGTATATGTATACAAGTGTACTCCCGGGAAAAAAATGTAGATCTGCAGAGGTCTACTTAGATCTTGACAGATCTTTATTTTGAGACAACATCATATTTTTCACTGGTTTTTGATTTGTGGAGGCTTGCAAAGATCTACAATGACCTACAAAGATCTAAAATGATCTACAACGATCTACAAAGATCTCTGAAGATCACTATAACGTTGAAAATTAATTAGGTCATTGTAGATGTTTACAAGTCTCCACAAATCAAAAACCAGTGAAAAATATGATGTCTCAAAATAGAGATCTGTCGAGATATAAGTAGATCGCTGCAGATCTACAATTTTTTCTCAAGCTATTATATTGCATTATTGGTTAGTTGAAACCGTGATATATTTATTCTTCTTCTATCATTTATTAATATTAAATAATTTAAAATCTTTAATTCTTAACGACGTGTAAAATTTAAACCATTCCTTAATATTGATTTAATGGCCATGTTAAATGAAAAAAAAATACTAGTTTTTATTTACGGAATCTCATTATTGTTTCTTGAAATCAAATTCCAACTTTTTATATTTATTTAGAATATATCTTGTTTTCTATAAAATCAAATAATACAAAGATCAGTTACTGTAAATAAGTAAATAATTAAGATGATGATAAGTTTCAGAAAAATATGTCTTACCAACAGTTTTAATGAACATGTGTCTAGAATTAAATTATAGAAAATACATACCCACTAATAAATACATACATAGATGATTACGTAATTATAGGCATTTGTGAAAGTAGATCAGATATGCAAAAAAAGGTGGCAGTAATCAGAGTTCTTTATGACCGAATATTAATTTTGGTATTCTTGCTGTTTGTAGTCTACAGTTATAGTGGGGAAGTTGACGGTTATTTGAGATAAATTGTGGCTACCAGACTCAGTGACCAAGGGGTACTAGAGGTACATCTTTACCAGGCCCTGGATTTTTATCTCCGGGCCTGGTGGCTACCACAAGACTTTTTTACATCATTATACAGAAATGAATACATTCAAAATGAGGTTTGGTATATCAAAAAAATGGCTAGATCTTAAAACATAATTTCTATTACCATTTCGAATATAATTTAAAAATCTACCAAATTTTTTTTTCAGTAAAAATGATTAATACATAAATTATAACTTTTTTCTATTATCAACCGTTTCAAAAATAATTTAAAACTGGGCAATTAAGAAATGCTAAAACGTCGCCGTTTCAACCACGAGATTCCAAACTGTGTAAATGAATAAGCCTGGCACTATAGTGCTAAATTATGTTGAAATCTTGAAGTCGAGTACATTTCATGCATATTAAAAACTGAAAAAGCGTATTGACTTCTGTAGACCGCATACAACATGATTACTTAATTTTTTATGATAAAGGCTCAAATTAAATATCTAATATGTAACATTTTATAAAACAATATAAGCATACATAACACTATTTTAAAATAAAACCACGCACTGATTTTATAATTAATATATAAACAATTGTTTTAAATTACATATGTAAATGAAAACATATTTCTTTTGGGGTTTACAAAGAAATTGTAATAATGCTCTGATAATAATAATAAGGAATTGTATTGTACATACATAGATGTTTATTAATAATATCTAACATAAGCTTGAAATTAGATTGAGATATGAAAATCTCACCCAGATATATTATATACTCGTATTTGCACGTAATTTAAAATTACCTTATACACATCACAATTTGTATACTTTTGCAACGAAATTCAGTTCAACTGTTGACCATAAAAATATACAAACTAATGTACTTAACTCTATCATTTACAATTCTACAAATATATTCCATAACAAAAAGACATAAACGTATTGAATATCTTTATATTAAATACAAATGTTTTTATAAAAATTGGGTAAAATATAAAAAAAATATTTAAAATATATATTTTTTATAGTATATTAATATAATTAAAAAAATGGGTAAATACTCATAAATAAATATATAATAATAATAAGATTAAAGCTATTAAAATTTTAAAAGTTGCTGAATTGGTTAGATCAATGCAACCTTACCCTATAATTTTATGTAATATTTTTCTTGACACATGTTTATCTTTAAGTATTTTTAAACATTGCATGGAATATATTGTTATAATGGATTATTTTAATTTCGTCAACCGAAATGATGTAGAAACACAGTTTTTAATGATAAAAAAATATGGATTAATAAAAAAATCAGAAATGTTTAAATGCTTGCTAGCTTCTAGCATTTTTATATGCTATTAAATAGATATATAGATATCTTATAATTATATTATGTGTTTAGATTTTAAATAATATAGATTCTAAGTTTTCCTAAAATCTATTTTATTACGTTGAAATGTATATCGTCTTAATAACAAAAAAATATTAGAAAGCAAAAAAAATCAAAACTTGTTACAGCACTGATACTTGAAAAACCTTATTTTTTGTGATAGTCAAACAGTTTACGTTTTATTACCTTTGATTATAATGAAATATGCAATATTTTGCATCGAATTTAATATAATAAATTAAACTTTTTATAAGTACTATACATGACTTTTATTTATTAATCACGTGATACCTTTTTTAAAGCATGTTCGGCGAAGGTAAAATGCCATTGATTTGCAAAGTAACGCAAACGCGGCGCGCTACTCATAAGATGCCAAGGCTTAATTCTAGCATCAAGTGAAAAAAACTCAATTGGGAATATTGGGATGAGCTTTAACGCCGTTATTGTAATTCCGAAGAGGTAAATATTAATTAAAATTGTTTAGAAACGTTTACTCGTTTTAGCGACTTAATTGAAAAGTAAACAAATACAATAAAATTCGGATAGACCTTGTAAGCGCTCAATAGTCAAAGATAGAACGACTTATGTCCGGTATCTTAACGAAGCTAGCAAATTTGCTAGCAAGCAAGCACTCTCAAATGAGGTATCAAACTTATATGACAGTTCTCTTTAAGTTTTTAACAGATATTTGTAAGTTCTTTTTACCGTTTTTACTCAAGGTTAGTAAATACACTTTAGTGAATATACTTTCCATACTTTTGTTTTTAGTTCCTATGCATGAAACTATGTCAAAAAATCTAAGAAATCTGCCATATACTAAGTTTGATACCACATTTGAGAGTGCTTTTTGCAAGGAGCTACCGCAGCTACCTTTATGATACCGAACATCAGGTCATAATTGCAATAATCATTTCGTTTTTGTTTATTTTTTTGTGGCTAACAGGGCAATTACCTTGCGCTCCAAACCAATATTTTATGAACTCGTTACTGAAGTAGGTAATAAAATCGAAATTTAAATTTGACTCCATACTTGAGGACTTCAGATTACAGATGTGAAGATATAGTAATAATTTTTTTCTATCCTACCTTATTATCTGTCGGGGAATTATTCGTAAAATTTTCATATATTTTTTTAAATTTATTATTTTTTGTTAAGAATTGTGTGCATTGGTGCCGACTCGCCGACATTTCATTTATCTATGGAGATAACATTTTTATAGCTAGTGTTGAATCCAAAGTAGATCATTGGTGCGTGCCATTAAACAGTTCTGTTTTAAAAAATGTAATTTATTTGATAAATAAGGAAAATAATTATTGTTTATATACATACATAGTTCCTTCTTATGTTTTTATCTTTAAGTTGATATTTCTATAACAAATTGAAATTTGAAGTAGGTATGAAATATTACCCCAAAATTTAGATTTTTATATTTCGTTAAAAATATGTTTATTATAATTATATATAAAATGACGTGTAAAGTAGAAATTTTTAAACTGCGGAACTGTATCTCTAACCGTTTTTGAGATTTGTTTTTTCAATAATTTGGAGAAAAATGGTCGTTATAGTTCTGAAAATAATTTTATAAAAAATGTCTCTCAAAAAATTCCTGCCTATGAATAAATGTATAAATTCAAAACTGTATATGAAGACTTCAAATTCAAATTTTTCTGGGGCCCCATGAAGCGATAATGCACTGCTGGAAAGGTAGGTATAGGTATAGATAAAGGTTAGACAAAAGTACAATTATATCAATTATGTACAGTGGAAATTTTATTTAAATTTTTATATATACATTCATTGATGTGCTATAGAATTTACATGACTATAATTTGATTCACTTAAAAACGAAGTTTGATTGATTGCATTTGGAAAAATTGCATTATCACCAACAATTACACCGCCAACCGTGGTAGAATGCAATCTGAAATCGTTTATTGTTTCACACTGCAAACTGTCTAAATTATCACAACTATTATGTAATGTGTCCATTTGGTTGTGCTGAAACTTTGGATGGTCCATGCTAGCACAATATGACATCATTCCGTTACTTCCTGGATAATCAATACTTGGAACATCTAGATCAGTTATTATATTATCCTGAGATCCATAATGCTGTTTACTATTAAAAGAGTACCTATAGGAATTTGCTTTGAGATCATTTGGTTCGATCTGAGAATATTGGCGGTTTAGATCCGACGTGAACGATTGCGGAGATTCATCGTTAAAGTAACAGGTTCTCGGATCGTAATAGCTATTACTGCACTGCTGGTTGTTGTACATCTCGTTTAAGTTAGATATGCCTTTGTTTTCGTTAAGTTTCGCCGTCATGTCGTATTGTTGGAATGTATCGTTTGAGTACGTAAGTCTTGGAATATCACAGATGTTATTTATTACATTATTGTTCAACGCTAAACCTTCTGGAGGTGATAACGGCGGATTAAATCGACTAGAATTACTGTTGTTGCTATCGTCATTGCTGATCGACGGAAACGAGTGATCTATTTGACTTTGGTAGATCGTGCCACTTCCTAAATCCAGCAAAGTCGGTGGCGACTTGGCGGTGTCTATGTTTGTTCCCGGAATCGGGAACTCAGTTTTGATAGGGTGATCTAGTTGGAATATTTCTTCAGGTTGGAATAAGTCGCCGGAGAGTTGTGTGAAATCGTAATGCTGGTTTTGCGATGCTTGGTTATTGTACCCCATTGCAACTTCATCGGTATTTGATATGGAGGAATGTATTGAAAGTTGTAAGCTAGTTTCCGGCATCCAGAACGTATCCGTTGGCGGCTGTTGTTGCATATGGTAATTTGTGTTGTTCGAAAGTTGTTGACTGTATTGGTTTGCCATTGATTGACTTCCACAGACACATTCAAATGGCGAGCAAGAACATGGAAGAGCTGAAAACAAACAATTATAACAATAAATACATACTCGATATAAAGTTATGTAAAGGAGATGGAATATGTAAGAGGATATTAATACATACATTTTTGTGTATCAGAAATTAACGGTGGCGGCTGGATAGGCCTCGAGCTTGAATCTCTTTCGTTTCGACAATGGCGTTTTGGATTTCTTAGAGACATTAACTGTAAAAAAAGAAATAAATGAATCTTTAAAATTAAATCAAATAATACCACTTATATTTTAATGTAAGATACAAGATACTTTTACGAGTATACTATGTTAACTTATCTAATACGAAAAATCTCGTCTTAAGTTTTATTATCTAAATTAATTATTATTGTGTAAACAAGAATATTTGTATACTACAGCTTTCCATCGAATTCTTTTAAAATATAATAATTATGTTTTGTGCGATTTTACGTAATTTATTCGCTAAAGATTAATCACGTAATAAAACTTTCAAGCATTTCTTAATTACCGTATAAAATATCTCTCGATATATCTTCAGATATCTATAATTTTTACATAAAAAGTACATCAGACAGAAAAACCAACAATCAAGTCAATAATTCATAAGTTTGCTAGATCATGTCAGTCGAGGACCACCAAGAAAGTATTTTAATTGTTCAACACTACCAATTATTCAATCTATACCTATTCGTTGCGAACACATTTCATTCTGATTGTACGAATGAGAGTTGTATTTGTGGCAGCTATATTACAGTATTCAGAACTTAATTAATGCTACTACTAATATAACCTTATAATTACAGTATCACTTGTCGAATTGCATCGATTATTAGTTTAAATATAATGGGCTACCTGAATGAACAACAGATAAATGCTCCAAGCTTGTATTTGTAATTTATAATGCATTATTTAGTAGGGGGCGTTTTGTTTGTACATGCCTTCAATAAATGTTACAACTGACAATTACATGTTCCTATCGATTCGATACATACATATTTTAGACAACGTTGTAATATGATATGCTAGATAGTTTTAAAGAAAGCTGAGTTTATTGTATGATTTTGAATAATAAATATATTCATTTTAACGATTTTGATTTTTTAAATCTAGTTTTATCACCATCAATACTGACCAATTAAAAGTATTGTAAAAATACGTGATTCTAAAAATCATTCATTTAAAAACAATACTAAATACAGAATGTCCCAAAATTCGCTATAGTAAACTTCTGTATTATTTATACTATTAATTGAAATTATTATTCGATTTATTTCTTATGCAACTATGCATATTCATAACCTTTTTTTGATATTTTTTCTCGAGACACTTGTTTGCGAAAATGCCCCTCCAGTCAGTAATAAAAATTACGAAAGAAGAAAAAAATATTTATTTTCATGAGATACAAACATCACCCTATAAAGGACTCAGTATGAATTTGGGGATACCTGTGCATATACCTAGATGTTTTTCTTGATATATTTTTATGTATTCAAACTGGAACATACCTTATTTCCGAGAGCTGCTTCCCTGGCGAGTAAAACCGCGAGACCTCGCACCCTTCTACCGGAGCCAAGAGTTCTTCGAGCTTCTGACGTGGATTTAGCCTCGGGTCGCGGATGGTCGTGCACTCCTTTAGCTTGGAACAATATGGCGTGGTCTGTATGTCTCCAGAAATGTGTTACTGGGTATCCGCAATGTCCTCGACAAGGCAAGATTTCTAAACGGCCATTGCATTGTCTGTTAGGACAAGGTTTGCCTTGTTGTTTTTTCCGAGCCTGCGAAGAAATTTATTATGAAAATAAAATGAGAAATTACTGTTGACTTTTTAGTTCTAATATATACGAAAGTTACTTCTTATCATAAATTTTTTTTATCATGTCATAGGAAATATACATAGATATATAAATTTGAATTTTGAACAAACCTTATCACATATAGCTGGCCTTAGATGCACTCGATCTCCATTCGGTAGTGAGCATCTGGCCGAGCACACGAGCACTCCGAGACAGCTCTTTTTGAGTATGTTTACGTTGTGGTTGTTCGTGTTACGCATCGCCCAGCCGGACGCGTGCCGTTTAGCCTCTTCGCTGGACACGGGGTATACGATTCGACAGTGGCCGTCCGCCCATTCGCACCACGGGTCAAACGCGTTGATCCGCGGTACCGATGAGTCGTTGATGTCCCACTCGGCTGTGTGAGAGGCACCGCTCCCGTCGCCGGGAGTCGAACTGCTGCCCGGCACACTGCATTGTGCACTCATCACTGGTGACGCCTGTCTGTGCCTGTAAATACAATAATTGATATTTTATTTGAAGTTTCCCGTTTTTTTTCCTCTTTACAAACTTTTTTATAACATTTTATAAGAAAATTAATATTAATTGAACAATTTTCTTAATATGTGCCTGATATGTGATCAACTATAGTATCTTTGGTTTAAATATTATTTTTATATTTTTTCAATAATAAAAAAAAATTAATATTGCTAAGAAAACGAAATACGGACTTAAAAAAATTATGAGACGAGACTGAGGCGAATGGGCTCAATTTTCACAAATTGCGACTGTCAGTTGTTAAAACGACACTTGTTAAACCTATACTTCTGTGTTAAAATTGTAATATTCCCCCCCTTCTATTTGTAACTTGATGTAATTTTTGTTACCTTATTAATTAGATAAGGCTCGCAGGGCCGTCTTTAACCTATTGGGGGCCCTGGGCACATTAGGACAATGGGGCCCCTATGACCTTGACAGAGCTAAAGAAGTTTTCACTTCAAAAATTAAGAATATGAAAAACTAGTTTACTGATAATTTTTTTAAAACAGTGTAGGTAATTAGTACATCATTAAACGGGTGGCCAGTATTTCTCTACAACAAATTTCCTTGACTTTTCCCGGTTTTCCAGATGAATTTTTACGTTTTTCCGTTTTTTATTAAAAAAAAATTTTTAAGCATATTTTACATTACACAATATATTAAAGTTTACGGAACTTTAAAAAAGAACTTTAATACCATTGCGAATTTTGTTGCATTTTTTTTCAAATACTGATTTTAAGGTATCAAAATTCTCTACAAAATGATTATTTTAAAATTAAATTTTCTACATAAATGCACTCCGTGACGTGTTAAGATACGTATTTTTTATTACATAAAAACGTTAAAACGGGAAAAATGTTGAGGAACGAAATGCACCATCATAAAGTAGAGTAAATTTCCATCATTCCAGAAAAAAAAAGATTTCAAATTGGTAAATTTTTGCCCAATTTATAAACTTGAAAACAGGCTATTTTTTCGGTATCCCGTTAATTAATGTGCAGAGGGTACGTGTATACAAAAAATAAATCAAATTTCACGAAATTATTTTTAATAAAAATAATATCTTCAATAACAAATCACATAATGAATTAATATCACCACTGTTAAAAACCATTAATATATTCAACGATTGAACAAATTGCATGAAGTGTGGTACCTATACACTTCTGATTGATTAAAGTACTAAAAATAGATCACGTGATAAAACAGAATAATTTGTTGACAATATAACTTTTTTGAAAATTCTGCATGTTTTTTTAAATTTAAATAGATATTTGTTTAAAAATATTTGCGGAAAATTTCTTGACGTGGTGTGGGTTTTGCATTTTTACAAAAAATTCCCTGTCTAGCAAAATTTCCTGACTTTCCCGGTTTTCCAGAAACTGGCCACTCAATGTATTTTTATATATTTAAAATCCTAAACATGCTGAAATCGGAAAGCCTGATTTTCGGGTGAGAGTAGAGGGGCTTCGCGCATGCAAAAACTAATAAGCAAGTAGGTATCGTAGTTAGTCATTAATGTCATTATCGTTTGATTTTTGTCAAAATAAATATCGTATGTTTTTCGGTAATAAATATCGTTTATTGTTTGGTGATATGGGGCCCCTATCAATCGCGGGGCCCTGGGCACGTGCCCAGAGTGCCCAGTGGGAAAGAGGGGCCTGAAGGCTCGCATTGCTTTTGTTTTTGTATCTAAAGTCTCATCCCCTTTCGAATTTTACAACTGAAAGTCTCATTGAAAATTGAAGCCAGTTTCATCTCATACACGTAACCGAGACGAGATTTCAGCTTGCAGTCCTATATACTTATGTCCAGTATTATCAACCAATTTAAATGCTCCTTTAAAGTAAATTTGGTGTATTACAAATGTGATTTAAATCAATATTTAAGCTCTCAATGAAAAATGTACGTTTTATGCGTTGTAAAAACATAATGCAGAAAATTAAAAATCCCTTTAATAAATTGTATTATGCTTGGTTCATTTGATAATACTACAGTTAGTTACAGGAGTATTTAGTTAAACTTGATAATACCGGGCATTAGAATATAAAAAATAAAAACCAGAAAATACATGGTTTTAAATTTTCTAGTAAATTCTTATTCAAATTTGAACCAAATGATCAAAAGATGCTTTAAAAAATTGTGAATAACTTAATTCAGCTCGCATGCCAACACAGAATATCATATTTCATATCGTGATCAAACTTATACAGAACATATTGTGTATATCTAAAGATCCCCCAAGAAATCTTTTATATTAAACAGTCATAAATATCGCCATATTCTCCAACACTATAATTAATTCGAAATGATTTAAGTGTTGTCACTGAATACTATGAACTGTTTATAGGTGGAGCGGCACGACATAGACATCCGCTTATACGTGTATTGTATACTCAACAGTCATCTCTATCTTTCCCAAACGATCGATAAATCAACGCAAATGCAACGCTTCATTTTGTAAAAACTAAATATTGTTATTAAGATAAGTATCAATATTTCATTCATTATATTAAATTTTTTAAAGGCACAGCAGTGTTTACTTTACTCCCGCATATATCTATACAGAAATAATATACAAAAACGCGGATTAGTTGTGTGTTTTTTAATGTTATAAACATCACGCCCAATATTGTCATATTTAATTATTCTGTATATGATTAAAATGATTTGTACTTACATAAAGACTTGAAGGTTATACAATAAAGTGATATTCGTTAGACAATATTGTAAGTTTTCTGATTGAAATACATATGGTACATTATTACCGGGACCCCAAAATAATTTTAAAGAATTTAATTTTGGAAAAAAATAATTTTTTTTAAAGTTACAGTAAAAAAAAATATTTTTTATGTAAAAAAAGACTGCGGCCTAATAGGGCCTAAATTGGACTCCGTGTTCAAATCTAAATTTAAATTAATAAAGAAGAAAATCTTATGTTAGCTTAAATACGAATATGCTAAAGATATGGGGTTTCACATTTAATAGAACCTATATTTTCTTAATTCTTTTATTAGTCACGTGGCGTATTTTAAATTAAATTGCACTTAAAAATACACCGTGCCATTTAAAAAATAGACTAAGGTCTTACAACTTAAAAACTAAACAATCTATTTCTATTATAAATTGTCTGTGATCGTCGCTTATTGTAAGGGTTTTCTTTTATTAAGTTAAAATGAAAGTAGTTTTCCTGTAGTATATTTTTCATGATAGCAGAGATGAAAGTATCTTTTTTTTTAAAAAGAGGAAAAGAATAATTTTTTCTTGGATGTTTCTAGCTCTTGAATAGGTTATCTATAGATATATTTTTAACGTTTAATCAAGAAATATATTTTTTTTACTTTTTGTGCTCTTATTTTTTACTATTAAGGACAAAATACATTCCAGAAAATATTAAGGACCTAAAAAAAACAACAAGTTCTGGGTATTTTATAAGAAAAAAGTATATATACAGGATGGTCCGGTTTGGGATACAGATATTTTAGGAGCTGATTCCCTGACTCATTGTGAGTAAGAAATTGTGTGGGAAGTGGGGGTCTATCTTTAACACCCTCTGAGTTACGAGGTGTTTAAAAAATTTCCTTCAGAGTAGTTCTTACAACAAAGATTATCTCATAACTTCCAAAGTAACGTATCTAGAGCAATCAAAATGAGTCAGTTTCATAGGTAATTAACTAATATATTTTTCAGTATTACGGTTATTGCTATCCGTATTTTTATTTCCGAGTTATAGTTCATCAAAGTCAAAAAATATATTTTTTTGTTGAAATTTTTTTATGAAAATGACATTTTTCTCCAAAAGTACCCCTAGCATGTTGTATTTTTTATCATCATTTTGGTACATCATAATGTTACCTACAAATTCACTATATAAAGTTTGGACGTGGGTCTTACAGTTTTCCGGAAAATAATTACTTTTTATGGTAAATAATAATAAATAATAAAATTATGTAGTTATAAACAAATAAATTTATTTACTGTTTCATTTAATAGGGCAGGTACCGAAATAGTAACTTTGGGGATTAATTAATAACTGGAATACTATAAGATCCACGTCTAAACTTTGTATAGTGAATTTGTAGGTAACATTATGATGTACCCAAATAATGATAAAAAATACAACATGTTAGGGGTACTTTTGGAGAAAAATGTCGTTTTCATAAAAAATTTCAACAAAAAAAGATATTTTTCGACTTTGATGAACTATAACTCGGAAATAAAAATACGGATAACAATAACTGTAATACTGAAAAATATGTTAGTTAATTACCTATGAAACTGACTCATTTTGATTGCTCTAGATACTTTACTTTAGAAGTTATGAGATAATCTTTGTTGTAAGAACTACTCTGAAGGAAATTTTTTAAACACCCTGTAACTCAGAGAGTGTTAAAGATAAACCCCCACTTCCCGCACATTATCTTACTCACAATGAGTCAGGGAATCAGCTCCTAAAATATCTGTATCCCAAACCGGACCACCCTGTATAATTTAATAAAATTACAAACTATATTTTACCATAAGAAATACATAATATTATCAAAATTTAACTCGTTTTTTACTTTTCTGTCTTCACCTCTCTTAAATCGAACAATTTAATTTTAAAATAAAATTATAAGCTAAAATAAAATAAAATAAGCTAAATAAAATAAAATTATAAGGTAATGAGGGCTAACTCATAACAAAGTCAACTTGAAATCAGTCAAAAAAGAGGAGCTTTTTTGAAAAAAGGGTACTTTAGGGCCGACTTCCCAAAAATAGAGGAAAAGAGGAAAAAATAGGAGCGCTAGCATCCCTGTGATAGAGCTATAAGAAATGGTGAATACATATATTATTTTCATGATAAAAATCATGTAAAATCGAATATTATTATTTTAAATCGCATAACGCTTTTAAAACTTGATTGTATTTTTTATGATGTTCATACCACTCAAATCTTGAATGATATTTTTCAATAAAAAAATAAAACATGCTGATCTGTGTGTCATAAAATTCTCATAAAACTTATCTAATAATAAAAAAAAACTATGAAAATAACTGTATACCGTATTACACGACATTTACAAGAACAAGGTGTTAACATAAAACAAAACACTAATCAGATACGTGTATCTCCCATAGAGAACATGTGTATTCACGTCCTACCTGATGGATTTAAGTGTGCTATGGAATAATGTAATACCCGGTCCAGCGGAGTCCTCAGGCTGGTTGGTGTAAATAAGTCGCCGTTATCAATTATTCGATTGTAACGCGATACACTGATGTTTTGTAAATTTGTGTACAAATGTTTTAATACGTTTTATTTTCGACGCGAACAAGTTGTTAAATATTATGTAAGTGCAAGTTTTGTGTGATTTTGTTGTTAATGGAGTTGTTTTAAATGTAAATGTTATTAAAGTTTATGTGTGTACATTTTTGAGATTTTTTTATAGGAATAAGGATTTATATGTTCTTATAAATACTGTAATTTCTTTCAAATTTAATCATTTTATTAAAAATAAATATTTTACATATAGAATATTATAATGTTTTTAAGTAAACAATTTTGCATTAGAGTAGTTACTAGTTGCCTATGTACTACTAAATGTTTACATACTCTTGATGATCAAATCAGATCTTGATAGATTTGCATTTTGAGACAAAATCATATTTTTTTTAGTGATTTCTGATCTATGGAGACTTGCAAAGATCTACAAAAATCGTTGTAGATCGTGATAGAGATCTTTATAGATAATCGTAGAACTTCTTTGCGGATCTCTCAGGGCCGTAACTAGAATCTGAAGGCCCCGGAGTAGAATGTGTGTGAGCCCCCCCCCCCCCCCCCCCCCGTTATATGCAAAATAAAAACGAATACCTTTTTTCGTTAACACCTAACTATTTGTGCATCTTATTAATTGTAACCTTTTTTACACAGCTGTAGGGCCCCCCTATGCTCGGGGGCCCCGGGGTATTGCCCAGGTAGTTGTTACGGCGCTGGGGTCTCTACAGAACAAAATCCAATAAAATAAATATGATTTTGTCTCAAAATACAGATCTATCAAAATCTGATTTGATCACTTGAGATCAAAAATGTTTCCCCAGGTTTTATTTATATGAAAATAGATCCCCATAAAGTATAAGTACACCTCTGAATTTTAATTAATACTATTATCATAAAATGCTCATAAATATTTATGTATAATTAATCCAATAACAATTCTAATCAATACAAATTAATAAGATCACAAATTTCCCGACAAATATTTTATCTAATAAATCCAATGGTTATAAATAACCGATTTTATTACATTCTCTAAAAAATACATTAAATACAATTTTATGTGTTTAAACAAACAAAAATCTAGTTTTGTATAGAAAACTGTCGTAGGAGTTATATATATCTCTATATAAGAAATTATCTCATATCGCTTTATCTACTGCTAACTCAGCAGTCATTCACTGCTACATGTATAGTTAATGTTATATTAATATGTCCAAACAAAGGCAGTCTGTAGTCTGCATTGACAATATAAAGTCTTATTGTAAATTAGCTCAATAATAAATTGCTTTTTAAAAACACAAAATCGTATTTGATTTTCATAATTGGCGCAGTCGGTAGGATCCGTGAAACAAAGCTTCGATCGGAATTCTATAAAAAAAGAATAAATCCGTTTAAGTCGAATTTTGTTCGTTTTTACGTTAATTCGCGATCCGACATATTAAGTGAATATTATATAGTGCCGCAGTGCGGAAACTAATAAATTCAAGAAAAAGCAATAACAACAAGACGCAGATACAGAACTCCGTTGCCCAGAGCCACCAAAGGTAGTGCCAGCATCGATAACACCAGGACCCAGAGCCCGCAGACCGAGAGCCAGTCCGTCATCAACAATCCGCAAATGAAAATTGCAGTAATCAACATTTTATTCATACTACTACAGTGAGTCATATATTAAATAATATTTTGTATTTCATTGTTAGTGTATATATATTATTTTTTTTTATACTTTATTGTAAAGTTAATATTCTATCATAATACATATTAACCATGGCTGATAGAACACACAAGGTAAATTTTGCTTTAAATTCAATCCCAACTTACAATGGGGACCCTAATAAGTTAGGAACATTTATTAGTGCCGTTAACACTATACAAAATTTACTTGGGACAATAAACCCACCACTTGATGAATTCGAAAAGGCTGTTGCTTTTTTAAGCATCAAAAGTAAAATTATAGATAAGGCATTAGACAGTATCAAAGACACAGAATTCCCTTGCTGGAATGACCTAAAATTACATCTTGTAAATAATTTCAAAGATAAAACAAACTCAGTCACAATGATTCATGACATTTTAAAAATACAAAACATTAAAAATCCATATAAATTACTCGAAGTGATTAAAGAAAAATTTCTTGCCTTCAAATCAAGGCTAAACGTTGAAGAAGAAGATATTACTACTAAAACAATAATTACAAATTTCTCAGAAAAACTAATTATATCGCATTTTATTACAACAATAAACGACCCGTTTAGAAATAACCTAGCGACAAGAAACCCAATCAATTTAAATGAAATTGAAATGCTATTGCAAAACGACTTTCAATATTTAAGATATTCGCAGACACAAAAAGTCACAGAATTTAGACCCCAAAACACCTTTCCTCAGAAACTTCCAGAAAGAAAGTTCCCTACCGGACCTGTTAACATACAGAGAAATATCCAACCTAAAACATTTAATCCTAAACCACAAATAAAAAACACCCAATACCAAAGACCTATACCTATGTCTACACAAACAAGACAAACCTTCACACCACGCAACAATCACTATTATCAACCGCAAACAAGTGCTCCAAATCATTTAGTAGAGGAATTATTTAATAATGAAGATCCTTCCGATCTCCAAAACAACGAAGTTAATGAAATAAATTACGAAAACGATTTTGAAAACAAAGACGAATTAGAAAACCAAAATTATGAAGAAAATTCTTTTTTAGATTTAGACAACCTCTCAATATCGGAGAAAATTTAAATATTAATTGTAATAGTAAATTACCATATTTAAAAGTTAGAGATTTTATTATATTAATAGATACCGGTTCATCAATGAACATAATAAGTAGAAAACTTGTAAAAGATAACCCAAATAGATTTAGTATTCGTAACGAACCCTTTACTTTTATAACTGCATCAGGTCAAACACACGGAAATGAATGTGTTACAATAAAAATAGAAAATAAATTTATAAAATGCTATCTCCATGACTTTCATAATAAATTTAATCTTTTACTAGGATTACCAGCATTAAAAGAATTAAAAGTAAAATTAAATTTTGAAACTGATTGTGTAAAAATTTGTGATAAAAAATTTAAACTACAATACTTTAATACTGAAAATAATATTAACGTAATGGAAACAGACGAAATAAAAATTAGATCTGAACATTTAAATAACGAAGAAAAACGCGAAATACATAAATTAATTAAAAATTATAAAGATATATTTTTAAAAGAAAATCAAACTCTAACTCACACTAGTTTAATTAAACATGAAATTATAACAACGGACGAAACCCCAATTTACTCTAAAACTTATCGTTACCCCGAATGTTACAAAAAGGAAATAGAATCACAGGTCAATAAATTATTAAAAGACGAAATTATTCGCGAAAGCTATTCCCCTTGGAGTTCACCCGTATGGATGGTTCCAAAAAAATTAGATGCTTCCGGAAAACAGAAATTTAGAATGGTCATAGACTATAGGAAGTTAAATTCAAAAACCATAGATGATAAATTTCCAATTCCAAACATAACCGATGTATTGGACAAGTTAGGCCGTAATATGTACTTTACTACTTTAGATCTTGCATCAGGTTTTCATCAGATACAAATGTCTGAAAAGTCTATTTCAAAAACAGCTTTTAATACGAACAATGGTCATTTTGAATTCACTAGAATGCCATTCGGTTTGAAAAATGCTCCTGCCACTTTCCAAAGACTAATTAACTATGTTTTAAAAGATTATATAAATAAAATATGCCTGGTATACTTAGATATTATCATTTTTGGAACAAGCTTACAAGAACACATAGAAAACATTCGCAAAATATTTCAAAAGCTAAAAGAAAATAATTTAAAAATTCAACTCGATAAATCTGAGTTTTTACAAAAAAAAGTTGCTTACTTAGGACACATAGTGACCCAAGAAGGTATTAAACCAAACCCTTTAAAAATCAAAGCAGTTAAGGAATATCCAATTCCAAAAACCCCGAAAGAAATTAAAACATATTTAGGACTGTTAGGATATTACAGAAAATTTATCCCAAATTTCGCAAAATTGACAAAACCTATGACTAAATGTTTAAAAAAAGGAAACAGTATTAACATAAATGACTCTGAATACAGAAATTGTTTTGAACATAGTAAAAATTTATTAATTAATGCACCAATACTTCAGTATCCGGATTTTAATAAACAATTTGTTTTAACTACGGACGCTAGTAATTACGCTATAGGAGCGGTGCTTAGTCAAAATTACGATGGAAAAGACTTACCAATCGCATATGCTTCCCGTACCTTAAACGAACATGAAATAAATTATTCTACAACAGAAAAAGAATTACTAAGTATAGTTTGGTCAACCAAATATTTCAGACCATATTTATATGGCAATAAATTTAAAATTAGAACCGATCATAGACCTCTTGTTTGGCTAATGTCGTTAAAAGACCCGAATTCTAAACTCATGAGATGGAAAATCAAGTTAGACGAATATAATTTTGATATAGAATACAAAAAGGGAACATTAAATAGCAACGCTGACGCTTTATCACGCATTAGACAAAATTTCCAAATTAAAGAAACTAATGAAGATATTTTCTCTAAAAACTATAATTTAGTTCATTGCATATCCTCAGACAAAAAATTCGGTAAAGGTTTTGCAGAACAAATTGAATCAAAATTTAATAGCATTGAATATTTAAACAAACAAGATAAAAATAAAGGTAACATATTAATTCAACCAATATACAACAAAAACATATTATGTCATTTAATAACCAAGCAATTGTATTACGAAAAACCTACAATTGAAACTATACAAAACTGTTTAATTAAATTAAAAAACTACTGTATTCAAAACGAAATTTTCGAATTACATATGCCAAAAATTTGCAGCGGTTTAGATAAAATAGATTATGAAACTATTAAGAATCTAATAATAAAAATATTTAAAGAAACGCATATTAATATTATAATTCATATACTAACTAATGAAGTAAACATAAATGATAACGATAGTATAATTCCACAAGTTGACGAAACAGATTTAGAAACTTGTCACTCTGACGAAGAAAATGAAATTAATGGAATAACTTATAAAGAAATTGCTGTAAACACAGGTAGAAATCAATTAATAATATCATCACATGATTTAAATACAGAGGTTCAATTAGAAAAAATATTTAAACTATCTAAACAAAGATTAACAATCAAAATGAATAATAAAGATTTATATAAAGAAATAACCGATTTTATAAAAAATTATCTAGTACCAAAATGTAAATACTATTGCTTATTCGAAAAGGATTTGCATTTAAGATTTAATGAAGTTTTAAAAAATACTTTTACTAAAGATTCGTATCAACTTATTAAATGTGAAACATTGTTAGATGATATCGAAAACGAAGATCAACAACTTGAAACTATCATAAATTACCATGAAGGTAAAACGAATCATAGAGGAATTTTAGAATCATATCAAAAACTAAAACAAAAATTTTATTGGCCAAATCTCTATCACGATATTCAAAAATATATTAATAATTGTGAGCTTTGCCAGTTAAATAAATATGAACGTAAACCATATCAATTAAACGACAATTTAACAAAAACACCTAACCAACCCTTTGAAATAATCAACATTGATACTCTTACTTTAGAAAAAGGGAAATATTTAACAATAATCGATCAATTCTCGAAATTCGCACAAGTATATCACTTAAAAGATCTAACTGCAATCACAATTGCTAAACAATTGCTTAACCATTTTAACAATTATAAAATACCCGATGAAATTATTCATGACAGTGGTACTGAATTTAATAATAACTTAATTAAAGAATTACTTAAAATGTATAAAATTAAAATTCACATGACATGTGTAGATAACCCTAAAAGCAATGGTTGTATCGAAAGATTCCATTCTACTTTAATAGAACATCTTCGAATAATAAATCAGAGACCAGAATTTAAAAATATTAATTTAAAAGAAAAAATTAAATTCGCTTTAATAGGATATAACAATTCAATAAATACCGTAACAAAATTAACACCCGTTGAAATATTATACGGAAAAGAAAAAACTAAAAACATATTTGAAACAGAAAATGTTTCAGAAGATAACCTAATAGAATATAAAAATAAACTTAAAGAAATCCAAAATCTAGTTAATAGAAACCTACAAATAAATAAAAATAAAAGATTTATTCTACAGAATAAACTTAACGACAAACCGGAACAACTACCCAGTCAGGTATTAATTAAAGAAGGTAAACGTCGAATCCAAAAAATAAAGAAGCCTTTATTTAAAACACATAAAATCGAAAACTATAACCCAGAATTGGGGATAATAAAAATAAACACCAACAAAAGACATAAAATAGATAAGATAAAAAAACCAAGACTATTTGTTGCAGATGCACAAATGGAAAAGAAGAATTAGAAGATATAAACCAGAATCCTGGAGTAAATATATTAGAATTAGGAAACACATTTATATATATAAATTCACATTATAATTATTACATATATAATCTTAGCAGTATAAACCTAGAATATAATAAAATAATATTTCATAAAAATGAATTGCTTTCTAATATTAACAATGAAAATAATACATATAAAAAGGAGTTAGAAACCTATATAAATATATTAGAATTTAACTGTAATCGTTTAAACGATAAAATTAAAAACATCTCTAGTAAAAAGAAACGAACCAAAAGAGGGTTAATAAATGGACTAGGAAATATAATTAAATCCATAACCGGAAATTTAGATGCTTCAGACGAACAAAGGTATGAAAAAATATTTTATGAAATTAAAATAAATCAAGAAACATTACAAAAACAAAATATGGAAAATATTAGGGTAAATAAAGAAATGATTAGTAAATTCAATTTACAAATAGAAAGTATTAAACATAACGAACTTGTCTTGGAATCAAGAATTATGCAAACTGAAAAATTATTAAAAGAACTAAATTGGTTAAATACTTTAGTCATTAAAGATATAATAAATCAACTCATATTGCTAACAATAAATTTAATAGAAATAATTTCTGAAATTGAAACCAGCCTTACCTTTTGTAGCTTGAATAAAGTACATTCCTCAATAATCACGTTAGAAGAATTAAGAAAAATCACTAATCAAATTACTAATATAAATTTTTGGGACATCTCAGCCCAAATTACTAGCCATTGTAAACTAGAAAATGACATGATAGAATATTTGCTAGAAATACCTATGTATGATCATAAAAGTAACAAAATTATTCAAATAACTCCTATACCTATATATAATAATGGAAAAATGTATATGTTAGATTTAAGCAAAGAATTAATTTTAAAGAATAATAACAAACTAGTAATTATAGATAATTGTATTAATTCACAAAATAAATACTTTTGTAAAACTAGTTATGTAGAAGTAAACTTGTGTTTAAACAATATTATTAATTTGCAAAATAATGATGAATGTAAATATCATCAAATTTATGAGAGCTTCTTTATAATCAAAATAGAAAATTCTGATATAGCTATAATAGCAAGTAACATCAATCAAAAATTAAACATTAAATGTGATGACTATGAAAAACAAAAACACATTACTGGAATATACAAATTTAAAACAAATAAAAATTGTATTATTAATGAATATAATTTGAATAGCTATGCTAAAACTAGTAAAGAAATAATTTTTGAAAATTATAATTTTTCTATTAATGTGAAACATTTAAGTAATAGAACTATTGAACTAAGACAAATAGATAAACAAAATATTATTGTAAATGAAATTCCTAAAATAAATGAAATAGAGATATTACAAAATAATCATTCTATTATTAATTCAACAATTATTGTAACAATTGTTATTATTTCAATTATACTGTATTTTATTATTAAACAAAATAAATGTAAAAGAAAACAAATTACATTAGAAATAGAAGAATGTAAATTAGAAGAAGATAAAGCTCTATTTTAACAAGGGAGGAGTTATATATATCTCTATATAAGAAATTATCTCATATCGCTTTATCTACTGCTAACTCAGCAGTCATTCACTGCTACATGTATAGTTAATGTTATATTAATATGTCCAAACAAAGGCAGTCTGTAGTCTGCATTGACAATATAAAGTCTTATTGTAAATTAGCTCAATAATAAATTGCTTTTTAAAAACACAAAATCGTATTTGATTTTCATAATTTAGGCGTCTAATTACAAATATAATTTAATGTAATGCACTTCATTTAGTAAAGGTGTTGTCAGAATTAAATTCCTCTAGTTGTTTGTAGAGAATAGTTTGCTAGAACAACTTTGGTGGTCTCCGTTGACACTGGCATTCGTTACTAAACTTTATGTCCTATATCGTGTGATGCTTGCCTATTTTATTAAAATTTATTCATCTTTCACAGGAAGCAACTAGTAATGTTATCGAGTCTTCACGTCTTATCTGATATAGATTACTACAATGTCTACACAATTAATTACGTTTTTTTATCAACTTTTAATTTGATTATTTTGTTTTATTAATTATTAACATACGAATGTAATAATTTTTTTTGTGTTGAATTTACATTCTCGTGTGAAATTGGAGATTTTTAGAATAAAATTAAGATAAACGTGAAAAGGTAATTAGGAATTGATGTTCGTTTTGAATAGATTAAGAATTTGATTATCATTATTTTTATTTCTCATATTAATTTGAAGAATACATGTTTTAATGTAGATTTATTTTGATGTAGTACTTTTGAATTTATTTTAAATATATTTTACAATTAGTAATTTCAACTGTTTTATTCAATGCCGCTAATTTTATTAGCTGATATCTTATCAATCAATCCTAAAGAATTACAAATGATAAATCGATTCAGAAGCTACATGATAATTTGTTCGTATTTATTAAGAACGAAATATTACTATGCGAAAAATCTCATATTTAATTTAAAAAATTAAATATATTTTACGTAATAATTAAAAATTTATCTTTGACATAAATTTAGTGTAAAAAACTGCCTAAATTAATCCCTTAATGGACAACTTTAATAAACGAATAAAAAAATCTGAATTTTATTTATTTCAAATTTTCAAAATTATGTTTGCGTGCACATAATATGTTTTATGTTTATGTACACGTACATTTGTCTCCACAAAATTTTTGATATATCCATGCATGAATATTAAAATGACAATAAATATAAGATTGTTTTTTAAAAGCTGATTGGTTTTGGGCCGTTAAAAAATTAACCATTTGTGGGAAGACGAAAGAATAAACGTTGTTTGTATATATTATCATTTTTATTTTAAATAAATATAATCATAATTTTTAATAAAATACTATAAATGCAAATTTAATAGTGAAACTACAGGCAATAAATAATAATAAGTAATTAGAATATATTAAATATTAAATAGTAATATTAGAAAATATTAAATGATCGTATAGTATTTAGCAGCTTTCAAACCTCCCCCCCATAAAAATTAAATTTCATGAGAAAAAAACATTTTTTTAATTTATGCAACTAAACTAAGCAAATTATTAATAAAATTACCAAAATTTAGTCTAGGTATATAGCAATAAAAATAATTAAAATGACCCTTCCTCTCTTATATCTAAGATTGCGCAATATTATTGACAGTTTTTTATTTGTATTGGTATATTGCACAAGTATTAGGTAATGTTTTGTTTGATTAATGTATTTTGTTAAATATCGAAATCGATAAAGAGGTTGATTAGGGGGTAGATAAAACTAAACAATATAATTGAGCGAGCTCTCGCAACACAATGTTCATCATTAATATTCATGAAAATTAAAATTTATAATAAAAATATTTTTATTTATTTAACTGACAATAAGATATGATTGGCTTTTAGCCGTTCAATTGATTCTGTTGATTTTAATAAAAACTATAATTACCTCTATTAAAAATTTAGCAACATGAAGTAAGCGACGCATGGTTTTTAAAAAATAAATATTTGATATCTTTGTGCTTTTGACAACACAACTCGCAATTACAACTTGTAATACATAAATTACTTAAGCTCATGAGTAAAATTCCTAACCATTTTCTGTTATTTATAAATATATTATTGACGGTGCAACTATAGGGTACCTATAGTACCCACTTGTTTGACTTCCCAAGAGCCCATACTGTTTAAATCTATCCCTGGCTTAATAGCTATTTAATTTAACAATATAATTAAAATTTTCAGTACCTATATGTTAATAAAATTAAATAGGTATATATAAGAAATAAACTTTATCTCTTATTTTTAATAGTTATCGATTAAAATAAAAAAAATTTAACAATAGAATTATAAAGGTATATGTTATAAATAAAAACTGTTTTGATATAAATATTTTAATACGATTATTCAATGAGTATAAGTATCTCACTAAACCATAGGGCCCACAAGAGGGGTTTGATAGAGTTCTAGCATGGGGCTCCAGTACCGCGGGTCATCATTTTTTTCTGTCGTCGACAAAAAAAATCTTAGTGGGAATGGCTCTCCGAAAAACTGATGGGCCGTGATAATATGTGGGAGCAATAGTTGTTAGTAAAAAAATGAACAAATAATACTCACAGTATGACCATATCTTCCAATATAAGAACAATCTGCAACCAGCAACGAGAAAAATCACCAAACTTGCGTTTGCATTAATTCGAATCGAGCAATTTTCTCTTGAAAATCCAATTCGATCCAATATAAAGTCAATCGTTATTAATTAAAATTAAAAATAAGTACGATGTATAAAAAGTCTTTTCAAAATTCAATTAAGTAAAACTGGAACCATTAAGTACATAAAACAAAGTCACTAGTTTTTATAGTCCTTGAATGTCACGATAATTACGCACAATTTTAACCACTCATTATCTGTGAATGCGCAGGACACTCATGGTAGTGTTACGTGCAGTCCGTGTTGGATCCGAACAAGTACTGGTTGATGTGTTGCTTCACACCGAGACATCCCCAAAGACTTGCAGGGGGCGGTGCGCGTCGGCCGCGCCCTTTCCGGCCCTGGCGACACCCCGTAGCCAATGGCAGGGCTCCATCGAACCGCACCTAGATATCAAAAGCTCGTTTTTATTCTTTATTAATATTCTAGAGGACGCTACCTGATGTGAACTAGGATTACTAAATACACGTAACGCTCACTATAAGCTTGTCATTGATGGTTTTTCGATTAATGCTTTAAACTCTAAGAGCTTTGTGTATGTAGTGTTCTGATCAGTGCCGTAACTAGAAGCTCGGGGGCTTCGGGGCAGAATGTGTGTAAGGAGCCACCCGCTGAAAACTGAAGACTTTTTTTTTCGTTGTTACCTCAGTACTTGCAGTGGTATTTATTATAGTGACCTTTTTTTTCGTTGGCCACTACCTATTTTTACATTTACATCTTATTAATTTTAACCTTTTTTATACTGCTGTGCCCCCCCCCCACAATACTCGGAGACCCCGGGGCACTGCCCCGGCTTCCCCGGTGGTAGTTACGGCGATGGTTATGATCTGTAAAAAATTAAATAAAAAATGTTTCGTTTTTCACTTAGGCATTTGTCCGATAAATATTGACATGGCAACCAAAGCTTACATGTAAACGTTGCAGGAATCTTGGAAGAGCTTTAAAGATGTATGAATGAAAAAAACTGAGAACCACAATAAAATATAAAAAATTCCAAATGCCTGTTACATGGAATTTATTTGACAAGGTGTAAAAAATTGAAATTTAAAATTTTAGGGAAGTGACGAGCAAAAAAAGTCATTCAATTGCATCTCTGATTTTTTTTATATTTTAGGTGGGGGGGGGGGGTGCATAAGTAACATTCCGCCCCTAAACAAGCATTAAATTATATTGACAGTTAATTGTTATTTTTTTTAACATACAATTTAATTTGGTCATCTTTATTTTTTAATATGGTAGACTATATAGATCTAAGTGAATAGATTCAAGTGGATCTATGTAGATTAGCCGAATTAAATTTTGAAGCGTAGATCAATTTTTATGGCTATAGTGCTTTGTTATTTAGCTGCGCCTATTTGTTCGCTTTTTATTATGGGCGTACTTATGTATGCTTCTAAAAGCGTACGTACTCTGTACGGGCGCGTGTATATTAGCTATTCATATCAGTACATTTTTAACTCGTGAAATGCTTGATTTATTTAGGACGCAAACATTTCAGAACTATAGTGCATGTGGCTTTTACTCAGAAGCCAAGATATATGTACTTACACTAATCGCTTGAAAATTTAATAGCATTTTTTCAATATTTACTAATAAAGGAATTGCAGCTTATTATAATATAGGTTGATTTGATTGTTGTTTTATATTAAGAATCCTGTCCCCGATGTTGCAACGGTTTACTGATTACCAGAAGCACAAACATTAGAAGGTGTAGTAGCACGTTATAGGTGTATACAGGTGAAACGCGAGCCTCCTGATTGGCCGGAACTGTAATACAAATGCACCTATAACACAATGCAAATCACACGCATGCATAGCCAACTCTATTCAAACTAACAACATTTTATATAGGTATACCGATGTATTATTTATTTGTTTGTTTTACAAATTATAATGAAATATCCTTTGTGCTATTATACATTATACTAAAGAACAGTAAAGAGAATAAAACTAACTATAAGTAACGTGGTTTATACATATTTATATGTAAATGTATATATAAGCAAAATACTGTAAAAAGGTATACCTAAATAGTTTTATATTAATCATCGTATTATCAAAAATTTCAACAAGATCTTAAAACAGAAAACATGACAAATTTCAGCATCCCCTCTTTTACATTTATTTCCAATAAAAAAATAATTTGTATTTCATATATGTATATACCCAAAATTTTACCAATTTTAGTTCAAATTATAATATAATTGCTGTATTTTTTTAATTAATACAAATTACAACACATATGTACAACAGTTGGTATTACTGCCACTGTTAAATCCAATAAAAGAACATATTCATGCAAGGAAGATAAAAGTAGATGTTTAAATTAATTACTGAAAACAATAAAACAGTAATTAATGAACTCTTAACATTTATTATATAATTCCGACCACAATAATAAAACTCCACTTTTCTCACATTCGACATGAAGTTGTTATTTTGCTGGTTTGCAAGGGTTACTTTATGAATTTTATTTAGCAAATATAGCACCACGGCGCACTTTTATGCTGGTAGTTACGTGTTACCTACTGTGACAAAAATTAATAATAAATTTATATACATAAACTTAAATTACTTTTGTAAAATATTTAGATTATATCCATACACCCACGTCCTGTAAAGTTATTATTATATACATTTTGAATGTATTGTTGATCTTATGCCGTATTAAGACTATAGAAAGACAAAACAGCAGCACGGTGTTTTTTTGCAAAATTGCAACAAACCCTATATATTTTTAACCCCTTAATGCCCAGACCCGAGCTCAGCTCGAGTATACTAAACCGACAGAAATGAATAGACCCGAACTCAGTTCAAGTATATGATTAATTTTTGCGCGAAGAAAATTATGTTCATGTATAGGTACTGAACTCGGGCATGAAAAATAATTTAAAAATAACACTATTTTGAAAGAAAAATGATTAGGTATTATAACCGTATTACTTCTTATTTCATCGTTATTTATTATAGTTCAGGAAAATTGTGACAAATTCCAATAGTTATGAAATTTTTCAGGGTTTTAGAGATAGTTGTCAAGAGTATTTTCTGAAAAGTCCCCAGTCCTAAGTGTTGAGCAACCCCTGCAATCAGGGTTCTAAGAAACAATTACCGTAAACTAAAATTAAAATAAGTGTAACTTTTTTTGCTCAACACCTACATATGGGGATAATTCTGAAAAGATGCATCTAAGTACTGGGAACTGGGAACAATATTTATAAGTATCATTTCTATTAGAATTAGTTAGAAGTTTATATGGAGCTGTGTTTTTGTTTCCTGAACTATTAATTTATTATTATTAGTTCAATTTTAATTGTTTTAATGTTATAATTATAAATATTTTTTAAATAAAGCATTTAGGTTCATTATGGTTAAAAAAAAATTGCTATTTCGTCTTTTTGGTCTAAATACGACATAAGAGTCCATGTTAAATTAATCATACCGGCTTAATATTTTGATTTTATTGAGATGCCTTCATTTTTATTATTAAATTTTTGAAAATCGCAAAAATCAGTAATTTTGCGACCCACCACCATTAATTTAGATATGATTAGTAATCACTGATATTGGGGGGGGGTCCTTTAATTGGTACACTTACTTTAACATATAACTATTGTGGTACTATGAAAATTGATTATTAAATATACCTACACACACAAAAAACTGTATTGGACCAAGAAAATCTTGTTTTGTATATAACGAAAACAATATTTTTTTAATATAAGAAAAGTACTCTTAATCCAACTAAGTTGGTTTAAGGATATATTTCATATCTTAAGAAAATATTGTTTTCGTTATATACAAAACAAGGTTTACTTGGCTCAAGTAAACCTTTCTACCTGTGTATCCCGAAATGGGTCGCAGAAAATCGATTGTCGGACCGCGGGAAGTACTACATCACTGCTAAAAACAATCACATCCTACAAAAAAACATTATACAGGTGATATGTACAATCGTAAAAATACACTCCATCCGCTCGAATATCTTATACGCAATGTCTATGTACAGAGAGCGGTCGTCCTTAGACCGGTGTCGCGTCCGGTCGACGCGCAGGACAACGGAAACGTGTGCAGTGCTGTTGTTCACATCTGCCGGAATCGAAGCGTCCCTGAACGCGGATTTTTTTTCTTCAACCGGAGATGCAATTTACTCACTTACCTACTCTTCGACAGATGCGATCGGTTATTGTATCATGTTATTGCTTATTAATTGTGCGTGTTTTCAAAAGGTGATGATATCATTGCGTGGGTATAATTATCTTTAAATTATCCGGTACGCTGATTCGATTATATGCTTTCGCGGTTATCTTAAAAAGACTTGATTTTGGAAGGATTTGTTTCGAGTTATTTACATTTCGCTCTTCTCACAATCAGTCAGATATTCGTCCGGTATTATCAAGTTTAACTAACTGCCGTCTTAAAAGTAGTACATTTAATCATATATTAAGCATACTAGTTGTTTAATATATGATTTAATTAAAGAGATTTTTAATTTCTAGGACAATGTTTTTACAACGCATATTATTTATGTTGTGACTTACCTCTGCACGCGGCTTAGTGCTCAGGAGCTGGAATGGGTTATTTTGTTTACATTTTTCATTGAGTGCCTAAATATTAAAAGAGCATTTAGCTTTGAAGAAGTATTATATAATTGTTCAAAATGTATATGAATATAAATGTTTTAATTTCGAAATGAGATCGAGATCGAAACAAAATTTGATTTAAATTCAGAAGGGATAAGACTGAGACGGGATAGGCTTAAATTCATGTGAAAATTTGATGAAACAATAAGGCTGACACAATATTAATAGTTTATTCATATATATCTTGTCGTGAGTTTTAGTTTCTCAAGATTATAGTATCTAGGTATAGTTAGTAAAACATTACTATTTAATATTAATTATTAAATGAATAATTAAAGTAAAATTTATAAGATATGTTATATTTCATTTTTTTTAGAGTAAATGGGCAAAATATTATTAGTTTTTTCTCGATACCGGATTAATCTCGCCTCAGTCTCGTATATACGAGACGAGAGTGGCTTGGTTTTTAGTGAGACCAAACCGAGGAAAAAAAACAAAAAATTTAATTGTTTCGGGTATATTTTAATAATAAATTAGAGTCAAATAATAATAAATAAACTATGACGCTGTCAAGTGTAACTGAATGTAACTCTAGGCCGCAATATGGGTTAAAAATAGAAGTTATTCGCAGATATTTAAGTATATCGGTTCGGTTCGAGTTCAAGTTCACGAAAAAGACGGTTTTTAGTTCGGGTTTCAAAATCCTCAATAATCAAAACCTGAAATAAATACATTACGTTAATTTAAATTATTGCATAATATTTATATACAAGACCCTATATGATATTATCAAGAATTTTACATATAAGACAACGGTAAGAGTGCAAGTGTTGTGGTAGGCCCGCAGGTGGTTTACTTACTGGTTGTCTCGGACAAGTTTGTCTCGTGACCGCACTCGTAAACTGTTTACACGCACACTTTATGCACAGATCTGCTTTCAGGTTTATTGTTTGTACCACATTGCAGTTATATAAAAAAATACAATGTGTGTAAATTGTTAAAATAAATACATAAATAAATTAAATAATTCAATAAATATTTATAATTATAATGTATTAGGAAATCAGAAAATATAAAATATATAAAACGTATAGGTCTGTACTGAAAATTACTACACACAAAACGAGACGAGAATATATTCAGATATCACTCGTCTTGTCTCGTACACGTGACCGAGAACGAGATAAATCTGAACTTTAATTTTTAACAATATTTTTTATATTTATTTTTAATTAATAAACAAATAAATTCTTTAAATATAACTTATTTTATAAATTTTTCTGTAATTAACATCAAAGATAGTTAAATTTTACAAATTATTGCATTTATTTTTAAAGTCGAGACTCTCAGCAAGATAGACGAGACATATAAATAAAGTTAATATCGTCTAGGTCCTAGGTCTTGCCTAAATTTCAGGTGGTCTTATATCGACCTCATCTCGTCCGAATTTATGGTACTCTTATCTCGGTCTCTGTTCATTTCAAGACCGAGATAAAAATAAGTCTCGTTTCGGCATACAGCCATACTCAAGAGCCAAAAAATATGGAACTTCCCTTGAAATATTCATAAATTGAATATATCGGATATTGTGTAATGTGTGATTAAAATATAAGACATGGTTGCTTACCTTCACTTACCTGTTACAAGGTATATGTGCATGTGTGTGTGAACATGTAGGAGTTACACACACGTGTTCATAACAGGCACGCGTCACTAAATATAACGTTTTTTAAAACACCGACATTATCAGTGAGAACAACATACTAGATATATTTATTGCATTTAACATACATATATTAACATTTAATTCCGTGTTTAGACCAAAAAGACAAAACAGCAAAATGATGTTTTTAAAACAATTCATATGTATTTAATATGTATATTTTATAGGGTTTGTCTAAAATTAAAACGACGTGTGTCTGTTTTATTTTTTTGATCTAAACACGGGATAAGAAATTACTTTTTTCTGTTAAATTTTAATATATTATTTCGTGTTTATACCCAAAAGATAAAACAGCAAAACTGTGTTTTATAGAAAAAAAACAGTGTGTAATTAAAAATTTATAGGGTTTGTTGCTACTTCATAAAAAACACGGTTTGATATTTTACCTACTTTGCCGTGTTTAGACTACATAGAAAGACAAAACAGCAACACATTGTTTTTTTTAAAAAACACTTCGTATTTAAAAATGTATAGGGTTTGTTGCTATTTTGTTTAAAAAAAACACTGTGTTGCTGTTTTGTCTCATTTGCTGTGTTTAGACCAGAAAGACAAAAGAGCAACACGGTGTTTTTGTTTAGATAAAATAGCAACAAACCCTATGCATTTTCAAATACGTAGAGTGCTAATTTAAAACACCGTTTTTTGTCTTTTCAGTCTAAACACGGTATAAGTCAAGAATTTGTATGTTAAACTTTTAAAGACTTTTCTATAGTTAATTAACCGTTTAAATTACTTTTTTATGTGTATTTTAAAATTATTGTATATACGGTACTTACCGATACAAAATTTATAATTGAAATATGTATTTCTTACAAAAGTAAAACTAGCAAATTCATAATTAGCAGTCAAATGCATAGAGCTCATGTGAATTAAAATAATTTACTGTTCTTTTAATATCCCATTATAAGTATATTGTATAGTTTATTATAAAAGAAGGGTTGTATAACTAATGAATAAAGAAAAATACCTGTTAAAAGAGTACTTATAAAACAATTATACACAGAAAACTCATTGTTATTTGTAGAGGTTTCACAAACCTACCTGTATAATTTGAGTAAATCATTGTATGTTGAGAAATACTTGAAACATGATCAGTAAAATTGTTTCTATTTTAAATTCAATCAACGAATAATAGTTTCAAGTAGGTAGATAGATACTTATAAAATAATTTCTTTTTTTATATGTCCTGTATACACAGAAAAAAAGCTGTATTGGATCAAGAAAACCTTGTTTTGTATATAACGAAAACAATATTTTCTTAATTTAAGAAACATACTCTTAATCCAAGTACGTTTTTCCTTCGTTCAAGAATAATATAGTTGGTTTAAGAGATTATTGCTTATCTTAAGAAAATATTGTTTTCGTTATATACAAAACAAGGTTTACTTGGTTTGAGAAATCCTTTCTACCAGTGTACGCGGATGGTAATGCTAAAATCAAACAAAAATGCGAATGCGATCTATGTTATTTGCAAGTATTACAACACATATAATTTTGTTTTTTATAAAATTTTATTACCTTATAAAGTTGTAAAAAAGTTGACGATTTTATTTAAAAAAAGTTAAAAAGATGTGATTTTTATGGTCAAGCTATGTTATTTAATATGTATGGTGCCATGATGCGACTAACAATTTCCCTCTTACATGCATGGATGACTGGTATGATGAAGATTTAAAATATGATTTATCCGCGGAATAAAAATTTTATATTTTTGTTGGATTTTTAATTTCAATTATAATCATTTTAGGTAATATCTATAATTCAGTAAATAGTATATGCTTTGGTTTTGGACGAATTCGAGCATTTAATGGTAGACGAACATGATTGTTTGATCACTAATGCTCGTGAGTCTTTTGAGCATATAAGATAAAGCGTTTATATTTATTTGTTTGATAATTTTGAACATACATACATATTACACACTGAATCCTTGATATGTGCAACAGAACTTTGTTATTGAAGAGAGAAGCGATGGGAACCTATACTGATGTCGGTGATGAGCTCTGTTTCCAGTAGCATTCACACACACGCAAACATATTCGACTGGTATATGCAACGACGTACGTTCTATATGACGGAAATTAAAATCCGGACATCAATAGAAGATTTGCGTTTTATGAAATAAATATTTTCTTTATTTACAAAACTACAATGAATAAAATACAATGACACTTCGATTTTTGATATCATTATGAACTAATTTACTTTTCAAGATAACTTTTAATACGCAGTTATTCAGAAAAAATTATCAAAACCCATGCAACCCACTTAATGGACACAACTCAAAAAATACCCTTTCTAATCGATTCGTGAATCAATCCCGAGTCCAACGAGGTACATGAAGCCATATATGAAAAAATTTGTATGAAAAATGGGCATTATGCCTGTCCGTGGCTGGATGGAGGATCATGACCGGAAAAATTCTTGAAATGGACTAAACTAAAGCCACATACCTATCATTTAGCGAAAACCCGAAGTCTCTAGGTGATAGACGGTCGGACAGACGGAAAATCGAGCATATACACCAATACCTCGCTTTGCGTCGTTTCGTTTTGCGTTTTTTTCGAAGTTGCGTCACTGCTGAATTAGTTGCGTTGTTTTGGGTTCGAGTCTTTAATTTTTTTTTAATTAAAACGAGAGTAACTTAAATAATTCACTTTGCGTCGTTTCAATTTGCGTCGTGTTTTTTTGGAACGTAACCACGACACAAAGTGAGGTATGGGTGTAAGTGCTACCATCTTTGGTGGGTTGCGCTAAAAACGGTGATAGTATTTATTTATAAATGAGGAAACCAGTACATATACTATTTTTCAATTATTGTCGGATGATAAGTACGTTCAAAATTTTCTTTTTTTTCATTTCTTATCCTTGTTTTTTTTCATTTATATATTATATATAACATTGTTCTTCTCACTCTCTCATTAATTATCAGCGGTGGTTGAACGTGTTTTATCTGTACGGGGGCACAACAATAATTATTCAATAAAGGGGGAACAACTTAATGATTTAAATGCAAATTGTTTCGTACTTTTTAATTTTAATTTTAAGTTTATTTTTTTTAGTTGACAAAGGCAGGATATTGCCTCATTAACCCTTTGAGTCCTAGTAGCTTTGCACCGGAACCACCTATTTATACATTATTTCCTAGCGTTTTCAGGACTCAAAGGGTTTAGTTCAAATGTAAAAAAATAAAATTTATATAAAAATAAAAACATTTTTTTGCCTTATAAAAAAGGAAAATGACAGTTTAATATGCAATAATGTTATTATTAAGTTTATATGGCCTCCAAACTACAAATTTCAAAGGTCTTGATTATACTTATGACATATATTATTATTATTTTATTTTTCAGATAAATTAAAAGTAAGCTATAACAATTTCAAATTAGACATGTATATAGATATATTTTATATAATATAATAAATTGAGATTGATTTTATTATGCATTCAAAATTAATTTAAATATGAAACGGCAAATAATAGTCCATTTTTAATATTATGTACCTACTTTACTAGTTGGATGAGACTTACTATTAGCCCAACTTAAAATTATCTACACTAATAAGAAGATAACATAATGTACCTATACTTACATAATAAAACGACACCAATAACTTTGTTTTTCTTAAAATAAATACAAATGGCTCCCACATTTTACCGTGGGCCCCTGTGCCAGATTTTCTGTGAGCCTTCTCCTACTAGAAGAATATAAAAATTTGACCAGTTATTTTCAAATTACCTTTTGTTTTCTACCACTATCGTCTATTTGGACGATAACCAAAAAAGCTCATTGACTCGCCGCATCGGGTCTCCCATATATTCATATATGAATCCTTATATTTCAAGTTATCAATTTTCACATAAAAAATAAAATTTTATCAGAATATACACGTATATCTGAACTAGCTTCATACAAAGTTACTACAATCTAAAAATCCGTGTTCAACAAATCTGTCAGCGAGCACCGAAACACCGAGCGTCGCTGTGCAAACAGCATCCGTGTGGCGTCGGGACGGGGATCATCATCATCATCATCATGTAGTAGATACACCAGTGTTGGAGGGGGCAGGAGGAAAGTGGAGGGGAGGCGCATCTACGTAATTAGTCGCAAAATATTTGTCGATTCGCTCATGTGATGTGCTCTTTTGTGCTGTTGTTTTCATGTTATCAGACACATGGTGTAGAGAGTTTACTGTTTTTGAAGTTGATCAAAATCATTTATGTGTGTATGTCGTATGTATGTACATATGTGTGTATGTGTGTGTGTGTGTGTAATTACAGTGGCCAATGATTTGTATAAATCAAACTATTGTCACAGTTTAGGACAGAGGTGGGTTTATACCTTGGCGCTAAATTTATGGGTCCCTCTTCTCCCCACATTATTCTTTAGGGTTAGTAAGAAATATGTAAGGTAGAATTTTATACAACTAAATGATAATAATATATATTATAGTATGGAGGGGGGGAGTGACTATTTATTGTTAGGAACCTTTTACATGTTCCATTTTTTAGTTGGAAAAAAATAGATTCAAATTCTGCTGATTGTAATTAGCGTTCCTTTGAAAAAATATTTTCCAAATTTTTTGCGTCATTATTTTAAAAATTCAATTAAAATTTCAAGTTTCTTGCTTATATAGTTTACGAGACATTTTGCTGTGACCGGACTGCTATGCTATATGGTTTTCGAATTTCTATGGAACTACAAGAAAAATATAAAAAATCAACGCGTTTTTTGTTGTTTTTCTTCTTTGTTTATGTAAAAAAAATTCTAGCGTGGATGCGGGACCTTTTTTCATCGTAGAGTCCTGGATAGCTCCAGGTTCGACACTTGTTAAATAAATAGATAGATGTTTCTGAATAATTATCTGATAATTTTTTCATTTCAATTTTAAATAATCTATGATATATTCTTTTATTTTTTTTATTAATTTTATAGTTCAATTACTTTATCAATATTTGAGGTAATATTGTAATTATTTGAAAGTGAAATGAAAATTTGTAGGTATCAGTAAACTTTTGGTTCTACTTTTTCATCTTCTTTTTTCTTTCATTTTGGCTTCCTTTTAATGATAAATCGGCCGCTTTTATTTTTAATCTATCCCTTTTGGTTTTCCTTATCTTAATTTAACTTTATTTTTGATTTTTATATATTTGTCCACTCTACTTTTATTTTAACACTTTTATTATTTGTTTTAATTCTAAATATATTTACACTTATATTTATAAAATTTGGTTATCTCTAAAAAAAAACTAAGAAGCTAAACATTTAAATGAATAAATTCAATTTGCATTAAATTGCATAAAAAAAAAACAAAAAAATACAGGTACGTTTTTTTTGTTAAATCTGCAGTGTAAAATAGACTCGTACAGTTTGTTATATTTTTTAGGGTAAAAAGTTTTAGTTCGCTACAAACGAACGTTTCTCTGAAACGAGCTTTGTAAAAGTTGTAGATGTGTGTATTGTCTGGAATAAACGTATATTTATTTATCTCTGCGTGGGTTCTAATTAAACACATGTTTGTTCAATTGTAGTTTTGTACTTGTTTACTTTATTTTTGTATAATTGAGTCTGTTTTTGGTTTAACACATAAAATTTACAGATATTTGATCTTTAATTAAAAATTTAAGATTTTCTGGGCCCAAATTAAAATATTTCATTAAAATAATTTTGCTTACAAATTAACGTCATAATCCCAAAAATAAAAATTTTAAAATAAGGCAATATAAGAAAAAGTTTTATACAAACGGAAAAGAAATTACATGCAAAAGTACTTAACATTTTTCGCGTATTTTTATAGAAAAGGTGTAAAATGCGTTGAAGCCCAAATTGCACTAGAGTTGAAGTGAGACAACTCTGTCTATATTTATTTTTCTTGTTTCCATATTTCAATTTAGTCTCCTTAGGTAAATTTTTAAATTACAAATATTTTTTTTATATTCTCTTGATTATAAATCCTAGAAAAATGCTCTATTAGGTCTATCACAGTGTTTCCCAACGTGGGATCTACGCCCCACAGGGGGGCAATTCGATTGTTAAGAGGGGCTATTTGAAAATGGACTCATCCAGAGTTTAAGTTAACTGTATGGCGACTCTCAGGAACCTGACATAAAATATATTTGCAGCAAGCATCAAGCGCAAGGATCTCACTAAATTCAAATAATAAATAATTACTAATAATTAAAATAATATAAAAAAATCTTTCATTCAAATTATTTTGTACTTTAATTTCAGTTCTACGTTATGTTTTGAAAATTTTACTGTGTATGCTCAATAATTTCCTAGTAATTTCTTCCTAAAACCTATCATTCAAGTTTCTTTAGTGAACATTTAATTTTTGAATATTAAAATTTATGTATATGTTGGGAGGGGGGTATCTATAATAATTTTAGAAAGGCTTAGGTGGGGCATAGCATAAAAAAGGTTGGAAAACACTGGTCTATCACATATTTACAGAATTGTAAACGACTTCTTTAAAATAATTATATTTTCTAACTTTGCAGCGTGCATATTTTATTTAATTTAGAAAATAAATATAAAATAAAATATTATTTAGAAAATAAAATAAAATATCACTTTTTTCGTAGAATTGATTTAGCTTCTCGAAAAATTAAACCAAAATTTAGATTAATCAAATTAATTTATATTTAAATATTTAAATTAAATTAATTAGTATTGATCAAGCAATGTAAACACAACTTAATCCTACTAATACCACCTACATGCCAAAGACATATTTGTATGTACATTGTACATATGTACCATACAACATCTAATACGTGTAAACACAGCCAGACTGTATCAGGTTCTGTTTAGAATCCCACGTGTATACTAGTACAAAACGGCATTTAAGATCGTAACCCTTTATTTATAAAATAATATCAGTCTCCCCCTTTGTAACTCTCTTTCGGCTAATAGAGTATAATTGAAACCATGCTATAAACACATTGTCGACCCTTCACTAACGTTTTAATGGTAGTTTATAATTTCTTTTATTTATTCTTTAAAACACTATGCGAAAAATTGTAGTTGAAGATAATATTATAAAAATTTGAAGCTGTTTAATATATATTTTATACCAATATTATTTATGGATTTAAGTATAAGGTACAAGTACTTAAGTTCTTGTATTGTTATTTAATTATTTAAAAAAAGAGCTTAATATTAATACTTATACGCAGGGCTGTGGAGTCAGTACAAAAACCTACGACTCCGACTCCTTTATTTTTTTAATATTCGACTCTGACTCCGACTATTTACTGTACAATTTTTTTTAAATTCCGTTTTCAGGCAAAATTTTTTTGAATGAATTTCGGTGATTCTGGTTCCGGCCAAAATTGAAAATTTCAAATCATTGTACTTCAAAATTCAAAACTAACAAAAAATAATAAGTGTAAAGTAAAAACCATTATTTAATTAAAGGAGTCGGAGTCGGTACTTTTTACCAACTCTGACTCCACCCAAAATTACTAAAACTCCGACTTCTCAACTCCGACTCCAACTAAAAGCCTTGCTTATAAGTACACTTTTTGTCAAAAGCAATTTTACTTTTACACATTTATAATTCCAGTGATAAAATGTGTTCAGATTACTTTTACGCAGAAAAAATCAGACAAATCCTGAATTTAAATAAATATGAGTCACCTTATTTCGGGATTTCAAATTAAAGAAATTTACAGAAAAATACTATATCTTATCTAACGTTTTCCTCAATGCTAGATAAAAAAGCAGAATGCACTTAACAATTGCATTCAGAAATAAAAATAAAAAAATAATCATATATCGTAAGTATTCTTCAAAAGTTATTCCACAAAGGGAAACCCCCATTGTTGCTCCAGGGTGTGGGCATTTATCAGTGAAAAAAGTCACGTTCTTGCACTCCTCCGCGGGAGATTTTTCTTTTTCTTTTCCCCCTTCAACAATAACCAGTGTCCAGTACGTTTGAAGTACAGTCATTATTATCATTAGATGTAGTCAAGCAGTTTTAGCCTGTTAAACAAAAGCTCTCCATCATCATGTCATGTCAGAACCTAACCTCTCTTGTGTAGATGTTTGCGGATGCTACAGAAATAATAGCCAATTATACGCATTGTACTTATGTAAAATTAATGATAAAGTTAATTTGGATTGGGCTAATTTAATGTCTATATTATATACATTTTACGCGATTTTAAACAATTCTATTATTTTTTTTATTTTGAGTATTCTATGTATTTATCAAAGAATTCGATTATTTTTAAATTATTGATTTATTCGTGGTTTGTAAATGTCGAATTTTGAATTTTGATTTTCAGGATGTTATTTCTGTTTTTTTGTTTGTTATTAAATCGTTTCTTAAAACATTGTATTGTACATTTTTAGTGTTTTCATTGTGTGACGAAATTTTGGTTGAAATAATTACAAAAATGATATAGTTTCGAACTGGTATTTTTTATTCAAAATATATCAAAATTAAACTAAATTGTAGTTGTGATGTTAATGTAACTAAACATATATATTTATACACCTACATCCCTCGATTTACACGACACTTGGTTTACTTACACGATTTCGCTTTTATAAATTGACAATTTTAAAAAAACTAGTAAAAATGTTTATTCCGCTCCATATACGCCTATACAAAGATTTGATGGCATTTTTTAATTTTTTTCCTTCGGTTACCTGATGAAAAGAACAGGGGATTCCCGGGCTTGTAAAATATACATTTATACATTAACTTAATTTTTAATTTATTAATTTTTAAGAGTCTTTTTTAATTTTTTGTTCTTAATGTAAAATAAATTAAATATCTACTTATATTACTTTCGTATATGTTTGTTGTTTTATGAACTAAGAACAATTTTGAGTTTTCCAAGATGTCTGATTTTTGTTTTACTTAAATAAATTACTGAATCATGCACATTTTTTTTCGTTTTACACAATTTTACTTAGCAAAATCCAAAATTTCAGTTTACACGGTTTTGTGCAGAACGTATCTATTATGATACTGATAAAAAATACAATTAAAAAATAAAAAAAGATTTAATTACGAAATAAACGGCAAGCGAATTTCAAATATATAATAAATAAATATTTAATATTGCATCTAAAGATATACATAGATATGTATATCATGACAAATAAATTAGAAATAAATGAAAAAATAATTTAAATGAATATTCTGAATAGAGTATCAAATTCATGACACATCTTAACAAACAGAGAACATGCACTAATGTGAATTGGTGTACACCATTTACTCCTCAGGCGACTCAACTTGACGATACTGCCGAAAGAAATCAATCACTGCATCCGGCCTTGCAGACGCTCGACTTGTACATATATTGTTGTTAATTTGAATCGGCCACCCTCTCGAATCAACCCCCTAAATGCGTTTGATTGCAGCCCCCGTGTGTATATAAATACTACAAACAGACAGCGCACATATTGTGTTACGTTTGACTTATTTTATTTATTACATTTGATAATATAAAAAAGCAGAACAGTGTCATTTTAATAGATGAGCCCTCATTAGCCTCTTTATTTAGCATGAGCACAATTGTATTTGCGATAGTTTAGTTTGTCGTGTGAAAATTTCAACCCAGATTTTTTTTATTCGTTTTTTACAAATAGTTTAATTCAATGATTTTGAGAATTTTCCACATGGGTGTAATTTATATATTTTTATTTAATGAACTGATTCATTTTAAAAATGTTTCGTTGTTATAAGATCAGAAGCGTAACCGATGTTTTTAGCTCATTTTGAGATAGTATTGTTTTTTTAGGAAGAACTTTTTTATCGTTATTGTTGTTTTTTTATAAAAAAATTACTAACTTTAGTAATATCAACTTTTTAAACATTTTTTCTGCAGATATTTTACGCCACTATTTAGGACCCCGTGGCGAAAGTTTTTTTTTTTTTTGAAAATAAGGATATCAAAATAAACTGAAGAACAAAAAAAATCTTCAGTTTTATATTGATTAAAAACAAGAAAAGGGGCTCCAAATTTTTTTCTACCTTAGGCTCCCGACTATCATATCTGTATAGAGCATATATATTTAATTTCATCATTTCTATCTTTTAATTTACGTCTTCTACTATATTAAACATCATTGAATTTTTTTAAGAGGTACTTGAGGATACTACGATATTACCTAACCTTTACTTTCTTTTTATTTTGGGATGATATCTTATTTGATTTAATGAAGTTGTATATATATACATCACTTTCATGTAGTTCTTTTTTTTAAATCGTTTATCTCAATATTACAATTACATTCTTTGTGAAATAATACCTCCGCATAGTAGGTACCTAATAAATTAAATTCATATCCTATGTTTTCAATATCATCTTTATAGTTTCATTAAACAATAATAGATAGGGGTAGACAAAATAACAGGTCATCATAACCTCACACCTTTACCAGCTCAAAATGTCTTCATATTGGATTGCCACTCCCAACAAATTTTCTACAGTAAAGGGTGCAAATACGCGTCACTAATCTTTGTGACTGTTGAACAAGCAGGATTGCAAAACCTAATAAAGGGTTCAAGGATTCAGATTTATGATCTCAGTTTATTGATACGGATTATTTGTATTAAATTAATTTTTATTTCCGTTTCTATTCGGTAAAATTTCGCGCTTTTAAGGGCACCTGCAAGAATGTGTATACGTTTTTAAGTAAGCTATAAAACGTTTTTATTTTTATGGTTTATTTTGTAAATGTTTAGGGGTTGAATTTAGCAGTTTATTTGTTATTTTATTGATAACGAACTTGTCGAAATATAACTCCCATGAGAATTGTTGTAGAATTATGTCTATCTTGTGTTTTGTTATGTGTAGCTCTTTGAGGTAATTTATAGCCAATAAAAAATTAAACAGAAAAACTAGTACAAAGCATTTCTCATGATATACCTAAGTTTTATCACAAATGTTTTTATTAAATAAAAAAATACGTAAGGCTAACGTCTAATAATATACTTTAGAGTTAAACCTATTTTCAATATTTTATAATGTCACTATACTTGAATACTATTCAGACCTAATAAAAATAATTTAAATGCTAAAGATTTCCCAGTGCACAAAAAATAATAGTAACATAAAAAAACTAATTGCCCACATAATATAAGCATCCCATTGTATCACTAAAAGAGCAGTTAACAGAAACTGCACATCTACAATAAGAGTGTCGCACAAATATAGGATTAAAACAAAAGAAATATGATTTATGTGATTTAACCCTTTAAGAGCGAACACGTGACTATTAAATACGTATGGTAATTATTACTGAAAGGGTTAAGAGTCGGGGTTTGACTGAGACAATGCAATCGTACGGGATTATCACCGCTAAGCGTGTGAACCCTCAATGTTGGTACTACTGAAAAGGTCGTCGGGTCAATATTGTTATTTGCATATGGGTAAGTGTCCATTTGGAAAAAAATATAATTACTGGGGATAATGTTCAATTGATATTACTATTATTGTTTTTATTTGTTTTATCATTATTTGGTTTGTTTAAGGTGTGATATAATTTGTGTATTTAGTATCTATTTATTATTAATCAGAATTTGAAGCAATTGTTTTGGGATTTCAAATTTGGTTACAAAAAATTATGTATTAATAGGAAAATTGTTTCAATGTATATAGATTTAATTTTTTATAGAGTTTTGGCATTAGGGTAATATAGATTTAATTTAAATAAGTTCTATTGTCAATTTTTAAGTGTTCAGTGACGCACCCATGGGAGGTTTAGGGGTTAGACAGATCTAAATGAAAATACAGTAGAATCTGGATATAACTTGGTTATACTAACCCGACGACGCACTAAACGACCGGATTTTTTTTATTTAACGTCCTTATTCTGTTTTTTTAAAGACATTCGGCAATTTACCGGATAATTTAAGCTTATTTTTTATTATGTACATTAATGTTACTGTAATTCTTATTATGAAATAATAATATACATATATAGTTAGATTAATTTCCTTTTAAATAAAACAAATATTATAAACAAAAAGTATATAACTTTAATGGTATTTACTTAAACATTGCACGTTACATACCTACATACATAATGTATTACAGTTTGATCATAGAAATACAAGATACCTACATTATATGCATGTAAATATGTATTTACTGATGTAGAAAGTCTGTAATTTTACTAATCAACAATCAACATACGTAGGAGAGAGGAGAAAGCCGAGACGCGGGGCGGTGAAATATTGGAAACATTACACTGCGCGTCGTTCTAACCGGACAATTTATTGAATTTATTGTCAACCGCAGTCGTACTATACGAATATGTTTTCATAGTATGTCTATATGAAACCTAAATTGATTTTGCATTTCCGTCGCTAAAAATGGTTAGTCGTTATATCCGAATTCTACTGTAGTTATATTATATATCAATTTTTTACCCCTTACTTGAAATTTTGCCACTTTAAAAGTGACTGCACAAAACGATTATATTTTTATTTAATTTTATTTGCGTATTCAATGTATTTTCAAGCAGTAATTTATCTTCTGGAAAGTACTTCATTAATCATTTAATTTGTAAGTGGTGTGAGCTTCTGTATTATTCAATTTCTTTACTATAATCAAAATCTTTTAACATATAAGTACAAGTAACACCAATAATTACAAGTAATCATTCAAAACGGCGCACGCGCGCTGTCGTAATCCCATAACAGATCATCCTGAAATGATCCCAAATACAAACAGGACCCCGACACCCGCCGTGCGTGTGGGGGAGTGATGGTCAAACAATGCATCGGTAACAAATCGAATTTGATCGATTGACGTTTACCTAAAGCGTTAGATACTTGAGTTGATGTGTAGGGGAATTACAACCAAAAGCAATGTCAGTTGTTATGTAGTGGTATAATTGTATGGAGGATTTATTATTGTTAAATAATGTTCATACAAAATATATAAGTGGGTGTTCTGAATAACTGTTGGCCTTCAAATATTCATGTTTATTTGATATTTAAAAAAAATACTAATATTCTGCTAAAATAATGCAAACTAAGAACATATTCCGATTAAAATATTCGATGAAGGTATATTTGTCCAATTTTGTCCATTTTCTTTGAGTACTAAATTTATCAACAAAGGATGTGTTTTCACTTCCATAGCATATATTTTTCTTTTAAAGTCAAATAAAACAAATTATTGTTTTTTTTTTTTGATTCAAAGTATATTTATTTTCATTATTTCATAAAGTTATATAATTTATCTATACTATATAATTTACTCAGATGTAATTTTTTTAAAGAAATATTCTTGTGAAAGTTTCACTCAAATCGGTCTAGCTGTTTTTGTGATCAGTTATAAACAATCTTATCGATCTTGGCTTCTGGTTATAAGCCACTTCGGTTTATGCCACAGAAGCCTAAAAGTTTGTATGTCTACCCAGTGTCATACTCAAAAGGGGGTAGGGATTAGCCCCCTCCCGAAGTTGTCGAAATACATTGTTTAATTTAACAATTGTGATACATAAAAAAATTATATATAATTATCCCCCTCATTTTTTTTGGGTGCACCACTGTATCTACCTCTCTATTTATATAATATCGATTAAAACATAAGTGTTTCAAAGATGAGCTAAAAAATTTGTACATGAATAGTAACATTTTTTGTATAAGAAATCCAGTAATAACAGATTTAAAAAAAATCTTGAAATTTGATAACGTAATAATGCAATAATGTTACAAAAAAATACTCTCAATTTTAATATATGAACAAACATATGTGTATAAGGTAAGAGAAACCCAAAATCATTCTATTATAATATATCGATATTTTTAACTGTTGAACAGTCACCAACCCTCGTCTTTTGAAAAACCCCTAACAATTGTCGAACAAATACCATCACTCGTGTACTTCATCTATGGATAAACAACATCAATGCATTAATTTGATATCTCGCACGACCCTTTATTAGAATACTGTCAAATACCCGTATCTGTCTGACAAGGACGGACAACGATAATCACTTGAAGCGTCTCTCTCGTTGAAACGACATTAAACATGCAATGTTTGTTATATTTGGGAATGAATCCAATCAGAGACCGTTCATTTGATGATTGTATTTCAATTTTGTGTGTTATTCTGTTACCGCATGTATGTATGTACAGAAAGAGACAGATAACACTGTTTTGTGTTGTTCGTGGGAGTTATATTATTTATTCCTATACGCAAAAATTTATTTGTTACACGTTTCTGTAACTGATTCGATTACGCGTGTTTACGTAAAACCAAATCGAAATTAATTTTGGGGTTTTGAATTCATGAGCAAACTTGAAATTGTTTCCAGATTGCTGAGTAACGTGGTTTGTTGTATTGTGTATATTGTACACATAACACAACATGTAAAGCTGCACACATTTGAATGGGTTTTTCTATGGAGAAATTAGCTGTTGTTTGAATATTCAGTAAATAATTGATATTTGTGTTTCTACTGTTTATTCACAGCTATGGATACATAATTTTATCTGATAATTATTATCCAATGATATTTACAAACTTCTTCAGAGTTCTTAAGGGAATACCTACCTTATATAGGCCTATATTTCCAAAGCTATATGCATGAAAAAGCTATCTACAATTTTTAGTGAATTAGAGAATAAAACCCAAATTATTTGACACCGTGTAAAAAAAAACTTGAAGCCACATTGAAACAATTTTTGCTAACCCCCTCCCCCCAAATTATTAAAGCATGTGTTCGGTTAGGTATAGGTGGGCATTAACTCATTAATCCGTTAATCGTTAATTAACGAAGTTAACAAAATGCTTAACGGATTAACTTTTAAGTTAACACTTTTGTTAACTTCCGTTAACTTTAGCCCGTTACATTGGTTGTTTCATGACAAGTTGTCATTGTTTGTTTGAATAACGCAAATGAAAGTTGTCGAAATAGCAAAAAAAGGTCTTCAAACATTTTGGATTATTAACTTTTAACGGTTAACTTCCGTTAAATTTTCGGTTAACTTTAACTTTCGTAAAATTTTTGGAATTTTAACGATTAACGAAGTTCACTTTTCCATTAACTGTGCCCACCTATACGGTTAGGTTACCAAAATAAAGTGAGAGGTTTTGGTTTATACTGTTTAGCACCCAAAAATCTTTAGAAGAACTTATCTTGATTTATTATTCCAAAATAAATAAAAAACGTGATTCTTATTATGTACCTAAGTAAAAATATGAAGGTACAAATAAGATCAATAATTTATTGCGAGAAACATCAAATATGATTTGTATAAAATTTAAAAAAGATATGCCAGATTAAGCAGTAAGTAATATTTCATAAAAATATTATTTAAATGAAAAGATCAGAAATTAAGATATCATTAAAATAAAGATTATTTTTTCTTCGATGTGCGTTTTAGTTCCACTTAAAACCAAATTAGGCAATTAGTAAAACTTATAAAGATGTTATCTGCTTCTTAATGCTTTAAAACATTTTAGTGGATGTTGGTGGTAATAATTTTTTTTAATAATAAATAAAAAATATTATGTTTGTTGATAACTACATGAAAATTTACATTTTTGATTTCATAATTTCGTGATTTTTATCAGTTCAAGATATGGTGTTTTGATTTGATATAGCTTAATATTTACTCTTGTTAATAATAATGCACATGAGATGAAAGTTAGGTAAGTCTTGTCTCAGTCTCGAATTCTATAACTGACAGTACCGTCTTGTGAAAATTGAAGCTATCTCGTTTCAATCTTGTTTTATGAAGAAACTGGCTCATACACTTAACCGAGACCGAGATCGGGAAAAATTGCAAATACCTATATAACACATTCATACTATCCATACTAATATTAAAAGTGTCTCTCTCTGTCTGTCCGTCTGTTTATAAAAAAAATATTTTATTTTGTTTTCTTAACAAAGAATAATAATCCCTTATTTATTTATATAAATAATCCTATTTTCATTGAAACACATAATTGTAAAAAAACAATGAAACACAATACGAAAAGAATCAATTTTATTAAAAATCCATTCGAAATTAAATACCAATTTGATTAAGATAATATTTCAATAAACAGAATTCTTAAATCCAAAAAACATAATGAAAAAAAAACCTAATCGGATCATTTAACAATTCGATCGAATTATATCGAATTATAACAATCAAATACTTTCAATAGAAAATCAAAATCCGTAAAAAATCGCTTACTAACCACTTGCCTATTATAATGTAAAAATTAAATTCATGATTTTACTTTATCAAGTATTTTTAAATGATCAAGCCGAAGTTTATAAAAGCGCAACTGTTATGGATTATAAGTTTCTGTCAGCTTTTGACGTTCGATCAATCTAAAGCACCCTTTAGTGACTGGTGTTCCCACCAAAACATATGCCTCCACAATTGTCGGGGATGGTGTCAGGGGGATGATTAGTGCCTACTACAACCCCTCAGAGACTCTCTCAATAAACGATCTATCAATCATAATCATTTGTTGCTCCTCTGTGTACACCCACTAATGTTTACTTATATTTTTGTGCAATAGTATAACAATTTTTAATTCATTAATATTAACTTACAGTAGTATATTATATTTTAATATAAATTATATTCTTTAAAAATTTTATACAAACGAATTAATTGTGATATTTTTATAAAGTTAATATTATCTAAAAAGTACTTTACAGTTTCTAGTGCTTTGGTACTAAAAAAAACTCATCAGTAGCCAATCAGTTCAGTCCTCATCAGAATTCTGATGAGGACTTCTTGTGAAGTTGAAACAAGTGTTTTATTGTGATTTAATTCCAGTTTCTCGGTTTTCTAGTAAGAAGAGTCCACTTATTACATTTTGATATTTTAAAATATTCGATCCATTCTTGTAAAGATTTGTAAATATTAGGTGACCCCCCTTTTCCTTATGTAAGTTTTTATTTATTTATATGTACAATTACACAAACTACATTAATTAAAAAAATCAATTAATTAAATATATGAAAAAGTAATTTCAATTTCAAAAATCGAAACTGGTTTCGATTAATGTATTTTAAAATACACTAAAATGCAAAATTAACGGATCACTAAATTTTTCAAAAATTTTTAGGTGTTTTTAAATAGCTGGATCTCTGCGAATAATGGTCGTAGAAGAGTTTTAAAAAAACAGTTCTAAAGCTTGAACGTTCTAGTTTTTGAATCATTTATTGAAAATTTTATTATCCTTCAGGATAACCTCCTTTTTTTTAGTTGAAACGCCAAACAAAATTTTTTAAAAAATTATATTAATTTTGAGAGGCTCTACAGGACATGTGAATTTTTTTTGGTCAAACCAAATAAATGATTGTTGTAGGTTGGACATTTTTCTTCAATTTACTTTTTTTCTTATTGCTGTACGATTTTTTTTGACCAAGTTATGTGCAATCGAAGCAAAAACCGTATGTTTAACATTAAGCGCTTATAACTAGGGAACAAATAATCATAAAAAAAATTTAAGGGTAGATTTGGAAAGCGGAAAATATTTTCTTTAACGCCCTTTAGTTGTTTATTTGATAAAAAAATATTTTAATATTGTAAAATTCATTTGAAAGTGACCTAAAAAATCGCATATTTTTCATTTTTTATAAAACATGGGGTAACTTTGGGGGGAATCACGGGATCATTAAAGTGTCTATGTTTTTTATTAGTTAAAAGTATACCTAAAATATCTACGAAAACCCGAATCTCGTAGATTTTTTTTTGTTTGAACCCCAAGCCATCAAACTTGGCATATTGCTCTGAGAGCGTTAAAAGATCACTCAAAGTTTCCATCTTTTTGAAGGTATTTTTGAATGGCTGTTTCTCCGGGAAAAATGTTCATAAAACAGTTTTCAAAAAAAGGTTTTAAAGCTTAAGTGTTCTTCTTTTCTAATCATTTTTTGATTTTTTTTATTCTTCAAAATAACATCTTTTTATGATGAGGCGCCGAAAAAAAATTTGCAAAAATTTATAACAATTTTGAGAGCCTCCATGGGTCGTAGTACATTTTGTTGATAAAATCTAATCAATATTTTTTATAGACCAGAGTTTCCTCTTTAATTTTTTTTTTTTTTTTGGTTTTACTGTATGACAATTTTTGATCGATTTATTTGCGTCCAAACACTTGTTGATGCTTTCTCATCGTACTGCAATAAAATTAAATTTTTTATCAGAAATAAATGTTAAATAAGTAAAATAATGATAAATTTTTTTTTTATTTATATCGTTATTGCTTTTGTTGCTGCAAATTTCAACATTTCTTTCAATATAACAATGATTATTTTTAATAAAAAAAACGAACTTTTTAAATTTCAGAGCAGTAAGATGTGGAAGCAACAATAAATGTTTAAATGCTAATTACTCGATCAAAAATTGTCATACAGTAAAACCAAAAAAAAAACAATTAAAGAGGAAACTCTGGTCTATAAAAAATATTGATTAGATTTTATCAACAAAATGTACTACGACCCATGGAGGCTCTCAAAATTGTTATAAATTTTTGCAAATTTTTTTTCGGCGCCTCATCATAAAAAGATGTTATTTTGAAGAATAAAAAAAAATCAAAAAATGATTAGAAAAGAAGAACACTTAAGCTTTAAAACCTTTTTTTGAAAACTGTTTTATGAACATTTTTCCCGGAGAAACAGCCATTCAAAAATACCTTCAAAAAGATGGAAACTTTGAGTGATCTTTTAACGCTCTCAGAGCAATATGCCAAGTTTGATGGCTTGGGGTTCAAACAAAAAAAAATCTACGAGATTCGGGTTTTCGTAGATATTTTAGGTATACTTTTAACTAATAAAAAACATAGACACTTTAATGATCCCGTGATTCCCCCCAAAGTTACCCCATGTTTTATAAAAAATGAAAAATATGCGATTTTTTAGGTCACTTTCAAATGAATTTTACAATATTAAAATATTTTTTTATCAAATAAACAACTAAAGGGCGTTAAAGAAAATATTTTCCGCTTTCCAAATCTACCCTTAAATTTTTTTATGATTATTTGTTCCCTAGTTATAAGCGCTTAATGTTAAACATACGGTTTTTGCTTCGATTGCACATAACTTGGTCAAAAAAAATCGTACAGCAATAAGAAAAAAAGTAAATTGAAGAAAAATGTCCAACCTACAACAATCATTTATTTGGTTTGACCAAAAAAAATTCACATGTCCTGTAGAGCCTCTCAAAATTAATATAATTTTTTGAAAAATTTTGTTTGGCGTTTCAACTAAAAAAAAGGAGGTTATCCTGAAGGATAATAAAATTTTCAATAAATGATTCAAAAACTAGAACGTTCAAGCTTTAGAACTGTTTTTTTAAAACTCTTCTACGACCATTATTCGCAGAGATCCAGCTATTTAATAACACCTAAAAATTTTTGAAAAATTTAGTGATCCGTTAATTTTGCATTTTAGGTAGTTTATTAGTACTATTAGAAAAAGCTACTTATGTAGGTAAATACCGCTTTGCCTCTCCCTTCTTCTGGGTAAGAATTCGTAAGATCTTATGGACCTCCCACTCTTCCCCTCAAAACCTTAGGTGATTAATGGTCGCTCGCATACTAAAAATAAAAATATATAAAAAGTAGAACTAGATTTAAGTTTAATACCAATTTTTTTTTCGAGATGATAACCAATTGGAAAGTATATATGTATTTATGTTTATAATATTATAAAAAAGAATTATATATTGAGCAATCGGACCTTGAATACTGTATTCTTTTTTATACCTAATCTTAACCCAGGGTATGAACGATGAGGTCACATTGACATACACTCAAGTCTTATAAATTAAGACAATGAATTGAACAAAGTATATGACCCAAGCATTGACATGTAAACAAAAATCAACCCTCCTCCTATAAAAATAAAACTATTATTTAAACGACATCAAAGAAAGAATGGGCGATTGATTAATTAGAAGATAGGCGACAGAGAACACAATCTGTTACGGAGCTGCCACTTCTATTTAACTGTGCATTAATTGAGTGACTCATCACTGCAACACCACTGCTTTTGGTTGGGGAGCTAAGAACGCACGAAACAGGCAAATTGACTGTATCGGAAGGCAAGGATGTTTCAATGTTACTTTAATTTAAAATATATCAATATTAATAATTTTATATAAAAGTTGGCACAACTAAAGAAGAAACCAGTTATTCTATTGGATTGTCTGGAGACAATCTTCTTAGAATATTTATATTATTTCTATTCTTATGTCTTTATTTTTATATTTTGTATTGAACATAAAATTTTTTAAAGTAACTGCGTTAACTAAAACATTCAAATTGAGAGAGAAAACATCTACCAAGTAAATGCACAGTGCTTCCTCGTGCTAAATTCATCAAATGTAGTTAATTATTGAACAATTTAAATAAAAACCGATAAAGTTTTAGATCTGTCTGTCATTAGTTAACCATTTAATTTTCATACAATTTTAATAAAAATATTAATTTGACATTTTTCTTAATACGCGCCTGGCTATTAAGTCGTATATTTTGAATTTTTTGACAATTTCAATCAAAATCCAAACGTATGTGACCTATATTTTAGAAAATTGAATGCTCTACAAAAAAGGTTCTATAAAATTTTCACGTAACATGTCTTTCTTGAGATAACTTCAAAAAATAAATATTTTGGGATGTTACCCCTCCCCCTTAAACACAATTTTAATTATTTTGAAATGGGACCGTCCTCAAGCATGACTCAACCAACCAACCAAGTTTCATCAATATCGGTTCAGTGGTTCATGAGTTAAGCGTGTGACAAGGATTGGGGGACAGACAGACACGGAACAAAAACTGTTTGTCTTGACCTGAAACGGATAGATCCGGTAAAATTTTTAAAATCGGAGAACATTTTTTTTCTCATTTTAAAACGATCACATAGCTTCTCGTATCTTCGATATTGCGAGGAAGCAAAATTAATTGAGTATATAAATTAATTTATTATGATGAAAAAAGTGTAGGTAAATCTAGCAAATGGTAGAAACAACAGAAATTATATAAATATTTAAAATTAAAATACACACGATCGCTTTTATAACTTAAATAAGTATAGTTGGTTATTAAATAAATATTAATGTTTCATAGTTTATATACCTGTAAGATCACTATACTTCTGTACAGTTTTACCAACCCCCTAGTTAAATTCAGAACGCCACAGCGTCCCCCACAATCGTTCAAGTTGTCGTTTATCTCAGCATCAAACATCAGCTGCGGAATCCACTGAAGGGTCGTAATTATCGTATGTTATATGCATAAAAATTAGCTGGTTTATATACAGAATGACTATTTTGTATATAGTTATGCATGGTTGATTATGGATATACACAATTATGGAAACTGTACATCTCTAACAATATCTCATTAATGTTGGATATGTGTCCATAAATGAATAGATGTTTTCATATATAATTTTTGATTTTCAAGATATGTAATTTATAGGGCTGAAGCCGAAACGAGAATTTATCGGTCTCGTAACGAGATCGAGACTGAGATGAGATAGACTTTAATTCGAAAGAGAGAAGACTAAAACGATATTAACCTTGATTATATGATTTGTTGTATTTCAAAATTTCATTGAGAATGAATTAATTTTTTTAGAAAAAAAAATACACACGAATTCGAGACATTGAAATAATATATTTTTGTCTGGCGTTTTTTATCTATGTTTTGCGAGCTTCTATATAATAAATTAATCAATTAATAATAATCTTTGACACACTAATGATTTTTTTGAAGGTACTTAGAAATATTCAAACACTTATGAATCATTATTTAAAATATTTTAAATGTTTATTTTGTTTTAGATATTATATGTACTATAAAATATTTTGTAAATTTATTTTCAGTTTTGAGATACTATCTGTATGAAACTTTAATGAAAAATTGCAACGTATCCCCTATAATGTTATTAACAAATGTTAATTGACAAAATGTATTATCAAAATTAATTATCTTTTTAATTCTCTGAAATATATAATACGAGTATGAACGTAAAATCATAATAACAAAAATACTAATCAAAATATCACATTCATTAAACACATAAAAATAATTTTAAATTACATTGTTAATCAACGAGAGGCTCGTAGACACCGAAAAGAACCAGTGGTTACCAATCACTATAGCATGATGTTTACACACATTTTTAAAACATACTGAAATACATTTTTAAGATTCTATTTTTCACTGACAATTATTACACTATATTAAATAAATCTCTGTATAATTCATTAAAAAAGTATTAATTTGAGCTTTTTTACATGAATAGTAATATTTTAAAAAACACTAAAAATTTTAACACAAATAATGTAGATATGTAATTTGACACATTTGCATAAAATATATAATTTTTTTTATGATAAAAAAAAATGATGAAACAATTTTTCGTTTAATACCAAAAAATAATTTTTGTATATAATTTATTCAATTAATATCTACTCCCATTCATCCAACTTGAATAAGTTCTATCAGAAATAGATATGTTAATTCAGTTTAATACTAGTATCTGATCGTTGACGTGGTTCAAACATATCTAGGACCACTGACACAAGGATGATGGGCCCAGCCACAACAATTGTGAAGAGGCACGGCGCATTATTATGCATCTGATTAATTTAATTGTTTCAATTGAAACACGTTGGTGTCATGTGTTAGAGACCCGGAACGTCAGCTGCCGACGCTCGTGCGATATGGAATCTCGTCGTAGGGGGAGACGAATTATTTTAATTTTTATTCAATTTATATTCATTGTGCGTTATATATAACGTAATGACTTTTTTAAAGATGGGTTGTGTGGTGTGTTTATATGTTATTTTTGGTTCAAGCTCTGGGGTATTTTTTATGTAGATATATTCTTGATTAAAAAACAATACAGTTTTGAATCTCATGATAACCTAAATGACGTAAATGAAAAATATCGAAAAAAAAGTAGATATGTATATAGTTGTTCCATTTCGAAAACATTGAAACAAAATTTTTGTTGTACTGAGTATATATTTGCGCTTATCTGTACGTGTATATAAATTAATATTTAATGCTTTACTGTCTATTTTTTAGTGATCTCCAGTTTATTATTTATAACGTATAGGTAGAACTCATTATAACTTCACGAGTAATTTTTATGTTCATTCCATTTTTTGTTGATTTGTTAAATAAAGCAAATAATATACTCGTACACTATTTTATTTAATTGCTTGTTTATCAATGGAAAACTTGTATACTATATTTTGTTTATTCTCATCTCAGTAATTAAAAAAGTAGTTAAAAAGAATCAGATTTTGACGTTTCATTCCGGTTTCTGTAAAATTCCGTATTCACCGCCAATTTCATTACGTTCAATTATTGTTTATTACGTCCAAGCAGTCAGATAAAGTTTGCAGTGCTGCCAACCTATTTTTTAGTTGTCAATTTTCATTATTGATTTCGTCTGAATCCGGTAAACAGATTATATTTTTTACGTTCAAGTTCCGGAATAAAACAGAATGGTATTTCATTCCGTTTGATTATTTTCTCATTTACTGAGATGCGATGCTAATTCTCATTTTTGTACTCAACCATTATTTCCATCAAAACTTTGAGTTATAAATTACATTGTATTTTATTCATATATAAGTAAACTTATAGAATCACGTTGAAATAAAAAAAATAAACTGTGGAATGAAACTTTAACTCATAGACATAGAGGACGAATATATTTAAAAAGTTATATTTTATACTAGATATTACCTGCAAGTTTAGGCAGGTAACAAATGTCGCGCAATTCAGCACCCTTCAATACCGGGCGTATCAATTTGCATTTTGCATACATTACACACCGGTCAATTAGACCATGTGTTTGTCTCGGTGGTCAGCGTACACACGTGTTCTGTAGCGTCCTCAGTTATCTGCCGCTTTATCTCAACTCGATGCGTTTTAGATTAGTTAACATGCGTGTTAAGTACAAACATAGAAGTAAGTGCTTTAGTATGCATATTAGTTACAATTTCTATATGTCGAATTATTTCTGAATGAGTCATTATAGGACATGATACAATATCAAGTAAGTTACATTTTGTTTCCTTATGATAAGGATTGGATTTACTGAAAAGGAAATTATCAATTACAGTAAACCTACATGTAAACCTAAAGAACCTACATGTATTATGTGAAGCTATATACATATACTAGATTTCTTTTTTTTTCTCCTTTCGATTATCCGGATTTTTTGCTATCCTGGCAGTTCTAATCTTCATTTAACCAGAATAATCGAGATCTTACAAAATACCTTTAATCACTATACTATCTATAACTATCTGTAACTATTAATATTATAAGAAAGGTTGTTTATTTGTTTTAGCATAGGTATACCTATTAATTATACACTGTATAAAAAGGTTGATCTATTGTAGTCTAATATTTTTAATAGTGACAAAAAATAAAGACATCAATTTTGGATTTAATTAGAACCAAATAACGCTCATTAAAAACCTCTGCGGGCAGAAAAATAGTCCTCAAATCTTAAGTAGGTAATATTTTTCATAAAAATTAGTCTAATCTAAAATAATTATCTATTGTGTATTTATTATTAATATTTAATGAAAACCTCTTGGAGCCCTTGACAGCACTTTAACATGTCGGAACAATCATCCCCTTTCCGACATTTCACCCTTTATTCAGTTCAATTACACTCATTCGTTAAGCCCAAGAGTTTAAATTGTAATCTATGTTTAAAATTCTAGAGAAGAATTATTTAAAATTGGTTTTGACATTTATTCTATTGCATTGAGCATCGTATTTGTCATAGTAGACTGACATTAATATCCGTTCTTTTTCGAGAATTGTTTCCGTTTTAAATTTTGCTCACTACATTTCCTTAGTGAGTTTGTGTATTGAATAAAATGTAACTAACCCCTTTTAAGTTGTATACATTTTACGATTATTTGTGTTTAGAATATCAATTTAGTTGTATAGTACATATATTTTAAACTATACACATTATATTACGTATATTTTGTATTTATCTATCATTGCGATCGCATACATTTTATTTTAATGTTCAAACGAGCTGTTGGACTTGGCTCACATTATACAATAATGCTGAAATTAAGAAGATTTAAAAAAAGTATGAAAAACGCGTAAAAAAGTGAATTTCGATTAGGTATATGTATATATTTTGAGGAGCTCACGAAAAAGTACAACTTATTCATTTTGGGCCGAAAATTATTTTGTATTTTTTTTTCAATTCTTAACGTAGTAGTACATATAATTTTTCGTTCAATTTGTAACAAAATACAATACATACTTTAATTATTAAGAATAGAGTTGCAAAACTAAAGACATCCAAAATTAGCAAATGGAAAAAAAAGAAAATAATGTTCCTTTTAATTCTTGAGCTGTAAATACGCGTATGTATTTACATATACATAAAATAAATTTATACACAATACAATATTAGTCAAAATGTAATTAATAAATCGTATGATTAAAAATTTTAAAACAGATCATATTAAATTATTATTTACATGTTGTCAAACTACAGTCAAATACGGAACTATTCAAATAAGCGTGTACGAATAGTTTAAAACGTATTTGCATTTGTAGAGTCTACAAAAACATCCCTGTCAATAACCACAGTGTTTCATCCCCAAGCGAACCTCCCTTTAAACCCTATTGTTGTTATAACAGATATAGGATATCCCATTTTGTGGTAATAATCGATACCCTATACCATATTCATTGTATATTAACACTATACATATAATCCTATTTGTTGGTATTGTATGTCGAACATCATAAATATATGTTACCTATAGATAACATTACAAGGAACTTTGTAAAAAGAGATAGATTGTTTATAGTATACGTGAAATACATATGTCTATCTCACTCTGTTAGTTTTAGTCGTTGGGGATTTCGATGCTCGATAAATTATCAATGTGACATAGAGTGGTCAATCAGACAAAATATTTTTTTATATGTTTTTTTATCGTTTGGTACAAGCATGCATAATTTTATTATTGACATTTTAAATGACCCGAAGAAAAATCTTGCATAGGCTGTTGCATTTGCATTTTTGCGTGTTTTTTTATATTTATTTTTTTAGTGATGGTACTTCAACTTCGTTATGTTTGATTCAGAATAAAAAAATGTGGTTTTGAGATTATCAATAGATAATTTGTTTATTGTTTAGTATTATTGTGGCACGTGCATAAAAGTTCTTTGTCATTTTAGGTTTAAAAAATATACATACATGAAATTTATAACTTCCAAATAAAAATATTAGGTACTATTAATGCTTGTTCCGTTATAATCTTAAAGTAGTTAAATTGTAATCAACGTCATTATCTTACAATTAGCCAAAGATTCATCACACTATCACACAATGTAGCAAATATCTTCAGGGTTCTTAGATAGTCGAGATAATGATTATACATATAAGTGTAAACCTTATAATATAATATTGTATATATATTTTTCAGATAAATTAATATGAAAATAAAAAATAGCAAATAATTAATTGATCTAAAGTAGGGAAAAATCAGTAAAAAAGCTGCTATAATGAGTGCCACGGGCCTTTCTATAGTACCTACGCGTACGCTGTACTGATGTGAGTGTACAGTGTACGAGTTTCTAATTATAAATATATTTAAAACAATTCTATAGCTACCTCAAAAAAGATAGAAAAAATGAATAGACCACAAATTATACTATATAATAATGTTCACTCAGCTTTTATCTGATACTTTTTATTTTTAGTTGCACCGTTTCAAAAATTATAAAAAAAAATTGACAAAAGTAAACTTTCGTTTCTGGTTGTAAGATCGTTTTGAGAAGTAAGATGTTTTCTTATTAGACGAAAATAAATACTAAATATAAAATGTTATCCTTCTATGTACGTTTTTGAATTACAGACTGAAAGATAGTCAGACGCACAGACATCATGGCAAAAAAATAGATATTTCTATTACAACCTTGAATTCGAAAAAAAGGTTACACTACACAGAAAAAAAACTGTATTGGACCAAGAAAACCTTGTTTTGTATATAACGAAAACAATATTTTCTTAATATAAGAAACATACCCTTAATCCAACTACGTTATTCCTTCGTTCAAGAATACTATAGTTGGTTTAAGAGATTATTGCTTATCTTAAGAAAATATTGTTTTCGTTATATACAAAACAAGGTTTACTTGGTTTGAGAAATCCTTTCTACCAGTGTATATGTACTGCATATACATATGGCCATAAAAGAAAATATAAACATGAAAATTGTATCTCACTGTCTATAAATACATTTATTAAACGCATCAAAACGTTGCAATCCTTACCACATGCATTTATACTTTACCTACCTTACACAAAAAACCGCTCACCCGGCACCTGGTCGAGTGTTATCTGCCGTGTGCGGTTACCGTCGACCAGGGGCGGCGGTGGCGGAGTATAGTGGGGGTGAGTCGAGCGCGTACGCCCGTAGGGGTCGCACGTGACCCCCAGCCTACGGCCACGCGACCTCTCTAATTCGCCATTGTGTTACGCAAGTTCTGGTCGAATGTAAGAATCCTGCAGAGAGACGCACGTTGTTGTTTTATTTGTATTTTTTAAGTTTTGGATTTGAGTGCAATTTAGTGTGCATATAGTGGCCATTTAAATATTTAGATATGAATTATTGTTACAATTGTATTATTGTCTCTTATAGAAATTTACAAACATCCTCAAATCCTTAATGGAAGTCAATATATTAATAGTTTAGTTATTCTAAATAGTTTCTCGAAGTTGATACCTATTACTGATTAAGTCACAAAAAAAGTCAAACTGAACAAAAATCAATTTTAAGTAGCTACTTCAAATTGATGAAAAAATTAACAAGTGTAATACTGGCTTATAAGATATGACTAATAAGCCAAATGTAATCATTCAAATATTTGGTATCAAATATTCAATTTTTCGTTCTTTTACAAAATTTTTATTATTTTATATTTTACATTTAATTGAAATGGTTAAATATAGTTTTAATATTATAATAATGATAATGCAAATAATAAACACACGCCCTTTTTGAATAAAGGCGATTCTTCTCAAAAAAATAATGAAGTGTAGTTTCTGCCAAATCACGTCAAGGCTTATTAGAACTGTAGCTAGTGGATCACGAAGAATCAAAACTAATAAAATGATGTGTCATTTAAACTATCAATCATTCTATTAATTGAAAATTTAACATTTTTCAAATGAATACAGTCATGCTATAAATTATGTGCAATTTTTATTATCTAACTTCAAATGACATTTTCGTTGTTTGATATATGATTATCTTCTTGATATATAAATATTATTAAATACCTAATAAACATTTTCTTTCAAGAATCCTCAGAAATATATTTCCATTTGAATTTCGAGCTACAAATATTAAAAAAAAATATTCTTTTTAAATATTGTAAATATATTTTTGTCTGATTTTGAAGTACCTACTAATTATATCTATAGATAATATATAGTAAATGTATACTCTACACATAGTCCACGGTATTTAGATTAAAATTTGCCAAATAGAAGAAAAAAATCATAAAGTTTTGATATTTTGTCCACGTACTCTCAGAAGGGTTCGGAATAAGAGCCCGAAAAGTTCCCACCTAAATCGTGGATGGAACATCCCCTTTCACGTGAAAAACTACCCTCGGAGTGAATTTTATTCCAGTTTTTCCCATTTTTCATCCGAACTACCGCTCGGAGAAAAAAATATTATGGGAATTAAAGATTAAACATGAAATTTTACGCAAAGAATGTCATGTACACTATTCGGTTAATCCTCAGCCTACTCTCGCATTCAATGCTCAAAGTGAAGGGTAGTTTTTGGAATGCAAGGAAATATCGGTATAACAAGATTTTTCACCGTTAATATTTCCATAACGGCTAATTTTACCAAAAACTTGATAAGGGAGAAAAATGTAGAACTGAATCTCCTCTATAAGATCCAAGTACCACAATTTTGTTTTAAACGTTTTTTATTGATTTTTTACCTTTTTTCACAAACCATAATTCCATTATTTTGAGATATTTTTCATGGAACCCATTGAGTAAATATTTCGCACGTTTTTTTTTAGTGGTTTACCATCGTAAGTCTATTCTATTAAAATCTTGTATATTTTTGCAGATTTATTCCTGGTTTTTAGTGTAGAAATAGCCTTAACTATGAACTACCTGTTTATTCATTCAAAGTTTAATTATTTTATACAGGATATCCATTAAAAGGACTTAAAGGACAAGCACACATACACACACACGTTGACAACATATCAACATAGTTTTTTTTAAATATAAATTGTAGTTGTCCCACTTTTTTTATTATAAATTATATTCGTGTAAAATTATTGTATGAACATTTGTGAAAAAAGAGAAAAAATACAATAAAAAAACATTTGAAACAAAATTGTGATACTTGAATCTTATAGAGAAGATTCAGATCTATAATTTTTATCATAACCATTTTTTTGTAAAATTAGCCGTTATGGGAATATTTTCAACATATGAAACGAACTAATTCTTTGTGGATTTAAAAATATTTCCTTTCGTTAGGCTGTACAATAATTTGCTTCCGAACAGACGTTATGAGAAAAAAATATAACGGGAATTAAATATACCTGATTAAATTCTCCGTAAAAAATGTCATGTGCACTATTCGACTAATATCCAGCCTACTACCACATTCGATGCTCAAAGTGGAGGGTAATTTTTGGAATACAACGAAAAATCGGTATAACAAGATTTTTCACCGCAAATATTTCCATAACGGCTAATTTTACCTAAAAAATGATTATAATAAAAATTATAGATCTGAATCTCCTCTATAAGATTCAAGTATCACAATTTTTTTTCAATCGTTTTTTATTGTATTTTTTATCTTTTTACACAAATGTACATACCATAATTTTACACGAATATAATTTTATAATAAAAAAAGTGGGACAACTACAATTTATATTTTAAAATAACTATGTTGATATGTTGTCAACGTATGTGTGTATGTGTGCTTGTCCCTTAAGTCCTTTTAACGGATATCCTGTATAAAAGAATTAAACTTTGAATGAATAAACAGGTAGTTCATAGTTAATGCTATTTCTACACTAAAAAACAGGAATAAATCTGCAAAAATATACAAGATTTTAATAGAATAGACTTACGATGGTAAACCACTAAAAAAACGTGCGAAATGTTCACTCAATGGGTTTTATGAAAAATATCTCAAAATAATGGAATTAAGGTTTGTGAAAAAAGGTAAAAAATCAATAAAAAAACGTTTAAAACAAAATTGTGGTACTTCGATCTTATAGAGGAGATTCAGTTCTACATTTTTTACCCTTATCAACTTTTTGGCAAAATTAGCCGTTATGGAAATATTAACAGTGAAAAATCTTGTTATACCGATGTTTCCTTGCATTCCAAAAACTACCCTTCACTTTGAGCATTGAATGCGAGAGTAGGCTGAGGATTAACCGAATAGTGTATATGACATTTTTTACGTAAATTTCATGTTTAATCTTTAATTCCCATAATATTTTTTTCTCCGAGCGGTAGTTCGGATGAAAAATGGGAAAAACTGGAATAAAATCCACTCCGAGGGCAGTTTTTCACGTGAAAGGGGATGTTCCATCCACGATTTAGTTGGGAACTTTTCGGGCTCTTATTCCTAACCCTTCTGAGAGTACGTGGACAAAATATCAAAACTTTATGATTATTTTCTTCTAAAATATCTAATTTACTTGGACTAACATGAATGCATATTATTATTATACAGTGTACAATATTAATAATAAAATAATACAAATATGTCCACTTCAAACAAAAGATACAGACACGGTAAAGACGCAGAGACCTCCGTGCATATTTGTTGACCTCATGCAATATTGTGTGCATCCTTATTACCTCGAGTGACCTGCGCGCGACACAATCTCGACAGCGACAAATCGTTTTGACAAATTACGCAACGGATACCACCGATGTATGTCTTGACGTTTCGGTGCTTCTCAAAATGTATACTATCGACTTTCCTGCCATAATAGGTAAGATTTATTTTCCTTATCTATAGTTATTAATAAATAACAATTGTTTTGTACATAACTAACACTTTTTTATACGGTGGATATGTTCCAGAGAAAACCGTGTAAAAAAGATTTTTATGTTTATATAATTTTTTTTTGGAATTCGTGTTAAAAAAACAATTTGTGTAAAAAAGTGTATTTGTTCTTTTTTGTGGATCGTGTTATTTAAAAAAATATTCTCATTATTTTCAGATTTTCCTCATTATTATTTTGGGCGATGTGGCAAAAAAATATAAACAAAGATTTTAATAAAAAATAAATTGAATGTCAGCTTTCATTTGATACTCTATTCGATGAAAAAAATTGGTTATCCATTTGCGCCCATGAAGAACGTCAAAAACTTTAAACTTTATTTTTATAACTCAGATCTATTGTTATTTGTCTATGGACAAATAACAATATACGTATTATATTATATTAATATGGTATACCATTTACAATAATTGTACTAAATCTCAGCTGTCTAGGTTAAAAGGTTCAGTAGATAGAAAGCTGTGGCAGACAGACTGGCAGACACTTTATTATTTTTTTTACAACTGTATAATTGAGTAATATTCAAATATTTTGTTTTCTGAAAAAAAATACTAAATAAAAGTGAGCCTAGGTACATTAGTAACTGACCCTCAATAGAGAAAGATCATCCCTTAATTTAATAGATACCTCCAACTAATCATACATTCATTGATGCACCCATAGATAACCATTCAATATTTATCACATTGATGTGACTCTAACATTAAACACTTTAGAAACCACTGCCCTGATTGACTTGTTCACTTCCCACCACGGCGACCGTGAGTTGCGCAAAATATTGACGTTATCGACACAGACATCTTCATCGGCTACCGAGCGTTCCCACAGTCGCACTGCGCCCTCCCGGGGCCACATCCAAGTGATCTCTTATCAATGTGATGTTTCCCTACCTACCTCTAACCGAACCTACCCTTTTATGTTCATTGTATTGCAATTGTTTCAAGTAGGAATTTTATTTTGCACTGCTTCTATTGAAAATCTGAAATATGAATTCTCATTCAATGTGTGTTATTATTTACTTTCTCCCCTAGGTTTCACGAAAATCTTTAAAAAAAATATTTTTTAATAATAAAGATTTTATTTAAAAAACTAATTTTATCTTAAGTTTTTATTTTATTTTATAAACAATACAGTGGTGTAACCAGAATTTTTAAAGAAGGAACCATTATTTAATTAAAAGTATATATCATAAATATACTTCATAAAGAAATAACGCTACTTACACTATTGCGAAGGGGGAGGGGGTTATTGTTTACGCCACTATTATAATGACACTTTTTGGTTCAATTATCAATTTTTATTGCTAGAAAAATAGTTATTAAAATGTATTAGGTTTCTTAGGAGGAAGATACCAGTTGAGCATCTTGGGGACCCACAATAAGATGTGGGACCATAGTATTAATACAGGGTCTTGAAAAAATTAATAAATTAAATCTATTGTAAATGTGTAATATAATTAATGTTTAAATTTTTAAACGTGCACTTTGTCACATTTTTTATTCAGAAAATATATATTGTCCATTTTGTTTCAGCATGAGTCTATATATTGAAATTTACAAATATTTTTAAGATTAATAAAAAATTGTAATATATGCATGAAAACGATAAAATTTGCATAAAAATAAGTAAATAAAATAAAAGTTCCTAAGATCTACGAATGTCTAAAAACGGCTCTACATTAATGATCTAAAACAGATATATACTCGAACATAAATAATCTAGGTATTATTTAATTCTTTATAATTTTATCTTATAGAGAAATTAAACCCAATGACATGGTAGTTTAAATTAAGACAAAAAAAAACACGTACTCGTATGCAGCACATATGTACACATATTTACATGAGTGTAACTTGTTTGTGTTGCGATAGGTGATTTGAATGCCCGAAGATGTGGTGTGCAAAACATTATTTGACGTGTAATGATTATGATAAAAGTCAGTATACATCAATAAATGACTGTCAGTGCACTTTATGGCAATTATTATATGTTGTGCATTACTGATAATCGAATATATATTATTTATTTATTGACAATAAATACAATTAAATAGTTTTAGTGTTTTCTCATAAATTGTTACTTTAAAAAAAAAAATTATAAATAACATTTAAATTATTTTTGCTACACTATATAAAACATAATAAAACTAAAGGTTGTAAAATAACTTGCTATTTTTAAGTTGAAATATTTTTCAGTGAGGCGGTCGATTTTACTGAAATTTGACATGAATGCTCATGGTACTTAAAAATCTTAAAATAATTAAAAATCATTTATCGTTTATTTTTTAATACCTATAACATTGATTGTAATATTATCATAAACAACATTGTTCAGATACCTATAAGGTACCTACCTATATATTTTCTTTAATATATACATATTATTTCTTATTATAATTGAATATAGATTAAAGATATATTGATATATGTACACATACATAGAGATGAGAAACGAATATATACTGAAAATATATTGTATTTGTACGTATACTATACATACTCGTACCTATTTGTACATACAATGTGATTTTTATGGTTAGTAAACCTTATTTCAAGGCTCGCAGGGCTTTAAATGTAATGAAATTTATTATATTTTATGTGTAGATTAAGTTGTATATAGGCAAATAAATAATGATAATTTTAAAATAAAACATTTTGCTGTCTCATTTTTATTGTGCAGTTATAAATTAGTCAAGGTAGTCGTTTTACATACATAAATACAGTGGCGTAGCTAGGGTTTATCAAAATCAGTCCACGTTCAGGGCACCGTACCTAATGGGTCACAAAAACATTATTTGGATGAAAAAGTGAAATGACGAGTAAAAAAAAGTAATCAAAAATAGTAGGGGGTCGCAAAAGTGAGGTTAGCAGGTACCAAAATGAGGTGACAACCAAAAAAAGATATTCAGTAGTGTATTTAACTAAATTTTAAAATATATTATAAATTGTGCGTATATGCATGTATATACAGGATCCTCCAATAGTGCGTCCGGCATTGTTTTACGCCCAAACTTTTGAAGATAGGGTTTTAGGATAAAAAATTTATTATATATATCGAACCGTAAAGAATTTCAGGAAAATATTTTCAACCCCCTAAAACCGCTCCTTGGAGGGTAGTTTGAGGGGTACATGCCCGTTTCTCAGCAAAATCAAATGTAATGGTATATCAAAAAGTACATATTTGTAAAGATCATAAAAAATAAGTAACTTTTATAAAACAAAAACTTTCATACTTTCAATTGTTTAAAAAATATGGCGACTTGTTCTCAAATTTTAGGGTTTTACTAAAAGTGCTCTAATTTCGTTAAATATTAATGGAATTTTATTATTTTTTCAAATTTAGAAAGTAGAAATAATTAACTTTGTAAAGATGTATGACTATTTGTGATTTTGATGGTTTAAAGTGTCATACGCGATATATCAAAAATTCAAAAGTTTAACTAGGGATAATCCGAAATTTTCAAATACAACGGTATATCAATTAGTACTTTTTCTTAAAAAGGATATGTAAATAAACAACTTTTATTAAGAAAATTTAAAATTTAAAATTATAATTTTAAAATTGAAAACTGAAAATTAAAATTTTTAATTTTAAATTTTTTTATCAAAAGTTGTTTATTTACATATCTTCTTTAAGAAAAAGTACTAATTGATATACCACTGTATTTAAAAATTTTGAATTATCCCTAATTGAACTGAATTTTTGGTATATCGAGTATGACACTTTAAACTATTAAAATCTCAAATAATGATACATCTTTACAAAGTTCATTATTTCTTCTTTCTGAATTTGAAAAAATAATAAAATTCCATTAATATTTAGCGAAATTAGAGCACTTTTAGTAAAACCCTAAAATTTGCGAAAAAGTCGCCATATTTTTTAAACAATTGAAAGTATAAAAAATTTTGTTAAAATTTTCTTATTTTTTTATGATCTTTACAAATATGTACTTTTTGATATACCATTCCATTTGATTTTACTGGGAAACGGGCATGTACCCCTCAAACTACCCCCCAAGGAGCGGTTTTAGGGGGCTGAAAATATTTTCCTGAAATTCTTTAGGGTCGATATATATAGTAAATTTTTTACTCTAAAACTCTATCTTCAATAGTTTGGGCGTAAAACAATGCCGGACGCACTATTGGAGGACCCTGTATAATAGATACTTGCATTTTTAGTAGCTTTCCAAAATAATGCCGAAAAAACGCTTAAAACAATATTTTTCTATTCAAATGAAAATTTTCAATCTAAATCAATCGATAGGGATCCTCTTTTCTGACGTTTTAAATAGGTATGTTTATTTATAATATTAATATGGATTTACTATAATTATTATATATAAAGTAAATAATGTGAAAATTAAAATAAATAAAACTGAATAAAGAAGAGTAAACAATGTAATATTTATATTGATCATTTAAATACTATCGTCGTGTCGTTATGAATTACGACTATTTTATTTTAATCAAGTAACCACATAATAATTATAATATATACGACATATTAATTAATATTTCAATTAAAAAGCTAAATATAAATATGGCAGCGATTTGTCCCGATACTCAACATCGTGTACATTCGTAATTTCTCTCAAACTCCAATATGTGGTAAAGCGCGGCGGCAGTATGTGGAAAGATAAGCGTTCATTTAATAGATTATCCGCGCTGTTTATCTGACAAAGGCTGTAATTGGCTCACAAAGGCTGCTGAATAGCAGGACGACTGTTTGCTCGCGACTGCCAGACAGGAGGATGGGAATAAGGAGGGAAGGGGGTTGTGCTGTTGCTCGGATTATCGACTCGTTCAGAATGTGTTAATGAGTTTTTTATTTCTTTAATTATTTTTATAAAATATTTATAAATATATGGGAGCGAAATTAGCTTTGTTTGTATCAATCACTAATTTGTAAAAATTTTAAAATGTAATAGAGTTTGTTGCTATTTAAACAAAAAAACACCGTGTTGCTATGTTTTGTCACTTTGGCTTAAACACGACATAAGATCAACAACGATATAACGACAGTATTGGTAATAGGCATGAAATGATGACTAATTTAAAAAAAACTATGTACCTAATAATCTTGTAAGAGGAATTGATATTTGTCTCAATCACTTTGACGTTTACAGATGCGTGACGTCATTCTCTCTGATTGGTGTTTCATTTAACGTGGTGGATTGATATATTTTGCATTTTTATTTTGACAAAAATTATATTAATCTCGCTTTTAATATAAAAATAAATAGATTTTTAAGAATCTTTTTAACTTATTTCATTATTTAAAATCATAATTTCAATGATACTTTGTTACTGGCATCATGCCTATTCAACCGTTTGATATAACGACGGCGAGAGGGGCCCCCACCAGCGTGCCGACATTACCGTTAATTGGTGAATTTAAATTTCGCGCATATATAGCATATGGTCGTATTATGGTGGGGATAGGGGATGATCGCTGTATATAATATAAACGGTGGTCCCGTCATTGTATCAAGCGGTCGTTAAATCAAAGGTAGTTATATCAAGCGGTGAGTATACATAGTTGTAATTCTCAAGCACAGTGCTTACCCCTTTTAAGAGTTAAGTAAACACTGCTCTATAGCAAATTAATAATTTTTTCTTTGTAATTGAATACGGTACGATAAAGTAGCATTAGTAATATTATATATTTTTACCCCCTCTTCCCCTATATGCGATTACCAAATACTGAAGTTTACCGTTACCGTCAGGAAGTTAGCGCGGACTTGTGAAGTAGGTACAACAAAAATTTTTAGCTCAAAAAATTGCTCACTTTAATTGTTGTAAAACTGCATTAATAAGTATGCAATATGGCAATGTTTTGTATAGGTATGCTATATTGCATACTTATTAATGCAGTTTTACAACAATTAAAGTGAGAAATTTAAATTTAAATTTTGACTTAAAAATATTGATAATTTTGAAAAACTAAGTAGAGAGCATTTTGGAGCAATTTGGGAGCAATTGTTTGACCATAAGAAATATTACGAAAAACGATTAGTTTTGAAAAATGTCATATTATGATTTTTTGTTTTCTTGTATAGTTAATAACTTGTTTAAATTTTTTTAGAGTTGGAGCAATTTCAGATACATGAGGAGCAATTTTTTGACCTATACAAAACATCGCCATATTGCATACTTATTAATGCAGTTTTACAACAATTAAAGTGAGAAATTTTAATTTCAATTTTGACTTAAAAATATTGATAATTTTGAAAAACTAAGTAGAGAGCATTTTGGAACAATTTGGGAGCAATTGATTGACCATAAGAATTATTACAAAAAACGATTAGTTTTTGAAAAATACCATATAACAATTATTTTTTTGTTTAGTTAATAACATAAGTTTAAATTTTTTTAGAGTTGGAGTAATTTCAGATACATGAGGAGCAATTAAGGAGCAATTTTTTGAGCTAAACATGTTTGTTGTTTTCCACAAGTCCGCACTAACTTCCTGACGGTCTGAAGTTTGCGTTTTTACGTAAAATCATGGATAAAATGATCCATATTTATTAAACAGTGAGAATCCTACCCCTCTTATGATCCTGTACCTATGCTGTTTGGCATGGTTGTTATCAGAGAATAGCTCTTTACTGATAACATGAGTACACACGAGCTCGCTATTCGGACGGGAGCTACTGATAGCTGCTAATTAACGAGAAGCGGTAGGAGGTGGGGAGTGTTAGGCGGCACAACACACTTTCCCAACGAATGTGTGTATGTATGTGTGTTTGGAAAATGCAATGCTGTTTCTTTGCGCTTGGTTCTTACACAAACGTTCTCTTTAATTGGTGTTTTTCTATTATACGAAAAGAAATATAAAATAGGGCTCCACATGAGACTAGATTAGAGTCAGGTAATTCTCGTATCGTCTCAGTTTTTGTAACTATGGTGTCTCGTTTACAAGTAAAAAAAATTAATCGAAATCTTCAAAAAAATCCTCAGGTTATTAGGTTACCGTTATTATATACGTTTTTTTTGGTCTTCACAAATTAAAAATTTCCCAATATACCCATTAAATAAAAGGACACAAAAATGCTTAGCTTAAATTATCGTGGGGCCTGCTATTAGTAATTAATAATTCAAAATTGACAAATTGACCGCCATATAAGCATCGCCATTTTAAATTTATAAATTTTGACAAAATAATAGTAATTTGCGACTCAGAAAACCCCCAGATACCGATTTTGAGTTGATTAAATGGTATTTCGATCCAAGATGAACTAACACCGCTTTCGAAATAAACCCGTTTGCAATTTCGTTAATCATCAAAACTTTAATTGTCAAAATATTAGAGATTTTTAATTATTTTGAGTATAGATTGTTTCAAAAACTGTTAAATTATTATTTTATTTTCACCTTTTGAGTGGTGTATTTTCGAGGTCCATGGTCAAATTCTGATCAAATTTATATAAGACCCCCTCGAAAAAATATCGTTCAAATCGGAGTTACGCCTGAATATATGTACATAAATTTATTTATTTTTTAAGTAAGACAAAAATGTTTTAGATAAAAAAAGGCGAGTATGTTATTATCTATAATTTATTACTCAGAAATTTTTTCCAACACTTGATTTAGCTAGAAATTAAAAAAAAATACTTAGAATAACTCGCACTGTTTAATCTCAGTATTACGTATAAGAAAGACCCATGGTACCTATGGTAAACACGTATGTACACTTTTCTGAGGTCCATGGTGAAATTCTGATGAAAATATCGGGAGTATACACTTTCAAACAAACAAAAATCGTCCAAATCGGTACATTTTTGTCGGAGATATGCCCAAACAGTATAAAAATATATACTGTCGAATTGAGAACCTCCTCCTTTTTTGAAATCGGTTAAAAATAAGATAATATTAACTTGTAATCATGAGTCAAAATAGTATCATTTATCTATATACAAAAACAACTTATCAACACATACCCTTTACTGCCTACTCACCAATAAAAATATGTAAATGTAATTACATTACATATCATTAGATTTGAAGCACCACGTGACCCTGTAGGCACCAGGTGACGCTATCATGTTCAAACCCTCGGCAAAGCATCGCGTGCGGATTCTATAATGAAATATGTGTGAAACATTTAGACCCTATTCCGACTTTTGTTTCTAAATAAAAATACAAAATACATCGGGAGGGATGATACTGGATCGTAAGTGATTTATTGATTGTAAATAAGAGAGACAGCTTTATACAATCGTATGTATTTGTAAGAGATGTATAGGTGTGTTATTTTGTATTTATTTATGGCAGTTCGAGTGGTGTGAATTTTTCTTATTAGAGGTTGGATATTGTACTAATTAGGCGTAAAGTTAAATTTTATTACTATTGCTGTGTTTAGTGTTAATTATTATTTATTAACTGTGAGAAATGTGATATCTTTAAATTATAATGTTAAAATATGGAATGCAATTACATTCTATAAAATAATTACTAGATAATTTTCTACATAATATTTGAAAAATAATATATACGGCTGTTCGAAGTTCGAATGATATTTTAAATATATAAAAATTATAAAATGAACACTTCACAAAATTACATGAAAATATACAGTGTGGTCCCGAAAAAAATGTATAATAAATGATATATAGTACATTAATGGAATAATCAATTTATTTTTACCTTATTTTATTCCAATTAAATAGATCTATTCAGTGATACAATATTAAAAAAAAACAATAGCTTAAACTACGCACCACCTAAAGCATCCGAAAAATTTAAATATTTTATGCAGACTGTCTTAACAAATTTAAAGTTACAAAACTAAATATTCGTAAATGGAACATCATATATTTTTGTATATGAGTCAATTAGAAAAAATAAATTTTTTGATGATTTTTGTTCGATAATTTATTATATTTTAAGGTAAGGGGGGATGCAAAAAATAATATAACTACTTGAATTTGCACCCAACTTAAGTTCATAGAATGCAAACAAACAAAACCATAATTCATAATCGTAATTTTTCACATCGATTTAATTTATGCAGGCGTATGTAACTTTTGTAAAAATTATGCTAATTGTTGTTGTATTGAAAGTATATCGGAAGGGTAGACCTTCCGCGCCCTCTGTTAACAGTTGTTAGTGTTGATGTTAAGTTATTAAGCACACTGCAATATATCACACTTGGTCGATTAGTTACCATGCATAAAGTGATAAATTATTATATATTCAAAACTATAATAGTACTGTGTTGCAAGTATTCAAATAGAAATCTATGTATGTAAATATATTTAAAATTAAATTATACGAGACCGAACATGTACTTTTTTCCTTTCCGATATTTTTGAACTATGCTAATATAAAATATATATCTGGATACGAATAACTTCTTCGTCTTCATTACAATCTCTCTCTCTTATACTTGTCGCATTTTAAAATTAGTTAGGCATATATATGATGTGGTCTTTCAATTTTTATATATCTTGAGTTAAAATGTTAATAATGAATCATAAACTCCCATTCAAAAAAATGCTATACGCTACTGATTTAAATCAATTTGCATATGAACAGTTAACAAAAATGATAATTTATTGTTACACATTGATCAGAAAATAGGTACATGTATTATAATTTTAAAGCATAGGTACGTATATTTTTTCATCTATTGTATTTGAAAATATGATTTACTGCAAATAATACCAACGAAATAAATTCTAATGAATAATAATTATAATAAACATTTATTATAAATGGATAATATACCCCTGTTTTAGAGGGTAGATATGTAATAGAGTTATTGAGTATTAAGAACACCTTAGATTAGGAAAGTTAATGGATACAGAACTAACGACCTAGTCCATTACACGAAACTGTTACCAAAACTTGATGGAGGCCATTTTTCCCGAAAAAAAGGATTACATTGTTTTTATCGACATTTTTTTCTTGTAAATTATTTTAATATTAAAATTTTTAAATGTTTCGCTTAGATTTATTCCGTAAGTTAGGCCGTATTTACTAGAAAGTAGAAAGTAATAGAAGACTATCTATAATTAATTCGACATCTATGAACTTCTTATAGAAATAAGAAAAATATAAATTCAGTTAATATAAACTAACGATATAAATTTGAAAAGTTTCATAATAGTAAAATATACATTATATCATTATTGAAATCGAAATATATGAGCAGATAAAATCTTGCTTTATTGCCTTTAAATTGGACGATATATGGTTTGTTAAGTATAAGTGACTTACCGACAACTTACCCTACCCTATGTCACAGAGGGTTCGACTTTAATAATAAAGAATATCATAGAAATCTGTAACTATCGAATCTTTTGTTCCTCTCAAGTAGTTTCTACTTTTATGAAATCGATTTTTATCTTTACATTATATTCTTTGAATTATTTTTCACTGTGGAAACTTTGAAGTAATAGATTTGAAGATTACATATGTTTCTTTTGGACACGAAGGGAGATTTCATACTTTAAAGTTCGATTTAGAATCATTCAATGAAGTATAATATACATCTGGCCTCTGGGATTTTATTCACCCTAAACAAAAATATTTATTTTCTTATTAACTTTTCGTAATTATTTTTTTGTTTTAAATTTTCCAGAGAAGGAAAATGACTGTTCTTAATCTCAAAATTTTTACCAAAGTCTACGTTTAGAGACCTCCCAAACTCCCAAACTACTATTTTTTAATGATGCCTGTATTAAATTACATTCTATAAATTCTAATTCCAATAAACTATTTTGTATGTTCGATTTAAGATAAAAATATATTGAATTATTCAAAAGAGGACTTGTATATAGGTTGTATATAACTGTAGTCATATCTGCCTTATTTATATAGTATATAATATTATATAGTATATATATTATTTGATAATAAGTTATATGTAACAACAATACGTGTTTATTTATTTGTAATGTATTCATTAATTTAATTTTCAAAATGAAAGCGGAACAGCAACATATTTATCATTTTACCCGTATTTGTTTAATGTGCAGTTAACTAAATTATAGATGTACATATCTGTCAAGTTAATAGCGTGCCATAAAAAAGAAAACTATTCACATTAAAATAATTACAATCTAAATTACTCAGAAAATGTATTTCAATTGTTTTATGACGCATCATGGTATTATAGCAGCTTTAATTTATAAATTGCAATTTTTATTATTAGACAAAAATAATTGTCTGATTGATTTTAACATTAATGGGTCATTCTTAAAGGGTCGATTGCATTGAGCGAGTTTACTAGCTACTAGCCGGCGAATTCACTTGCTGCTAGTAAACTCGCCCAGTCTAATCATGTTCACTAGCTAACTAGCAGATTGTAAATAATCTGCTACAAATGTTGAAGGCCGGCTACTTTACTCACTACTCGCTGGCGTGTGGGCTTGTTAGCTAGTAAACTGGTCGTGTATCACCATAGTTGCTAGTGAACTAGGTGCGAGTGTCCCGGTGGTTCCTATTCACAACACGTGGTTTAAAATTTTAAACTCGCTAACTAGTTGAATACAGAGCGAGTGGAATGTTTTGTGTGTCATCATCACTATCACACTAGCTGACTCACCCGCTTCTTAACTCGCCGGCTTGTAGCTAATAAACTCGCTCAATATAATCGAGCCTTAAGTAAAACTTTTACCTTTTTTCTGTTTAAATATTAATAGTTTGGTATGAAATTATATTCTTAAGAAGTATAAATAGTCATACTTTTAATATTTAAGTAAATTTTTTGTACATTATGAGATAATTATAAACAGAAAACGTTTGCTTTACTTTGTTTTTATTTTTTCTGTAATCGTTAGTAATAAAAGCAGACAGATATTTGTTCTATTAAAAAAAAACAATTCTTTAACATACGACGAATATATTTTAATAATAGAAATATTGGTAATGAATATGTGTATCTATAGAGGCTGCGTAATAGCCTCAACTTTTGTACGTTCTATAATAACTTAAATAAAACATAAAAAACCTCATCAACTTTGTCTGATCCGTCAGCAATAAAACACATATCATTTGTAAAGACTTGAAAGCTCACCTTTGGCTTCAAACACAACAACTTGCAGTGGCGTACACCTGTTCACCTTCCAATCTATTCATCAACGAGATAAAGATAAATCGTATAAAAGACAAGATAAAGGGTATTATACCAGCTCTTTTGTTTAACGTTCCCCTGCACTTGGACCACCAATCGTCCGTGTTGTAAATTATATTCGTTTAGAATCTCGACTGTGTCTTGATTTTAAGTGCTTTTCTTTATACTCTATGGATTATTATTTTATCCCGTAAGTTTGATGCATTTAAATATGCAGGACAGGTCTAAGAAATTTTAATGTACCTACATATTATTACATATATACCATAGGCAATCTGTCATCAGATTAACGTAATGTTCATCCCACGATCAAACCTACGAATTTTATTATATTTTTAAAAGACGAGATAATTTTGTTAAAATTTATTATTCTGTGTATTTATGTTTAAGTACGTCATATATTTTTTCCGAAAACCGGAACAGAAAAAAATGTATTGAATGAAGAGAAATAAAATTGGAGCTTTGATTCATAATTTAAGTTCCTAGTATAAACTTTTTTAAGAAATGCCTTATATAACTTGATTTTTATCTCATTTCAAAGTATAGTTAACAAAATTATTTCTGTCTTTCGTTTTGAATTCATTTTATTTACCGGAACAAAATGATCAGGACTTCTGGACGTATCTTTAGACCATAATAACTCTCGGTCACTTTGTTTTTTGTTAACATTATAGGAAAATGTACAAAGATATTACATAAATCAAGGGATCTAAATAATTATTGAAAAAAATCAATGTAATCTGGGATTATATTAGTTGGGGACATTTTCAAATTTATTTAAAGGTTTCTCGAACTTTAAAGCTCTTCAAGAAATTGTTGTCATTCAAATTTTTTTCAAAATCTTCATATGTGAATGTAAAATGTTAGTGTAGATTTATTGGCGAAACTTATTTTATTCTGATATGTATGTAGTTCATAGCAAATTATATTCGTTTAGAATCTCAATATTGTTTTTTTTTTAATCAGTTTTAGAGAACCCAGTTGATAATAAATTGAGAAGACGTCAATTATTTAAGTTTATGGCCAAAAAATAGATAGACAGACACTTGCAAATCATCATCAATGTTACTAAATAAACAAATAACAAAACTAAACTTGAATATGATCGGGATGAGGTTAGCTACGCGTGCAGTAGCACAAAGGGAAGGTAACCTAATACATATTCCGCTCACTACGTCGGCTGCGTCCATTGTGAACGTCCTATTCAGCGTACAAAAGAGTCTACTACATCTTTATTGAGAACTCAATTAAAATAAAAAAACAAATGTTTAAACGTATATACATTTACTTTTTGTTTTCATATACTGCGAGTAAGGGTAGCTTCCTGGGTGGGATCAAGTTTTATAGGGTGGATTATAAGTGGATAATTACTTGTCGATTATAAATTATAGCTAATTGCTGGATATTTGTTGTAGACATTTGGTCTAACATTGTATTTTTAATTTTTAGTCTTCTTCGTTTCCATATTTTGCTTTATTTATTATTATATTTTAATTTAAAAAAACAATGCTTTCGTTAAGCTCAGTTTTCTTCTTCACCAATATAGATAATATTTAGTTGAGTCATAAGCTAAAAAAGGGTGGAGATTATATGAACTATTTTGAAATCAAAACAATTACATCGTTTCACAAAGAAATGTTCAAGTATATTGATCTATCGGAATTTAGAATCCAAGATTTGGTAACAGCAAATATTTCCTTCACAGCAGTGGGATCATTTGGGACTTTATATATACATAATATTATATAGATTATATGTTTGATAGATATTAGGCAAGACTAGGCATCTTCCAACAATATTTATAATTAGTAACTATACAAAAAACTATCCAATTGCATTTGTTTTGGATCAGCCTGTATATCTTAGAACAAAATTTTATTTTAACAATCAAAAGACGTAGAAAAATTATGATACTTGCTCTTCAGATGCAAAATAAAAATAAATAAGTATGTTTAAGTATTTTTTTCTAATTTAAAACCTATTCTTTCTTATATGCAGAATGTAGGTATAACATATTTATTCTGAAAGCTTTAATATTTAATAAAAATGCACTGCGTAAATGCATATGTGATACAAACATATGTATTCCACAATTCCACCTATATATAGTCTAATGAACTGTATTGATTTTAAAAATAAATCGGTGTCGTCTATGTATTGTTTTGACAACTACGAAGTTGGAACTGTACTTTCGGTATCGGTCGTTTACACTTTGACAGATGCTCTCGATTTTCGCTCGAGAAAACACCTGCGAAAATTATGCTGGTACTGCAAATCATTAATTCTTCATTTCGCTGTAAAACAAGTGGATATTATTATAATAACATGATTTTCACAATTTGCATTTTTACCAGTACTTGCGCAATTTGAATAATGTAATTTTTTGTAATTAATTATGTACAAACTTTTGTTTGATTTTATTATTCGAATTTAGTTTCCAACATTGGTAAAAAATCATTCCATCAACGCAGAAGATTACCTCCTTTTTAAAAAATAGATAAGAATAATAACAAAAAGAAAACTTTTCTTAGTTTTTGTTTATATGTTATATCTTTCATATAAAAATGCACACAGTGAATTTAGATAAAATCCACTGTGACGTTTTTGGGTTCATCTTTTTGACAAATGATATAAATACCATTAAAGAAACCCCCCAAAGAGCGCAGTATTGTGTCACATTAACCACTGCTTGCCACCTAAGTTGTGTTGATTTATTTTTCGGATAAAAAATACGTTTCTAAAAAATGTATCTACTATTTTATATTATAAAAATAATTTTGCTACTAGGAACTGGCACGTATTTTAATCAATTATTATAAATTACAATTTTTTATATGTAGTGTAGTTACCTACCTACTTTAATCGAAACAAATTATTTTTTCTTATAAATTCTTTAGAATATTTATATAGAAATATTATACAATTTATTCCAAGAAAAAGCTTTATTATTATGTTATATTATTATTTATTATAATTATTTTATTTTAATTTTGCGTTGTTAAATCTACAATTTTATGATTTAATTTACGTCCCTAGATATGATACATTTTTCATTTAAACTCGAGATAAAACATAAAACTCACACTACAATAAAATTAAATAATTTTTCAATGCATGTTCGTAGCAATTAAAATGTTATGAAAACCAAAGATTTAACATCAAAATACTAAAAAAGTATCTTAGCGATAGCAAGTATAACGTGTAATTTGCAAAAATATCGCACTATAACCCTCCAGCAACGCCGGGCAGATCAGTGTATAATAAAATTTAATAAAAAAATTAACTATACATTACAAGTTAATTTATGTGATCTTTTTATTTATAAATAAATAAATATCAAATTAAATACATAGATATATTTTAAATTATAAATATTATTTATATGTTGAACTTTTCCTCTGCAATGAACTTAATATATGCTTCATGAAACTTACTTTATAATGCATTTGACAAAATTGCATAAGTAATTCATATTTTTATTGTTCTTCATTTGTTTGTGACATAAAAATAAAAACTATAATAAAACGACAGTTCAACTTTGTGGTTATTCTCCACAGTAGGTATGTTACTGTTGTAAACGAGTTAACTCTTTCACAGACAAACGTTTTAAAATATTGTTATATGAAAAAATATTTTTAAAAATAACGTATGCATAAATATACGTATCTACTTATTAAACTTATAAGTAATTTACCTTTCTATACAAAAAATAAAAAACAGTGATTGATTTTAATTATATAGGTATACGATTTATTAATAATCAAATCCAGCCTGGTGTACCAGCTTCAAAAGAACTATTCTTATGTTATCCCAGTAATTGAGAAAATAATTAAACGGAATGAAATACCATTCTGTTCTATTCCGGAATCTGAACGTAAAAGATATACCAAATTTTCAATCTGAATGACGTTTACCGGATTCAGACGGAATCAATAATGAAAATTGAAAACTAATAAATCGGTTGGCAATGTAAATTGGCAGCATTGCAAACTTCTTCAGACTGCTTGGACGTAATAAACAATAATTGGACGTAATTAAATTATTGGCGGTGAATACGGAATTTTACAGAAACCGGAATGAAACGTCAAAATTTGATTCATTTTGATTTGTTTTTCAATTACTGGGATCAAATTACAAAAGCCAAATGCATATTCTGAAATATAGTTAAATAATATGCCATTTAAAACAATAATTGTATATAGGTACTTCATAAAAAATACATGTGTAAGTGTGCAGAAAGGGTCGAGGCTGCAGACGACAGTTGTAGAAGAAATAAAATATCTGCAATGCTCGTATCATTTTAAACAGTAACACTTAAACAACCACAAATGATAGAAATAATTGTGTATTATTATGACATGGTTACTGAATGCTATACTTGCTTTCAACATGTGTAAAACCGAAAATAAAATCAATAAAAATATAAAAAAAATTGTAACAGGCATTACATGTAATGACGTGTTTTCCAGTACTGCTCTTGATATTATAGAATTTAAAAAATATATTTCTTGGTACATAAATCGACTAGAGATTATTTTAAAGTAATTTTAACTGTTTAATTTGAGACAAAACAAATGATTTTTATTTATTTTTTGATGACTACTAAAAAAGCTTATTGACTCACCACCCGAACTCTCAGGCAAGAGCCCTGTCAGCCCTTCCCCTTTGTGGGGCCATGCATACAACTATATTCATTAGTTGTATGCGATAAACTTTATTTTTTTTGGAATCCAAATTTTAATTTACCAGTTATCACTGATAGGTATTCTATTATTTTGCTATATAGAGCCAATATAATATAAGGCAAATCTCAATTCGAATTTTAAATAAGTCAAATTATCGACCACCCGAGTATCAGTGGTCAATTTCCATAAACGTTTCGTCAAAGTATAATGTTTGTTGGTCGTCATGTTTCGAACAATGACACTTCCATAATAATTATTATGTTAAGCTCATAAGCGGACACGTGTATGTTTACATCTGCTTTGTTTTTATAATAGAAGTGTAGATAGGTGTATGTGTGTTATCAATGGATTGTCAAAGGTGCTCCAGGTGCATTAACTCAGGCTAAACGGTGTCCCGTGGCAAACGCGTGCACTAGATGTACGATTACCATACCATAGGGGTGGTATCTACACCTATAACTATGGATATTCTGATAAATAAGTAAATATATAAATTATATGTATAGAAAGTGACTTGTGTATTTGTGATGGCAGGGTGGGATTATATATAAAGTAAAACAATGCAAAAACGGATCACAAATTAAGTATTAATATTATTTTTATATAAATCGTTATGTCACAACTAATATTATTAAAAAAATTAAGGAATGATATAGAACTATAATATTGTCGATTTATAAGGACTATTAAAACCCTGATTACGGTTCTGCGTGTAATAAAATATTATTTTTTCATTTTAAAATTTTTAAAGCAATATCTGACAAGAGTAGATACCTGAATAGAAAATAAATGAATTGATCTATAACTTACCTATGATTTTTACACAAGTGAAGATTTAAGAAAGTGTAATTAATTAACTACTGAAGCAAATTATCTTTTATAATATTGATTATTTCGAATGATTTTTTGGAAAGTTATTTTTTCTTTCAACTTAATCGACTCTTCTAATATATTATATACTTTGTAGACTTTCCTGGCCGTTGTCTACAGTCTACATTAGCCTATTTTATTACTTGACGTTTCAACTCTCGTGCCAGAGTTTTCTTCAGAAGTAATTCTGAGAAACTTTTGAAGAAGATTATGGCATGAGAGCTAACATTTCGGGCTGTTGTCCACGTTGTCGTATTCTTACACTTGACGTTTCAGAATCACTTATGAAGAAGACTCCGTCCGACATGAGAGTCGAAACGTTTATTACGTTATTATTAACATTTCGGGCTGTTGTCCACGTTGTCGTATTCTTACACTTGACGTTTTAGAATCACTTCTGAAGAAGACTCCGTCCGACATGAGAGTCGAAACGTAAGAATACGGCAACGTGGACAGCAGCCCGAAAAGTTAGTTCCTATGGACAACGGCCACGAAAACCTACAGAAGAAAAATTCCGGTATGAGAGTCGAAACGTCAAGAGGTAAAGAAACGCGACAACGTAGACTGTGGGAATATATGAGTCATTCAGTTGCCGATGTGACCAAGTAAATAACTTACTTGATTAGTGAAATACTTTCTACATACAAAAACAAACCTATATTTATTTATATTCCAACTGATTCATGTGTATTGTGTATGTCTATTAAATTTTCTTTAAACGCGATTAATAAATACTTAAATAACATTTATATAAATTCTATAATCTATAACATCTATAATAATATGAATAAATTTTCTATTGGTTATTTCAGTTGACAGATTCTAATGATTACAATTGCGTTACAGCTGTTTCCTAGAAATTGAAATGTAGTACAGGGTTGATGTAATATGTAGTGCTATCACGTACAACTCATTGTAAATAACATATTACATACATACAAACATATGTAACTACTAACTACACTTATACATATTATCAGGGCCGGTTAAAACTTACAGAACAATGAATAAAATCGTATCTTCGTTGTCGAAAGAACCAACATTTTGATGTTATTTACAGAGAAGAACTGAATATACATAACTACTGCAATGTATACGATATGAAACGTTAACATTAGCTTAATATTCATAATTAAAGACATATTATCAGGGCCGGTTAAAACCTACAGAACAATGAATAACATCGTATCTTTGTTGTTGAAAGAATCAACATTTTGTTGTTAATCGCAGAAAAGAACTTATTATATTTACTGCAATATGTGCGACATGAAATGTTAGCATTAGCTTAATATTCATAATTGAAGACTGCTGGTTTATTTTAATTTAATAAGTCGGTTACATTACAGAAATAATACGTTATACCAATATTTAAAGCTACCTTACGTGTTACACCTACACACATGTTAGTGTATGTTATGTATTTGGATTCAGAAATGTTAAGTAACACCTTGTCATTAGTCATTCAAATGTACTCGGTTGTCCTATTGTCGTCATTGAGTGATTTACATTTATTAATATATGATGAAAAAATATATAAATAAAAACTAATATATCACTATAAGGCAGATGTAGAGTAAATCTGCTTGAAATCCATACAGAACCATATTAAGATTTTTTACATCTTGAATTGACAGGCGATTCTCTTTTAAATAAAATAAAATTATTTTGTCAAAAAATAAAAATAAATACTTTTATTAATAAAGTAAAAGCCGAATAACACAAATGTATGAGTAAAAATTAAATAATATATATGTACATACAGGCCCGGTGACAGGGTACAACTATACTGGGCTTCCGAATTTGGGACCTAGTAGTTTTATTGAAAATTGGGTTTGCTTGTGAATAGCTCAAATTTAACAGTAGTAAACACTGTTTTAAATTATAAAGTGAAAATATTTAATTTTGGTGCCGATAAATTATTTTAAACCACGTAAATAATTTAAAATAAATAAACTAGACAATATATTATATTTATTTCTTTATTACAAAACCTAATTAGCATACATTGCATTTAATTGGTATAAAAGTATAACGTACATTGAAAAAATCGATAATTCCACCTGAACTGTGCAGTAATGTGCCCGCATCTCTGCATAAACTAACGGCGAGATAAAGCTGCGAGTTAACCCCCGTCGCCCCGCGCATTGTCGACCCTTACATAACCGTCGCTGTGGAAATTAATGTTATTGTTATTTATTAACACGCACCAACAACGGATGTCCACTAGTTTATGGATTTTTTTTCTCCTATCTTGTAATAATAATTATTGCGGCACGTGGTTCGTAATAGATATTATAAGTTTTTATGTCGTGTGTGCAATCAATGTCCTTCGAAGATGATACGTACCTAATGTAGATATATATTTTTTTAAATATCTACTTTATTTTTATTTTAATTCGGTTATATATGTGATTAGGGGTGAACTGGCCCTAAGAGATAAAAAAAATCTTCAATTGATTAATTTTTATTAAGGTGGCAAGAGAGAAAGAGAGTTAAATAAATCTCGTCTCGTTTTGGTACAAAAGTCTAGCTTCGAATTTCATTGAAGAAGTCTTTTCGTCTCATTCTTGTCTCGTATATATTTAAGCGAGTCTCGTCTTGTACATGAGAAAAATTGTGATCTCGTTTGAATTTTTTTATAATAAAAATTGTTTCATTGTTTTGTACCTACTTGGGTGTCCCAGATAACTTTTCCAGCATGGGGATCTCAGTATCTATAAGAGATACAGGTTTGGTTAAATGAGATGAATTATTTGTAAGAAAGGGGTGAGTATTACTACACAAAAAAATATTCATAATTCTATGTGGTTTAGGCGGTATACCCAAAAAACTGAAAATTCGGAATTTCTATAAATGGCTATAACTTTTTTGTCAAAGTAGATAGGTATTTTTTGTAGACGGTTTCTCAAAGCACTTTTTTGTGTAGAATCGATTGGTGTATTTAGATTTTTTATATCACTTTTAGTTTCCGAGTTATGAGCTCTAACTTTAGTTTTTCTTATAGACCACCAAGTTGGCTATGGCATATTTGAATTTGTTTTTTACTCTACTTTACAACGATATGTCACATGCCATACTTATTGTAAAAAAAATAATTATAATGTATTTTTTTTAAAGTTAATTGTTTTCAAATAGTCATTTGTTATTTTGATTGTTGTTATTGTGATTTTTGTTTACAATTTTTGTTTTTCATGGCTCACTTAAATGTTTGTAATAAAATACTTAATAAATATCACTGGCATTTAGTACATCAACTTATTTTTGATAATAAGTATGGCATGTGACATATCGTTGTAAAGTAGAGTAAAAAACAAATTCAAATATGCCATAGCCAACTTGGTGGTCTATAAGAAAAACTAAAGCTAGAGCTCATAACTCGGAAACTAAAAGTGATATAAAAAATCTAAATACACCAATCGATTCTACACAAAAAAGTGCTTTGAGAAACCGTCTACAAAAAATACCTATCTACTTTGACAAAAAAGTTATAGCCATTTATAGAAATTCCGAATTTTCAGTTTTTTGGGTATACCGCCTAAACCACATAGAATTATGAATATTTTTTTGTGTAGTAACACTCAACCCTTTCTTACAAATAATTCATCTCATTTAACCAAACCTGTATCTCTTATAGATACTGAGATCCCCATGCTGGAAAAGTTATCTGGGATACCCGGTATGTAATAAACAAAGAAATTTTGAAATATGACGAATCTTGTATATTTTAGTTTAGTTATTCATTAAAAGATTAATATCAAATATTAAATTATATTACTAATTATTATTGATAACAGAACCTTTTGGAGGCTATTGTAATTTCAGACACTGAATCCGATTTGAGGTCAAAATAGCACCTTATCCGATTCATTTTGAAAATAACCTCGAAAAACCCAAATTTTGGACTGTATAAACATTAGGTTTTTGGAGGTTATTTTCAAAATGAATCGAATAAGGTGCAATTTTGATATCAAATTCAGATTTAGCGTCTCAAAATACATAGAAATACAATGATCTTCGAAAAAGCTCCATTCAATTAAGGATGGGGCTATTTGCGCATACTGTATGTGCACGCAATTGGCTATTTGCACATACTGTATGCGCACCCAATTAGCTATTTACACATACCACTAACTTAACGTAAACTAACCTACTCTAATTTAACAACCTAATCTAATTAGATACATAAACAGTTTGTGTAAATAGCCTATTGCATGCACAACATACGGTATGTGCAAATAGCCTCATTCTTCATTTAATGTAAAAAAATACCGGTCGCCAAAAATCACACTGAAATTCATCAAATTCCTCACCGGGATTAGAATTTTTTTTCATCCACAGACAAACAAATAACGGTAAAATAATTCACAGTAAGGATGTTCAGTATAACACGCAAATGCATACAACTGATATTTATCAAAAATACAGTTGTGAAATATGAACCTAAATGTGCAACAATGGCCGGCGCACGCTTCTTCCTCAGCTGTCACGGGGGCCGGTGGTCCGCGCAGGTATAAATCTGTGCAGGAGACCGTCGCGTGTCCGCGTGGGTGGCAATATGCGTGGATCACTTTCAATCATATCTGCGATTGTCGCAGATGTCGTATATCCTTGAATATTTTATCTATTTTTTTAGCGTGAAAAGAAAATACCTAGAAGTTATACCACGGGTTCTTAAACTTTTTTTACCCTTGACCTTTTATATATAAAATAAATTTTTAATGACCCTCTATAGTCTATAGTAATGGGTATATTTTTTAAGTGGCCTATTTTTAATGCAATTCATAGATATTGATACCCTCCCCCAGAATTTTTAGCAATTTACAGTTGAAGAAAAACGGACAGCACTGTCATTACTGAAAAATAATTATTGCAGGTAATATGTACTAATTCTTCCGTACTTTGAGGGTTTTCGATTATACACCTTCGATGAGAAACATTTTTATATCATAAGGAAGGTTAGTAAATACACAGGTTGTACCATAACTCTGGTGGGGTGAGGCATGAGAGGGGAGACCGCGTCATCATGAGGACCCCTCTAACGTTAAAAATAGTTGTCAAACTTTTTTTACTATATAAAGGGTCCTCAGGATGACGCGTTTCGCGGCCGCTGATTGGTCAAAAGTTATGGTACAACATGTTCTTTTACTCACCTTGATCACAAGGTTATTTTTTGTATGTTAAACATGTCATATATTAGAAAAGTGATCAAAACAACAATATTTTTTTAAATGTAATGTTATTACATTTATATTTAAAATTCGTCTACAAGAGCCTCTCAACTTCGTGTACCGAATGTAACAAAAAGTGTTTATACATATATTATAACTGACTCAAAATAGAAGGGTGGTAGCGTTTATATGCTCGATATTCCGTCCGTCTGTCTGTCTTCCACAGACCACCTAGAGATCTCGGGTTTTCGCTAAATGGTAGGTCCGTGGTTCTAGTTTAGCCTATTCTAGGAATTTTCCGGTCATGACCCTCCATCCCGTTACGGACAGGCATAATGTCTATTTTTTATACACAAATTTTCATATATATGGCTTCATGTACCTCGTTGAACTCGGAATTGATTCACGAATCGATTAGTAAGGGTATTTTTTGAGTTGTGTCCATCAAGTGGGTTACGCGGTAACATCGACGTGTGGATTTTGATACATTTTTATCTATGTTCGGCATTACTTCGACAAACATGCACTATTTAGACGATTACAGGGCACTTTTAGAAGAGTTTTGAAGATGTCCACTGTAATGAGTGACGAAACGTTGATCGAAAACACGGCCAAATTGAATTAGCTTACATCCAGAAATTAAAATCCAGATCCAGAACATCGCGAAAACCTCAGAACCAGTTTATATAAGAAGCCCAATTATTGTACGGATAGCAATTTATTTAAAAGAAGAGGGATTATTATTTATTAAAATATTTTAATCAGAACACATTTTAAAATGTGTTTTGATCTGTTCAAACTGCAGTTAAGTATATTTAAATATATCAATTTTTTTCTCAAAAATTGTTTTAACATTATTTTAGAACTAAAGATTAATAATAACTTATCACTTTATGAATACATTTCGCACAATTAGCGCTCCCCTGAATATATTGTTTAATAAGAAATGAATAAATCACCCTATATAAGATTATGTATATAAATTCAGGTAGTCGTTATTAGCGAAAATATTCAAGATCTCACGTACAAGCGTGATTTACTACACAGGACCGTTATTACAAACGTCAAATAATAAACACACACGCTCGCATATTTTACACAAAAAACAACATCACCTTACAATAGAGATTCAACGGTTCCCAAAGCGCGATAGCATCGATTCAAACACTTACAATAATAAAACATAACTTTTATTTTTATATTCGTAACCCCCAAAGGAAAGGGTTGTGCGACTAGGCGTTTACAACAAACACCTTTTCAATGTTATCAGTAACCATAATCTACAAGAGTTAGACACAAGGAAATAATAAAGGAATTTTCTCTAAAGAGATTTTTTTCAAGTTCTTATCGCTTGTCAATAATTCAGTAAATGTTACATTGGTTAGGTGTGATTGATGAAATTGATTGATTATTGGATTTGGAAATAATTTAATTAAGTGGAAGGGATAGGGTTATATTGGAAATACAAAACATTAAATTTATTTATGTCCGGTATCATAAATGGGTTAACAAAATTTGCTAATTAGCAAGCACTCTCAAATGAGGTATTAATTTTGTGATAGTATCTATGGATTTGCTATGGAATTTAGAGCAGTGATACTTCAACGCATTAACACAGTTGGTGACTCTGACGGTACAACATAATTTTCATAACATCACCACTGTTTTAATACCGTTGGTGTTTACATACAACGTGTATGCGAAATTTGTCGAAGTCTTCATGAGACTCCAAGAAAACTGTCATATAAGTTTAATACCTCATTTGAGAGTGCTTGCTAGCTAGCAAGGTTAGTAAATACACAGGTTGTACCATAGGTAACTCTGGTGGAGTGAGGCATGAGAGGGGAGACCGCGTCATCATGAGGAATCCTCTAACGTTAAAAATAGTTGTCAAACTTTTTTTACTATATAAAGGTTCCTCAGGATGACGTAATTTCGCACGGACGCTGATTGGTCTAAAATTATGGTACATGTTCATTTACTAACTTTGGCTAGCTAGCAAATTTATGATACCGGACATTAATGTTCTATGATTGGAACCTTTATTATTAATTGTTAATGCTCTATCGATAAAAATACGTATGAAATTACTATAGTTTTATTAAATATTATCTTTTGTAAAAATAAATATTAATAAACTTGGTTCACATTTGATCGACCCCCTAAATATAGATGTTTTAAATCAGTTTATGTAATTTATTGAATATAAGTATCGATATATTCATTGCAAGAATAGAATATTTAAATGAATCATGACAGATTTATTTTAGTATGTATATATTATATAATAGGTACCGAGCCACCATATTTCACACGCGATTTCCGACCAAATAAATACACATAAAGGAAAAGTTACATAATCTAATTGAACACGTGTTTATTGGTTTGTTAAGAGGAGTAGAGAACCCGCACTTTGCCATTTAATAATTCATAATTGACACGTTTTGAAGATTGACAAAATGAGATATCAGTACAAGATTTTAAATAAGGGTATATGTATACACCAGGGGTTCTCAAATACAATCAACAAGTATGATTTGTCTACAGTTAAAAATAAAACTAATTAAAATGTATCAAACGTTAATATTAATTATTATTTTATTTTTTGTATTACTGTCAGTTCTTTTTGTTCTGATCATTCTTTGGAAAACTAGTACCAATATAATACCAAGATATATTTTATGTGCAAACAATAAAAATTATCTTGAAAGTTCTCATCAATCTGAGTAGACGTTAGACGATTTGTGCTAATTCCGACGATAAGGAAATAGGCCATTTCTTCAACCCTCGGCCTACGGAACCGATGCAAAAACTTATGTCGGGGAAAAGTGTTGATAACGGCAAGTGGCAATTAATGAACACGGGATCAGTTATTTAACACACTTTTTATCAAGAGATAACTAAATACATAACTCAGAAGTAATCTTTCTGATATTCGCATATAACCAATGTATTAATGAAACATTTTGTTTTAAATATATCTAACAATCAGTAAAACGAGCAAAACTTTAATAAAAAATTGTAATTTATAAGTTTCAGATGTACTTGATAAATAAATAAATTGAAAAATTAGTACAATTAAACTAAAATTGATCAAATCAACCACTTTCTTAAATAATTCATAATCTATATATAATTTCTTAGTTTATTAATTTCCTCAAAAAAAAAAAAAAATCACTAGCGATCGTTTTTAAATAAACATAACTGGTCGATTTGAAATACAGTAGAAATCGGTTATAACGACATGGAAAGGATCGGTCATATTGGTCGTAAAAAGCGGATAGTCGTAATAACCGGTAAAAATGCAATTATACACACACAAAAAACTGTATTGACCAAGAAAATCTTGTTTTGTGTATAATGAAAACAATATTTTCTTAATATAAGAAAAGTACTCTTAATCCAACTACATTATTTTTTCGTTCAAGAAGACTATAGTTGATTTAAGAATATATTTCTTATCTTAAGAAAATATTGTTTTCGTTATATACAAAACAAGGTTTACTTGGCTCAAGTAAACCTTTCTACCTGTGTAAGGGATTCAGTTGGACATTTAATTTGAGTCGTTAAAACCGCTACGTCGTATTAACCGATGTCGTTATAACCGGTTTCTACTGTACTTTCATTTTGCATATTTTATAATTTTTACTCCTTAAATTTTATAAATTCATTAAATTTCATTTTTATTTTATTTAATATATTATACACATAAGACGCAACGAGACTATCAGTTATTATATTAGAGACAAGAGATTAGATGCAAAAACCAAGACAAGACTAACCTAACTCTCGTCTCATATACAGCCTCGCATGGAGCTCTATATTAGGTATGCATTTTTTCCAATTCTTAACATATTTCGTTACTGGTTACATTTGCTCTGCTTGTATATGTACATATGTATATTAATATATTTTTTGATAACTGCATAGGATAATAAAACTTATTAAATTTCTCCTATAGGCACCTATATTTTAAATATACTACTTTCTCATGCGAGTAAGTTAATAAAACGGTATATTAAAACCGTTTTATTTGTTATAAAGTGTTAATATCCTGCATAAAAAATATGTTAATACAAAATGTAATAAAAACTTTAAAATCCCATAAAAAAGTAAAATTTGAATAATTCACTATACTATTTATTATAATTTTCTTTTAATACTGTACTTCCAGTAGATTTATGTTTGCATACATTAACAAATCAAATATCAAATAAAACCGATTATGTACATCCGTAGATCACAAACAATAAAATGCTACAAAATACTTTTATGCAAACAAAACTTGAGTGACAAAAACCAAACAATCGAATAAAAAGTAGTAAATTTTATGTTAAACAGTTGACAGATATAAAATAACTATTCAGTTATCATATTCATTATACACCTGAAATTTATTGAGCAATAAAGTTTTCGTCTATGAATACGTAAGTGAATTCTGAGCCCGTAAACAATATTCTTCGTCCTATTATGTAAACATTGTGTGAACTAGAAGCGGACCACCCTTGGTCCGTAGTGATTGTCACTTGGTTTTGGGATGCGTATTGAGTGATGGCTAGACAAAAAAAACGTGTCAAATAGATTTTTATTATCCCCTCTACTAACTCTGTCTAGTTTCGTATATACAAATTTCTTATTTGATTTATATTCGTATGTAGATACACTTATATTTTATGATGTTTGATTTTTGTTACCATGATATTAAACGTTTATCTCTGAATGTATTATTATTTTTCGTATAATATTTTTCTCTTAACTGATGATAGGCCACTCATAAGCATAGAGAGACACATGTCTTTGGGGTAGTTCTTATGCAGTGTTTAAAATGTATTTTAAAATGTATGGGGTTTATTGCACTGATTTAAAAAAAAGACACGATGTTGCTGCTTTGTTTCTTCGGTGTAAACTGTAAACACGGCATTACTTTTTTTTTACTTCATTTTTTATTTAAAAAAAATAACTATAATATTAAATTTCATGGGGTAGCTTGGAAAGGTGGAAAAATTATGTTTAGGTTAGGTTAAAATATAGAAAATCACAATAAATGCATCAAAAATATGTAATTTTTAAATTTGAAAGGTCCAAATTGAGGTCAAGTGGAAAGTATTTATTTTTAGTGGAAACTATTTATATAAAGTGGTATAATTTGTTTTATGTTCAATATATTTGTTTAATGTTGAATTATTAATTTTTCGTGCAGTAAATTTGTTATAAGTGAAAAACGATTAAATAATATTAGATAAATATAGTCGAATAAATATACACATAATAGTATATCACGCCTTATCAAAATTAGTAAGATAATACTCAATTCTACACACACGCGCACAGTCGCCATGCGGAAATAAACTTTTCTTTAGGTTTTGAAGGTATAGTTATAGTACCTACATTCAAAATCTATATACAGTTATCTCGGATACGATTTTTTGTCGGTATACCTACTACAATTAGGGTTGCCATAAGGTCAAGGTGTAAAAAGAGGACAAAGTCATTAAAAAAAGAGGACAGATTTTTAAAATTTAATAAGTGTGAAAAAATGGTGAAAAAAAGAATACTTTTTTTTAACAATTTTGCCAATTTGTTTTTACCTCGAAAACATTTGAAAAATCCCCGGGGAAAAGAGGACGGATGGCAACCCTAACAATACTATTTCTTTCAGAACAGGGATGTAAAATAACGGTATATAGAGAACCATACAATGATCCATAATATTTATTTTGTATTGAAAATATTTTAATTAATTCGAAAATTTTTATGACCTATATACCCCTTCCCTAAAAAAATAATGTATTGTATTATTTATAAAAAAAACAACTTTTCTTTACGTTTTGAAGTTAGTGCAGTCATTATCTGGGACACGATTTTTCGAAGATATTACAATAGGTACTTCTTTCAGAACATGGAAGTAAAATTAAAAACATAACATGTTATACAAGTACATATACATACGTGAACCGAACCAATTTGTAACAATTTAAACGATTTACGAGTCGGTGTTATTAGTGAGTGGAGTGGTGACCAAGCAGCCGATTCCCACACGTTACAAACAAACCATCCCTCCACTTAACACAATAACTTTTGTCTCAGCAGGATGTGATCTCGAATCTTTATACTCCACATTATGAAACAGCACCCCGGTCACTTGTGGTCTTATTACACGCAAACAATGGGGACTCGAACGCCAGATTTTAGATTATTAGTTTTATAAGAGTGTTTCAGTTTGAAACTTGTATGATATTCTCATATAAGGTTTACAAAATATTATTTCAGTTAAGTACTCGTGTATTTTTTAATCACGTCCATTTTCAAATTTGATGTGGAAATATTTAAATATCTAATGATTTACATAATAGAATTTTGATGCCTCGCTATATCGAATAGGTATATGAGAAGCTTTGCGAACGTTTTCATTATTTGGAATATTTAGAAATTTCTAAAGGGCTGCAACAAAATTCAAAACAGGAATATTTTTTTAAATATTACGTTTATGGGTTGAGGGGTGAGGGGGTAGTTTTCGATGGCAGGGGACGACATGTTATCACATTTTTGTTGTTTTGTGTATATTTTTTTCTGCCCAACAATTTATCACAAGGAAAATTCCCTTTCTCTTATTCTCAGGATTCAACACTATGAAAATATTTTGTCCATTTTTTTAAATTGCTATTCATTTGTTTATGTCAACTTTTTTTCATTTGAATAGAAAAATACTATTTTCAGTGCTTTTTCGGTATTATTTTGAAAAAGAAAAAAATATTTATTACATACATAAGTTCGCACAGTTTGCAATACTATTTTATCAAATACCCTATTGCTCAGATTCTCAGATACATTTTCGTAAATTTTTTGACGTATTAAATTAAAATCACGAGAATTATGAAGAAGGATGTGGAGGCTTTAGGGGTTAACCTCCTCCCCCCGAATTTGTCGATATCCATTGCTTAATTTAACAACTGCATGAGATACATAAAAAATAAAAATTACTTTAATTACAAATAACAATTTAAAACCTCTATTTTTTTCTGGGTACGCCACTGAAGGATGTCATTTATGTGTACGTGGAAATGACAGAGCTACACTTATGAACGGGTGCATTTCCTGACTTGCTCGCTATAAAATAATTTTTTTTACGCTTCGAGTTTCAAAATGTTTAAGCGGAGCTCTGGAAAATGAGGACTGTCCGACTTGAAACTGGACGTGTGACATTTAGATAACAATAAACATCTACGAAAATTATAAAAACATTTAGTTTTTAAAGGGAACCCCGAGTTGACGAATAGACCCCGTTATATAAAAAAACCTTTTTTACTGTTAAGTCACAACAAAGCTTGTAGAAGAGTAAAAAATGGCTTTTAGGTATTGTAAAACCACGAAGGAGCTGTCTGAAAAGACGAAGCAGTAGACATGAATACATGAAGATGAAGAAGGTATTGTAATGACTTTTTTTATTTTTTTTTATTTAATAAGAATTTTTTTTGTAATTAGGATTCCAAATATGAATTCTGCTTAGAGCCCTCAACATTTGCTATGCGTCACTTTTTTTAAGAAAAATTAATAAAAATCAATGATCAATATAAATCAATCAACTATTATACTATAGTTCCCACGCTTCCAACAAATATGCGTTTATTAAAATTTGTTTAGTGATTCTTATACATGCATAATCGTATAATGTTACACTTTTTATGTCTACTTCACAAAACAATAGACTCTTATACACGTATAAAATAACAGGACACTTCAATTAATTATTGTTGTTGTTATAATAATGACAAGGTCGACAAGGATACAAAATATAATATAATACATATCTATATATCGCTCTTTATCGTATAATTTTTAGTTACTGATTCACAAAAATATTAGGGGTTGATGTACAGTAAAACATCATTATTGTCCGGATCGCTAGTGTCCGTTCATATAGTTATTTCACCAGCTCTAGTATCAAAATAAACGATAATAAAATAGCTTGTGACAATCAAAAATAGAGTATTCACAAAAAAGAGATAGGGCATGTGTTGGGTAATTGGTTAAACATGAATATAAGAAATATATAAATATGCGTTGGATTATATCTCTACCTTCACTTATGAAAATAAAATTTTACAGAATGCGGTAATACGGTAATATTTGCCCCACCTGGTAAAATATTATTTTGATTTTCTTTCCTCGACATCCGAAGGATAAAGCTATCTTTCTAATTTTACAGAAATTTTATTATGTAATTATCCGCACCTTTATTAAAAATATCAATTCCAAAATATAATTTTTGAATATAAATAATCATTTCAAAAATGTTATAACTCCTCGAAAACACTTAAATCGTTAGTAAAATAAATATTTGACCTAGGTATAGCATGAAATTATTTCTTCATCAATATTCTCTTGCAACGACGACGGCCAGTTAGTACTCGAGTTATTACGTTCTACTTGCGTATAATTTTATCAATGTTGTCTATATAAACGGAAACCTACTTTGAACGCAAAGTTTGTCGTTCGGAACCGCAGAATCCTCTTTATCTTGACGACGTCCTCTATGCCCGCGCCATCTACCGCGGATCCTACTAAACTAGAGGTTTAGCTCGGCAATGATGAATCAGTCAGTTAGGACATATTATTATACATATGTATATGTATATTGTATATAGATTATTTGAACTCCCTTTATGTCTTTACTCAGTGGCGTAACTATAAAAATGGGGACCCTAGACAATTTTTCAGAAGGGGACCCTTGCCAGGGAATTTTTTTACATTATTTAACCCCTCCCCACAATAATATTTATTGCTTAGATTTTTGAAGGAATGTATTTGAGGTATGGATACGGAGATCTTTGAAAAAAAGTGATTTATGTAAAAAAAATATTTTAATGGTACAATACTAAAATGAAAAACAATCAATAACATGCCAAAAAAAGTTTTCAAGATTTTGATATTCAATTTTAAAATAAAATAAAAACGTAAAAATATGAAAGTTAAATAAACGAATATGAATAACTGAAATAGCTTTTTCACTAAAAATTTGTTTTGATCTTTTCGATTCTAAATAAAATCATCGCAATTAAAAAAAATCCTTTACCACTTTTGGGGGCCCTCTGTGCTCGAAGCCCCGGACAATCTAACCAGCCAGACTGGCGGTAGTTACGCCACTGTCTTTACTACTATTGTATAATATAGTTTGATAGTTACATTTTCCATATTATACTGAAATAAATCTGCCTAGCTTGACAATTATCAATTTAGAAACTCACTGATACATGTTAAACTTCAAAAATATTTCAATGGTATTACATCAGTAAAGTTGACAGCTTTTTGGAGATATTTCACACATTTTAAACAAACACAATTCATAGAAGCACGCGCACCCCTCATATAAAAATAGAAACTACAAAATCAACATGAAAATCACAAATTCCACAAAATATGACTTCCTAGATGAACCAATAATGATAAGGACCTTTTGTGAAACTTATTTGTCAATAACAGTACGTACCCTATAAAATTGTAAATGTAAAAACGTTATTCAGTTTAAATAATACACCACAATGATGTGAGTGGTTGTTGTGGCGCTCAAGTGGTTATTCTTTGGCTGTATTGTAACCACCGTGTTTAAATAATTGTTATATTCTGTCGATTTACAAGCCACTTCTTCTACTTCCGAAATGGTAGTAGACAATATCTGAGACACAATTAGAAGTGTCCAGCTGTGCCGTTCGGATTCTTTGTAGTTGATGAGATACAATCGTTCTTTTATGATTTATATAACTGATATAGCACTTCACAATAAATATCATTCTAATTAGGACGTGATATTATATTTTCTGTTTAAGTTTTCATCCGGTGTACCGGAACTGAAATTTTCGATTTCGGTCGGAACCGGAATTACCGGAATTCACAAAAAAATTTCAGTCGGAATTCCGGCCGGAATCGATAAAAGTATCGATAAAAGAATACCAATTACTCGAAATTAAAGCACCAATTTTACAGTTAATATTCCAAAATTTTCGAAAATCTTTAGTTTATTATTGAACAGTTCAATGTCCGTAGTCCGTAATATAATGACTTTTTTAATAATATATTTAAAATCAATTAATGCTAAAAGTTCAATCATATTATGATAAAACAAATAGGTAATAGAAAACTGCCTTTGCGTTACGAAATGATTTTTTCATTAATAAAATGTTATTTATTTATAATTATATTATTTATGAATTTTTTAGTAGAAAGAAATAACAAAATTTAAAAATTCCTGCAAACCCGACCGGAATTTAAGAGTTCCGGCCGGAATAGGAACCGGAATAAAATCGTGAATTCCGGCCGGACTATTTTTATTCTCAAGTATTAGCAATACGATATAATAAAGATTTATTATTTGCATATTAGAATCTATAAGTAGGTACTACAAAACTAGAAATATCAGAAAAAAATTTAATAAAAAAAATGCTATTGTTTTTTAATATTAATTTTAATGTAGATGGCAAGCAATATAATTTAGATTTTTTCGTGCATAATTCGTAATTGATTGTTCAACTTAAAATATATTCCCCACGTTTTATAATCAAGACTCGAGCCTATATATTTATAGTGCTTTTTTAAATAACACAACCATATTTAGGCAACTTGTGTTACACACCTGTCATATTTTGCTGTCTATATATCGATATTATTAAAGCTAAAGTTTGTACGGTTTGTACGGTCGATTTTTACTAAAATAAACTGAGTCAAGTGAACATTTAAAATGTATTTTCAACACATAAAATACAAATTCAAATCTACATTTTGTTCATTCTAACAAAAATCGTATTTAGCGTAATTTATAATAATTTCTAGGGCTGGTGGCGCCATCTTACGAAAAAGAATTGTAACTAAAAAATATCATTCAATTAAATTCCTTTTTTATCATTTTATAAAATTACCATAGAATAAGAAATTATAAGTTAACATTGTATGTATAGATAAAAAATAAATTTTAAATATACATCTGTCATTTATTTTAACAATTAAAATTTGCCATGAATTTTATTAACGATTTATTTCACAATAATACGTTAGAAAATCATTCCGAAACCAATAATGAAAACGGTTTTGAATTTAATAACGATAATTCGTTTCCTGTAAATTATCATTCAAGTAATGAAAGTTCTTCAAGTAGCGAAGATGAAAATAGTCATAATAGTTTTGAACAAAAGTTTTCAATTGCTATTATCGACATTACGAATAGAATCTGTACTCTGTATCCTCATGAAAATGAAGTATTTTCTTATACTAATGTATATCATAACCAAATTCAAATAATGACAAAAATTGAAAATATTATGATAAATATCGTTGAAGCTCAGCAAAACGGAGAACATCCCAAAATAGTTTTAAGAAACCAAAGAGATTGGGAAAATTGTATTTTTGATGAAAAGTAACTATATTGATAACATTTTAAATGTATTTATTAAAAAATTATAATTATTTTTCTTTCTATAGACTCACATTAAAACCAGAGAATGCAGCCAAATTTAAGGAAATTCGATATTCAGTATCATCAAGTCGACCAAAATTCATATTAATTATCCACCTTTTATCAAAAATATATAAACTTCTACAAACGAGTTCTACATGTACAAGAAGGTAGGTGTCGTTGAATCATAAATCATATAATATATGTATAATTGTGTATAGAAAAATATTTTTGTAGGGAATTATATTATCAAGATATTTCAATTGTACAAAATCAGTGCGCTATTGATAATGCTATCAGAGATATATGCTGTCTTCTCGATGCACCCCCATGGGAGCTAGGTGTTTTGGCAACCAGCAAAGGACTAATAGCTGGATCAGTAACTTTTACTTTATCCGATGGTCACTGTATTAACTGCAACTCAAAATTTGGTAAAACTAAATTTATATTTATTAGTATTATTATAAAATTGTGATACCATGACTCATTTCGTAACAAAAAGTGGTACATGTTAATTATCTTCCTGCAAATAATCATAGACTATGTGTATATATGTATATACACTATTATACACATTTGTTGCGATGGAGATTAAGTCACCATTTTATACTAAAATAATCCCGAGGAAATTGAGCCCATATAATTTGTTAATACAGTTACTGTATTAACAAATTAATACAGTTGTGTATTAATTTTGGTGTGTACATGCACTTATAGTCTATGTTCATACTTGTGAATTATTCTATGACTTGTTAGAGGATAATTATAATATAACAAGTACCGATTAGATTATATATTTTTCATTATATCACGTTATAAGGATCAATTAATAATTTTAGTAACTCATCGTTTTATTGTACAATTAGAGTTCTATGTTTATATACCTATATATATATATTTATCTATTATTACTCTTTTTAAGACACAATAATTCCTCAAGACATTATGAATATACAAAAAATTGAATCAAACGCCAACTTTATATTATTAGTAGAGAAAGATGCGACATATCAAAAATTACTCGATGAAGATATTCTTAATAGATTAGGACCGTGCATTTTGATAACGGTAGTGCCATATATATTTTAAAAATAAAAATAATATTGATAATAGTATGCTAAATCTATTTGAAAATTTCATAGTTAAAAAATTGATAATACCAGATATTCATAAAATATTTCAGGGTAAAGGATTCCCCGATATAAATACTAGATTAATCTTGAAACGTCTTTGGGTGACATTGCGCATTCCAATATTTGCTTTGGTGGATTCTGATCCATATGGAATCGAGATCATGTGTGTGTATAGATTTGGATCTTTGGTAAGTCAGAATTTAATTATTTACGAAACACCTATCCTACAAAAAAACTTATACATAGTAACGTTGATATCTTCTTCGGAGATTATCTATGTTTTTATATGTAGTTTAAGATTATTAATACTTATTAATTTAAAGGCTATGTCGTACCAATCTAATGATTTGGCAGTACCTGCTATTAGATGGATAGGGATACATCCATCAGAAATATCATCGCTTAATTTACCTCCTTTACCGTTAACTCCGAACGATGTAAAAAAAATAAATAATATGATCCAACGACCGTACTTGTTATCATGTCCAGATCTGAAAATGCAATTGGAATATTTATTAGAACATAAGGTGAAAATTGAAATAGAAGCTGTAAGCACTTTAAGTTTTGCATATTTAACGGATGTGTATTTGCCAAACAAGATTTGCTTAAAAGAATTAATATAAGTAGATAAAATTATGTTATAGTGTTATAGATTTTTGTTACGTTGATTTATTTTTTATATAATACAGAAAATCATGTAGTTTTTGTTTGTTAATATTTGAAAGAATAAATTTTTGTTATATTAATTCAATTTTTTAATATTTAGATTGCCGTTGGCTATAGTGGTTAGATGTTACAATGCTGTGTTATTTGCCAAGGCTTAATACGTAGTATTATATTGCTTATCTCTGTTTGACTGGTTAGATTTAAATGTATTCTACTGTAGTATATGAGTAATATACGTATTAATATATAATTTACAAGTTCTTATCTCGTAATAACTATAAAAATATGCAGAGGAAAAACAAAAATAAAACGGTTTATAACAGTTTATTGAAAACAGTGTTTGCATCATTTTATGATTTCATTTTACAAAAACGGAACATTTAACATTGATACAATATCTAATATAGCCGATTGCAATTAATAATAGTTTTAATATTTAATTGATAAAAGTAATTGGTGTTTTCCATTATTTTTCTTATATAAATTGATTTACAATCATAAAACAAACTATTTACATAAACTTGAAACAAAATACAAAACTACTAGCTGTTTTATATTTTCAACATAATTACAATTAACTATATACCCTTTCGTTTTCACTACACTAGCCTTAACACCAAACATTTAATTCCATCATTCCTAAAACTTAAGTATTCAGTACACCCATTTTCATTTTCACTTTTAACTAATACATAAAGAGAAACATTACAATTGGATAATGCACATGAGAAAAGAATATAGCAAAGAATATATAGTGGAAAATCACTTGTATAAACTTTTTACAAAATCTGATAGTTTATATCACATTTTAGTTTTACAAAATCTTGTCTTAATAGTTTAATTAAACTATTTATGAATTTTTATAAGAAATTAAATATATTGTTATAATATTTCGAACGTGCCTTAATTCAGTCAGTTGATTCATTTTTAACAGTAGAAATAAGTATGTGTATATCAGGGATTTAGTATAAATTAGTCGTTTAATTTATTTGCAGGAAAATCTGCCATTCTCTTCGCCCATGGTGTATCCCTGCATATGCACATAAATTTATTTATAAACATACATACGATATTAAACCAATAAAAGCAATATTTTGTTTTTTAATAGTTTTTATTATAAAAATTTGTTAGACTTTACAAAAAATTACTTGCGTAAGCAATTATCAAATCATACGTCATTAAAATTTTATAAAAAATGCTGTATGTATGTTCATATTGTATTTGAACATTTTGAGGGTTTTAAAGGTCTTATTAACAAGTAATACCTTTCATAAAATATACAGATTTTTTTAGAAAAGTTTATGTTTAATAAAAACGAAAAGCTTATTGGAAGATGCATTAACGTTGCGTGCTTAATTAATCAGTTTTTTAGAATTTCAGAATGAATGATTCAAATAGTATTCTTACATATATTTGTAAACATTACCTTTATTATTAATTTTTATTTATTTTCATCCATATACATATTTATGTATATTTACATATGAATTATATGAAACTTTAAAGTTAATATTTCTAAACTAATATATAAGTAGAGAATACAATATGTAGAAGAATATCTAAATAAAATGTAATTAAGTATTCCTCCTAAAATAACAATTAAAATGCTTAATTACTTTTGGTTATAATTTTACCATATTAAAATTGCTAGAATATTAGATGGAACTTGGAGATATTATACTTATATTATTAATTCATTCGGTTTTATGGATGATAAAATTAACTCCATTTTTATACTTTTTCAAAATTCATCTATCTTATTAATATTCTCACCATATATTTATTTATGATTCAAAAGACATATATAGAACATGAAAAAAGGATTGTCATATATAAAATGATTAATTAGTATTTAATTAATTCAGTATGTCGATCATATATTATATATATTTTTTATTCATATATGAAAAAATACTTATATACTTATGTAATATAAATTTTATTATAGTCTATTGAATCATAAAAAATATATACTATGATGTAATTTATATTTTATATATAATTTCAGAAAACATATTATTTTAAGATAGAGCACTGAATGAATGCAAACTTACTAAAATATAAGGCAGTATAATTATATATACATATCTATAATGATTGTAGGCAGAGATGGGATATAATAACGCTTCATTTCATTATATTGCATTGTTCAGAAATTGTTTTCATTAAAAAATGATATTTTTTATGCTATTTTATATAATATAACAAATTATAATGGTACAATATAATATTACGACATAACTTTTTTTATTCGGTCTATTAGGTGATGATACGTTATTAAAATATTACTACAATATTAAAATAAAATTGACAATTTTAATCGTTATAATGTTTATCGAGTATCATTAAGTTACGATTTCCATCCCTGATTGTAGGCAATAAGTTGAAATTGTAAAATTCGGTAAGGTTATGTTTATAAATATAACAGGACATACATATATACAATCTGATTCCTTTTTTGAAGTTATACTTCATTAGGCACGTTGAGGGTAAAAATTTAGTAATGTAACGGAAATGAAAATCTATGTAATGAAGCGTTACGCGGTGGATTACATATGTAAGTATGGTATCAACAAAATTGTTGAAATTGTGTCTTTTATCTAAATAACACAACTGTAAAGAGTATTGCCTATATTAAAAAATAACTAGTTTTAAACTCGATTTAATACTGGTGCTGCCATCTAGCACTAGTTGAACCAATTAAAAACGACATTTACATTGATTATTACATCATAATATTCAAATTTCATGATTTATAAATATGGACTTTGAAATAATATACAATTAAATTTTAATTTCATTAAATAGTATAATGAAACAATATTACGAATTATTAAATAAAATATTAATGTTAATCAAGTTAAAATTGAGATTATTCGTAGTTGTTTTTCAATCACGCCAAAGAAGTATAACTTCTAACGCGTATACATAAGTACACACATTCAATGTTTTATTTATTTCCTTTGTATTGATTTAAATAATTAATCTTAAATAACTTCGACCATAAATTACAATAGAAAATGATTTTTGTTTTTTAAATCATTTAAAATGATTACAATATCAAATTGCATTGTGTATGTACCCTTATAAGTATTTTATAGCATTTAATGTTGATGCTATTGTAAGCATAATAATTGAGAAAGAGTACTTATTTTCAGTAGAGAATAACGCAAATCGGGCACATAATTACATCTATACTAACAAGGCAAAAGTGGATTCGAGTGTATGGAAAGAATACACTCGTTATTTCTGATTTGTCTAGCCATTTACAATAATAATGTACAATATATATGGATATACTGAAAGTAGAATTACCAATTCTTATCTTTGTAGTATATATTTTAATATACAAATGGAACTCTTTTGTTTTTAGTGTTGGCACATTGTGATATTTAATTTGTTGAGTGTACGTGAATTTTAAATGGGAGTCTTCGGTACATATAAGTAAACATTCATATGTTAATGTTTATGAAAGAGAAATTGTATTGAACAGAGGGTGCATATTTAAGAATGCCCAAAGAGTTATATTTATTTTAACAATTGTTTAAAAAATGTTATCTTATTTTATCAAAATTGAAAGAATTGACAATTCTAATCGAAAACCATCGATTTTATAGTGACCCTAGCGTATATATGTATAAAATAATTACTAGATCACTTAAATTAATGGAACAATTTTTTTTTAAACCTATCATTATTTTATTTAACAATTTAAATATTTTTGCATGGATATGAAATGTAAGCGGCACATATTTTTGAGTTTTTTGTTTTGATATTTATAATGTAATTTTTTTATATTAAATGATAATATAATGATTCAGAAAAGTAAATGTAAAATTTTTGGAATCTGACATCAAAATTATTTTTGGAAGACAAAATTTTATCAACATGTTGTCCTTTATAAAGTATCAGAACAAATTTTAATATTTTGTGTACTTATTGCTTTTAACTCAATCTTTTTTTTTTCAATTATACGTTTTTAATTTATTACTTAAAAAACTGTTAAGCAAAGAAATGTTATTGATAGGTATTTAATATAATTTATTAAAAATTTTATGGTTTATTAATTTATTGCATTTTTATACATATTAAAAATAATTTCTCATCCTTCCTTTAAAAAATTAAAATAAAGATTGAATGAATGATTTATTTTATAGCTATTTAAAAAATTGCCATTTCATATGCATGCATAACATCGACATATTTTATTGCTAACATATGAATTAAAGACATTTTCGATGGTCTTCCAATATTGATCGATTAATTTTGTATATTATATATTAAACCTTAGAGGTAGTGTACAAATCTTTACATAAGTATCTACATAGCATATATACGAAATCGTTTATCGTATTCTGAAGAAACTAGCTATAGTTATTTAAGAAGTATAAATTTCATCTACAATTAACATCATTGAACTGTATTTTTGTAGGTACAGAGTCATTCGTAAGTAATTGACTTTTCAAAATAATAGTAGGGTCATGTCATTAGCTGTTGTTATTTTATTCATTTTTTGTTTTACATTGAGGAATACTATTTAGAAAGCCGAGCGTAAGTTATACCCAAGCGTATTTCAGATTTAAGAAGATGTAGTTTAGTATAATATTTGTTAAAACTAGATATGGAAAATGAAAAATATTGAGCAACGTATATAGTCTTAACCCTTTCACTTCAAAGACCATGATTTTATGGTACAAATTGTTTAACTCGGCTATGAACGTCAAACAAATATTTTTGTCTTTATTTACTATCTTGTACAGAATTGTGACTTATAATTAATTCCCTCAAAGTGAAAAGGTTAACAAAGAAGAATAATTTGAAATTATTTTCTTATAAATTAATTTTGATTAAATTCACAAACAATTTAAAATATATTATATTTTTATACATTATAAGATTAAGGACGGAATGATCAATAAAATTGGTTTATATAAAACAATATAGAAAACTTCCTGTGGAACATATTTTACGTATACAAAATAAACAAAATGGTCAGTACTTTTTCAACATGATATTTCAGGAAGTATAATTTTTTGTATGCTACGTCTTCTTAAATGTTTCATCAACTTCCAACTGGTATCAAAAATATTTCAGTGATATATAAAAAACATTTCAAAATAATAAATGATATGTGTTTTTTTAGTAGTTTTTATTATTAAACGTTTTCTTAATGTATAATAGAATTTGCTCGCAAGCAAAAACAATGCAAAATCTTTCTATGAAATATTTCCAGTACGAATACTGTGTTAATTTGTCTATGGATTTTAGCAATTTAATTTCTACAGTAGTCTTAGAGCATATACTACTGGAGCCAGCCTTGCCGCTCGGCCGTACAAAACAAGCGTGCGAGAGAGATAGCATAAGAGTACTACATCCTCTCTCTCTCACTCCGCGTGCTTATTGGTCGGCAGAGAGGGGCAAGTGCTTCCCGTTATTACAGATACAAATCAGCACGCGGAGCGAGAGAGAAAGGATGTAGTACTCTTACGCTATCTCTCTCGCACGCATGTTCGCTCGGCCGGTTCTTGTAGTATATGCTCTAAGACAGTAGTAACCAAATCCATAGATAAAGTAATACAATTTGGAACCTTGAATGATTTTGCTTGCAAGTAAATTCTTTATAATACGGTCAATACGGTGCTGTTCGTGTAGGTCTATTAAATTGGTTTTCAGAATATAAAAATTGTCACAAATTCATCGACATTTAATCTTATCGTTAATATTACGAACCAATTGTATTGTTTTATTTTTGATATAAGTATTATAAAGATACCAATTGAAGTTGTATAAGAATGACATTAATTTTTATTCTATAATAATCATTTCAATATTAACAGGGGTAGAAATTATTTGAAATGATTTACTACATTCGAATAATAGAAATGGAGATAACACTTATTAGTTTATATAATATTATACACTACATTTGGATATAGTCTTTCACAGCAACTTTTTTTTATAGATTTTAATGGAAGCGATCCAGTTTTCACAATTAATTTTATCAACAAAAATTCTTATAATTATTAATAAATTTATAGTCACTCTTTCACAACCATTATTACTGATTAACGTTTTTAAATATAACCATTCTAATACTCTTAATTAAGCAGTTTAAACAGAATATTCATTAACACTATAGTAATTAATTATAACTTAAAATAAACCGTATATTTTTTTAAACAGTGTATTTAATTATTTATTATTATTTTATCAACAGTAATTTTAACGGAATATGTCAACGTAAATTAAAAGTTTTAAAAATTTATTTTTATAAACTTGATTTATACTTCTATATAAAAGCGTAATTTTTATATTTGTCAATAATTTTGAAACAATAAAATGTGTAGTAAGGCAGTTATAATATGATTTCAATCAATATACTTTACTTAAAAATTGATTTTATAATTAGCTCGGTTTATGGTTTTTACCAGTATTCCCTGCCGTTGTATATATTACATATATATTAAAGACTATTCTCTAACTTAACAATCAATAAAACAGTTCCATTAAATTGACATAAAATATTTACAGTAGATCCGTATTAACAAATTTCATTATAACAATTTTCTTTTTAATAAATTCAGAGAACACTAACTTAAACGAGGAACTAAATTGTTCATTATTATCAATTTTATGATTTTAAGTTGCAGAATAGTCTTAATTCTAAACTAAATTATAAATACATTTGAGGCTATTATTATTGCTGAATAAACTAAAAGTACAACTTATATAATAAACTCACTATTGGCCGTTCTAGCAGAAAATAAAACGGTTAACATTTTTTTTTCGAACCTAGTTTGCAACATGATGTTTTAAAAAATGTAGATCAAAGTTAATAATTAATTCATTTTACTATCTGCCTGTGAAACAGTTCTTATTTTTGTATTATATTAAATCTTTTATAGTAACACTGATTAAATGTCTTTTTTTGAATTTCACTTTGAGATTAATTTAATGATTGTTTACGCGAATTACGTGGGGTCTGCAGGAGCTGGTTTCTGCTCATCAGTATCCAGGCTAAGGCACTCTTTCAGGTAGTCTTCCATGGAACGATAAACATGTTCTAGTACACCTATTAACTGATGACCTTCATCTGCGTAGCTCTGAAATTGTAATTAAATATTTATATTTTGTCATTTTATTCTGGAAAAAAAGGCAGAAATTTAGTTTAAAAAAATATTTCATATTTAGTAAGAGGCGTCTGCAAAAAAGTTTCCAAGGAGGACAGGGAGCTTATAGACCTGTATTAATAAATTATTATTTTTTTTCACAAGTAGATTATAAAATACGGTATTTAATCTACACTCATCTCGCGATTTACCGACCTTTGATTTACCGACGGGCCAAATGCGCGATTCACCCACCTTCCCCTATCCCCTCCATAATACTACAGTGATTGCTATATTTCTGCGTGAAATTTAAATTCACCAATCAACGTTGAGGTCGGCACGGTGGTGGGGGCCCCTCTCGACGTCGTCAAATCAAGCGGTTGAATTACCAACAACGTCAGTAAATCAAGCGATGAGTGTATTTACTTCATACCATGAAAATGGGGGGGGGGGGAGTGCTTCATTTGCCCACTTTGTGGATCTCCTTGTATTTAGTATTAATGCCACTGATACTATAAAGAAATTGAATGAAATTTGCAAATATTTTGAACAAAATATAGAACTTAATAATTAAATTCAATTAATACCTCGTTCATAATAATAACAAGATGATAATACAAAAAGTGCAAAAAATATAGGTACTTAAATACAAATACAAATACTATTTTACAAAAGTGCTTAAATACTTTTACAAGAGTACTTAAATACATACATTTAAAATGTAATTAAGTAAGTACAATCACATTTTAATAAATACTTGTCGTTGGTAATGTACTTAAGATTGGAGTACTTATATTTAAGTATTGAGATTCAGTCGGCTATTATCGCAAGATAAATACGTGACTTCTGAAATACCTGATATCTAAAGATGACACCAGCGTCTGCGAGAGATCTTGCTAGTGCGATCCCGTGCGTGTACGGGACAGTCACGTCTGCCAAACCATGGAGGAGGTACAGAGAGTGGGAGGGAATGTGTCTGGCGCGCTGCGTCGCATCAGCCTCCACATAACCTTTATAGTTGTCACTCGGTAGGCCCAATATTCGTTCCGTAAATGCTGAATCTATCGACAAAGCCATCGTCACGCTTAAATAACTATAGTAAATATAATAACCACCCTACTACTGCATTGTGTCAGTATTTTAAATATCACGTTGCCATATAGAGGACAAATATATGCATATATATTATATATTAATGAAATCAATTGAAAAATAAAATAGCGGATTTTCCACCCAAATGTACATTAGTGATGAGCAAAATCAGTCTTGGTCTTGTACATTTTACTAAACCAAGACTAAGAGCGCAAAACCAAGACCAAAACTAAGAGCGCGAAACGAAGACTAAAACCCAAGACTAAATATGTAAGCAGGACTGGATAATAAATAAAAAAAAATATCTGCAAAAATGGCACGGGACTTTTTATCTATTCCAGCAACTTCTGTCCCTGCAGAAAGACTTTTTTCAAGAGCATCAATAGTAATTAGTAAACATCATAATAGATTAAATAATGAATCTGCTCGATGGTGATTGTGTATCAATTTTTGGATAGGAAAAAAACTATAATTTAGTTTTTTGTGGCACAGTAATTTATTTGATTTGATTTTTTACTTCGTCAAATGACTTGTTATTTTTTTATTTCTAATTAAAAATAGCACGTATTGCAAGACCAAGATATTTTTGTACAAAACCAATACCAATACCAAGACCCAATGTACAAGACCAAGACTAAAACCAAGACTGTTATGATCTTGGTCATGGTCTTGTGTTTGCTCATCACTAATGTACATTTTTACAAAATTACATTTTTAGTCTAAATGTCGACCAAACTCTATCATTTATCCATAAACATATATTTTGAAAATGATCTGCTTTTATGGTGACCAAATGTCCCGGTGCGGCGGCAGGATTCCTAATTTAGATACTTTGTACCGTTATAAATTTAATTTCTTACATGTGAAGAAATCTAAAATAATATTAATATTACCAAAAAAACACTTATTTTCTTATAATTTTAAGGGGAAAGATGGTAAATTCGTTGGTATTCGCTATGTATCGTTTTTGCGATTAAAAAATATGGTTACGCGGTAATCTTGAAGAGATTCTTAGCTTATAGATTTGACTCGCAATATTTTGGTTGTTATTTCACCCAAAACAACTTTATTTACTTTTTTAAGGGAAGATGGTAAATTCGTTGGCGTCCGTTACGTATCGTTTTTGCGATTAAAAAATATGGTTCCGCGGTAATCTTGAAGAGAATCTTTGCTTATAGATTTGACTCACAATATTTTGGTCGTTATTTCACCCAAAACAATTTTATTTACTTATTTTCAAATAGTTTTAATAAGGAAATATGGTAAATTCGTTGTCGTCCGTTACGCATCGTTTTTGCGATTAAAAAATATAGTTGCGCAGATTTGTTTCAAAAGGTTATCATAAATCCAAATATGTATATCTAAAAATCAATATAATCAATTATCCCTTAAGTATGCGCTATGCCACATTTGCTTTACATGTACACATAAGATTGAAAGATCAATATGTACACATAAGAAACAACGTAAAAATATACGACATATAAAATAAATCATTTATAGTTTAATTACGAAACACTTACTGTAATACAACCAATCTGTAATTGGAGAAACAGCAATTCCACATTTAAACACATTTTGTTGAGAACCTAAGACCATGGATGTAGTGTAACCTCCATATCCCCATCCCCAAAGACCAACTCTTGTCTCGTCTAGAAACTTCATTGTGTCTAGAAGATACCTGTAAGCATCAAAATACGGTAACTTAATTCAACCTGAACTACCTATTGGAAATACACTAATACTAGATAATTATGTATTAGATGAAATTTTGCTGATTTCGTAGTGTTTCAATAGCAATGCAAATTAGGGATTTAATTAGTAAAATTATTAAAAGTCCGAAACTCCAGTATTTCCATATCAGTAATCTCGGGATTACAATCCTCAATGCAGATCTTCTATGGATCTTATAAAAGTTGAACTCTTGGTTAAAAAGTATTACCCTATATACATACATAAATATTGATGAAATGAACATGTAAATAATAAATAAAAAATCAAAATATATTTGTTCATATAAATGTAAAATATATTTACATGAATAATTTTGTTACACAAGTACGAAATAAAAAAAGTACTTAAAATTCTGATTATACATATTATAATAAATTTATGACCATTTTTTGACAGTTTCAGCGGAATTATTGCCGTTTATTGCGTATACCGGCAGCTTTTTTTACGACAAGCACTTTAGTTGTATTTTATTTATTTAAGTAAACGCAATACATACCGTAATACATAAATCTGGTCTTGTACTTCAACACCTCCTAAATGTCTGTACAGTGATTTCTTTCCACCTAAACCTCGTGCACCTCGAACATCCAATTTAATATATACTACGTCATTATGACTAGACATATAAGTACCCCAGTCTATACTAAACTTTTCAGTTACTGATGTACTACCTGGTCTACCGTTTCTAGAAATAAAAACAGAAAAAAAACATTATTTAAAATTAAAACCATCTATTTTATAATTTTATGATTAGTTTTATGAATTATAATATTATTTGATGATATAGGTATAGAAGTATAGACTTCTACTTTCTGCAGTGATCTATGATTATATTAAGGCTCCCAGGGCTCTCAGTCATTGAGAAAAGAATCAAATGGAATGAAATACAATTCTGTTTTATTCCGGAATCTGAATTCCGAACGTAATATAAGATATAGAAAATTTTCAATATAGCAAAAACAGGTTGCCAATGTGGATTGGCAGCATTGCAAACTTCTTAGTCTGCTTGAACGTAATAAACAATAATTGAACGTAATGAAATTACTGGCGGTGAAAATGGAATTTGACAGAACCGGAATGAAACGTCAAAATTTGATTCATTTTGATTACTTTTATAATTACTGGGCTTCTAGAGAATAGCTATCATAACTTCACCGATATTACTATATATAGTATATAGTAATATAATTATCATAGGTGGGCACAGTTAATCGAAAAGTTAACTTCGTTAATCGTTAATCCGTTAATAAAAAAGTTAACTTCGTTAACCGTTAAAATTCTGAAAATGTAACGGAAGTTAAAGTTAACCGAAAATTTGAAAATTTAACGTTTAAAAGACCTTTTTTGCTATTTCGACAACTTTCTTATGTACTTTTCATCAAACAACCAATGTAACTGACTAAAGTTAACGGAAGTTAACAAAAGCTTTAACATTTTTTGAGTTAATTTAAAAGTTAATCCGTTAACTATTTTGTTAACTTCGTTAATTAACGATTAACGGACTAACGAGTTAATGCCCACCTATGATAATTATTTATGTCTAGTTGATGTTATATTTTAAGAAATTATATTAAATAAAATTATTTTGAAAGTAGATTTAACAATTATGTATCATAAGATCATCGCAGAAGTATAAAATTATGAAAGTATTATAAGTTTAAGAAAACTACCACAATAAACTATACAACAAGCACTATGTGTAAAACAGACATTTTCAATTAAAAATAAAACATACATAACTCAAAAACCAACTCAAAAGAACCAATTAATCACTTACACTTCAACCAGAACTGGAAAAGCTGCATCCCTCAACTCTTCCCTCCAACTAGGTGGTAAAAGCAGTTGCACATGTGCTTTACACCCTTGAGGGAGAGGGACCTCGAGTGATCGATGTTTAGGTAACGCTAACTGGCTCAGCCTGCCAGCCTTCTGCGGTCTCGTGTCATAGAGAATTCTCACGAGACGGTGAGTGGACACTGAATGGACGCCGGCTAACGGTAGGCCCGGACCTTCGCATTGTAACACATAATACATCGATCCGCCGGGAGTCTCGCTTGTTATATGGTTGATTGATTCTATGCCACGGGTAGAAGGACTTACCTGTAAATACCAGTTTTGTTACAATTTCACTAAAAATCTTAGAAAGTGAATTTCACTATTTAGGATATAAATATACCATATTCGTAATTCCAAAATAAAGCTACTCATTTTTTTTTTCAAAACTGATCGGTAGAATGTCTCATGGGTATTTCGCTAAGTTGGCGGGATCGGAATGGGTGTGAATTAGCCCCATCTTTGTGAAAATTTCAAACATAAATATTTTGCGAAAAAAGTAATATTTTTTGCAATCATTAACGCACTGTGGCTTTTAAATTATTAATCGTACAAAATGGTATCGGTAACAAAAATTATAGAGCATTTAGTGTTCTACAAAATTTTAATAATTTGCAAAAACTACTTTTTGTAAACTTTGTTGCGCTGTAACTCGTAAACGGTTAGATCTACAAAAATTAGACCGTTTAAGAATTTGCAGAAATTTTAGTGTTTATTCAAAAATGTTAAATATTTACGTTTGAAATTTTCACAAAGATGGTGACTAGCGCACATCTCTCCCGATTTCTATTTTTGTATCACTAACCGCTTTTTCTACCTATTCACTGGACTAATCTTCAACCAAATATTCGTCGTAAATTGCAGTGGAAATTACATGAATATTTGCTTCTTAATACATAATCTCAATTACTCCTAAAGACATTCATTATAATGTGTAATACAACTTTGGCTGAAGATACGAAATAATACATCTAAAATAAACAATTTTAAAGATAATCTCAAGAGCTTTAAAACGTTATTGGTTGCTTTAGCGTAAATTATTCCTACATGGGCGAATATTCAGCCAATATTCATCGCTCATTGCAATAGAAATTCAAGAGTTTCTCTCAGTGCTGTGCGTTCCAAAGACGTAAAATGTAATGTAAAACAAAATATATTCATTTTGTTAAATTAAGAATCGCCAATTGTAAATTTTTATTAAGTTTATCGCTAAGATTTCTGAAAAGGTACTAGTAAAAAAAGTTGAATTTTATTTTAAGTTTGCTATTCTCTCCACTTATACCTTCTGGATAGTTATGTAAGTGAATATTGTTGGTAATTTATATGTGGTATATTGTAATACTAACCAGTAAATACTAAATTAATATTTGCAATGTTGTATAATTTTGTCATACATTTAAATAACCTTTTATAAAAATATAATACGCTATCGTTTTTATATTTTATTTAAGGATCCTTTTTTGCATAAAGAGTACATTATTGTGGGTTAAATTAATGTTTGCATACTCACATATAATGTGAATTTTAATATAGACACGTAAATTATACATATTATGTATAGGTATATATTGACACAAGATAAAACGTGCCACTAGATAAACTTGCTGTGTAAAGGACCCATCACAAAGTAAATATTACGAAAACTGACATAATGTGAGAGAAAATTTAGTGGTTGCCCAAGTGACCAAAATTTTATGCGACAAATGATTCAAAATTATACGTATCATACGTTATGTATTTAATACACATACAATAAAACGTTATTATATTACATAACCATATCCTTCTTTAAAGAAGACTTCGATTTAATTAACCAAAATTTTAATTTTATTTTAAGCTTTTAATGTTTGATGTTTTTCCCGAAACTTAAGGAGTTATAAATTATATATTAAAGTGCTACTCGTGTAGATGTTCAAGTGAATTTATTACTAACAATAACGTACGGTCATTGTTCCATGAATGACCCGTTTCAAGTTTTTTTTTTAAGAGGTAAACTCTATAGTCCTGGAAATTCATATTCTCTCATAAGTCGTACTTGAAACGTGATACGCGTTATTCTTTTTTTTACTCCTGGTTAGTATATATATATTTTGGCAACTATTGACTTGGAATTTACTCTGCATGTAAAGTAAATATCTCCTACTTTATTTCTGCCAATTAATGAATGAAAAATAAATAAATACATCTAATTTTTTTAATTATTTCGTGACCTCAGGAGTAAGCTTGTAGTATTTCAGATAAAAATATTTTCAAAAATATCAGATACTACTATAATAAATACATAATTGATTTTCTAATTTAATATACATACTTTATCATTTCGTCAGGAAAAATTTGTGAAAAACGAATAATTTTGAGTAGTTTTTCTCTCATTTTGTTAAAAAAATTTTTACGCGTAAATAACTTGTGATATTGTTTACGACGAACTAATAACTCTTAATTATTTGGTATCAGGATTAATTAATTTGATGAACCAAAAATAGTGTGATAAAGAGATGTGTTCCAAAAAGTTAATACCCGTCTATGAAATAATTCGTTTCTATAAACTAAAACCTTCCTAAACATTTTTAATTTTGCTTTAAATAAAAGTTATAAGTAGCAACTGTTTTTCAGTCAAATGTCAAGATACGTTTGTAGATAAAAATGTGCATACTTTAAACACTAAATAGTTTTTAATGTAGTTTTAAAACTTACCGAAGCGCTAAAATAACTACAGTTACTATAGTAATAACGACTGCTCCAAAGAACTTCCCCGAGGTCGCAAGTTATGCACTGAGGTTCGAATCTTCGAGGATCGTCTGCTATCGGATCTCTTACCACGTAGAGATGCCTCTGGCCTGGTTTTCTATCTTGAGTGCCAAGATAATATCTGTAAAATATTGTAACATTATACATAGATATTGGTATTGATCTTTCAAAGACATACATGTTAACAGTTCAGCAGCTAAAGTGACTATATAACAAATAGGTGAGAAAAATGATTCGTTAGTAAACGGAAGATTTACTAACTGTGATTATATTTTGTTCTATGCAATCCACACGAAAGTACTATTGCCCTAATAAATATGCGATCTACCAAAGATTAAAAATTATTTTGTATTTTACAATAAAATACACAATGGTAGACCGCATACGACAAAAAATAGGTACTAAGATAAATAATTGAAAATAGTCATAAAAGAACTATACAAATTTAAAATTAAAATATAAAACGCTTTCGTCATATATTCCAACTAAAAAAAATATTTAACGTTTTAAGGAAAACGTTTTAAATAATTACACGGTTTAAGAAAAAATTTCAAAGCAATTGAAAACTTTTTTCGTTGTTATGTCGATTTTGACGTGCTCTAAACTCAATTTTTATTTCTAATGCACACGTGACTTAATAATCCTCATAAAGCTTATATTCTATTTTGGTGCCCACTCCTCTTAACTTGTGCCCCCAGTGGGGTCGTTTCTGAATATAAGAAAATAAATTTATCTCTTTTCTAATAATTCTGATTTATAGATAATATAATTAGACACTGTAAATCTTATGGTTTCTTATCCAATGTAGACTTAAAAAAATGTCTGGTATACATAAATTAAACATTATCGACAAAAAAGCTACGTTTTTAGTTGGAAACATTTAAACGCATTGTTAGAATAATGAAAAAAGGTGGATTGATAGCATCTAGACATTTTATTGGATGTACTCCAAATGAACATACATATAAAAATTTAAACGAAATAATAAAAGGGAATGTAACTAAAATATTTAATTTTATCAACAAAAATATAATCATAGTAATTGAATAGACTATAATATCTGAAATGGAATTAGAAAATAAAAGTAAAAAATGTAAATATGTATAATAAAATTATAAGCATAATAGTAAAATAAAAACAGCAAAGTGTATTAAAGAAATGAGAACTTTCTATAAAAAGAAAGAAAGGAATTTTGTAATTTTATACCAGGTGTTCATAAAAATTGTAAGATGGAGACCATTTAATCTAAAAATTTCTCTTCAAAACTAATTTCATACTACAAACTAGAAACATCAATATATAATGTTATCAGAAGATGTTTAAAAGAAATAAAGTTCTAATGGAAAATTAAAAAAAAACAACTTTACTTTACTTTAGAAGTATTTATGAAAATAATAAAACTACGAATCCTTGGTGTAAGTAGTACCTATATGTAGTGATTATAATGTAATTTGATGCACTCTATTAGACTATATGCAACTGTATTTTCCATAGAAATTAGCTTCAAAATTGTGTTTTTAATACACTTCCCCGGAGAAGTTCGGGATCCCCAACTTTGTTCATAGTGGTCTTTATATTTCTAATACACAACCAAAAATGGTCTTAAGTTCTTAATATAAAAAAAATTTATAGGTACTCCTAATTTTAAATAATGTATCTATAAATATTACTATTTTATAAAAAAAAATCTCGATAGTTCTGTATGTGAAGGAATATTATTAAAATGTACATAAAACATTATTATCTCAATATCATCACTTTGTAATTGAACGAGCGTGACATTGATTGTAAAATATAATATAATATAACACGTCGCATTTATTGTATGTAAAACATGCAATATTGTAATTAAAATTACGGTTTCACATGGAACTAATAAAACTGGCTTAGTTTTACTAAATGATATCTTTTTTTTACAATTGTTGAATTTAAAGAGTACTCTGGTGAGGGACAGAGGTGAAAATTCACAAGGCGGGGGAGATTTGGGATGAAAAAAATGGATAAGTGTATAAAATTTATAAAATCTAATACCATTTGTACTGTTAGTTTGCGACATTTTTTACCCCTATTAGGGTGAAAACTTAAAAAAATCGCGACACACTTGTTATTGAAGACTATTTTGCTTGAAATTTATCTCAATGTATCAAAATAAAAAACAAAGTTTAACATTCTTCTTTCCCTTAGGATTAAATTTTTTTCCCTTTCTAAGAGGATACTACGTCATAAAAAGAAGACACCCCTAAACTTTCACGTTTCTAGGTCCAGGAGTTTGTACTGGGTTAGGATTTTTTTAAACTTATATGATCTGATTTTTAAAGGTGAAGACTATGTATTTTTTTTAATTTTGTAATGTTGCCTATAGTTGTGGAATAAGAATATAATAAAGAAAGTGGCTATTTGCACATACAGTATATGCACGCAATTGGCTATTTGCACATACTGTATATATACTAAATTAAGCTAGGTTGTTAAGTTAGGGTAGGTTAGTGTACGTTAGGTTAATGGTAAGTCTAAATAGCCAATTGTATGCACAAACATGCCGTTTGCAAATAGCAAATGGCCAATTAAATGCATATGAGCCATTCCACGTCAAGCGGGACAGTTTTTGACCTCATGTTTTCTGATTTGGCTATAATTTTTTTTACAGCTTCTTTGGACCCACTTTATATGTCAAACAATTTTTATTTTATTTTTATCGCCCCTAGTTTAGAAGTTACAAGGGGTTGAAATTTCGGAAAAACGGTAAAAAATCAAAAACATGCTCTCCTTTAACTGCTTATAACTCAGGTTCTATTTATCCTACAGATTTCAACAAAAAAACATTTTGAAGCTCTTGAATGTCGCTTTAATAACATATTTATTTTATTGTTATAAACAATTTAATTTATTTGTTATTAACAATTATATTTTTTAAACGTGATTTTCAAGGCGAGAACACGCTTTGACAATTTTGAAAAAAATATCAGCGTACTCCTTGATCAATTCTCTACAAAACTGCTGAGTTACAGAATGGAACTCCGATGAGAACTGTCTCAAAAAAAGTGATTTGTACGAAAAACAGCGCGCGCGCGCATATCCGCACGGTTTGTGTCGCGGTATTGCTCAGTAAAGGAAGGATTTTGACAAGGTCATGGTTAATTATTATAGATTTTGGTGCGGAGAATTCGAAAAAAATACCTAGGACTGGCGAACAGTGGTGCAACACCCTTAAAAATAGGGTTGAAGGGAGAAAACCCCGTTTTCAAGTGATATGCAATTTATCTCAAAATCCAAAGCGACAACAGGGTATTTTTATGGTTGATATTTATTGGGGACACTAAGACAAATCGATTGAGACCACATATATTGAGTTTGACCAAACATTACCCCCAATAATTATTTTTAATTGAATTTGAAAAAAATGTATACAACAAAAATTCGGTGAACTTTAAAGTGCAATTGCATCCGTTCTAGTGATTGAATACTTTTTAGAAAATGACTAAATTTGTTTGTTTGTACAAAAAGAAGATATTTACGATGGTTTTACTAAGAAATATTCAATCCTAATTTTTTTTATTAAATTTTTTCTAAAAAGGCAGTTTTCTTAAAATTGACATCAAATACCATTACACATTCGCGGTTTTTAATTGGTTCAATTATTAATATATTTTTTAAATTATGGTTGATCATTACTTTCTTGGATTTTTAGGAATAATTTGAGACCAATTAAAGGTCATTTGGATGATTTTAACCAAATGTATTAATTTTGAAAATTATTTTATTTTGATAGATAAAAAAGTATTTTTATCTATTTTAAACGTACTGGAAGGGGTAATTTTTGGCTAAACTAAGTATATGTGATTTGTCTTAGTGTCCCCAATAAATGTCACTTGAAACGAGGTTTTCTCCCTTCAACCCTATTTTTAAGGGTGTTGCATCACTTTTCACTAGTCCTAGTTATTTTTTTCGAATTCTCCGCACTAAAATCTATAATAATCAACCATGACCTTGTCAAAATTCTTCCTTTACTGAGCAGTACCGTAACATAAGCCGTGTGGATAAGCACGCGCGCGCGGTTTTTCGTATAAATCAATTTTTTTGACACAGTTGCCATCGGAGTTCCATTCTATAACTCACCATAGTTCAAGAGCTGATAACATATTTTTCTGCCCCATCTGAGCACTAGGCAGACTTACGGAAAACATTAATTCATGTGTTGTACAATATGGGAAAAAAAGTCCCAACCTCGACACCCGGGGATAAAGGGGTTAAATTTCTTAGTGAACATGTAAAGAAAAAGTGTATGTTTGCCCCATCTGAGCACAAATAAAATGACTTCAGGGAGTTAGTTTATGAAAAGTTAGATAGTGAAAGTGCAATGGGCAGACGCGTAGGGTGGGGATAAGGGGTAGGCAGACGCACTCAAACATGCAATATTTTTTTTGAAAATTGCCCCATTTGAGCATTGCTGATTTTTTTAGGGATGACAGTTTTTGATCTATAGATGACCGTAAAACAAAGGCAGACACGTAGGGTGGGGATAAGGGGTAGGCAGACGCACTCAAACATGCAATTTTTTTTATGAAAATTGTCCCATCTGTGCATTGCTGATTTTTTTATGGATGATAGATTTTGATCTGTAGATGATCGAAAAAACACAGGCAGACGCGTAGTCTGGGGATAAGGGGTCGGCAGACGCAATTTACAGTGGCAAAGGATTGTGACGAATTTAAAAAATGTATATTTCCGGTACTAAATATTGCACCGATGATAGCAAATATGTTTTAGAATCCTCTAAGTAAGAAGAAAATAATATGGCCCTTGTAATTTTTTGATTTAAAGTACCGTTTTGCTGTAATTTATAAATTTACAAAACTCAAAATGCCAGGGTCCTGAGTTCAAATCCCGAAGAATTCTGTTTCATTTTTTTATTTTTTGTTTTTTGTTTATTACAAAGAATGAGAACTACATAATCAAAAAAACATTTTTTTTTTATTCAGCGCCTACTTTTTTACACGTTTAATATTTTTTTTTTACATTTTTATATTAAAGAATGTTGTCTTTACCGCGTTGGTTGGGGGTCAAAAATTTTTTTTTTAGAATTAATGTGTTATTCAGAGAGTCATTGTGGACAACTGTCAGCAAAAAAAAAAGAATTACGAAACAATTCAGTTAAAAAATAGTCCAGATCTAATTTTGCACTTTCAATGTGTCTGCCGACCCCTTATCCCCAGACTACGCGTCTGCCTGTGTTTTTTCGGTCATCTACATATCAAAATCTATCATCCATAAAAAAATCAGCAATGCACAGATGGGACAATTTTCATAAAAAAAATTGCATGTTTGAGTGCGTCTGCCTACCCCTTATCCCCACCCTACGCGTCTGCCTTTGTTTTACGGTCAACTACAGATCAAAAACTGTCATCCCTAAAAAAATCAGCAATGCTCAAATGGGGCAATATTCAAAAAAAATATTGCATGTTTGAGTGCGTCTGCCTACCCCTTATCCCCGCCCTACGCGTCTGCCCATTGCACTTTCACTATCTAACTTTTCATAAACTAACTCCCTGAAGTCATTTTATTTGTGCTCAGATGGGGCAAACATACACTATTTCTTTACATGTTCACTAAGGAATTTAACCCCTTTATCCCCGGGTGTCGAGGTTGGGACTTTTTTTCCCATATTGTACAACACATGAATTAATGTTTTCCGTAAGTCTGCCTAGTGCTCAGATGGGGCAGAAAAATATGTTATCAGCTCTGGAACTACCAGTTTTGTAGAGAATTGATCAAGGAATACGTTGATATTTTTTTCAAAATTGTCAAAGCGTGTTCTCGCTTTGAAAATCACGTTTAAATAATATAATTGTTTATAACAAATAAATTAAATTGTTTATAACAAAAAAATAAATATGTTATTAAAGCGACATTCAAGAGCTTCAAAATGTTTTTTTGTTGAAGTCTGTAGGATAAATAGAACCAGAGTTATAAGCAGTTAAAGGAGAGCATGTTTTCGATTTTTTACCGTTTTTCCGAAATTTCAACCCTTTGTAACTTCTAAACTAGGGGCGATAAAAATAAAATAAAAATTGTTTGACATATAAAGTGGGTCCAAAGAAGCTGTAAAAAAATGTATAGCCAAATCAGAAAACATGAGGTCAAAAACTGTCCCGCTTGACGTGGAATGGCTCATATATGGTATGTGCATATAGCCAATTGCTTACACATACTGCATGTGCAAATAGCCTCATCCTATGATAAATGCAAGATAATAGCATTCATAATTTTCGTTTTTTGAACTTTTATAACTGCTTTTATTATAATATGCTTTCATATATTTTGGCCTTAATTAAAATAAAAAAATCTTTACTCACACTAAATGATTGTAAGTATCCCATTCTAGTATTTTGATAACTTCATATTTGCCGTGGCTGAGTACAGCCATTCTCTGTTGTGTGAGTGTCACATGTTTGATATGAGTGTAGTATTCCGTATCTCCCTCTTGGATTGCTGCTAATAAAAGGAAACTGTCTCCATCCGGGGAAAATACCGGGTGCGGCTGAATGTCCACCCACGAATCTTCCACTGCTCTCTCGGCATGTGTCTGTACAAAATACATTTATTTATCTCTGGATTTATTTGATACAGGCATATGCAACTTAAAGGGTATGTTTAATTTTATAAACCGTTCTTTTTGATTTACTTAATCAATTATAATATATTATTTTAAAGATATTTCAATGTTGAATTCCAATTATTCACAATTTTTGTAAAAGTATATCTTTTGATAAGTATTATGAATTTAATTGATATAGCATGAGCCCTAAAAATATTAGCTATTAGATATATTTCAATACAATATTTTTTTAGCTTTGGTTAATAAAAAACTTTTTTAATGATCCAACTTTCTAAGTTAACACAACTAAATAGAGTTTTTTAGATTTGTTTGATATAAAACTGCAACCGTTAATGAAAACTTTATCTAATACCTAAATATCAATTCTCAAAATTCATTTCAAAATAATATAGTTACTACACATTAAACAACTAAAAAAACTAACTAAATGAAGGTTTATTATAATACGTATTTAATTAAAGTTGTGAACAGCGAGTTTCCCGTTTACAGCAGTAATTACCTCAATACACGTCCAGTTTGGAGCGAGGCAAGCTGAGACAATGCTCAAGTTTTGAGCCCTGTTCATCCACACAGCCGCTACTTGTTGATTGCTGTGGCCTATCCATCCGGCGGATGTTAAATAATAATCTCTGTAATGATAAAACTGTCTGTTAGATTCAAAACTTTACATGTTGTATTTTTAAGTTACTTTTGTAGTTTTAGTTATAAATATTACAAATGTTGGATCTGTGCAAAACAGATTAAAGTTTTTGACGAAAAAATCTCCTTTAATTAAAAATATAATATTATATAATTTAACTTGAAACTTGAATATATAAAACTTTTCTAAGAAAATAAAACATTTTACCAACAATAATTGTCATTCGATAATGAATGTACTGATAATTGTAGAATTATGAACATATAGCAAAATTCTTTTAGAGGTAACTTACTAATGACAATGTTTTGAAGTTTTTCAGTTTTAGGTATTTTATAGGCAATATAATCGATTTTGATCAATATACTGAACTGATTTTGGTGGGATATTCATTGTTAGAAATCTACGACCGTAGAATTAGTTTAGAGTTAAAGCTATTTATATGATGAAAATTAACCAATTTTTTAATAAAAATACTTAAAGGCAGTTGTGACATTGGTGAAATTTAACCAACCGTTAGGCATATAAAAAGAAAAATTAACATATATTTTTTTAACAAAATTGAAAAAGATAGTCAATGTGATTCCTAAAATTTTAGAACAACCATATCATGCAGACATTCACCAGTTTTAAAATCTAGTAGATGTACCTATAATAAAATGATCTAACATTAATGTACACATACTTTTTTGATAAATCCTAAATAAAAGAGTATCAACATACATATGTTGTATATTTTCATTAAACCAATTTAAGCAATGACTGTCAACTGTCAAGTTAAGATTAAGTGCTTCGAATTGAAGTCAACTTCTTATAGAAGCTAATTGTATAAAAATGACTTTTTTTGTTTTCAATGAAGGGCTCGAATCGAGTTAACAATTAAAAAGATAAAATCTACTGAAAATAAACTGAAATTTATTTGATTATCAAAGGAAAAAACTGAACTACATCAACTTTCTAAATTAAATTAACATATGTATTAGGGTGATTCATTTCCGCAAAACATTTTTTTTCAAGGTGCTCAAGCAAAATTTTAATCTACATATAGAAAAAAAAATTCTCACCAAGATTGAGCTCTTAATTCCTATTTTAAGTACTTGCAATTTAAATATGAAGTTTTCCCATTTAGAATGCATGTAAAAAATTTTTGTTTTCAAATTTCTAATGCTTAGACACCTTTTATCATATTGGGAATCGGTTTGATGGACCTTACGGGAAATTTCACGCTCTTTAAAATTGCTTTAGTGTTTTTTTCTGTAACTCACACTGGTTCGCCAGTAGGAGTCATCTAAATACAGTTTTTGGAATAATTTTTTCCATTTTTTTAGCAAACCGTAAAAATTAGAGAGAAAAAAAGAGCTGACTCTTAAAAAATAGTTTTTTTACCAATATTTAATGAATTTATAGCCATTTTTAGGCCTTAAAACGCAAGAAATTGATAAATACTAACTAATAATGCTGCATTATTAGTTAGTATTTAGATGACTCCTACTGGCGAACCAGTGTGAGTGACAGAAAAAAACACTAAGGCAATTTTAAAGAGCGTAAAATTTCCCGTAAGGTTCATCAAACCGATTCCCAATATGATAAAAGGTGTCTAAGCATTAGAAATGTGAAAAAAAAATTTTTTTACATGCATTTTAAATAAGAAAACTTCATATTTAAATTGCAAGTACTTAAAATAGGAATTAAGAGCTCAATCTTGGTGAGAATTTTTTTTCTATATGTAGATTAAAATTTTGCTTGAGCATCTTGAAAAAAAATGTTTTGCGGAAATGAATCACCCTAATATGTATGAATCTTGGCTTTTATGTATGTAGACATAAGCAGTGTCGATTTGGTTGTTCTTATAAAAGTTTTGAAGACGTCCATTGTAATATGCGACAAAACGTTGGACGATAAAAAAACTAGAAGCCAAGATCCATATCAAGATCACCGTTGAAACCCTTGCACAAAGCAAAATTAATCACGATTAGTTAATCAGTTGTTTTAAAAGCATTATTACATCAATTCTAAAAAACAATCATGGTTATGATACATTTTATTTGGTAAAAAATTATCATATTTAGTGATTTGTTCATTCACAAACTGATATTAAGTTTAGAATCTTCATTAATCATTGATTGAAAACAACTGATTACCTAATCGTCGTTAATATTGCTTTGTGCAACCTAAGGTAAAGGTTGTAAATCGATTTTTGATTTTCGTATGAAAATCTTAATAAGATTATACAGTTGGTATAGGCGATCACTATAGATTTATATAATATAAAATAATGAACAGAGAACACAACTAATTAATTGATCAACTAATTAGTGATACTCACTGGCCGACGAGGACGGCTGGTGGTTTAACTTCCCATCTCTGCGGGTCGCTCACATTAGTGATGTCTATAATCCACAGCTGAACTGTTGGGTTTGTTGTCCCAGGCTAGAGTCAATAAATATCCATTATCATTATTTATTTATACTTAATAACACTTGAAATGTTTCCAATTTATAATATAAATATTATATCAACATTTACTTCAACAAAAAAATAATAATTAAATTAGTATCAGAAATTCAAAACTTTAAATTAACAATTGATTACGTCAAAAGTCAAATAATTCAAAATGAATGAGATTTTTATAAAAATATCAGTAGTATATTTTAAATAAATTAAAAATCTATATGAAACAAAATATTCCAATCAAACGTTCGGAATGTAATCCCTGTTCTTTATAAATAAGAGAGATATAGTATTTTATAAAGTCAAACATATTTGACGGTTTATCGCCTTTACGATATAAAGCGACCGATCTATAAAATAAGAAGATTGGAATGTTTCGAAGAAATAATTTTTGTTTTACAAATTCCAACAGATTGGAAGCGCATGCATGTTTGGAATGAATATTTCTGATTGGATCGATATTTAAAAATATGTTTTACTTTTTACATGAAATCACGTAGGCATATAGAAAAAAACATCTAATACGAAGAGATATATGTATCTAGTCTAGTGAAGCGTTACTTCAATTAACAAACAACCTATCGTCCGTCTCCCTTTAAAAAAACTTGAGAAATATCAAAATGAAATATTAAAACAAACATCATTTTTAATATTCACCACCAATTAATATCAGTAGAAAAGGGAAAACCGAACGGGGTAAAAAGAGCAAAGCCTCCCCTTGATATAAAAAGTTCTGTTTCGTTATATGAAAGTGTGATGGAATGCATTTATTCTGTATACGGCCTTATTTTGTATGGGATGTATAATAATGTATGGAAGAAAAAGATTAAACGAATAAGTTCCACGTCAATACAATTCTAAATCATTTATTCATCCTACGCTACTGGCGCCTACTTGTATCCAAGAAACACTTACTGAAGAAAATGTATCACGTCTTACTGAATCCCACTGAAGATTTATCTTCGTGGAAACATTCATATGCAGTTAAGAATAAATCTCATGATCTTTGGCTATGTGGCTCGCAGTGACTGTAGAAATGTTATAAAGCTCCGCAATAAATCATACCATATTTAATAAAAATCCGAAACTAATTTTTTTTTGTGTTCACGTTGCATTGATTTTTAATCAATTTTTATTACAAATAAGTGTTAGTTTTTGTTTGTTGGTAGATGTTTATGTGAATTGTTATTAATTAGTTAGAAACAAAAGCAATTAATTTCATAACAAAAACAGTCACGAGAAGTGATGTAGTATACAGTAAAACTTCTCCAAACCGACTAGCTTACAGAAATGTTCTGTTTGCAATGGTTCCATCAAATAATGGTTGTTTAAGGCGGCTATTACACTATCAAAAAAAAATGTCAAAGATCTTTGACAAAGATTTGATCAAATATAGAGACTGTCATTATCTATGATCAGAGAAATATTATGAATATTATAAAAGACTTATTACACTGTCAAATTTTTTAGATCAAAGAAATTTTATCACATTTATCATTGGCGGATATTACACTATCAAGGAAATGTGATATAATAATAAACGAAATATGATATTTATTTGATAGTGTAATAGCCACCTAAGAACGGGTCGGTTTAGAAAGTTGACATGGAGAAGAGGGAATGGAAAAGATACAAAATTACTATTATTAGAAAAATATTCTATAATATAGAAAAACGTATCGTCAGAAATAAATGGTTTCAAATACGTATGTTTATACAAATTAAAAGTATCAGAAAAGAACTTTTATTCAAAATATTATTTTTGAATCATAACTATATAATATGTACATATGTGTCATCTTTACATGTGGTTAAAATAAGCTATGATGTGTTTGCATGAACTTAACTGTAAAATATCCATACTAAATGACATTCAAATACTAATTTTGTACTTGTATACATAAAAATCATTTTTTAGAGACATGTATTGTAGGCACTCACCGTAGGGTATCGCACCGAGCGTTCAGACGGAAAGGCCGTACGCTTTACAGCGGCGGTAGCAGCTATCGCCGACGGCGTCGAGAACCACGGGAAAGTGAACGTTCCGACGCCCGAGTCGTCGAACGTTGCGTACATCACGTGACTACCGTCCGACGAGCCCCACAGCGCTTGCGGCGACGCAAGCACGTCCTCTGCAATAACAACAAAAACACGGTGTCAGTGCACTCGCTCTCCAGCGCGACAGTTTCATCTGTGTTTGGATTGTATTCGATTGAGGAAAAACGATGGTTGCTCAGATTTATTAGCCTGTGTATATATATCTTATTTGGGATACAATTTCCCTATTTCTATCTAAATGACCAGTAATCCATTTATATTTTGTAATACATCTTAATTCAATGTCTACACAATTGTATTATTTTATTTTGTACATGTTTTTTTCCAATTTTGTACAACATAAAAATAGTAATAAACACCCAGTGATGAACACTTGCTAATGATTACAAAATGATAAGTACTACTACACAAACGTTGTAAAATAAAGAGTCGTAAAATTTAAAACAATATAAAGCTTTTACATAGGAAAACACTTTTCTTGAGTGTATGTCGAACCACGATAATTAATAGACCACTGTTTTTAAACAAAATGATCAATTATCATCAAATCATACTGTAAGATAGTTAAATATAAAAAATTAAAAAAAATTTACGAACATACAAAACTTTAATTAATTCAATAAATGTCAAAAATTGGATGTTTTTGAATTATTTGATAAGAAAATAAACCTACTTTGTTTTGAATTTTAGTTGTAAATATTTGTTTTTTGATCAGAAAATCATTGCATTTATGGAATTCAAAATGTCAATAACTTGACTAAAACTAAACAGATTTGAAAAAATCAAAAAGCACCGTATTCAGAATGAAAAAACCTTTCAAATGAGGTATCACTTGCCCTATCATGCTATTTAAAATTTTAAGGGTTGCGCTCATAGCGCTGAGGGTTGAAAAGATTCTTGCAAAAATTTTATACCAAAAGATGTCCCCCTTGAAGGCAAAATCGACGTGTTCGAGCTTTTTCTCAAAATCTTATTTTAAATGACCAAAAGCGCGCCCGTTTCGTTTTACTTGGGCCACCCTGTAGATTAATGTCCAGTAATGATAATAAACAAATATTTTTTATTCAACACTGGAGTATAAATCAAGACTGGTGCCAGTATTTTATCTACTTATACTTTTAAAAAAATCTATAGGTAGTACGTCAAAATTCACAGAAAAAAATAACATTTTTATATAACAAATTTTGATGGCCTAAGACTCAGGAAAAATATATAGGTTCTTTATTTTTAGTCCCATGAGTATGTGTTACATTTAAGTTGGGCCCTTGAATAGCGAGCTAGGGTGCTATAAAATCCCTTACCTCCATCTCAACGGACTTCCTTAGAATACAAAGTTTTTCAACAAAATTACCTACAGAGTAAAACAGTGTTTCTGAATGCTTTCTTATCGTAGGTCCTTTAAAAATCCCATAGTATTTTCCAAGTTTAAAACTTCTACTATAGTTTGAGAAAATGCAATGTTTAAATAACATTACGCGTACCAATGTGAGTCTATGAACTGTGAGTCATGCTCAGATGCGAATACTCCCGGTGGAATATCATGGGTAGTTATTAGAATTCACAGTCCGTTTAGTTCAGACATGGACAACCTGTGGCCAGTGGGTTGTTTCCAAGAATTTTGTTATTTGTTAAATGCATTTTTTAAGGAAAGACTTATACATTTTAGCCCAGGCAATAGACTCAAAAAAACGGTCAAACTAAGAAAAAATTCCGACCAAGCTGGATTTTGGTGGAGACTTTTATTTTGATGTCCTAAACATACCCTAAAAAGTCCCCTTAATTTGGATGGCGGGTTTTTATTTTTTAAGGGGTAAAGGGGGGCTGATTCTAGTTTTTTGCAAATATCTCAAAAGTTATTAATTTTTCGAGAAAAATTGTTTCAAGAAAATTGTAGCTTATAAAATTCTACACAAAAAAGGTATTTATACTTTTTTCGTATAATCAAAACTTTTTAAGTAAACTGTTAACCCAGTCAAGGGTGCAGTGAAGAGTGCCAAAATCCGAACTTTTAGGGGCAAGCAATTTTATGGTTGATTATTATAGATTTTGGGGCGTAGAATTCGAAAAAAATAACCCGAACTAGCGAAAAGTAGTGTAACACCCTTAAAAAAGGGGTTGAAGGGTGAAAACCCCGTTTTCAATACTTTTTTCAATTTTTCTCAAAATTTAAATCGATGACGGGGTGTTTTTATGGTTAATATTTATTGGGGACACTTAGACGAATCGATCGGGACCAAAAATATTGAATTTGACAGAAAAATACTCTTTCTAGAGGGTTTAAAAAAACGTAAAAATGTTTATTTCGAGGAAAAAAGTTTAAAATTAATAATTTTTGTTCAAATCAAAATTGGTCTCAAATTGTTCCTGAAGTTCTAAAGAATACTGATCAACCATAATTTAAAAAAATATTAATATTTTAATCAATGAAAATTGATAAAAAAAAATTACGTTACCTACCCTTAAAGATTAGCGATTTTCATAAGTTAAAATATTAATATTTTTTTAAATTATGGTTGATCGTATTCTTTAGAACTTCAGGAATAATTTGAGATCAATTTTGATTTGAACAAAAATTATTAATTTTTTAATTTTTTCCTCTAAATAAACATTTTTACGTTTTTTTAAACCCTCTAGAAAGAGTATTTTTCCGTCAAATTCAATATTTGTGGTCCCGATCGATTCGTCTAAGTGTCCCCAATAAATATCAACCATAAAAACACCCCGTCATCGATTTAGATTTTGAGAAAAATTGAAAAAAATCTTGTAAATTGGGTTTTCACCCTTCAACCCCTTTTTTAAGGGTGTTACACTACTTTTCGCTAGTTCGGGTTATTTTTTTCGAATTCTACGCCCCAAAATCTATAATAATCAACCATAAAATTGCTTGCCCCTAAAAGTTCGGATTTTGGTACTCTTCACTGCACCCTTGACTGGGTTAACAGTTTACTTAAAAAGTTTTGATTATACGAAAAAAGTATAAATACCTTTTTTGTGTAGAATTTTATAAGCTACAATTTTCTTGAAACAATTTTTCTCGAAAAATTAATAACTTTTGAGATATTTGCAAAAAACTAGAATCAGCCCCCCTTTACCCCCTAAAAAATAAAAACCCGCCATCCAAATTAAGGGGACTTTTTAGGGTATGTTTAGGACATCAAAATAAAAGTCTCCACCAAAATCCAGCTTGGTCGGAATTTTTTCTTAGTAAAAACCTTTATTTCCTGGGCTATTTAATTGAACCCGATTTTTAATAACTCTGTTCCCACGAGAGCAGCTTTTGATTATCACTCTCCTCTAAAAATCAATTTTTAATGCCTGAAAATTATCCTTCCCTCAATTTCTCAGCGACAGAACGGTTTATTGATGAATAAGTGATATTTTGACGTACATCTATATTTCTCCTGTAACGATATACATATGTCACACTTTGAAGGCTTATATCTCCGAAACATAGAGCAATAAATAAAATGCTTATAGATAGTTCCATTTATAATAAAAATAGTTTTAATCTTTTTAGGGTTCCGTAGAAAACTAGGAACCCTTATAGTTTCTCCATGTCCGTCCGTCTTCAAAAATTTTTAGATAATAAGATGAAATTTGGTATACGGTCGTAGATTAATTACCCAAAAACAGAAATGATAAAATTTTTGAAAAAAAAATTTTTTTGGGCCCCCTTTCCATAAAATGAAAAGTGTTTTCAAAAAAAATTCACCTACCCCATTGAGTGGGGTGTCATTAGAAAGATCTCCTAAAATGCAACAAAAAGTGTATTAGAACTTTTTGATTTTAACCCTTTAATCACGATGTATTTGCTCTCCAAAGTCGTTAAAAAAGCGTCCCCACCTCTCTATTTTCTAAACTATCAATTTAAAAAACCTGAAAAAATTTCAGAATGTGAAAATTATAACGAACATTGTCAAAAATATTTTGAACCCTCCTTCTATAGACTGAAAAGTGAACTCTCATTTTTTTTCCCACTTACCCCATTGTGGGGTGTCATTTAAAAGGTCTCCTAAAATGCAATAAAAAATGTCAAGTAATTTTTTGATTTCAACTCTTCAGTCACGAAATATTTGTTTTTTAATGTCGCTGTCAGAGCGTCCCCCCTCTATTTTCTAAACTATCGATTCAAAAAATCTGAAAAAAAATCAGAATGTAGCTTTTAATTAGTACTTGCACTGAAAATTATAACGAACATTGTCAAAAATATTTTGGACCCCCCTATCAGATTGAAAAGTGAACTCATTTTTTTCATTTACCCCATTGAGTGGGGTGTCATTTGATAGGTCTCTTAAAATGCAATAATAAAAGCCAAATGACTTTTTGATTTTAACCCTTCGGTCACGAAAATTTTCAAAAAACTCTTTTTTATAAATCGTAGTGAGAATGACTACGGAACCCTATCATGTGCGTGCCCAACAAGCACTTGCCCGTTTTATTTAGATTAAGATAGTTTGCTATTAGAATAACTATAATATATTATTACCTTGATAGAGCCAATCCGGCACGCCGTTGTAGACGACATCCGGCTTGCCTGTATGCGTGAGCCTGTAGTCGTCTTCCTCGGCGGGCGACAGCCGCAGATAGATGTCGTTGTCGGCTACAATGATTAAGGCACTTGTGTTGCCCAGCCAACTGGCATGCTGCAACCGCTGCGGTTGTACCTTCGGCGACTCCTTCAGCCGTAACGGAATGTGGTGGCTGCGCAAAACATTTCTAATCAAACAAGCTGCCCTTCATAAACAAAGTTCGTTTTACTATTAATTTGTTGCTTTTTGGAATGTATTGAGTTTTATTTATGTTTATCATAACTACAAAAAATAGATTTTTTTAACTATCATGATTTTTAAGTTACTTAACTTTACTTTTTTAGATTTAATAACCATATTTCTATTGTACTATATTTTATATAAAATAAATGATAATTCAAACTATGATAAAAAAAATTCAGAAATATGTAAGTCAGTTTAAATATATTATAATATATGTATGTATATAATTTTTCATAATGATTTTGCCTATATTTAAAATATCATTTTTATATTTATTGTCTAAAGAGTTTATAATTAATTCAAACAAAGCTTTTTATTTAAACTTTAATGAAAAAATGTAAAAAGAAACACGAAGTTAACTACCAATTTAATAAAAAAGATAGATAGTTTATTCTGGGTAAAGAAATAACGAGAGTGAAAGCAAAATTAATTAATTAAAACGATCCTTGTCCATAAATTCAATATCGACATTGTTATCAAAACTTTATCCCGCAAATGATAATAAGAGACGAGCAAGTATGTAACCATTAGCGTCTTTTCTTTATTTTAAAGAGAAATATATTTTATAAAGAAAAAAAGTATTTTTAGATTTTCTTTAAATATTCATTTTATCAATTATTTTTTTTAATTTACAATCTGAATTATGTAGATGTGAAAACAAAAACCGCAGAAACAGATGGAAACATTAAAATATTTTATAACAAACAACAGGCAATAAAACCAAGATATAAAAAATATAATGAAAAAATGGCGAAAATCTTAAATAATAAATAATAAAAACGGATTAATTTTTATAGCATCTTTTTATAGTGTAAAAGAATTACATATAATTCATGTGCGAGTAAAATTACTTTAAAAAAATACAAATATAATTTGGCACAATATTAAAATATAATGCATGTGTACATCAGATTTCTCCTAATAATATAAATTTCATAAAAGTCAAGTATAGAAATGATATCTACCATATTTCTCTTTTTATATAAATAAGCATACATTTTTTTGTTTCTTTATTCGATTTGAAAAACAAAACAAGAAATGTAAACTAATATGCTTTCTTTATGTGTATTTACAAAATAGAAGTACGTTTATTCTCTCTAACATGTAATATGTTCACATAGGCTGAATGTATCCCTAGAGAATGATAATTTAAAAAATTGTTATGTTGAATGAACAGGGAAACTTTATACACCAGGTGTATATTTTTGTTTTGAGATAGATCTGCATTTGTTTCCTTTTCTTTTATATTAACGAAACAATGTGTATGAAGATTATATAATACTGTGAATGTATATTATTGTATATGATCGTTAACTACTGATCTTAAATATTAGTTGATATAATTTTTTTTTGTAGGTACTATGTATGAAAGCATTATACCGGGTGTCCCAGATAACTTTTCCAGCATGGGGATCTCAGTATCTATAAGAGATACAGGTTTGGTTAAATGAGATGAATTATTTGTAAGAAAGGGGCGAGTATTACTACACCAAAAAATATTCATAATTTTATGTGGTTTAGGCGGTATACCAAAAAAACTGAAAATTCGAAATTTCTTTAAATGGCTACAACTTTTTTGTCAAAGTAGATAGGTACTTTTTGTTTACGGTTTCTCGAAACACTTTTTTGTGTAGAATTGATTGGTGTATTTGGATTTTTTATATCACTCTTAGTTTCAGAGTTACGAGCCCTAACTTTAGTTTTTCTTATGGGCCACTAAGATGACTATAGCAATTTGAACGTGTTTTTCACTATACAACGATGTGTCACTTGCCATACTTACTATCGAAAAAAAATTATAATGTATTTTTTTCAATAGTTCATTGTTTTCAGATATTCATTTGTTATTTTGATTGTTGTTATTGTGATGTTTGTTTACAATTTTTGTTTTTCATGGCTCACTTAAATTTTTGTAATAAAATACTTAATAAATATCACTGCTCACTAAATTATGAATATTTTTTGGTGTAGTAATACTCGCCCCTTTCTTACAAATAATTCATCTCATTTAATCAAACCTGTATCTCTTATAGATACTGAGATCCCCATGCTGGAAAAGTTATCCGGGACACCCGGTATAGGCTGTTCCATTTTACTACTCCAGGCTAATATAAAAAAAAACACAAATAAGGTATAGAAAAATGTTTTGGGCAAAAGTTTAAGGGTTTAAAAGGGGGCATAACATGATGGTAACATTAGAAAATCGTATTCTCCAAAATATTAATTAACATTATTTGGAAAATAAAGGATTTCGAGCTAAGTAATGTTCTGAATAAAAGAATTTGGAGAAGAGCCATCAGAAGGTAGTATTTTTTTCTTATTGCTGGATTAATATTCTCCTTGATGCAATATTAAAAATTGCATACCAAATGTTTAATTTTTACGATTACGATTCTGTAACAAAAATAATTTTGATAACGCCATCTAATGCTTCCTTTAAAGTTTAAAGGAAGCAGTTTAAAGTTTAAACCCTTCAACTTTTCACCGAATTTTACTCTATCTTGCATTGTTTAGGAAATATTAGCCTTGGGTGATTTATAAATCTTGTCTCTGTATCTTCTTACTCAAATAAATAACTGTTACATTAGATAATATTTTTTTCATAAATAAAAAAAATGAGCTTATACAAAATATTCAGAAGTTATATAAACGATAAAATGTATTACCGATATTATTTTTCTCTTACCTAATCGACGCACATGGATAAGAGTCTCAAAATGAAGTTAATTATACTACTCTTTTCACTCCTTACTGTATCATTAATCAATATGGACGAATGTATTACAGAAAATAATTAAAAGGGAATGGGTTTGCAGAAAGGATGAAAGGTCGAGCAAACAGTGCAGGAAAATTCACACGAATTTGCATAATTAAACACAAACAAAAGTTTAATACGTACTCATTCGTGACGTCATAGACTGTATAATGAGCGGTGTACGAATGACGGAATACCTGAAACAAAACGAAAAATTATTCAAGTGAGAATTGTAATAATTGTATTACTTGCTGCTGTCTGGTATGGCTCGCATTCCGCGCTCTATTCAGCTCAAATTCTGTTTATTGTTGCACACTTGTTCAGTAATGTGTTCAGTAATTAACTGTTAGAGCTACGTCTGTATGTTTGTTATTTCTATTAAATATTCATTGGTATGCATTGTTCACACTTTTTATTTTGTATGTCATTGATCTCTATCCGAAATTTTATATTGTTTTATAGTCAGTTTTATATATAAACCATTAACTTTTTTCTGCTCTGCTACTTTTTGAAATGAATAACATAAATTTGTATTTCATACACAGAAAAAGCATGAGAAGAGAGATTGTCTTGACCCAATGCCATTTTTTATTAATGTTAGAAGGAACCTAAACCTGAATTTATTTATAATTCGGGTGCAATATATAAATTTCAGTTGGCTTTAGATTTGATTTGTATTAAATGTTTTAAATCACAACTAATTGCACCCTAAATGTATTAACTTCTCTGAAGGTATAAAACATCTACTAAACACTCTTAAAATTATATTTATTAAATTTGAAGTGTATTAGTTAATGTAACAAAGGTTGAAATCTTAAATAAGATTAAGTAAACAATGATAAATTTCAAACAATTTTAAGTTGAATTTGATGTAGAATGCGTTTTTTTCATATAAATATTTGTATGGAGAGTAAAGAGGAAATATACTTTTATAGAGGTAGTTAGGTCCCAAGTGCGTACGTTTAGGGAGGTCCTACTGTAATATAAAGTTTAAATACGCGATTGTTGAGTTAAAGTGTTCTAAAAGTTTTATCTTAAAAAAATATTAAAATTATTTTTTTAATCTTTACAAAATTAGTGGTTAGGTACCAGTTAAGTACTACATAGTACAACCTAAAAACACTGGTTCATTAAATTTATTCGGTCTCAGAATAAATAGAAATTATTATACTAAAAAATAAAAATGTGTTTTTTAAACAAAACTATAGAAAACCTAATTTAAACGATTGTATTTCATAGTTTATACGGATTTTAAAAAAAATTTATATTTATAAACACAATTTCTGATATTTTATCATCCACATACCGCGAAACACAGAGAACTGTTTTGAGCATTCGTATTATAGATGTTAAATTTAGCATAAAAAACGATTTAACACTGATTAAACATCGCTTTAAAACTGTAATCCGAAATATTTGTTTACTTCACAACATGTTTTATCGTACGTACGAGTTTAACCAATGTTTAAAAATGCATTCTGTTAAAATTGATAAATTGTTGGATATAATATGTATATAGTAATGTGTACATTGTACATATATAACAAAAAAAACTTGTCGATATATTTTATAGCGCACTCGATTAACGTTAATAAAAATTATGATTTTTCGATAGTAAACCACAAAGAAAAAAAACTTTGAACTAAATTTATATTTTATGAACACACTGGTATTAAAATATAATAAAAATGCAAACGAGAACTACTATTTTCTCTGTCTACATTTTAATAGTTTACTTTATTATTATATGTATGTTCTGTAGTTTATAAGTATGTATATAAAATTGATTTCTTATGAACGTAGCTAAAATATAGATTTATTGGTATGTGGTACAATTGTTTATTACATGAATAAAAAAGTTATAAATCAGTTTTATTAATTTACGATTACATAATACGATGATTTAAAATCAAATTAATAAAAACTTTGAGCCTTTTAACGTATAAAAGTGACTGTAGCGATATTTTCACGTAACGGATATACTTTAATTAAAATTTTGAAGCACATTCATCTTCTTGTTTCGACAAACAAAGTCATAAATATATTTCAGCTATATGAAGAGCAAAAAATACAGCCTATCCCAGTTCCCATAAGCCATAAGTATTTTTAAAGTTTTAAGACTTTTATAGTGACATTTAGATGAATTCGAATTTTTATAAAAAAAAGTATTTTGTAACACAAATATGTATGATTTTAATATAAAAAAATAATATGGAAAATCATATAGACCGGGAGCCAGGCTACATTCCGTTTGAAAAACCGTTAGGATTCATAAGAGTTGGTGATTTACATTCAGAAAGATGTAAAGAATGAAATTCTGAAGGTTGCCGGAAAAAAAACTCGGAACTTTTTTTGATACGAGCATTATAACGGAGTCCTTCCAATTATAAAAAATAGATGTTGCACCATTTTTAATTTTGATGAAAGTTTAGTCAGTTGTTATTATACGCATTAGTTAGCAAAAACTGTAATTAGAAAATTTTAAATGTTCACAGGTTGGAGGTGGTGATCGTTTTACCCTCGTAAGATATGAAGATTTCATCGATTTTTAACGTTTTTTCGACTCGCTATAGCATGCGTTCTAATTAAACAATTATAATTAACTTGGGGTCATTGGAAGCCTAAAGAGTCTAGCTTCAAAATGATTTAACTCAATTTTAAGTTTAGGTTATTTTCGTTGTAGATATTCGTAATAAAGGCTTTTCAATTTCATTTATGAAATTGTCATTTTATCTTTTTTTCAAAATTTTCAGTGGCTTTCTGGTTTAACCGAGAAAGTTGTAATTATGCGTAAGTTATGTTCACATATAGTACTCAGTACCCACAAAAAATCAGCTATTTTCAAAGTAAAAAAAATCTGTGAAGAGGGTGAGATTAAAATCTGATTTTTTTTCTAAAGATGCTTACAGTAGTAAGGTTCAAAGGCCAAGTGGTGTTTTTCTGAATTTTTAAATTTTCTAGCCACTTAGTGTCCTGCAATTAGACTGAAAAACATCAAAATCACGCTTTAAAAATGAAAAATAAAATAAAAATCAACAATTTTAGTAACTCCAATGCAGCTGTATCGTGGACTTAAAAAAGTCATATAGGCGTCGCGCGGCAACTTATGTCACTCAAAAGGGGCAGTAGCATCTGTAGAAAAAAAATTCCATTTTAATCTCACCCTCTTCATAGATTATTTTTACTTTGAAAATAGCTAATTTTGGAGTTTTTGCATTTTTTTGATTATTTTAAAATTTCTGGCAGCTAAAAAAATTAAAATAACAAAACGAATCAAATTGCCCTTTTTAGATAATTATTAATTGCATTTGTAAAAAAAAATTCAGCAATTTATCTTGCCCCCCACATAACTTTTATTTGCTTCGAAAACAGCTGTTTTTGGTGTTTCTGTGATATTTGTGATATTTAACTTAATTTTTTTAATAGAAAATGTGCATCAATCAAGCTGATTTTTTGTGGGTACTGAGTACTATATGTGAACATAACTTACGCATAATTACAACTTTCTCGGTTAAACCAGAAAGCCACTGAAAATTTTGAAAAAAAGATAAAATGACAATTTCATAAATGAAATTGAAAAGCCTTTATTACGAATATCTACAACGAAAATAACCTAAACTTAAAATTGAGTTAAATCATTTTGAAGCTAGACTCTTTAGGCTTCCAATGACCCCAAGTTAATTATAATTGTTTAATTAGAACGCATGCTATAGCGAGTCGAAAAAACGTTAAAAATCGATGAAATCTTCATATCTTACGAGGGTAAAACGATCACCACCTCCAACCTGTGAACATTTAAAATTTTCTGATTACAGTTTTTGCTAACTAATGCGTATAATAACAACTGACTCAACTTTCATCAATATTAAAAATGGTGCAACATCTATTTTTTTTATAATTGGAAGGACTCCGTTATAATGCTCGTATCAAAAAAAGTTCCGAGTTTTTTTTTTCGGCAACCTTCAGAATTTCATTCTTTACATCTTTCTGAATGTAAATCACCAACTCTTATGAATCCTAACGGTTTTTCAAACGGAATGTAGCCTGGCTCCCGGTCTAATACTATTTATTTACATCTTTTAGAAATATATCATTTAAAAATATACGTAGAAATTAAAAGGCACTATATAGGTCGGAGAGAGAAAAATTAGAATCAAATTTTGAATGATTTATAAAGAACTGCAATTTTTTTTTCAATCTATATACCTAATATAAAAAAGAGTCTGTTCTTAACCACTCACTCATTCATCAACGTACAGCCCAAACTCCTGGACCTAGAAACGTGAAATTTCGTAGGTGTCTTCCTTTTATGATGTAAGCACCCATTAAGAAGAAATTTCCCGAAATTCAACCCCTGAATTTTGTGTACGTTTTAAATTTAGTACATCAGATTCTTCTTTTTCTCGTACACGATTTTTGACGGTATTACAATACTTCCATTGCCTTCAGAACAAAAGTAAAATATTATTTGCATAACCTAACCATAAAGTTTAAATTCAACTCCAATCTCACTGATATCTAAATGTAAAAAATAAGGTACCCTAAAGACATACTAAACTAATTTGTTTATCACAAGAAAATGGGAAAGAGTCTCTAGATATCATTTCTTGTTCTTCATGTACCTAAACTGACAAGTATTTTTACAAGGTAATAATATATGCTTCCTATACTCCAACATTGTATGTGAATAATACATACGAATATGATGGAATTTTTTCCTTCTGTTTTTTGTTTATACTTTCTAGATTATATTTTTATTTTGTTTATATGTATACCATATGTACGTAGATATCATATAAATGTAAAAAATGTATGTAACATAAATATATACCTAATGGTCAATTTTTATTCCGGTATATTCAATATTAGAAAATTCAAATAAAGATTCTTTAATATTACTAACTAACCAGGTTTTCTATTTCTACAAAAGTACATCAAAATAAAATACCTTAACAAAGAAAGTATAACAATAATTCATAAGTTTTATATATCTCCTCGATATAACATTGTAACTTTTAATGAAATAATAAATATTATATAACATATATTTTGTACAACGAAACCCACAAAAACATTATAGAAATAGTTTAGAAATTTATTATTAATTTCCTTTTATAATATGTCAAATCTTTTCAAACCGTCCAGTGTACACTAATACTAAAGAATCACAGGGTTCATAATATTATTGTACATTCTGTACATACATATATGTATATTTGTATATAGAAATACTATACATAATTATTTAGTGACTGGTGTACGGGACAAACGATATTTATAAAATTATAAACACTTTGTAGTTTTGTATGTATATTTATTTATTGTTGAAAGTACAATGATGATTGTTGTAAGTTGATGTAATGTTTTGTAATGTAGCGAGCGCGAGAGTACTGCAGCGAGATGTTTACTGTCTTAAGAGCGAAGACCAAGTATCTGTTTTAGAAAATGAAATATCCTGTCTTAGGATCGGTAGACAAGGATAGCGATAGATATTTAGAGAAGGGGAACATACCGCGTGAACTTGAAATTGGAATAACCCAAAGAAAGGGTCGGGCGGCTTGTCTTTGATTACTGTAAAACTGCACTTAAGGTAAATTAGACGATAAGCCGACCGGAAATACCCAAGCGTACGTGTTACTAATAAACTACAGAGGATTAAGAAAGATTAAAGAATTTGTTGAAAAATGTAAGTCTAGACACGTTGTAAAAGTAAATAATATTTGTCGGCAAACTTAAATAAAGGAATAAAAATAGTACGAAATATTAAAAATAAAATTTAAGAAATTTCAACGTGTGAGATGACGCGAATGTCGCTACAGTACCCCCCTGCCAGTGATTTAATTCACGAAAAACCTATCTGTAGACGGTCCGTGAAGCGGACGCGTCTACCTGACCGTGTTCGTCGTACTCCTTCGTCTGGCTGAACTTCGGGCTGGTGGGCGGGAATGACTGGAACTCGAGATGCAATGTCTGCGTCGTTTGTCTTCTCGCCGTGGATGTCGTCATCAATTGCATCGTCTGATGTGATGTATGCTGGCTTGAGTCTATCGATGGATACTGTAACGTCGCGGCCACGCATATGAACGATGAAAGTTTTATCGCTTCGTTTGACAACCTTGAAAGGGCCCTCATATGGTTTCTGGAGTGGTGATTTTGGTCCGTAATGGCGAACGAACACGTATTGAGTTGTGGCTTCGTCGTTGTTTGCGTATTTGTTCGTTCGATCATTTGAGTGCTTGTTGGTTTGTTTGTTGGCCGATTGTTGGTCGATTGTCCAGGTGTAGTGATGATGACTGATGGAGCCAAAGCGAGATAGTACGGCGTATGAATTGAGTCACGATGAGCTTGTTCGCAAAAGCCTGGGTTGCGTGTACGACGGTGGTTGCGTCGTAGTCGTGGGTCACGATTCGAGTGACTGCAACTACCTCGGCGGCGTGTGCGGCGACAGATGCATCGTAGTCGTGGGTCACGAATCGGGTGACTGCAACAACCTCGGCGGCGTGTGCGGCGATGGATGCATCGTAGTCGTGGGTCAGGATTCGGGTGACTGCAACAACCTCGGCGGCGCGTGCAGCGATGGATGCATCGTAGTCGTGGGTAATCAGAGAATGGTGTACCTGGTTGTTTGGTGAACTGCGTTTGGCGTATCGTCTGGTCGTGTTGCTTGGAAGCTTGGGAAGTACCTCGATATGTGGCGATGAACCAGAGGCGACCGTGACTGTTAGGACTTGAGACTCAGTCATATCCAATTGAGTGGTGATATGGGTGAGTAGGTCCAGGAGTCGGTGATTCCGCTTGTCCAATTGTGATAACCAGAGATGTTTTTGAACTCTTGAGACTTGAAACTCAGTCACCTGTCCTTGCGAGGTGATATGGGTAGGTAAGTCCGTGAGTCGTTGTTTTCGCGTTTTCACTGGAATTGCGTCTTGGTAATCGTGTTCGTGATGATGGTGTGGCGCGATGTCGTAGGGCAGGTGTCGTCTGTCGCCATTAACGACTGCCCGTAGTAGTGCCACTTATGAGTCATGGCCGTAAAATTGTTTTATCGAACTTGTTGTTAAGCACTTTGTTGCAGTTTCCGCGGGAGCACTCACTGTTGTTTTTTGATGCCATATTTGTGTTCATCTCGCTTGTCACTTGGTCGATGGCACGAAACACCGTTTTTTAAAAAAAAATTGTCAGTTGCACTATAAAAGTTTGTCGAATACACAAATCACTTTTTTTATTGTCACTGTCACTATGTAGGTATCACTTCGGTCGCGAAAAAAATTACATAGGGCGCGGACAAATCACGTCGGTTGCGATCAAATCACGTCGGTTGCGATCAAATCACGTCGGGGTCACCACTTTAGTGACTGGTGTACGGGACAAACGATATTTATAAAATTATAAACACTTTGTAGTTTTGTATGTATATTTATTTATTGTTGAAAGTACAATGATGATTGTTGTAAGTTGATGTAATGTTTTGTAATGTAGCGAGCGCGAGAGTACTGCAGCGAGATGTTTACTGTCTTAAGAGCGAAGACCAAGTATCTGTTTTAGAAAATGAAATATCCTGTCTTAGGATCGGTAGACAAGGATAGCGATAGATATTTAGAGAAGGGGAACATACCGCGTGAACTTGAAATTGGAATAACCCAAAGAAAGGGTCGGGCGGCTTGTCTTTGATTACTGTAAAACTGCACTTAAGGTAAATTAGACGATAAGCCGACCGGAAATACCCAAGCGTACGTGTTACTAATAAACTACAGAGGATTAAGAAAGATTAAAGAATTTGTTGAAAAATGTAAGTCTAGACACGTTGTAAAAGTAAATAATATTTGTCGGCAAACTTAAATAAAGGAATAAAAATAGTACGAAATATTAAAAATAAAATTTAAGAAATTTCAACGTGTGAGATGACGCGAATGTCGCTACAATTATAAAATTTAATTCATATTTAAATTATTCGAACATAAAATAATTTACAGTAATTATTTTACGAATCTGACTGTGTCAGTGGTGTTCAAATTACGATAAAAGAATATTTAAACACGCGTATGTTATATGTATATTGTCATATCCAGAACCGTAATGATAATATTAAATGGCTGGGTGCAGTGTCGGACTGGCCACTATTGTCCCAATTTTTATCGGTGTTAAATGAAAATAATTAGTACTAAACAAAGTCTTTCTGATTTTTAAACATGTATACTCAGCACTCTGCTATACGACGGCATCGGTAATTCAAAAATTCCATTACACGACGGCTAGAGGGGCACCCATCACCATGCCGACTTTAACGTTGATTGGTGAATTTAAATGCGCAGAAATATAGCAGTCACGGTGGTATTATGGTGGGGATGGGGGAAGGACGATGGTTAGAACTGTCAGCACAACGTGGAACGGAGCGGTCGTGTAGTGGATGGTCGTATAGCAGAGTGCTAAGTGTATGATAAATTTTTAAAAGAGCCTTTATGAAAGGTATTGGAAACTTTAATTAAACGGGGGATCTGTTAAATGAACTTCACCCCCTTCCTGAAGAAATACATTAATCATTTATTAAAAAAATAATGTAAAAATAATAACATATAAGAAACTCCGCGTTTAACCACGAAAATAAATAACAAACAATTGGCCCCCGTCAGTTTGATCGTTTAGCCTCCCGGGCATTTGGCTGGTTGCCCGTCGCGTCAGTCCAGTCCAAGAGTGCTCGTGTATAACGACTTTTAGTGTAAAATTCTATTTTCTCGTCGAATACAATGCAACTTTAATATTAAATATCTGTAGCTATCATAGAAATATTTATTTTCTGCATGTCAATACGAGTTTTTTTAACTTCATCTTCGTATTTTTGTCACATACTCTTGACACCACTGGGCCTGTCAAAAGTATGATGAAATATTAATTTTGTTGAAAATAAAATTACTAAAAATAGAGTCAATTTCTATTGAATGCGTCTTAATTTGTAAGTTTATACCAACTTTTGTGACAATCCTTTTATATTAAGAAACTTTCAGACTACTAAAAATATGATCGTATATTTGAGATTTAACAGCCAACCGCATTTTTGCTGAAACTAAAAAAAGTTTTAACAGTAGATAATGCTCCGAAACAAAGTTTCACTCAAGTATTCAGATAATTTTTTGATTTACGCGCTGTAATTAATTATCATAATTAATATAATAAGGTTCACTTTTATTGCAATTATTTCTTACACAGATTAAAATATTAAATGTTCAAAAATAGGAAAATATAGTTTTGCTTATTTAAAAAAAACTGTCCAAATATGTCAGATTTTCTACAGGTTTTAAATTATTTTTAATTTAATTCTATTTAAATTGTATCTGATAATTCAGATCTTCATTTAATACATATATTCAGAGTCGTCGTGATAGGGTAGGCATAATAGGTAAATATTTTGGGGCCGCATCAGTGGCGGACTAAGTAAAAACGGTGGGGCAAATGGTCCGTCCTGGATGCCATAGTAGAGAGGGGTGACAAAATAGATAGGGGTGTTATATAAAGATATTATCAAAATAAAAATGTTTTCTATTATTTGTTTATTAAATATTTTCTTAGTGACGTCCTTTTCTTTATTTTTCTTTTTGTTACCAAATGTTTTTTTAATTGTTTTCCTCCAAAACTGAGGGTACATAACTAATATTCCGACCAGGGTACCAACTTTCCTTAGTCCGCTACTGGGCCGCATTATATATTGATGCGAATTTATTTCAACAATTTTGAATTTTAATTATCTGTAGCAGATGCTAAAAGACGTCTTTATTTAGCATTGTATGTCACTTTTTTGTATTCTTGCTCTGTGCTACTGTTACGCACGTGTCGAGCCACGCGTGAAATTTATGCATTTGAGTTAATACTTCAATTTTATCATTTATACAACTATGTAGAAAAAGGAGCGCGTAAAAAACATATTTCAGCTATATGAAATATTATAAGACGTGAAAATATCTAGAATTATAAGTCAGTGGTGCCCGCCATGATGGGTTTTGACTCATTTTTTTTCGTCTATAACAATATGAGATCTTACGGCTGCCATTTTGAATTGCAAAAGTTAGCACTCACAAATGAGGTTATTTATTTTGTGATAGATCTACACACAAAAAAAACTGTATTGGACCAAGAAAATCTTGTTTTGTATATAACGAAAACTATATTTTCTTAATATAAGAAAGTACTTGGCTCAAGTAACCTTTCTACCTGTGTATGGATTTGCTACGGATTTTAGAGCAGTGATATTTCAACGTATTGTAACACAGTTGGCGACTCTAACCGTATAAAATAATTTTCATAATATCATCACTGTTTTAGCAGGTACGCGAATGATGTCAAAGTCTCCAAGAGAACTGTCAAGTTTGATATCTCATATGAGAGTGCTAGCTAGCTTGCTTTGCTAGATCCTTTATGATACGGAACATAAGACATGCGGACATATAAGACAATGTTTGGATTCACAGAAAGCGGTTAGTTACCGGTTACACTGACCGGCGAGTTTTGATTGGTTGATTTATCGTATTTCTGGTACATTCTACCAGAAATTCCATAAATCAACCAATCAAAACTCGCCGGTCAGTGTAACCGGTAACTAACCGCTTTCTGTGAATCCAAACAATTCCAATTATATCTCATTTGTTAAAATCTGTTAGTTTAGCTTCTATGAGAGATCAGATGAACTTACCTATATATATACACACAAACATAGATACATATATATACTGTCAAAATCATAACCCTTATTTTGCCTTCGCGTATATAGTCGGGTAAAAAATAAATAATTCAGATATGTATATTTTGTACATTGTACATATGTATTAAGCAATATCATGTTTTGTTTGCAGCCCATTATAAATCAAGTGATATCAAAATTCGATAATAGATAGATACAAATGAAGTTAATTGCTTAACCTTCTGTATGTCACATATATTAATGTAGATGTCAAAATATGCATTAAATCATATTGTTAAATTTATTACAAATTAAATACAGTTTCTGTTGTAAAATCATGAGCGTTTAATATAAATGGCGCGGTCGTTGCAAATGTCGTAAATTAATAAACATGTTTAGATGAAATGTCAGTATACATGCAAGTTTGATTTCTGCTGACGGTGTACCTACAGCAATAATTCAATTTACTATTCTGCATAAAAGATGTCGGTACGTATGTTTTATTTTATTATGTCAGTTCACATATGTTCAAAACTCATTGAAATCACTCAAATATAGTATATGAGTTTTTGAATGTTTGAACATATTATGCTGAAGCTGTCTCCTACAATGTTTATTGAAATTATTGATTATAAAAACTGGTTACTCAAATTTTGAGTAACCAGGTGTTGTCATCACATTTATATGCTTAAATTATTGTAACCTAATTCACATTTGGTAAATTATAACAAGTTGACTTAATTTTTATACCAAAAACCTAAATTGGTTTTGACATGCTTAACCCGGCGTCATTGGGGTTGGGTCTGTGAGACCCGTTACATTTTATATCGCTTCTAGTTCGGTTACTATGCGTGCGACGTTGCCATTCTTCTCAATAGCTGGAACTGTTGAGTTGTTCTATGCATTGCAGGTAACACGTTAATCGTGCGGCAGCCACAGTGGAAGTTACACGTTCACAAAATTGAATGAGGTATGTTAGTCCGGTAAAAATAGACATTTCAATTAACAAAAATTCCGACAGAGCTAAATTTTGGTGGAGACATTGGATACACCATTAGAAATAAGGTGTCAAAAGTCCCCATCAATCCCATGTCTGCTAAAAAAGTTATTCGGGGTCAAAGGTCAAAATTTGAGGTTTTTTGGATTTTTTTCGAAAACGGTAAGTTTTATCAAAAAGTAGCTAAGATAAAAATTATAGATATTAAAATTATCTAAAAAAATGGTTCTTATACTTTTTTTTCTAAGAATTTCCATTCCTGAGATATCGCGATTCTAAAAGTTGAAGGAGTCACGTTCTACATGCACGGTGCTCTGGAAACCAACTTTAATAAAAAAATTGATTACTTCTGATTTTTTTATACAGTTCAATTCTTTAGTATTCAAGGAACATTTTAAGACCAAAAAGAAAAAAATCGCCTGGGTACTTTTTTAATAATTCATAAAACAAAAATACATAAATCGTGCACGGTGCTCTCGATGCCAACTTTAAAAAAAATTTATTACCTCTGATTTTTTTGTACAATTCAATTCTTTAGTACTCAAAGAACATTTTAAGATCAAAATGAAAAAAATCCTCTCAGCGCTTTTTTTATAATTCATAAAATAAGAAAAGTAGTTCTTCAATTAATTGTTTTCACTAAATTTATTTATTATTTGTACAATCATTTGGTAGTTTTACCTGGAAGTTTTCCGGGAGTTTTGAAAATTGGTAATATTATAGATTTCGATGTGCTCTTTCCGAATTTCAACTTTGCTACCTCGTATCTTGGCCGCTCACGCCGCCATATTAGAAAAACGGCGCCTAATAGTAGATTATTATTAGGAGATATTGTCAAAAAACTACTTTTCTTATTTTATGAATTATAAAAAAAGCGCTGAGGGGATTTTTTTCATTTTGATCTTAAAATGTTCTTTGAGTACTAAATAATTGAATTGTACAAAAAAATCAGAGGTAATAAATTTTTTTTAAAGTTGGCATCGAGAGCACCGTGCACGATTTATGTATTTTTGTTTTATGAATTATTAAAAAAGTACCCAGGCGATTTTTTTCTTTTTGGTCTTAAAATGTTCCTTAAATACTAAAGAATTGAACTGTATAAAAAAAATCAGAAGTAATCAATTTTTTTATTAAAGTTGGTTTCCAGAGCACCGTGCATGTAGAACGTGACTCCTTCAACTTTTAGAATCGCGATATCTCAGGAATGGCAATTCTTAGAAAAAAAAATATAAGAACCATTTTTATAGATAATTTTAATATCTATAATTTTTGTCTTGGCTACTTTTTTGATAAAACTTACCGTTTTCGAAAAAAATCCAAAAAACCTCAAATTTTGACCTTTGACCCCGAATAACTTTTTTAGCAGACATGGGATTGATGGGGACTTTTGACACCTTATTTCTAATGGTGTATCCAAGGTCTCCACCAAAATTTAGCTCTGTCGGAATTTTTGTTATTTGACCACTATCTTTATTAGTATTTTGACCGGACTATGTGAGACCCATCCCCGCAGTTAGTGTAACAATTTCGCGCGAATAGGTTTAGATGTTATTTTATTTAGATTATGATTCAAAGTGATTAATTGTTTTTTTCTTCTAAAGATAATTTAGTTTCCTACAAAAAAATGCCATTAAAACATTAACGCCCAGTATTATCAACTTTAACTAAATGCTCCTTTAACTAACTGTCATATTATCAACATATCCAAGCATAATACATTTAATTAAATAGATTTTAAATTATCTGCAGTATATCTTTACAACATATATTATGTCCATTTTTCATTGAAAGCTTAAATATTGATTTAAATCACGTTTGTAATACAGCAAATTTACTTTAAAGGAGCATTTAGTGCTAAAGGAGCTTTAAATTGGTTGATAATACTGGGCATAAGACTGATTGTTAATTAATAATAGAATAACATTTAAGTAGAAGAGAAAGATTTTGTTGATATTTGTCGTTATTTTTTTAAAGCTCTAATAAATATGATTAAAACATAATTTAATACGATATTTGTGTTTCATTTATTTGCATAAATACCTAAAAAACCTAAACACGAATAAAATATTAACATTATTATTTATAAAGTATTGGATAATGTGTTATCTAATGAACGGGCCTGTGAGACCCACCCCAAAGTCCGTGTAACCCCATGACCCCGGGTTAAACTTTTTTGTCTCGTTCTTAACTTAAAATTTAATATTTATTTATTTAAAATTAGTTTTTATTATTATTTTGAACAGATTGGCTTTAAAAAATCAAGATAAATAAATTGTTAGTAAATCACAATAGAAATGAAAATTCGCTACAATTTTGCGTAATAAAGAAATACGACAGAAAATTTTTCAAAACTATCAAAGTATAAGAATTATGACAGTTTCAAAATTTACACGCATTGTTAAAAGTATTCAGAATAGTTGAAATATATAACGTACATGGAACTATAACTTATGAATGACAAGATTGTAAATCATGCCGATTCTCTTCATAACATTTGAAATCAATAGCGGAGATTTAAGACATGATAATATTTCTCCTTGTATAGATAAAACGTCTATAACTTTTTATTCCGTATTTTACTTTGTTTCATTGTTCTTTTTGGTTATTTTCGTTGCACTTTATTTTATACCAAGTTAAGTAATATTTTTTTATACTTTAGCGAATCTAGTGTCCTGTGCAAGAACCACCCTCAAGAGCGATCATTTCATTACGCCAATCATTAAAATGCATTTCATTACTCTAATAATTTATGTATTCAATTAAATTTTAAAACAATATACTTAACTTTTTTTTTATTAAATTTGTTTTGGGAGATACTACATATATTACTGTACAATTTTGCTTCCTCGCAATATCGAAGATACGAGAAGCTATGTGATCGTTTTAAAATGAAAAAAAAATTGTTCTCCGATTTTAAAAATTTTACTTTATTTATCCGTTTCACAATATACTATTTATTAAAATTGTATGAAAATTAAAGGGTTAACCAATGACAGATAGTTCATCGAAAAATTTTATCGGTTTTTATTTAAATTGTTCAATAATTAACTACCTTTGATGAATTTAGCACGAGGAAGCACTGTGCATTTACACATTATGAGTATTTTAATAGATTATGATTATAACGAATTGCATTTTCAAAAATTAAAAATCTAATTATTGTAACACTGCTGAATTAAAAAAATTGTTTAAAAAAAACACCTTGATTTTTTTTTCAAAAATAATATTTAAAATACACCATTGTCACATTATTTCTTCATGATGTATCTATTAATATAAATGTTAACAATGTTTGTTAAATACCACAAAACTCTGACAATGAAATGCAAATATGTAACACCTCGACTCATACACAGTTTTATTTTTTTGCCTACAATACAAATCGAATGTAAATTTGTTGGGGCCGTGTTGCAATTAAGTTCTGTAGTTTGCATGGTTTACATTATTTCCGCCACACCATTGTTTAGGGTGTTTGCATTTTTTATAAACACGGCAGACGCGTCCTCGGTGATTTTTGCACGCGTTAAGTAATAGATTTCCACGGGCGAGGCCTGGGGAAACAGCCGCATTTCCAATTCACATAAAACACCCGCGCTAAATTTCTGTCTTCCAAAAAAACAATATACAGTACAAACACGTTTAAGAGAACTATTTGAATTTAAATTATCTTTTTTATGGTAAAATATGTTGTTACCAGTGGCGTGTTATACAGTAGGCACTTTAGGCAACTGCCTAGACCAGGGGTCAGCAGTTTTTTAAGTTAGAAGAGCCAAGTTGTTAAGGAAACAGGATTGCAAAGGTATCAGAAGGCCATAGGTTTTAAAAAAAAAAACTTGATAACTACAATATTTTTATTTAAAATTTAGTTATACAGGTCATATCAGGTGAAGCAAACTTGAACGGTTGATTGAGAAAAATATTTCAAGCAAAAAAGTTAATATGAACATGTTCGTGAGGTAACTACAGACTCTAAAAGATTTTGTTTAAAATTAGTTTTTATTTAATATTTTTAGATCCCATTGTGATACAAAATATTACTTAATAATGATCGTTTTTTAAAGAGAAAAAAAATATACTACAATTTAAGGTAAGTTTTTCTCCATGTAACCGTCCACCGCTATTTCTGAACTGGCACCCCGGGCGGTCGTCCAGTCTCCCTCCCTAAAACCAGCATTACTGATAGACAATTAACAAAATAAGCAACGAATTTTAACAAATATAAAAATTTCAAACATCAACAATTCTTTTTTCCAAAGCTTACTTGACTTGAATTTAATATTGCACTCGAGTGAATGTTCTAGTTTCCCCTGATGTCTCGACTATAAATAAATTTTAGTTTTCCATGGCAATTGTGATTTTGATTCTATAATGAATAAAATGCGTTGTATCTTTGTTATGTTTTATTATCGAAGCTACGGAAAGTTTTGCGATCGTATTTTAAATGGATTAAAAAAATTTTCTCCAATTTCTAAAATTTCTCTCGATCTTTCTGTTTCAGGCTAAATTTTTAGGGAATACACTGTTCAAGTTTGTTCCACCTTATATGACTCATCTTATATAATAAAATTGCCAAAAAAATGTGTCCCGCGGTCTTGTTACCACGATTTTCTTTTTTATATTAAAGAGCTGAGTATATAAAAAAATAAATATTCTAACTATAAGTTTATAGTGATATGCGTTCGAGCTAGCTGCTAAGTTTAATTAGTTTTAATCCGCAGTGCGAACCTGTTTTATAATAAAAGTGCCTCAAAAATGTGTTTCGCAGTCTTGCTACTTTATGATATTTTTTGTAAATAAAAAAGAATTTGGAATTGAATAAATAGTTAAAGTTACTGAAGAGCCGCAAACGTCTGTGCAAAGAGCCGCATGCCGCTCGCGAGCTGCGGTCTGCCGACCGCTGGCCAAGGTGAAGGAGGACTTCGAGTGGGGCAAAAGAATAAATAAACATATTTTTTGTTTTTCAAATAATTTTGACAAAGACTTTTTTTTGTTTTCTTGGAAAATAAGATCACGAAAATTATTAAAGCAAAAAAGTCTTTAGATATTTTATGGTGTTAATTTTGCCAATTATAAAAATAAATTATATTCATAACTCCCAGATATTATCGTGGGCCTCCAGGTTAGGATTTTCTGCGGGTTCCTTCCCGCTAAGTAATCTAAGTCAATTTTTTTTTACGACGACCAAATTTTGTTGACTCGTCGCTCCGGGCCTCAGGCAAAAGTTCTGTTACCCCACCACCCCCTTATTATAAAAAAATACATTTAAAACTTTATAATAGTTTATTTTCATTTACCATTGTTAATTATAAAAGTTATCACATCAACATAAATTAAGCAAAGGTTATTAAATGATCAAATTAAAAATAATTTGAAAATGGTTCCATTAGATTAATATTCAACATATTCTTGTTTGCGACTAAAATGAATAATTAATTATTTTTTAATGAATGTGGTTTACATGAATGAAAAAAACATAAATGATTAAAAACAACCACATGATAAATATTCATCAATATATTAGTATGCTTCAACTCTTTGTTGGTAGATGGTAAGATAAGATAATTTACATTGTATTATTTCTGCAACTACTTCAATTATCAGACCAAACACATCGATATTCAACCAACATGCAATGTTATGTGTAAACAAGTAAGTTTTGTTAACATACTCGAAAATCATGCATTATAACAGCATACACCGTTTATCTTGCAGATATGAGACATTCCCAGTGATCTCAGATAGGTATTAGAATAGCTTATACTATATGTATATAGGAATTCCACATCATTTATTTCTTTCATATATAAAATTCAATAGGTATTATTTACCATATATGTAAAGCCAACCTTTTTGTTTGCAGTCCAAAATTTTAAAACCCTTTCCCCAGTAGCACAATAAATGTTAAGAAATAAATTATTTGTTCAAAGTGTTCTGTACCATGTAGTTTTTATTTTTTTAAATTAAATTATTTTAGTAAAATTTAATTTTACCAAAGTTAAAAACCACTAGTTATATTTAATAGTTCGTGTATTAGAAAACAGATGGCTACAAATGTACTATTGGATTGTATATATATATGACCATAGGCGCCGACTTTTCATTTGACCTGGGGGGGCGAGATTTTCATAATTGGGGGGGGGGGATGCAAAAAATTTCCTTAAAAAATGTGCAATATCCAACTTTCGTAATAACGACAAAAATTTCAGAAACGCAACTAATAATGTGACAAAAAAATTTTTTTTCATCAAATTATTGTAGTTTCCATAAAAATCGATCAAACTTTAATTATTTGAAATAATTGAAAAGTGGACATTTATATTTAATTTACAGAGGCTCATGAAACGTAAACGACGATTTTAGCTGAAAATATAGTAAAGTGTAGAAAAGTCGTAGAATTTTTTTTAAAGCTGTTGATCTAACTAATTGTAAGCTTTGTAAAGGAAATAAAAGATGTTTTAGTATTAATTTCCGTTTTGAATAAATTTTTAGTGATCATTTTTACTCAAGTGACAAGTATTTGAATATTTATACCTTTTTTTAAAGTAAAAATCTTATTGACAAAAGTATCTTTAATTTAAAAGAAACTAGAGTTCAGCTGTACAGGGGGGGCGAAGCCCCCCTGATATAGTATATGGGGGGGCGATCGCCCCCCTCGCCCCCCCCCCCGTAGTCGGCGCCGGTGTATATGACCAGCTGTTTTCGAGATCTTTCTCAAATTATAGTCGGAGATATGAAAAAGATAGATAAAATATTTTTGTAACGACAAATTAACGTTAACATGTTTAAATTTCTTGAATTGTCAGTTTTCATTTGATATTCCACTTATAGCCCAGTGCCAAAGCCTTTTTCGAGAAAAAAAAATCTTTACAGGCTGGCGATAGTGGGAATCGTTGCTTAAAATGATTACGAAAAGAGGGAAAAAATGCACCCCTGCGCATGAAGCGGTTTCGAAGTGGGGTGGCTTTTTAGGGTTGAAAATGGTTTCTTGTGATTTCTGGCGAAGTATGACGTCCTATCGAAAAACCAGGATTGAATAAAAAAAATGGTACCTATTTCATTTCCGCTCTCAAAAATTATCAGCTATAATTATGCACAATCTCATATTTTTAGTTCAAACTGATCAGCAGCTAAAATACTTTGACAAACAGACACACTTTTAATTCCATTTTTTTTCAAATTATAATAAAACGATATTTTCAGCACACTTAAATCAAAGACAAGAAAGTTGTATTTTATGTATGGATTCGTTAAATCGAGGCTGTACTAAACAACACACCATCAAAGTTGTTGTTTTCTTCTGTTTAAAAATCCAAGTGCACAGTCCGATGTAAAGATGAAAGGGGCGATAGTTCGGCAAAACTAAGGACGAGTTTATAACAGAACGAAAATGGAATGCGGGTGGGAGGGGGGGCTAGAATTCGTGATGTATAGTTTGTGTTTTTCGTGACCTATATTTGATTTTCTCTCTCCGTCACACAAACACATACGCAGCAGGCCGGTTGGTGTTTTTAGTAGATAAATACAACGCGTAAGATAAAATCTAAAATCAATCGACGGTCGAACGCTTCTTTCTACATCAATATGCCGTGGAATCATTAATCAATGCGTGGCAGGTCTTCATTGTCAGGTTCGTTACTGAAATACCAACGCGATACAACCCGCGGTAATTTTAATTAAAACCAAAGTATTTATTTTATATTAAAGTTGATGTAATACAATTCTACTTATTGATGTAGGCAGTATTGACACATTGTAGTCATTACTAGTGTCTATGAATGCCCTAAGTGACTGGGTCAACAACGCCTAGCCCAAACACTTTGACCTATAAACGTAAAATTGTAAATAAAATTACACGTGTACCACTATTTTTCAATTTTAACAGAAGTTAAAAAATTGTTCCATAAAGAGTTTCATTCAGTTTAACTCTAATAGAGGTGAAGTATTGTACAAAAAGTATTAGATTTTGTAAATTATATATAAATGTTCATAAAAACTAATATATAATAATAATTACTAACACAGTTAAGTATTTTACAGTTAGTTTGAGCAGTAAAATATTAATTAAAATGTACGTATATCCCACAGGATAAGAATAAAATTTTGGTAATTCTCAGAATTGTTGCTGGATGAATAATATTTTTTGCATTTCAACATTTTTATTTCATTAAGATTTTGCAGACCATTTTGAAATGTATAAAATAATTTTCGTTGTTTTTCTTTTTTTTTACTATCGAATGTTCTCTCGGAATCCATGAGATATGATAATTTTTTGTTATTTTTTGTCAGTTTTTTCTTGTTTTATTTGATATATGGCGGTAAATAAATCATTGGCTTTATATTTTTAAATTCAATTTACTATCGAATACTTAGAATGAGGTGATATCGCAATGCCGACAAAATGTAATCAGGACCGTCTCTAGTGAATACGCCATATCTATATACGAAAAAATTCCCCTTTATGTAAAATATTATTTATATTTCAAACTGTATGGTACATAACATTTCTATATTACCTACTTCTCACTTGGCGCACTAGTCTTCAACGCTTTTATAGGGCTTCCACGGTTTATAAATAAATGCAAATAATCCAATTCCCAGTTTTCATATTTTCATAATTGCATTAGAATAAATTAAAACTGCATAATTTCTGTAGACCATTACCAAAATTGCAAATGTTATAAAGTCATTACAAAGATAATTATATACATAAATTATACTTAACGTTAATTTGTTTATAAAGTGCACGGGTCTAGAGCAGTTTATGTCGGTAATGTATTTTTCTACATTCATGCGTTGATTTCAATGGTGCATGGAATTGTCGAGTTATTTTATAAACTACTTATGTAAATGTAGGAAGTTGTGACAATAATGAATATTTATATTCACTTTAATCTCTATTACGGTCATTGTTTAAATGAAATATAATATTGCGATAATAAAATTTCATACGTGTTTTTGTTTATTAATTTATTTTTGGTCTGTACTTGTCGATAATTTCAGATTTAAAATCAGCATTAATGATAACTGTTTTTTAACACGCTTTTATTAGCTTGACCTGTAACTTCCTTACATTGTAAACAAATCTTACAACTCAATTTTCACCCACTTCTAATTGTCGTATCGATTTTTAACATTGCAAACTTATGCAATTTTGGTAACCATACAAAAATATGGTATCATCAGGCTTGTATAAGGTGGTCATAGGGGCTTTTCGACGACTAGCAATAAACCCAAGGGTGCTTTTTTAGTTTTTTTTTAACTAATTTTTTTTTAAAGAACCCCATACAAAATCAATGCTAATTAAGGTAGAGTAAAATTGACTGAAACTAGTTCATGATTAACTATTTAAATGTTTTCATGAGTACAAGGTTTGAAAATTGGCAGTTTTTTTAGTTATTCGGGGTCAAAGGTTAAGAACTCAAATATATATTGATCCGAGAAATCTCAGGATGCGAAATTATTTTAAAAAGGTATATAAATGATACATTGTTTGCCATTTTACTACTTAATAACAAAATCAAGACCCAAAAAGTTCACACAATGAAACAAGAGTGACCTGATTACTGTCACAATTCAGTGTAATTCTCCATAGTGTGTCAAAAACAGACGGTCGAGGAAATCCCGTAATAGCTGAGTAAGTTAAGTTATTTGGTCAAGCATCATGATTATATTATTAATAACTAAATTTTTCTTCTGTTAGTTGTTTTTATCACGATTATTATCAAGACAATTATCATTTCGCATGCTGAGAAATCTAGACAAAATTTTCAAAAAAATACCAAAATATACGATATGTGTTACAAATAAAACTTTTACTTATAAAACGAAACAATCAAAATACAATAGATTTGCGCAATTTCAGCATCCCATTTATAATCCGGCGTCCATACCATTGTTTTTTCAATATATGTTTCCACGACATTCATAAAACTTTGATATAATGTATAAGCAAAATACAACCGAATACGGTGAAGGAATTCTAATGCTGCAACATTGCACAGATGTGTATCTACAAAATTAATGGGGAGATTGAAATATTTATTACATGATATAAATCTTCAATGAAAATATTAACGTGTATTGTTATTTACTAGGTTAAATTATTTTATAGTTGATGTATTTGTACCACATACATTATCTTTAGTTATTGAAGGGTTAAACGTACTAATTGTAAGTTATACAACAATACATTATTAACTTCTCAGCATAGGGAATTGTAATGGATCCGAAAATCGAAATCAAAAATTTCAACATATTTTTATGTGTCAGGCCACTACAATATGTTTACACTTTTTTCAAAAATACGTGTGTGTGTGTGTGTATGTTCATGCGTAGTTATTTTTTTCCTGCACGAAATCTCGTAAATAAAAAATGATACAAACCAATAAAAACGTCTTGACGTTAGGTATTATGAATGAAATTTCATCGAATTTGGTTCAGCCTTTTTTTTTGTAAAAAAACTATTGAAAAAGTTGAAAAATCAATTATTTTTTTAGATTTTTTAACAAATAACATCTTACAATAGTGAAAAAATAGTGAACATACAATAAATAATCAGTATTAATTGATAATCATACTATGCTGGGAAGTTGATTGTGTGGACCTCAAGAGTTGCACTTACAATTAGTTACAAATCGTCGCTTATCTAACAACACTACTCAAGTCAAAAATTAGCTGTTTTTACATTTTAATGTCATTGGATAGAGCTACTCATTGCGCGTTGATCTATACCAATCACATCCTAGACGTTTCGGACAATAAGACACCAGAATTTAAAAAATAGCGACAGCACGCAAGCCGGTAGCCTATATAAAACATACACGTTTTTTTCGCTCTCCTGTAAAGTTGGTCAAAATGACTTGAGCGGTGTTGTTAGATAAGCGACGAAATGCTACATTTATAAAGTCCAAACCCACTCCATAGCTTGTTTAAATTCTAAATTTGAAAGATGATGTGATTTTGTTTAATGTATTGTATATAAGTACTTACTGCTTATTAAAACACTATAAACAAGACCAAATGAATATTTTAAACAAAGCTGTTAATTCAAGAGAAATTAACTAATATACATTTTAATTCCATATACGTAGGAACATACATATTTCAGAGTTATAATCTAGTTCTAGTTCTAAAAGCTTCTGTATGTGTATGTATATTTGATATACCTATTTGAATCATACATATGTATATTATAATCTAAATGTTTATTCATTAAATAGATTCTCGGAAACGGACCGAGCAATGGAATATAAAACCTTATCTTATATCTAATAAATAATTAAAAGCGGTATGCACATACATATATGTACTTAAACTATGTTAAACTATATTATATAATTATATAGAACGTCTACGTAACCTAAAACCCTGCCAAGAAAATTAAACAGTTGTAAATGAGTATCTTAAATATGAAAATCTTTTTTGCATCTATATTCAAAAATGCAATTCTATTTTGATAAATAAATACAACTTTTTATTTAGTAGGGTAGGGTGGTGCAAGAGTGCGCGGTGTACAAGAGTACGCAGGACCATTATATAAGCACATAAAATTTTTTTACGGCTAGCTTTAGGTACCAAGTCTCCTGTCATGACTAGACACCGACAATAAATTTTACGTGTTCTTATAGTCATTTATAAAGATTTAAATTTAAAAAAGAGATTTAAATTTTGACCACTGCGAAGTAATATTTAGAATATTTATAAACAGGATTGTATTCAAGATTATAAAGGTAAGCTACTTTTTCTTGTTTATTTTAGTTACATTACTATCATAACTGTTTGTTGACAGAGTGATTTGTGCATTCCTTTTAATAGGTGGTACTAAGTTGTTTGGTCAGAGTAGTGCAAGAGTGCGCAGTATCAAAACGTGGAAGAGTGCGCGCTCACTCTTGTCCAACATTTCGTTGTCAATAAAACAAAGAGTAACACAGAGAAAAAAATGTGGATCCAAGTATAATAGAAGAAGTCAAAAACCTCTACCAAAAATAAAAATAAAGCTAAACCCAAGAATCCTACAAACTACACCAAAGAAAAAAATGTGGGCATGTCCTGGCTGCTCAGAAATCTTCAAGGAACGAATCGTAGAAGATTGGATAGAATGTATTTCTTGCATAGACTGGTGATACAAGAAATGCACAGCGTACTTAAGTCGTAGTCACTACAAATATGACGTTCGTATTTGCGCACTCTTGTCCCCATTAGTAGTGCAAGAGTGCGCATTTAGGAGGCCTGAAATATTTTAAATAGTTCCTAAAACGTTACTTATAAATTAATTAATATGTTTTATTTTGGTAGTTAGATTACCTAAGAATATAAATAAACTATAACATCCTCTTTGAAATCTTTCTATTTAATTTCATAAAATGAAACAGCGAAAGTGCGCACTCCTGTACCACCCTACCCTACGGATTAATAGAAATATTTATTTCCAGTGAGATCTAGTGGCAGTCGGCATTAATAGAGTAGAAATAGCAATAACTCGAAACGTTAATTAAACAATTCGTAGTGTGGTTGAAGTAACAGGAGATGGGAGAGTTTGTAATGAAGGAATCGGATTTTGTTAGATTATACTTGAGCTTTATAACGTACTTCATTAGAAAATAAACTGCGTTATTTGGTGATAACGCCTCGAGATGAAATCCGATACATTTATTTAATGACTAAATATTTAACACATATGTAAACGTTATTGTTACATTGTCAATTTTAATTACTGGATTAATATTTATTTTGTGGCGGAATTGGAGCCGCACACAGAAAAAAAATGATTATTAAATGAATAATCAATAAAAATAAAATACATTTATAATATAGTTGATGATGACATTAATAACTAATTAATAAATTTAGTGGATTCTTGGTAACACTGTTGTGTTATAGCGTGCTGGCTCACCGAGTCTCTCGCTGTACTATAATTTACGTTGCAAGAGGGCCCAGAGCCGAATTTTAAACTAATAGATAGAAATTTGATTCAGGTTTAATCAAATGATGAAACGCAGTTTTTTTTATCGGAATTTATTTTCCTTTTATTTACATACATGGTGAAGACAGAACTTCACAGGTAAGTACAAATATATAATTAACTAAGCCTAACGTATAAAGATATAATATAATAACTAATTTAATTACATACTACTTTTTATAAATTTTCAGGAAAAGAAATGCATAGGAAACATAGTAGAGGAATCGATTCCGGGTGTAAGGACGACGGCCTGTTCCCCAGATTATGTGAATAGCGGAAAGGTTCCCCACCTTAATCCAATTCGAAGATAATATAAACTTATTTTTTTTTTTTAATAACCTAATATATGTATAATTGTGAATTCTTATAATAAAGTATAACCTAATAATGACTAATCTCTCGGGTATTTCTCCCACTTCCTTGCGGTTGACATATGCTCAACCTATTTACAGTATATTGGGATGATACTGTTTTATATTACCAGAATATAGATGGTTATGATATCTATATTCCATATGTGTCTATATAGAACCCTTTTTCACGCTTACCCCTGAACGCGAAGGATGCGTTCGTAGGTGGTTAAGCGAGAGTTCAATTAGACTTTAATAATTATTCCACATTAAATGATGCCCATTCACATGTAGCGCAGGATAATAACAAACAGGGCCGTTTCTTAATACTATGGCGTATTAACATATCAAACATAAATAATTATGTGTATTAAGACTCCACATTCACTCGTAGCGCAGAAACAAAACGACCAGGGGCGTATATATTAATAAAATGATTTATTAATATTTTAATATTCCATAATATGCATTATGCAGAAACAATTGGGGCCATAAATATCAGCTATTGACTCGGCTGATATTTTTATGGCGGGGCAAATAAACACAGAAATTATATCAACACGAAGAATGGTTGATAGTATCGTCGCGAAGCAATTTATTAGTCTCGAGTAACCCGTGGTTGACTTCTTGTTAGGTTGTGTATGTCACAAGTAGGCGCAGGCTGAGCTTGGCGCGTCCAGAAGTCGAGAATGTGTTTTTTCAAGGTCGTGATATCGACGTCCGTTTTCTTGCGTCTTAGACTTCAGATATATAATTTACTTGGCTATCAATTATACATGGACTAGCATCGATATGTAGCTTACTTGCGAAAATTGTCTTGAAACTTAGACGCTGCGATATAGTATGTGTAAACCTTCTAAATGCTTCGTTTGTTTGAATTGAACACCATGGATATGGTATCTCTTCGTTTGATATTTCACAGATTCTTGATACGGTTATTTGAAGTTTTTAGCAGCGTGGAATCCCAAAAATATGGGCGTAAATCACTTCTAGAATATTTTCTGACGACGATATATTTATATTTCAAGCACAGTGTGCATCCAGCGAGCCGATGATCGCTGATAAACAGTTATATTCAACAAATAATGGCGGCCACGTGGCACGTTGTTCAGTCACAGTGACGTAGATGTTGTGCCTCTCACGGCCGACCGCCATCTGGCCCTGTCTCAGTTAGCCGGCGCGCGCTTGAATTCCAAAACACTCAGTAGTGGGGTAGTGACGACACATCTACAGTACTTGTTTAACGTTGCTTTGTCACGGTGTCGCATGATTGGTTTCACGGTGTTATAAACGTTGGTGTGAATGTGGTGTTTGTTTAATTAATATGATGTTATATTTGTCCCGGTGATTTTGTTTGTTTGGCTCTTTTATTTATGATAAATAGGGGCGAAACTCAATTTCGCCACAGGCTCCCCCCCCAAACTCGACTGGGGTGGCTCGTCTACCCAGGAGAGGAAAGGAAAGAAGGAAACTTAAATCTAAACTCACCCTATACCTGCTGGTGGCACGGCCGCAGCTGATCTACGTGCGCCCTGAACGTACGGGCCGGATCCTTGGGGTCTTCCAGCCTTACGTTGACCGGTGATACGAACTCGGTTATTCGCCGTGGTTCCGAATACCTCCATTGTAGCTTTGCCACCACTGGATCTCCGGGCCGCACCTGGTGATGAAGCCGCTGGCGAACCAAATCACCCACGTGATAGGGTACTGGACGGTGTTTCCGATCGTACAGCTTCTTCATCTTACTCTTGGCCTTCTCCAATGCTTGTTGGATTCGTTCGACGTTCGGCGTTTCGGTATCGACGACTCCCTGGAGTTGCCATCGGTTCTCCAAAGAGTGGGGTAGTTCGCGTCCCAGGAACACGACAGCAGGCGAATGCTGGATCGATTCGTTTTCCGTGCTGTTGTGACTGAGGGCTACGCAGGGTAAGTATTTGTCCCACTCTCGATGAGTCCGACCCAGCTGGTTAACTAGCATCGTTAACCCTGCCTTCAGGTCCCGATTGATTCTCTCGGCCTGGTTGGCTTGAGGTCGATATGGCGTTGTGGTTATTGGATGTATTCCCCAGGCCAGACACATATCTTTGAACTTTCCCGAGGTGAAACAGCGAGCGTTGTCGGATATCAAATATTCGGGCGGACCATATCGAGACCACACTAGCTCGGCCAACTTGGCACAGGTGACCTCACTCGTCGCTCTGGCGGTAGGAATTAGTTCCACCCATTTAGAAAAGCCATCTACTAAAGTGAGCACATATTGGTTCCCGCGCGACGATCTGGTGAGGGGGCCTACGTAATCGATGTAGACTCTCTCCCAAATTCGTGAAGGAGGGTTCGATGCCAAGAGACCTGATGGTGCTTGGTTATCTGCCTTGGCTTGTTGGCAGATGGGACACCCCCTTACGTACTGAGCTACCTCTCGATACAAGTCTTTCCACCAAAAAGTCTTCGCGACGGACCGATATGTTTTTGTGATGCCTGGGTGCACCGCTGAATCCAAGTCATGAAAGTAGACAAGAATCATCCCTCTGACAGCTGTAGGTACTACCACACGTTTGAGCTTTCGTCGACCGACTTCTTTCATCAATAGACCCTGACGTACACTAAACCCTTTGACATTCTGACCAGTTTGGATCTGGTCCAGAATGAGGCGTGTGTCTGGGTCCTGAGATTGATAGTCTTTGATCGACGTAAAGGATTCAGGGACATGTTGGAGTATATTCAACTCTACTGCGGGGGGTTCTCCTCCGACTTCAAACAGGCGACTTAAACAGTCCGCCACTGGGTTCAAGGTTCCTCGTATATGTTGCACGGTGAACTTGAATCGACTCAGCCTTAGGACCCAGCGTCCTACCTTCCCCAACTGCTTGGGGTGGTTAAACATCCACGCCAGCGCAGAGTTGTCGGTCTGAAGGGTGAATGGTTTTATTTCGAGATATGCTTGAAATTTCTCGATCGCCCACACCGCCGCTAGACATTCCCGTTCGTAAATCGGGTATCTACGTTCGGCCGGGTTGAGCTTCCTACTGGCGTATTGAATAGCCCGGAAAACCCCATCCACCTCTTGTAACAACACCGCTCCTAACGCAATGTCCGACGCGTCTGTTTGGACCACGAAGGGTTTGTCGAAATCCGGGAATGTTAAAATTGCCGGCGACAAGAGTTGTTCCTTCAACGACTGAAAAGCCTTAACTTCATTTTCACCCATACGAAACCTTACGTTCTTCTTCTTTAGATTGTTCAGGGGAGCGGCGATTTCCGCTAAATGGGGTAGGAAACGACCGAAAAACCCCACCATCCCCAAAAAGCTTTGCACTTGCTTCAAGGTTTTGGGAATCGGTAGAGCATTAATTGCGGACGCCTTTTCAGGGTTAACCTGGATCCCTTCCCCTGAAATGATATGCCCAAGAAACTTGATTCTACTACGGCAGAGTGACATTTTGTCGGGATTTACAGTGAATCCCGCCTTTCCCAGCCTACTAAAGATCTCTTTTAGGTGTTCGAAATGCTCAGCAACCGTGTTGCTGTACACGAGCAAGTCGTCTAGGTATGGATACACACATTTGAATCTCAGATCGGCAAAAATGTCAAAAATTATTCGATTTAGAGCCTGCGGCGACACGCACAGTCCGAACGGAGTATACCGGAACTGATATGCACCGTTAGGGATTAAGAATGCGGTATACCCTCTAGACCCCTTTTCGAGTGGAATCTGATAAAATGCTGAGGTGAGATCAATGGTGGAGAAGATTTTAGCGCCGTGTAGTGCTTGAAACGCATTCTCGAGTGACGGGGCCGGAAAAGAGTCGTATATGATCTTTTGGTTTAAATTGCGGTAATCTACACATAGTCTCAAACCACCGCTAGGTTTCTTAATCAGAAAGGCTGGAGAACCGTATGGGCTTTTCGATGGCTCGATTATACCTTCTCGCAGAAGTTTTTGGACGTGCTCATTCATTTCCCTCGCCTTGGGAGGCGTCAACGGATAGGGTGCCTTTCGTACCGGTATATCGTCTGTCAGGCGTATTTTGTATTCGTAGTTAAGCGCCTTGCCTACTACTTTCGTTATTACGTCCCTAAATTTGGCGATAATACCTTGCAAGACCGCTGATTCGTCAGTAGAAAGTGTAAATGAGCAGTCTAGAGTAGTATCGAGTGAAGCTACCAGTTTTCCATTTGACTGAGGGGTGAAAGGTACAGAAACCTCATTATTAAATTTGAAATGTAGTCTTGCTTCTCCTATATCGACCATGCATCGCATCTTTTGTAAGGCGTCAACCCCCAAGATACAGTCATGAGCTAACCCCGAAACCACCAAGAACTCTAGCTTCCAGGTGAACCGGTCTATTTTAACGCATAACCTCACTTTGGACTTTACTAATAAACTTGAACCGTTAGCTGCTCGACAAGTTATCTGAGTCGGCGTTGTTTCGACTTTGCCGAGCCCTTTCAGGGCGTTAGGTGACAGAAACGACAGCGAGGCACCAGTATCGACCAGTGCCAACCTTTGATGCTCGTTTAAGCCAACCTTTATGAAAGGTAGGTGAATTGCGAACTGCCGTGGTGCCGGTTTTATTTGGACAGGACCTTTATTTTGTTTGCAAGAAGCGTAGCCTGCTTTACGCTTCCTTGCCCTTAGTTTTCCGACTGTGGTTCGGTGTTAATATTGTTGGCCCGATGAGGATTTGGGCCGGGTCCAATCATTCTGGGACGCGGTTGTTCCGAAATCTCTCGCCTATTTGGCGCTCGGTATGGAGTTTCCGATCTACCGGGGAACGACGATGAGAAACGACGTTGATAGGCCGCCGTTTGTCTGGCCAAAATCCTAAATTCATCGATAGTGGTGGGAGGCACGGTAAAGCGCATTGCGTTGAACGACTTGGCATTGATATTACTGAACATCAATTGAATCAGTATGGGTTCTGGACGTTCATATTCTAGCAATTTTGCTTTTGCATAGACGTCTTCTATAAAATCTGCCAACTCCTCCTCGAAACGTTGACGTCGGCAAACGTGTTGCCCTATCAAGGTCTCCCGGTCGATAAAAGTGAGATATTGGTGGATTAACGCATGTTTGGTTTCCACCCATGAGTTCATCATTGGAAGTCTGTCTAACCACCATCGCAGTAATGGTCCCTCACACCTACGTGCCACCAAATTGCAAATTTGGCCGTCTGTTAATGGTGGACACGGTAATACGTTGTCGACCTGCTCCAGGAAGAATAGGAGCTTTAATGGGTCGAGTCCGTTACATTTTTTAATTGATTGGAACACGTTTTGCCCGTGAATCAGCATTTGGTCCCTATCTGGCGGTTGGGTGGAACGTGGGATCATTTGTACGATCTGGTTGGTAAATGTGGCGCTTCGGTCCATGACGGCAACCAACTTTGAAAGTGATTCTTGAGTACTTTCTTGCCGTGCGGCCAGGCCGGTTATTGCGTGAAACATATCCCTTTGCCAGGGCTCCAAATTCTCTCTTGCCTGACTCACTGGTCGAGGTGGAGACTGAGTTGGACTAGGGGCACGGGCCTCGTTATCCCCTGAGTCGGGGAGGACTACATTCCCGTTATCCCTTGACTCGGGAAGGACTGCACTCCCGTTATCCCTTGACCCGGGAAGGCCTGCACTCCCGTTATCCCTTGACACGGGGAGGAATACATTATCGTTCTCTAAATCTGGTAGACTTTGATATCGTGATGAGGGAGGGCCTCTTTCACTTCGGGGTAAGTTTCTTATGTCCGGGGAATGGTTAACTGCCATTTCGACAATTAAATAACTATGAACAAGGATTATAAAATCAACTAACTAAAGTACGACGGACGTACAAACCTGTACGGGTACCTAAGTAATCGTTTAATTCCCAACTCTCAGCGTTGAACGTGAGATCTGAGTGCACAATTAATTTTGGATCAATTTTGATCGAAGACAATTTTAACTACCATTTCTATGGCCTCGTTTTGTATACAAATCAATTTTTGTCTGAGATTTTGATCGAACTCAAGCTCTGCTACCATTCTGTGGCGGAATTGGAGCCGCACACAGAAAAAAAATGATTATTAAATGAATAATCAATAAAAATAAAATACATTTATAATATAGTTGATGATGACATTAATAACTAATTAATAAATTTAGTGGATTCTTGGTAACACTGTTGTGTTATAGCGTGCTGGCTCACCGAGTCTCTCGCTGTACTATAATTTACGTTGCAAGAGGGCCCAGAGCCGAATTTTAAACTAATAGATAGAAATTTGATTCAGGTTTAATCAAATGATGAAACGCAGTTTTTTTTATCGGAATTTATTTTCCTTTTATTTACATACATGGTGAAGACAGAACTTCACAGGTAAGTACAAATATATAATTAACTAAGCCTAACGTATAAAGATATAATATAATAACTAATTTAATTACATACTACTTTTTATAAATTTTCAGGAAAAGAAATGCATAGGAAACATAGTAGAGGAATCGATTCCGGGTGTAAGGACGACGGCCTGTTCCCCAGATTATGTGAATAGCGGAAAGGTTCCCCACCTTAATCCAATTCGAAGATAATATAAACTTATTTTTTTTTTTTAATAACCTAATATATGTATAATTGTGAATTCTTATAATAAAGTATAACCTAATAATGACTAATCTCTCGGGTATTTCTCCCACTTCCTTGCGGTTGACATATGCTCAACCTATTTACAGTATATTGGGATGATACTGTTTTATATTACCAGAATATAGATGGTTATGATATCTATATTCCATATGTGTCTATATAGAACCCTTTTTCACGCTTACCCCTGAACGCGAAGGATGCGTTCGTAGGTGGTTAAGCGAGAGTTCAATTAGACTTTAATAATTATTCCACATTAAATGATGCCCATTCACATGTAGCGCAGGATAATAACAAACAGGGCCGTTTCTTAATACTATGGCGTATTAACATATCAAACATAAATAATTATGTGTATTAAGACTCCACATTCACTCGTAGCGCAGAAACAAAACGACCAGGGGCGTATATATTAATAAAATGATTTATTAATATTTTAATATTCCATAATATGCATTATGCAGAAACAATTGGGGCCATAAATATCAGCTATTGACTCGGCTGATATTTTTATGGCGGGGCAAATAAACACAGAAATTATATCAACACGAAGAATGGTTGATAGTATCGTCGCGAAGCAATTTATTAGTCTCGAGTAACCCGTGGTTGACTTCTTGTTAGGTTGTGTATGTCACAAGTAGGCGCAGGCTGAGCTTGGCGCGTCCAGAAGTCGAGAATGTGTTTTTTCAAGGTCGTGATATCGACGTCCGTTTTCTTGCGTCTTAGACTTCAGATATATAATTTACTTGGCTATCAATTATACATGGACTAGCATCGATATGTAGCTTACTTGCGAAAATTGTCTTGAAACTTAGACGCTGCGATATAGTATGTGTAAACCTTCTAAATGCTTCGTTTGTTTGAATTGAACACCATGGATATGGTATCTCTTCGTTTGATATTTCACAGATTCTTGATACGGTTATTTGAAGTTTTTAGCAGCGTGGAATCCCAAAAATATGGGCGTAAATCACTTCTAGAATATTTTCTGACGACGATATATTTATATTTCAAGCACAGTGTGCATCCAGCGAGCCGATGATCGCTGATAAACAGTTATATTCAACAAATAATGGCGGCCACGTGGCACGTTGTTCAGTCACAGTGACGTAGATGTTGTGCCTCTCACGGCCGACCGCCATCTGGCCCTGTCTCAGTTAGCCGGCGCGCGCTTGAATTCCAAAACACTCAGTAGTGGGGTAGTGACGACACATCTACAGTACTTGTTTAACGTTGCTTTGTCACGGTGTCGCATGATTGGTTTCACGGTGTTATAAACGTTGGTGTGAATGTGGTGTTTGTTTAATTAATATGATGTTATATTTGTCCCGGTGATTTTGTTTGTTTGGCTCTTTTATTTATGATAAATAGGGGCGAAACTCAATTTCGCCACAATTTATGGCATCTATTTTTGTTTAAGGACTATGTAATTGCCGGCTTCTTATTCATTAATTTAGTCCAAGCTGGAAATGGTGGTCTGGTTTTATGTATATGTTGGATTAAGAGATTTCAAAGGTTTCAATTCTAAATATGTCACGAAACCTTTCTAAAAATAAATTTATACACGCGTATGATTTTTAAAATCTATATAGCACCTAAATATCAGAATTTTCTCTAAAGGGAGTTATTTAATAATAATTAACTTAATATAGCAGTTCCTATTTGTAATTCTATTAATATCTAGTACCTATATCTATAACTCAGATTCACGTTTGAAAATGTTTAACTGAATTTAAACTAATGTAAGACCTACAAAATGTCATACCTACATTAAAGTTATAACGACTATATTGACAATTCTAATACACTGTTCTATTCAATCAGGTTAGTTACTTCTTATATTTTTGACAAAATATGACTCAATAACACGATAAGCAATACCATAGCATTTCTTCGTTCTTTATAATCAGTATATTCATATGTAAAAAATAAAACATATATTACTAACTAAAAGCGCATTTTTTACAGCTGTTATCTTTATGCACGTTCTAAAGAGGTGAGTACAGTGGCAGAATTTTTCTTTTCCACCAGTAGGCTACAATATTTGTGCTATCCTATTAATTTTTATACATACTTAGGTATATAGTCCAGGCAACGTAGAATTTTTTACAGGTGTCAAATTAGGAAAAATGCAATATAAATTATATGAAAAAATGCTGTTTTTAAATTTCTAATGTTTACTTGAGAAATTATATACAGTAGCACCTTGGAATAACGACTACTTGCTTAACGGTGTTCTTAAAGCTTCGGCATTTTTTCAGGTGTAAATTATGTACACACTGTATGTACAAAATATATATTTAAAGGTAAATATAGTGTAAATTTCCCTTTCTATCATTGTTTTATATAGTTAATGTTATTACACACTTAAGTACATTTTGTTAAATGTAGCCACTTTAGTTCACATAAAGGTTCACCACATGGTCTCCTGATAAGTAAATTTGGTATCTGATTAATAAGTAACTGTAAATATTTTTATATTTTTGCTTCTTCGCCAATATCCTGAATAGGACAATATTAGCTTTATGATAAACCCGTCACTGATTGAGTAAATAATTAAAATTTTCAAATGACGCCACTGTCAGCATATGAACGATTCAATTTTCCTGCAGCAGAAGCCTTAGTTATCCCCGGCTTACTCGACTCCCGGTAGCGGCTACACTTCTAATCTAACTCCAGATATCTCGCAATACACATCTGGTCGTAGCACACTGGTGAAATAAATTTGTTGGGATTAAACTAATGTCGTGGAAGGGAATGACTTTCCACAAGATTTTGTTTATGCAGATTTCGTAGAAAAATGATTTTCACTACTAAATGTCAAATATAATATTTATTAAAATTTACATTCTGTGCGTAGCGAATTATGATTTCAAGGATAAAAATATGAAAGTAGTAAACAGATATGTTTATTTCTTTGATTTTATAACGATTGTTTTCGACATAAAAAATCAAATCTGATATTTTATTGTTTTCTATGATACATATCTAACAATAAGTATAGTACCGTTAAAAATGAACATACATTGTAGTAATAAAGATGTCTATTGAACAAATTATTTATTTATCGATTTTCTATAAAAAAATGTTTATTGTAATGTTCAACTAAATATTTACTAAGTAAATAAAATTCTTATTTACATAATATCGAACATACCATAATCAATATTTTTACTTTCTTATACGACCAGATGTATTAAATACATCCATACATATATTATAAAGCTCAACGTCTCTCTGTCCATCTATCTGTCTGTCTGTCTATCCTTTTGTGCGCTTATAACTCGAGAACCACATATTCGATATACATGTTTTTTAAGGATGAGGCCATTTGCACATGCACTATGTGCACGCAATTGGCTAATTGCACATGGCGTTTGTGTATGAAATTGTTTATTTATACTTACCACTAACCTAATGTACATTAACCTACCCTAACTTAACAACCTAACTGTACATATACAGTATGTGCAAATAGCCAATTACTTGCACATACTGCATGTGCAAATAGCCACTTTCTTTTTTTAATTCATAGGTATACCGGGTGTCCCAGATAACTTTTCCAGCATGGGAATCTCAGTATCTATAAGAGATACAGGTTTGGTTAAATGAGATGAATTATTTGTAAGAAAGGGGTGAATATTACTGCACCAAAAAATATTCATATTTCTATGTGGTTTAGGCGGTATACCCAAAAAACTGAAAATTCGGAATTTCTTTAAATGGCTATAACTTTTTTGTCAAAGTAGATAGATATTTTTTGTAGACGGTTTCTCAAAGCACTTTTTGTGTAGAATCGATTGGTGTATTTAGATTTTTTATATCACTTTTAGTTTCTGAGTTATGAGCCCTCACTTTAGTTTTTCTTATGGACCATTAAGTTGGGTATGTCATATTTGAACGTGTTTTTTAATCTAATTTACAACGATATGTCGCATGCCATACCTTTTGTCAAAAAAAAAATTATAATGTATTTTTTTTAGAAGTTAATTGTTTTCAAATAGTCATTTGTTATTTTGATTGTTGTTATTGTGATTTTTGTTTACAATTTTTGTTTTTCATAGCTCACTTAAATGTTTATAATAAAATACTTAATAAATATCACTGGCATTTAGTACATCGACTTATTTTCGATAATAAGTATGGCAGGTGACATATCGTTGTAAAGTAGAGTAAAAAATACGTTCAAATATGCCATAGCCAACTTAGTGGCCCATAAGAAAAACTAAAGTGAGGGCTCATAACTCGGAAACTAAAAGTGATATAAAAAATCTAAATACACCAATCAATTCTACACAAAAAAGTGCTTTAAGAAACCGCAAACAAAAAGTACCTATCTACTTTAACAAAAAAGTTATAGCCATTTAAAGAAATTCCGAATTTTCAGTTTTTTGGGTATACCGCCTAAACCACATAGAATTATGAATATTTTTTTGTGTAGTAATACTCACCCCTTTCTTACAAATAATTCATCTCATTTAATCAAACCTGTATCTTTTATAGATACTGAGATCCCCATGCTGGAAAAGTTATCTGGGACACCCGGTATGTTCTCTAGCCAAGTTATAGAATATATCATAATTTGTAAAATTATTATTATTTATAATTAATTCCTCATTTAGATTATCTATATTTTATCAGTTAGTCATATTTTTACTTTTTTTTTAAAATATAATCAGAAACATGTACGGTACACTGTACAGTGTATCTAGATAAAGTAAAGCGTATTAAAAAATCCCATGGCACCCATGGCAGCTTTTGTAATCAACAATTATTATATACATTCACCTCTCGATTTAAGGTCGGCATCAGTAATTCAATCGCTCGATATAAGGACGAGTGGAGGGGTTCCCACCATTAACTTTAACGTTAATTAGTGAATTTAAGTCACGTGATATTATGGTGGGGATTAGCGGCGAGAGAAGGTTTTTATATCGAAAGAATGACCCGCCTTTATATCGAGCGAAACTTATATCGAATGCCCTTATATCCAGAGGTAAGTGTACTTACAAACAAGATTACGTCATCATATATAACCTATATCTTCATTTAGAGAAATATTTCATGAGTCATAGCCATAGCTATGAAGTTATAAAAAAGGTTGCCTAAAAAGTACGTTTTAATTTCCCATTAAGTTTTTATTATTAATTTGTTTGATAAAATTACTTTTGATTAACCCTATATGAACAATTTATTTACAAATAGGTATATAAAGAACTTTTTTTAAACAGGAATTCTGTCGGTCTACAAATAGTCTTGTAGAAAAATAATAATAGTCAAAAATAAACATCTCTGAAATAAATTTTTTAGTACAAATATTAAAACATTGTTTTTCGGTGCTTGTTTTAATAAAGAAATTCAAATATTATATTTTACGAAATGTAATTTTGCTATCCCCGCATTTCTCTACCCAACTGACTCTAAAATATTTTAGTGACTACGTAATAAAATCTCAAATAATTTTATATTTTCTCTATTTCTTCATGAAATATTTTATAATGAAAATCTTGTTTGTGTTCGTTTAATTTTTTATATTTTATAGGTTGTTCGTTATTTATATACAATATACTTCCACACTATACTATATTTTTTCTTGATATACTTGTATAAATGAGAGTAAATTTTTTTTAAGGGGTACTATTAAATATAACGTGCCTCCAAATTATTTTTATTTTAAAACTGATGTATCTATATTGATGAGTCTTCCAAATTTCTTAAGTATTAAAATTAAATACAAAAAGTGATTCAAAAAAATCTTTTCGAGGTAAAAATTATTTTTTCTAAATACTGATAAATATCAAGATATTATATGTATTGTCTGATAATGTCTTGATTGTTTTATGCATTAATATAAATTCTGTTAAATACAATTTTTTAGTTATTAATACAGTTTCATTCATTCAAAATGCAAGAAATAGTATATGACTACACAATTTTTATTTAAACTATAACTTAATAAAACACAAAAAAATTTCTTCGTACTATTACATACATAATATAGTCCATCTATATGCTTTTATAAAAAAAAAGTAAAATGTGATATACAAAAAAACCTCAGGACAGTTCCTTAGTTGCTTTATTAACTTCTTCATTGCTCAGAGCGTAAAATAAAAAAATCGACAAAAAGTTGCTTTTTTCTAAGCGATTCATATAAATACACCCCTGAAATTTCCGCACTGTCAAGTGTAATTCACATCACTTTGATGAAGTATAAAATATGTACCAAAAATACAAAAACATTCCCGATGAAACTCAATTTGTTTTTAATTTTACCATTTTCCATTCATTGCTTCGGAATTGGCCGTTGTAATTGAAACTAATAGCTGCAGTTCTTGTTTTATCTAACTCATTAATCTCTTGCTCGTCTTGTACAACATAATGCTTTAATCAGAATTTACTTTTGCGCGCATTCATACTTGAAATTAGAAAATCAATATATCTTTTGTGTGTGCAGATACTAAGAACAAAATACAGTACCGGTTTAAGGTATTTATATATGTATGTATAATGCGGTGTTTACACCGAAAAAACAAAACAGAAACACAGTGTTTTTTGACAAAAAAGCAATAAACCCTATACATTTTTAAATACGAAGTATTTTAAAGATACGATGTTTCTGTTTTGTTTTTCGGTGTTAACACCGCATAAGACTCGAGTGTTTACTATTAAAATATTAAAGTCAACAAATTTCAGTTCCTTACGATATGGTCAGTGGGCAGTAGTGCTGTCGTACATTTTCAGTACACCTATTATTATTTGCAAAACTCTGTCTCATACTTACACGACAAGTATTTTTGTTTACGACGTGTTTACGACGCTTGTCGTTTGAAAATATATTGCATACTTATACGACATTTGTTTCTGATACGACAACGACATGTTTTCCACATGTCGTTTTACTTCCAGCATGTGGTTGTCGTATCAGAAACAAATGTTGTATGAGTGTATGCAACGGGCCTAATTCAACATATCATCATTAGTAGTATTTTTTATCTCATTTGCTTTCAAAACTTATATCTACTATATTATATTCTTATTCTAAATATGATTATTATTTATTAATCAGTTGCCAAATTAATTGTTGTATAATATATTTTTTTAATATTAAGTCTGTTTTACTCCTATTTTCTCGTTTTTGTCCTTTAATGTTAGTCATGTTGTACATGTTATATGTAAATAGATATTGCAACAAATATTATTAGATAATTTTTAAATAAATGTTGTTTTTATAAATCGAAATAATGCACACATTATTTCTTATACCGGTTCTGGAGTATATGCATTTAAATGTATTCAATAAATCTTGTAGCCACCGTTACAACTAAAATAAACGAACCGTTTTTAAAGCTATCTATTTCATTTTAGATTATTCATGAGACATATTCTGGAATAAGCTCACTAGACTTCTTTTGTTTCCTGTTCAACAATTTTAATCATGAATAAATATTGGTTTTAAAATTTACTTATGTATTTTATTAAATAAATACATTTTTAAACGGTTCAGATCGAATCTATTTGCGCTTAAATAACTGCACTAATAAGATAATAAATGTACCTGTCATTATCAAAAGTAATCAGAACAAAGTATATTTTATAAAAAAAAGTCTTATTTATTAAAATTAGTAGCCAAGGAAAAAACACGGAATAAATATGTGACAAGTTGGGAAGAAAGGACACCGCGAAGGAAAGCAAGACAAATAACAAAATTAATCATGAAAAGAAAAAGAAAATTGTTACCTTCGGGGAATGCTGAGAAATTGGATTTTTACAAATTATCCCGTATCGACTTAAAATAACACCCATTAAGTAAATAATAAGTCATTCTACCTGCGAGGTCGTATTACACTCTTTTTATTTGCGAGGAAAATAGAGTTATCTGCAGTGAAATACGTATTACGGACACATACAGGGTGTTGGAAATCTTAACTATCCAATATATATGGGAAGGTTAATATGCGGGAATAAAGCTGACTAGAATATTTTAGTCAGTACAAATTTGCGAACATCCTGTATTACATTATATGTATAAACGTACTTCATAAATATCTGCAGGCAAAATGTTGATTTTTCTGATATAAATTAAAGTTCGATTTACATTTCCATATGCGGTTAATATCGATATAAAATTTATATATTGATATTGATGAACAGTAGATAAACATTTTCAAAATAACAAAACTGAATCAAATACTATTATAACAAAATATAAAATCAATACACTGTCAATAAAATTCTTACAGTTATTTCCTTAAAATATCGATATTATAATAGGTATAAATATCCGGAAATTTAGTTTCAGGTTAATTTTAAATAGAACAAACGTTTCTCTCTCTCTGTTTTTCTCATCTTTCCCACACTATCATGAAAACCGATTACAGAGAAACGGATACTAAACCATTTGGAAATAATAAAATCTAACCGGAACAAAAAGCAAACACAAATTTTCTATTCAACTCGAGCAGTTGTTTTTATCACTTCCAGAAAACAAATCATGAATATCTCAAACATCAATTTAATTTAACTACTCGATGTAGATTTCAATGACGATCTGATGAAAATAATTCAATATTATTATATGTAGGTATTAAATTATTTATGTTTCAACATTATTGCAAGAAGTAGGAATAACATTAATTACATTTATTTGGTTAATAATTGTTTTTAAATATTTATTTATGAAAAAAAGTATTACTTGATTTATATTGAAGCCGATGTTACCCAGGGATAAAAATTTAAACTGTAATAAATCTATTCTTTTTTTCCGACTTGAAGTTTACACAAAATATCCATAAGATATAGACTTCAACCTTCCTCGCAAAACATTTTATCTATTAGTAAAAACCGGAATAAAATCCGTTTAGTAGTCATTAAGAAAAGCGTGTACAGACAGACAGACACGGTGAGGGACTTAATGAGATGGAGATCGAGACGATATTACTTAATATTTGGACGAGACGAAATTGAAAAGAGATTGGTTTAAATTCAGACAAGACTGTCTCGTCCGATTATTGAAATTTTAATGAGACAAGACAGGGACGATATCAATTTTATTTATATGTTCCATTGAAAAACCGAGAGTGAGACGAGATGACTTCAATTTTCACGAGACAAGTTCAAACCGAGACTGTTTGTTGTAAAATTAAAGGTTAAGACGAAACTTCAGTCTTAAACCTAGACGAGACTTAACTAACTCTCATCGTCATGATGACTATTTTGAACTATGCAATTAAGCCAACTTTGTTTGGATTCTATTTCAGAGAAAGGAATTTAATAATCACCTGAATCAACTTTACTGCAATGGCATTTTTACACATGGAATTTTAGATATTCAATCGATGTGCAATAAAAATTACAAACACCTCAGACGCGGTTTTGGGAAAATTTCCAAATACGAATAGAATGTAGAATCATTTTGTTCATTTTCCACATCATAATCTGGCCGGATTCCAAATGGCAAAAACCATTCGACTCAAAGTTTATCATTCCACTGAAGCATTATGACCACTGTATGTCTAACGTAGACTTTATATGCTTGTGGTAAAAATGTTCTCTCGGCAGAAAACCCAGAATGCATACTTCTCGATATTTTTAATTAAGATTGCAACTGTTTTTAAGTCGTTATATTTGTTCTACAATCTTGTTAAATTATTTCGCAACGACCGCAGTTATAGATAGTTTTAACTTTTATAGTTTTTCAACTCAATGTTTCATTGTAAGTATTTGTATCTATGTAGGTAGTAAAAGAAAATACTATGGCTAGGCCATAAAATGCACACCCCTTAAACATAAAAAATGTATTAATTTATAATATCAAATAAATACGATACAATATAATTGGTGAAACTTAAAAGGATGTTTGAAAAAAATATTGGAGGTAATTAATATTATATAAATATATAAAATGAAGTTTATCACTCATTAAGATTTTTTAGAAAATCAACAATGAATCTTGATATCAATTGATTATTACCGTTTTTATTTAAATTTAGGATGTATAGTAATAAAACAACAATCATTTTAATTTACAATTTTTATATAAAATATTTTTTTTGTAAAATGTATAAAGTAAATTAATTAATTAATAATAATAATTAGAAAGATAAATACATCCACATATTGCAGCGATAACAGCTGTGTTCACCTGATGTCTAGCAGAGCATTTAAAATGAAACAACAATGTAACGTTTATAGGTTAGGTATATGTATATGTACATTATATATTTGTTTTAAAAATGCAAACTTACCAGACTTTATCTTGATTAAAAAGATTGATTGGCTTTGAATAAAATAATTAAAATACAGCACGTATCGATGTACATTGTACATGTATTTATATATTAATTAACACAATATAATAATTGTAATACTTGGAATTTGAAGTGACGTATGAAGAAATAGCGCCTTACGGTAATCTTATGAACTACCGAGCAACTACTCTATTTGTAAAAATAATTCTTGTCAAAATATGAATTTTTGTTTAAATAAACTGCAAATTTCGTTACTTCTAGTTATCCAATTTTGTTGAGTTTTAATAGGGTTCTATTCTGATAATAGATGAAGTGAATTCAAAAGGATTGGTGCAAATTTATTTCGAAATGTAGCCTACAGTTCGGCGTTTTTATCAAACAAGGGGGTTAAATCAACAAATTGAACTTTATTTATATTTTTATAACAGAAAATTAAAACCGATCGATATTAAACTAAGTATAAATGGAGACTGTAATGTTTTCTATCAGAAAATGTAAAAATGTAAGTGGAATACTGAAGAAATTTAAGATATAATGCTCATTTTATCAATTTATATACGAAAAAAAATTTTAGCACGATAATAGAACACACTTCCAAGCAGAGCCTGCTTGGGTGTGCAATAAATTAATTAATATCTAATAATAATTAAAAAGATAAATACATCCACATATTGCAGCGATAACAGCTGTGTTCACCTGATGTCTAGCATTTAAAATGAAACAACAATGTAACGTTTATAGGTTATATGACGTATATAATATATTTGTTTTAAAAATGCAAACTTACCAGATTTTATCATGATTAAAAAGATTGATTGGCTTTGAATAAAATAATTAAAATACAGCACGTATCGATGTACATAGTACATGTATTTATATGGTATTTATATATTAATTAACACAATATAATAATTATGGAATTTGAAGTGACATATGAAGAAATAGCGCCTACTACTATTAATAAATTATAAATAGCAACTACTCTATTTGTAAAAATAATTTTTGTCAAAATATGAATTTTTGTTTAAATAAACTAAAAATTTCGTTACTTCTAGTTATCCAATTTTGTTGAGTTTTAATAGGGTTCTATTCTGATAATAGATGAAGTGAATTCAAAAGGATTGGTGCAAATTTATTTCGAATTGTAGCCTGTAGTTCGGCGTTTCTATCAAAAAAGCGGGTTAAATCGACAAATTAAACTTTATTTATATTTTTATAACAGAAAATTAAAACCGATCGATATTAAACTAAGTAAAAATGAAGACTGTAATGTTTTCTATCAAAAAATGTAAAAATTTAAGTGGGTTACAGAAGAAATTTAAGATATTATACTCATTTTATCAATTTATATACGAAAAATAATTTTAGGACGAGAGTAGAACACACCTCCAAGCAGAGCCTGCTTGGGGTGTGCAATAATATTTAACAAGGAAAATATCCCAAATCATAGGCCAATCTACTCTTGCAATATGCATTTTATTTTTCCAATTTTATTATTCTAATTTTTGTACTTCACTCTAAATTTAATTACTATCGATAATTGCTATATTTTTTCTTTGTAGCACTTATCACTATATGGTTTCTAAGTCATAATGAATTTATAATTTATTGACAATAACCCTGTGAAGTGAATAGATAGGAATTATTTTACGGGTTTCATTTAATAAGATTTTCTTAAACTATATATTTCCTCCTTTCGATAAGTAAACTTGCTTGTTCAATTTATATGTATGTATACCAACATAAACATATATACGTGCATTCATATAAACATACATATTCTATTTTATCGAATATATATGCAATGACCTTATACTCAATATCGTGTTAAATGGATTAAATAAATAATGCGATTTTATTTTTGCTGCAATAAAATAAAACGCTGCAACTTAATATAAATGATGTTAATATGACAGACAGTTATTCTTGGTAAGTATATTATTAACGGAACACGCTTACAACGAAATTTGCAAGACTAGCCGATATGGACGGTACCTACTCGTAATATCCCGACTAGATAATGGTTAACTAAACAAACTTTTTAATTGTATTTGGCTGCGCTAGGAATGAGAAAACTTTATGCACCTTAATGCCATTTTACTTTCATGTTCTGAAAGAAATGGAAGTATTGTAATACCGTCGAAGAGATAAAAGCAGATTATGATTGTACTATACTACTATACCTTCAAAACGTAAAGAAAAGTTGATTTCCGCATGACGGTTGTGCGTGTGTCTGATTGTAGAATTTTCTTTCGTTTAATATAACTACTTTAAAAATCCTTTTGAATTATTTTTGTGGAGAAGTTTGTCTTAGTGAGTACTCCAGATCTATGGATTTTGGTGGTAATTTGATTAAGCGTTTTGTAAATATTCAAAAATTTGTACTATTATCGTCTAGCAAGGGAACTTTGAGAGGTGTTTCTCGCCAATTTTGAACACAGTTCAATCAAACCTAAAGAGCATTTATTTATTTATTTATAGATGCCAAAGCAGCCATTATTTTGTTTTATGTTATTGAGGATATTACAAAAATATTTTAAATACATATAAGAAAAATATTATGAAACACAGAAGTCGTGTACGGTTCTCCAAACCGTTAATTAAGTAATGACATCAGAAAAAAGGAACACTTATGAAATCAATGCTGTATCTGTCACAGCTTTCTAGTTGATTTTCGTAAAAAAAGGTAAAACCGATTATTGTAAACTATTATATTCGAAAATCCTCAATTCGAGACAGACATTTTGTGTCATATCTAATACTTCGTATTTTATTCTCTTTGAAGAAAAATACGGAAACACTTTAATTACTATTAAATTCTATGTATATGCAAAAAAAGTATAATGTTTAAAAAAAATCAATTAGCACAATGCACTGGCGTCCTAACTCCGCTCGATATCAACAAAAGATAGACATTTATTGAGATTGATACGTACGACTTGCTATTTACGTTTATATAATGTTATCAGGGGTTCGTTATCGCTCTACAAGTTAGCTATATTGCGTGAACACTCGCCATTTACCTCAGCCTGTGCTCGTACACTTACAATTGTTACGCTCGCTCGAGTCAAGAAAAGCTGCTGATTATATTTGCTACTTTTATAAGAAATGACAGGCGTTGAATACAGTAGCGTATAGCGGTTCATATACTGTAAAGAATAATTTTATATGACACTTAACACATGAAATTAACTGCACAACTAATAAATATTTAAAATTTTGTGTAAATTTTTTTTAGATTCTTTTTTAAACTAATATTTAATACGGTGGTTGGAGTGCGACGGACTTATTGAAATGATAAATAGTTGAAAAATTTATCTGGGCTATGTCAGTATCACATAAAGTCATTTGTAATAATTCATTTTCATCATACCTATTATAATGTCTTGTTAAAAATTTAAACAAAGAAGGCTTTGAAAAGAAACTTAATTGCAAATCTTAAAAAAGACTTTTTTATACATCATTATACCTACACAAAAAAGAATCTTGAAAAACTGTTAGCTATAATGAAAAAATAGTTGGAACATAAGATTTATTTAGTAATTTTCTCTAAAATTTTTATTTAAAACATTGCTTTACCAACCATATCAAAAGGGATATGAAAAATGAATATACATAAATAAAAAATATATCTTTAATTTTTTTTTAAATAAGATGAATAATATATATTTTCTACTAATATTATTAATCCTTTTTTTCTACGCTCCATTTAAAAAATAATTCAAAAATTGACAAGAGTAAACATTCGTTTCTGGCTTACATTAGTGCGATGGTCTTCAAATATCGGAAGTGCACACTACAGTTATACAAGAACTTTAAATTTAAAATTGCATGTTTGTAAGTTTCATCGTTTGGGCTCTAAAGCGTTCACAGAAACACATACGTCATTGAGTTAATGGTCTTACGTGCTTCAGGGTCCCCTAAGACGTGTAATTCCGTTGAAATCGCGAATTCGAATTTTTTCTTCATATACATGCATATGTATATGTATAAGAAAGTAAAAATATATACAGGGTCCTTCAATAGTGTGTCCGGCATTATTTTACGCCCAAACTATTGAAGATAGAGTTTTAGGATAAAAAATTTATTATATATATTGACCCTAAAGAATTTCAGGAAAATATTTTCAACCCCCTAAAACCGCTCCTTGGGGGGTAGTTTGAGGGGTACATGCCCGTTTCTCAGTAAAATCAAATAGAATGGTATATAAAAAAGTACATATTTGTAAAGATAATGAAAAAATAAGAAACTTTCGTAAAACAAAAATTTTCATTCTTTCAATTGTTTAAAAAATATGGCGACTTGTTCTCAAATTTTAGGGTTTCACTAAAAGTGCTCTAATTTCGTTAAAAATTAATGGAATTTTATTATTTTTTCAAATTTAGAAAGTAGAAAGAATGAACTTTGAAAAGATGTATGAATATTTGTGATTTTGATAGTTTAAAGTGTCATACGCGATATATCAAAAATTCAAAAGTTCAACTAGGGATAATTCGAAATTTTCAAATACAACGGTATATCAATTTGTACTTTTTCTTAAAAAGGATATGTAAATAAACAACTTTTGTTAAGAAAATTTTAAATTTATAATTATAATTTTAAAATTGAAAACTGAAAATTAAAATTTTTAATTTTAATTTTTTTTATCAAAAACTGTTTATTTACATATCTTCTTTAAGAAAAAGTACTAATTGATATACCATTGTATTTAAAAAATTTGAATTATCCCTAATTGAACTTTTCAATTTTTGGTATGTCGAGTTTGACACTTTAAACTATTAAAATCTCAAATAATCATACATCTTTACAAAGTTCATTATTTCTACTTTCTAAATTTAAAATAATAATAAAATTCCATAAATATTTAACGAAATTAGAGCACTTTGAGTAAAACTCTAAAATTTGATAACAAGTCGCCATATTTTTTAAACAATTGAAAGTATGAAAATTTTTGTTTTACGAAAGTTTCTTATTTTTTCATTATCTTTACAAATATGTACTTTTTTATATACCATTCCATTTGATTTTACTGAGAAACGGGCATGTACCCCTCAAACTACCCCCCAAGGAGCGGTTTTAGGGGGTTGAAAATATTTTCCTGAAATTCTTTAGGGTCGATATCTATAGTAAAATTTTTATCCTAACTCTCTATCTTCAATAGTTTGGGCGTAAAACAATGCCGGACGCACTATTGGAGGACCCTGTATAGTTTATAGTATGTATTATTATTGAACCTAATATAAATACTTATTCTTATAAAGAACGTCAGAAAAAAAATTGCAACCGTCTAACTTTAATTTTATATCTTATTAAACCTAATCAAAATTCATTCCTCGATTTATATTCCACAAAAAAGAACTCTGATTGATATAGAAAACAAAATCATCGGTTTGTAAAGCATTCCGTATAGAAAGTAAACTTTTTTCAACTAATAAAAATAAACTTCAATTATCCTGTAATTTTATGATAGCCGGTTTCGGCAGAGGAAATTAGTTTTACTTTTTTTTCGCCTCTTTTGATAATTAAACTCTATTACTCTTGTAACGTTATTTTTCTTGTTTGTTTCATTATCTTTATGCCTTTTTTCTTTTATTTCGTAATATATATTTTCTTCAGACTAATGTTATACACTATTTGCAATTAATGTACATAAAATATTCCATTTTGTAATCTTTTTATTTAGTTTTTGTAGTAATAAATATGGCATTAAAAATTTTCGAAAGCTAGAATTTATTTAATGACAAAGTTTTGTCTTTCAACCAATATGGGTTCAAAAGTAATTTTTTGTTTAATGCTAATAAACTGTGAAATATGTCAATGCGATTAGAAAACAGATTCAAAAGAAAAGAACATATTTTGTGTTCTAAAACGTAAAATTTAGCATTGAAAAGTTTTGTTCATTATTCCAAAATACAATAGTTCCATAGTAATACTATTGAAAATTCTCAACATGATATTAGATAGCGTTTGTTGATTAATCGTTTACTTATTTAGTGGCATAAAGATGATCGATGGGTTCCTAGATAATAGATTAACTAGTATATATATACAATGTGTGTATCCATAATGAATTTGCTAGAGCATGTGTAAATATATAGGTACATATTATTTACATGATGCGAATAGCGGAATATCGTTGTTAGATAAGACTAGAAAGATACCTGTACTTATTTATATCAAGGATTTGTTGAGATTATTTTTATATAGAAATTAATTTAAAAATAAAATAACTACACACAATTGTAGTTGGCTATGGATTTCGTTACTACCAACTAATAAAGACGAAATATCAAGAGGAAGTCTATTTGTAAATACATACATATATAAAAAATATTCGAGGATATAAAAAATAATAATAATTGAAGGATTTCATTATAATAAACTGTTTGATTTTATCTGAAACCTTTTTTTTACATTTAGAAATCCAATATTTTATGTATCACCCTTCTACATAGTGAATAATATTTGCTTTTCTGGCAAATGTCCAAATTACTACATAAAATATGTAAAATTATTCTTTTATATATGAACTAAAAGTAGGGTTTAAAAAATATTATCGATATTACGCCTAAATGGATGCTGTTAATATAAAATATTTCGAAAGATTTTAAAATTATGACATGATAATAAATTATTGTTATGGAAAGCCACTGTAAAAAGGGTAATTATTATTAAAGTGGTGAAAAAACGACCACTCATATTGTAAATCTATAATTTATGTTATGAGATTTTAAATATTGAGACAAAAAAGGGGAATTATAAAAATAGAATTCAGAAAAATAAAGTAATTATTTAAATTCGTTAAAATAATTGTAAAAACCGAACGCCACTGGTTGAAGTTATGCCTTCTATATGTTTACATCAAGATATTTAATTATTCAATTTATGAAACAAAACTATGCTGATTTTTTACATCGTCATAAAACATACAAAAAAATAATCTGAATCTTTCTAACACACGAAGTTGTACGGAAGTAGTTTTTGAAGTGGTTACTTTCTTCAATCTATTTTATGTTAAAGTGTCGCTACCAATAAATACGAACAAGATTTGTCCATGACCAATTTCAACATGTTTGTGTCTACCCTAACATACATTTATCGAACCGAAGCGAATCTTAATCCATCTTTGTGTCCCTGTTATTTGTTTAGTGAAAAAGCATTAAGCAGAACAAAACATAGTTAAATATCTAAAAATAAAACACAAAAAGTGGGTGTGTGCAATTATGTACGCGCATTAGAAGTTATACTTCTTGGCGTAGAAAATCTAGCGTGGAAATGTAAAATTAAAAACCTGTTTTACCGACTATCATAACAGAAATCTGTATTATCTACATCTAACCTAACTTCATGTTGTTAAATTGTTTTGCATTGTTGCATTACTAATATTTCACCCTGACCACATCTAAAGAATATCAACTTTTTATAGAAATACTAGCTGACCCGACAGACGTTGTCCTGTCTTAACTATGAATATTGAATTCGTTTACTACAAAAAAAATAAAAGCGTCAGTCGAAAACTATAAGCGTTAGAAGTGAAACTTTTTTTTTATTACGGAATGCAAAAACTGTCAAAGAGAAAATAGACAGAAAATTTACTCACAACCAAAACAGAAATTATTTGTTATAAATTATTATTATTTTGGGCAACCCCCCCCCCTTTTCCCATAGGAAGCTTTACAGCCCTCCACCACCACCACCACCGTAAAAAAATGGGAACTCTCTTTAAAAAAATGGGGGGGGGTGCAAACCCCCCCCCCATTTCCCATAGGAGGCTTCCTATGTTTCAAGTTTGATCAAACTGCACACGGTGTACAAATTTGATTAAAATCGGTTAAGTAGTTTAGGAGTCCATCGCGGAGGAACATGTGACACGTAATTTATATATATTAAGATAAACTTAAAGATATGAAAATATAAGAACGAATACTAAATAAAAAAAACATTTACTGCGCTATTCAAAGGCAAAGGTGATTAAAACAAAACAAAAATATTTATATTAAATTATGATAAACCTTAAATTCACAAAGTAAATTATCACGATGATAATTATGTTACCTATAATAACCTGAAATCACAACTGAAACCATAAATCAATCAAAAAATTAATAATTATTCAAAAACGCAAATAATCTCGGTTCACATTTCAACCAACAACCTGTGAATTAATTACAAGTCGCGTGTCGGATGTTGCCAAATAGTGCAACACCGTGTGACTGAATTTATAGTCCCAAAGTATTTATGTACATACATCGAGCGTGCATGCACGGGGTACAACAGATAACACCACCCCTCCCCTGCCGCGTTTGCCCCGCAACCGGGGAACGTGCAACAACCGATTCTAATATCACACGCTATTTTCTTTATTTAATGTTCTCTAGTCTTATTAAATTGTCTCCTGTGCGATGTTTACGACACGAAAAAATATATAATCTGTATGTGGTTTGTATGTACAGCGATGTTGGGATTTATATTACGATTAAATGTGCTTTATGATTTGTTAAATACAGGTTTCGCGGTGTTGAATCTCCGAGATATTATTGTAACCGAGATAATATGATATTGTTAAATAGAATTTGTCCAGATATAATAGCGGAAGAAAATGAACACTTATTTGGTTTGTGACATACATATATATTAAAATTAATTTTAAAATGTAGCTTTCGCAACTAATTTGGGAATGGGATTACAACAATTTATCCAGTATCAAATATAAAAATATGATTCGATATGTATAAGTATTTCTGACAGTATGGTTAATAAAATTTAAACCTGATAATATAAAAGTAATTTGACTATTTACTTTCCGAAATAAATGATTTGGTGAAAATATTATAATTATTCTGAGCTTCACTTATATGTCTCCAATATTTTTTTCAACTAATTCGATTATGCTAATTTAATTTAAGTTAAGAACCACTAGTTATATTTAATAGTACACTCAAATCTCTAAACGACGACCATCTTATTAACGTACGCTCCGAGAAACGATTGGCCAACCACTCCATGTAACGACCTTCTCCTATCCCTACCCCAATACTACCGTGACTGCTATATTTCTGCGCAAAATTTAAATTCACCAATTAACGTTAAACGGTGGTGGGTGCCTCTCTAGCTGTCGTTGTTAGGATCTTTTGAATTACCGATGCCGTCGCTGTTCGGAGGTTGGAGTGTATTATATTTTAAGTTCATAAGTATGATAAGTGCTGATAATTTTCTTCTATTTTCGATATCACTTATTCCCAATTTTTCTCACTTTTACTTTCGATGATAGAGGTACTACAAAATAGGTATGTTTACATTTTTTGTTAAACGAAGATTTTAATACTAACTAATCGTTTACATGTTTAAATTCCTTGAATTCTCAGTATTCTTTTGATACCTTACTCGCTGGGATTGATAAAAAAAATTGGTAACACATTTGCCCATCTCAAAAAAGCACCAAAAACTTTAAATTGTATGTATATAACTCGAAACATTATTGCTCTACCATTTACTATAATTATTTATGCCAAATCTTTTAGGTCAAATTTTTCAATAGTTAGAACGCTGTGACAAACAGACAGACACAGTGTTCCTTTTTCTAATTTCAATATGAAACACTAAAAAGAAACAAATTAAATAAAGAAATAAATAGATCGGAGTAATAATCATTTGAAATGCCAAATATACAAACGTATGATTTACAAAAAAAAAAAAAAAAACAAGACATCGATAAACGAAGTAAAACGATGCTTTCGCAGATGATATCGCGGGACAGAAAGAAACAGGAGTGTCTACAGGGAGACGGGCAAGGGAATATCCGTTCTATATCACAAAAACAAATATCTTCTTTTGATATCACGGGGATCACAGAATGTGTCTGCATGTGATAGTCAAACTACATCTAAACATTAGTGTGCTGTCGACATATATCCGGCTGGCCAAGAGAAAGGGAAGCGTTTTTATTGTAACCTGTTTTTTAAAGAAAAACGTCAGACCAAGTTGTCAAATTGTTATTGTTATTTTTATTGGATTTGTATCTAGGTTTCTGAATGAAAAACATTTTATCGTGATTAAACGGTTTATATTAGTTTTTCGATTGTTTCATTTTATTATTAAAAGTAAATTATTTTTTGCAATTAAATGTATAAAAAATATATTAAACAGTGTACCTAATTACCCTTCTAAGCACGCACTTTAGTTCTGTACTTATACTTAATTTCTTTTCGAATGAAAGTAATTATGCAGAAAAAAAACAGTTATTTTTTAATGAATTATTTTTTCGCACTCCTCTTGGTTACCCCTAGATACGCCTCTGATCTTTTGTTGATCAAATAAAAATTATTCAACTTAGAAACGAATATAAATATAAAAAGCGCAAATGAATCCAGAATATGTTTTATTTCTTTTTTTGTCATGCCAAAATTAGGTTTAACTATTGATCCATCAAAAATAACAAACAAAACTTACATATTATATTTCTTCCTCGTCCTAAAACAATGAATCGCCGAAATGATATCACAATAGTTGAAACTTAGAACAAACTCATTCACATTCTGAAGTCAAGATATTCTAAATGATACGTAATTTTCACGAAGTCTTAATGAAATGCGTGGGGAAGAAACAACTTACATTAGACTTTTGGTAACCGCTGCCCTACGCATAACTATTAAAGGTCAATGGTTGTTTTTATAGAACCACATTACCTTATCTCTAAACCTTTTCTCTTAGGACATTACGGAACACTGTTGCACACACAAAGATTAGCTGGATAGACAAAAAAACGTTTTATCAACCCTTGCAAACAGGAAATACTCTCGCTGCTAATGTCATTTCAAACTAAATAAATTTAATGGTAGGTATTTAATGTCTGTACGACCTTTGTTTAGTAAAACTTATTTTTTCTCATTATTGTAAAAATGTTTTTTTCATGGAAATGTTGGGTTCCAGGAATAAAAGTTCATCAAGATCAGCATTTAAAAAATATATTTTTCTTGTATTGAGAAATTCACAGTTACAGGACGTAATTTACTTTTTCAATAAAATTTCGATTGTTTTTGTAATAACATAAATCATAACTAAATATATTCTTTTGTTATTTATACACTGTAGGTACCTATTTGTTTCAAAGTATAAAAAAAATTCTGGCTAACTAATAAAAGGTAGAAAAAATTAATCGGATATACTTAAATAATAGTTATCTACCAAAATTAAATTTACACAGTTTCAAAAATTAATTCGAAAAATTCAAAAATTGGCAAGAGTAAATATCCGTTTTCAGTTGTAAGATCTTTTAAAAATAGGGGTTTTCTTCTCAGAAGAAAGTTATGTTAATCCTAAATATAAAGTTTCACCCCTCCATGATTTGTCGTTTTTGAGTTACAGAGACAGACACACATCATGGTGAAAGTAGTCAGAATAGATATTAAGGATATTACTATCAAAAATTCGAAAAAAATCGGTTCTACAGTAATACTTAGTACATATACAATAATCATCAATAATGTATTTCGTTAATTTCATACATATGACCATGCATATAAGAAAGAAAGTAAGAATATCAGAAACAACATATTTTTAACATTATCCGGAAATATTTTATATTGAACTAATGTACTAAGGGGACCTCGTTTAACAGTTTTATTAATTTTAAAATAAAAACACTTACGTAAAAGTTATTTATATATTATTTGATACACGGACGTCACACTGAGATCCATAAGACCCTTAATTGATTTTAAACCTATTTTGCAAGTCAAATTATTATCGATGTAGTTAAAGTGTTCAAATTGGTAAACAGTACCATACATTAAGTTTATAAGAGTAAATATTTATTAAATCAGATGACATCCCCGTTTATAAGCTTATTTTTATTAACTATGACTCTCTCAATAGTTTATTCTTTTACATTAAAGAATCAAGTACTAATGTAGTACGAATATATTTTTTTACAAAACAGTATACAAAAAACCGAAAGAGAAACACACGGAAACAGCAATCAAAGTTATTTCTGACAATGAAGTTAAACTATCCGGTACGTATTAATTCCTGTGTAGTATTCTGAGGGAAGATTAAGTGACAACGTCTGTTTAAAAACATCGTACAAGAAATCCGCCCCATAATTAACTGTCTCCATGTGGCACATACATCATTTTAACTGCAGCGTGTCCCGACCCACAGTTTGCTGTTGCCTCCCCATTCCTCCCACACCCTCTAAAACCTCTGGATGTTATTTATGGCTAGCACCTGATGGGGTGTTCTGTTAATTTGTAATTTTTGGATGTTAAGAAAATTCCTTTTATAAATGTGACCTCGTTTATATATCATAATCCTACTGCGGAATGAACGTACATGACGTACATTTATCATCTTCACGTAACATAATTTAATATTTTTATCAAGTGTGCTTTGTGTAAAATGTGTTTATAATATTTTTTACATAAAACAGTACCCACATAAATCTTCATTTGTGACTTTGGGTCACGTGACTTTAAATTGTCCACTCATTATTCATAACATTGGCTGGAGTTCCGGTATAAAAATCGAACCAAATTATTTTTAACATTATGGATATTGAAAGATAAAATATAATAATATGAATAAAGATACCTATTAACTTTTTTTATTAATGGAATAATTTATTATTTAACAAAAATATATGTTTTAGATTATATAATAAATTTAGTATAAAACAAATGCTAAGCTAACACTATCTACGAGGTATTAAATATAAATGATATCCCACTGACAGATGGCACTGATGTATGTGCATTAATTAGAAATTAGTGGTCTAAAAGCAATGATGATAGGTGTACATCATTTACAATAATATATGTATATTTAGTACCACTACTCTTAAATCCCGAGAAAATTCATAACGATTTGACACCTCGTAGATAGCATTAGCTTAGCTTTTGCTCTAAAGCAGCCGTTCCCAACCTTTTTCCTACATAGACCTCTTTTAAAATAATATTTTTCTTTATAGACCTCCTCACATTTTTAGATTCTAGAAAACATAAATATACTTCAAGTTTGTTGAAAAAGTACAAGTAAAAGGCAAAAAAAAGTTATTACAATATATACAGGATGATTTTCAACGTGTAAAAAATTTAACAGTAGATCGAGGATGTTATTTTTAACAGAAAACATTATGTGAATATGTATGTAACTATCCAGATTTTTTTGTGAGAATACTATAGAGATAGACCATTTTTATACTTCCATAGACCCGTTGGTATCCCTGCTCTAAAGTAAATTATTTATACCAGATATTATATTTTTTTAGTATTTCCCTACTAAAAATACTAAAATGCAGATAATAAAGATAATTATATAAAACAACTAGCTGACCCGGCCACGCGTTGCTGTGGTTAACCTATACTTTAACAACATATGGTGGTTATGCTATTAAATTGTAGGTTATATGAAACGTTTGGAAGTTTGACATAGCGCCATCTATTGAATACTTACTCAATCCAGTCAACAGATGTCACCATCTGTTAGAATCGTTTGGAGCTAACAGACAGAGACAAATAATTTGCAATAAAATAATATTGCGATCATAAATTGAGATGTAAGCTATCCTATCTTTCAAGTTGGATCAAACTGCACACGGTGTACAAATTTGATTAAAATCGGTTAAGTAGTTTAGGAGTCCATCGCGGACAAACATGTGACACGTAATTTATATATATTAAGATAAGTACTTTATATAAAAAAAAAAAATGATATCCGATTAAAAGAGACAACAACATTCACTCCCTCTCTATTCAGTGAAATCTTAAACGTATCATAAACAAAGAAAATCAAATTAAAATAGATATATTCCCACAAAACAGCGTGAATCAATAATAAGACACACACATAGAAAGTTAGTTGGCAAGTTAAAGTTTCGCTTAAAGCTTACGTATTAGAGAGGGGCTAGTGTGCCTGAATCCATTTATGTAGTATTCGGTAATCTCGTTATATTTAACAGCATTCGCGCTGTGCGAATCGATAACCGCGCTGCTGCCGCTGAGAAATAATTGTCGTCAAACGCTCGCAACCCTATACTTTGTAATGCGTCGCGTTTAAAAAAGGGGGAACATTTGAATGGGTTTTTTATTTTCCAACGCTCAATTTTTGTGTTAATGCATAAGTGTTTTGGTGGTCATTTTAGTGATTTAAAGCACAGATTTTTTTATATTTTTGTTGCATGCATGAGTTAGCTTGTTTGAACCATTTTGCTTAATTTGTGAATCTTTTTAAGTGGATATTGTAACGCAATATTGATTAAAATAAACAATTTTAGTCTTTTTTTTATTAAAATTTGTACTGAAGTTGAGCCTGACGTCATAATTGCACCAATCAGAATTCTTTTTAGCACGAAAAATATTTGAATTTTAAAGTTTTTTTTTACTTAATAGCGCAATTCTGGCATCAGTTTCAGTTTCAGCGCATCCAAATTCATATAGGTATTGTGGTCTGTACACTCTCATATAGCGTTTAAATCTTTTAATTTTCAATTGATTCTTTGAACTTTTTAAAAACGAACAAGTGAAATTCTTACAGTGTAAAAATATGAAAAGAAAGAACATTCCTTTTACAATAATATACAAGTTAATAATTACCCTGGATGACATTAATTTTACAATTTACATAGCTTTACATTGAAAAATACAATGTAAGATTCTTTAATATATTTTTTTTATCGAAATGCCGATATAAACAGCTAACCGTTTTCTTCGTTACAGGTCTGAAATATTGCTGTAAAGCACGCATAATCAACGATTAATGTACTACAGTTTGTGGAGACATACACAGATTTATTTATTTGTAATTTATTGTATTATATGAATGTATATATAACATTCTATTGTGTGCATATTGTATACAATATTTTGTGTAGGTATATAAATTTTAAAAGGAAATAATATAAGTCAAAAATTCTATGTAACAGTTTTTCATATGAAAATTTGCGTATTGTTTATTTTCTGTTTACAATATAGATAAATCTTTATATAAGAAGAGTTAGTAGATAATAAATGAATTTTAATATTATTTGTATATAAACAATGGTTGAGATGGAATAATAGAAGGTTACGTCTATCGGCTAATCACATACTTCGAACATTTGTAAAGTCAGAACAGAAAAATTAATATATCATATTCACCGCGAATTAAAATATAAAAAAATCATAATAAATTGTGTTTTAGATTACAGTCATTAAATTTTGTAACCACCAATACATTTCAGAGGAATAACAAAGGCAGCGTAAGAGCAGTTCTAGGCAAACACAAAGGATTTTCGTATTTAAAATTAGAAAAAAAAACTGTAAATACAGTGGTGATCATAGAAATAGCACACTCATGAATTTTTTTTTGAATCGCAATTTAAACTCAGAATAATGCATATAATTATTATGTTGCCAATGTAAGATCAAACATGTCAATGCATTGTTAAAATTTGCATTATTTGGTTTTCGTATATTTCTTAGAAAAAAAATAAAAACTATTTTTGTGTGAAATCAACGAAAGAAGCTGCTCAAAGAAATAGCACACATGTTAATTATGATACAATTTCAATTATAAATTTCAATTTTTTCAAATAATATTCTGGGGTGAGTACACGAAATAGAAAATTATGAAGTATTCCTTAACATAAGATTTTATTTTTTTGCGGTAATTAGCCATGGGACGGAATAAACACTGTTCTGTAGAAAAAAGAAAAAACAAAAGAAATCAAATTGACTCAATATTTCGGAAATTTCACATAAAATCCAGGAAAATAGTTCAAAATTGGGTTAAACATGTTGAAAAATTTAAATCCGTTGATCTGAATCGTCAAATTATTAGAATGTCTAAACGTTAACCATACCGCGTGGTCTGTGGAATGTATGCTTCTAATCATTGTCGTGCATTAAAATCCATTTAATGGATAGATTGTCATCTGCACATGGTTACATAACATTGTCTAAAATATCCTTGTATTTATATTGGCCCATAATACCATCAATCTTGAAAATCGGACCGACGCCGTACCATGACATTGTTCGCAAAACCTTAATATTTCCACCACCAAATGCAATTAAATAAAAATGTTTCCTTTTGGAAAAAAAATGTTATGGACTGACGAATTAAATTTTAATTGTGTGCAGTCTGATGGGAAAGTATATGTCAAGCATCCTATGAACCAAGAAAACAGCCCATTATATACTTTAAAGACAGTAAAGCATGGTGGTAGAAATATTAAGGTTTTGCGAGCAATGTCATGGTACGGCGTCGGTCCGATTTTCAAGATTGATGGTATTATGGGCCAATATAAATACAAGGATATTTTAGACAATGTTATGTAACCATGTGCAGATGACAATCTACCCGTTAAATGGATTTTAATGCACGACAATGATTAGAAGCATACATTTCACAGACCACGCGGTATGGTTAACGTTTAGACATTCTAATAATTTGACGATTCAGATCAACGGATTTAAATTTTTCAACATGTTTAACCCAATTTTGAACTATTTTCCTGGATTTTATGTGAAATTTCCGAAATATTGAGTCAATTTGATTTCTTTTGTAAAATTATTTTTCTTTTTTCTACAGAACAGTGTTTATTCCGTCCCATGGCTAATTACCGCAAAAAAATAAAATCTTATGTTAAAGAATACTTCATAATTTTCTATTTCGTGTACTCACTCTAGAATATTATTTGAAAAAATTGAAATTTCTAATTGAAATTGTATCATAATTAACATGTGTGTTATTTCTTTGAGCAGCTTCTTACGTTGATTTCACACAAAAATAGTTTTTATTTTTTTTCTAAGAAATATACGAAAACCAAATAATGCAAATTTTAACAATGCATTGACATGTTTGATCATACATTGGCAACATAATAATTAAATGCATTATTCTGAGTTTAAATTGCGATTCAAAAAAAAATTCATGAGTGTGCTATTTCTGTGATCACCACTGTATGTATGAAACCAATATAAAAGTAAATTATGTACATTTTATTATTTAAATATCGAATAAATTTTCAAATAAAATCATTTCAGTAAAATATTATCAAGTTTTCTTGAAGTCATTAGCAAGTATGTATATTATTGACTATACTTAATTTCTATACTAACCTATCAATAAATATTTAATTAAAACTTTGATAACCTCAAATTAATTTTGAATAGCTTTTCATTACTCACAAACTAACTCAACAGGATTTCAAAACATAAGCACACATGTAAAGCCATATTCAGGTATGTTCTGATTCACGCCTGTAGAACGAAATTCCTAAAACTTTGTAAACATACTTTTGTGAACGATTTTGTGCACCCTAACGTATTCGTTCGTGCAGAACTACGTATGTATACTTCAAGAAACTCGGCCAGACTTGCATCTAGAAAACTCAGTCGCCGTTTTTCAATACTTGCATATAGACTAGTCTGCAACGAATTTAGTTAGATGCATTGCAATTGTTTCGAATGAATATATTTTTTGCCTTTTGTTTTTTATTCAACATATGTATATATACAAATCAGAGCTTTAATATCAATTGTACAGTAATTGGAAGTCTGGTCATACTGATAAATGTAGTACATACTTAAAATACCGGTATTTTTGGTATGTTTTAAAATCGAGGATATTCGTCGCCATTTTATTCACTGAATACTAATTTTGGGTTTCGTCCAAAAATATGGTGTTCATAACAATTGATAGAAATATATTAAAATTTGTATTTACAGCGTGAAATTTGATTATATTGTTTTGATTTTAGTAGTTTTCGACTTTTGACCCATTTTCTAAAACCAATTGTCAAAAACTGATTGTTTTGTTTTAGTCTAAATTTTTAAGGAGCCAGTTAAATATGCTCTCACCTCATTTTAGATTGCGCATTATTCTAAGTACCTATAATGACACTATAAAAAAATTAAACCTGACTAAAAAAATTGTCTCAATTGCAATGCACTTTACGAATGATTTGATATCTCGGAGAATTCCCATTTCCTACGTTTAAAAATTCTATACAAACAATAATAGCTTTCATTATTCTAAAAAGACATTTCTCAGTTTGAGGGAAGTAATTTCAGTAAGAAGTAATCCACTTATATTTTCATTTCCATTCTTCGACAACTCACTAAAATAGAGTGTACTGCCACAATAGACTACAAGATAAAATCTTTCAAGTTTTTTGTAAGCATATAAATATACATGGAATAGTGAATTCGATTTTAATTTTAGAAATGCATATTGTGTATTAAATTGTCCGTCAAATAGTAAAATATATATTACATTTATATAATAAAACAATATTGTAATATACGTTTCAATTACGTTATCTACGTTTATAATTCTATTTTAAAATATTAGTTTTTTATAAAATAAAATAAAAACACGTTATTGAAATAAAGTAAGAATACATATTGTATTTACTTTACTTTATTTACCACAGTCAAAAATGTATTCGTATGTATATAATTTAAACAGTATTTAACACCCAGACCCCGTTTTACGTCAGTTTGAGTCATAAAATACTAAATTTGCGTCGTTCGACGATACTGTATTTCCTATTTTATGCATACAGACACTGTCAAAGAGTTCTTCATAATATTCTCATTTTTAGAGACCATATCTTCGACACAAGGCTTGTGAGTATAATGAAAATAAACAACAAAATACTAATTTAAAAATGTATTGTTGTTTCGACAACAATTTATATGCTTTTACATGACAATTGACACTAATTGAGAGAATACTTAAGAGTGCTTCACTTACCCGTTTGACATTGTGCTGAAACAATACAAAATGTAGATTCGACGAACACTGGTACCCTCTAACGTTCAGTTGTCTCTGAAATAAAATAACTAGAAATTAATGACTACTCGTTCAGCCAACTTAGTAATAATAGAGGTGAGATAAGGAACTTCCGGTAAATGTGTTTTTAATTTGGTTTATATGAAAGAAGGCGGAGGAAAAGAAATTTACATTTTAATCGAATATCTTTAAGGTTCCGGTGAAAGAATTAAGGTTTTGTTGATAAATTGTTCTTTAGATTTATTTGTGTTCAGAAGCCAAAATGAATTATTCCTCTTTTTGTCGAAATTCTAATTTCATTATTTTGATATTTATTTTAAGGTCAGAGTATTCTTTAAAAAAATAAAACTAAGTAGATGCTCTAAAAAAAATATTTGAAATATATTTTTTATTTGCGTCAATTTATGTTAGTCTTATTAAAACTTAAATTAATTATTATAAAAATGATGAAAGAATGAAGAAACATAATTTAAAATAAATTAAAATCATCTTACTAGATAAATGTAACTGCATATTGATATGTCTTGTCGTATCTTGTCGTAGATCTTGTCGATGATTGCGACGCCTTCAGTGGTGAAAATCGAAACTAACACAATCGGGTCAATTGTCATCTAACCTAACTTAACCGATGTTTAATAAACAATAAAATCATTGATTATATACATTTAACAATTAGTGTATTTAATTTCTTTTATAAAGAAAACAAGTATAATTCTTCAAAACAATTTCTTATTTTAATTAAACACGGTTTTCTAACTAACAACTGACAGCTAACCCGATAGAAATAGTTCCTTTTTTCACCACACCGCATCGTGGCGTACGATCAAAGAAACTTACCAATAGTTTCCAAAAATTTAAAAAAAAATCGTTTTTTTTTTGTTGACCAAGTAGCGAATTTTCCAATGGAAAATAATACAAATCAAATATAGATTATAATAATTACGTAGTATTTTTGCGCACAATTATTATTTGTTAAGATGTATAGAAACAAAAAGTAAATTAAAGTTTTCTGTAAGGCCGATTAAACAAAATTTGTTATTGAAAAATAATGAATATTTCCCTCTATACAAACCTAAAATCTTATATCCCAATGAAGGTAAATTGTTTGCAACTCTTTTAAGTTTTCTATTACAGCTGCGTTCCAGAGTTACCGTCTATACAAATAAACGCGTGCCTAATGTTTTGAACTTCTGAACAAATTACATTCAAATCGAAAACATTTACCTTGAAATGTTTCTACTGTGTGAGTCTAATACAAAGGAATGAAGTGTAAAGACAATTCTAAAAAATGCCATTTCCCTTTTCAGTTTACGCTCCATCTAGTTTATTTAATTGGTTGAGATTTTAAAAGTAAGAAGAATATCAAAAGAATTCTTTGTTATGTAATTGTTTCAATAACAAGAACAATAAGGAATATGCTAAGATTTTCTCATTTTTTAATGAAATATGTATAGTATTGATCCAATATACATAACAATACATATATAATAATCTTGATTTTTGTGCACTGAAACAAAATATAGAAAATGTATATCAATTTTGATAGCCTCCACGAAGCGTGAAAAGTTTTGTTAACAAAATCTATAGAATGACTTTGTATATAAATTACGAAAATGTAAATTTTCAATTTGGCTTTTATTTACCTACTCAAAATTAATTCATACTGGATCATCTTTTTCTAATTAGAAAAATGACAAACTGTAAATGTATAAATATTTATTTTTACTTTAAAATAAATTCTACTGTTAATTGCCTTTGCTATATCTTATTTCATTTTTAATAATCACTAGAACCAAGATATACACATAGAAATATTATAAAGAGAAAGATACACACAAAGGTATAGAAATGTTTTATTTATTTTGTATAGAAATTCTAGTCACATATCGTCAGTGAAGTGACAATACCTTCTATATGCAGATCATCCAATTTTACAAAAGGAAGAATAATCAGATATTAGTATGTATGTATTGTTTTGTTTCTATTTCAAATCAGATACTTTTTGAAAGCATGCAAATATACCTAATAAAGAACAATTTGTCAGATACAAAACTAAATTGCATCTTTAAAAATATATAAATAAACATTTGTATACCAACTATATAAAAAAATTTATCAGATAGAAGTTTATTAATTTTTTTTTAAAATATCTAGCTATAATTTTTTTTTATTTTTATTTTTTTTTTGAGGACAAAAAAACAGTACTACTGTATTTATTACATATTTATTATGTAAAAAAATTATTACTGATATATTTCAACTTTTTTCCGCACACCTGATCACTTAAACATACTTAAGCAAGCAAATAGCTGAACAATAACTACATATTGTAAATTATTAGATAGTAAAACAACACATTTTTTATCTATTTGGGTGCTAAGGGCCCTTGTTAAATGTTGAAATATATAAACACATTTTTTACATTTATATTAAACACAGTGGTAGTATTTTTTGCGACATCATATGAAAAAAAATTGCATTTTTTTTATTATTTGGACCTTAAGAGGCCCGGCTAGATATTTAAAAAAAAAATTCAAATTTTTTGTATAATACACTGTTTACATAAGACAACTTTTCCCCACTACCCCTATTTGAAATTCCAAAAAAAATTTTTTTGCCGTTTTCGGCCCACCCTAAACGTACTTAAGAACAATTTGTCAGGTACAAAACCAAAAGAAATTGCATCTTTAAAAATAGGTATATAAATACACATTTGTTTACCAACTACATAAAAGCATTTATCACAGAAGTTACCAAAATTTCACTGACATAAAATTTATCATAAGGCTTGTTTACATTTACTCACCATTGTATGATTTGTAACAAGTAGCGACACGTTGTTATTAGCTGTGTTAAGCACAGCTAGCCCTCCGTCGTCTGCCTGGAATACGAAGTGGGTGCGCGATATCCAAGTTGGCGGGAGGCGGCGTGCCTCAAGGTCACCTTGCAGGTACTCGTCAAGTTTCATCCGCCGACCGGACCAGTACAATAGCTCGTCCACATAGCCGAGCAGGTAAATGGCCGTCACAATACCGGCGATGACCAGACCGATGACCAGGAGTGAGAATACGATGGAGCGCCAGTTGTGACCATCGTCAGCAGGGTAAGACAAGTCCTGGAGCATTAACGTAGAGCGGGTTACAATGGGTTATAAGTTAACATATATGATCAACAAGCAACGGATATTACATTATCCGTCAAGTTTATAACGATTTTGTAAAATATTATATTCTTTTCTAAAATGTAAATGAAATTTTTTTTAATGCACATTAGTTTAATTTGTAAATATACATTAAACTTGAAGGATAAATAACGTATATCCTAGTATGTACATTTATATAAATGTATATCAAATCATACCAAAAATTTAAGTACTTTAAATATATTTGTTAATTATTATCTATAATTAATTTTGAATTAAATGAACCAAAATAATCTTCCATTTTATTCAATTTTTTTATTAAAGGATAGTTATATTTTTCATACAAAAATTTAAAAAATGAATAAAGATAAGTATTGTACCTAAGCCCCTATAACATATAAAATAAGCAAATATAAAGAATACAGATTTTTATGGACCTTGAAATAATTCAAACTGAATGGTTTTAAAATAGCACTTATGTCTAACAGTAAACGTCAAACAGTGTGAAGAGAGCATGAACCTGCCCGAACAGTTTATAGGCATGTAAAAGTTTATACGTTTAATGGTGGAGGCGCATAGTAGAACATCTCGCTAATTTTCAAGTCGTATAACGAAGAAAAGCGTCTTAAAAATGTACGAGTTTTACAAGTTAAAATAAGAATTGTTGGTTTCACCAATGAAATATAAAAAAGAGGTTGTCAGCAAAATGTGACGAAAATACGCCCATTTAAAAATTTACATAAATAATGCAGTGTATCTTAATAAACAATACATTAGCCTTGGGTTGCATAAAGTAAAATAATCCACGATTAGTTAATCGGTTGTTTTCAACTCATGATTAATGTTAATTCTAAACTTAATCTCAATTTATAAATGAACAATTCACTAAATAGAATAATTGTTTACCTTATAAAATGTATCATAACCGTGATTGTTTTTTAGAATTGTCGTAATAATAGTTTTAAAACAACCGATTAACTAATCGTGGATTATTTTGCTTTTTGCAACCCAAGGTAAGTCTTCGGTGAACAAATTTTTTATATGAAATAGATATATAAATATTTTTCCATCAAAATAGAATATAATTATTATTAAAGTTAATTTTTCATAAACTGCAGTTGTATTTTTATTAAACGCCTAACGACGGCTCTGCTAATTCTAAAATAATGATTTATAACGTTTTCCGAACATAAACTTCCTATCATTCACGAAAATCATTAACTAATGCACAATCAGATAGGTTATACCGTGATTCTATTTTTAGTAACCGATGCAAAATTAATCGTTTTCAATTAACTACTTTAAATTGTTTATCAACGAAATCTCCAACCAAATGAGAATAAATCAAATTCTGGAAAATAAAATAAATGTCACATAACTAATTTCATATATTCTATTATTCTTCACAGACAAAAACAACCAGTTATAGATATATATGACATTTGTTTTTGGATACCTATGTATATTTTCCTTGAAGATATTTTTAAGACTATTTTTCATTGATGACATTCTCCTATGGAATCAAACAGAGAAGGCACGTCAAGTCTACAAAATCGATATTTGGTTAATGCAGTTTCAACATGAAACGATTTTTATGCCGAAAATTATCTCTATTCTATTTTAAAAGTAAAAGTTGATAATTTGTTTGGTAAAAAAAAGTTTTCTTACTTTTAGGAAGATTTTAATACATTTTGTTAATTCAACATTATTTTAATTAAATGCTTTTGTCATACTATTTTTGGTTAATATTTATTCATTTTGTTTATAATGTTTAATACAATTCAAAAGAAACAATTTATAAATTATTTAAAGTACAATTAATTTGGATATTTGTTTTACATAGATGCATGTGTAAGTATAAAGACAATATTATTATTTATTTCTTATACATACACAAGTTTTAATATTTATTCATGCTTAGAATTAATTATTATCTTAAATACAAACCTTGTTCTTTGCTGGGATTAATAAACAAAAAAATGTATTCTTTTTATCTCTGATTTATTTGTGAGTTTGTCAGAAAAGTAAAAAATCGTGTTTGCAAAATGAAATATATTTATAAATATATAATTATATTAAAAAGTATATATTTTACAATACTATCAATGAAAGCCCAATAATAATTAAAATCAGACTTTTCAACTAAAAAGTGAACTGTGTAAAAAAATTATATTGGTATCGTTAGTAATAAAATAATTCTACACTGTTATAGCTTCTAGGGTGTTCACTATATAATTGGTGTCATGTACTTGGTTGTGAAATTCTGTACAAACTCACATGGTTGTCATCGCAATTGCTATCACATTCCGTCCATGGGTTGATATGGGCTTCCACTGGGGAATCTTTACTGCGTATAGTCTTTGCCCCGGCGATCATTTTTTCTTTAACAAAAGGCACGGAAATAAATCATGCAATGCCTTGTTTCTGCAAGATCACGACGACAACTGAGATTTTACACGCGATTTTATCAATATCGACCCAGGTTTTATATTCAACCAACAATTATGACTAATGTTTAAATCAATAATCTATAATACTAATAATAATAGTAATAATACAAACCTCATTGCTTCTTTTATTTAATTATGAGTTCAAAATAATAATATTTAATAATATTTAAAAATTTAGAATACTTCTAAATTATGCCTTAAACGTCCTATTTCTAAAACTAAATAATTTCACCCAGGTTATATTCCATTCAAGTTATGAACCTAAACAAAGCAATAACTAGAAGCCACTTCTGGAATGAAATATTTAGAGAATACAACAGAATTACCATCATAGGTATCAAATATAGAAGCAAACACAAACCGTTTATAACAAGTAAAGCACAGGGGGCTAAGTTCTAAATGATCGTCATGCGTCTAACAACTACGGGTAGTGGGCAGTGATAGATGAATGTTTGGGTAGTGTTGGTGATTAGGAATGTGTATGTTTACCTTGTCCTGTTTCGATATCTTGAAGTCATTTCCTACGTAAGAGCTTCCACGAGCTGCGTTGTACATGTTTGACGTTCGCGATGAAACAGAACGTTTATGTTTATATAACGTTGCTGCACCGGTCACGATATCATATTATTATGTATAGTCGGTCTCGAATTCGATTTGTGATGGTAATCCGGAATCATCGATTAAGGTATTGGATATTATATGTGTGGCATAGATATTTATTAGATTCAGTCATAGACTAAAAACGAATATGTAAATATTTCTTTTGTTTGGGAATAAAAATGTGTAGTATTTTACATTTTTTTCACAAAAGGTTAAAAAAGTCTAATTGTTACTTCCTTTTCACGATTTTATATTGTTGTATATTTATATCATGTTTTATATATTTAAATACAGTGAAACATCTCTAAACATATCCACATGGGACCTGAGTATCTCTCTAAAATTATATTTCCCCTATACCCCCATCAAACATTTACAATCATTGTTGCAAAGTTAAACATAACCTTAAATAATATACATACATTAAGAGAGTTTGAGACTGTCTAAAATTACAATTTTCATAAAAATAAAAACGTTATTGGAAAAATAGAAACTACATAACGATCAAGGATTCATTTAAATGGAATTAAGATAACATACTTCATATAAAGATGTAATTTTACAACTTGAGATTAATCTACATTCGTTATTTTGATTAATTTTAATCACGTTTTTATACACAGAATAATTCATTAAAGACAAATTCGCATAGGTTATTAATAAATAAAATTGAATTGATATCTACATATTGAATTTCTAAAACCATTCTCTCCTACCCCTTGATAAAATATTAATTTAATTACTCTTTGAAAGAAAAAGGTTGTGCATCATTGTATTAAATACTTCCATTAAAATAATTTAAAATATTGATATTAGATTTTTAACTTTGATCACACATATGTATATGGACGATTATAATAAAAAATAAGTTATCAATTAAGTAAATTATATTTTTTGAAATATTTGATGCTATCCTTTAATAAGGATAATGTACATTTAATTTATTAATTTATTATATTAAAACCTAATTCTTATTTCGTACAAAAATCCTTTGTAAGAACAATTTTAATTACATAAAATGTAGAATTTAAAGATTTTATTCCCTTTATACGAATGGCTTGATAATATTGCTTTAGATTCGTTTTCATGAAATTTCAATCAATATCTATATTTCATTTCCCATTTTCTTTTTAATCTCTCATAAAACCTAATATTACAAAATCTTAAAAAAGAGCGATTAAATATTTATTCAAATATACATATTTTTCCTTTGAGAAACGATTCTTTATTTCAAAATACTAGAATTATTTCATTACTCTCTTTTTCATATAATCTTCTGCCTTTTCTTGAACTTTATTACATTTTTCATTATATTTTAACCCTATCATATCTGTTGTTTTTTTAATATTAATAAAAATACATAATATCGCACGCCAATGTATACGTGTTTTTATCAAGTATTTAAAAAGAAACTATTTATTATTCCATTCAAAATAAGCATATCGTGTTTCATTGAAAATAACATATCAAATGCCCACTTATACCACTGAACTTTCTGATCGGTTATATCCGTTACTAGAAATAAATACATCAACTATTATATGTAAAAAGAAATACATACAGTATTAGTTCGATATTTATTTCTAAAATAAACAGGTTATACATACAATAATACAATTTTCTTATTAAATGTATTTATTTAGTCTCACAGAATAAACACATGTGTTTTTAAATAATATTTATTTATTTATTGAGCACGTCTGTTACCCGCAAACATTTACTGACAATTGACCATATTCTAAATATTAGCAATGAAATATCGAACGGTTGTAGTTATACTGTGACGTGCGAATTTTATAGTTTCATTGGTACCTATTGTTAGCAATACTTTCCCTAAGAAATAATAATGTAAATTAAATTTTATAGGGTAAGAGAATATTATATACACCTAACAAACTAATAATAAAATTTAATTAAATCAAAAATGTTTACTATATCAACAAATAGATTTTGTGTTTGTATATGTTATTTAATTAATATCAATCAATATTTAATAGAAATTTTGAATCATTAATCATTTGAATTTATGATCATTTTTATAAGTAATTTATTAATTACATATACACAAATTAATTTTGTATCTACAATGTATATTATTTAAAAGTAAGTACCTTTAATGTGTATGTAGATTGTAGGCTTACCATATACGGTTCGAAAATATGTCTCAAATTTCCTACGAAGATGTCATTTTGTCCCAGTTAGTTAGTTACTACGAGTATAACTAGTTTCAAATAGTTGATAAACCCTTTAATTAAACCAAATTCAAAAACCCCTAATGAAACTGTTTTATTATATAAAACTGATGTCTTAAAGAAAGGACATTTTCTTTTTAAGTGTGTAGCCTCGTTGATACAGCTCATCTGAATTTTCAGTGTAATGTTAAATGTGAACCAAACATTAATCTGGGCTTTTAAACATAAAAAAATGAAACACGATAAACCGTTCTATAAAAAAGTTCACGCTATAGAAACATAAATATGAATGGTTTTATTCAAATATAATTAATATCTTATGTTTAAAGTTTAATTTTTATTTCTCTTCATTCAATATTTTTTGTCTATATATACATAAAAAAATATATGTATCATATTAGTATCAAAATATATTAACCCAATTGATATACTCCCAATATAAAAAACTCTAGGCCGCCAATGTGTGATAGTGTACATAAAATTTAGAATGAATTTATCTGTTATCGATTATTAATAATATCTATTAATACACACTGATTTTTGTCATATTTTGTTATTTATATTTCTCTATGACATCTTTCTGTAATATTTGAAAGTATTTTTTTCATCTCAGACACAAACCAAGTATAAATCTACAATAAGGTTTCTATCGTTATTTATGCATCTTTATATTTTAATTTTTTTGTTTTAATTTCTCGTTTCTACTAAAAATATTTAAGATGTGAATGATTTGAATGTCCATTTGGTACTAAGACACCAAACTTATAATAAGTAAAGTAAATTAACCAGACAGTTCTTTTCTTACGTAATTTTGGGCGCTGAAATTGAATTTGAAAATAAAAATACTCTCTAATTCTCAAAACCTTCTGCTATCATCAAAAATTGCAGAGAAAATAGTAAACCTTTCGCTGTATCTAAATGTGTTTTCTATTTCCGAAAGAATGTACTTGAATAAATCTGAAAAGTTAGTTTGTTAAACATAAGAAAAGCTCTGAATCGATACTGAAAGCCTTACCGAATCCTAGATTTATATCACTTTAAGCCATGAGATAATGTGGTAAGATGAAAATAAATTCCGCCGAAAGAACAAACAACATACTAAAACTACACTAACTTAAAAAAAGAAATAGTTTACGAATTTTTTTACGATAGAAAAAAGTGAATTTTTTATAGTCAAATTCGTTTTCAGTGTCCAAAAATGTATAAGAAAAACACAGACAAGTTAAGAGTACAAAACCTTTTTGTCACTTTTTTCTTTCGTAGATAATGTTAACCTAAAGTGAATATTGCAAATTATACTATAGGAGCTATTGCAATTCTACAGCATCTAATAAGATGTTAAATCAAAAATAAACTGAATTATAATTATATTCTTCAATATTTTCTACACTGAAAAAATTTACTGTTAATTTTAAACATAAAAAACATGTTAACGGGAGGACGAAATTTCATTCTGTGAAAAATTAATCGGTAACGTAGTAATATTTCATATCAACAGTATCAAAAATGACTATACCGTATGTTAAAATAATTATAAAACTTAAATAATTATTTTAACAAGTTATTATTTACATTTTTATTTATTTACGATGCGTAGGAATGGGAAAAAATAAAAAATTGCATAGTTTGATGAAAATTTTTTTGATCCTAGAAATTTTTAACACCCGACATGGTAAAATTTAAAAGAACGTCTATTACAATTCAATATACTGTATAGCAGTTTCTATGACGGCAATAGGCCAGATATGAAAAGTAATATAGAAACATAGTAAAATTATAAAGAATGTACGTGAAATTTTCATATGCAAGAAATTAAATTAAAGAATAGCGTATATTACTTTTTCAGAGTAAATAAATTTTAATAGGTATACTATGTTAAAATTTACCAGTATGTCATTGTAATTTTTCATTTACTTTATTTTAAATTCTAGCGACTTTTCTGTTAATTTTTTTCAGAAGTTGATTCTGTCCTCAGGTTCACAGCATTTTCTGTTAATTTTTAAAAGAATATTCTCTCCGTGTATAATACTCTAAATCTAACAATTCAAAAGTTTATACTTAAGCAAATCTTTATCAAAACAATATAAACACCTATACGAAATTTACAATGCTCGCTATTCTTGATAATACTACTTAGCTATCCAGTTGGGTGGTGTTATAAATTTGTTGAACAAATCTTATTAGAAGAATAAATAGAAATGCAAGAAACTCAGACTCGCGTGAATTAACACAGTGGCCAAAGAACGGAGTAAACATCGCCAATAGAAATAAATAACGCTTGTGGAAATTTATGGAAAACTTTTCTCGTAAGTAAATAACGCAATCTCTCTCTCAATCCCTGTCTCTCTCTTTCTGTATATATCAGTACTTACAACTGCACGTGATGGAATTTATGATTTTTTTCCCTTGCTGCGATCCAAAGCGTACTCAATATTCTGATTTACACCGACTACTCGAGATTTAGTATTATTTTTCAATACTCTTCGTGGAATTAAAACTAAATTTATGCGTTTGGTATACGGGTGTAAATATCTGTTTATAGGTTTTTTATAAAATGCGGCAAATATAAATCGAAGTAAATTTTATGTACCTTACTTTCCATATTTTTTCAAAACGTGTTCAAAATTCAATTAATAATTACTTTTAAAAGTTTTGCATGTGAAAATTGCAGACCGCATAATTTGTGTACTTCTGAAATACATAAAAATGTCATGTTTCATGAAATTTTATTAGTATACTAATAAAAATTTCATGGAACTTATATATAATTTATTTATGTGGGAAAAGTTTTTGTCGAATCATATTTCGATTATAGAAAGAATATCAATATCAAGTTAAAAGCTAAAAAAAGATAAAAAGTTATTTAACTTTAAATCCACACATCGAATAAACATGAGAATTTGATGACCGACTATACCAGCAATTTTGAACCTTTTTCATCATCATATTGAAATTGAATCCTTACACGCCCATCAATAAGGCATGTAGAAAAATGTGTCTAAGTGCGAATTGCATTCATGGATTTCTATATACTCTTAAAATTGGTATCGTCTCATGTTCCAAATCACATTCGTAAACTCTACTTGTAATGCATTACTCAAAACTTTGGAACGTCGTGCAATAAAACGTTTTGTCTGTTTCAATAAGATTTACGTAATAAAATAAAGAACCAGTACGATTACCTCTACGTAAAACTCGTAAAGAACGAACGATAATTAGTACTATATAATACACATAACATGAAAGGGATGAAAGCGACACTGACCTCTTCATCACCTACCTCGCCCTTCTTATTCTTGGGGTCCCCGACCTGCAGGGTCTCGTCGGGCGGCAGCCGCCACGAGTTGCGGTCCGCGTGTACATTGGCGTGCATGGCCGCCCGGCGCCGCCCCGCGTGTCGCTCGCACTGCTGTCACCGCCGCCGTCACTGCCTCGCCGCGTGCTCACTCGACTCACCACTGTCGCGCACCCAGCTTCAGCCGCGCCCGATGCTGATGCTGATCTCTACTGAAACAATACAATCACATATTATAGTTATCTATTTCAATTACTAATAATGTCTAACATAATCATGTATAGTGTAGAATCCAACCCCCAATTTCACAAATGACAGATACGGTAATCTCATTTAAGAAGATTTTTTTTCACTCAGTTTAGAGCTTTATTTCAAGATACAGTTGGGGTAATCTATCAATACCGATTGTTCATGAAACTGTGGGTTAATGTTTTATTATTATATTTAAATTGCGATCATTATTTTAATACCATACTTTATCATGTCGACAAGAGATAAATCCGTTTATAGACGGTAAGTAAATGCATTTGGTTCAAAACTATTTATTATGGATAAAACCACTATTGAAAATAGACGACAATATAACATTCAACCACAGACGCTGGCCTTTACAAATTTTAGAGAAGGTCAAACGGTCTTGAAGGGGTAAGGTGGACACTTGTATAATTAAATTTATTTATAATATAATATAATTAAAAAAAGCACTGTCCAGGGAAAAGACTTGGAAAAATGTAAAATATAATAGAACATACGTAGATATGTTTGAGTTAATATTTTTTCACGAAAATCAGTAAAAATGTGTACTTCTTTATTTTACTAATGTTAATTTTTAATATACTTTTTATTTATGATATATTTTATCATTTTTGTAGTTTGTTACTTATTATACCTATGTTATTTCTATTTTATATACATATTCATATATGCATATATTGTATGTACAATGTACACTACATTGTACAGTGTACGTTTTACATGAACGATAGAGTGTAGAGTTGTAGAGATAATGTATAAAATAATTTTTGCAATTTATTAATAAATAAATATAATGCTGAACAATTTTTTGTTCGTACTTCACTAAATGGTACCAAAATTAACAATTCAACAAAAAATCGACTCATAATAAGTCATTTTGACAATTGACAAACATGTGTAAATAAAAATTTGTCATATCCTATTATTTTTGCGGTTATAAGCAAGAAAATTTCGTTCAAAACGCAATATTAACTATATGATTATATTTGCATATAACTAACAAGTTTCATATAGGTATATTCTATATTTATTTATGATATCCAATGAAACAGCTTATGCTTCAATCGCAGGTACTTCCGGTTATTTTATTTTAAGCTTTTTAATATCTAGCTGCTATCGATTATAACAAAAAGTATTTTTAGTGATTATGTTTCTATTTTAATATTTAACAAAAATATATTTTTTATATTTTAATAAATACTTTTAACGTTAAAAAAAACTACAACTAAAGAGTATATTCTACTAAATAACTCTACTTCCCCGTCAATTTTATTTATAATATTCCAATTTTAAAATTGTAATGTAAAGTATAATTTCACCCTCGCTTACTCTTATCTACGAGGTAGGTAGTATAATGCGCGTCTCGTGCATGAATCAAGAAGTAACACAAAGAAATGATCTCTCTTTCATACACTTCTATAATACTATGCACCCTTCTTACGCATGTCGAATTTTAATATTTAATGATTTCCTAAGTACATGTAAATAGTTTCTTCAATCAAATTTCTATCGCTAACATATTGCAGGAAAAATAACTAAAGACTTTTAGTTGAAAAGTAAAAATGGGTTATTTTTTAAAGATTGGAATTTGTAAATATCAGATTTTTCAATTTTTGATAAAAAAAAATCACATATATTTATATTTTATATTTGTAAACAAGTCTTATCTTACGCAGTAATTTTTATTTAAAATTACATTAAAACAACCAAAATAAAATTCATATAACTATTTTTGTAAGTAATATAATTAACAAATTTTTAATCAAGACTAAGTGCAAGTAAATAATTTAATGTATTTTTTAATCAAACATTAATTGAATTTGTTCATTGATTTATCAAAATACAGTCGAAATCGGTTATAATGACGTCGAGGAGACCAGTCATAATAGGTCGTAAAAACCGATAGTCATAAAAACCGGAAAAATGCAATTATGTATATGGGATTCGGTCAGTTTTTATTTTAAGTCGTTAAACCCGATATGTTGTACGAAGCGATGTCGTTATAACCGATTTCGACTATAATAAATAATATGTATTTATTTTATTTGAATACGTACATAATACAATTTGTTGACATTTCAAAATTCAAAATGTATAAAAACTTTAAAATGGTAATATACATTTTGAAAATGTTGATGAATACTTGTAGAGAGCAATAAAAAATAAAAGTAAATGTGCTCGGTTTCAAATGGCTTGTAATGATAAACGATTAAAAATGATAAGGAAATATAATTTTTAATCATGATACAAGAACATCATAATGGTAATTCTGCGTCTCAAGAGGAAAATACTCCAGAATATTGTCGCGAAATGTGTAATAGCTCTCATGTTCCATCTTGACGTTCCATGCGGTCGATGTGTAAAAAGATACAATACAAACAGAGGCGCTATGTTATAGAACTCAAAGAGGGTCTACAATTTATTTATAATTATATTACAACCATATGATCAAAATTTTAGTGTAAATAATGAATTAATGATTTTAATTAAAATATATATTTACTACTTACTGTTACAAAGATAGCACTATGCAACAAAAGAAAATCACAGATATTTGAATAGGTAATTTAGAAGGTATTTGTCATACAAAAACCGAATTAGTTGCCCAAATGATTCCATCACGTCAGATTTTTTAAAATATCCGAACCTTAAAGTCCCAAAAATGACGATTTTGGCAATGTTGGGGAATTTATTACCAAGTAGGTAATTTTTTTCTGAAGTTTTCTTTCATGATTTCGAATAGTACTATCTTTTCTCTTTAAAATGATTTTTTATATTTTACTATGCGATTTTTCTTTACCGAAATACTCTATTAACAAAAATATCATATACTCAAACTAGTACATCTCGGCTAAAAAAAATCGTACAATAAAAAGTTAAAACTCATTTTAAAGAGGAAAGAAAATACTATTTTTTCCGTGACCGATAACTTAAGAATAAAATTTTCTACTTGGTAATAAATTCCCCAAAACTGCCATAATCGTCAATTTTGGGACTTTTAGGTTTGGATATCTCAAAAACCTGACGTGCTGGAACCATTTGGGCAACGAATTCGGTTTCGGCATGACAAATACCTTCTAAATAACCTATTAAAATCTCTAGGACATTACAAAAGTATTTTTTGTTGCATAGTGTATTTTATTAATAATAAAGTTTAAAGCTAGTTTTCTTCTATTATAGGGGTTGAAATTCAAAATATTCTTTCTTTGTGGTAAGAAAAATTGAAATTAAAAAGCACATAAAAATACGATAAAACAAGCAGTTCAAATATCTAACCTAAAATTTAATACACCAACTAAACAACTTTTACTTTGTCTAAATCCTTAGTAACACTTTATAATACATAGCTAAAAGATGGCTAAAAGTAATTATTAATAATACTCGTAATTGTAGAATAATATCGCCACGCGCCATTGGTAACAAGCCAACAAGTTATAACGAAGAACTAATTTCATTTTAAAACGGCAGAATACTTTCTAGAATAATGATCAAAAGTCTTGGAACAAAACCGTATTCTATATTATTTAATAAAGAGTATATATTCAAATATAGGTATTATACGTACACCGTTTGTATAATATAATATAATATAATATAATATAATATAATATAATATAATATAATATATATAATAGTAATATAAAGAAACGGGTAATCAACAAATGGACATAATATTTTTTTTTTTTTTATAAAAAGGGGGTTTGTCTATGAAACCTGCTGGTCTCTTTAGACAGCTTGTGACATAATATTTAATGATGAAGTTTTCATTACTATAATGACAAGAATCTATTGTTACTAGTAGGTATATTTAGTATAGTGAAATTCAAACAAATGTATTTGATATACTATACATAGTTTTCTAGCTTATTAACAAAAAACTCTTATAATTATTTTCGTAATAATATATTTCATTTAGCCCCTTGGACGCAAAATACGACTAAAGTGTATTGTAATTTTTTTTACGCGAAAATCGACTATAGTCCATGACTTGAAAAACCACCATTGTACGCGGGAATTGATCTTTATTAAAAACAAATTTTTTTAGAAAAAAAAATGTTAATGTCAGTGAAATATTCAGTGAAATCCTTCACGCCCACCCTTTGCTTATTCATTTTTGTATGTAAATTTAATATTTATGTAAAATAAAAATTATATTCAACAATTTTTGTTTTCTAAAATATCAATCCTCAATTTACTACACACGAATATTAATTTTCTTACCTGCATACAATTTCATAGAAAATTGACATCATGAAAAGAAAATGTAAATAAATAAATTAATTTAAAAATAAAAACACTTTTTTATCGGAAAATGTACTTACACATTTTTAGGAATAAATGTTTCGCAATATTTTCGTTAAAGATTTGCCTTCGGATTCATGTTAATTACAATATTAATTAATTCAATCATCAACCATTTCAAGATTTCTAAAAATACTTCTTTTCAATTATTATCTATAGACATAATTTTAAAATAGGAAATTGTTATATCAAGTACCTATCTATATTTTATTTAATAACCTTTCATCATAAAGTACTGAAGACCATCAACTTGTCATTATTTTATAATGTGTAAAAATACGTAGCAACCTACTAAAAGAAAATAAATGACAGGCTTCTTATTCAGTTTTTCTCACACGTTATGTCAAATCGATCAAATTCTCAACCAATTTCAAATCATCTTCATTTTTATTTTCCTGTACGACCCCCTCCCCCACCGATAACCATGTTGCGCTAATACGCATGAGCGGTGGAGTATTAAGATTACATTCTTTATCCAGTGAATGGTTTTTAATAAAATTTTATTAAAAATATAGAGAATATTTTCTTTGATCTCTGCGTATATTTTAATACCTATAAAGATGGAAAAACTCAGAAGGGATACCTATTGAAATGTATGTTTTATATTTTTATGTGGTAATTTTATATGTGAAGTATATACAATCATATTTTGTTTGTAAAACAAATTGCGATTTTAGGTTTTCAAGAAATTTAGATAATTTTATTTCAATATTTGGTATATTTATAAAGAATTTATATTTAATCAATATTTATGTTGTTATCGTCTAAATACTTCGTTATTAATCTTTCATATAATATATTATAATTTAAAATATAGACTTTTAATATGTAGAAGTGTATTTAATGATGTAACAAATGTATAATTTTAAACATATCTATATTGACTTTTTGAAAAAAAGTTAAAAAAAAACTAAAATGCTAATACGAATGTTTAAAAATGTACGAATATTCGCGAATGCGAATATTCCTTACATCACTAAAGTGTATAAAAAAATATAACGTTAAATCGATACATAATCAATATTTCTTCCTCGTCATATCCAAAGGATAAGGGAGTATATGTGATAATTTTAGAAAGCAAAATAAATTTCTTCTCCTATTTCAAAATTTACACTTGATCTTTCCGTTTTAGGTCAAAACAAATACTTTTTCCGTGTCTATGTACTCATGAACTAAAGCACCTTTAATGAAACTTGGTTTATGGGTTGATTTTGGCCATCAAAATTTCTATGAAAAATCTTTCTTATAGAGAATTTAATTTTTTATAAGAAAGGTCATTATAACTTTTGTAATAAAATATTTTCTTAAGAAGATACATATACATATCTCCCTTTATGTGAATATATGCTTTATAAAATCCTAGCAATCATCAATTGTTTTGATACACGTGCTTTTTGTTTAACATTTAAATATATCATTTTAACACATTCATAGCAAAAAAAATGAACTAATATTTTCTATTAAAGTTAGATACCTACTGTATTGCAGATATGTATATATATTTATTAAAAATTCACACTCTTTGATGATTTTAGCACGAAAGCTTCTACGTGCTTAAATCTTGGCAAATATTTGTTTTACGTAACTGCAATATTGCACTTCGTTTAAAATTTGTTTTTATTATTTATAACATTTTTATAATTCGAAATATAAATCAAAAGAAAAAACGTATAAAATTCATTTCAACTTACATTCCACACAAAAATACACTCTCCACAATATTTAATTTTCAGTATAACACTAACCCAAACTTTATTTACGTTTTAAAATAATATATTTCGCACATTTTTTATTAAAACTAAATATCTGCATTGCAAAAAAACAAAATAATCGTCAAAAACAAATCCGTTCTTCCTCTAATAACATGCGGCCGAGAAAGAAAGATGTACATTTTTATGTGTAACATTATTGTTGAAAAAAAACATCACAGTGTTTTATAAATTGTAATCTTATTGAATTGAAAACTGGCTGGCAGGATTCCACATTCACATGCTAATTTTAAAATAGAGCGACAAAAGTATTTGGTGACATGGGTAGTACAACTTCTATACGCTCTACAAATAGATTCATTTTACTTAAAATTAATATTAAACACGCTTGTATACATACATTCAGAATTATAATTTATATTTTATGTCAACAATCCCTTTTATGCTTGATTTACAGCTCCATTACTTTTTATTTAACTTTATTTATAAATTAAGACATTATACTATACGTTTATGTATTAATATATAAATAGTTGGAAAGTTGCTACCACTACGACATCTGTTGTTGGTATTTTGTATTATAATTAAGGTTTGGTTCTACACTAATTTAATTATTTAAAACAGCGCATGTAAAAAGACTATATACATATATTTACATGCATGAATATTTCATACAAAGATTTATTTCATATTTATAAACGATATCGTCGGATGAAAATACAGATATGTTCGTCAATTTGTAAAATTAAAGTACAAGTAAAAAAGGTAATAAAAAATAGAATACAGTGCCGTGTAAAAGTCTTTGGACATCTGTGATTTTGAATGTAAATATACAGATTTCAGTTAATAAAAATCCCCAAAATAGCGAAAAGAATATGGTTATTCGCAGTCAAAATAGTAAAAAAAAACAATTTCTCGTTAACTTGAAAGACACTGTCAATACTTTCAACTTGAGTAAACCTGACCTTTCAGGCATATAATTCAAAAATTTTCCATAACATGAAAAATTGTGAATGCTGTATTTTAGATATGCTATGATTATTACAAAAGTTGTAATTAAGTACTCTTATCAACATTTAAGATTTTTTATCAACCATTTTTGCAGTTTTATATTTACAATACGCAAAAAAATTAGTGTCCAAAGACTTTTGCACGGCAGTGTACGTGTAATTATAAATAAATTAGCAAACATTTATTTAGTAATTTGTAATGACTTTTCTATCCAAACTTCGTTACAGACTTAAATATGTAGCGACGAATGTTAGAAATTCGTTATCTGAAAATTAATTCGATAAAATGCATGTATGTATATTCAAACATTGTTATTATTTTTCCTGATGTTAATCAATGACAGTATAATATTGTATAGTATTATAAGAAAACATGTTCTTATTCTTGAAAAAATCAAACACAAATGTCATAAATCTGAATTGATACCAATCTACAAAACTAAAGTAAAATATGTTTAATTTAAAAATGACATTAATATATTCACATAAAATATCCATGTACCTACATAATAACATACTATAGCAGAAAAAAAACATATAAAGTTATGGAATAAAAAATAAACTTAATAATAGAACATCAATCTTCATCTCTAATGACCCAATATTTAACGTCACATGTTAGCAACAAGACATAAAAATTACGACCTTATGTACATAAGTACATAGGTAACTAATATTTGTGTTTTAATTGTAGCTAAAAATAACTCATTTTTTAATAATTTTATCGTACTCTTACCTACAACGTAAATTAAAGCAGCGTTTGAACGGCCGTTTTGACATTGAAAATTAAGGATTTATATCGCAACCATTGAAATGCAGCTTTCATTAATTGATAAGGCTTATTTCTTGGTTGAAATGAATGGTTATTTTTAATATCTTACAGACAGTATCACGACTTTAAGTATCAATAAATAAATTGTTTAATTAATTCTATTTTGAATTAACTTTTTACTTACTTATTGAATGTTTTTAAAATTCCCACCATCAAAAAGTTGTTATAACCGTGAAAAAAATACGAAAATTATAATCAGTAATCAGCTCACCAATTTTCCAAAACTTTTAAAACCAGTTTATATTAGTAATTGAAGTCCAGCAAATCACTAAAATTTATGTACTATTTTGCACATATTCGTATATCAATACAACAATAATAAATAAAATAAAACAACTTAAAGAATACTGTTAAAAAACTTTTTAATCGGCTAGTTTTTCGTTCGCTACCTATGTATAGTGATTTATCACTGTACCAAAGTGTTTTCCGTGCTAAAGTTTTAAATAAAACTTTCTTGAGCTATTGAGACTAATGTTCCTGGAAACAAGATAAATAGTTAGTTGGTTAACTTACACTTTGGTACGTACCAATAATAATAAAAATTTAGACAAGGACTGATTTTATTTTGCGTCTAGTTTCTTGACAACTTACATCAGTGCATTCTCATTTAAAGTTCTACTTTAAGAAATAGGGTTAATTTAAAATTACAGGTGTTTAAGGTGGGTTTGTAGTGATGCTGGCAAACTGTTCAATATCAGTGCGCGAACAAACTTTTACGATAAATTTTCAGTGAAAATATTTTTCGTACCTACGATATACATTCATGTTGATATTTATTTATTTCTTATTATCCAAACGATTTAATTGCATTTTTTTAGAATTATACTGCAATGTGTCAAAATATTTAACAGATGAATGGGGTAGGGGGGGATATATAATTTAACAACACTCATTTTCGTTTAAATACCGCATAGTCCATTATAGACACTAACTATTACTGCAAATTTCCAATTCAATTCACACTCAATTAAAAATAAATATTTAACACATTAACTGCCATGCGACGCGCCAATCGTCGTACGTATTTCTGAATGAATGCGCCATCATCATAATATGATGTAAATGACTTGTAGTTCCAGTAACTTATTGCATGACAGTCAATGTGTTAATAAACAAAACAATATTTCATCAAAAGGGAATCACATAGCATCACTAATTGTGAACTTTGTTAAATTATGCATTTATTTATATAAACATAAATTATTATTAATAAACTAATTTGTAAATATAAAATAAATATTATATTTATAAATTACTGTGTGATTAAACTATTTGAAAAAGTGAATTTATTTAAGTAAATAAATCATTATTTAAATACAGAAAATCTCTGTAGTTATAGATTTTAAAATCCTGTAATACTCGCATGTATGTATACCGTCAACTTTTGTATGGCTTTGTTAGAAGAAGCAGACTAGACTTACTTTTATACATATGTAAATATTAAACTTTTGACATGAGTTTGATCAAAATAAGAAATGTAGGAAAGTTGTTTAACTCAAACATTACTTGAACTTTTTGTAGGATTATACAAACATTATAACACACACACATACATTTATCTATCTACACAGTGCAAGCAAATTTGCACCGTTTTTTGAAATTGAGTCAATTCGAGCGAACCAGGAAAAAATTTATAAAACAATCATTTTCCTGAATTATTGTATAATTAATTAGTAAACAAAATATAAAAGATACGTCAATAATATCATGACACATATACCATAAAAGAGTAAGCGATTTTCTCTAGCGTAACACATTGTTTTCTTGTTCTTTTTTCGCGAATTTTCCTGTTTAATAAGAAGAGCTTAGAAATAATCACGTTTAATTAACTGTTGTTTACAACGTGACCAACAGCGTGCGATAACTTACATAACAGGGAGGACTTTTGACATTGCTCACTGCTCACAAAACCTTCACTTCTGTCATAATGTTCGGCTTGATTCGGTTGAATCGGAAAATGCGATTGAAGTGAAATTTTTGTGCGTAATTTTATTTTTAATTGTTTTCAATTTATATACTATACTTTTAGTATGGCATTTTTTAATTCAGATTAATATATAGAATTAATATAAATAGAAATGCTTCTCCATCTTCTGGTTCTTTTTAAGTTATGAAATATTTGCTAATGCAACTAATCGGTTGTTATTTTTTTTAATCATACTAAATTATTATTAATTATATTTGCATAAGTATTAACAATAAAGTATACTATTGCACCTATATATAATTAAATAGTATCTACTTATATGTATATTCCTTGTAAACATTTTTAACAGTAAAGATAGGGGTCTGCGGTCTGTTATCAAAACAAAACAAAAACATAAATTCAAGATGGTTTCTAACTTATTGCTCAACTGGATTGTTTCCTAGTTTATGAAACTTGATGTATGAAAACTTGTTAAGTTTCGTATAATCAGAATATGAAAATAAATACAATGACATTATCAAATGAAAAAATAAAAGTAGTTTATTAGTTTGCCCCATTTTTATATGATTTATTGAATATGAATTACTCATATCATTATTTATTTCAGTACAGTGGCCCAATTGCAATAATTGAACATCAATTATAATCAACGATTAGCATTAGTCAGAATAAATAAAATATTATTTATCCTCAAAATTGTTTAATATTCCTCAAGTTAATTAAATGACCTACCTTAAATATGTCAGACTACCATTAGTTATTCATACAATAGTTAAAGCCAAGAGGAGGGAAGATGGGGCAAGCTTTGCTCTTAATATCGTTAATATTATTATTAAAATTATTATGCATTTGATGAGGTACCTGTATCTACACTATTTTTAAATTACTGATTTCTTCTTAACATGCATGGGTTAAGATCATTAATATAAAACATACCATTCATGCAACTATAGGTTGTCATTTATATTTAATACCTAACTTTTGCTCTCGTTCAATTTTTTATACAATCGGAAATACATAACTGAAATTGAAATGATGTGCATTATTTTTCTAAACCATAACTCTCCAACCAAATAATCAATTGTTTTGATTTCACAATGGCTCATATGTATAACGTGTGAGCATAAATGTGTGTGTGTGTGTGTGTGTGTGTGTGTGTGTAATCTGCGAATACTTAGAGACGAGAGAGACTAACGAGTAGTGAAATCTCTGTACTCATTGTATGTTTGGGGCAATGCAATTACACTGTGAACTATAGGTACAACTGGAAGCCCTAGTGTTAACATTACAATGCGGGTAAATACAGACCCCGGCATTGTTTAGGAAATTTTATACAGTTAAATCAGTGTCGGGCAGATATTTACATCTTGGGACTTTTTAGAAAGGGTTGGTAATAATAATATCTTGCATACTATTATACGTACTCGTATCTGTGCATCAAAATTTTCTGCATTGTTTTGTTTTCTGTAATGAGTATAGTTATTTAGTTATATATATTTAGCATAAATTTGTCATCCCTTGTTCAAATTTATTTATGAAACGTTAATTAACTGATAAAATTTATTTTTAAACATAAACTTACAAAAAATACATTCATATTTGGAAAAGTATTCGGCATGTATTTACTTAAGACCGTATTTTGCCAACTTTTGTAATCTATTGAAACTTAATTAACCAAATACAAAAAGACATTATCTACAATCTACATCAACCTTTTCAAAAACTGCAGAATTTAAAAAATACATAATAAGAATACAATAGTCAGAAGTAATTTGAATAAAATACAAAAACAAATACGAAGAAAGAAAAAAGTAGATAATTTATACAAATAAAAACCAATTTTCGATCCAATATATATTTTTTTTCATCATCACCGTGGAGAAAAAAAATACTAAAACGAAAAAGAAACTTAAAAACATACTTTTTAGTTTGTGATACAGATGCCAAATCGATAACAAATAAGAAACAGTAGATGAGAAGCGCAGAAAAAAGAACAAACCGCTGTAGAACAGCCGAGGCATGCATTTAGTCATTTTTTTCTATCCTCTTCTACCGGAAAGACATTCCGTTGAATTGTGAAGTAAGCATTGTGACTTCAACCTACATCCAGTGGTGGTACATTTTAAAAATCAATAGGACTAAAGTATCTATTCGCACACTATTTGTCAAAAATTAAAACTAATAAAAGTTCTTGGTAAAAATAATACAACTTTTCCAAGTGTTCTTCACTCACTGCGATGAAACTTTGGTTAACAATAAACTAACATGACCAAAAATTCTTATGTCCGGTATCATAGCGAATTTGCTAGCAAGAAAGCACTCTCAAATAAGATATCAAACTTATATGACAGTCATTTTAGAGTTTCATGAAGACTTTGACAAGTTTCGCGCAAGTTTAAAACATTGGTGATATTATGACTATTATTTTGTACGGTCAGAGTCGCCAACTGTGTGAAAACACGTTCAAGTATCACTGCTCTAAATTCTATAGCAAATCCATAAATACTATCATAAAATTAATATCACATTGGAGAATGCTTGCTAGCTAGTAAATTTTACTAGCCCCTTTATAATACCGGACATTAATTTACTTAACTAAACTTTTTTCACATTCTACACAGATAGTGCTTTCATAATCTGAAGTACAGACAAAAACTAGGTTGAACAATAAATATTAGAATTGCGAACCTTAGACCCCGAATAACTAAATAAAAAATTGGCCATTTTCGGACCTTGTGTCCACGTGAACATTTGATCAGCAAGTCACGAACTACATTATACTTTAGTTTCAACATATTTAACTGTATGTACTCTAATTAAAATTTGTGTATGCTAAGTCATTTGGTAAAAATTCCAAAACTAGATCAATTCCGGGCTAATAATAATCAGGTATGTTTTATCAAAGGGGGTAGTTATTTAAAAAAAAATAACGTGAACTTAACACGCAGTAAACATAAAAGTGTGAAATTCCATTTTATTCATTTATTCTACTCCCCCAATTGTAAAAAAGTACAGGCTGCCACTGTACATGTCCCGTTTCCTATACACATATTCCTTCATGTTCGGTTTTGACTATTATCATTTATTATCTATGTATGCGTATGATTGTTAAGGCACGGATTGAAACGTAGCTAGATATAACGCTTGCTATTATGTATTTCTTTACGGCAGAGAATCTCGTATAAAAAGCGAATATACTGTATGAAATCATTTTGAATGATAGGCGTCAATAAAATATTTTTATATACATGTTTATTTTTATTCAGACATTGATTGCCTTTAACAAAAAATGTATGTGTATATATTTGCAATATAATTATGCAGTTTTGAAAATAGTATAGTATATAATAATTTTAATTAAAAATGTAAATATATGAATCATACAATTTTTTTAACATTATCAATGCAGTTTAATGGTCATATTAAATCTGAGGTAGAATTTAGTCTGATTGTAACACATATTGCAGTTTAAATTTCAGATTATTTGTAGTAAAAAGTTAAATTGATTTTTGTTTGTATTAAAATAATAAATATGTATGATTATCAATAAAGCATTTAAAATTTTAGTTTCTCTGTAAAATCATATATTATCAATATATCTTATAGAAAATCTGTTTTTACTTAAAAACTCTTTTTCAGAAAAATACAAATATCTACATATAAAATTGCCGAATTCTATACAAACCCTTTTTTCATCGTATGCACTTTATCCATTGAATTCAACAAATAAAATACAATTACAGATTTGAACTCCCTTGATGTTTGAAATACGTTTGAATATGAATCCGAAAAATCTTAAGAAATCTCGAGAACAGTTTGAGTTGTTTGAGACACAAACCTGGTATTTTATATACCAAAACGTTTCATGAATAAAAACCATATGTTAAGAAGATTTTTAGTAAAATTCAGGACAAAATCGTTACAATTTTCGTCTTTATTAATTTATTAATGTCTGTGCATACACAATTTAATGTTATTTACATTACAATCAGCAAACTATAAATATAGAAGCTTTTCACACAAGTTGTGTTGAAAATTAATTCTATTTGCTTTCAAGTATTTCACCTTACTCCTTCAATTTAATTAATTACTATTAACACGCTAGAAGTGAACTACTTTACGTAACACTGGCTGTATTTGCAAGTTCTAGTACATAGAATAATCGAGATCCTTTAGAATTTATAGCACGGTTCGAACGTTAATGTGTGTACCTACCTATACATCTTTAATTTATTTGTTTTGATTAATTTAAATCAAAAATTTACATTTTTGAACAGAAAATTTTTAATATTAAAATCACTATAAAAATTTTATTATTGATAACAGCCACACAGAAAAAGATACATAACTTTTTCAGAGACCTTTGTGTTTCTATGTATCTTGAGGCGTTTAATCCAAACTTATAGAAACTTTTCCTTATTCGATTGATTTTAAAAATAACCTCGAAAAAATCTTATTTCGAAAATTAAAATACTTTTCGAAGTTATCAAATTTAGAAAGTGGCTATTTGCACATACAGTATGTGCAAGCAATTTGCACATACTGTATATGTACCAAATTAAGTTAGGTTGTTAAGTTAGGGTAGGTTAGTGTACGTTAGGTTAGTGGTAAGTCTAAATAGCCAATTGCATGCACAAACGGCATGTGCAAATAGCAAATAGCCAATTAAATGCATATATGGTATGTGCAAATAGCCAATTGCTTGCACATACTGCATGTGCAAATAGCCTCATTCTTAAATTTATTATATCTTCACATCTGAGTCCCCAGATATGGCGTCAGATTTAAATTTCGATACTTACTACGTAATGTATTTATAAAATATTGATTTGGGCCCTTTACCAACAGAGGGACCAAACTTAAATTTCGATGTTATTACTTTACAGTAATGAGTTTATAAAATATTGATTTAGAGACACCCCGTTGGTGATGGATCCCAAGCAGTCGACCTTTACTATATTTTTTTACTTGTGTTATGTTAACTTATTAATAATATCTTTATAACAAAGAGTATTTAAAATATCATTTTTATGTACAATACTGTCAGTACGAAAAATGAACGCTTTAATATTAAAAAAAAAAACATCTGCCAAGTAAATGCACAGTGCTTCATCGTGCTAAATTCATCAAAGGTAGTTAATTATTGAACAATTTTAATAAAAACCGATAAAATTTTTAGATTACCTGTCTGTCATTGGTTAACAATTTAATTTTCATACAATTTTAATAAAAAATATTAATTCGACATTTTTCTTGATACGCGCCTGGTTATTATGTCGTATATTTGAATTTTTTGACAATTTCAATCAAAATCATTATTTGTCTGCTATACAAATGTCAAAATGACATTTAAAACGTCAAAATGACATTTAATATGTCAAAGTAAATAACAATTTTAAAAAAACAAATGACGATTTTTTAAAAGAAAATTGAGATAAACCTTTGTAAGGGAATATTTTACAACAAACGTAGGTAATCTATATTATAGAAAATTGAATGCTCTACAAAAAGGTTCTATAAAATTTTCATGTAACATGTATCTTTCTTGAGATATCTTCAAATCAAAAAATAAATATTTTGGAATGTCACCCCTCTCCCTTACACACAATTTTAATTATTTTGAAATGGGACCGTCCTCAAACCAGACCCAACCAATCAACCAAGTTTCATCAATATCGGTTCAGTGGTTCATGAGTTAAGCGTGTGACAAAGATTAGGGGAGAGACACACACACAGACAGATAGACAGACACGGAACAAAAAGTGTTTGTCTTGACCTGAAACGGATAAATCAAATAAAATTTAAAAAATCGGAGAACAATTTTTTTTCTCATTTTAAAACGATCACATAGCTTCTTGTATCTTCGATATTACGAGGAAGCAAAAAGTAAGTAAATAAAATTTACATCCACCAATAACCTCCTTCCAAAAAAAGAAAAGAAAACGGAATATGTACTCCAAGATACAATAACAATGTTCAAGAATACAACGTTAGATGTTATAAATGATAAATCACACCGTTTCTATATTTATTTTCATTTAATCTAAACTCGACTGTAGTTTACACACATAGAATAAAACAACACACAAAGACATTACCATGAATAATTACTTGCCAAACATCTTAAATTAAAACTTGGAGACAAAGGGGTTCGCTAAATATAACCAAGAGCGGATTTTGATGAGTTAATAATGCGCCGGGGATTGCGTGCGACCTGCCCCATCCCCCGTGAGAGTTTGTGTCGTCCAAACACAGATAAACATCGCGACTTCCCGCGACCCGTTTTAAATTATTTAGTCTTTCCTCTCCGCCCGTGGCATTATCACCACCCAACAATCCGGAATGATTTGTGGCCCTGCGTGCATATTAAGCGCAATCATCGTTTTGCTTTACGATTTATCATATCGAACGTCACGCTGGTGCAAATGTGTTATTTCCTGTTTCTACCAGTAGTACTAAATTGTTTAAAAACGTTTTGTTTATTGTTTTGTTGGTAAATTAACAAATCAATAAAGAAATTGCATAAACTTCTACAGCAGTGATATTCAACCTTCTGTAGCCTTTGGATCAACCATGAGACGAGACAAGAGAGTTTTGTGATCAAGACGAGAACTAAACTGTGGCCAAAAACAGTCTTAATATTGTGTGAATTTTTTTTTTGTAAAAATATTATTTTTTTCTTTTATTCTAAACAATTATAATTTGAAATATGTATAATGAATCTTATGTTAACTATAAATTTAAATATTAAAACTTAGACTTTCAATGAAAATCTCGACGAGATATATAAATCAAAATACATAGGTGGGCACAGTTAATCGAAAAGATATCTTCGTTAATTCGTTAATAAAAAAGTTAACTTCGTTAATCGTTAAAGCGTTAAAATTCCGAAAAATTAACGGAAGTTAAAGTTAACTAAATTAACTGAAAATTTAACGAAAGTTAACCGTTAAAAGTTAATCATCCAAAATGTTTGAAGACCTTTTTTCTATTTCGACAACTTTCTTATGTACTTTTCATCAAACAACCAATGTAACGGACTGAAGTTAACGGAAGTAAAATTTAACGGAAGTTAACAAAAGCGTTAACATTTTTTTGAGTTAACTTAAAAGTTAATCCGTTAAGCATTTTGTTAACTTCGTTAATTAACGATTAACGAGTTAATGCCCACCTATCTCAAAATATCGTCTCGTCAATTTTTTTAGCGGTCTCATCTCGTTAAAATTCAAGTGGTATCGTCCAGCCTAATCTTGTCCGAATTAAAGCTACTCTCGTTAAAACGGAATTCCGTTTGTATCTCTTGAACATTTCTAACTAGTGAACCTAATTTAGGAAAACTCAAGGAAGAAATTTTAATAAATAACGTTTAATTTAATTTCCGATAAATTAAGAAATTAAGAAAAAAGAACGAAGTCTATTTAGGTTAAGCATATTAACATCCGGAATAATTATGATTCATAAGCGCATGCCATCTTGTATATCTAATCTGTTTTTGTTTTCGTTGCAGAATACGAAAACAAATTGATTCAAACGACGTACTTTGAAATTCTAGGGTATACGTTTAAAATTTGAACCCAAAATTCATAATGTCAAATTGAAAAAACGATATCTTTAATATAGAGTCGGTTGATTTATCGATGTGTTCCTCTCTTTCGTTTACTGGAAATTGAGAGTTATCACATGATTTAACAAATGGATTTTGAATTCTAAATACGCGAATAAAATAATAAAATAAAAGAAGCGTCGGTGCATATTTTCTCGTGCAACACTTTAAAATTTCTGACAATCTTGTTGAAGACTTTTGTTCTAGATTTCTAGAATATGACAATAAAAGTACTGGACACATCAATTCATTGTAAGTGTTTTGTACCGGAATTGGAAATCAATACCGTGCCCGTCTGTCTAGAATGCTGATATTTTTCATAACTAATGGTAGACCAATAATGGACCTGAGTTATTAAAATAAAAATTTTAATTTTTAGTATTTTTTAAAAGGTGCAAATGGGTTACCAAAAAATCATTTTATTAAATCCCGATGAAATTGGTATCAAGTGAATGCTGAAAATTAAAGAAATTAAAATATTCATATAAACGTTCTGTTACTATAATATTTTCAAAATAGTCATAATTTTTTTGTCGTTTACACATACCACCTTTTTGATAGTATTTAAACTAATCTAAATTGCTTCTAAACTTTGTTAAAGGTTTTTAATTAAGAAAATTGACTCATAGGTAGTTCAAATGATGTGTAAATATTTATATTATTTAATTTCTGTTGAACAAATAAAATAAACGATTATCATAAATTACTTACAAAAAATAGAAGGTTGCAAAAAAAGAAGCTAATCGTGGTTATATTATAAAAATAAAAAGTACAATTTATCTCTAAGAAATGGGAGTATTATAACTAACACAAAAAAACGAAATATATAGACCACAATTTATCATACATTATATAACATAAGTCTTGATTACTGCTTTATAAATCCTGAAGCAGTATCCGAAGATAAGAAAATCCCCAAAGTATAAAAAAGTACGTTTAAAATGAAATGAAATAAAAGGCATCTACGATAGGTATTCCATCTCGATAACTTAAAATCTTCCAGGGAACCGTCATCAGAAGTATTTAGACGCTTTTGTTTTGGGTAAACTTCTTACGTAAACGAAAGACCGATGAAAGGGAATGTATGTATCACTCGCTTGACTTTTGAGAAACTTATTAAAGATTAGAATTTATCGATTGCACAGAGTTCCTCTTATAATTTAGTTAGGAACTTATTCGAAGAACAACTGACATCATTGTTCTAACTGAACAAGGAATGGCAATTTAGATCTTTTGTTTGTAATTAGTATAGAGTGACATTATACATATCATTTTAGCACACAAGCTATAAAGTTTTCTAATCGTTTAATTGTAGACACTTGTTTGATTTTTCATTGCGCATTGTAACTGCTAGTTACTAACGTACATTATTATAGTTTCAAGAGTTTACTAAAGTCGTACGGCGTCTTAAGTCTTTCTACAACTTTTTATGTAATCTGTTTAATGTATCAAAAATTACACTAAATAAGTTTTTCTAATTATCTTCAAATGAAAACAAAACATGTAACAGAGCATAAAAATGTAATTATTTTTTATTATATTTCCCAACTTGTAGTTACACATGCGACGACTTTACGCTTTATTTATTACTAACCCCAAAAATTTTAATCACGTTTACTTTTTGTTTTCGTTGGAAAATTAAAATATATAAAGCAAACTAATTTTAATTACTTATTAACTTTTATTACTAAATATTATAACTTATTATTACAGGTGACCCGTTATAGGAGCATTAAATTGGTTGATAAAAGACGTTGGTGTTTCTCTATTTGAACATAATGTATGCCGTTTAGAATTAAAAAAGAAACCCACAACAACTGTGTATAATATATTTATAACTAACTGATACCCGCGTGCATTTCGAAACTAATTACAACTCTGTATGCGTGACAGGAGGTGAAAAATTAATTTTTTCTTTTATATTGTTTTTTATTTATTATACAAAATCGCAAATATCTTGGTTTCAATTAAATTCCCTAATTAACTCTGGCTTAAATCACAAATTACATAGAAAATAGTTAAAATTATTGATTATATAGTAAATTTAGAATCTGGTTCTTATTTTTGTATGTGTTGAGTTAATATTTCTATCGCAAATCGAAGATTGGATGCATGAAATATGACTGAACAATTTTGTGTTTTCGATTTCGTTAAAAGTGTGTTAATTATATAGAAAATGACATGAAAAGTTGAAATTTTCAAACCGCAAGTCTGTATCTTGTAACGTTCTCGAGATATGGCCTCTCGAAGTTTTAGTTTTTTCAAAATTTTGTGAAAAAATGGCTGTAACTTTTGAATGTGTGATCGGATTGAATTTTTGTTGAACGATTTGGAAACAGCGTGTCAAAATCTATATAATGACACGTATAATACTTTAAAATTAGAAAAAAAAAATTTTTGCTGAAAATTGAAATTTTTCCAAAAAATTATAATAAAAATTTTTGTCGATTTTTTAAGTGTTATATATATATTTCAAATCCGTCGACAAAAATAAAATCTGACCGTACGTTTAAAAGTTACGACCATTTTTCTCAAAATTTTTGAAAAAATTAAAACTTTAAAAAGCCATATCTTGAGAACAATTTGAGATACAGGCCTACGGTTTAAAAATTTCAACTTTTTACGTCATTTTCTATAAAATAAACATACTTTTAATCAAATCTATGATTAAAAAAAATTGTTGTATTTCATGAATCATAAAAGGAAGACACACTTAAAATTTCACTTTTCTAGGTCTTGGGGTTTTGACTCGGCAGTGATGAATCAGTCAAGACAATATAGATTATAATATAATATAATATTTACTTTTAAATTCTTCCAGTTGTTTTTAATTAAAAAATATATGAAATGGCCCAAAATTTATGCTACAGATAGTCCTGTAGTTTCCTAATTATGCTACTAGTAGATATACTTATATACTTTATTAAAATCGACAGAAAAACATAAAGTGCAGTTAGTTATTTTCTGTATGGTTTCCCTGATATTATTTGTTTTAGTTTTGTGTGAATTAATTATATAACAGTAGTAATAATCAGCATTCAAATTAATATATTTACTCGCACCGTATAAATTATATTAAATATCAATAAAATGATTTAACTACATACTTCATTTGCTACTAGACTTGCATTTGCAACAGAATTATTTACTACCTTAATAATTGCAGTACGTACGTATATGAAACATTTACAATGCACATTCGTTATGCAAAATCTTGTTATCAAAACGTTACACGCAATTATTTGCATACATTACGGCAAGATCTATGCAAAATGTACTTTTTGTTTTATTCACCATTCTGATTCACTATCACTGTATAAAAAGTTTGTAATGAAAATCTTGACAGTATAAAGGGAAATGATTTTAGAATTTATCAGTCACTGAACTGTATTTTTTTTTGCATGATTTAATTATATCTTATTTTTAATCTGACATGAATCTTTTGAAAACATGATAAAAATAAAATTAAAATATTCGTTATTTTAAGAAATAGGTATAGTTAGGTATAATAATATTAATATTTAATCATTTTTGGCTTCAGAGTAAATCTTTAGTCAGTGTAACTACATATATTATAGTTAATTATTCATAGTACATCTGAAACAATTAAAAATGTATAAAGCATTACTTATAATATGTAGATACAAAAAATATTTATTTAGTAATATTAATAATGTAATATCTCATACTTAAGAGAAATTCAAATTTCCTTTTTTACAGATATTATTAATTATTATTAAAAATAAGTATAATGATAGTGATTTTTCAAAATCTAGTAGGCCTTCATAATAACAAAAGACTGACACTTAGGGTGGCCGCACACGTCCAGTAATCGTATCAGGTTCTTTGTCGTGGTTACTGGATCAGGGAACTTGACAAACCCCCAACACGTACGGTTGATTGCGTTAGAGAATATATTTATGAATTTTGGTTAAAAACACATTTTTTTTACTTCACCATTATCAATCCCAGATTAAATACTGATACATTATTTATTATACCGATCTTCTAGCTTCAATAATAACAAATAAAAGTGATAACAATAACTATAAGAGCTAACTTTTCGGGTTGTTGTCCACGTTGTCATATTATTATACTTGACGTTTCGATTCTCATGTCGGAGTCTTCTTCAGAAGACGTATGCGTTTACTCTTATTCAGGTAAATTACCTTAATTGTTTATAATACAGTCGAAACTAATATAACTGACCCTCTCGATGTCGGAATAACTGAATTCGACTGTATAACAAAATTAGGTAGAAAAAAAATGACAAAAAGGTATATATTTATTCAAGCAGAACTGAACCCGTAAAGGACAAAACTCTACAAAAAAATGGTATCCTGAACTCCAATTAAACGTCGATCAGGAAACATATACAATATATGGTATGTATAGGTAAATTACTACCATATATGTATATATGTGAATATTGTACCAATTCTATATTTTTTCGAACACAAATTACACATCTCTTTGACAATGTACTCTAATCTTGATAAAGAACATTAAAGCTCTTTTTAAACCTTTACTACAAATTTTCAATTGAAGCTATTACGTTTTTTTAACATTTCCAGCTACTAAAAGTCACAATATCAAAAAGGTACTCGTACATGCATACTTGTTCATTCCATTTCCAGTCATTACAAGCGTACAATATGAACTTTAGATTTAAACCTTTAAACGGAGTTAACTACAGATGTGTTCTTCAGTCAACAATAAAATAGTTTTCATGAAATTGTACATACATAAATTAGTTTGCAACTCGTCAAAAACCAAAGAAAACTTTGAAGTTCAGTGAAACAAATGATGCACTTAACTTATTTGTCTCCCGCTATGATGTCTGTTCTCTTTTTTGTTTATTGATAGTTGCTGAATAAACAAAGTACATACATTTATTTAGTGTTTACAAATTCCCAGAAATTTTTCATCGTCGGGAGTAATTGAAAATCTGAAAATTCCGAAAAAAAAACTTTTTTGTACATAGTATTTATTACTATTTATATACGAGTATATTTTTGATAAATACACGATTTTTTTAATTTTCTATTCCAAATACACTCACCTTCCTTTCAAATAAACACTATATCTCACTATTTATTAAAAAATCACTAAAGTATCCCACAATTTCGTTTAGAAAACCTATTCTTTTTTATGTTTATTTATTTTATATTCCTTTCCATTTACCAGGTTCTTTGGTTTTGTTTGCAAAATTTTATTGGAATAAGAAAATCTGATAATAAACAATTCATCACAGTATAAATATAAAATTACAATTAGTACTACAAAGTAACATTAACATAAAAACATGCGTACATAAAATTACGTAGATATAAATAATATTCATGTGTATGAAGAAATTAAAAAATTGAAATAATTTTATAGTTTTTTGCAATAAAATATTAAAATACATACATTAAAATAAGCTAAAAATAAGAGTGTACTACTACAAAGACATACATAAATTATTTCCTGGGAAATGATTTTATTTTTCCCAGAATTTAGGAATTTCAAAATAAGCAACATTTCCCGGAAAACAGTTAAGCAAAAATGTTTTTTATTGATTAAAACTGCAACTACAAATTACTTTAATTTAAGAAATTGATGCCTAAAATTAGCGAGTAGGTAATGTGTAAACCAAGAGTAATATATTTTATCTAGAAAAAAGTGATGAAAAATTTATCCGCAATGCGCTTCACTCTTCTTTTTTGTATAAATAAATACTATTATTAAAAAATCTATAGCGTCGCCAGCTAGTACTTTATTTGAGCAGTTTAAAATGATAACATATATCTAATTTAAAATGAAATGTAAATACATTTCTCCTCCATTTACGCGGATTCACTTTTACGCGGTTGAAAAAGTTTGGAAAAGAGTGGAAGGCCTGAAAAACACAACGTAATAGAACCAATAAACGTATAAAATAAATTAAAACAACTATGTATATTCTTTTCATTATTTATAGACTAATTAATTGTAGATAATACATCATACTATAGCTTTTACCCGTGACTTGGTCTGCGTGGAATTTGTATTTTTTATTTTATGAAATTTTCGAGATAGGTACAACGTAATCCTTGTCCCTCTTCAAGATTCCTCTGCTAAATTTCATCAAGATCGGTTTAGCGGTTTAGCCGTTAAAAGTAAACAAAGAGACAGACAGAATTACTTTTGCATTTGTATGGATTGAATAAACGATTATGGCCACCAAAGTACTTTTTTATATGATATTTTATATTGAGAAAATATCATCTTATTCTTGAATTAAAACAAAAACATCCATTTCAGAATTAGTGATGCTTTTAAAAAATAGGGGTGTTCAAATGGTCAACTTTTATAAGTGTACATTGAGATAATGATCATACGGGATTCAGGGACTCTACATGTAATTATTGAAATCAGGAGTTTGTTAGGTACTGATTAATTAGATCTGTTTCTACTCGTAACAGAAACACATTTTAAGTATCTCTGTTCGAATACGTACTTCTTGAAGATAAGTATCGAGACTGTGTACTAATAACATGCATTTTGTACTAGATTTTCATCAGTACATAAAACACGCAAAGTAGGTACTGAAATTTATTTTTTGTTACCGTGATAAGTAAAAGTCAAGGTCGGAAATTTAGGTTAAATTAAACTGCATTTAACCTTTTTCATGACAATAAAAATAATGTTTATAATACATAATTGCATTTACTTACTTATTATACAAAATGATCTTAGATTAGGAATGTATGTGGATTTTGTGGATGCATAACAATTAACCTTGTCCGTAATATAAATAATCTGCCATGTGCCACAGGACTTTCTTGTACGTAATAATGACAGTGAACAGAGTACGTGATTTTTATTTTATTGAAGGATATTTCTGACAAACTAATAAAAGATAGAATAAAATGAATGAGACATAAACTATAGAAATATTATTTTATACATTATATATCGAACGAATTTTGTTTTACATAAGTACTAACAATAAAATGGAAACGGATGTTTACTCATATAGTTTTTTTTAATTTTTTTAAATAAAACAAAAATGTTTTAGATAAAAAACGTCGAATATATTATTATCTATAATTTATTCCCCATACATTTTTTCCAACACTTATGATTTAGCCAAAAGGGTGAAATTATATATTTAAGATAAACTTTCATCAGGGAAACAACAATCATAAAACCGGAAACGGATGTTTAGTCTTTTTTTAATTTTTTGAAATAAGACAAAAATGTTATAGATAAAAAATGTCGAGTATGTTACTATCTATAATTTATTCCCCATACATTTTTTTCCAACAGTTATGATTTAGGCAGAAATAATTTTTTAAAATCATTATTTAGAATAATCTATACTGGTTGTCGGGTGATTTGACCGCACGGATCACGACTCATACCGTCAAGACACCCGGCGACCACTGCAAAATAAATGAAATAGAGTGTACAGTGTTTATTCTCAATTTTACGTATAAGAAAGACCCATGATACATATGGCAAACACGAACAGTCTCTGTGATACATATAAGAAAGTCCCATGACACTCATGGCAGATATTTCTTCTCTGTTATACCGTTATGAACCATTTGAAATGTACGTAAAAAAAAAAATTAAATTTGTTTTTTCGAAAAAATGAATAGAACATAAATTATAGATACTAATATTACCTACAATTTTCAACTTAGATATTTTTCTCTAATTCGCACTGTTTCAATGTAATTCGAAAAATTCAAAAATCGATGTAGGTAAACATCTGTTTCCGGTTTTCAAAAATAGGAGGTTTTCATCCCATGAAAAAATTAATGTTAAGTATAAAGTTTCGCCCTTCTACGATTTGTCGTATTTGAGTTACAGCGCCCACAGACAGACAAACAGACCGACAGACAGACAGACACACAGACACACAGACATCATGGCGAAAATAGTCAGAATGGATTCAGGGAAGGTCAAAATTGATAATTCCATCAAAATCCAGATTTCGAAAAAAATCGCGTTTACAATACTTACTTATACTATATGTATATTTCATATATACATTGGTATAAGAAAGTAAAAACGGTTACCAAAAATGTAATTTTCGTTCGTTTTCAATGTAGGATATATTCCATAGGCGTTAATTAAAAATTAATAATAATGCAATAATGCTAAAGAAATGATGGTCCCAAATAGACGTTTATCTGTTAAAGAATTACTTTGAAATCTGAATAATACGCCATTGACTTTACGGAGCACATTTTCCGGAGCTTAATGGTAACAGTGTTAGATAGCATGTTATATAATATTATTAGTCATTTGTATGTATTCAAGTTTGCAAGAGAAATAATTTAAAATAGATAAATGTCATACAAACGGAAAGGGTTGATTCAATAAAGAATGTATAGTAAATAAATATAAAACATTTCAACGACAAAATATCCATTTCTTTCAGTTAATACAGCCGTCATTTGACCTTCCGTAAAAGGTCTCTTCAACGACACGGTTATAAACGTAATAATCGTAAATTTACATAATGCCACCGTAAAAATAACGACAGCACAGAAAATATAAAATGTCTATATTTTTAAATCACAAAAAAATTATTCTAAAGCACATACAGGTGATCAATAACACCTAATTTAGATTTTGTATAAATTTTATGAACATCACACATTTCCCTGAAATGCTGGAAACTGAAATATTTAAACAGTTTGATTGGTTGCCGATCATGGAAAACAAAAATTCAATTACGCAATGTTAAACAAAGAAAAGCAAAAAATATAATTATGATCAACTATGCTTTTTAAATTGGTTGTGAGTAGGTATTATATATTTCTACTGATATTAGGTCAGTGAAACCTTTTTTTGTTGAAGGGCCAATTTATAACAATAAATATAACGCGTGGGCAGTGGACAATTTTTAGAGGATTCTATAAAAACGATGTTCAGTGAAATAAAAAAATGGTTTGAAAATATAATTTTGTAAAGATATTTTAGATTCTAGTTTTTATTAGTGATTTAAACATTTTTGTTATTTTCGTACAGTCTGTGAAGAAAATAAATTATTAAGTAATATTTTCTCCTTTCTGAACAATGCCTATTATAAATATGTAAGTACATAGGCGCCGACTTTTCATTTCACCAGGAGGGGCGAGATTTTCATCAGTTTTTTTTGGGGGGGGGAGGGGGGGGGGGTAAAAAATTTCTTTAAAAAATGTGCAATATCCAGATAACGATCAAATGATCACAATGAAATTTAAAAATAGGAAATAAAGCTTAAAATCTATCTTAAGATTCTTTAAAAAATTATTTTCATTTGCATTTTAAAAAGTTAACTTTAAATTTTTTTGCGCCAGAAATACAACTAATGGTGCGTGTAGTGTAAACAAAATTACAAATTTTTTTTCATCAAATTATTGAAGTTTGCTGCTAAAATCATCGTAAAACTGACCTTGCAACATCCACTTAGATAACGCTAATGCCGACGATACAACATTCATTATTTATATAGTGTAGTTTCGGTAAAAACCGATCAAACTTAAATTATTTCAAATATTTGTATCTTTGAAATTTTTTTTTCATTTGTACAGTAATTTATTAATTTACAGAGGCTCACGAAGCGAAAACAGCGATTTTTACTGAAAATTTCAGTTACTTGGTGGAGAAAAATCGTAGAATTTTTTTTTAATGCTGATGGTCTTAGTAAGTTTTGTAAAAGAAACAAAAAATAAATTTCAAATATTAATTTCTTTTTTGAAGAAATTTTTAGTGATCATTTTTACTCAATTGATAAGTATTTGAATATTGCACCTTTTTTTAAAGAAAAAATCTTATTGACAAATGTATTTTTAGTTTAAAAGAAACTAGAGTGCAGCTTCACAGGGGGGGGGGGGGGGCGAAACTCCCCTGGTATAACATCTAGGGGAGCGATCGCCCCTCTCGCCCCCCCCCCCCCATAGTCGGCGCCAGTGTATAAGTATACTTTCTTTTACAGAATTTACATCGGAAAATAGCATGAGAAACTGTGTCGTGTCTAAATCAACAAATCATCCAATCTACTAAATCTTTAACACGTTGTTACTATTAAATATTTATATTTACATTTCTTTTTATCTTAAACGGTCCATTCACAAATACACTACCTAGAAAATATATAATTTAGAAATGAGTTTTCCATTCGCTAATAATTGCTGTGCACAGAAAAATATGACACATCAAATTCATTATAGTTTATTATATGAGTCAAATCCAACCCACAAATAAAATTTTCCTTTGGTAAAAATGATTCAAACATGACTCACAAAAGTAAATCATTATTATTCAATAATAATATAATATAGGTATTGACCCTCTCGTAAAGTATAAAATGGACCTCTCTAAAAGTATATATTCCCCTCCCTCTCTTTCTATACCACTAGACGCAAGTTTAGGGTTATTTTTAAACCTTGCATTAAAATCTGAAAAAAATAAATATCAAATAATTTTATAATTTAATTTGACGTGTTTGTATCAAATATCACAGAGAAGATATTATAGTACATTATATATTATAGTATTATATCATAACCCGAAAACAAAAAGACACTATAGTAATGTTTGTTAATAACGTAGAAATATTTCTTACAATTAGTACATTGGCTGTCTAAAGGAACCAGACAGGTCCAGGGACATAAACATTTAATAAAAAAAATATTTCTTAATTACTAAAAAATTAATAGACGGATAATTAAATTTAAATAGCTGTATGAAAAAGCATATGTAATAGGGTACATTTTAGAAGAATGTATATAGCAGTGGCACTTTCGACAATTGCTTAGGGCCCGGAGGTGGAAGGGGCGGCCCAAACTGGGGAAAATTATAACAATATATAAAGAATTATTATCATCGACTTTTTTGTTCTTTTAGAAAATAAGGTCACGAAAATAATTTATGAGAAAAAAAGGTCTTTAGATATTATATGACGATTTTTTTTAAAGTTTTTTTTTAATGTTTTACTTTATTTTGTTAAAATGAATGGGGAATGGGGGATTAATTCTGCCCAAGGCCTCCGATTATAATAACACGCCACTGATTTATAGCACTATTGGTATATAAAAAAGTTACTTTTTAAGAAATAAATTATCATGCTTAAGAAACACTCAATGAGAGTTCTATTTTTACATTAAAACATAACCATTCATAAAGTTTAATTACTTGCAATATAGTTAACATTTTACATTTCTCTTAGGTAATTTGTTTCCAATGTATATTTTCGAGTTCTTATACATAATGATAATTTTTATTATCATTTTTCTCTTTTGAAAATACTTGTAATGAGGTTATATACTTTTAAAGAGATTACTTTTTATATTACATCCAATTTTAAGAGATATTTAGTTTTCTTCTCAATTGTTTTATTTATGATAATTAATAGCTCAAAAACTTCAAAAATATACATAAATTATTTAAATGTCTTATTTTTCCTAATAAAAATAACAATCATTTATAAATTTCACACTTACACCCCAAAACCACTCGTATTAAATTGTAGCTTCGCAATGTTTAAATAAATAACAATAAAATAAATAAATGTTCAATTAATCTGAACGCGTTGTATTACAAATCTCAATAGCTTCAATGACAAACAAACATAGAATCGAAAGTATCAAAAGCAAAAATTTAATTAGATTTTCAGTGAACGCGAAGAGTTCTTCTCAATGGCCACTTGAAAATGTTAGAGGAGTAATGATACACCAAATTCTATACAGCAAATCAGAGGCGGCTGTAGGGAAAATTCGTGAAGCTTTAAAGTTAAAATAAACATTCCCGTGATTTTTTTTACTTAAAAGTTCCAAGAAAACGGAAGTATTGTAATTTATCTGGTGATCTGGATGAGTAAGCCAAAATGAAATAATGTTATCTGTAAATAAAATAAAAATCATATGGTTATAATACTGCATCAGTTTTCCAATTCAGATGCGTTTAGGCGAAAGTTTTGAAAGTCCTCAAAGTACCTACTCACGAAAACTGGTTATTATTTTATGACGTGTTGGGTAGATGACTGGTGTAAAATAAGACAAAACTAATATTTTATTATTAAATATATTTGTATGTAGGAAGGCAATTTTATAATTTTTTTAGAATAATACTGATAATTTTTTTATTTCTTATAATCTTTCTATTATAATATTATATAATATGAATATGATTTATAAAATATAGTTTGAAATATTTCAAATAATAGTGTAGATATTTAAATACATATAATATAAATCAGTGTTTCCCAACGTGGGGCCCACGCCCCACAGGGGGGCAATTCGATTGTTGAGGGGGGCAATTCAAAAATGGACGAGAAATCGGCTGGATATAACAAAACGGGGAGACTTGAGATTGAAGTTAACTAAATTGGAACTTGACATAAAATCTCTTTGCAACAAGCATCAAGAGCAAGGATCTCACTAAATTTAAATAATAAATAATTACTAATAATTAAAATAATATAGAAAAATCTTTCATTAAAATTATTTTGTACTTGAATTCAGTTCTCCATTATATGTTTTGAAAAATCACTTACTGTGTATGCTCAATAATTTCCCACTGATTTTTTCCTAAAACCTATCATTCAAGTTTTTTTCAATTTTTGAATATTTAAATTTATGTATATGTGGGAGGGGGTATAAGAATTTTAGAAAGGGTTAGGTGGGGCATAGCACAAAAAAGGTTGTAAGTTTAAGAAACTAAAACGTAGTATTTTGGAATATTTTCTTATGTTGGTCAAAATTATTCCAGTCAATTTTATTTATATTTTTATCTATCGCTTGAAAACTTAAAATATATGATACATTCATAAAATGAATAAACAATTAATAAAACTGGGTTTATTGGTTGGGTCTAGCTAGTAGACGCTCCCATTACAACTTTTGTAGTAAAATATTCCCTTAGGAAAATATACAGAATCTTACTTCCTATAAAATTCTAGCTATCGTCAATTGTTTGTATGCATGTGTGCTTTTTATTTGACATTTTTGATGTATGTATATTATTGTAGCTATATCAGAAAAAATCAGGCACGTATTAAAAGAATTAATATTTTTTTTATAAAATTGTATAAAAATTAAAAAAAGGTAATTTATTATAATAATTTTTCGGTATTTATTAAATTTCTTCGATAATTAACTCCTTTTGGTGAATGTAACACAGGGAAGTAGTATTCGATCACTTTGCAGATGTTTCAATAACTTACAATTAGATAAAACTATTTAAAAAAAAACGTTTTTATGCAAATGTATATAATCTTTTTACAATAACTTATTTTCTATATAATATTTTCTTTAGTAAAACTATTATAATCTTTTAAAAGTTGTTTATAATGTGAATCGTTAGCTAGTTATAAATTCTCGTTTAACGATGTATACATTATACCACTGTGCCGGACCTTTTCGAAGTAACAGACCACACAACAGAATTCGCCCTACGCTGCCTAAATGAATATTTAAATGTCACACGATCGTCTGCTCAACAATTTTCATTCAGTGTTACATCAATTCACATTCCGTGACATATTCAAAACATTTCAACTAGTCAGTTCTGTGTTTTATAACAGACATTTGATGTTTCTGTTCGAAACAACATAATAATCAACATTATTCATGTTTTATACTAAAATAGTTTTATTTAGGTAATTTATGTTTTATCTGTATATTATTTAAATATATTTCTATCAAATATATAAATATTTTAAAGCTTCTTATAATTTTCAATAATTATTTTTTGTCATCTGGATTTGACGTTTCGTTGCATTTTGCATTGCCTTAAAAATGTTAAATTCTGGTATTAAAACTTTTTTTTTTTCAAACCTAAATATAGGTAATAAGTGTTTATAATTTATTAATGAAGTATTTTTATTATATAATATATTTCATTAAAAATACCAGAAAGTCATGCATGTCCACAAAAAGTAGCACTTTTTGTTATTTAATTTAATTTATGTATATTATGTGCATACATATTACTTTAAATTTTTATAAATATAAGTTTTTCTGAATTTATTTTAAAGTTTCTTACACATAAATCAACTTTTATAATATAAACACATACATAAAAATATAAAGTTTTATAATGAAAACAAGATAACAAAAATTATGTTTACTATTTCATCGTACCTCCAAAATTAATATATTTTGTTTTATTTGCGTATTATGTAATATTAATTTACTTACTCCATAATTTAAGCAAAACCACGGATGATCGTCTGCGTTCTTTAAAAAATGCGCAATAGGTAATTGCTATACGCATAAAAAGGTTTTGCAATCAATTAGATAAATTTTCATTTGCTAAGCGATCGTTGTATAAGGATTGTATATTGTTTTGACCTTATAAAAACGATTTCAAACATTTTTTATGTAATAAAATGTGGTGTATTAAAAGCTGCCCAAATGTTGTTTCTGATTATTTTAACAAAAAAATAGAAATAATATAGAGAAAAGCCAATAAAACTGAATATTTAGTTTTGAGATTCTTTACTTATTGACAAGATAATATACGATTGCTTAACTAACAATAAGTTTTTATTAAAGGTATATGATAGGTGGAGTGACGTCGACGCAAGTTGGTGATGCAAAAAGTATGATCTACCTGTGGACCGGATTAGTAAGATGAGGAGAGTGTAGAGAAGAGCAGCAGGTACTTGTTCTTACCTGTACAATATGGAGATATTTGACGAGCACACACACGCACACTATAGGTGAGAGCGGCAAGCGCTATGAGTGTGCGGCGACGCGTCCATTCATCCCAACAATGAGCACCAACACACAACAATGCACACGCACAACAATGGAGTAGTTAACAAACAACAACAATGGTGTGTGGTGAGAACGGCTCGCGCACACTGTACCCGCAATGCGTCTGTCTCTGTTCCGCGTCAAGCATACTGGAGAGAGTACGTGTGATCCAGTCCGAGCTGTCGAGCAGACTGCAACTGGCCGCCCGGAGTCCTGCGCGCTCTGCACCTGGGCGCGCTCGATCCCGACGCGCTCCCGATCCTACCACCGCCACATCCCGTCGCGCGCCACGCTCTGTGCAGCCCTGCCGCCGACCCACCCCACACCAATTCTGCGCCGCGCCCCGTGCACACTCATAGAAACACATGTATAACGCGGATACCTATTCCTATTCATGTACACACACCAACACCTGTCCCTAGTGCGTGTGTGTACCGGGATGCTTACAAAACAAACGTACACACTCACACACGCACCAATATCTGTATTTTCTCATAACATTATTTACATATTTTATATAGGATACACTTATCAAAGCTTTAAAATAAAATGAAATGCACCTCCACCATAAACCTGAAAACTAACCATACTCAGACCTTTCTTACCTAAGATTACAAAAAAATACTTCACGTAATATTCTCTAATTAGTGAGTGAAAAGTCAAAATGTAAAAAAAATATCAGAAATCTTCACTCTAAAAAATAATAATATGTATTTCAACTCAAGAATAAATGATCGAAGGTAAAATATTTACAATACATACATACATACATATAGGTATATAATAGAAAACAAACAACAGTTGAAATGAAAATTACCACTAAAATAGGGGGGGGGGAACAAACAGTCTATTCCAGAGGTATCATTTTTATATTAGAAGTAGGCAAAAAGAGGTAATACGAAAAAGCAGAATGAGGAAATACAAAGAAAGAAAAAACAACGGAAATAAAAAAGCTGTATGTGTATAGCTATACATATGTAGTCAGAAATAGTTGTGAATGGAATATATAAGATGGAAAATGAAGAAAGAAAAAAGAAACATGATAAAAACTTGTAAGCTTCGATGTGTAGTATAATAATATATTGTAGCAATATATGTATGTAAATTTATAAGACTTTTAAATCGAAATAAGAAACAAATATATTTAAACTTAAATACTAAAGCGCGTCGACTCGGAATGGGGAAAAAGTAAAAAAGTTCCGAAGGGAAGCAAAAAATAACGAGCTTTTAAGATCAATGAGTGTAGTTGTAGAGTGAGTTGTAGTATAAGGTTTAAATTAAAAACCCTTCTAAAGATATAGATTACTATGAAACTTTTTCTTAATAATTATTTTAAAATACAGCTGTTGAAATACTTTTTTCATATCATGTCAAAAAATGCCCCCCTCCATCTAAATAAATCTGGTTACACGTCTATTTCATATACTAAATCAATTTAAAAAATACTATTAAAAATTACACCTTTTCACGCATCTGACTGAAATGTAAAGAATTCCAATTTTCAACCGACTTCAAAAAATCGATTGTTCTCAATTCGGCTATATATATTTTTTATTTTCAGGGATAACTCCGACAAATATGCACCGATGTAGGCGTGTTTTTTTTTTTAGTTTTTTTGAGAGTATACTCCTAAGGTGGTACCATATCAATTTTATCAGAATCTGATCATGGCCTTCAGAGGAAAAATTAAAAATAAAACCGACAAAAAAAACATAAAAACACTGAAAAGCATACCTAATATCAGGTCTAGTAACAAATTACTCTTGCGTTGCTTGAGGATTTTGAACGATCACGATTTCTTTCATCTTCTAATGACAATTTCCTCACGAATTTTTTTTAACCAACGTTGATATTTTAGATTGTTAACAGCACTGTTAACGCACTGTAAATATTTTTTACTGAATCTGTTGCTTTTCTTCCCAATTGAAACTCATAAAGCATGCAATGTCTAAAATGTTGTTCATCCGGCATTTTTTGTGTACAAAACTTTACACTTTCTGTACGTACCAGATATTTTTAAATTATGTTACATACAGTTAGATTGTCACCAAACAGGGTTACCTATGTATGTTATAAAAACATTAATTATTACTAGACCTGATAATTAAAAACAATTTTTGAAGTCGGTACCAAGCGAATAAAAAACTTTTTAATAAAGATGAAAAAAACTATATGTAGGTACCTACATCATATTGTTTTTAATTATAATGTATACTTTTCACTATAATCTAATCAATGTTTTCGGGTTTTATTTATTTTTTCAAGTTTTTTATTCACTATACTATTGAAATTAAGACACAGTAATACACAAAATACATATATGAGCCATTTCCACGTCAGTTTTTGACCTCATGTTTTCTGATTTGGCTATAATTTTTTTTACAGCTTCTTTGGACCCAATTTATATGTCAAACAATTTTTATTTTATTTTTATCACCCAATAAATATTAACCATAAAAAAACCCCATTGTCACTTTGGTTTTTGAGATAAATTGCAAATCACTTGGAAACGGAGTTTTCCCCCTTCAACCCTATTTTTAAGGGTGTTGCACCACTGTTCGCCAGTCCTAGGTATTTTTTTCGAATTCTCCGCACCAAAATCTATAATAATCAACTATGACCTTTTCAAAATTCTTCCTTTACTGAGTAATACCGCGACATAAGCCGTGCGGATATGCGCGCGCGCGCGGTTTTTCGTACAAATCACTTTTTTTGAGAAAGTTTTCATCGTAGTTCCATTCTGTAACTCAGTAGTTTTGTAGATAATTGATCAAGGAATACGCTGATATTTTTTTCAAAATTTTCAAAACGTGTTCTCGCCTTGAAAACCACGTTTAAATAATATAATTGTTTATAACAAATAAATTAAATATTTTATAACAATCAAATAAATACGTTATTAAAGTGACATTCAAGAGCTTCAAAATGTTTTTTTGTTAAAGTCTGTAGGATGAATAGAACCGGAGATATAAGCAGTTAAAGGAGAGCATGTTTTCGATTTTTTGCCGTTTTTCCGAAATTTCAACCCCTTGTAACTTCTAAACTAGGGGTGATAAAAATAAAATAAAAACCGCTTGACGTGGAATGGCTCATATATATGAATATATGTACTTTATCGAGCCACAGTACAATTTAGGTTGAAAACCACTGGTTTAATTATTTAATTTACTGATTTTAATCTAGGATTTTTTTTTATAAGACTACATATTTTGACAAAAATTGGTCTCAATTAAGTATTTTCTTTTAAGAAAAGGGTGATTCCAATTATTATAAAGTCCTTTTTGTATTAAATAATTTATTATTTTACTTTTTATATTCATAATAAATATTAATAAAACTACTCTGTACTTAGTCTTGTAAAATTATTGTATTTCATATTATTTTCCACATCGCACTAATTAACCAATATGCATTGTTTAAAAAAGTACCTACTACACTACCTTCCCATCAAAAGATAATAAAAGCACTATTATTTAATTTGCGAAAACTGACAGATATAATTAGAATTATTACGTATAAAACGGACGTTAAAAAGATAATGTGCAGTATAAAGATAAATTTACTTTGTAGCATGATACAGGAAATTTAAATGAGTTAGCAATGTCGTCAATCGAGCAAGAAATTGTGTAAGTAATTTAGATGTGAGCTCGGCAATCAATTTATAGCTTCTCATACATAAAACGAAACGTGTACATAGGTATATATAATTATTATATAATTTACTAGCTGACCCGACAGACGTTGTCCTGTCTTAACTATGAATTTTGAATTCGTTTACTACTGCAAAGCCCCCCCCCCCCCCATTTCCCAAAGGAGGCTTTACAGTCCTCCACCACTGTCACCGTAAAAAAGTGGGAACTCTATTTTAAAAAGGGGGGGGGGCGAACCCCCCCCCACCCCCTTTTCCCATAGGAAGCTTTACAGCCCCCCACCACCACCACCGTAAAAAAGTGGGAACTCTCTCTAAAAAAAGGGGGGGGGGCAAAGCCCTCCCCCCCCCCATTTCTCATAGGAGGCTTCCTATATTTCAAGTTGGATCAAACTGCACACGGTGTACAAATTTGATTAAAATCGGTTAAGTAGTTTAGGAGTCCATAGCGGAGGAACATGTGACACATAATTTATATATATTAAGATTATGTTATACTGAATGCATAGATAGCACTTTTTTATGTCTCTTTGTAATAATTTTGTATTTTTAAAGTTTAATTAAATAAGTTTTTTACTTTTTTATACATACATGAAATGTAATGTATAAATAAAGTATAGTGATCACGAAAAAATTCGAACTCGAGATTTTAACGGAATTACACGTTTTGAGCGTCCCTGAATCGTATACAACCATTAACTCAATGACGTCTGTGTGTCTGTCTGTATGTCTGTGAACGCTCTACAGCCAAAACTGTAAGACTTACGAACGTGGAATTTTAAACTTAAGGTTCTTTTATACTCTAGATGTGCACCTCCTATTTTTGAAAACCATCACTAAACCGGAAACGGATATTTACTGGTGTCAATTTTTGAACTTTTCGAATTATTTTTGAAACGGTGCACAGTAGAAAAAAATGTTTTAGATCAAAGTTGTAGAAGGTACTTTTATCTATAATTTATGTTCTATCCATTTCCCCCCCAAAAAAATTGTTTTAGAAAATAATCGATTTTCTAAAAAAAATTAAATTTTTCGATTTATTTTCTAAACGGTAGGTATTAGATAAAAATGTTTGAGATACAAGTTGTAGAGAATATTATTTTCTATAATTTATGTTCTATTCTTTTTTTGTATCTTATGAATTAACAATTTAATTTTAAAATGATTTGAATAATACAAAAAATCTAGTTATCTATGTAAATTTTAGCATTTATTATTAGAAGTGTCAAAATTGAAATCTAGCAAAATAAATACTTGTTATAGTTCAAGAGCTGATAACATATTTTTCTGCCCCATCTGAGCACTAGGCAGACTTACGGAAAACATTAATTCATGTGTTGTACAATATGGGAAAAAAAGTCCCAACCTCGAGACCCGGGGATAAAGGGGTTAAATTCCTTAGTGAACATGTAAAGAAAAAGTGTATGTTTGCCCCATGTGAGCACAAATAAAATGACTTCAGGGAGTTAGTTTATGAAAAGTTAGATAGTGAAAGTGCAATGGGCAGACGCGTAGGGTGGGGATAAGGGGTAGGCAGACGCACTCAAACATGCAATATTTTTTTTGAAAATTGCCCCATTTGAGCATTGCTGATTTTTTTAGGGATGACAGTTTTTGATCTGTAGATGACCGTAAAACAAAGGCAGACGCGTAGGGTGGGGATAAGGGGTAGGCAGACGCACTCAAACATGCAATTTTTTTTATGAAAATTGTCCCATCTGTGCATTGCTGAATTTTTTAGGGATGATAGATTTTGATCTGTAGATGACTGAAAAAACACAGGCAGACGCGTAGTCTGGGGATAAGGGGTCGGCAGACGCAATTTACAGTGGCAAAGGATTGTAACAAATTTAAAAAATGTATATTTCCGGTACTAAATATTGCACCGATGATAGCAAATATGTTTTAGAATCCTCTAAGTAAGAAGAAAATAATATGTCCCTTGTAATTTTTTGATTTAAAGTACCGTTTTGCTGTAATTTATAAATTTACAAAACTCAAAATGCCAGGGTCCTGAGTTCAAATCCCGAAGAATTCTGTTTCATTTTTTTATTTTTTGTTTTTTGTTTATTACAAAGAATGAGAACTACATAATCAAAAAAACATTTTTTTTTAATTCAGCGCCTACTTTTTTACACGTTTAATAATTTTTTTTTACATTTTTGTATTAAAGAATGTTGTCTTTACCGCGTTGGTTGGGGGTCAAAAATTTTTTTTTTAGAATTAATGTGTTATTCAGAGAGTCATTGTAGACAACTTTCAGCAAAAAAAAAATAATTACGAAACAATTCAGTTCAAAAATAGTCCAGATCTAATTTTGCACTTTCAATGTGTCTGCCCATCCCTTATCCCCACACTACGCGTCTGCCTGTGTTTTTTCGGTCATCTACAGATCAAAATCTATCATCCATAAAAAATTCAGCAATGCTCAGATGGGAGCATTGCTGATTTTTTTAGGGATGACAGTTTTTGATCTGTAGATGACCGTAAAACAAAGGCAGACGCGTAGGGTGGGGATAAGGGGTAGGCAGACGCACTCAAACATGCAATTTTTTTATGAAAATTGTCCCATCGGAGCATTGCTGAATTTTTTATGGATGATAGATTTTGATCTGTAGATGACCGAAAAAACACAGGCAGACGCGTAGTGTGGGGATAAGGGATGGGCAGACACATTGAAAGTGCAAAATTAGATCTGGACTATTTTTGAACTGAATTGTTTCGTAATTATTTTTTTTTTGCTGAAAGTTGTCTACAATGACTCTCTGAATAACACATTAATTCTAAAAAAAAATTTTTTGACCCCCAACCAACGCGGTAAAGACAACATTCTTTAATACAAAAATGTAAAAAAAAATTATTAAACGTGTAAAAAAGTAGGCGCTGAATTAAAAAAAAATGTTTTTTTGATTATGTAGTTCTCATTCTTTGTAATAAACAAAAAACAAAAAATAAAAAAATGAAACAGAATTCTTCGGGATTTGAACTCAGGACCCTGGCATTTTGAGTTTTGTAAATTTATAAATTACAGCAAAACGGTACTTTAAATCAAAAAATTACAAGGGACATATTATTTTCTTCTTACTTAGAGGATTCTAAAACATATTTGCTATCATCGGTGCAATATTTAGTACCGGAAATATACATTTTTTAAATTTGTTACAATCCTTTGCCACTGTAAATTGCGTCTGCCGACCCCTTATCCCCAGACTACGCGTCTGCCTGTGTTTTTTCAGTCATCTACAGATCAAAATCTATCATCCCTAAAAAATTCAGCAATGCACAGATGGGACAATTTTCATAAAAAAAATTGCATGTTTGAGTGCGTCTGCCTACCCCTTATCCCCACCCTACGCGTCTGCCTTTGTTTTACGGTCATCTACAGATCAAAAACTGTCATCCCTAAAAAAATCAGCAATGCTCAAATGGGGCAATTTTCAAAAAAAATATTGCATGTTTGAGTGCGTCTGCCTACCCCTTATCCCCACCCTACGCGTCTGCCCATTGCACTTTCACTATCTAACTTTTCATAAACTAACTCCCTGAAGTCATTTTATTTGTGCTCACATGGGGCAAACATACACTTTTTCTTTACATGTTCACTAAGGAATTTAACCCCTTTATCCCCGGGTCTCGAGGTTGGGACTTTTTTTCCCATATTGTACAACACATGAATTAATGTTTTCCGTAAGTCTGCCTAGTGCTCAGATGGGGCAGAAAAATATGTTATCAGCTCTTGAACTATTAATACAATAATCACTAATCTTAATTGATTTCGTTTAATATTTAATGTCAATATTAAATAGAATGTATCAATTTCATTAACTGAAAATCATTTTGTAAGTAAAAAATTTTAAAATCAAATATTAAATTATAAAAGTAATCACATATTAATACTTCGGTGTCATGATGTATAAAAAAGTCTCGTGCCTGCCAAGGCAGTTTATTTATAAATAATTATTTAAAATAATTTAATTATTTACGAAATCGAGTTTCTATAGATGTATGCAATATTCATTTCCTCCCACCATACATTTTAGTGAATTATCTCAAAAATATAGTATAGGTACTCTACAATATATGAGTCACTAGGCTGGAGTGCAAAGGGTTAAATAAATTCCAGAACAGTGGCGCGTTACACAGTAGGCACTTTAAGCAACCCCAGGAAAAAGCGATCAGATCTAATTGGATCAGAGCAGATCTGAAATTTGTTCCAATTAGATCTGATCAGATCTGAATGGGTCAAATTACGGGTCTGATCAGATCTGATTGGATCTGATCAGATCTGATGCTATTTTTGAAGAAAAATTTTATTTCCGATTTTAGATCCAATTGGATTCAATCTGACCTGATTGGATCCAATCAGATCTGATCAGATCCAATCAGATCAGATTGGATCCAATTGGATCAGAGCAGAAATTTGATCCAATCAGATCTGATCGGTTCCGTAATTTGGCCCATTCAGATCTAATTGGATCAAATTTCAGATCTGCTCTGATCCAATTAGATCTGATCGCTTTTTCCTGGGACTGCTATGGCCCCGAGTTAAAGGGGGTTCCAAGCTGAAGTAACAAATAAAATAATGAAGTAAAAAAAGGTCTTCAGCATCCACATAGACATGGACTACGCATTCAGTATTTCCGTAATGTATAAAAGTTCGTATACTATTTTTTCTTACACTGATTTTTAAAGAAAGAGAAGTTTAGATTCAACGTACGCTTTTTCTTTTGTAACGAACGACTCTGTTTTCGAAAATGAAATATTTTTGAATGTTAGAATGAATAAAAAAAAATTATTCGACAAATAAAACGGGCAAGTGCGTGTTGGGCACGCACATGATAGGGTTCCGTAGTCATTCTCACTACGATTTATAAAAAGTATTTTTCAAAATTTTCGTGACTGAAGGGTTAAAATCAAAAAGTCATTTGACTTTTATTATTGCATTTTGTTCGTTATAATTTTCAGTGAAAGTACTAATTAAAAGCTACATTCTGAATTTTTTCAGATTTTTTGAATCGATAGTTTAGAAAATAGAGAGGGGGGGACGCTCTGACAGCGACATTAAAAAGCAAATATATCGCGACTGAAGGGTTAAAATCAAAAAGTTATTTGACGTTTTTTATTGCATTTTACGAGACCTATTAAATGACACCCCACTAAATAGGGTAAGTTGAAACCATTTTCAACCCTTAAAAACCACCCCCCTTCGAAACAGCTACATGTGCAGAGGTGCATTTTTTCCCCTCTTTTTGTAATCATCTTTAGCAACGATTCCCACCATCGCTATCCTGTAGAGAATTTTTTTTCTCCTCAAAGGCTTTGGCACTGGGCTATAATTAAAAGGTACATTCTGGAATTTTTTCAGATTTTTTAAATTGATAGTTTAGAAAATAGAGGGGGGCGGACGCTTTATTAACGACTTTGGAGAGCAAATACATCGTGATTAAAGGGTTAAAATCAAAAAGTTCTAATAGATTTTTTGTTGCATTTTAGGAGACCTTTTTAATGACACTCCACTCAATGGGGTAGGTGAAATTTTTTTTTTGAAAACACTTTTCATTTTCTGGAAAGGGGACCTAAAATTTTTTTTTTTACAAAAATTTATCATTTCTGTTTTTGGGTCATTAATCTACGACCGTATACCAAATTTCATCTTATTATCTTAAAATTTTCGAAGACGGACGGACATGGAGAAACTATAAGGGTTCCTAGTTTTCTACGGAACCCTAAAAATGGGGGCCCTGAATATTTATTTTTCCTGACGTCTCCGAATTCTATAACGCGCCACTGTTCCGGGATTTTCTGAGACGTCGTGGAAAATCCCAACTTTATCAGGCTGAAAGTGGCGATCATTTCCGTGAAGTAATATTCAGGTTCACCTCAACTAAATGGGCTAATGGGGCACTGGCACGACCGACGGCGAAAATTCCGAAGACATTGGAATTTTTATTTTTTAAATTAAGTTTAAGATCTTATCTGAATAATAATATAAAAATTTCGAAGAAAAATAAAATTCTTCAATTGCTTTATGCTTTCATGCACAGCGTTGGGATTATTTTTAAGTATGGTTTCTACCAATTGTCCCAGAGAAAGGTATTTTTCCCTATTGAAAAGGATAGAAAATTATCTTTGTTTACAGGTAGGGTTGCCATTCGTCCTCTTTTTCCCGGACACTGTCCTCTTTTTAAGGACGTCCTGGGGTATTTTTCAAATGTGTCCGAAGTTTTTAAAAGTTTACCCACGTAAAAAAAGTCGTCGAAATTACTACCCAATACTTAAAGACATTTAATTGTAGATATCTACATATTTTTATTGTTAGTAATGTATTTTTTTTCTCATAAAGGCGTTAGATTTTGGTAGCTCAAAGTATACAAATGTCTTAAGACGGTCCTGGTAACATTTCACACATTTTATCTTATATTGAATGCACTTAATTGCAAATTAAAAAGTATATTGCAAACCCCAGTATAATATAAAATTAATAACTTTTTTTGTAACTTTTAACATTACCTGTCATAATATTTTAACAAAATATCTTAATTAAATAAAAAAATTATATTTTTTTAATTTTATAGTTTTGGATAAGCATACGAGTGGCGGATTTAACAATTGGCTGAAATTAAAGTCTAGACACTAAAGTGACCGATTTTAGATAATTTATAAAATCTTGTTAAATTAAAGGAAAACGCGGCAAAAACATTTAGCCAATGGGCAGTAAAACAATAATTCCACCACTGCATAATAAAACAAACTATTTAACCCAATGCTGAAATAGTGAATAAAGAAAACAAAACCACATGTACAAGATTCAAATTTATTTATACATATTTACCTATAATATTAACGAATGTTTATAAGTAAGACAAAAATGATGTTAGTAATCTCAGTCTCCCAATAAGGTGCACCTAATAATCAAGCATCGCCTTTCAGTTATGCTCAATTAACTTCATTTTGGACATTTTCCCTTGTATAACAAACATCGATAGCATGAGAGTAAGCACACATTTATATGTGTTAAAACTTTGTATGTAAAATTTCATCATCTTGATTCTGTATACTGTATAAAAATAACTAAAATCATTGTAAAAATATTATATAATAATATATGAACAGTTTAAATGCCAGTTCTACATTAATTAATAAATAAAGTCATAGTTGAATTAATCATTTTGTTTATGACCAGTATCTTCTAAATTAAAAAGTAACAAACTGTAGAATTAATCACTCTGACATCTAAATGATCCAATATGTATTTAGGTTCCATACACTGTTCCAAATTATAAATGATCACAATTTTCTTGCTTGATATAATAGCGAATATTAAATTATTAATCTTCATAATCCTGGTCATCCACGACACATATAAATGAGAACATACCTTAAAACTCAATTTAAAAAATATGCTTCAAACATAGACATAAAGAAATGGACAGCGCATCTGACTCGTAAAAAGAGCCGTGTCAAATGAGAGAGACAGAAGATGTTTGGAAATCATATATGTTATTTTCCAAACGACTTGCATCTCTCTCTCACTTACAGAACAAATGGTACACCCATGTTACACCATTATGTTAAATACGAATGCGCTGTCTATATCTCTATGTCTATGGCTTCAAAGCAAACATAAAAATACAGCATTATTACTATTTGTTATATAATATTTAATGTAAATATTCAAGTTGATTCTTTTATAGTTATTGCATTTTTTTTTTAAGTTTTGTACACAGAAGATTTATTGAATTGACAACTTACCGAAAAGATATTGTACTGTATTTTACTTTTTAATATTAAAAAAATCAATCAACTTAAAAAATTAAATTATATGCACATTATTGCTAATAAACGGTGTCTTCCTGATTACAGTCATTCCTGATTGCAGTCATATAATTTTTCAGTTGTAGAGAAGGAGAAATTTTTCGCAAGTTGCTTGAAAGTAAAATAGTCATTTTTACCGCCTATGTGTCCTGATTGCGGTAAATTTTTAGAAAACCTTATATTTTTCGTGCATCATAAAAATATGTTAATAGAAAACATTATAAGTAATTTATATACAGGTGTTATATTTCAGAATAAAAAAAATCCATCAATACAATAGTTATTTATTTTTTAATTAAAAGTAATAATATAAGTTAGGTTGGGTTTGTTTAAGTTAGATTTTGTTAGGTTAGGTTGGGTAAAGTTATATTTGGTTAGTTTTAGTTGGGTTAGTTTAAGTTAGATTAAGTAAGGGGCGGTTAGGTTATATAAATGTAATAGACAATATTGTCTAGATTTATAAGATGCTTGAAAAATATAATGGTTTCCAAGAGTTGACCGAAATCCGGACACTGGATGGTAGAAGTGACCATTTACTTTTTTAGCAAGCTGCGACAAATTTCTTCTTTATAATTGAAAAAAGAATCAGGACAGTTTTCTTTAATGACCGCAATCAGGATATAACCCTAATAAACACTACTGATAAAAAAATAGCAGCCTGGAATATGTATGTATTTGCATTGTTTTTGCCTGGTTCTGGTTATATGACTATTTTTTATTTAGATTAAAAAATAATTAATACAAAATATATTAATCCCGCTGATGTAGCAGAATTGTGACTAAAATCTTTTCAGGGTTACACATAGATCTGTTTGAATCCTAAGCATAGTAATAAACTTTTCTTAATTTAAATAACATTAGAATAAAATAAATAATTTAGTTTAAATAAAAAAAACTTTCCACTGGATCTGTTTATTGTCCAGATATTAGCCATCTCTTGCAGGCCTATCTTTGAATTTTAAGGGCGGTTCCAATCTCAAAACAAAAAATAAGTTTAAAATTTAATTTTAAATATGATGATTATATCATTTATTCTTCATACAATTAAGCATATTTCCTGATTTCTTTAGATTTTCTCAAGTGAACTACTAGAAGAAAGAATACTATATAAACACCAGCACTAGCTAGTTCTGGAAGGCACCAAAGTCACCATCTTTGAAGCGGCCGTTTTTTGCTATTGTTCCTCTGTTCAGAATAAAGTACAAAAAATGTATTTAGCATTGATTTTCTTGATAATTTTTTTTTTAAATCACCTTATTTTTCAACAATTTTACCGGAATGACCCCTTAAATACACAAGAAAAAATAAATAATAAAATCAGTAAAAAAAACTACAAAACAATTACGAGTTTCAACATCGGAACCCCCTTTAATAGCAATACATATTTTAAAATAGTTGGGCTAATATTATAAATAAAATTCACAGAACAAAATTCTTTGCAAATTAATATCACCAACTTACAAATAATGAAAAAAGCAATGTATATGACTATATACAAATAAAATGTATATATAAAATAAATTCTATTTCAAATGCATTTATATAAATATAATACATATTTGATGAATATCATTTAAAATATATTGCCTAATATTCGGATGGACTTTTTAAATAAAAACCGAAATTACATGCACCTTATAAATATAACCTTTAATAACTGTATAAAATACTATCTATCTATCCATTTTAGCAGTATAAAATAATTAATAAATATTTAAATTATTACAACAGCATATAAATTGGTAAATATTTTATCAACTTAAATTTATAATGAATATTATGGCTGTTATACAATATTTTATTTACAAATGGTAATATAATGACGTTATTTCAGTGAGTAATTTTTATAATCATATAATATATTTAAAGGTTTTATATATCATTTACATATTATATTTTCAATTATGTATATTTATAACATATTCAAATTAATGTCTGCACTCAATATAACAAAATATATTTTATCATAAAAACATTCAATCAATTATTTTAAATTTGGCCTTTATTTTATGTACATATAAGAAATATGTATTTAAATATTTTTAATATACAATTTAATAGAACAGAATTGTTGGTACAAGCCACTTAAAATGAATTTTGAAACTTTGGCACATAATCCGCCTTTTTCACAGAATTAATAAAACGCAGACAGTTAATCTGATGGAAATTACAAAAATATCATTGTAACTCAGTAGATCAATATTTAAATAAGTCAAATATAACTTAAATCTACAATAGAAAATATAGGAAAAAGCACTGTAAAACTAATTCATATTTATCTACTGGTTTTTCGTCACATTTACTTTCAATTAATTTTCTATAAGTCAATACAATGTATACATTTCTTTACTATATACAAGACGGTACAATATAGCTTAGCTGATCAGAACTAATTGAGAAAAGAATATGTCGGTGGATGGAAAAGCATTACATATCTAATTTGATCAACTTTGACTTAACGTTGATCAACTTAGATCTTCATAAATCTAATTTATATCAACATAGATGTCTTAAAAGTGAGATCTAATTTAATACTTCCCTGGAGATTTTTAACGAGGTACATTAAAACGTACAAATTCCATATCACCTATTGAAATTATCATTAATCCTTTCCTCACGGACGACATACGTGTCGTGGCTGGCTGACATTTTTTTATTTTATTTTTATTTTTTGTTATATACGTTATTAACCAAGTTCAGATTAGCTAGGCTTTACTGTAAATATTTAATTTTATTAAATAATTTATATAAACTTTATCAAGTATTAAAGATCAATTTATAAATAAAACAAGACATATAAAACCTTTATTCGATATTCAAAACGAACATATAATATTCTTAACTACGAATGAGTATTAATTTTTATTTTTACAACCAATGAAATATAGTAAATTTATAGAAAAAACTTATACAATAATTCCTATACTTATAAATAATATTAATATTAACAATACATATTATCAGTTCTCATCCACGCAACACATCGCAACTAACTCAGCATACATTACAAAACTTAAAAGTAAATATATCTATACCTGTCAGCACACATTTATTATAAAATTCCGTTTGTTAAATATTGAAATCCGTCATAAAGTTTAGTGCTCAATGAATTCATACTACTTTCCACCATATTGTTAACAAAAACTTGTAATTGTTCTTCCGTTAAATTCCAGTGTAGCCTATTTCGAATGTTTTGACCTGTTGTTGTTCCTGACTTGAAACACAGCAACTGAGATCCAGCTACAAAATAAATTATATATGTGTAACTATTTTTACTAAGAAAATACTTAAATTTCCACTACCATAAATAAATAAAAAATTATGAGAAACTAACCTGAACGCATTATATCAACTATTGGAAGCAGTTTGTCTTGATGTTTTCTCGCCGCAACTAATCCTTGCAACATTAATATTTTAAAATAAGCAAACATATCAGAGTCAACTCCTCCCATAACTTCAACAAATTCTGGTGTTAGTTTAAACGGAGACGTTTCAAATCCAAGATTTCTTGGAGATGTTGATAAAATAAAACCAAAATCAATATGAATCAAATGTCCATCATTATTCAATAAAATATTTCCATTGTGTCTGAAATAAGTATTTATAATTTATACAATTTTCCAATAAAGAAAATAGTTGAAAATAATGACTGCTCAATTTTTCATACCTGTCTTTAACTTGTACCAAATAACATATTAGTGAATATGCAGCACAACTTTGAACAAAATTTTTCTGTGCTGTTAAAAATTTCTCTGATGTAGGCGGGCCGTATTCTTTTTGGAAATACTGTAATAAAGATAGCTGACAATGCTTTTTGATTTGATGAAGAGAAACGGTATTGACTACTGGTTCGATGAGTCCACTATCATTAGAAAGACATAAAATTCTGAAAATTAAAAGTTCATTGTATTTTTTGTATAAAACTAAAAAAATATATACACATTTACATACCTATATGGATATAACCACAAAGGCACCCGCTCCGTTTCCCAGATTTTTTGGAACATTATAAGTAATTGTGAAGCCATCAGTTCTTGCCTCAAGTCATCTCCGCACTTAACAATTACCGATAATAATTTCCAGGACGCAATGTGTCCATAAGGAGACGTCTCTTTTACGCGTCGCTCCTTTTCAGTCCAAGGTTCTTTTAAAGCTGCAGCAGAGGGATCTTCAGGATCATGAGTAAATGTTTTATTTTTACCTTCATGAAATGAATCCGATAACCTCTTACGAATTTCACAAGCAGCGATAAAAATCGGTTCTCGTGAATCAGTCGATTCCTGACTAAACTGAGATATTGTATCTCTGTCCATTGGTTTGTGTAATTGTAAATATTGCTGAGATATCTCGTCATCTTCTTGAGACCAACAGCCTTCTAAATCTATTCTATCGGCTGAATATGAGAAAGGAAATATTTGACTGGAAGGACTTGAAGAAATACTTTCTGCCGCTTGATTGATGAGATTTTCTTCTGATCGTGTATGTCTTAGAGTATTCATTATCTTTGTTGGAACTGGTGATGTATACAGATCATCTACTTCAACTACTTCCACATATATTATATATGGTGCCTTATCCTTAGAATTCAGAACTGCAGCCATTTGTGGTGGTATTCTGACTACATGATGTTGAACTGAACTATGTAACGGTAACCAAACTCTTGCTGGCAGGTTTAAATTTAAAGTACTTAACTCAGCTATTAATCGAGTTGTCTTTGCTTCTTTGGTCGGTATTGAACTCAATAATTTTCCAATACCAATTAACGCCTGCATGAATTCTAATTCCGGAGCCAAACGTGGTGCCTGTTAATATAAATATAAAATAAATAACTTTAACTAGAAAATAGATAAAAATATACATACAGAGCAAGTGCATTCTGTTTTCCATCCCTTCAAATCATTCACAACACTTTGACAAGTATCAAAACATCTACATCCATTATCAAAACCACTGCCGGAACTTAAATCTCCTAAGGTAAGTTTTGTTGTACCGTTAAGCGGCGTTCCTAACGGATTTCTAAGTAAACCGGATGCATCAGATTGTGATCTGTGATGTGTTTTCTTCAAGGCCTGAGGAATACTCAAGCTGTTAATTAGAAGTGACGTAATCGGGCCACTTTTGATAGGCGAAGTTGGTTTCTGTTTGCGTGGTCGGAGTTCATCTGATAATATCAAACTCTTCAGTTTTGTTCCATGAGATTTCTTTTTCGAAGGTAAAGTTGCATCTGAACTATAAGCTCCAAGTAACCAAGCACATTTTAAAGAAAAATCAACAGACTGCCGACATCTGAAAATTGATTTTATAAATTAATGCTATTTTTATTGACACCAAATAAAAGTATATGTCAAAACAATTAAAACTTACCGATGAACCAAATATGGATGTATTGCTTCAGCAACATCATGCATCTGTATATACATACACACTAGCTGTGGTAAATAGAAATCTACTTCATGGTCAGGAAACGAGAACATTTTGTTTGCTATATAAGTTTGTACGCCAGGCTCTTTTGATTGGAACAAATAAAGTATTGCCATAGACACGTCAAACATTTTACTTTCAAGTAATCTTAAAAGCCAATCTTTGTTTGGCTGCGACTGATTAACAGAACTAATCGTGTCACTCGTTTGTTTTTCTATTCCACAACACAAGGAGAGAGAAGGCTTTGTTTGAGGTAACGGATGAGAAAACGCTTTGTTTGTTTGTTCTGTAATATCACTTTCACTGCATTCGTCATTTGGACATAACATTCCAGAGTCGAGACTCTCGTGACTTCGAGTGACTGTCGCAGACGGAGACAGCAGATCTACACTAGATTCTCGGGTTCCGCCTTCCGAATTACACAGTATGCCGGAGTCATCAGAACCCAAATTAGTTGGTTCGCTTCGAGCTGCTTTAGGTGACGGTGAACTCGTTGTTGTACTGACAGGTAAAACATATGTCTGTGGTTCGCATTCAGGGCTAGGTGTGATATCTACTTCAGGTATCCTTTGTAAAGCTGAATCAAGACTACGATTTCGATGATGCATGTTTAAATGTGTACTAGGTACTGTTGTAACTTGTGTTACTGGAGGTAATAAAATTCCCATTGACCTATAATAATTAAATATTTGTTTACCTTATTTATTTCATATATACCATTAATTACAATTTGTTAATATTAATAATTATATATTTTACAAATAAACTATACTATAAAAAATGTCAATGAACTTATATTTTTTTTATAAATGAAAATATGCTATCATCTATAAATGTTATTTAAAAAATAAAAAGAAATGATTAAGAATATAGCACATTATCTCTGTACAATATCCTAAAAATTATAAATTTGTACATACATTAACTGATAACAGAAATGATTGATAAGTCATGTAGGGAATTTCCTACTTGACACAATTTTATCAAACTAAATTCTACATCCTGATATATTGCAATATTTTACTTTGCAGAACAAATAGGATTTAAAGAAAATATAAATAGCACAAATACAATAAATGTGCAAACTAACAACATAATGTGGTATAAATCATTAAATATGACAACACTGCTGTAATTAATATGTTTCTGATAACAAGTATCAACAATATTTGGAATTTGATCAATGAGAGTATGTAAATTCTAGAAATCAAAAACATTAATGTATTTGTGAAACATTATCATATTTATTTAAATCCAAGAAATGTATGAATAATTAAATTATTTTGTTATCATAAATTACCAAAATTTTCAACATTCATTATTGTGTATAAAAAATATCCATTGCATTTTCAGGTTTTTCAGTATCTAAAAATCAGTTTTGCTTGATTATTTATCTATACTTGATAAAGAATAATTAATAAATAATAAAAAAAAATGAAAATTATCAAAATGACATTAAAAAAAACTATTGATTTGGGTAATACCTTTCAATTTTCACAAGCTATAAAAAATATTTATTTATTAGACAAAATCAGATTAAGAGAGACATTTACTAAAGGTACATACAAAAAAATAATTATTATAAGTACATTATTGTCACCAGTTTGAAAAACCTACATTTAAAATTTCTGTACCGCTTCGATGTGATTAATACAATATTTAATATATGCAAAATTTAACCAATCTTGATTTGTTTTCAATATATCAGGCAAATTATGCTGGAGTACATATTAAAAAAAATATAACTAACGAAAAATCGATTTTTCTAGAGTAAAATACCCCCCAAATCAGAATACTCACCCTTTCCTTACAAACAATACTCCTCATTTGATCAAATCTGTTTTTTATATACTTAGATCCCCATGCTGAAAAATTTACCTGGGATACCCGCTATATAGGTAAAACCTACCTTAAGGGAATATTCTAATCTATGAATGTGTTTAAGAAGCCGTTTTTGGGTTTAACCAAATTAAATGATAAAAAATTAAATTATCAATTTTGGATGATATTTTTTCATTTTCCTGTGGTTCTAATCCCTAGTAAAAAATAAAACAAAAAATTACCTAAAATCTAAGCTGAGATTCCGTTGATGATTTCCAAGTCTTGTTTTGGAATTAAGAATTTGTGAACAGTGATTAGATCTCCCGTGAACAGAAGGCATGATTTTTGTAGAAACAAGCTTCTCATGACTTCGATTCAACAGATTGCAATGATTTCCAGTTTCGCTGGTATCAGCAGTCTGTACCATTCTTTGGGATGGAAATATCACATGAGACACTATCTCGCTCATGTCCACAAAGTTAATATAATAATATTCACATAATTATCTGAAATAGATAAAATAAATTTATTATATTATTTTTATGTACATTGATGAAATTTTTTATTCCTTTTTTTAATATAATAGTCAATATAAAATTAAAAGCAACTCAAATTTGTAAAAATTAAGTATGTACCTATAAACTCTCACTTTAGTCCCCTGTTAAGTGAAAATGAAAAATTATTGTTACTTGTTACTTACTGAAAGTAGTGAATATATATAACATAAATTAATTTAACAATGACCCAAATTTTAACTAAACTTCAATGAGAGCAAAAGTAAAGTGTAAAAACAATATAAATAATAACAGAGTAAATAATAAATCTATACTAAATTATATTATTATTTCAGAAACAATTAAATTTTTCTAAATGCATTTCTAGATAATACATTGACCTGTTACTTATAAAGTAGATAAATCTTAAAAAATAAATACATATATACATTATGCATAACAAAAATAATATCTGGGTTACTGAATATTTAATAATTCATTATAATAACTGAGTATATTAATCAAAACCATATTTTTTTAATATAAATAATAACAAAATAAAGATTTATCAATTAGCAAAATAATTAAAATATTATATTAAAAATGAATATTTATATGGTATACAAATAAAGTTTCTATTTTGAAGTAGACAAATCAGTACTCTCATTATTGTTTAATGAATGTAATGTTACACTTGCATTTAATAGAAAGTTGTTTTACCAAGTTGTTATTTAAAGTAATTCATTGAATACATATATGTACATATCAAAAACATGATACTTTTCAAATATCACTTAAACTAATTTAATAACTGTTTTTTAACTTATTTATTTATTAATACAAATTAAAGAATATAATTTGATATAAAATATAATCACTTTAAAAATATAATCAAATATAAATATAGAATTTAACAATAGGGGTATTTTATACATTACAGAATAACACAAAATTGATTCTAAATATTTATTACAAGACATACGGGCTATGATTATTAATATATTTTAGAATAGGCACCCATTTAATTGGAGCTTGTCATAAGAATACACACATTTCAAGGTAAGGGGTGCCAAATTTATCAATGTTTATGTACTGTTATGTATATCTTAATTTCTAGCAATTCTCTATTTATTATTAAAAATTACAACTTAAAAACTTACTTTGTTTACTCCAACTTCTTACTTTCCAAAGAATTTCAAGTCAAATCAAAAATTAATTAGAAATTATATCCACCAAAATAAACTCCGTAAATAGGGTGTGCCATTATGTCCATAGAAAATGTTTAACAATAATCAAAAACTCGCGCAAAAGATAGTTTGAAATATTGAAAACACTTAAGGATAATCAAAAATATAAAAATTATTTTCTTCTATACGTGAAAACGACAAACTTTCTACCTTACGGCCAACATAATTGATTTCAACAATCTGTCAATTTCACATTCCAGAGAACTGAGTAATTTTAATAACTTCAAATACAGTTCACTGTTGATTAATATATGTTAGGTAAAAAACATTAATAATTTAAAAACTAATATACATTACAATTACGATAAATATATTTATATACAAGTTTTATCAAAATCACTACTGAAGAATCAAGTCCATCTACTAATTAATGCCAACACTACTGAAGTTTGTTCCATAAATATAGTAATAAGTTAACCAACATAAAATATAAAAAAAATGTTTGAATACAAAATATTTGTACTTTTAATAAATGAAATTATAAATATACATATATTGTTATAAAGAATAAAGAACATAATTATTATTATATAATTTTCTTCTTATAATATTATGAACGATTTAAAAAATATGTATATGTAATATAAAAATTTATGTTTATGTATAACCTGAAGATAGTTTCAAAACAGTTTTGGCGGGTCTTTGTGACTTATTGTACATTTTTGTCATTATTATTACAAACAATATTAAAATTAAAATTGTATTATTCAATAAAAAATACTAAAGTGTGTATATTTTTAATTTAAATACGGTTTAATTATATCTCAAAATGAGATGCACGATACCAGAAATAACTTGGCATAATAGAGATCCAGTATTAAGTGTAGATGTTCAACCAAAAGTCGATGATTATAAAAGATTAGCTACCTGCGGAACTGACTCTCATGTCTTGGTAAATTTATTAATGATTTTTATTTATATAATTGCTAAATTTATTTTATATTTAATTTTAGATATGGTATATTCAAATAAACGAAAACCATTCTGTTGCTGTAGAAATTGCATGCGATCTATCTCGACATCAAAAAGCTGTAAATGTAGTGCGTTGGTCTCCGTCTGGCGAATACCTTGCATCCGGAGATGATGAATCTAATATTATACTTTGGAATCGTAAAACTGAAAATGATTATGCCCAGTTTGATGCAGAATCTGAAGATAATAAAGAGACGTGGCTTGTTTTTAAAATTTTAAGAGGTCATATGGATGATATTTATGATATATCGTGGTCTCCAGATTCTACACAGCTTTTGTCAGGATCAGTTGATAATACTGCTATGTTTTGGAATATACACAAGGGAACTAAACATATTTTACAAGCTGACCATAAAGGTTTTGTTCAAGGTGTTGCTTGGGATCCCTTAAATCAATATTGTGCTACATTAAATAGTGATAGGTAAAATGCATTTATTTAGTTAATAATAACTAATAATTATTATTTAGTTAATAATAACTGCCCACCCACAATTTCACCCGTGTTGTATTTATTTTATAAACATTTATATAACTTATAAAACTTAATATCATTTGCACTGTTAGTCTGAACAACTACATGGTATTTATAAAAATGATTTTTTACAGAGTGTGTCGTGTATTTGATATTAGTTTAAAAAAATTAGTATCACGCAGCAGTAAAGGCAAACTCCCAGTTTCAAGTTCAAGTCCATTATTTGGTCAAACTCTACAATTGTACCATGATGGTACTCTTAAATCATTTTTTCGCAGATTAACATTTTCTCCTGATGGTTCGTTACTTATTACACCATCAGGTTGTGTTGAGATTGAGCAAAATAATAAAGCAATTCACGGAGCTTACGTTTACATTAGGCATTCATTTCAACAGTAAGAATTTTGTATTTATGCTCTAAATTTAAAGTTTTATTTAGAGATAATATTATATTTATTAAATTCGATATTACAGGCCCGTTATGATGTTGCCATCTCTTGACCAGTTCACAGTAGCTGTAAGATGTTGTCCAAAATTATTTGAACTTCGTGAAGATGGTCCTTTGCCATTAATTCCACTCTCTTACCGCATGGTGATTGCTGTAGCAACTCGAACGTCTGTGATATTATATGATACTCAACAAGCTAATCCGTTTGCAACTATCGCCAGTATACACTATACTAGTTTAACAGATATAAGTTGGTCTTCTGATGGTCTTCTTTTAGCTGTATCATCTACAGATGGTTACTGTTCTCTTATAACTTTTCTCGAAGAAGAGTTAGGAACTGTATATGTACCAAAAGATATTTCAAAATCAGTAAATAATATAGAATGTAATGAAAATATAAAAAGTAATATCAAAGTTATGCAAAGTAAAGAGATTAAAAAAAATAAAATAAGTAATGTAATTAGTATTGATAAAAAAAATATTGGTATTGATGAAATTGCCCAGGATTCTTGGCCAATTGAAAAAATGGAAGTTGATCAGAAAACAGAAACTAAAGTTTTACCTGAATGTAAAGAATTGGTAGATACTGATGAAGCTACTGAAGATTTCAAATTAATTTATGAAGAAAGTTTATTGGAGGTAAAAGATTCTTTGCAGACAAATACAAATGAAGTTTCTAAAAAAGACAATGAAAGTGTTCAAAACAATTCAGAAGTTAAAGATTCATTATGCTCTAAACAAGATGAAATCGTAAATAAAGATGTTAAAGAAATTCAAAATAACGATACTGATAATTCTACTGTATCAGATGTAACATTAAAAAATAACATACCACTAACTCATACTCCAAAAACACCAAGACGGGTAGGTTTTATAACATTATCAAGTCCAAAAGGTAAAAAGAAACTCCTGTAAGTATTGTAAAATTAAGATGTAGCAAGTAATTATTTGCAAAAAATATTTTGTTATAATTGATATTTATGTCCTGTATGGTCTTACTACAGGGGTACGTTGAGGAAGTTCAGCCCAGGCATTTATATAAAAAATTGACCATATTTTTGTATGCTAAAGATCAACCTTTAATGGTTTTTATTGAGTAATTAGCTCTTCACAATTTATTTGAATAGACAATCAGTTCTATGTGTGGGATTATAGGTGAATAAAAAGTATACACTCAAATCTCTAAACAACGACCATCTTATTAACGTACGCTCCAAGAAACGACTGGCCAATCGCTCTGTAACGATCTTCCCCTATCCCTACCACAATACTACCGTGACTGCTATATTTCTGCACGAAATTTAAATTTACCAATTAGCGTTAAAGCCAGCACCGGTGGTGGGTGCCCCTCTAACTGACGTTGTTATGAGATTTTGAATTACTGATGCCTACGTTGTTCGGAGCGATGAGTGTACATCTTAAAATATTAACTGGGAAATAAAAAAAATGTTTTTTTTTATAATTATTTATGAGGAAATTATATGCCACAACTTAGCTTACTTTTTTTATTCATTAAATATTAAAAAGTTAAGAAAAAATTTGAATTTTATTGAAACATGATTACATCCAATATTTTATAAAAACTTATATTATGAAAATATTTGTTGATATATAATAGTATAAGTACAACTTTTGTTAAATTTAATATTATTTTTTAATATACTGAGTACTGTAAATTTGTAAATATTTACTTATATTTTTTGAAACTTAATATAAAAATATACAAATTCTTATAATTTCATTCATTACTTATCATCCCTTTTAAAATTAATTTAACAATTATTTCAGTCTTATTTATTACATTAAATCCCATGTATTAATTGTCATTGACATTATCCATTATTTGCAGATTGAATTTCAGATATTTACAAACACATTTTTGCATCCATATAAAAAAATTTAAGACGTCCTATCATTAAATAAATAGCAAGCAAAACATTTTTATTTTAAGTTTTCTTACGAACAACATAGCACACAGTTTGTCTGCTATAAATTTAATCAAAACAATTTATATTTTTATGTTTCCCCTGATTATTAAAAATTCCACTCTTCTAGAGCTACCATTGTTAATTAAGTTAAATTACTATTTTATATAAATATAATAAACCTGGAATTTGCAAACATACAGTAGGTATAAACATTCTATTATTTAAGTCAGCCTTGTAGTTTATAAATTACATATTTTTAACTCAATAAAATAAAATTGTCGTTCTCTAATATCTTTAGATAAAAATCACATCAATTAACATTAATAAAACAGTATATTGTGATGAATCATGTAAAAACATTTTTTAGAAATTAGTATTTACATTCAAAGACATACAAATCTATAACAAAAATTTAATGTTTTTCAAAATATTTCTTCTTTTCAACAGGATTCGGAATTATCTGAAAAAAATATAAAATTATAGATATCATAAGCTCATGAATTGACTTTTTGTAATATAAAGTATTCTAAAAAGACTTGTAATTACTGTCAAAATTTATCTATTTAACCCTTTGAGTCCTGATTTTTTAAAATAGACGCTAGGAAATAACTTATAAATAGGTGGTTCCAGTGCGAAGCTACTAGGACTCAAAGGGTTAAAACATGCGTGACTAATTGAATGCTGAAGTATTAAATACGCAGTATATATATAAAAAAAATAACATACAGTATCTTGACCAGGCTTCCATCCAGCTGGACATACTTCTCCATGATTATCTGTATATTGGAATGCTTGTACAAGTCTCAAAGTTTCATCAACTGAACGGCCAACTGGCAAATCATTCATTGTAATTTGTCGTAAAATACCACGATTATCAATAATGAACAATCCTCTAAAAATATTAAAAATTGCATTGTTATTTAAAGAAGTATTAGAATGATTTCATTTTTTAAATACCTCAAAGTGTGTCCAAGATCATCTAAATATACTCCATAATCTTTTGAAATTTTATGACTTAAGTCAGATAAAAGAGGTATGTTAACTCGACCTAAACCGCCTTCTTTGCGTGGTGTATTCATCCATGCTAAATGAGTGAAATGAGAATCCACTGAACAAGCTATTACTTCTGTATTCAATTTTTTGAATTCTTCAATACGATCAGAAAATGCCAAAATTTCGGTAGGACAAACAAAAGTACTAGAAGTTAAATAATATCATAAATATCCAAATTTCTATATATTATATTGTCAAGATATTTAAAAATGCACTTACAAATCTAAAGGATAGAAGAAAAACACTAGATACTTTCCACGATAATCAGATAACTTTAACTGGGTAAATTCTCCGTTTATTACAGCGGTAGCTTCCCAATTTGGAGCAGGTTTAGAAACTATACATAAATAATCATTAATTAATTCTCTTGATTTGTTTCAATATTATATAAAACACTTACTAACTGCTTTTGTCCATTGCAATTTGTGATCGGTTTTTTCTGGATCTGTTCCTTGAGGATAAACAGAACCACCGGCGTATGAGTAACAAGAATCATCTTCAAGGGTAGATGACTCTCTTATTACAGATAAAAATAAAGCAAATAGTACAATATATTTTGAATAATATATCATTTTTATGATAACCTTTAAATGTTTTGCCGATTACGCTGCCACACATGAGCTTTTCCTCCTCTTGACATACACTCAGCAATCTGCTATACGACGGCATCGGTAATTCAAAAATTCCACTACACGACGCGGCTAGAGGGGCACCCACCACCGCGCCAACTTTAACGTTGATTGGTGAATTTAAACGCGCAGAAATATAGCAGTCACGGTGGTATTATGGTGGGGATCGGGGAAGGACGTGATTAGAACTGTCGGCGCATTGTGTAACGGAGCGGTCGTGTAGTGGATAGTCGTATAGCAGAGTGCTGAGTGTATGTACTGAATTAAGTGCGCATGCGCCATTAATTTTGACGTAAACATTGACCTTCCTCCCTCCACGCCCTTCACCTAGCTCTGTTGTGTTTATTATTATTGGTCATATGGTATAATGTGGTGTTATTATTAAATGCATACAAAGAAATGTTTTACCTTCAAATTTATAAATCGTTATAATTAATTAGAGTAAAATGGCCAACGATAGAAAAGTATTAAGTATAAAATATAATCAAGACCAAGGTAAAGGTAAGTTTATTTAATATAAAGATATTTTAACTAATTTACTTTATAGGGTGTTTTACATGCTGTATGGAAAGTGGAGTTCGTATTTATAACGTTGATCCTCTTGTGGAAAAAGCACATTACGGTAAAGTGCAATTTACGTTTTAAAGTATAAATAGTTCTTAATATAAATATAATTTCAGATGTAGAATTAATGGGAAGTATTTCACAATGTGAGATGTTATATCGAACAAATGTATTAGCAGTCGTGTCTGGTGGATCTAAACCAAAATTTGCAGATAATACAGTGTTATTTTTCAATGATATAACAAAAAAATTCTTCCTCGAATTAACATTTTCAACTCCAGTAAGAGCTGTAAAACTTCGTAAAGACAAGTAAATGAATTGTATAATTATAATGCAAACAACATTTTTTCATCAATATTAATTTTTACAGATTAGTAGTAGCACTACAAAATCAAATCCATGTATATACTTTTCCCAGTCCTGTTAATCGACTGTTGTCATTAGATACTAGAGATAATATAAAAGGATTATGTGAATTAAGTCCTTTAGCATCTGCGGAAAGACAATTACTTGTATTCCCAGGACACAAGATTGGAAGTGTACAATTAGTTGTGAGTAAAGAAAACTATACTAATTAGTATATTTTATAATGTATATTTTTATTCTTTTATTTAAAGGATTTATCAAGTACAGAAATAGGTGTATCAAGTGCCCCTGTTTCAATAAATGCTCATCAGGGTGAATTGGCATGTTTAGCACTTAATCAACAAGGTACACTAATTGCTACAGCTTCAGTGAAAGGAACGTTGATCCGTATTTGGGATTCAGTACGTAAAGTCCAGCTAATTGAACTTCGTAGGGGGTCTGATCCTGCAATGCTTTATTGGTTAGAATATTTATAATTTAAAAACTTTAAAAAGAATAATTTATATCTCATTAATTAAATTTTAATTAATATGAAATATTTTTCTAGTATCAACTTTAGTCAAGATTCTGAATTTCTTTGTTGTTCTGGTGATAAAGGCACGATACATATTTTTGCATTAAAAAATACAAATTTAAATCGTCGTTCTACGTAAGTATTAGATATATAATTATAAAAGTATTGCTAAATAATATTAAGTATGATACCTAAATAATATTTTATAGGTTTTCAAAAATGGGATTCCTTGGTAATTATGGAGAATCTCAGTGGGCTTTAGCTAATTTTACCGTTCCCCCAGAATGTGCTTGTATCTGTGGATTCGGTTCACGAAATTCAGTTATAGGTAATAAAAAAATTGTGTTTCATAATTCATATATAATATTATTAAATATATTAACAGGCAGTTTTAATTTTTTGTATTTTAAATATTTATTTTAGCAATTTGCTTGGATGGAACATTTCATAAATATGTATTTAATGCCGATGGGAATTGTAACAGAGAATCATTTGATGTTTATTTAGATGTCTGTGATGATGAAGAATATTTAAATTAATATTAAGACAAACTTTTATAATATATATTTGTTATATAGATGTATAATAATGCAATACATACTTTAAAATATCATGATTTATTTATAATTATTCTTTTTTAACTTTTCTAAACTAAATTCAGGTACTTTTGCTGAAAACTTACATAACTAAAAAAAGGCTACTACTTATTAAAAAATAGTTTACTTTTATTGTAAATTGATTTAATCGAACTGAATAAATTTTAAAAAAAATCTTATCGATAATTATTCATGAAAAAACTACCCCAGGAAAAAAATTTAGATCTGATGTGATCATATTAGATCTTGATTGATTTGCATTTTGAGACATTTAATTTTCACAAAGTATTAATTAATAAGTATATCAAGTCCAGAGGGATGCAGAGAGATTTACCCCCAAATCAAATAAAATTTCCCCTTTGCCAAAATATGATAATTTTAATGTTTCAACATAAATTATATATTTACATATTACATTTTTCTTGTAGATTAATTAACTGCTTGTGAAAGTAGCTATGAAATTTCGAGTGATATAAATGTATACAATAGTACATACATAATAATAATAATAATGTAGCAAAAATGTCCTTCCCCCTCCCCCACATAAGTAACCCCCCTTTGGATTTTTTATCCCCACCCTCCTGGAATTAATACTCGGGATTCAATACTATAATAAGAATTAATAAAACAAATTTGGCACGATTATTAATAAATTCATTAATAATTTAAAATAGGTACTCATTCTAAAATTAGATATATATTATTTGAAAATATATATCCATGTATATTTATATACACTATAGTTCTGATTAAAGGTCGAGGTGTACTTCATTTCATCGCAACAATATAAAATATTTTGTACCAAATAGTACCTATATATTCATATGTGCACAGATTACAAATGTAATATTAATTATAATTAATAATAATTGGATTTGTTGATCAATAATAAATTTCTATACACACACAAGGTGGTTTGTAGTGAGTAAACATAGGTCATCCCCATAGTTACATTTCGTACACACAATATAGAATGTTCGTAACATTAAATAGATTGATGTAAGTTGTTAAAATGTTGGTGAAAGAGTTCATTGTTTTAATTGTTGTACTGTTTGTCAAGGATTCTCAAGAGCAAACAACACAAAATTTAAATGTGTGTAAGTAATTGAAGTTATATTATTACTTTATTCAGTGGTGCATAGAAGCATTAGTAGACCCATAGTATATATATACTATTTTAATTACAAATATTAATACTAAAAATCAATACTGATTTTTATCAATTTTTTTATAAATTTAATCTTCTTAATTAATTGCCCAGTGCGTACATTGTTAGTATCTAGTCAGTAACCGTAGTTCAATGCCGTAGTGAAAATTTTATACTCCATGAGGCATTATTTTGTGCCCTTACTAAATTACTGAACTGGTATTTGTTGCAGTTCAAGTTTATATATGTAAATGAAAAGACAAACAGCACGGCATTTGTTTCTAAAATAAAATAAAAATGTACCTACCTTATATTTTAATACACGATACATAAAAAGTATATCATTAATAAAATTAATTTAATTACAAATTTTATTTCTTTATTTGTACATGTACCTATCAGTATTCGTCAATGAAGAAGCTAATGATGTGGCTGAAAAAGCGTTTTCAACAACTCTTTTATATGTATCCAAAACAGCGGAACTTGGAGTCAAAGTGGATGTACAAAGAGTTTTAGGAAACAGGACAGATGCTAAAGGATTGCTAGAATCACGTATGTAACTTTATAACTGTACGATGTTAAATATTTATTATTTATATTTATTTTGTTCTTACAAACAGTATGTAAGACATACACTACTTTACTTGATGAAAGAAGACCTCCCCATGTTGTAATTGATTATACAATGACAGGAATGGCTTCAGAAACAGTCAAATCATTCACAGCAGCATTATCAATACCCACCGTATCCGCATCCTATGGTCAAGAAGGTGATTTACGACAATGGCGAAACTTAAACGAGGACCAAAAAAAATTTTTAGTACAAATTATGCCACCAGCTGACCTTATTCCTGAAGCAATTAGAAGTATTGTACTGCAACAGAATATTGCAAATGCTGCTATTTTATATGACGACACTTTTAGTAAGTTTGTTAATATAATATATAATTACTTGATTTCTTTTTAATAATTTTTTTTTATTATCATTACAGTAATGGATCATAAATTCAAATCATTATTACAAAATATTCCAACTCGACATGTTATAACACCAATAGATGAAGTAACTAAAATCAAACAGCAATTAACGAACTTAAGGAATTTAGACATAGTTAACTTTTTTATATTAGGAACGCTAGAGTCAGTAAAAAATGTTTTGGATAGTGCAAATTCAGTTAAATATTTCGGTCGTAAATATTCTTGGCACGCACTGACACAAAACAAAGGAGAATTAAAATGTAACTGTAAAAATGCTACAATTTTATATGTGAAACCAACTCCGGATGCTCAGAGTCAAGATCGACTGGGAAATATAAAGACAGCGTTTCAGTTAAATGCTCAGCCAGAAATTGCAGCAGCATTTTATTTTGACCTCTCTTTAAGAACTTTCATTGCTATTAAGTATGTTAAAACAATAATATTTCATTATTCATATTACAGTTATACTCACCGACTCACTGCAATACTCATAAATTGAGTATTTCATCAGTAACCGGATATCTTTATTGAATATCCAGTTACACATAGGGTTGCATGCATTTGTATATTTCTTTTGTATCAAATGAATTTTTGCATTAAGCGAAGGATAATCGACTTTCTTCATCCAAAATTTATACACACATTATTAATTTTTGTTTTTACTGTATATTGCATATCTAGTTTCTTATTTCAGAAACATGATAACAGAAGGAGCGTGGCCAAAAAATTTGAGTTATATTTCATGTGATGATTTTGATGGAAAAAATTCTCCACTAAGATACGGATTAGATTTACGAAAATATATGAAAAAAGTTTGTATATATATTTAATATATTAATGTATATCTTAGAAAATTGAACATTTTTTTTATATGAAATAAATAATTTTACACCAGGATCCAAATGAAATACCAACATATGGTCAAATTAATGTGACTACAAACGGACAAAGTTTAATGGAATTTACTATGCAATTAACAGCTGTTGGAGTCCGTGATGGAGCTTCTGATAAATCTGTTCTATTAGGTTCATGGAAAGCAGGGTTGAATAATAATATTAAATTACTTGAAGGAGTTTCTATTGGTAATTTTACAGCGAATGTTGTTTATCGCGTAGTTACAGTTGTGGTAATTATGTTATCTTCTTGTTTTTAAAATAATATAAAATAAACCCAGCTTTTATGTTATGTTATATGTATTTTAAATATTTATTCCCCACATAGGAAGATATAATTTAATAAAAAAATGTTTTTTTGTGTATAAATGACAGTATACGTTAACAAAATTGTATAATTCCCACATTATACTTTATAAAATGAAATTTTTTAACGGATATTTATGGTTTAGTCAGTTAAGGATTATTTATTTTTTAGCAAAAACCATTTGTAATAGAAGATAAAACTGCTCCAAGAGGATATAATGGTTACTGTATCGATTTGATGGATGAAATTGCATCAATTTTAAAATTTGATTATGAAATTGTACCTGTCTCAGATGGAAAGTTTGGTACAATGGATGAAAAAGGAGTGTGGAATGGAATTGTACGAGAACTAATTGAAAAACGAGCAGATATAGGCTTAGGTTCCATGTCAGTTATGGCAGAACGTGAGAATGTAATCGATTTTACTGTACCTTACTACGATTTAGTTGGTGTAACAATTATGATGAAAAAACCAAAAACACCAACATCATTGTTCAAATTTCTCACAGTACTAGAAAATGACGTGTGGCTTTGTATTTTGGCAGCATATTTTTTTACAAGGTAAATACCACATTCGCAACAAAATAATTATTATTTGTTTCTATTATTATTATTCTTGGAAATTTGAAAATTATTTGGTTGATATATTTTTTAGTTTTCTCATGTGGGTATTTGATCGCTGGAGCCCATACAGTTATCAAAATAATCGTGACAAGTATAAAGACGATGAAGAAAAACGAGAATTCAGTCTAAAAGAATGTTTGTGGTTTTGTATGACTTCACTGACTCCACAAGGTGGTGGAGAAGCACCTAAAAATTTATCTGGTCGATTAGTAGCTGCTACATGGTGGTTATTTGGTTTTATAATAATTGCTTCGTACACAGCTAACTTAGCTGCATTTTTAACTGTATCTCGATTAGATACTACTGTGGAATCTTTAGAAGATTTATCAAAACAATACAAAATTCAATATGCACCGCTGAACGGATCATCAGCTATGACTTATTTTCAAAGAATGGCAGATATCGAAGGAAAATTTTATGAGTAAGCATATATTTATTTTGAAGATTTATTAATCTAATTAAAAAATATTCTAAATTTTAGAATTTGGAAAGACATGAGTTTGAACGATAGTTTAACAGAAATTGAGCGAGCTAAACTAGCAGTGTGGGATTATCCTGTAAGTGATAAGTTTACCAAAATGTGGCAAGCCATGAAAGAAGCAGGTTTACCAGCAAGCTTAGAAGAAGCCGTAGAACGTGTGCGGGCATCTCGATCATCAAACGAAGGGTTCGCTTTCTTAGGAGATGCAACGGATATCCGCTATCTTGTACTTACTAATTGTGATTTACAAATGGTGGGAGAGGAGTTTTCTAGAAAACCTTATGCTATTGCTGTACAACAAGGTTCACCTTTAAAAGATCAATTCAATACTGCGTAAGTAAAAAGACAATATTTATCATTATTTTTATTATAGTTACAAATTTTTTTATTACTTTAGAATTTTAAATCTTCTAAATAAGAGACAACTGGAAAAATTGAAAGAAAAATGGTGGGGAAATAATAAAGATGTTGGTGTATGTGAAAAGGAAGACGATCAGTCTGATGGAATAAGTATTCAAAACATCGGTGGAGTTTTTATAGTAATATTTGTTGGGATTGGATTAGCATGTATTACACTAGGTTTTGAATATTGGTGGTATAAGTATAGAAATGTGACAAGAATAAATGACACAAATGCAGACATGCCGCATATCAAATCACACAATAGATCAAAGTCTATAGATCCTTCACAAATGGCTTTTAGAAAAAAGAGTTCTTGGAATCCAATACCAAGTTTTAAATTCAAATTTTAAATTAAAAAGCAATGATTTTTCAGAGCTTTTAAAAAAATGGTGTATCAATTGGTTTTGAAAAACACCTAAATTTTTACATTATGACTATATTTAATGTCACTAATGTTTTCATATCAATACGATATATTATAATTATATCAGCATTGATTTTTAAATATGTATTTGAAATGTGTCTAACGCTAGTCTTGATGGTATTTTACCTAAATTAGTAATTAATATCGGTGTGTTCTTCATATATAGTTTTAAAGATATTCAATATGAAAATTATATTTACTTATAAAATATAAATACATTAATACTAGATAACTTAAATAACGCACAATAATCATTAGTTTACAATAAATATCTTAGATTCTAAAGTTCAGTGGTTTGTGGTTTCTTTGGAATGTAAAAACTTGGTAGTGTTTGATACACATTTTGAGGTCGGTTATTTTCAATCATTTGACAGGGATGTATATCACTATCACTGGTAACTACGTTCTCATCTAAAGAATCCCGTTCTGATGTTTGACTAAAAAAAGTTAACAAATTATATTATTACTTAGAGAATTGCAAATTTTATAAATTAAAAGCACAACAATAATACTTATATATTTTTTAAGAATAAATATGAAAATATATATTTTTCTTAACTATTTGTAAAATATAATATATATTATACTAAAACTATTTATTATTACAAATAACTGTTTGATTATGTCGATTAAAATGTTTAAAATACACTAGTGTTGAAATGATTAAAATTGTTTAAAATATTTAAACCAAATTATTCAAACCTGAATTCATCGGGATCATTATGTTTGCACCATTCATTTTCGTATGCACGGAGCCATATCGGATTGCTTCCTTCAACACTATGTTTATTTGTATTTGGAACTCTGCCTCCTAATCCTCTTATATCTAAATCTGAAGCACCTGAAAACAATACATTATTTTTTATATTTATTGAAATTCATAAAAAAATATTTCATACCATAAGTTGTAGCATTTGCAGCTTTTAACTTTCGTTGGTAAGATTGCCGTTGCGTAAAACACAATGCTAAACAAACCAATAAGAGCAGACCTAAGAACAACGTTGCAGATGCTAACCAAACAGTAGTTTTTGCTTCTAATGGTACAAGCGCTTGAACTACTCCTGCTGGTTGTGTATCTAATACATTATATTCCTGAAATAAATATTATTATATAATTTATTTTTTTACTATGTATATATTTTTCTTCTTACTTTAAATAAAGTATCAAGTTTTTCTATATTTTGATCCACTATTCGTAAAACATCAGCTACATCCATGACAGAATGATCTTGTCGATTTACAAGATGTAAATATAAATCTGTACGTGTTTTATCAACGGAGCCATCATGATTAGCGTGAACTTTTATTTCATCTATATTAACGATTGCATTGGTTACATTTTCTAAAACCCTGTTGAAAATAAAAGTAAACAGTAAATATCATATTTTCTATATATTTCATAAATAAAAACCTACATTTTAAAAGAGTCTATTCGAAACCGTAACTCTGGTAAATGTTGCCTTAAAACAAAACGTACTCGTTGATCTTTTCTAAGTAAATATATGAAAACTTTTGCAGTATCTTGTAATCCAGTTGTATCATTAACTAAAACCTATAAATATTATATACTGAGTATGATGCAACATTAACATATACTACATATGAATTATTTATACCGTAAAATCAAAATATCCTTTCATTCCTTGTTGAGGATCAAAATTTAATTGCACAGCACCCGTTTTTCGATCTACTAAAAATGGAACTTTCTGTAAATGATCTAGTCCTTCTGAAAGACTCATTCTAATATCACCGATTAAGTAATAAGACAAAACTGCATTGAAACCTGCGTCAGTGTCAGTTGCCTATAAAATATATCATATTATTATTATTCAATATATATTTATATTGCAGTATCCCTTACTTTAATATGCATGAATTGTGATCCAAAGTCAGATTCAGTGGTAACTCCCCCAGTAAATATTTTACTTATGAACACTGGGGCATTATCGTTTACATCATCGACAAATACAAATACTTTTAATAATGTATCATCAGATTCATCAAAGAAACTTTGATTTGCCGGAGCAGTAGCACAGTTTTCTGTAGCTTTAATAAGCAATAGATGATAGTCTTTTTTTTCTCTGTCTAATGATTCTTTTACCTGTAACAAAATATTTTAAATAATCAAGTTTAGTATACATTTTTGGTATTCCGTACTGAAATTAAACAAAAATAACCCTTATGAAATCAACTGTACTGTTTGATCTAGAAAGCTGAGATTTAGCATAATTATAGTAAATAGTAGATCAATAATAATTATAAAATATGTATGCAAAATTTGTTTATAAAATATGTTACATCACTGTGATCAGTGATGTTTAGTGTTTACTGGTGATTATATCTTCGGAAGTGTAACAAATTTATAACTTACAGTTAACTCATGTATTAAAGGATCTAACTGGAAAAGATTATGTTCGTTTCCGCCAACAATATAGTAGCAAACTGGTAATGGAACTTGTTCTATGAAATCCAACTCATCTCTATCCACAGTATCAGGTAACTGACGTCTTTCACGACCTGGAGATTCATTTTCTAAAAAAATACATAATGATAATAATAAACATGTCATTAAATTTTGAAATAATTCCTTATGTGTATGCACAGATAAGTACCTGTAAAATTGAAATATACTTCATTTATAGGAAATTGAGGTTGATAGTCATTAACATTACTGATATATATTGTTAAATCTAAATCAGAACTTAGAGCTGTTGGTACACCTAAGTCATAAGCTTCAATACGAATCTGAAATTTTAAATATTATACAATGTTACATAATTATTTATAAATTATTTCATGTCTTACATCATATATTTTTTGAACATCTCGATTCAATGGTTTTGCCAGTTGTAAAATACCCGAAACTGGGTCAATTGTAAACGTTCGATAATGTCCAGAAGGATCTGTTTTTAATCGATATCTAACAGCTCCATTCATTCCTATATCAGCATCTTCGGCATGAACTTGTAATAATGTATTTCCTACAGTTTCATTCTGTAAACATGATTTAAATTGATATTTATGAATTTAACCTCGAGTTTATAAAATTATATTTACCTCAGGTACTCTAAGAGTTGTGTTATGAGGTGGGCTTATAAATAACGGTGGATGATCGTTAAAATCACTCACGCAAATACAGACTTTTTCTCGTACAACATTATTGGGATATCCTAAATCTCTGGCTTGTATAATAAGTGTATAATTTCCATGCTTCCCTTTTAACTCTTTTTCCGTCACCAAATATGCAGACCAGTAATCAGTTTGTTGTAATGAAAAATATCCTGCACAAAATATATTGCAAATTTTAAGAATTCATGTGATAACTATACTTTTTATTAATTAAACAAACCTAAATCATTTCCTTCAAATATAGTTATTTCAGTACGTCCGTTTGGTAGAGAATTATCATCGGCGTCACTTGTTTTTATTACCATTATCGATGTGCCTTCTTCGTGAAATTCGGTAATATTTGCACATTCAAGAGGCACGTATAACTTTGGTGCATTATCATTTATATCTGTTACAATTAATCTAAAACATAAATTATATTTAATAAAAAACATTCATTGAGTGTACCATTAGAAATGCAAACTAACGGTATTTGTTTAAACGCATTACGACTTTCTCTAGTACTATAACCATGATGATAATTATCCCATGCTTCAGCAACCAGAAGGTAAGAACTTATTGTTTCCCTATCTAACTTTTCAGCCACTTTTAGTTCACCTTTATCTGGATCTAATTGAAATTTTCCCTAAAACATTATTACAAATTTATTTATAATAGTTACATCAAAATAAATTGATAAGGTTTTTACTTGAGTCGACATTCTATCTAAAAGATATGTAATTTTTCCATAGTCTCCAGAATCAGCATCTCTAGCTTCAAGAGTAGCAATTACAGATCCAACTGCAGCATCTTCAGGAACAGTTAAATTCTTTAAGGTATCCAGGAAATATGGATTATTGTCATTTTCATCTAATACTTGTATAAATACATCTACAAGACTAGATCTTCGTGGTACTCCCGAATCTGTTGCACGAACCTAAATTTAATAAACAAACATTAATGTAAGATTAATACAAAAGAGTTAAATAGAATTTCTTACTGAAAGATTTAGCCATGAAAATTCCTCGTGATCTATTTTATTTGCAACTACCAATTCGCCAGTATCTGGATCTAAATGTAATAACTGAGTTAACGCACGAGGCCCTTCTAGAGAATAAGTTATAGTACGATTCTTATCTAAATCATATGCAACTATATTTCCAATGTTAACACCATTTTTACTATTTTCAGTAATAGATCTACGGTAAAATGGTTTTTTAAATTTTGGATTGTTATCATTTTCATCTTCAATGATAACAGTTAAAGTTGCTAAAACAGATCAATACTATAATAATAATAATATGTATAATTATTTTAGAAGATAAACATAACTGAAAATAAAGAAATTACCTTTTGCTATTTGCACTCCGACAGCAGCACTCATATCTTCAACAATTAAACCTAATTTGATTACTTCTACTTTTTCTCTATCAAGTATTTTTGTAACTTTAAGTAAACCATTTGTTGCATTGAGATCAAATGCTGAAACATAATCGTATTCTGATATTTTAATAATGCTTCCTTCTTCTGTTCTTGCTTCTGAGTTAGTTGCATTTAAACGATATCTTAATGTTGGATGCGCATCAAGATCTTTAGCAATGACTCTATGAATCGCTGTACCGACTGCTGTATTTTCTTTTATATGAACAATTCCAGGATCAATAAAAACTGGTGGTTTATTGTTTACATCAATTATTGTTATATTTACTATTACGGTTGCCTATAAAAATAATTAATGATATTTATTTTTGTATTTAGTAAATTGATAATTTTATTCTTACTTCTAACTGAGCATTCCCTATTCCTCCATCTAACGCAAGTACAGTCAAAGTATATTTAGTTTTTTGCGGGTTAGATAAATCTGGATCAAGTGACGCTCCTGGAGCTACAGAAATAATTCCAGTATTAGAACCAATAATAAATTTATCAGCTGCCCCAGACTTTATACGATATACAACTTCATTATTAGGTGCAGATCCATCACTATCAAATGCTTTTACCTATTAAAAAAATACATACATTTGTTAAATTTCTTAAACAATAATTTAATTTGATTAAAATATTTATTACTAACTGTCAAAACAGAATTTCCGCCAGGTAAATCTTCAGGTATAGATCTATTATAAAATGGCTGTTCAAATATTGGAGCGTGATCATTAACATCTTGAAAATAGATAGTTACAGAAGCTTCACTCCATAAACTAGGTATTCCTGAATCACGAGCTTGGACAATAAAATGCAATGGAATTATGCTATTCATGCTTGTATCTGATAACTGTTCAAAATCTAATGGTGCTACAACGTTTATTATGCCTGTATTTCGATCAATAGTAAAATTATGTTTGAGTGCTCCTTCAGTAATGATATAAGTTATTTTACTATTTTTAGTTCCGTTTAAATCTAAATCTCTTGCTTCAAGCTTCAAAGGGACTTCAAAATTAAACTGATTTTCAAGTAATCTAGCTTCATATTTGTTTTGGTTGAAAATCGGTTGATTGTCATTTACATCATCAATATTTACAACTAATTGTGCAGTGTTACGATTTCCATGGCCTAAATTATCTCGAGCTTCAACAGTAAGAAAGTGACGAGTAATAAATTCACGATCCCAACTTACGTCTCCTGTAACTTTTACTGTAATAACTCCAGTGACGGGATGTAGTGAAAGTCTAAAATAAGTAGCATACTTTAAATTAATACATAATATTTTTTTAAATAAATACCTACAAATGACTTATACTCCCTCCTAAATTGGTATATCGTATTCCTCTCGTGCCATAATTGCCTGAATCACTATCTATAGCTTGGACCTGTGCTACTGTTGTTCCAACTTGACAATTTTCAAATACTGAAACTTCGTATAACATTTCTGTAAACTCGGGATAGTTGTCGTTTCTATCACGAATATGAACTACTACCGGAACTTCAGAACTTTTTCGATTTTTTTCAACTGTTTCACGTGCAATAATTGAAAAATTCATAACTTTTACTTTTTCATAATCTAATGCTGTCGAGTTCTTAACTCTAATTAAAAATGATGCTTCGTTGATTCCTTGTGATGGCGTAACTTCAAAAACTCCATTATCGTTCATGAGAAACATTTCAAAAGTTCCATTGTTACCCTAAAATATTTAAAAAATAATACATCTCAGGTCAACTCAGTATATCAATCACTAAAATTGTAAATAAATACCTGATCATGGTCAAACACTTCTGGAATAACATTTCCGATAAAAGTTATCGGGCTATTAACTTGAGCATTTTCATCAATTTCACATTCATAATATTTACTTCTAAATGTTGGCGTTTCATCATTAACATCTGTTATCAGTACAGTAACTTCTGTAGTTGCAGTTGGAGTTGTCATGTATGCTGTACCTTTTTCTGTTGCCTTGAAAATATATAAATATAATAATATAACTATGAACAGAATGCAAATAAAAACCCAGGAAAAAAACGATCAGATCCAATTGGGTCCAAATTTTTTTAGATCTGTAAAATGGTTATCCAATTGGATCTGATCGGATCCAATCAGATCTGATAATAGCAGGCAATTTTCAGATCTAATTAGATCTGATTATATTCAATTTGATCTGATTGGATCCAATTTGATCTGATCGGATCCAATTGGATCTGATCAGTTCCAATTGGATCTGAAAATTGGTTACTTTATCAGATCTGATTGGATCCGATCAGATCCAATTAGATCTAACCAGATCTGAATTAAAGAATAACTTGTTGTTTCTACTGAACAACTCATCATTTAATTTTATTATAACATTACCTACCTACATGGGCGTACCGAGGGGGGGGGGCAGGGGGGGGAAGCTGCCCCCCCCTGGACCTGACTTACTATACATTTAGCTGGTTAATTATTTGCCTATGCCTAAGTTCTATTGTATTAATGAAATTCAAGAAGTAAAATTTACAGGTATTTCAAAATTTTCATTCTGAAAACTCATGTTTGAGCCACGTTATGAGTTAATTTAAAAAAAAATCGCGCTACGCGCGATAGTGAGTTAGGTAGTTATTATATTATTATTATTTGATGTGCATTTGATTTTTAGGGTTCCGTAGAAAACTAGGAACCCTTATAGTTTCTCCATGTCCGTCCGTCCGTCCGTCCTGAAAAATTTTGTCATAAAAAGATGAAATTTGGTATACGGTCGTAGATTGATGACCCAAAAACAGAAATGATAAGATTTTTGAAAATAAAAATTTTTTAGACCCCCCTTTCATAAAATGAAAAGTGTTTTCAAAAAAAAATTTCACCTACACCATTGAGTGGGGTGTCGTTAGAAAGGTCTCCTAAAATGCAACAAAAAATGTAACAGAAATTTTTAATTTTAACCCTTCGATCACGATGTATTTTCTCTCCAAAGTCATTAAAAAAGCGTCCCCCCCCCTCTATTTTCTAAACTATCAATTAAAAAAATCTGAAAAAAAATCCAGAACGTAGATTTTAATTAGTACTTTCACTGAAAATTATAACGAACATTGTCAAAAATATTTTGGACCCCCTTTTCATAGATTGAAAAGTGAACTCACATTTTTTTCATTTACCCCATTGAGTGGGGTGTCATTTGATAGGTCTCCTAAAATGCAATAATAAAAGTCAAATGACTTTTTGATTTTAACTCTTCAGTCACGAAAATTATGAAAAATACTTTTTATAAATCGTAGTGAGAATGACTACGGAACCCTATCATGTGCGTGCCCAACAAGCACTTGCCCGTTTTATTAATTTAAATTTTTGATCCAGAAAAAACAACATAATTACAATCTCTTGTTAAAACTGTTGTCATTTTCCTTTTTAGGTAAAAAAATGTTAATTTTATTTTTTTACATTTAAACTATCATATTTATATACAGGTTGGCCCAAGTAAAACGAAACGGGCGCGCTTTTGGTAATTTAAAATAAGATTTTGAGAAAAAGCTCGAATACGTCGATTTTGCTTTCAAGAGGAACATCTTTTGCTATAAAATTTTTGCAAGAATCTTTTCAACCCTCAGCGCTATGAGCGCAACCCTTAAAATTTTAAATAGCATGATAGGGCAAGTGATACCTCATTTGAAAAGTTTTTTCATTCTGAATACGGTGCTTTTTGATTTTTTCAAATCTGTTTAGTTTTAGTCAAGTTATTTACATTTTGAATTCAATAAATGCAATGATTTTCTGATCAAAAAACAAATATTTACAACTAAAATTCAAAACAAAGTAGGTTTATATTCTTATCAAACAATTCAAAAACATCCAATTTGGACATTTATTGAATTAATTAAAGTTTTGGATGTTGGTAAATTTTTTTTAGTTATTTTTTTTTAATTTTTTAATTAATTCAATAAATGTCCAAATTGAATGTTTTTGAAGTATTTGATAAGAAAATAAGCCTACTTTGTTTTTAATTTTAGTTGTAAATATTTGTTTTTACTTCCATGTTCGAAGAAATGGAAGTATTGTAATACCGTCAAAAAATCATGTCCGAAAAAAAGCAGATTCTGATTGTACTAACTTCAAAACGTAAAGAAAAGTTAATTTCCGCATGGCGGCTGTGCGTGTGTCTGTGTGTGTGTCTGTGCGTGTGTCTGTGTGTGTGTCTGGATGTATAATTTTCTTCCGTGTACGATAACTACTGTAGATATGCACCGATTTGAATTATTTTTGGGGAAAATGTTTGCCTCAGTGAGTACTCCAGACCTATTGATTTTGGTGCTAATCGGATTAGGGGTTTCCGAAATATTCGAAATTTTGTACCAATTATCGTCTGAAAAGTGATTAGTATCTCACCAATTTTGATAAGACTTGGTAAACTTGTAGTTCAATCCAATCTAAGGGGCACTTATTTCATAAACGTACTTAGATAGCCATTGAAGGGGTGAAAACCACCCTCAAAATTTTAATTTTAAATACTAATAAATTCATGTTGCCATGGAAACAAGCGCAGTTCAATTCAAATGTCAGATAATTATTATTTTACAAAAATGTCTATTCTACAACTGACATTAGAATATTAGAAAACTAATATTTATAATACAAAGGTGAGTTTTATATTAACATCTATCTATTGTAAAAGATATTATAGAACATGGAAGTCATGTATGGTTCTCCATACCGATATTTTGATCAGAAAATCATTGCATTTATGGAATTCAAAATGTAAATAACATGACTAAAACTAAACAGATTTGAAAAAATCAAAAAGCACCGTATTTAGAATGAAAAAACCTTTCAAATGAGGTATCACTTGCCCTATCATGCTATTTAAAATTTTAAGGGTTGCGCTCATAGCGCTGAGGGTTGAAAAGATTCTTGCAAAAATTTTATAGCAAAAGATGTCCCCCTTGAAAGCAAAATCGACGTGTTCGAGCTTTTTCTCAAAAACTTATTTTAAATGACCAAAAGCGCGCCCGTTTCGTTTTACTTGGGCCACCCTGTAATTTATCAAGTTATAGAGCAGTCAAATCAAATCGATTTTTTTACCTAAAATAGAAAAAATAGAATGAATAAAACCCACTAAAATCGACAGCTAATACATAATTAGGTAGAGTAAAATTTATAGGTATTTCAAAATTTTTATTCTGAAAACTCACGTTTGAGCCACGTTATGAGTTAATTTAAAAAAAAAAATCGCGCTACGCGCGATAGCGAGTTAGGTAGTTATTATATTATTATTATTTGATGTACATTTGATTTTTAATTTATATTTTTGATCCAGAAAAAATATCATTTTTAAAATTACAATCTCTTGTTAAAACTGTTGTCATTTTCCTTTTTATATTAGGCAAAAAAATGTTAATTTTATTTTTTTACATTTAAACTATTTATATACATATTTATCGAGTTATAGACCAGTCAAATCATATTGATTTTTTTACCTAAAATAGAAAAAAATAGAATGAATAAAACCCACGACAGCTAATAAGTACATATATGTATAGGTAGAGTACATTTTTGTAGATATTTTGCCTTCTTTATGATAAAAATAAATTTACGATTGAAAAAAAGTTTGTAGTCAAAATTCAAAGTTGCAACAGCGTAGCACAGAAAAGATAGAATATTTAAGAAAAAAAGGAAAAAATACCCAATGTTTATTTACAAAAATGCTCATTTATAAGGACAGTAGGTACACAAAACATTTTTTTGCACTTCAATACCTAAAAAGGTTAATAACCCATTTGTTCTAACCCCTCTTATGGGTTCCTAGGCGAAACACACTAACTAAATCGGTTTATAAAAAAAAAAAAATCTGCCCCCCCCCTTAACAAAATGCTGGGTACGCCCATGCCTACCTACCTTTATACAAACTGGAAACATGCTTCTATGGCGAGAGGTAATTTGCGATTTTTGGATTCCAATTTTCATCAAAAATAGCATCAGATCTGATCAGATCCGTAATTTGGTCCATTCAGATCTGATTAGATCTGATCAGATCTAATTGAATCAAATTTCAAATCTGCTCTGATCCAATTAGATCTGATCGCTTTTTCCTGGGAAATGTCTTACCTTGATTTTAATTATATAAGCTCCATTACTGCTTTCAGATTCTTCCCGATCTAATTTACCAATAGTATATAAAATTCCATAGTCCTTATCAATCGCAAACTGTTTATTAACCATAGAATTTTCATTTATTATTGAATATGAAATATTATTGTTTACACCTCTATCTCCGTCGATTGCTTTAACTGTTATTAAAAAAAAAAAAACATTAAAAAAAAACGTTCATATCCGTATTTTATTCAATTTTTTTATATTTACCTTGTAATACCGAAGTACCTACAGGAGCATCTTCTGAAATTCTGGATATGGGAGATACACTAATGAACACTGGTGGTTGATCTTCAATATCTTCAACTTGGACCAAAAGGGCTGCCGTACCTGTGTTAACTCTTCCAACATTGGCTCTGTCTACGGCTAATACTTTTAATTGATAAACTGATTTTTTTTCATAATCTAATTTTCCAATCAAACGTATTACCCCTTGCCCATTAACTGTTGATATTGAAAATACATCATCATCGTTATCAATTTCCTAAAAACAAAATAAATTAAAATTTAATAGGTACTAGGTACATACAAAATATAATGAAAAAGAAAATAGAAATTACTTGTAAGTAATAAACAACTTGACCGTATGCTCCTTCATCAAGATCTTTGGCTTCAAGTGTTGTAAGAATCCTAGGTGAAGCATTTTCTTTCACTGTAAGTGTTGGCGCATAAGGTAAAAATATTGGAACATTATCATTGACATCTTCAACAAGAAGTAATACACTTTGCGTAACAAAATTTCCTTCACCTAATCGGCCATCAGTTAATGTTAGAACTAAAGCATACTCGTCTCTTGTCTACAGAAAAAGATAAAATTTCATGAAAATGTTACGTATTTATGTTTTATTAATTATATACCTCTCGATCTAATTCGTGAGCTAAAAATATATTCGCTTCGTTAGATGAAATTGTTTTTATTCTTATAGCTTCACTTCCAGGTGATTTGCGAACTCCAAAATGTAATCTATCACCATCAGGATCATATCCTTGGAGTTTATATATCAGTGTTCCTAAAGAAAAATATTTATTACAAAAACATTTAAAACTTCGTGATTGATATTTCTTACCTACAGGTGTTTCCGAACCTTCTTTTAATCTTATTACTATTTCTGTTTGACTGTCAATTAAAAATCTAGGTGGTCTGTTTGCTTCAACACTTGTTATAATAAATACACTTAAAAATAAATATAAACACACACTATTTAAATTACTATTTTTTAATCGAACCTTTCTACTTTTATATAAGTTCTTTGTATGCAAAAATATTATTCGATGCATTTTATGAGATATTTTAATTATTTTACACACCTGTTTAATATTAATATATTTTATTTATTACAAAATTAGTTTAAAGTCTAAGCATTATTATATTTTTTGTACTACCCGTTTTAATTCTTGTTTTAACTATTACACATAAAAAATTAAATAACTATTTCTTGTATCGTTGTATCAAAGAATACTTTAAGTGACTCCTCTTGGAATTAGCACAACTATCATTTGCATTGAAGAAATTTGACTTGAAATGTTTATTTCCATTCTCTGCTTTTGATGGTGATATTAAAATGATAGATTTTGTTGTTTGATAACATTTGAATATTTTATAAATAATAATTAATGAGTATTCAAAAAAAATTGTTGAAATTCCTGAAAAAAAGAAACATTTATTAGTAAATGTTCTAAACCAACTATAAAAGAAAAAAATTATACAACAAATTTGTATATGCACCCTCTTCTCAATGCCTAGTTTAAAAAATGTAAGTTTCTTGGCATCGGACCATGTGGGGACACTTTTCCCATTAAATATAATATAAAAAAATTGTTTATAATTAATCTCTCACATCCTACTAGTAGCAGGCCCGGATTTAGAAATTTGCCGCCCCTAGGCAGTTGCGAATATTGCCGCCCTCTTTTTTAAAATAAATATTAATATTTTATTTAAACAAAAATAAAAAAGTATATTATGTCGGATAACATTTTAGGTACCGGTGACCTTTTTTTAGTTTCCGCCAAAATTTTCCGCCCCTTAGTTTTTGCCGCTCTAGGCACGTGCCTACACTGCCTGAATGGTAAATCCGGGTCTGACTAGTAGACAACCTTTATTTAAAAAATATAATGGTAACAGGCCCCCCCACATAATCATTTGGCCATCCTAAATAGGGGTTTTCAGCATTTAAATTTCATTTTTAGGGCTCCTCAAAATGGGGCTCTGGGCGATTACCCTATTTACTCTTTAAATCCGGCACTGACTTCTATAAAATAATATTTCCCCTGTTCTTCCCTTTGTTCTACCCCCCCCCTTGATATAACTAATTAATTCATTAAAATATACTATTATAATAATACTAATATTAAATTTATAGTTTTTCAATTTTTCTTATGAAAATAGAAAAGGTTTTGTAGCCAACAATGCAGCTTTGAAAATGAAGGACTTCGAAAAGTTCGTAGCTCTTAAGGCCCTCAAAGGTATATAAACGTAAATTATTGTGCATTTTTTAAACCTACATAAGATCTTACAGTGCCGGCCTTTGCGATTCTGGCGCCCCAGGCGAGATTTTTTTACCCCCCCCCCCCCAAATGGCGAACGACAAAAAAAAGTCTGACGGACAAAAAAAAAATCAGTGATAATTTGAAAAAAAAATTATTAAAATTAATAATTAAAAAATGTAAAGAGTTGAGTAATCAATGTTGCCATTACATACTTTTAATTGCTGAAGAAGAACATTATTGGATTTCAAACTTATTTAAAGAATCTATTGTGGTCTTCCACCGCCCCTCTCGGTCTGGCGCCCCGAACGATCCCCCCCCACCCTAAAGCCGTCACTGTGCATGTCGATAGTGCAGTTTTTATTTGACACTTACTATTATTCCAGTGTGTTCAGAAACGTCACACACAAAGATTGGAAATTTCGTAAACTATTTTTGATATTAAGCATTTTTTTATTTTATTATTTTGCAGAAAAAATCAAAATTATTATTAAAAAAATATGTAAGGCTTAAATTTGGCGCCCTAGAATAGAACATAGAAAATAAGTTTATAACAATTGGCGCCCCCACGAAATTGGCGCCCCAGGCTATCGCCTGGGTCGCCTGGCCGTTCGGCCGGCTCTGAGATCTTACATAATACCTATACAGATAAAACTTTTATATTCTAAAAATATTTATACGATGATGAGACAATGCTAATTGTAATCTTCATTGTTATTTTTTTTATAGAACTTAAAATGCGTGTATTGAAACGCATTGTTTAAAAATTATTAATAGTTAGAAAGTGCTATCATTTAAATATCATAGGTGTTCATAATACGTACGCATCGTAAACTTGATGGCACTGTTTTCATTAAGAAAACGTAATTTAATGTTATACAATAAATACGCATAATTTAATGTTACGAATAATAAAATTTTATGTATACTCGTATATACCTATTTCTTACAAGGCTATGGAATGGTAGATTTTTGTGAACTGTAACTAATCAGTTATTTTTTTAGAAATTTTCTCCTTTTTATTTGTAGTTTTTTTATGTCAATTTCTTTTAAAATAATTGAACATTTTTGAGCAATAAATAAGGAGCTAAAGAATTTTACTCAACAGTCTACAAAAATAAACAACTGAGAAAATTGTTTTTGTGTAAATTAGATTTTCCCGCGACTTCGCCCGCGTGTATTTCATAGAAAACATCTATTTTCATAAATAATTCTAGGATCTTAGAACAGTGAAAGTCCCACTAATATCGGTTCAGTTACAATCATAGCCCCCACAAGTGCGGGTGGGACTAACAGTGCTCTAGCCTGGGGGCAGGGACTAGGAGATTCCCGGTGCGGCGAGTCATCAAATTTTTTTTTTGATCGTCGTCAAAAAAAATCTTAGATTTTTTACTGGTAGCGGATAAGGAATCCTCCAAAAATCCTGACCTGGATTTACATAATCAATACCTATGTATAAAATTAATTTAACTTATAAGCAGCTCATTTGTTTTTATAATTATATAAGTCCGAGGCCCACACTTAAAAAATTTATTACGGACCACTGATAATTTTCTCAGCATTTCCTTGTTCTTTTGGTAATTCTGTAAAATCCTAAATTGTCCACTTTGTTGATTTATTACAATATAAAACCACCTTAAATAAAAATAAAAAACTGTTAACATTGAAACAGTAAAAAATATTTATGGGTAATTAATTTTGAATCTGAACAAAGGTATATAAAATTACAATTTTCGCTTGCATGGATTCAACTATCTCTGACATCAAGATATCGGTTGTTCAGTAAAGTGAGCAAGTAGGAAACAGAAATGTGTCAACTAATGTTTTCACTATCTTTTCTATAAGATTAAATGCGTGACTATTAAATGTCGTTTTTTTAATTATTCTCTTTTATAGAGTTTAATTCAGTGAACTTGAGTTTTATTTTATTTATATAAAGAGATAAATAAAAAAGTATTAACTAAAATTGAAATCGAGTTTCCAATATTAAAAAAATTAAGATCATTTAATAAAACAAAGAAGTAATTTTTATAAAAAATATAAAAAGGTAAGAAATATAAATATTGTGGTATAGGTAATACATAAATAAAACAATTTACTCTGGTTCAATAACTATATATATTGATCAACCACCGAAGAGATTAAAAAAATGTTTCCTAGTACTAGTAAATGCCTATTACTTCGCAATTATATATTTCCTGAACAAAAAATATTTAAAAATGTGAACAACGTACATTAATAATTATGTTATAAAAACGTTTTACTGCACAACGAATTTATCAAAGATTATTTTAATACCCCCCTCGCCATTGGTTTTGTTTGAAATTTTTTGACTATTTTTACTGTACTATCTATAATCTATTTGTAAAAAAATTAAATAATTATGTTAAAGTGTATTTATACAATTTGTTTACAAATTTTCTCCCCTCTCCTTGAAAATATTTCTATGGACACCACTGTATGCACTGTATATACTTATGTATATATGAAAAAGCGTACATATGTATTTAAGATTTAAGAGTATATTATGTATATCAACGAATACGACACATAATTTGGAAAATGTACAGTAATCCTTCTATTTTCGCAGTTAATTCGTTCCATGAAAATAGAGCGTAAAAATGCGTAAATAGAGGAATAGAAATTACTTCAATACATATTTTTTCAGTCTCCACTATTTTTTCCAAACTTTCCCAATAGACCTGGGTTTAGAGCAGCATATTTTCTACGTTCATATTTATTACCAAAAGTCGATAAGGGGTGTTATCCGATTTTCAAAAGTTTATAAGAAGTAACATCTGCTTAATATGAAAAAAAGTCCTTTTTTCTGGAGCGGAAATTTAACTGACCTTATATAGGCGGAAAAAATGTAAATCCGTCCCTGGTTATACAGTAGTTGGTTATCAATGACAATGATGTAAATTTAAACCATTATAGTTCAGCATTTACCACATTACAATATCCGGTATTATTTATTTATAACGGGTATTTGAAACTAAAGATGCGAAATACTTAGATATATTTTTTACTTTACAACTGATTCATGTCATTCGAATAACTGCATAAACAATGTACAAGATCAACTAATTAACGTTGAAGGAAACGCCGTAAGAAATACTTTTTGTCGTACTGTTATTGTAACGACAAAAAGTATTTCTATAGAATGGCATTTCAATTTATTTAAATATCACTGATATATGATATAATAATTTAAGTAGACATAAATAAATAGTTTAACAGTTTTGTTATTACTTTTTTATGTAAATATTGATAGTACATTTTCTTTGAAAAAATATGGTTGAATTATAAGATACCAAAATATCTTTATGAAAAACAGTACTTTTTTGATCTTGAAAACCTTTTTTTTGTTGGCTCATCTTTCTTTTTTACTTTATTTTTATTATCGAAGCTGGGGACCCTTTCTATCCACAGGCCCTGGGCTGCAGCCCAAAAAGCCCATACGTAGATCCGCCGCTGTGTTTGCTTGTATAGAATGGAAGAAAACCCCAACAAATGTATATTTGTAATTACATGCGCAGTTTTCTCAAAATAAAATTATACTACTGTTTTTTCATGCTCTCTTTGACAAACTAGGCATCTTGGTTATACTAAAAAAAGGTTAACATAGATCATAGCCTGATTATCTAAACTGCAAACAGACCGACCCCATGTATCTTCCATGATATATTTATAGATTACGGTCGACGCGGTCTGGTTGACGGCGTGACGTCACATACACACACACACATACAAACATACACGCCCGTGAGTTCGCGCGACGCCGGTAGTGAGAAGTGACGGTTGACGGGCCCGCGGGCTGTTGCCCTTCACTGTCCATTGGCCTAGCCCACAGCCGGGCCATCTGCTGTAATGCGAGGTTTGGCCTGGTTCTAATGTCTAATCTAACTTCAAATACTCTTTCTATATATTAAAGTATGTACTTTAAAATTACCTACTTAATAATTAATTCTAATATGTATACTTAATTAATAAATAAGTAGGTTCTATTAAATAAGTTTTTTGATTTTTTTTGGCTTGAGATGAAAACTACATAACCGATTTTAATGGGACTTAAATATTATAAGACCCTTAATTAGTTTAACTAAATGTTAATTGAATTAGGACAGGTCCATATTAAGGAACATTTATAGTTGATGTTCTATATCAAAAATATATAAAACTGAAAAGAAAAATCTAAGACAGTTGTAATAATGTACATAATAAAACTAAAAATCCATATTGAAGAATTAGGTCAGACACGCATTAAGAAAAAATTGCAAATTAATATTTTTCAATAAAATGTCCTGACTCAATTATTTCGAGGTACGTTAATTAGTTCTTAAATAAGGCGAAAACAGCCGCACGTTTATTATTGTTAATGATAAATTCGTCTATAAGTTGTCCAAATTCTAAGTTGTCAACTAATTCCGAATACATATGTACAATATGTGGATCAAAACCTCATGATCTCTGTTTCCATTTGCCAGTAAATTTTTGTGGTATTTTTGTTTTTAAAAATTTTAATTTGAATTCGATCCAATTTTATAAACAGGTAGTCCACCTGCTAGTAAAATATAATGTACTTACCTCAAATTATTATCAACTTACTTATAATAAATTAGTAATATTAAAGCTTCTACTAACTAAACGATACCACCCTAGATTAAGTTGGGCGTGTGAGTAATTTTTGGTCATGAATTGTATTTTTTATAATCAGGCTCGTGGCAAAATTTAATATATTATGTTATAAATATATATTAACTTACAAAATGTATTCGAATTAATATTTCCATGAGAAGTTGATATTTTTTTTATGAAATTTCTATAAAAGTGAAATTAGAACTATGATATATAACAAAAAAAATTGAGTTTTAGATTTCATTAAAAGTGTGTTTATTCTATAGAAAATTACGTGAAAAGTTGAAATTTTCAAACTGCAGGTCTGTATCTCAAAACATTTTCGAGATATGGCCTCTCAAAGTTTCAGTTTTTTTTAATTTTGGAAAAAAATAGCCGTAACTTTTGAACGTGTGGTCAGAATTGATTTTTGTTGGCAGATTTGAAGTCAGCGTGTCAAAATCTATACAATGACATGTATAATACTTCAAAACTAGACAAAAAAAAATTGCGAAAAATCGAAAAAAATCATTAAAAAAATGTCGATTTTTGACCAAATTTTTTTTGTCGAATTTTGAAGAATTATACATGTCATCAGATAGATTTTGACACGCTGATTCCAAATCTGTCAACAAAAATCAATTCCGACTACACATTTAAAAGTTACAGCCATTTTTTTCCAAAATTTTGAAAAAACTGAAACTTTGAGAGACCATATCTCGAAAACGTTTTGAGATACAGACCTGCGGTTTGAAAATTTAAACTTTTCACGTTATTTTCTATAGAATACACATACATTTAACGAAAACTAATACTCAAAAAATTTTAATCAAACATATGGTTCCAAAGTTCCAATTTAAACTTTCCGTAGAAATAACAATTTAAAGATAAGAAAATAAGAAGGAACATCATAACTTACTTTATAAATAATAATTTTTATTATATTTCTTGTAATTTTTTTATAAAAGATTTTTATTAGTTTATTAGAATATAGTTTTTTTTAATAAAATTAGAATCACGTACACTGTTCATTGTCAGTATTTTTTATTAATACATTTTTATTTTAAAATATGATCCTCATATTTTATTTCTTCAAAAACTACAAAAATGATAATTTAAAATTGACGTTATTTATCCATCTTCCATTAGGGTGGCACACGACTTCTGATGCCAATTGTATAAAAACTAAAAATAGCTTGATTTCGAAAAAATGCGAGGTTTGATAATGAAATTTATAATAACAACAAAACTGTATTTCAATTTAATTATTATCTACTTATTGAATTGAAGTTAATTTACGAGAAATAATTGTAAATATCTACGTTACTTATTAGCATTTATAGGTTAGACAACAGAACTCTCAATATAACTGGAAATAATAATAATTATTAACCGTAACCGAAGATTTCATTTGTTATGTAATTATGCAGATTAATACAAAAATAATGATTTGTAACTATTATAACGCAGACGTAACAGTACTTATTATTTGAAAAAAATGAAACACAGTGTTACGGTTTGAATTTATTACAAAATATTAAAAAAAAATACTTTTTTATCATAAACTGAATGTTAATTTTTCATCCATTAAACTATCAATTAAAAGTAAACTTTCTCGATTAAAATAACACTGATTGGCATATTTTACATTTACTATGTCTATAAAACAGACTTATTTTGTCATGACAATTTAAAATCGATTTTATAAAATTTCACTGCCGTACCACTTTAGATAATTGATAGGTGCCGCTACCGTTCTACTAATTTAATTGTCATTTGAATGGATATACAATGGAGTTACATATTTAAGATTTTGGTAAACCAAAAAGAATAAATCCACAATCCATACTAATCTATATGTTGTTACATTTACACAGCTAAACCGCTGCTCCGATCTTGATGAAATTTGGCAGGTAGCTAGCTTGCATCCAGAAGGACACATGCTGCTTTGTATCCCGAAAAATTAATTAAATAAATAAACTACAAAAATAATTAAATAAATAACAGCTGGTATAATAGTCGAGTCAATGAAGGTTTTTACTTCGGAACCCTCAGAAACAGCACTGCTTTTAATGAATTTTTTTTAAAATGTTCGTTATACCATACTATTTGAAATCAGAAACATTCCAGCCGTCGGACTCAAAAAAAAATTTTTTTTGCTCAAAAAAAATGTATATAAATTAAAAAAATTTCGATGATAACTGAGCAAAAGTGTGTTTTTTTGTTATAACTTAGTTGAATAAATATTATTTGAGGAAATGAGCAAAAAAAAATTTTTAATTTTTATTGCCAAACGTTACTTTTCAATTATTTAAATAATTTGCTTAATAAATTATCGTTGACATTTTGACGCAAAAATTCATAAATTAATATACATATTTAGAATTTATTGAATATTGATGAAATTTAGCAAAATTGTTCAATACCCTTATTTAATACTAGTAAATTTTAGAGCAAGTTACTTGCATTAATAATCATTTTACAGCAAGTTTTGCTACGAAATTTCGTATCCGCTCCAGCCGCGAATAAAATAATAAACGTTTGCCGTTTTGCAAATAAACAAACAATTTTGTCCAAAAAAATTGTAATTATTTGAGATGTATTTATCTAACGTTCCTGAAAGTTTTAACCCTTTTGGTTAACTATTTTCAACTCTAGAGCAGAATATTCTTTAGATTTTTCGCGCATCAGCGGTAAGTTCGTCACTAAGATCGTTTACTCTATAAAAAATATTTATTGATTTTTTATAAAATTTTGCATAATTGTTCGAATTACTTTAATTTAGCAGTACACAAATTAAGAACACGTCACTAACATTATTAATCATTTTACAACTACTTTTTCCTACGAAATTTAGTATTCGCTCGTGTCGCGTATAGACAATAAACGTTTGCCTGTTTGCAAATAAACAAACGATTTTTTCCAAAAAAATTGTACTTATTTGAGATGTATTTACCTAAAATTTCTCAAAGTTTTAGCACTTTTGGTTAATTATTTTCAACTCTAGATCAGTTTATTCTTTAGATTTTTCACACGTCAGCGGTAAGTTCGTCACTAATATCGTTTACTCTGTTAAAAATATTCATTGATTTTTTATAAAATTTTGCTTAATTGTTCGAATTACTTTAATTTAGCAGTACACAAATTAAGAGCACGTCACTAACTTTATTTATCATTTTACAACTACTTTTTCTTACGAAATTTAGTATCCGCTCGTGTCGCGTATAGACAATAAACGTTTGCCTTTTTGCAAATAAACAAACGATTTTTTCAAAAAAAAATTGTACTTAATTGAGATGTATTTATCTAATGTTTTTGAAAGTTTTAGCCCTCTACGTTGATTTTTTTTCAATTATATAATGTTACTCCTCACAGTTTCCAAATTTTAGGACAATTTGTCCCATTTTAAGTGCACACCTCTAATAACTTTTTAGGGTGAAATGTTATCAAAAAAAATTTCAGATAAAAGTAACATGGTTTGGAGGGGGGCATAGACGTATGAGGATGAAATTTTTTTAGGTGGTGTTTTCTGGGTGATGTGAAGGTCAACTTCATTTTTTTAAATAAGAACCTATAGTTTTTATCAAGTAATTTTATTTTACGTGAAAAAACACGTATCTTTCATTGAAAACTTTTTTTGAACAAATTAAACCTTTCCAAGATATGTAACAAAATAATTCATGATTTTGAATTTTCAATATTTTTTTACTTAGAAACCGTCAACTTGAGAGAAAAAGTACAAAATACAAAAAATGTTTATTTTGATTTAATAAAAGAATTATTCTAATTTTTTTTAACAATTTTTTTAGAAAAATTTCAATTTTGATAAAACAATCATAATCAAATCCGCCTGCATATAATTTTATTGAAAACCAATATTATTACTCATAGTTTGGGATTTTTTTTTTTAAATTCCCGGAAAATTCCGATTTTTATAACAACAACGTCTTAAATCCCCCAGGTAAAGATTTGGGAAATTTTTGTGTAACACAACCATATTAGTGAATTTTTTTAAATTCCCGGAAAATCCTGATTTTTAGCAACGTTTTCTTAAACAACAACGTAATTAATCCCCCAGACAAAAGTTTGCGAAATTTTTGTGTAACACAACCATATTCGTGAATTTTTTTAAATTCCAGGAAAATTCCCGGAAAATCCTGATTTTTAGCAACGTTTTCTTAAACAACAACGTAATTAATCCCCCAGACAAAAGTTTGCGAAATTTTTGTGTAACACAACCATATTCATGAATTTTTTTAAATTCCAGGAAAATTCCCGGAAAAACCTGATTTTAGCAACGTATTCTTAATCAGGGACCCCTTGAATCTTCCAGGTAAAAATTTAATAAATTTGTGTATAACACAACTATATTTGTGAAGTTTTTTTTATATTCCCGGAAAATCCTGATTTTTGGCAACGTATTCATAATCAGCGACCCCCTAAATCTGCCACATAAAATTGTGCGTCGAAAAATTTGACTTAATATATGAAATTAGTAAATTATACAAATTTTCTAAATTATGAGGGGGGGGGGGGTATTCCGACGGCTGGAATGTTTCTGATTTCAAATAGTATGGTATAACGAACATTTAAAAAAAAAATCATCAAAATCGGTGTTGTTTCTGAGGGTTCCGAAGTTTTAGCTATTTTCGAGCTTAATTGACTCGACTATAATATAAAAACAAAATATTGGATAGTGCGATTGTATTTATTGTAAAGGATCCCACACAAATCCAATGTATAGTCAAACTAACTGAAACTAAGTATGATTTAGTGATCAAAAATCCGTATAGACACAAGGTCCAAAAATGGACAATTTTTTTTAGTAATTCAGGGACATCGATTTATGAATTCAAATATATATGTTATGTGCTTATTAAATTTTATTTCACATTCTACACACTTAAACCGTATAGTCCTTTCATAACCTGCTGTACAGACAAAAACTAGGATCGTTTAGATCCGGTAAAAAAAAGAAAATACAAAAATATGATCGGCGAAATATTTGAACTCGTAACCTTCGATCATGAATAACCAAAAACTAATGATTTTCGGATCTTTTACCCACAAAAACTTAGGATCAAAAAGTTAATAGATAATTCCACAACTCTGCAGATGAAAATTATTCTAGCGAGCAAAAAACCGTTAACGATAATAGAAAAACCGCAAATAAAGCATGAATATAAATGAACTGAATAGAATCTTACTAAATACCTAATAAAAAAATGTCTAAGCCGGCTCTGGTGTTCAAACCAGGATTGATTATTTTTCTGGGAATTGCGTTTAGACTACATCCTTGAATAATTAATAAATGATATCACTTTTAATTCGACCTCAGAGTTGACAATGTATTTACATAACAACAGATGTTTTGTTAATTAATTGTAGTCCAATGATCTTTTTCCTCGATAAACGCATGCGTTCGTATTTTATTTTTAATTAAACTTCATATTAATTTTCAGTCATTAACATTATGAATTATTGAAATAATAGTGTAATAACAATATCAAATAAGGAAGAAATTAAATTAAAGTCATAAAAAACAATCTGCTTTTATTCGTTGAATTTATTACAATTGTACTATTGTACATATACATATTTATTAAATAACCATATTGAAAAATACATTTGTAAATGCATACAAATTTAAAAAAAAAGTCATAAAGTGAGGTAGGTTGAAATATTTATAATGACATAAATAATTGTACGTAGGACCTGGCTGGCCCGGAAAAACTTCGATTTTTAGTAGATTTTAAACGACAGTTCGAAAATATAAATCTACGACCTCATTACACATAAAAATTATTCTTTATCAGAAGTTTTTTTCTTTTTCCCTCCTGCATTTGAACTATCTTGTGACTTCCTCTTTTGTGATTTTTCATCACTTTTACTGTTTTTCTTCTTCGATTCCTTTTTATCCTCTTCCTCATCATCATCACTTAGCGTTATATTTGCAATTTTCTCTTCCAGTGACTGAAGATTCTTCTTTATTTTGCTTGCTTCGGGACTATAAGCCCATAAAATCATTTTAGCATGGATAATTGTTGGTAAACCATTATCATCCCACAAATCATCATCACTTGACTCCAGTTCTTTCTTTAATTTATTTAAATTAGTATTACGTACAATGTCCCATGTCGGTTCACCGTCCTCACTTTCAACTGTTCTTAAACGTTTGTAATCTCCATCTGCAGATTTTTTATACGCTTCGATAAAATCGGAATTATCGAAATTAAAATGTTCTTGTAGAGGACTAAAGATTTCTACAGTTGATAGGGGCAAATATGCCATGTTTTCTTTTGATAACGGCGACTTCTCGAAATCTTTGAGCCAATCTTCGAATACTTTGATTGCATCTTTGATGTTTGACAATTTATCTTCTGCTTTTGTAACTGAAACAGAAAATACGTAGTTAAATGGGTTTGATTAGCATTTTAAGGGCATATATTTAATAATACATCTAGCATTATTTTATATTATAAACGTCCATGAACTATGAACCACGTAACGCTTTTTTCTTGAATTTTTGGACTACCTTTCCCTCACGTAACGCTATGTCGCCAATATATCCTCTCAAAAAATAAAAAGGTATGTGGATTAAGGTTTTTTTAAATTTTAAACTAATTAATATACATACTTGATAATGTCCTGTTCGCTCTTCGAATTAACCCTTTGATTGTACATTTTTGATAATCAGGATCCCTTCCTTCGAGAACTTTTAAGGTGTCCAAAGCCTTTTCCTTATCTTTAAATCCTAGTCCAGGAACAGTATCGGCTGATTTGGATTCACTCATTTCTATAACAAAAAAAATACATTAATAACATTCTTTTAAGTCCAAAATAAATGTAAACATCAAATAAAAATTGTCAATAATTTTTAAATGTTCACATATTAATGCTGATTATCTCATATAAACAAAAGCACATTAAATGAAATAAATAGAAGAAAAGATTAGATTACGTATTACGAAATAAGCTCCAACAATTAAGAATCGTGATTTTACTTAAACATGCAAGCACAACAAAAATATAAACAGTGTCTTGAGATCAGTAGGTTATTATGTTTGTGTATTGTATTAATCAGACTAATTAAAATAACAAAAAAATGTCACTTACTTTTATTGCGAGGTTCTTTTGCACTAAACACTAAAACTTGCTTAGACAATGGTTGGTTTCCAAATAATCCACACGCGATTTCAAACTTTGAATATAAAATTGTATATAATCTGTTCACAATCAAGGAGTTGCGTAAATATTCCAAGCATTTAAGTAATGGATAATTTTCGTAAATAATTCCATTACGCTTTATAAAAATAGAGGCTCTAGGATTAGAGAATATCTATAAATAGGCAAAGTATGTCATATGTGAAATATTACATCATCACTGTTTTGTATATTCGGGTTGACATTGAATCAAGAGAGATAGAAAGTGATAACGCACCTACCTATGTAAGTTATTTCAAGTTTATTTATTTTTGTGGATGAGTTATTTTAGAAATGTTTCGGTAACTTCCGTCTTTTTACATTAAATTGCTATAATTCAGAAGGTCCTCCACCCGATATGACAGAGCAGTATTACGTATTTTTTTATAATAACATAGAGGTCCACTTGCTTTATAATATTAAATATTATTAAATTAATGTGCATTTCAAAATGATACTATGAATTTGTTAACAATTTTACCTACAGAGTTGTAAATGTTTAAGAATAAAATATCTGCTATGAGTACCACGATCGGTATTTTCTTTCACGTTATACTGCGTGAATATGTGTACTTATATAAAATAAAATCTTTCTGGTTATTTAAAAATTAACCAACTTCTATTTTGAACATGTTTATATGTTTTTAGCGCAACCCACGAAGTGTGGCAGCGCTTATATGCTCGATTTTCCGTCCGTCCGTCTGTCTTCCACCGCGAGATCTCGCCCCCCTGACAACCTAGAGACCTCGGGTTTTCGTTAAATGGTAGGTCTGTGGTTTTAGTGTAGCTCATTTTAGGAATTTTTCCGGTTAGGACTCCCCCCCCCCCTCTCAATTTTTTTTATGTATGGCTTCATGTACCTCGTTGGACTCGGGAATGATTCACGAATCGATTGGTAAGGGTATTTTGTTGTGGACAAGTCGGTTGCGCAGCAACACCCACGTGTGGGTTTTGATAACAAAAAATTATAACGAACCGATTCAATTATATTTCAATTATAAGACTCGAATTCAACATCGTTTTTAAATTAGGAACCCGTATAGTTAGGCTTTGCTTGTGTATGTCCGTCCGTCTTGTGTATGTCCCTCTCCCCTCATTCTCTCATTTATATACCTATTAAGATGAAATTTGATATACGGACGTAGATTGATTACTCAATAACAGAAATGATTAGATTAAAAAACATATATATTTTAGAACATCCCTTCCATATACTGAAAAGTCTACTCAATTTGTTTTTTCACTTACCCCATTGAGTGGGGTGTTTTTAAGACTTTCAGATCTTAACCTTTCAGTGTTTTCAAAGTCGTTATCAGAGCGTATTACCTCGAATTTCTAAACAATCGATGCAAAGTTATTTAGACAATTCTCCCAATTCTCTTTAATATCAAATGCATGAATAAGCTTAGATTAGAAATACATTAACTTTAAAAAATAAATATTAGATCTTTTTAAGCTCTCGCAAAAAAATCATTAATATTTACCGCAGTCACTAAAATATTTAGATTAATATTTTTATAGAAAACTGATTGAAATAAGTAGTATCGCTTCCTTGCATTTCCCTCATATGAATTTTATGCCTCGGGTCCACAGAATATACTAATAAGCAGAAGCGTCATTTAGATACGATGACCATGGCCAAAAAAATTTTGTTCATCTGAACGACCCCCAGAGGCGCCACTTTTACTTTATTAAGGTTTAAAACTGATCACTGCGTTTCGTAGGTTACGTAGATTTAAAATTATGCATTAGGTACATATTATACTAGCGGAATCCCGCGGCTTCGCTCGCGCAAACTTCGAAACTAATTAGAACCCTCCATATATGTGATAGGGGATGACATATTATATTTTTTTATATTGATTTTTATTCAATACTTATAATTATAAAAATGTCTACCCCCGCCATTAGGTGTTGAATGTCTAAACTTTTATTTTAATAGATGACTGTTTTGTCCAAATTTACCTTTATAAGTAAAGTAGGTATGCAGATAAACATATCTAAATCCATCCTCGTCCCCGTCCCATACTCTTAGGGTTTGAATATCGAATTTTCATTTTTAATTGAATATTAATTTGTCTGAATTTACTTTAATATCATGAACAATTATAAAGATAAATATATCAAAATTTTACCCTCCTCCCATTCCCATAGGGGTTGAATTTTCGTAACTGATATTTGTCTTGTAGAGTACCTACTTGTGATATGTTTCATTCAGTGAATACAAAAAAAAAAAAAAAAATTTTCCACCCCCCTAATACCTTAGGGATTAAATTTTGGGAAATGCTGAAATAATTTTTTAATTATTTATATTGTAGAGTATGTTCGATTAGTTTCAATTAAATGCGAACAAAAAAAAAATGTTATATAAACTTTGACACCCTGTTTTAACCCCGTAGGGGTTGAATTTCGAAAAATCATTTCTTAGTGGGTGCTTACATCATAAAAGGAAGGCACCTACGAAATTTCACGTTTCTAGGTCCAGGGGTTTGGGCTGTACGTTGATATATGAGTGAGTGAGTGAGTGAGTGAGTGAGTGGTTAAGGACAAACTCTTTTATATATATAGATTTATTTTTTGTTTTCTGACATTTCTGATTATCATTGTGAATTTTCTATTCCATTGCAGTTTTTTGTGTATTAAATTGTTATTTAAAAGGTAAGTACAATTATAATTTATTCAAAAAATTCTCTTGCTATACCTATTGTTCATTATGTGTATTAGTGTAAAATTATATAAGATGATACCATCCAGGAAAAATTAAATCTACAAATCTGCGTAAATCCAGGAGCAGACTAAGAAAAAAATAGGGTCTTAGGCAAGGTTCCAATTGTGAGTCCTGTTAAAATAAAACTAAATTTAACATAATTTCTTTTGCTTTAATTTTAAAAACTGACGGCATTAATATATCTAAAGACATTTGTTTTTCTTCCACTGAGTGCTCCCATTAATTGTGTTTGTCATTAAAATAATTATATTTAAACATATACATATATTCTACGATTATAGTTGTTTATGTTTAATTTTAATGTAATTAATGTTGTATATATTTTTGATTTTTCAGAACTCATTCTAACAAATGTCAACGCTTTTATAAGCAGCTACATCTTCTGGACTCGACACTTCACTTCTGTAGAAGACTACGAGATGTTGGTCGAAACATCAAGTGGTGTTATATTGCAACGCGGAATGAAACCCAAAAATAAATAATTTATACAATCAAACAACCGTGGAAGTCTACGTTCAAAAAAAGTTATTAATGTTCTTATTGTCATAAAATTAGTTAGTTCACCTGTATATTATATAGAATATACTCGTAATATGTAGATATGCATATAATATTTTTGAATTGTATAAATATGTACTTTTTTTAAATAAAATCAGGTAATATTAATAAAACTTATTATTTTTAAATGCATTTAAACATTTTCAGAAAATAGAGGTTTGATTGTAAATCATGTTCCTGATTTCAATATTCAACATAGAAAGTCTTTACAGGTTTATAAAAACATGAGAACTAACTTACTACTGATAATAGATAAAATAATTATAAAATAAATATATAATTAAATAAATTAAATAATATTATTTATAAATCCCGCCAATGAATTTAGTTTTAATATTGAACGCTAGATGGACAAAATTATATTTTTTTGAAAAGCCCTTCTTTTATTTTTTATTTCATATGAACGACCACGAGAGGGACGTGACAGCTAGATTTAACGTTATATGTCGCTTCTTTATATACTTGTGTTCTGTGCTCGGGTCTTAAAATGTCTAAGCGCTGATCTGTAATTTCCTATGCAGTGTGAAAAGTCGCGACTGTGTTTATTATTTTTGGTTGCCTAGCAACTATATGCGTTAGTCACAGGCAAACAAACAAATACATATGAACTTTTATCTATATATTAATAGGTGATAAGTAAACATAAAAAATTGTCGTACCTTTTTTTTGTATTTATTATAAAAAATATAAAAAGGAGGGGAATGAAACTTATATCACTCGAAAGGTACCTACTGTGTCATAGATGTGCACAAAATAAAATAATGTGTATATGTTGCCGTTGAAGCTTGTAAAATATTAGTCGAATTTTGACCGTGTACGATGGTGTTAGTATTTTGTAAAAATTTTATATTCAGATCTTTAAAACTTTTTTTTTAGAAACAATTTTGCAAAAAATAATTAATTAAAATTTCACTCAACAAATTATAAAGTTCTGAGTTTCATAATGCTTCAGTTGAAAGCCCTGCTACAAATGAAATATACTATTGTGCGTACTCGACGAAGATAAGCCAAAAAAAAAAGATTTAAATTTAAATAAATATCTCTATTTAATTTTATTCATATTTAATATGTAAACTAATATTTACATATTTCTAGATACATAGATTGTAAATTATTATAACTAATAACATAATTAAAATCAAATAACAGATACATAATTTACACGAATTAATAAAAATACAGTTATACTTTCGAATCTAATTCGATGTCAATAATAATGTCATCATCGGGTTTTCAGTTTCTTATTTAATTATTAAAGAGAGCGATTACAATTACTGCTAGTGTAAGCAGTATCTCACGGTATAGTAAACTAATTCTCACAATTTTATAGACTCGTTTAATTCATAAACACTTTTTACTTAATGTAATCAAAGTACTTGCAAGTAAGGTTGTAGCACACTAATAAAATTATTAATTATTATATTTCAATGAAATATGATTTTAGGTTTCTTTTTAATAATCGATGTTTTTGAATATTTGTTTCACTTTCGCTATTGTTTATTTTAAAATTTTGCATTTTTAATTATTATTTGGGTGTTGTTTTTATTATAAGAAAGTTATAATTATTTGACTTAATGATATTCGCAATATATATTATACCTAATTAAGTTTTCAATATCACTTTATGGTACAACAAAAACCTAGAAATCTTACTTTGGCGGTGTCTAATTGATCTATTGGTTTTATACAGAATTTGTAATATAATGTATAAATTAATTAACATCATAATTTTATGAATTTATCAAAAAATTGAATTCGAAATAACAAGTTACCTATATTTTATGTTTATTAAATTAAAATATATTTTTATAACAGAAAATTAAAACCAATCGACGTTAAACTAAGTAAATATAGACATTAATGTACTATTTCAGAAAATGTAAACTTTTAAAGTGGGTTATTGAAAAAAATGTAAGATATAATGCTAATTTTATCAATGTACTACATACCATAGGCGCCGACTTTTCATTTCACCTGAGGGGGCGAAATTTTTTTTTTTTGGGGGGGGAAGCAAAAAATTTCCTTAAAAATGTGCAATATCCAACTTTCGTAATAACGATTAAATGACCTTAAATGTTTTTTTGTGCCAAAAAATTTCAGAAATACAAGTAATAGTGCGTTGAGTGTAAAAAATATATTTTTTTTTCATCAAATTATTAGAGATAGCAACTAAAATCATCGTAAAACAGACCATGCAACATCCACTTAGATAACGCTGCCAACGATACAACATTCATTATTTGTACTTATTGTTAGTGTAGTTTCGGTAAAAATCGATTAAACTTTAATTATTTGAAATAATTGAAAAGTGGACATATGTATCTTTGAAATCTTTTTTTTTCATATGTGCATTAGTTTTTTTTTTAATTTACAGAAACTCACGAAATGAAAACGACGATTTTAGCTAAAAACTTCAGTTACTTGTTTGAGAAAAATCGTAGAATTATTTTTAAAGCTGATGGTCTAACTAAGATTTGTAAAGAAAATAAAGAAGATATTCAGAATTAATTTCCTTTTTGAAGAAATTTTTAGTGATCATTTACTCGTGACAAGTAGGTATTTGAATATTGCACTTTTTTTAAAGAAAAAATCTTATTGACAAATATATATTTAATTTAAAAGCAACTAGAGTGCAGCTTCAAAGGGGGGGGGGCGAAGCCCCCCTGGTATAACATCTAGGGGGGCGATCGCCTCCCTCGCCTCCCCATAGTCGGCGCCAGTGCTACATACTCAAATATTTTTTAGAGCGAGAGTAATACACACATCAAGCAAGCTCTGCTTGGAGTTTGCTATTTATGACAGATAGTAGACTTCCGGATTTGTTTTTAATAGTCTTTGTACAAACATAATAAGAACATAAAGGTTCAAGACGGCATTTAAAAAAAGCACCAATCACACTATTATATTTATACAAAGTTACAAAGCCTACTAACAAGTCTAATTTTAATCAACTAGGAATATATACCTACATTGACAAACTCAATTTAGATATAATTTTTAAAGCTACCTGCGTATAAACAAATAGATCAATCTTTTTACAGGTGTATCGAAACATTATTATTGTGGGAGACGACTTCCTTTCCACGCCCGGGTATTGTTACAAAAAGGGGGAACTTGTTATCATGGGTACACCACACGCATATCATGTGAATTAGTGTACTGACCACAAATATTCAAGGTTGAAATACTGAAGGGAAACATGGCTCCCCCATGGAAACGCACTTGTTATCATATTTTAATTTATTTATTATACACCGTTTACAGTCTGGTGAAAAAATGATAAAACTTTTTGTAGGGTTGTGTATTGTTTTCAAGTAAAAAGTACCTATTTCATTTTTTTTTAAATTCAAACCACGTTTGTGCATGTCTATTTGGACTAGTTTTTTTTTAATTTGGTACCTACCTAAATTTTTAAAAATCTTATGTTTAAATTATAAATGTAAAAATTTTGGAAAAACAGGAATTAAAATTAAGCATACTTTTATTGTTTTTTTTTCAGCTGTTTTTTTTTATTTGTAACTGTTTTATACACATTACATATTATTATACTTAATTAATTATTCGTACCAATGATAAATATTTAATTTATTTATTTATACAATCCAGAACAGGGGTGAGCAAATACTTTTAACCTGTTCATATGAGTCTGTTTTAGAGTTCCGAAGTTTTATTATTAATTTGTTTTTGTCTGCTAGCTCCTCATGGATTTTTTATTTTTATTTTGGTTAACGTATGAGTCTTATTTTGCAGAAATTATAATTGACATTCGTCTCTTCATTTGCATTTTCATGAATTGGCCAAATACTGCACCGATAAAATAATAAAAAGAACATTTATCTATACCAGAAACCGCCTCGACAAATTGGATAAGAATTCTTATTTCATTTAATTGCATATATGTTTATTTATATTTAAAATCGATTTTCTCAAATATTTGTTAGTAAAAGTTAATCGTTTTGTCTTCTGAAAGACTCACAGAAGTAGTAAAGAAACTGGTATTAACAATAAGTAAAATCGAATATCTAAATAAACCGTTAGTAGTCTAAGATTGAGGAAAGTAAAAAAAGGTAATGACAAGTTAAAATATAACTGTATACACCAAATGTTCAACGCTGGAGCAAGCTACAAACTCATATTAATTAAGTAGGTAGATATATGAATTTACTTAAGATCATTTCCTTAATTAATACATACTAGTAGTAACTAACCTAAATTATCTGAAAATAATACTGAACTAAAAAATAGATACGTAACAGTGGAGGTATTTAAAAAATTGGGGTAAGGTAAAAGATGTATGATTTGGATGAATAGGAAAATTATATTCAATAAATTATTACTAGAATCAAGCTAAAATCATAGCACTGTACTTCATAATGAAGAAACAAAAACTTGCATAGGTAGTATTTTTAATTTAACGTCATTGAATATTAATTTGCATAAATATTCAAGATAACTACAAAAATAATACACGATTAAAATAAAATAAGTTTATTTTGTTGACTGAAAAATATTTTTAAAAACAAAATTAGAAATTCGAATTTAACGACTTTAATGCCTATCAGATTATATGCAACCTATAAAAAATTATTACTAGAATGAAGCTAAAATCATAGCACTGTACTTTATAACGAATAAAAAAAACTTGCCGAGTATTTTTAATTTAACGACATTGCATATTAATTTACCAGATTAACTATTGACATTTAGATATGAAATTCAATATCACCCACTGTCCTTAAATCTTGTACGTATGTACGTACATTAGTAGGTACATTATTAACATTATTTATATTTCTATTGTGTATATGTTTACAACAACTGCTGTTAGATATTTATAATTCTTTTGTACTCATTTCAAACTTCTCAGAATAGTTTATCTTCTGTGAATTACATGCAAATAATGTAACAAACAATTGATTGTTTTCTTTCCGTGTTATTCTTGACCTTACAGTGCCGAACAATTTATTTATTATTGTCTGTCTAGATAAATATAAAAATAATGATATGAAATAATAGTAATTTTATCAATAAATAATTTTAGAAAAATTAATTGAATAAAAGGAGTAATTACTTCATTTAAAAAAATAGAGCCCATCGATATTTTTTATGTCGATAAAAGTTCGAGGGGGGGGGGGGGTGACACCCGCCTAATGTACAAAAATAAAATCAGCTGATCTTTTGGGGGTAAATGGGGGTGACACTCTTGATTTCCGCCCTATGTCACCCTCCCCCTTTTCTAGCGGCGCCACTGGAGGAATTATACAAAATTCAAGTTTCTGTATTTCTATAATAACCGTTACAACAATGTAAACATTTTAAAATTACTTATATTTCTAATTTATCAAATATTACTCAAAAGTAATATTATGTATACATTACATGCATAAAAATGACTCAAATAATACTTTTCCATTATTATTATAAATTTTTTTTTTTTAATATGCCCTTCATGTTCAACAATTCTATTCATTGCATTTAACCTTTAAAAGATTTTCATGTGATTTTTTTTATACCTACTTATACATTATTAATTATTATAATATTAACAACAAATGAGGAATAAATATATTCTCATAGAATAAAACAGTATTTTTTAAATTATTATCTTTTTAATACTTGCAAATCAAATAATTTTAATAAACATTATAAAAATGATATATAAAATAGTCAAAATCGCGAAAAATATACGTAATACCAAAATTTTTGACATGTAGAGAAAATTACAACAATGGATTTATAGAAATTAAATCAACAATGAAAAAAACAAATGAGAGCACTTACTGTTGATAGTTCTGGTGCACGATTACACTTCCTGCACTCACAACACTTAACACACAAGGAAACCGGAACGGAAGAGAGTGCACAAGACACAAGAGTTCCTCTTGACAGTGGTTAATTCGCTACTACAACGTGGGCGAGGAAAAGGTACCACCAGGAGAGCAGGTGCATCGCGTTGCCCCCACCACTGTACCTGGTTATACTCCGTATCGTATCATATGGTTCCTGACGAGTGACTCCAGTGGCACTGACCGAGCGCATAATAATAACAATGTAGAGGTACTGGTGCTGCATGTAATGTTTTTTTTTATTTACATGTACCCGTGTGATGGTACTGTACGATGACTAATGCGGACAATATCCTTGGACAAAACGTTAGAAATTTTACCAAACCATACACTCATACCTATTATAATAATGGTTCGATAAAATGTAATATTGCATTTTCCAGTGGTGTAAGAATAGAACCCGCAATGCCCGAAGGGGGCGCGGGAAAGCCAAAAAAATATGCATGCAAACTAATAATAAAATAAAAATTACACAAATATATTCATAAAAATTTTATTTTAAGAAGCACTATGTCACAATCCCGTTTTAAGGTCCTGGATGCAGTGGCGTAGATAGCTTTTTGCGATGGGGGGAGGGGGGATTTCAAACGAAGACCTTTTTGAATTTTTTATTTTTTTCTTACAAATTTTGAAAACTAATATTTTTTAGTCGTTGCCAATTTTGAAAACCTTTTTTTTGGCCCTTCATTTTAATTTTTTGCAACGCAGAACCTCTTGTATCAGAATCATGGGAGGGGGATATGCAGGGCCGGATTTAGGGGAGGGCAACCGGAGCCATGGCCCCGGGGCCTCCACAAGAAAGGGGCCCCCACAATAGAGACTTCGGGAAAAAAAATTATTGGTAACTGTTTTTTTATTTAAAAAGCTAAAAAAAGGTCTTCAAAATTATTGGTAACTGTTTTTTAATTAAAAAAGCTAAAAAAAAAATCGTCAAAATGACAAAAGGGGGCCTCCACTCCTTTATTGCCCCGGGGCCTCCAGACCTTTAAATCCGGCCCTGGGGATATGACAGTATTAAATCATCTTTTATATGGTGTTAAAATAAAGTATAAAAATTGGACTCATGGGAGGGGGATTGATCCCCTTAATCCCCCCCCCCCTATCTACGCCACTGCCTGGATGTACTTACATTATGAGTATAGAACATAAAAATGAAAATATTGATTTGGACGAAATAATTTCAAAGTTTTTGTGTAAAACAAGATATATTACTTTATAGATAAATTTTGATTATTAGAAGTTTTTATTTGAACTAATGTTAATTTTCATTAATCAAAAAGAACACAACATTGCATATAATCAATGTTATGGAAGTCCAGAGAGATTTAATTAGAGTGTTTGTTTTTGTTTTGAGAGCGGGACCCCGTTCTTTTAGCAACGCCTCTGGCATTTTCCTAGATGAAGATTGATTAGAACTATTTTTACTCACTGTCAGCTGAGATTCGAAATTATTTTGGTTTCATTAGATTTTTTTGTGGTATGAACTGAAACAATTGAATCTACAAATAGGACTAAATCGGACACTACAGGAGCTCCTTGGCACATAATAATATGTAGGTATTTCTGAATGCACAGCACAGATTACTCATTAAAAAAATTAGGGGGTACATATGGCTGTTGCTGTTATAATAACTAAACCTATTTTGAATTATTTCAGAAATATTTTTTTGGTAATTTAATTTTTTTTTCAACTTTTCTCTAAAGTTTTCTGGGTAAAAAACTTAATCTTTTCTGATTCTATCTTCAGTAAAAAAAGATAGTTATGAATGTTATGATGGATAATGACCATTTTAAACCATACTATGTATAATAAACCTATATATACGTATGTATAAAATTATCTATTTTATGATTGTCTTTATCTTTATTTTTGAGGAGGGGGGGGGGTAATTATTAACGACTTAAGATGCACGCTTATTATGTCTAACAATAAGCCGTGATAATGTACAATTATGTATTTACAATATACCCCACATCGAAGTTTGATTATACCTAAATATTAACGTTTCTATCAACATTTCATTGCATGATGAAAGATACAACTATTTTTTTTAATATTCAAGATAACTACAAAAATAATATACGATTAAAATGAAAGAAGTTTATTTTCTTGTCTGGAAAATATTTTTAATAACAAAATTAGAAAATAGGATTATTTGCTTCGAATTTTACAACTTTAACGCCTATCAGATTATATATATGCAACCTATTAAAAATGCATAGATCTGGGTCAAATCTAGTGACATTAAAAAGCTACATTATTTTCAGACATAACTATTCCGATGAAAAATTGAATTGTATATGACCAATTAAACACATTTATGGACCGGATCCGGAAACATTAAATAAAACAGTACCATTCATTTATAGCTTCACTAGACAATTTGCTATACTAATTGTAAGTGACCGGAAAGGTGGGTCTTCTGTTATTAATAGTTAATTTTTAAAATTAAAATAGTTTTAAATACGTCTACTGTAATAATTGACGAAAAGTTTACCATTAGACGATAATACTATATAATCATCAAAATAAATAGATTTGGCTTGTGAATAATTAAATTATTAATATATTATATATTTGTTTATTTTAATTATGTTTTGTTTTATACAATTATCATCAATTAAAATTTTAGCTGCTCGTGTTAACATTTTCACCTGCTGGAGATGATATTTTATCTACTTGAACTGGAATTTTACTTAATTTCAGTTGTTTTAAAAGATGTGCTATTCTCTCATCTTTGATTTTCATTTTATTTTCTAAATATTGTACCTGTAAAAAAATATTGATTTCATAAATTATTTAATTTTACTTAAAAATTGTTTTATAATTAAAATACTTATATTTCGTTCGAAAATCAGGTAGAGAGAAGCAATAAGTTTAAAATAATAAAAAAGTGAACCGCTTACAAAAATGATTTTTATGTTGTCATTACAGTGAGGACAGTGGGGTTGCGGAAATTGGGTATTTGTTTTATTTTTTTGCACGTTAGTGTCAAATTATCGAAGTTGCTCGAATAATATCGCTCTGTAATCGAGCAGCTTGTAATTTTGTACAATTATTATAAGTAAACATATAAATTATTAACGTGTAAAAATTCTATCAAATACCTGCGTCAATGATGCTCCATTAGACGAAGGCTCAATTACCGCGACCCCAACCAATCGAAGTGACCTTTTGTTTGTTCAGAGGCCCACTATGCTCAGGGGTAGTTACTGCCCTATAGTGTACTTACTTTTTGTTGAAGTATTTGCACAGCTTCTTTTTTCTCTTCAAGTTCCTTTATAACGTTAATCATTATAGATTTCGGAAGCATTTCATGTTCTTCAATAACAAATCTACCATTATCTTTTTGAATTTTAACAGGAATTTTTACTATCAAATCTACGGAAACCATATTTTTTAATTGTTGAAAAACATTTATTAAATATACAATTTTTACTAAATATTATCACCTGTACAAGTTTCATTTTCATTTATTGTAATAATATTATCATCTGATTGTTCACGATTGTATACAGGAGTCGATTTACTTCTCTCGGTATTTGGTATAGATTCGTCAATTTTCTTTTTTATAGCTATTAATAATTGTTCAGCAGCCCCAGGAATCCCAGATGCTATTTTCTCTAGATTATTTTGTAACTGAGGTAATTGAATTTTACTTAACACTTTACGATTTAATAACGTTAAATTATTTAATTTTCCTGATATAGAATTTTGTGATGAATAATTGTGTAATTCTACTTTATCTGGAAAATGCTCTTTCAGTAATTCTGCAAACATCACTGAAATAGAAATGAACCCTATTGTAAAAAATATTTATTTTATATCTTATTGTATATAACAATAATAAGTAATTCCCCACGTTAATTTTCATAAATACCGAAATTGGAAAATTATAGTACAATTCCGCTTCATTATACTGTTTTAATTATCAATAAGAACTCGGCGACGTAACAGCGTTGTCTTATTTGCCAAGCCTTATTTTAAATAATATATATAATATTCAAAATTGATTTACAATATTTACAATCATCTACGCGGTTTAATGATGATCTGATTGTTTTATCCACGCGTTACTTTGATTTTTAATAAATAATTTCCAAAAATAATAATAGAAACGAAATAGGGAAGAATGTGATCATATTAGGTATACATTTAAAAAATAATAAATTTATATAGTGTTTCTTAAAGTGTGGTATTAATTACCAGTGGCGTAGTAGCGGGGAAGGGGGGGGGGAACGAAATGTTCTAAAAAACATGTTTTGAGAAAATATCAATTCAAAATACCTTCCAAAATTTAACACATATGTATATTCCCCCCCTCCGATTTTTTTTCTTACTACGCCACTGTTAAGTATCCGTCGTAATAGTTACGACTGTAGGCACTTCAGGCAACTGCCTAGGGTTCCATGGTACGGTGGGGGTTGGGAGCTGAGGAAATAAGTAAATAAATATTCGAAGATTTTTTTTTGCTCTTCAAATAATTTCGGTGAAGACTTTTTTTTGCTCTCACAATTGCTTGAGGAACAAAAAAAAGGTCTTCAGGTATCATGAATATTTTTTGAAGTCTTGTAACAATGAGACCTCGAATTTTTATTCTGCCTGAAGTTCCCGACTTTCATAACGCGCTGGGTACGAAGTAATTTATTTATTAAATTTTTGGATTATGTTTTTTTAAGTAGATACCAAGCTATTTACCTTATAGTACTTTTTTACTATCTCAGCAGTGATACGTGAATACTGTAACTTTGAGAAACACTGATCTATATTATTACAAAAAATAACAATAAAGAAAAAAATCTGCTTGATCTTTTTAATTTACCTCCATCAGCGAAATCACGATTTAAACTTCTTTTAGGCTTTGAAAAGTTATGAGAATCAATCCAATTATAAAGATCTTCATCCATTTTAATAAATATTATAAATTATTGTACAAAATAATGAACCTTAAATGACATTTAATAGCCTTCTTTTCAATTATTATAATTTTACTTTATGAAATAAACTGTTACTATCATTTTAATGATTTAATATTTACTAAACGACTTCGTTAATTAGTGCTATAGTTAACTACAGTATTGATGAGAGACTGTCAATAAATTATTCATATTTTTATAAGTTCTTGTATTATGTAGAAAATCTACAAAAATCAATATGACTATTTTTCAACAGTACAATAGGTTTTTGTGTATGTTGCTATAGTTACAGTTATTATAACCAGAGGTGCACCTTGAATTTTTTCGGTCCCAGCAGAGGACCTAATGATTTTATTTTGCATATAATCCCATCTCTATTTATTACTATAATTTTACCTTACATATTTATTGAAGTTATACTTCGTTAGGCACGTTGAGGGTAATAATTTAGTAATGTAACGGAAATGAAAAGCTATGTAACGAAGCGTTACGCGGTGGACTATGGCAGTGGCGTAGATAGCTTTTTGCGATGGGGGGGGATATCAGAGTCATGGGGGGGATATGACAGTATTAAATCATCTTTTATATGGTGAAAAGTATAAAAATTGGACTCATGGGGGGGGATTGATCCCCTTAATCTTCCCCCTATCTACGCCACTGGACTATGGTATCAACAAAACTGTAGAAATTGTGTCTTTTACTTAAATAACACCACTGTAAAGAGTATTGCCTATATAAAAAAAAACTTTTTAAACTCGATCTAATACTGGTGCTGCCAGCTAGCACTAGTTGAACCAACTAAAAGCGACATTTACATTGATTATTACATCATAATATTCAAATTTCATGATTTATAAATATGTACTTTGAAATAATATACAATTAAATTTTAATTTGATTAAATAGTATAGTGACATAATGTTACGAATTATTAAATAAAATATTAGTGTTCTTTATAAATTTTTATGCATTACATTATTTTATTCATTTAATCAAGTTAAAATTGAGATTATTCGTACTCGTTTTTCAATCACGCCAAAGAAGTATAACTTCTAACGCGTGTACATAAGTACACACACGCGATGTTTTTTTTTAATAATGTATATACTATATATGTATATAGGTAAGTATTAAATTAGAAGTGATGAAATAAAATAAAGTTTTATTGAAAAAAATATAAATATATACATATTAAAAATCATATATTTAACCCTTATATATGTATGTTAAAGACAAAGTATAAAAAAGGTGTAGAAAATTAATATTAATAAATTAATAACTCATAACAAGCATTACCACCAATGAGTTCGAATTCTTTTTAATAAATCCTTAAACTTCTTTGGATATAATTTTTCTAACATTTCCATTTTACTGTTTTGTAGGATTCCTAATTGTACCTCAATAAACATCAGTTCTGTATAAACACACATAGGTGTTGATTCTATTACGTTTGAGCATTCTTTTATTAACCATGCAGCACTTTTTGGCATTTCTTTTTCTATTTCTTCATATACCTGACTTGTTAAATGAGTCATTTCAGATAAATGTCGAAACCAATAAAATGTATGTGGAATTTTAAATGTTTTACATTCTTCAGTATTTTTTTCACTGTCGTCATTTATTTTTGAGTTTGTTAAAAATTCATATCTTTTATTAAATACTTCTTTTTTTGGAGATTCTGCTTGTCCACATGGTATTTCACTGTCCGAATCGGATAATAGCTCGTCATTTAATTCTTTATCTGATTGAGAGCTATTTAAACATTTCATTTTTAATTCCCTACGTAGTATATTTTCTGCTTCTTCATTTATTTTACTAACCTTTCTGCTCAGCCTCCTTTTTTTAGGCTTATTTATTTCTTCTTCGTCATCATAAATAAACTTTCTTTTTTTGGTTTTTATGATTGTTACATTAATATCTTTTTTATTTTCTTGCAAAATACCTCTATTATAATGAAAAAAATCTACAATTGAAGTTTGCATTGAACAATTACTATATTTTATATCTAAATAATAGTTTTTTAAATTTTTCATATAATATTCGCATTCGATAAGATAACATATATCTGAATCAGTGAAATTTTGATATAAAATAAGAGAAGGTACGGATGATTCTCGAGATATTATTGTATTAGTGTACGTATACAATGGTGTGAATGTAGCTTCAAATTCATAAAGGCCATTGGAATTTGAGATTCTTTTAAGAAATATATCTTTGTATAATTTGTTTTTAAAATTATGTGCATTTTCTTCTTCATAATCATTTTTGCTATTTTGTAATTTCCAAAATTCATATAAAGCATTTACGTTTCCAATAGATTTCTCATTATAATGATAGTTTGTTGGATAATGTTTTTCTGATACTAAAAGTTTTCTGCATTCAATATATTTTACCCATTTGCTCCACTGGAAATAACTTGAAGTTTCAGAGGTATCAATTTCATCAAGATATTTTTTATCATCACTATGTGTTGGAATCGGTTCAATCTCAGAGTGGTTTAATTTCGCAGCAAATTTAGAAGCTATATTTTCAATAACATCATCTAATCGGAAAAATATCTTCATTGCAAATATTATATACCCCATTGCTCGACCTTCATAATTAGGTATCAAAGTGCTTTTAGAAAAGAATTTCATAACAGGTGGATATTTGTCATATACAAATTTTATAAAATTGAATATTTGTTCTAAAAATCAATAAACAATAAGTAAATTTTAACTATTTAATACTAATGTATACATACTAGGAAGTTGTAGCTCTCTAACATATCGATCACATAAATTAATTATATCAGGAATATCTATTCTTGTGACTCCAATAAGACGAGCAATTTGCGCTGTAATTTGACGGACAGATTTATGAGTTGGTTGGTTATTAAGACCTCTAGTAATTATTTTATAATTATCATCATTTATTGCTATATTTTCAGGTAGGAGACTCCTAAAATATATTTTCAAATATATATTATATAAAAATTTAAATAATTTATTTACAATACCTAAAATTATTATAACTAAGATGACCTTCTCTGCACCATCGAATCAAATCACCAAGTTGAATTTCTTGTTTATCAATTAATAATCCAAGATACAGTATACTTAAAATTTTAATTTTTGTTAAGTGAAAAGGTGTCTTTTGGTAAGAATGAGTCATTAATTTATAACTTGTTATTTTAGGATCTTCACAATATTTTTTATAATGACGTTTTGTCATGCCATTTAAAAGTTCTTTTCTTGCTGCTTTACTAAATCTGAGACTTTTAGATTTTGTTTCAGATTTAGTATAACTACTACTTTTTAAAGAACTCAGTGTTGTCATACTATGTGATGTAGTAACAGCACTGGAAGATTTTACTGATTCTATTTCGGATTTTAAACTTGCTTGCTAAAAAAATGTTGAAAAATTAATTATAAGCACGTCTAATAAAAATGTTTGATTGATGTAACTTACTTTCAATTTAATACTGACTGATTTCTGTGAATACTGATCATTGCTGGTTGTTTCTAATTTATTCTTAACTCTTCTTCGTTTCTTTTTCTTTGAATAGTTATAAACAATTTCAGCATCTCTACAATAAATCAAGATTTAAAACTATATGTAATTGTTTGTTGCTGTATTTTATACTTACATATTTTTATAGGAAGCTGATAATGCTGGAAGATTTTGAAAATGTTTTGAAGTAAACGCTACTTCTAATTTACTTAAATATGCTGTCCACAGTTGAAGTACTGTTCTTTTTAATGATTTCTTTGCACCTAATTTTATTGTTTCCTCAACCAAACCTAGTAAAATATAATTATAGTATTCGTAAGTAGTAAATAATTCTTCTCGAGGTTTATCAGTTTTATTCTGTTTAAGAACTTTTGTCTTTTTATATGCAGCAGGATCAAAAGTTTCGTTTAGTACATGAACTTCTTCTCTTAATTCTTGCGTTTGTGTATGACAATCATTACAAAAATAAAATCCTGATTCTAATGTATATTCCGTGCCACCGCATACAATGCAAACAGTTTTAATTTCATCCATTTTAATGTAAATAAATCATATATGTAACATAATAATACACAATTACAACGATTACAGCACTAAATTGATGATTGAGGTTACGTTTTTAAAACCACGTGCGATATTTGACATATTACATATGTGTCTACAGCCGCAGCCGCCACAGTTGACACCATAGACATACAGCATGGACTACGTCGACGTGATCTAAACTATTTTTTATCATACACTCACCGCTTGATTAACCGACTTAGTTGGTAATTGAACTGCTTGAATTTCCGACGCCGAGAGGGGCCCCCACCGCCCCCACCACCGTGCCAACCTCAACGTTGATTGGTGAATTTAAATTTCGCGCAAAAATAGCAATCACGGTAGTATTATGGAGGAGATTCAAACTGCCGGTAAATCAAAGGTCGGTTAATCAAGCGATGAGTGTATCTCTTTCCTTTGACACGACTCTTTCGAATCAGATGCGCGATCCATGCTCTATGTCTATGGTAGACGATTTAGTCGGTAATTCGATTTTCTAGAGTGGTAGTTAATAAAGCGGGATTTATGAATTACGTATTGATTATATTTAATTTTTTTTAATTTAGGTATATTTTTTCATATCAAAATTTCTATAAAAGAATATGGGTTGTATACAATATACATATATTTTAGGTGAGAATTTTATTTATTTAGTTGTCATATAATTATAATAAAACTATAAATTGTAGTCCCCATTATAATTATGTTATATATATTTTTAATATTTCAAATTCTTATCTGGAATGGTTAATATTTAGACTTTGTGTACTAAAATTGAAACTAAACTAAAATTATTTAGAATTACTTTTTAATATTTAATTAATAAACAATAAAATAAAATGTAGACATAAATAAATTCATAAATATAGACAATAGAAAACTGACTTATTAACAATGTGAATCAATGGCAACTGACAGAATATTTTAGATGAGTCATTAGCAGGGTCGGATTTACCCATAAGCAAAATAAGCAGTTGCTTAAGGCCCCAGCTTAGTGGGGCTCCCCGATTTTTCTTGTCAACTACCACTGATGTAAATATTTTCTACATACATTAGTATATTACAAATTAATGCTCCATATCAAGTGATTTATTTTTTAATTGAAATATTAATGTGTTTGGTGTAGTGGAATCTGCCACCATTATTTCAGAACCGTCTTGTAATCCAAGTTCTGTCATGGTCTTCTTTAAATTATCTCTTGTTTTTTCTTCAATACTTGCAATAGTTGACATATACAATGTTTTATTTTTTCCATTAATATTTGCTGTTAACCCAGGACTTTTCATTTGATATGTTGGACTATCTATTAATTGTTGTATCACATCTTTTAATTTAGTCTTTATAAAATCATTTACAGGTAAAACTAATGGAATCTGACTACATGCTAGACAGTCTTCTTTCCGTTCTGCCTCGTAAGTGTAAGTATAAATTCCATCAATATCATTAAATACCATGTAATTATTAAAAGTAACACAGCAGCCTGTAGCAATCTTGAAAACCTGTAATATATAATATTCAATTAGTATTTCAATTTACTTAATATAAGAAAATGTTTTAAATACCTCTGTAGCGCATGCTGCAGCAATGATAGCATTAGTCGAAGCTACTGCAGGTATAATATTTTTAACAACACCTTGAACCAAGCGATATGATATTCCAGAAATATTGAATTGCGTTGCCCTTTCAACCGACTTTTCATATATCCAATTAATATGTTGCGGATCATCCCCATCTATGCTACAGCCAAATGGATTTTCTTTAGGCCACTGTATTACTTTAACATACTCTATACAGTGTTCAGGTAATCTAGGAGTATTAGCAATTGTACAGAGTGGGTAAGTTATTTGTGGTGGATAGAGATCTAAAGTACATTCAATACATGCAGTAATACCAGGTAATATAACTCTGGCATTTCCTTTGAAACCCTCGGTGCCTCCATCAATAAATGGAATAACAGAATCCTGCTCTACTTTTCCATCCTCATAATTCAACATAGAAACTAGCATTCCGTTCATCCAGCGTCTGGCTACAATTGAATCAAGACCACATACGACTACGTGGAACTGCCGGTAAAAATTTTCATCATAATCTTGTATTTTACAAAAGTGAGGTGTAACATTACATCCAGGTACACGTTTATTAATAAAGGCAGCAGCACATTCAGCCTTAGATGCTCCAATATCTTTTCTTCGAAAGAGAAACTGACGATTAAGATTTGAAAGTTCCACAGTATCCATATCAATAACATCAATATTTCGGAATCCCATTAACGCCAGATCCTTTAAAAGTTCACATCCTAAACCACCTGCGCCGACTATCAAAACTTTACACGAAGATAAAATGAAATTAAGAACTTCTGATGATGGTTCAAAATCTGGGTGACAAAACGGACCCGTGCGTTCTAAAACTTTTTTTAAATTACTCCATCTACGGTATAATTCTTTGCTTTCAGTCATTGTTGTATTTTTAATATTTGTATTCTAATAAATTCGCTACAGTTCTTTACAATTTATGTACAGAAATTCATAACGTTCATAACTATTCTTCTTGACAGGCTAGAGCACGAGTAGTGAAGCAGTAGTAGGAAACCTCTACAATTAAAATATTAAATTCAAGTATGTACACTCATCGCTCGATTTCACAACGTTGTTGGTAATTGAACCGCTTGAATTGACAACGTCGAGAGGGGTCCCCACCACCGTGCCGACCTTAACGTTGATTGGTGAATTTAAATTACGCGCGGAGATAGCAATCACGGTAGTATTATGGAGGGGATTGGAGAAGGTTGGCAAATCGCGCGTTTGGCCCGTTTCGAAATCAAGCGGTTGCGAAATCGAAGGTTTCGAAATCGAGAGATGAGTGTACATATACATACATAAATAAATTACAATGCATTTTAGATGAGATTATTAAAATATACCATTTTTCAATTAATTATGTTGTTTATAAATTCGATTATAATAAATTATTTTAAAAATATATATACATACGTGAGGAATTTATTATTTTCTTCTAACCTTAGAGCATATATATACTACTAGAGCCAGCCTTACCGCTCGGCCGCGCGAATAAGCGTGCGAGAGAGAAAACGCAATAACGCTACATCCTTTCTCTTTCGCTCCGCGTACTAATGTTGCGGAGCGAGAGAGAAAGGATGTAGCATTCTTACGCTTTCTCTCTCGCACGCTTGTTTTGTACGGCCGAGCGGCAAGGCTGGCTCTAGTAGTATATGCTCTAAGCTTCTAACATACACTCGTCCCTCCGAACAACGTAGGCATCGGTAATATAAAACCTCCCAACAACGTACGCTAGAGAGGCACCCACCACCGTGCCGACTTTAACGTTAATTGGTGAATTTAAATTTCGCGCAGAAATATAGCAGTCACGGTAGTATTGTGGTAGTAATAGGGGAAAGTCGTTACTTGGGGCGGTTGGATAGTCGTTTCTCGGAGCGTACGTTGATAGGATGAACGTTGTTTAGAGGTTTGAGTCGTTTGAGTGTAAAATATTTTTTATCTAAGAGTGGCAACATTGCTTTTGTTTTGAAATGTCAAAGGACTATCAAAAGAAGCAAAACTGATGGCATATTTTTTAAAATAATTTTAAAATGTGGGATTCAGCGATATTTTTAAGTTCATTAACACCAAAGTTTTATGTCGCACTAACAGGAACATCATCACTTATATCAGGTTTAATATTAATCTTTGAGTGGTGGTACTTTCGTAAATATGGTACCTCATTCATAGAGCAAGTTTCATTACATCATTTAAGTCCTTGGTTAAATAGCGGCGATTCAAATTCAGAAACAAGCAGTCCTAATGCTACTAATAATACAAACAATCAACAAAATATTCCAGAATGTAAAGTTTGGCGTAATCCTTTAAATCTATTTCGAGGGGCAGAGTATCAACGGTTCTACTGGGCTACGAATAAAGAACCGTTAACATATTATGACATGAATCTATCAGCGCAGGACCATCAAACGTTTTTTACATGTGAGGGCGATGCCGGTAAAGCTGAATATGAAATAATGCAAACAGCATGGAGAGAACGTAATCCTGTTGTAAGAATAAAAGCAGCGCATAATGCTTTAGATATAAATCCAGAATGTGCACCTGCTTATATTTTATTGGCAGAAGAAGAAGCAACAACTATTGTTGAGGCTGAAAAAATATTCAAACAAGCTCTTAAAGTAGCAGAAAGTAATTATCGTAAGTCCCAACACAATCAACAACAAGGTTCAGTTATGGAAGCAATACACAGGCGAGATACAAACGTATTAATTTATATCAGAAGACGACTTGCCATGTGTGCTCGAAAACTTGGAAAGTTAAAAGAAGCTGTTAAAATGTTCAGAGACTTGACTAAAGAAGTGCCACCTATAATGAATGTACTTAATATTCACGAAAACCTTATAGAAGCTCTACTTGAAATGCAAGCTTATGCTGATGTACAAGCCGTACTAGCAAAATATGATGACATCAGCTTACCAAAGTCTGCAACTATTTGTTATACTGCAGCATTACTGAAAGCACGATTAGTTGCTGAAAAGTTTTCACCAGATATAGCAAGCAAACGCGGTCTTACTGCAGCAGAAATGACAGCTGTTGAAGCTATTCATCGAGCAGTAGAATTCAATCCTCACGTTCCAAAATATCTTCTTGAAATGAAACCATTATTGCTTCCTCCTGAACACATATTGAAACGTGGAGATTCTGAAGCAATTGCATATGCATTTTTTCATTTGCCACATTGGAAGCAAGTAGAAGGTGCACTCAATTTGCTGTACTGCACATGGGAAGGGACATTTAGAATGTTACCATATCCTTTGGAACGTGGTCACTTATTTTATCCATATCCAACATGCACTGAATGTGCAGACCGTGAACTATTGCCTTCTTTCCATGAAGTATCTGTGTACCCAAAGAAAGAACTTCCATTTTTCATTTTATTTACAGCTGGTTTGTGTTCCTTTACTGCCATACTCGCGTTACTAACGCATCAATATCCTGAATCAATGGGAGTCATAGCGAGAGCTACTTTGAGCTGGTTATCATTACCTGTGTATTATGTGTTAGATAAACTGGAAGCAATATTACCATCTAATTTATTGCAACAACTCTCTAGAATTTAAGTTTAACATTATTTATAATATCATGTCTGAAAAACTTTGTGTGACTGTAGAAATATATTTTCTGTTGTGAAATAATTATATTGATATTGAAAACTTCAAAATGTGTCTTCTTTAAAAACCTGTTTAATAAAATATGCATGCTGTAAGAAATAAAGGAAAGAGTATTTTATTTTGTACTCAAAAAATGTACAATGAAATATGAAATAAAGGACTTCTAAGAAAAAAATAAACTATTTTTTAATACTTTATTATATACAATAAGATATATATTCATTTTATGTGTATAAATGTTTTGAAAATGAATTCATTTTATCATTTGATAAATTAAATTGAAAAATAAGACTTATATTTAACCAACGGAAGATGTAACTAATTCAGCTACTTCTGGATCTGTAGAACGGACAGTTAATTGCATTGTAACCCCATCTGCTAACGCTAATTTTGAACGTACTAAAATGTCATAACCACCACGAAAGACACCTGGAAAAAATAATAAAATTAAAAAATCGATAATATGACAAAATAAGTTTTTATAAAATATAATATGAAATACCTGTAAGAAGTAGTGTATGGGTAGTTTTGCCCTCAGGAACTTTATCACTGCGTTCTGCTGGTTGCAAACCCAAGAACTGTACAATATTTTTGACAGCTTCTTCAAGAGTAGATGTAGTACTTAATGCGTATGTATCTTCCATTTCAATAAATGAATTACCAGCTTCTTCCCATGTTGTAGCTAAAATTATAAAACGCTATTATTTTTATTCTACCACTATAAAATCAGTATATCTTACCGAAATTAACTTTTTGTATTTTCTGAATTTGATCACTTAATGTAATTTCTAGATCTTCTAACATGTACTCATCATCATATCCTAAAAAAGATATTATAAATATAATATAAAAAAAACAATGAGTGTGTACTTATGTACACGCGTTAGAAGTTATACTTCTTTGGCATGATTGAAAAATGATTATTAATAATCTATTTTAACTTGATTAAATGAATAAAATAATGTAATGCATATAAATTTATAAACAACACTAATATTTTATTTAATAATTCGTAACATTATTTCACTATACTATTTAATCAAATTAAAATTTAATTGGATATTATTTCAAAATCCATATTTATAAATCATGAAATTTGAATAAAGTTATTTTTTTATATAGGCAATACTCTTTACAGTTGTGTTATTTATTCTGTATTTTCAGTCCAGGGCTGGATATTTCACCGCATAAAATTTCGTTACATTACTAATTTCATTTCCGTTACATTATTGATTTCATTTCCGTTACATTACTCAATTTTTACCCTCAACGTCCCTAAAGAAGTATAGCTTCAATAAGAGCAAAGAATATTTATAATTATACCTTCTTCTGTATCAGGTAAACCTGTAGTTGGGTCGCAGTCTTTAACGACAAATTTCAAAGTTGCAGCAAAAGTTCCTAAAGAAATAAAATGATTTTATTTAATGAACTTAAATCTTTAAAATTAAATAAGATACATACCAACACTGCTTGCTAAATCTTCAGGAAATTGTAATACTACAAAAACTGTTCCAGTTTCATTATAAGGTAAACGAGCACATGGAATTTCTTTTAAAATTACATATCCCTCTGAAGCTTCCAACTGTACTCGGACATTTTCTAACAGTTGATCATTTAGTGTGTTCAAGCAATCAAACTGTAATAATATTTACATTATTAGTTGATTTAAAAATTATAATATGTATAAGTATACTATATATACCTGTAAAATCAAGTGTTTAGCATATGAGTGCTTAATGCATCGTACTGTGTATTCAGTTTCAGACTCAGTTAATTCAACAACTGGAGAGCTGCGGAACAAAGGTCCTAATTTTTGTATGCCAGGTATTGTCGATAATTTTTCTATATAATTATCTTCTCTTGATGTCATTACCGGTTTAGGCGCTGCAAAAAATTATTCAATAAATACAATTTATTTTTTAAATATGTAGAATACAATACCTGTAGGTTTCAATATGCCATCAGTTGCTGTTTGTAATATTCCACTAGATACAGTAGATTCTTCTAATGCTGAACCTACAGGTGCTCTTGGTACTGATTTCAAATCAAATGGTACTTCACTTAGATTATCCAAATATTCTTTCAATGTTCTTTCTAGTGATGGAATAGAAATCTACAAGAAATAATATTTCTTAATAAAATGAAATAAATCATGCATTTTATTTAATGATTACTTGAGGAGTCTCAATGATATAATTATTAACGAGTCCAGCATCAGCGAGTTCAAGAATATGAGTGTAGTATGTAGCGCGATCTCTAACTTCATCATCACTGTCCATTTGACACCGCTCTAACAGAACTTGCACATTTGGTCTTAAATCAGGACAAACAGCACCAAATTGTGCTAAAGCTGAAACTGCAGCTGCACGAACACAAGCACATTCCAAAATAACACGATTGTAGATGTAGCGAATATATCTAAAATAATAACAATTAGAAATTATTTAAGAAAGAACAGTTAATTTCATACAACTTTATAAATTGCATATTACCTAGATGGAGACTTAGTTCTAGGTCCTTCTTTTCCAAGCAAATGAAGAATTCTAACAGCCAATGAAGTATGTTCGCAATCCTCTATAAACTCACACAGATGAGCCAGTCCAATTTCTTTTGCTTCGGGATTTTCTTCTATGATCGTAATAATTGTATCAGCGATTGATGCTTTATATTCAAGACCTCCTTCATCCCTTAACATTGCTGACAAAAATCCCATTAAAACCAGATGTTTCCGTGGAAACTTGAGACAGAGAGCTTTGATGGCCTGTACAACTACTATTTTGAATTCGTCACTTATTTCTGAAACGAATGAAGATATCTGTTTCATGAGCCGATCTACTGATGACTCGGCACCGGTTTTAAGTAGTGTCGTGATGGCAAGCGTAGCAATGGAGCGATTTGAATCTGTGATTAAATTCTCCAGATCCATATTGCAAGCCGTTACAGCTGCTGGATGTGACATCGCAACCTATATAGAAAATATCTTTGTTGTATTTAAATTTATATAATCTGTATCTATAAAATCCTCAGTGATTTACTCATCAATGCCCAGCCCAAACCCCTGGATCTAAAAATGTAAAATTTTAGGGGTGTGATTTTTCAACATTCAGTTTTAATAGCAGAGGTATAATAACTAACAGTACAAATGGTATAAAGGGTTTATAAATATAATAAGTATTCATAAAAACTAATACCATTTAGGTAAAATAATGGACAAGTTACTAGTATAGATCTAAAAGTAATTGCAATCCATTAATTGGGTTTTTCATGACCCACTAGTGGATCATCCATGAGTAAATGACCCATAAAAACTGATCTAAAGTTTCATACATCTCAAAATATTTTTTTTTTATTTAAAACAAATACTATATTAGTTTTATTACTGTTATTAATTTTTAAACAATAGCAAACAGTAAATATTTATTGATAGGGAAGCAAAATCCATGCTATTATGTTACATAAAGTATTATACCATTATTGCAATTTAATGGCTGAATAGTTATTGTTAAATTATACATAACATAACTAGGTACTTAAGAAAATAGAAAAATAGAAAACTACATACTTTATTCAAAGTTCTGACTGCTGCAAAACGTAAAGTCGGTTTTGGAGAACTGCAGAATAGCTGTAGAACAGTAACGGCTGGAGCTAATTCTCTACTTGTTGTGCTGTAAAAATAAAAATGTATGTTAGATAAATGTCAAATTGAAAAATAAATACATTTATTACCGCTTTAAGTTCACAATAGCGTGTGCAGCTTCATAAATAACCATTTCAGACTTGTGACGCAAACACGATTCGATAAACTCAAATAAGGCTGAATCCATTTTACCACCGTTGTTATCTTCATCCTCTAACAATTTGCAGACAATGCGAATCTACATGTAAACATTAATCGTAAGTGTTTTCAATTCTACCATTGACAACATATTTACTTACCAACATGCAAACAGCATAAGGTGACCGTAGAGACATTCTTGTTAATTTAAACACCAGTTTTTGGACAGCCAAACGATCAGATTTTCTAATATGATATAATACTCCTAGAGCATGATATTGTACCATAACACTATCACTATTTACAGCTTCCTGTGCTTCGTTCACCCATCTTTTCACAACATCATTTGCGATTTTTGTCAAATGAAGTGAACTGACAAGCGCAGCTGAACTTACGGCTGGGTTTCGATCCACTATTGCTTGCTTCATGTACCGTTCAATAGCTTGAAGCATTGTTACATCGGTGATGCTGCATAATGCACGGATTGCGGCAGCCCGATATAAATCTTCCTTTCCTGTCATATCCTTAGTTAAACTGGATGTTACGATGATGACATCATCAGCTACAGAACTCAGCTCTTTGATTCCTAAATACACCATTCTGCGTAATATGACATCTTGTGATTGAAACAGTTTTGTAACAGCAAAAAATGCTTCTGTAGCTTCTACTGAATTTAGTTGTTCGCCCTATAATTTGTTTAAAAATTATTTTTATATGTACGTCTAGATTAAAAACTAGGTTTTGTAAATAAATACCTGATTTAATAAATAAAGAATCTTTGTTAAAATTAAAGTACATTTTCGTGGATTTACAGGAGTGTCATTAAAAGTACGAGCTTCTTGTAATACTGTGGTCTTTTCAATGCTTTGGAAGGGATTTCCATTGCCTGAAACAATATTAACACAACAATATTTTTAAAGTACGGTTTTTGTAAATACATACTGCTTATGTTTTTAGATTTTTTGGGAGAAACTTTAAAATTGAAAGAAAACATGTTTTTAGTGCACTATTTGGATAAAAACTGAAAGTATGTAATCTTATCAAGTGATTAAACTACAATAAAATGGGACATACCGTCTTCTTCCTCCTTTTTATCTTTTTTAAAGGAGCTCATTGTTTTTAGTTAAATAATAGTATTTAAAGCAATATTTTTCAGTTTTGGGTAATATAAATTGAATAAGTATACACGTCAGCTGTCATGAAATTACAAGGCACGACAAATGTATTGCCATCTCTACAAGTAATCGTTCAACTACATGATATGAAATAAAACGGCACCTGTAATTATCTACTAACATTTTCGTATGAATGATGCGAAAACTGTACAGCTACTGCTTAATAGATAGCAGCACCACCACTAAATTTAGTTTCATACATGACCGCATGCACTGAATGTCACATGTTTACTAATAAAGGTTATGCTTCATTTCAGTAAACGAAAACAGTAAAATTTAATTAATATGTCTAATATAAATTCAAGTGATTCAGAATATAGTGAAAGTGATGAAGAGGTAATTTTCTTCTTTTATTTTAAACATAATATGTTGTATGTAAGGCATATTTATTTTTTAGTTGCAAGAAGCTTTTGCTAAGGGTTTGTTGAAACCTGGTTTAAATGAAGTTGTAGAGAAAAAGCAACGTGTTATAGTCAATCATGTGGTAAATATCAGATATTTATTAGGTCCGTATTGTTCTATTATTTATTTTAATAATGTATTTTTAAGAGTGAATTGAAGAAAAAAATATCAGACATTAAATTAAATTATGATTGGATCGAAACTTTAACAATGGTAAATACATTAGCTCCATTAGCGCCAGAATTAGCATTACAAATAAGAGAGCAAGAGGAAAAACGGGAAAACCAAAAAAAGAACAATGCTAAATTACCACAGTATAGTACCACTGATGATCCAATTTTGAATGATTTTAGAAGAGAATTTGTATTCCACAGACAAGCACAGGCTGCTGTTTTAGAAGGAATTTCTAAAATAAAAGCTTTGGGTATTTTAACAAAAAGGTACTTATGTCAGCAATAAAATAATTTCTCCATTTATCAATTATTTATTTTCAGACCTGACGACTATTTTGCAGAAATGGCAAAATCAGATGACCATATGCAAAAAGTAAGAGAAAATTTATTAAAGAAACAGGCACAGGCCCAAAGAAGTGAAAGAGTTAAAGAATTACGTGCTCAAAGAAAAATGGGCAAAGTCCTTCAAACGCAAGCACGAGTTCAGAAAGCTGCAGAGAAAAAAGAGATGATGGATCAAGTGAAGAAATTTAGGAAAGGACACAAAACAGATCTAGATTTTTTGAATAACAAAGGTAATTAATTGTTTTAATTATGAATTTTTAATGACTAAATAGCAAATTAATATGTTGGTATTTCAGGTAAAACTAATCAAAAACCAGGATTATCAAAAAGAGCATTGGAGAAACGAAAAAGGAAAGACACTAAGTTTGGTTTCGGTGGTAAAAAGAAGGGATCAAAATTAAATACTAAAGACAGCGCTGCTGATGTTAGTGAATATAAACGGCCAAGAAAATCTGGAATAAAAAATGGACAAGTTATGAAAAGACCAGGAAAAAATAGAAGAAAACAAATAAAATCTAAAGGAAGAAAATAAAATTTTATTTCCACATGTATTTAATTTACAAAAATAAATATATTGTTTCTAAACGTTGGTTTATTACATATGAAATCGGAGTACTTTTAATATGATCATAGACTATAAGTTTATATACATACCAATATGAGTATAACTGTTCTTGATTAAAGCAATCTCCAAGGGTTATTTTAGTTTAATCTCCGCCACAACAAACTGTTTTGAAATACCATACGCTCGACTCATTGGTGCATGTATACACTTACAGTCTATGATTGTTTGCAAAAGGATAATTAAGAAATACTGAAAATAGTTTAACACACATAAAAGTTTTATTAAAAGTAAAAACAATTATAGTTAGAAAATTGTTATAAAAAAATTATTAATAAAATCACAATATTGTTTCAATATTTTGTTCGTTTTCTTGATTATCAATTCTATTATATATATTTACCTTTTTTCATCGATAGGAGGAACAAGGTATTTTCTTAAATTTTTTAAAAATATACTTTTTACCTGACCACATTTTGTTTCTGTTGTAAAATCCAAGTAATTCTCAAGTGGCAATAAAAAGTTTATATAGGCATCAGTTCCAATTTGATACTAAAAATATTAATAAAATTCGTGTTTTTTAAAGATGAAAAATACAATAAATCAAGCATTTTAATTTTATTATAAGGATAGCAAAACATTTTAAATAATAAATATTTTAACAAACAAAATTTGATTGTTTTACCATCCTTATTGCTTATATTAAAATGGATGGAGTTTTTCAGACGAACAGAAAAATTTCCATGTACGAAAAAACATAGTACAAATTATAAAACATACTTCTTCAAAGGCACGAAAAATGGCATGAAAAGCTGCTTGTTTTTGTGAATGAAAGAAACCTCTAGAGCCATGAATGACCGCAACTCCATTTTGTTCTGCGCTTTTACATACACTCATATACATGCAGTGATCTGGACGGTAATTATATCTACATGGATATATGTACAACTTATCTATAAATAAAATTGCCAAAATAAAAGTAAAACTAGTGATTACTACGACTTAATTAATTATACAGGTATTACTTAATTTACAGTAAGAAATGCCTGTACTAAAAAAAGCTGCAAAGAATAACAGTGCATGTTAAATCTATTTGCCTTAAACATTTGTGTCAATTATATTAATTTATATCTATACTGCTTAAAATAATTTATTATTATATTTTCACCATTCTTAGAAATGAGCTAAAAAATAGTATAGGTAGTATATTAGTAGATATTAATATGAGTTGTTTACCTGGATGGTAATGGAAGATAATATTTATAATATCTTGATCACCCCAAGTTATATTTAATTTATATTTTTTATATACAGGTATAACATATTCAGTCCATTTGAATTCTCTCATTCTTGTTAAATTCATTAACATAACTCCAGAATTCACACCTAAGAATAATAAAATGTATAATTATATCTTTTCTTAATGTGAATATATGCTTAAAAAATTATTTACCAAAAGGTCCATAGTAAGGATGTCTTGCAAATCTATTATACCATCCAACATTAGCATCTTCATGTTCTGGAGCTAATGCTGCTAACTGAGAAGAATTCATTTTTTTGAAATGTTCCCATACTTCTTCTACTGGTGTTAAAAACAACGTATCTGTATCTACATATAATACAGAGTCAACATTTGGCAGTACAGACTGAAATTAGTGTACAAAAAATAAAAAACACAACATTTTAATTATAAAAATTAAAATTAAACTCTTACGGGTAAAAACAATCGTTGAGAGGCACATGGTTTGAACAATCTTCTCCATTCTACTTCATTGTTTTTTGGAAATCTGAGTTTCATAACATCGTATTGGAATGCAGTTTTCGAAATAGTTTGCCATTCACTAAGCTAATGAAAAGTATATTTGATTAATTTAAATAACGTCAATAAGAAATATTTAAAAGCTACCTTTTCTTTAAAATTTAAAATGGATTTGTCATCTGCTAAAATTATGAAATGTAAACTTGACTGTGTCAATAACAAAGCAGATTTTAATACCATTAATGTTTCTTGAACTCGATCTCCGCATGATACTACGGCTATATGAATTACATCACTACAAATAAATGATATTTTAACTTAAAAGTAGAACGAAATTAAAATTTAACCACCATACCTAGTATAAAATGAATTTATTTGTTTATCGTTTGATTTGTTTTTATTAGAAATAAAATCTTTACTAACTTTTAGGTTATTATGTATTGAAATTCTTATAATTAAATATAAAATGACAATTACTAAACTTGTAAGAAGTATTTTAAACCGTAATAGGAGTTTCATTTTGAAACATCACTTTTTAATAAATGAAGATATTTTTGAAATATCATATTACAGAATTTCAAGTTTTTAAACACTGTTTATTATGAACGTTATGAACTATAAAATTAGAAAAATTCAGTAAAAAAGATTTTATTTTAAACGGGTAAAAAATGAAAAATCTTCTGTCATTTCTTGTTTTCTACATATTTATTTATGTGTTTTATAATGAATATTTCACATTCTTGTGTTCTTTTTGCAAACAAAAATATCCACATAAAAATATTTTGGATACAGAATTCACAAAACACAATTCATAAAAACTCTAAAAACTACAGTGAATATATCAGTAAGATGTCAGTAAGATACACTCATCTCGCGATTTACCGACAGGCCAAACGCGCGATTGACCGATCTTCTCCTATCCCCTCCATAATACTACATACCGTGATTGCTATACATACACTCATCGCTTGATTAACCGACCTTTGATTTACCGGCAGCTTGAATGACCGACGGGCCAAACACGCGATTGACCGACCTTCTCCAATCCCCTCCATAATACTACCGTGATTGCTATATTTTTTCGCGAAATTTAAATTCACCAATCAACGTTGAGGTTGGCACGGTGGTGGAGGCCCCTTTCGACGTCGGCAATTCAAGCGGTTCAATTACCAACTACGTCGGTTAATCAAGCGGTGAGTACATATTTGCATATTTCTGCACGAAATTTAAATTCACCAATCAACATTGCGGTGGTGGGGGCCCCTCTCGACTTCGGCAATTCAAGCGGTTGAATTACTAACAACGTCGGTAATTCAAGCGATGAGTGTATTATATTCAACGCGTTCAACATCACTTCAACATATGTAAACAAAAAGATGTTGAATGTTGTTTTCTGGCGAGAATCGTGAAGGCTTGTTGTGAGATTATCTATGAAAGTTAAGCCAATAAACGTCATAATCAATAAATAAAAAATATATATTTATTGTGGTGGGTTTATTTTGATGCATATATCAGCATTTATATTATATTGTTAATTAAATAACAGATTTGTGACTGTTAATGGTAATTGAATCTAAATATCTTTGACGTTATCTTTAAAAAAATGGTTTGTACGTAAGAAGTATATTTGTATATAAAGTTAATATTGTGATATTTGTTGTTAGATAAATATACACACACCAAAAATGGAAAACAGCGAGAGTGGAGATGATTTAGGTCATGCATTTTTAACAGTTGCAGCTAACCAAACATACATGGTTCCTGAAGATATGGATGGTAAATATACTATTATAAATGTTACTAGCAACTATTTTAAATAAAATGTGCATTCTACAGATGATGCTGATCAGTTGACAGCAGACAACACAGATGATTCAAACCATGATAGTAATGATAGGCTATCGTTACCGCTGAGGGAACAAGATAGATTTCTCCCGATTGCAAATGTTGCTAAAATAATGAAGAAAGCAATTCCAGAGTCGGGAAAGGTACAAAGCAAAGTAATTATTGCTTTTTATTTTTTTATGTTGCTTTATGAATTGCCATACAAAATACATAAATTACTTAATGATATTATTTTCAGATAGCAAAAGATGCTAGAGAATGTGTGCAAGAGTGTGTGTCGGAGTTTATTAGTTTTATAACAAGTGAGGCGAGTGATAGGTGCCACATGGAAAAAAGAAAAACGATAAATGGTGAAGATATACTATTTGCAATGAGCACACTTGGTTTTGACAACTACGTTGAACCACTGAAATTGTATCTTCAAAAGTACAGAGAAGTATGTATTATAAATTTTATTGTTATTTAGTTAACAAAATTAACTTAATTTCTTTTCAAGGCAGTATAAATAACTATATTTGTAGTCTGTTTCATTTATTAAGTTTGCAGTGGTTGCCGGGGGATTTAACGGTACAATTCAAGTACATTGTAGTTTTACGCTATTGGTTAACAGCTAGTAACATAGTCAGCCGTTAAAAATCTATGAAAATTATAAGTGTGCAATTTAATTATACACGAATTTTTGACATTAGACGGCCAGTGACATCACACACACTACCCCATGTTCATATGCTTAGTTATGTAAAAACCTTAAGTACCACCAAATCTCTAACCACTGCAAAATGAAATAGACTAGTCTTTTTTTTTTACGTAGACTATACTGCCGTGCTTAGCACAAAAGCGGTATCTCAAAAAAAATCGTAAAGTAGATTTTTATGGCATCGAATAGCTTAAAAAAATACGAATCCAATGAACCAAGCCAATAGTGGTATCGTATTTAAAACATACGAAAAAACCCTTAAAAAAGTTTTCCCTATCTCAGGTTTACCTTAAATCACTGAGAGAATTAGAAGTATATCAATAATACGTAGGCGAATAACTGTATATTTTGATACCGCCAAAATTCCCAATATAATGAATAAATTCCATTTAGTAAACCAAAAAAACAATCTGTAAAGTAAAAATAAAACTATTTTAACAAAACTTTGATTTTCTCGAAACTCGCCTTTACAGAGATACCGCTTTTGTGCTTAGCATGGCAGTATAGTATACTTTTTTCTTTATCATATCTATAGTTTCTAATTATAATTTTATTTTAGTCGACTAAAGGAGACAGGAATCTCCCAACCGAACTAGTTTTTGAAGAATCTAATGAAGAAGGATTCAGTAAGTGGAACGTTTGTCTATAGATTGAAATATTTGTGATATGATACCTTATTTTAGATACACAGATATTGAACGGAAATATTTTAACAGCAAATCAGAATGGTCAAGCGGAAACTGTTATTTATGCAGCTTATCCTGACCAAATACAACAATTTCAGTTGGCGTGAAAAAATTAATTATTATTTAATATTAAGAATCTGTAAATTTAACAATAAATATATTATATAATATAATTTAGTAATTATTTGCATTCCATTGCTTGTATGTAGTTCACATGGTTCTTTTATACGAAGATCGATTGTGGTTAGCCAGGCTTTCTTAAGGAAGATGGCCACTGTGACGGAAAAATTTTTTTTTCTTTTCTTAGATTTTTTTCAAGTTTACATATTCATAAATACATATACAAAAAATTGAGTATAAATTTTGAAAATTGACGGAGTTACAGTCAATTTAGTGAGACGATGTAGCACGGCCGGTTATGACATAACAAAAACATTAAACACGTTTATCTCGGAATGACATTTTTCGACCTGGTCGACACGATTCCTCGAAGACTAATAAACCAATTTCAATTTTTTTTTTATATAATTTTCGTAATTGTAGTAGCTATCGTTGCACGTAGCCGATTTTTGAAATTTTGATAATTACTATTTTTAAAACCGCTCTAATTAAAAAAAATAGGTCTTAAAAATGAAAAAAAATTTCAAACGATCGCCATTTTGTGAAAAAATAAAATAAAACGGCTACGTGCAACGATAGCTACATTCATATAGATAATGATAAAATTTTAGATTTTTTTCATAAACCCTTCTCGAAATTTCGAGTCGACCAGAGAAAAAATTTTTTTTTGGTTTTCACATCAAGGCTCATAACTTTGTAAATATTTTATATTTTTCAATAAAAATTGATATTAAATAAGTTGAATATATACTTAATAAAATGTCCTTTACCTGATTCAAAAATAATTAGTAATATTTGTGAAAAAAATTCCCAAACATTGACAATTTTTTGACCCGTCACAGTGGCCATCCCCTTTAATACATATTTGAATAATTAAAATATTGGAAATTACACACTTATAACCAGAGCTATAGTCAGTAGAGGTGTATCAACTCTATTAATTAAACAAGGATTTTCTAATGAGTTCAAGTAAAAGAGGTGGATTCAAACAGCAGAAAAATAAGTTGGAGTCATAGCGTTTTTGTAATCACTCCACAGCTCTGCTTGTGACAAGTTTTTATAAATCATTAATTTGTCAATTTTCTTTAAATTAAAACCAAACATTTGGATAGCAATTAACTGTATGGTATTTGTTAATGACAGTACGTGCATGTTTAGAAATTAGTATTCTAAAAGCAGTGATGATTGGTGTACATTACTACTGTTCTGTGATCTAGTCAAAATTAATGTTGAGAAACACTGATACTAAAAATATTTATAATATATACTAGAAATTATTTTAAATAAAGGACAATGTGGTTTTTTAATATTTTATTAATGCAAATCTTAATTTACAAATAACTATGTTGTGGCTTTACGTGGTTTAGGTTTTCCACCTTCTCTAAAACCATTTTTGAAACGGCGATGTACAATTTTTAAGAAACGCATTCTACCAGTGCCAGTAGTCTTCCTCCTTTTAGCTTTAACTGACCAGTTATCTGAAATGAAAAGGAAACATTAATTTCTGTTATATTTTGATTATTTATACAAAAGATAAATTAATATTAACAAATATGCGAAGCATACGGAGTTGTTATGGTATAATTAACGATACAACACGGGTGCTTCTTTATTAATTTTCCTGTGTGCATCAAAAAATAACATATTGATAATGTAATTTCTCAAAATTCACAGGTTGAACAATATAACATGTAAATGTTAATATTTAAAAAGGTTTTTGATGTTTTATAACTAGCTGAGTTACTCCCTATTAAATACTGGATAGCCATACATTATTTCAAGACGCTGCAATTGTTATAATTTAAAAAATTGTGCCTGTGGCTCATATTGCATTAAAGTAGATAATAATTAGCCTGTTATTCCTTAATCTCTACTATTCCGATACAAAAAGAAAAGTTAATCCAATTGGCAGTTTTTATATGACTGAGAGATAGATGGACTTGTAAGATTGTTGACATTAAGTAATGTAAATAAAAACAAATGTTAATAATATAAATTAAAAAAAAAACTTACATGATCGTAACTTTGCAGAAGGATATCCGCACTGTGCACATTTTGATTTTTGTATGTGATATGATGATCTTCCACAACGTCGACACAAAGTATGTGTCTTATTGCGACGTTTACCAAAACTTGATGTACCCTTCGTCTGGAATCAAAAATTTATTTATTTAAAACATAATTTAGCTGAACCTGTTTATGGTTTTACTATCAATTAGGTTAACATGTAAAAAAAAATTAAACATGCCATTACAACACTATATACTAGTATTAACACATTGAAATAGTATTTTTATAATTATATTTCAGTAATAATAGTTTATTAAAGTACTGATGATTTAAATAAAAACGGATAAAACATTTTAAATGACACTCACCATGTTACCGCAAACACGACACCAACAGGGTGAAAGAGCAGTGAAGTTGGCTACAGTAAAATATTTAGCATCCTTAATTTCTTTTACTTTTAATCTAGGGGTGCCGTGATTGGTGGAAATTGATCGTCATTATTGGCGGTTTATTTTCAATTAGTTTTAATAATAATATACACTATTTATATTTTATTTAGTTATAAATGATTGAGACACATCAATTCATCAATCTCTTATGTATATTTCGTAGAATAATTAATTATTCACTATGCTAATATATAAATATATGAAAATATACGTGTAATGTCTCATTTTGTACAAGAATAGAAATTCCACGAATAATGAACAATGTAACGGCATAAATTCCACCCGCATAGTCATTCGCATGTTTTGATCAACATACTATTTAGGTCAAGATTTCAGGAAAGTATAAACTATGATATGTATGATTAGGGAATGCAATGACTGCTATGTTATTCAGTATTCCTGCAAACAGCATGCTGCTACAGAATATTCTAAAAATAAAAATATCTAGCGTCGACAGGCGAGTGTTTCTAAACACGTTGAGATGGACGAAATGGACCAGTCAAGACGTAGTGAGTGCTTTATTTTCACGTATTTTCCATTCACAATGTCGTTACACGGCTAATCTTTTAATTGTGCAGATGATATATTGTTTTTGATAACAGGTATGTTGTCTGCGCATCTCCAGCCAGTCTCTTTAGAGAAATGTGAAACAAAATGCGTGTTCCGTGTGCTGTATCTCAAGTCTTAAATATGAAAAGCTGTCTGTAATAACTGCTTCATTAGAAAATGTGCTTCTCAAAGCAAACTGTGTAGCAATGGCGGCAAAAATGTGGATATGAGTCATTAATAGATCTACATTTTTAAAACTTGTCACACCGAATATTGTTTTTAAAAGTAAATTAAATTTCAGTATACCGTAATCGTGAAATTAAATTATGTGCGTCTTGTGGAGTGTCTTTTTAATTAATGTGAGAATAAACAAACTTGTAGTGTGGTGATTTGTTTTATAATAAAACTGAGCGTCAATATAATAATAAGTTGACTTATTGTTTAAATTAATTACATACGTACATTAAAATACATATAGTTTCATTATCTTAGTGTGAAAAGTTAAGTAAATAAAAACAAGACTATAGTGTATGTATACACGATAAGAATTGTAGGTAAGATTCGTAAATAAATAATGAATGAAGTAACAATGAAGAAAATAATTAGTATTATTAGGGTTTTTACATTAATAACATTTCTCGTAGGTATCGAAAATGTTAACTATAAATGATTCAAATCTAATACTAATATGAAGAATTATTCAAAGTGGATATATTCAAAATGTTATAAACATAATTATGTTTTCAATTAACTTAACTAAAATTAAAATTCTATTAATATAGTTATTTATGTATACATATATTTAAACTATACCTATTATTCTTCAAAACAATTATTTTATTTTACTGTTTTGTAAATAAAATTATAATAGAGTAAGGTGAGGTAAAATGAAAATAGATTTTTTTTTAATTTTGCATCTTTTTTAATAACCTTGAAAAATTCAATAGTAAAATTCCTCTTTTTTATTAATTACATTAGGTGTACTTAATACGAGTGCTATATGTACATGAATTAAAAGAAATATAGGAGAGGATATCATTTTTCAAAATTATTTTTAATTCTAAAATGTTATTTTTAAATTAGAGGGTAAACCCGTCGAAAATACCGACGAGACAAATTCATTAAAAATATACCTATTAATAAATATTAATACATGACATTGATTTAGTTACAAGCAATATGCATAAAATATAAATAACTTATTATTTTAAAATACAAATTAGGAAAATTAAAAATACAGATATATTATGATACGTATAATATCATTTATACATAGATACGTAGATAAAATGAAAGTATTAATAATACTAAATTATTCTCAATTGAATACTTCGCAACCCCGCAAGAAAGTGTCACAAATCATAAAATGTCATTTGAGATAAATATGTAGAATGATTCCAAATTACTATATATTTCTACTAAAAATTGTCATTAATGAACTTCGTGCACCTACCGTCAAAACTAGCATATTCTAAAAATATTTATTTTTATTTTAAATACTTAATTACTAACATAAACGTTTTAATAGTTTCTAATTTTCAAACTTCACAGGATATTGAAATATTTAAATTAAATACTGTGTATCAGTCCTTTTCCTATACTACCTTTACAATTTTGATTTACCTAAATTGTTATAATTTCATTTATTCCTATTTCCTCAAAACTACATTTTTTGTTGTGACACTTTTTTTTGCGGGGGTGCGATATGTAATATTGCTCAAAAAAAGGTCTTCACATTTTATTTATGTTTTTTTTATAGATTAAAAAAAAGTCACCGATAGTTTTAACATAAGTTAATTCAAAGTTTGAAATCTTTTACGGGGACCATATTTTACCCCTTGCGGACCACCGGTTGGGAACCACTGGTATATAACTATTAATTGTCCAGTATTGATGGGTTTATCTTAAAAGTGTTGTGTATACATGTTGTCTCAAAACTCGTGTCCAACCTTTTATAGGCTGATGTATGATGTATCTTATAAAAATAAATACTTTTTCCCTCTATCATTTTTTCGTTTAAGGTCTCGTTTTTGAAGAAAATGTATTTTTTGCAAAAAGTGATTTTTACCATTCTGTTATTGTTAGTTTAGTTTGAATCATCATAGAAATATGTTTTTTTAAAGTAAACTAGGTATATCTTTAACTTCACGAAATAAAAAAGTCTTTATAGATGATTCATTTCGAGAAAACATTTTTTATATTAAGAATAGTAAGAATACACTTAATTAAATAAGAAATCAAATGCTAATTTCTCTTTATTGAAAACAGTATCAACACTTACATCATTAGTTATAAATCAATATTTTTGTACATAAAAAATCGCGAAGTTAAAGACAAACACTAAGATTACTAGGTATATAAAAAATGCTTCTTTAAGTCATAATATCACCTTTTTGCGATAAAAATCCTTTCTTCAATAACAAGATCTCAAACAAAGAAGTGGTAAAGAAAAAACGTATTTATTATCATAAGACACATCGGCCTATTAAAAAATTAGACATGAATTTTTGGGACAGCTGTATAATAATATACTATGTTTATATGGATGGACAACACGATTGCTAAGAAAATGCTTTCTTTCTGGATAAGATGGGTATTTTCATTAAACCTATATATAAGCAGACCTGACTGTGCATACTTAAGTATTAGTAATTAAACTGAAGTACCTATACCTACTTACACTTTATCAAACACAAGTAGGTATTTGTACTTGTACTTAAATACATTTATTGAAAATTAATTGCACTTAAGTATTATTTTTATAAATATATACATACTTAAGTACATCTTTTGTAGAGTAATTGCATTTTCACTCACAATCAGTGCCGATTTTATACATGTTTGGGGTCCCAAGCAAATTGGCAAACCTAGGCCCTATTCTTAAAACTATATAAATTGTATTGTAATAAATAAAAGGATAACGAATAGCATATATAGGTAGTCACATTTGTAATAAAATTAGTTTTCACCCTTAAATACAGTAGCATAAAAAGTTAAGGCTATTTTTTATAAAATTTTGTACATATACATAGCTGACCTAAATAACTCATCATTAATATGACTTGAATTTTTTTTATAATAAAAAGTAACAATAGATTTGTAGTTTTATTTTATTAGTTGTGGCACAGCTGTTTTTGTGTCCCTAGTCTGGAAAAGCTATCTTCAGGCTTAATAAATGAATTGAATTAAAACTACATAAGTATATAGGTGTATATCTATTTATCATCAAAATACAACACCTGCTAAATAAAAATTACAATTCTGAATTTATATTGATATTGTATATCTACAATACTTCTATTCACACATAACATTGTTTACTTTCTTGATTTGATACATTTAAATAATGCGTCATCCACCTCCAGAAAAAATACACTGATGACGCACATGTAGTAGTGTCAACTGCATCGAACCCGCTTAAAACAAATGGTTATTTTTTTAAATGAAATGCAAATATTGTGATGCAGTTAACGACGGGTGTTTAAATTAGTTGGTTTTTCCTCGTTTTGATTGTAACAATATTTCATTCATCGCACACACAATACAGTTGTGGGCGTTGTAGCACGTCTGAATTCTATTCTCATGCCAGAATACAGGACAATTAACTTGTGACTAACTCACATATTTTATTAAATCACGTAGTTAATGCCGCATTAAATTTTAAGGGACTTCTAGGAAACATATCGTGACATTTTTATCTCAAGAGAAATATATTTACTTAATTGTCATACGAGTCAAAGCGAATAATTCCAAAAAAATGAACAGTGGAACATTTTAATGATATATGCACGTACCTATAAATTAATTTTACAGTTGATTGTATTGTTTTCAGAAAATTGTTATTACCATAGGTGGGCATTAACTCGTTAAACCGTTAATCGTTAATTAACGAAGTTAACAAAATGCTTAACGGATTAACTTTTAAGTTAACTCAAAAAAATGTTAACGCTTTTGTTAACTTCCGTTAACTTTAGTCCGTTACATTGGTTGTTTGATGACAAGTACATAAGAAAGTTGTCGAAATAGCGAAAAAAAGGTCTTCAAACATTTGGATGGTTAACTTTAACTTTCGTTAAATTTTCAGTTAACTGTAACTTCCGTTAAATTTTCGGAATTTTAACGCTTTAACGATTAACGAAGTTTTCTTTTTTATTAACGATTTAACGATTAATGAAGTTAACTTTTCGATTAACTGTGCCCACCTATGGTTATTATTCATGTGTAAAATATAAAATAGATGAAAATTTAAGTTATTCTATTTAGTTTTAATTAGAGCTATACGGCGAGACAAGACTTTTCTCGGTTTCGTCTCGGTTTTGAAAGAATATTGAGATAAATACGAGATTGGCTTAAATTTGGACGAGACATTAAATCAACAATTATAAAATAAAATATATAAATATATGTTGAATTTCAAAATTTTATCGAACTATAACTTTTTGTAGCAGAGAACATGATAAGTGACAAACATTTCAGAAAACCAAAGAAAACTTTCCAATATCATTACTTATATACTTTTATTTAATGTATGTATGTAAAGTATTCCTGTAAAACATTATTTTTCTCGATTGTTTAGTTGTTTTGGTTTCTGTGATAGACGCGAGAATTTAAGAAATAAGTCATTCTGAAGAAGTCATTTATTTATTTTTAAATTTATTATGAATCGCTTACAGGGCCGCGCCGACCCTCGGCAGCGCCTGTGTGCGAAACCTATGAAGCGCCTTTTTGTTAGAGTTCCGAAAAAAACTTAAAGAACTCTTTTAGTTTTGCTCTATCTTTAAAAAACTATACATAAGATGAAATTTTATATACAGGCAAAGATTAATGACCCAAAAACAAAAACGATGAGATTTTTGAAAAAAAAAAAATTGTTTTAACCAATCAATTACGATATATTTGCTCTTCAGAAAATTTAAAAAAATTCCAGAATGTACCTTTTAATCAGTACTTTCAATGAAAATTATAACGAACACTATCAAAATTATTTAAGACTCAATTACCATAGACCGAAAACTGTAGGTACTCACATTTTTTGTTTACTTACCCCATTGAGTGGGGTAAGTGAAAAAAATATTGAGCTCCTAAATGCAACAAAAATCTCAATTGACTTTTTGCAACAAAAAATGTGAAAGGACTTATTTATTTGCTTTTCCATGTCATTATCAGAGTCCCCCTCCCTTTTAATTTATAAACTATTTTATGAAAAATTTTGAAATAACTCTTTTATAAATCATAGTGAGAATGACTACGGAACCCTAGCATGAGCGAAGATAAATGACGTTTCACTTCCAGAAAAAGAAAACGCGAATTAAATTATTTAATTTTTTAAAGTAATAATAAATATAGTATGAGACGCTCAGCACCAAAACAGACTAACCAAAAAATTCCCAAACAGAAAAATAGGTTTTAGTAAATGAGGTTTTATTAACTTGTGTAATTTTTGCCGTATAGCTTTATTACATTTGATAGGACTTTTTTGTTCACTTTTGGTAAGATGCAATAGCTGAACACTATAAAAGTATAAACCACGCAGCGTTTTAGTTTCTAAAACTAATTCTGGCCTGCCTGCTGCTTAGACCATTTTGGCATAAGAGTTTTTTGTGAATATCTTGTAAGGAAGAAATTTTTTGGCTCTCATAACTAGAGATTGGAAGAATAGTTTTTCAACTATGGCGAAAAATGTAACTATTACATGAGTGCAGGTAATTTTGTATCAGTTTTAATTTAGAAAACGACCTTTCTGCGTTTGCTACTGCAACTTTTCACCACATTATTGTTTAATTTTAAAAAAAGTTCGATGCGATATAATTTTTTCTTCTATTTCTTTCGATTAATTTTTAATTTTAATGATTGGCGCTGGTATTTTATTAAACCCAAAAGGCGCCTCGTGGCGCCCCTGATGCCCTGGCGCCCGTGTGCGCCGCACACTTCGCACATATGGGCGGCGCGGCCCTGATCGCTTATTAAAGATGATATATAAGAATAGACCTTTTATAATTAAAAGTGCTTCTAAGAAAATCTCCTGAAGTGGGTTTTTATTGTCTTTGACTGTTGAATAAAAATATTCAACCTGAGTCAGCGAAACTATAAAATATTCTAGACTTGATTATAAAAAGATTTTACAAAATACGAAAATTGATTAGACAGTTATATAATTATAAATTATATTTCGTGTAGTGGCTGATTACCTACATTTTTTTATTTGTATTAATCAATATATTACTTATTGTGAAGTAGTGTTAAAAGAATGAATTTCATATATATTTATGAAAAATATATGAATGTAAAATGCCCTTTCTGCAAAAAAATTTTAGATATAAAAAATGTCACTCAAACTCGATTAGTGGAAAAAAACTAATGTGTTGATTTTAGTTATTTATTAAACTTTTTTATTAATAAATTAAGAGAGTGAGTTGTATGAATAAAACGGAAAATAAGCGTATGTTCAAAAAATTTTGAATTTATGCATAAATCATTTTAACAAAATTTTTAAATTCCTATGATTTTGAGCATAAACTCAAAATTTCTTGAGCATAAGCTGATACTCCGTTTAATTCATATCACCCAGTATGTACATAATATGATGTAGGTATCATATATTTTTCATTAAATCTTTTATAATTCGATACAAAAAAAACCATAGATTTAAAATCTATTTTAATATTTATAAATAATTTTTTTTATAGCTCAGATTCTAATTCATAAATAATTGAAGCGCTATAAAAAGAAATAATACATAAATTATTTTCATTAAATTTTCTATTAGGTACTTCAGACGCCATATGCACACATTTGAGATTTGAAATTTGATAAAATTAAATTTTAAATATGTTAATGTTTTCCATGTGTTAAATTTTTCAGGTTTTTAAGATAAAACATCCTTAATTCTGTTAAATTCGTACATGTTGTAAAATAATTTAAAATTCAATGGTATTAAACATTGACGTCATTTTTTCGATGCCAAATGAGTAAAATAAGGGAAACATTTGCCTATCATCTGTACATAATGTGATAGAAAAGTATAATATATATTTTATTAAAATTGTTTTGACAATGTTATAATAATTTAATGTTAAACATTGTCATTAAATAAAAAACTCGATACTTTTACGTTAAATCAATGTCAATTTGTAAGTTTAAAAATTGCAGAATGCACAGCCTTTCTACTAACCTGCAATGGCGAGTTATCTTATGGGCAAAAAGGTTATTACCTGGGCCCCTTGCTAACAGTAGGGGCAAAACTAAACTTTTATGAAAGTATTACTAAAGTAATAATACTGAAATTTAAGTTAGACGCCTTTATTGGTGGAGGTTCTAAATCAATCAAACTCAATACTGTAGTAAGATTATCAAAATTTAAATTTGGTGCTCTTGTTGGTGGAGGCTCTAAATTTATCAAACAATTAAGGTACCATTTCATGTGTCGCTCGTCGCTGCGATAAATCTAGTCGCGTGACCGATTTTGAATTTTGAATGCTAGCTATTGGTTAATGACAAGTGAAAAAAGTTCAACATGGTTGAGCTCATACTGCTTGTCGCTAGAAATCACGTAACATCTAACGACAGTAGTTTTGACATTTTTTGTATTCTTGTTTGTTTTGTGAGTTTTCGTCTTGACGAATAGTATAATGAATTCCGATGAGGTAGGGGTAAATATCAATAAAAATTCTTAAAAAACATTGACTTACTTCAAAAACATTTAAGCTTAGCTAGCATTCAAAATTCAAAATTGGTCACGTGACAAGATTTATCGCAGCGACGAGCGACACATGAAAAGGCACCTTTAATAAAACTCAATACTGTAGTAAGAATATCGAAATTTAAATTTGGCGCCTTTGTTGGTGGAGGCTCTAAATCAATCAAACTCAATACTGTAGCAAGAATATCAAAATTTACATTTGGCTCCCTTGTTGGTGGAGGCTCTATGTTAATCAAACAATCAATCAAAGTCAATATTTTAGTAAAAATATAAAATATTAAATTTGGCGCCATTGTTGGTGGAGGCTCTACATACCGAAATTTAAATTTGATGCCATATCTGGGGACTCCAGATTACTGGTGTGGAGATATATTAATATATAATATAATAAATTTTGGTTATTCATTATTCATCCCTGTAATCTGATGTGGAATTTTCTCAAAATTCGGGGCTCCCAAATTAAAATAACATGCCACTACTGACTTGATAAAAAAGCACTACCGGTGTTTAATAACTTTCTTAATATTTAATATTTCAATTTAAATACATTGTAATTAGTTTGTACTTGGAGACCTTCAACTATCTTAATTCGTCACTGACTAATAATAAGCTAAATGTTTATTTGTGAACAAGAGAGCTGGCATTGAATGTTGCATGCATTTTATGTACTGCACTTTTTAATTTTATTATTAATATTAATATGTACATTAAAATATTTTTATATTTAGAACCAGGGGCAGTCAACAGAATGACTTTTGGAAGCCGATAAAAAAACTAACATCAGTATTAAAAAGAGCTTACTTAGCTTCTATAGTTATATTTTATATACGATATGAGAATTACACCACGTGTTTTCAAAAGTAACACTATGACTACCCCTGGTATAGACTATGAATTCTGATCCTGTAAACCGATCCCCGTTCAGCTACACCTATGTTTACCGATGATTTTTCCAAGGAAGGATTAAACATTTATGTGTACCGTTACATTGAAAATAATTGAATTAATTGATTTGAGTAAAATGAAAATAGCAGTGAGTGATGAAAGGTAGTAGAGAAACTAAGTGTGGTAGTGTTGTGGTGTTAAACAATAATGTGTAGAACATGGATAGGGTATCACTTGACTATGGATGATGACGATTGTCAGTTGTTTAAAGAAGTGGTGTAGTTGTTGCTGCAAGACAAGATGATGTTCACAGGCTCTCACGCGAAGAAGCGTAACAGCTCTAGCAACAATAACAGCCAGAGACGCCATGAGAGAACCAGGATGAGCTACCAAGAGGTAAATGGTTTTCAGTTTATATTTTTTAGACAGGATTTTCGTATATAAGTCGATATTGTCGTTTGATGATGTATCGAATTGAAATTATAGATGTATAGAAAATGAAAAGGTTTGTATAATATAATGCACTAGTGCCCAAATATAAAGTTTATATTTGAAGTAATTATTAAATTTATATTTTTAAAGTAAATTTCAACTACGAGTTTTTTTTTCTGAATGACCTATTAAGGTCGAAGACAATATTTTATTTTACTTTAAGTATTTTTTTCTGCCTAAGTACATTAAAATTCAAAGATTAAAATAAGAACACCCGGGAAAAAATTGTAGATCTACTCTGATCTTAACAGATCTGCATTTTGAGACATTATATTTTTCACTGGTTTTTGATCTGTGGAGACTTGCAAAGATCTACAACGATCTACAAAGATCTCTAAAGATCATTGTAATATTGAAAATTCATGAATTTTCAAAGTTTTAATCTCTATCACAATCTATAATGATCTTTAGAGATCTTTATAGATCGTTTTAGAACCAGTGAAAAATAAGATGTCCCAAATTGCAGACCTGTTGAGATCTGAGTAGATCTACAATTTTTTCCCGGGTAGTTAATTTATAATTCCTTTTACCCTGTCAATGAGTTTTTATAATAACACCCACTGTTTATCGACTCTAAAGAAGCATAGAAAATAGAGCCATCATTAATAATATAGAATTTGAGAATTAAAGCTTAGATCACTATTTAAAAAATTGATCTCCAAAAATGACCTATTTTTTAAAATAAAATATTGTTATTAATGTTTTTTGATAGATAAATATTGAAAGACCTACTGTTTCTAGCATTCGTATATTTTATATGTTTAGTTATGTATTTCTAAATATTTATATAATATTAATATTTTTACAATTATTGATTTTTTCTGCTTCGAAATGATATACCGGGTGTCCCAGATAACTTTTCCAGCATGGGGATCTCAGTATCTATAAGAGATACAGGTTTGGTTAAATCAGATGAATTATTTGTATGAACGGGGTGAGTATTATTAAACACAAAAATATTCATAATTTTATGTGGTTTAGGCGGTATACCCAAAAAACTGAAAATTCGGAATTTCTTTAAATGGCTATAACTTTTTTGTTAAAATAGATAGGTACTTTTTGTTTGCGGTTTCTTGAAGCACTTTTTTGTGTAGAATTGATTGGTGTATTTAGAATTTTTATATCACTTTTAGTTTCCGAGTTACAAGCTCTAACTTTAGTTTTTCTTATGAGCCACTTAGTTGAATATATCATATTTGAACGTGTTTTTTTTTCTACTTTACAACGATATGTCACTTCCCATATTTATTATCGAAAAAAAGTCGAAATACTAAATATCAGTGATATTTATGAAGTATTTTATTACAAACTTTTAAGTGAGCTATGAAAAACAAAAATTGTAAACAAAAATCACAATAACAACAATCAAAATAACAAATGAATATTTGAAACAATGAACTATTTGAAAAAATATATTATAATTTTTTTTCGATAATAAATATGGCAAGTGACACATCGTTGTAAAGTAGAATAAAAAACACGTTCAAATATGCCATAGCCAACTTAGCGGCCCATAAGAAAAACTGAAGTTAGGGCTTGTATCTCGTAAACTAAAAGTGATATAAAAATTCTAAATACACCAATCAATTCTACACAAAAAAGTGCTTTAAGAAACCGCAAACAAAAAGTAACTACATATCTATTTTAACAAAAATGTTATAGCCATTTAAAGAAATTCCGAATTTTCAGTTTTTTGGGTATACCGCCTAAACCACATAGAATTATGAATATTTTTTGGTGTAATAATACTCACCCCTTTCATACATAAAATTCATCTCATTTAACCAAACCTGTATCTCTTCTAGATACTGAGATCCCCATGCTGGAAAAGTTATCTGGGACACCCGGTAGAAATTGTAAGTTTGAAAAGTAAAAGAAAATTACCACATGATAAAGCTATGGTGTGTTTATATTTTGACGTCATATTTATCGTAGGTGTGTTCTATAGCAATACTTATTGTGTTTACTCAAAGTAAATTTAAAGCTGTGAATGAATCTTAAAAGCTAACGATCTTTAAATGAACTGATTCTATTTATTTCTTATTTAAAGTAAAAATATTAAATACATAGTCGGTATATTGTAATTACTAGTTCAGAGCGGATTGATTATAGAATTAGTTACTCTTATGCTGGTAATAAAATGAGTATGAGTTGTGAAACGTACAAATTGCTTTTATAAAAAGATTATATATTTTTATTATACGAGTGTGTATATGTGGCTATAGGAACTTGTTCTGTGAGCTTTGGCTAAAGTCCACGTCTAGCAGGAAGTAATTGATTTTACACTGTACCTGCTGTAATGAAATGTGCAAAAGGCCAACTATTTTCTTTGAATTTATCTTGAACAATTTTTGAAGCTGTGATGTAAAAATAATTTAATAAGCTGTATGATTTCTATACTTTGTAAGGATGAAGCACGAGTAGCTATTATAATTATCGTTATTATAATGAAATGACACGACATATATTATGCACGTTTACATATTTATAAAAAATATAGGTCGATATAAAACATCAAATTTTTTGTTTTGGAATTTATTTATCATTTTTATTTGTGTAAAAAGTGGACATTCAAATAAAAATATAAGTACAAAAATATACAAAAAGTTGTACTATTCACGATACAAATAACACAAATCTACACACAACTGAGCCGGCAGATTAGATACGATTCTGCCGACAAATAATTCGTCAAGAAGAAAATATTGATGAATATTACACATATACTTATTTATTTTTATTATATAGTATTATACAACATTAGAAAGTAATTCAATATTTAATTTGTAGGAGAATTGAAAATGTGTTGATCTGAATATTTTTATAGTAAAATAATACAGTTGAAATCGGTTATAACGACATTGAGGAGATCAGTCATATTAGATCGTAAAAGCTGGTAAAATAAAAGGCAATTATATGGGATTCAGTTGAACTTTTATTTTGAGTTGTTAAAACCGATACGTTGTATAATCGATTTCAACTGTATTTCAGACCTATAACCAGTGCCGGATTTACCAATAAGCAAAATAAGCAATTGCTTAGGGCACCCGACCATAGGGAGCACCGTGTGAGGGCATCAACGTAAAATTTTGGTCAGGACTAAAAAAAATAAGGTCCTTTGAATTTTTGCGACTAAAAAAAAGGTCTTCAGAATTTTTGCGACTAAAAAAAAGGTCAAAATTACAAAAGAGGGCCTTCACATGATTAGTGCTTAGGGCATCACATAGGGTAAATCCGGCACTGCCTATAACTGAAACTAACATTAACTCAAATGAAAAAAAATATGGCTAATGTTAAATACACAAGCAAAAGTTTATAAAATCAGTGGATATTTAAAAATGTGAAAATTACAGTGGAAAAAAAACTCTTGGAAAAGAACGGCTGTTCTCATGAATGGATTTCAAAAGTATAAAATAATAATCATACTTTAAAATGAAACTTTGCCAAAACGTGTTATTAATAATACAATAAATTTTATGTAAGAAACGATACATCTAATCATTTTTAATCGTGTAAAAGATATTTTGAGATTCATCTGCGTAGAGATATCTCGAGAACCAAATTAACATAGCTTTGATGTACCTACCTACAATCAGATACCATGGGCAATCTACAAAATATTTTATGCACATCAATTTATTAGTTATGATACAAAATACCATGATATTTCTAATTTTCTAATAATACATACCTATACATAATATATTGTATATATAGTTTTTATTTTTTTTATACATATAGCAAAGTTAGTAAAATGGTATCGACAATAGATTAAAAACAGAAATCTCTATTAGTATTTTATGTTTGAGTTAATGTCAAAATTAATTGAACATGTTTCAATCTTAAATGCAAATAGAAACATTTTTTACTACTATTCAATGTTCTGTGAGTAACAGCCAATATTTACATGCATGCAAGCAGTAAAACGCGGAGATGAAACTATATGTAGTTCAAATTAGTCAGAAAACAAGAAAACATCGATTTGTATCATTGAGCTTAATGTTATTTTGTTGCAGATTTGTATTACTTTGACTGGCATCAGTGGCGTCACTAGGGTTGGTGTCACCCAGTGCGGTAAATCATGGTGTCACCCCCTGAGCAGTTCAATTTTGATGACCTTTTTTTTTAGTCATTCCCAAAAATTATACATCTTTGGAATTTGGGTGACACCCCTTGAGCACACAGTTCAATTTCGATTACCTTTTTTTTATTTTTTTATACAATACTACTACTAAAGTGATGTTTTGCATTTGGGTGTCACCCCTTGTGATGGTGTCACCCGGTGCGGTCCGCACCCCCCGCACCCCCCTAGTGACGCCACTGACTGGCATGTTATGCAACTCACTGTTTCGTTATTAAGTATATACAGGATGTCCCATTTTAATCTATCACCCCCCTAATTTTTTTTATCTATCAATTAAATCAAAAAATGCTTCAAATAAAAGTTGTTTGGTTTTGAGGGGGACCCAAAATGACGTTATTAATTTTTTATTTTTTGGGCGTCTTCATGGTCAAATAGGCCCAACTTTTTTTTTTCAAATGGAAACCTATATTTTTTATTACAATATCTTATTGTTTGGAAAAAAAAACAAGTAGCTTTTGTTTCAAAAAATTTTTTGTATGACTTCATTTTTTTTTAATATTGAACAAAATAATTTTAGATTTTAGAATTTTACTAATTTTTTACTCGAAACCCATTAACTTTAGAGGAAAAGTGTAAAAAACAAGAAATGTTTATTTTAATATGATATAACTAGGAAAATTATTTCAGATTTTTAATTTTATTTTTTATTTGCTTTAATATTTTGAAGAGCAAAAGTTAACAAAAAATCATGATATAATTTTCCTAGTTATATCAGATTAAAATAAACATTTTTTGTCGTTTACATTTTTCCTCTAAAGGTAATGAGTTTCGAGTAAAAAATTAGTAAAATTCTAAAATCTAAATTTTTTTTGTTTAATATTAAAAAAAAAATGAAGTCATACAAAAATTTTTTTGAAACAAAAGCTACTTGTTTTTTTTCCAAACAATAAGATATTGTAATAAAAAATATAGGTTTCCATTTGAAAAAAAAAAGTTGGGCCTATTAGACCATGAAGACGTCCAAAAAATAAAAAATTAATAACGCCATTTTGGGTCCCCCTCAAAACCAAACAACTTTTATTTGAAGCATTTTTTGATTTAATTGATAGATAAAAAAAATTAGAGGGGTGATAGATTAAAATAGGACACCCTGTATAGAGGTGTATTTGAAAGGATTAAAAAATATAAAAATAATGTAGATATATACAATATGTAGGTTGGTTTACAAAAAAAAAATAATGAAAAAACTTAAAAAAATAAAACGGGCAAGTGCGTGTTGGGCACGCACATGATAGGGTTCCGTAGTCATTCACTACGATTTATAAAAAAAGAGTTTTTTTCAAAATTTTCGTGACTGAAGGGTTAAAATAAAAAAATCATTTGACTTTTATTATTGCATTTTAGGAGACCTATCAAATGACACCCCACTCAATGGGGTAAATGAAAAAAATGTTAGTTCACTTTTCAATCTATGAAAGGGGGGTCCAAAATATTTTTGACAATGTTCGTTATAATTTTCAGTGAAAGTACTAATTAAAAGCTACATTCTGAATTTTTTTCAGATTTTTTGAATCGATAGTTTAGAAAATAGAGGGGGGGACGCTTTCTTAACGACTTTGGAGAGCAAATACATCGTGATTAAAGGGTTAAAATCAAAAAGTTCTGATACATTTTTTGTTGCATTTTAGGAGACCTTTCTAACGACATCCCATTCAATGGTTTTTTGAAAACACTTTTCATTTTATGGAAAGGGGGTCTAAAAATTTTTTTTTCAAAAATCTCATTTAATTCTGTTTTTGGGTCATTAATCTACGACCGTATACCAAATTTCACCTTATTATCTCAAAGTTTTTCAAGACGAACGGACGGACGGACATGGAGAAACTATAAGGGTTCCTAGTTTTCTACGGAACCCTAAAAACGATTTAAAAAATCCTTCTAAAAAGTATATAATTATTAAATTGAACAGTTTTTTAAGTCGGTTTTATTTATTTTTTCCTTAAAAGTTCTCTATTGGCTTTGCGCCGACTTAAAAAACTGTTTTTAATTATAACGTACTTTTCAATGTTACAAGTTTTTTGAGATTTTTTATTTTTTCCCTTTTTAGTGATGTATCTAAGAAGTCCATTGTTAGATTTTGATAAAATTTATATGGGACCACCTCGGGTGTATAGTCTTTAAAATAAAAAATTAATCGTCTAAATCGGTGAGTTATGCCCAAACATATAATGTCGAATTGAGAACCTCCTATTTTTTAAAGTCAGTTAAAAATATATAAAATCAATGTCTTTATGTTAAAAAAACAATGGGATCGAATTTGCGATTGAGGAACAATTTAAAATTGATAGATGATTATTCTGTTAGCTATTTTCGAATGAAACTGTTGCAAAACAAAAATAAACAAACATTAAATATCGATGTGAAGTACTATGGCTGTAAGTAAGCAGAACATAAATGCAAAGTGTAAATATAGGCCAGTGGGAATAACACAGTAGCGCAAACAAATTCCTCTAGTTTCGGACCGAGTTGTGTATGTGAGTGTGTGTCTGTATGTAAATATGTAAAAATATGTTTGTATATGTGATTACATACAGGGTGGAATATTTTACAGTGGCGTAACTAACGGGTGGCGTGGTTGGACAAAAACAGATCTCTGAATATGAGAGAACAAGAAAGGTGATTAAAACCATTCGCAAAAAATTAAATTGTTACATATTTCTGTTAATTCTAATTTTCTAATTACATTTAATTGTTTGTTTTATTTAAGAAAAGGTACATATTTTTAAGTCGATTTTTTTTCGAAAGAAGGATTTCGATGGCATTTTGACCTTCCCTGAATCCATTCTAATTATTTTCAGTTTTCACCATGATGCCGTGTATCGTTATGTCTATAGACGCTGAAACTGAAAAACAAGAGAACATAAAAGGGTGAAATATTATATTTAGTTTTATTATACATATATTAGATCCAGAAACGTATATTTACTTTTGTCAATTTTTTAAATATTTTTAAAACGGACCTTTCCTGAATCTATTCTTTTGACTATTTTCGCTGAGCTGTTTTGTCTGTAGATATATCTGTCTGTAAATAAACTCCAAAACGACAAAACACAGAAGGGTGCATTTTTATCTTGGCAATTTTTGAATTTTTCAAATTATTTTTGATGGAATGAATTAAAAAATTAATTAATTAAAAATTATAATTATTTATAATTTTTGTTCAATTCACTTAATTTTCCTATCTTTTATCAGTTAGCCCATAGTATTATGTATAAGAAAGTTCAGTGGTACCTATGGTAGCTTTTTCTGTATTATTAAAAACGAACTTTTATGATAGTAAATACTGTAACTCAAAAACGACAAAACACAGAAGGGTGCTTTTTTATCTTGACAATTTTTGAATTTTTCGAATGATTTTTGAAATGAAATGAATGAAAAAATGTATTAAATATTATTATTATTTATAATTTTTTTTCAATTCACTTTTTACTATCTTTTATTAATTAGTCATAGTAGCTATTATGTATAAGAAAGTACAGTGGCACCTATTTTAATTTTTCTGTATTATTAAAAACGAACTTTTATGATAGTAAATGCTATAACTCAAAAACGACAAAACACAGAAGGGTGCATTTTTATCTTGGCAATTTTTGAATTTTTCAAATTATTTTTGATGGAATGAATTAAAAAATTAATTAATTAAAAATTATAATTATTTATAATTTTTGTTCAATTCACTTAATTTTCCTATCTTTTATCAGTTAGCCCATAGTATTATGTATAAGAAAGTTCAGTGGTACCTATGGTAGCTTTTTCTGTATTATTAAAAACGAACTTTTATGATAGTAAATACTGTAACTCAAAAACGACAAAACACAGAAGGGTGCTTTTTTATCTTGACAATTTTTGAATTTTTCGAATGATTTTTGAAATGAAATGAATGAAAAAATGTATTAAATATTATTATTATTTATAATTTTTTTTCAATTCACTTTTTACTATCTTTTATTAATTAGTCATAGTAGGTATTATGTATAAGAAAGTACAGTGGCACCTATTTTAATTTTTCTGTATTATTAAAAACGAACTTTTATGATAGTTAAATTATTTAAATATTTTGATATTAAACAAAAGTTTTTTTAGTGATAGCAGTTCATGTTTTATAAAAAGAGTTTAAAATCATCTTGTATACAAGGTCTAGATATAGTCACATATGTATGTGTGTAGATATTTATATGTTTGGGTAGCGGCACCAACGCTTTCTGAAATATGCGCGAATACCTCGTGAATCATACGAATCTTGCGCTAACTTTATGAATTATGCCAATTGTATGTAATTTAATATCTGGCTGTAAAAGAAATATCAGATGCATTGAATTTATCTATAAATAAAAGAAAATAAACAGGGCACTGTGTTGCACGGTGCCCTAGGATCTCAGTAATTACACAAACAATGTCTTACTCATTAGTGTGAGTTTTAGGAGCAATCAGTTGTTCTGGTTAGCAGCCAGATAGTCAGCTAGCCAGCCTGCTTCCGTGTGCCAGGGCTGCGCAAATATATTACTTGTATTAATATTATGGTATTTTTATACTTACGTATGATAATATAATTGCAGTATAAATATGTATAAACCTGTTAAAGTTTGTTTTTTAATAAAAAAAATATTTTACTCTTTTTGGGAATTTGGAAATTTTTTTAAAGAATCTACGGCACCCTAGAGATACTTCAGTAATTTTTAACTAAACTGGTGGTAATTCGAATTATTCTAAAATTCATTTATGTAATATTTTTAGAAAATATAAAAAATAAAATCAAAATTGTACAAAATATAATAATTTGAAGTACCTATGTAGGTACATATATTTAATGATATTGATTGATAAAATAAGAAAATACATAGTTATGAGTAATCAGAAATTGAATTGGGATGTCAGAATTCTTATTAAATTTTCTTCCAGAAAGTATAAACCTTTTCAGTGATACAGAAAATTAAAATTATATGTAGAAATAAAGGAATGTCTACATCTTGTGCATGTCATAAAATAGATTTGTTTATAATTTAATATGCAAACATATGTATACATATTCTCTATTGTGTTGTACGTATGCATATATTTATTTTAATATTTAACTTATTGTTTAAATTGCGCGATGATAGTTGATAATTAATGTTTACACAAAAGTGAGATTGATAAAATATACGTATGTAAAATAATTAAATTAATTATTAAGTATGATTAGAATCAAGACGAAGGTATATATTAAAAATATAATAATCATTAAAAACATATATTAAATATTAAACGTACATTAATGTAAAAAAGAATATTTTAAAATCAATATAAAAATGATTACACATTAGTGTCATATAATAATAATTTATTAATGTTAGTTGGACATTAAAATAAAATAAATTTGATCTTTTTGATGGTCATTTTCGGACTATATAAATAAGTTTAAAATATTAGATGTGTATTGACATAATATTTCGTATAATTCAAAGACATTTGGCAACATAAATATGCAAACTTATAGAGGGACAAGGTATTTATGTAACTACATTTCAAAGATCATGGTCATAATTATATATCAACGCGGAATGGATTTAAGCGACGATTTTACCGGTCATTCGGAAATCCGTTCTGTTTATAAATAAATGTTTTTTCTTTATGGAATTAATTTTGGAAAAAGTGCGTCTTGCCGTAAGAACGATATACGAGGTTTATTTTTATTTACAAGACAAATTTATTTACTTGTTTTACAAATGGAGAAGGCCACTGCTTACTTTATAAAATGTAGTCAATAATTCTATAAATTTCTATATGTATATAAAGCAGCAGTCATGGAACATTTTCACATTGGGGGCGGGGAGATAGGGTTAAAATAATGCAATCAATTTTCTATATTTGGATTATGAAGTGAATGCTTCATGTTCCCCTTTGTATCGCCACCGATAATCCATAATTATATGTATATTCTAAAACGCAGACAGAGTATTTACATATGCCTGTCCTTTAGTGTGAGTATCATTCTAGAACCACTTATCAATTATATTCTATTAGTACCTACATATTTTCTACGTTAGGTAACCTAAGGAATAAACAGTGACGATAATAGTAAATAACGTCGGAAAAAAGTATTTTGCAATACACCTAAACCGTTGAATATTGAACAATAAAATGTAGTAAATAATTATGTAAGACAAAAAGATCTAAAACAATTCAACTATATTTTGAAAAAAAAATTCCTTAACCCACGCGTGCGAAGCCGCGGGCACACCTAGTATATTATAAATACGAAAGTAACTCTGTCTGTCTGTTTGTTATCTTTTCACGGTTAAACTGTTGTACCGATTTTAATGAAATTTGACAGAGAGATAGTATGCATCCTGAGAAAGGAATAAGCTACTTTTTATCCCAAAAATTGATCAGGTATTATAGTTTTATACATATACAATAATTTCAGGTAGACATCGAAGTACTGGTATACCAGTTAAACAAATCGAAAATGTAACATATGATCAAATTAAAACTTGTTATTTTGACACGTTGAATAATTTAATTTTAGGTTTAAGTTTAAATAGAATTTACATCATATGATAAATGCATCAAACGAAAATTATTATCATATATATATATATATAATTACTTAATTTAATTATATCTTATACATTCTTACAGAAAAATCAGTATACATATTTCACATTAATTATCACAATCAGTTAATGTTATGTTAATATTAGATTCATACTTATTACATACTTTGATGTTTTTAGACAAAGGCCCGCGCGTCTCCCTGTGGAGGCGGAGGCAACATCGGCAGCGGCAGTGGTCCAGGCGGGGGCGGTGGACCCGGAATCTGTGTCGGTGCAACTCCAAGTGGTGGAGGCGTGCGGCAACTACAAGTACACCGACCGTACGTAAGAACAACGGCAACAACGGTGGTTCTACCGACTTCTATCGAGGAGGAACTCGAGCGCTCGAATAGCTCGCTAGCGACATCCGCCTCGTCAAGTGCACTCTCGGATTATATCAATAATTCTACGGAGGAGCTGTTACAGAGGACCAGAGCCCGCCAGATCACCAGGAGACGTGGTGCTGTAAGACATCAAAGGTTTGTATAGACATTATAAAAAATGAATGAAATTTTCTATCTTGCAAAATCTTTGAAAAGGGTATGAAACTTATATGACGTTTATTAATTACTAAACGCATGCGCGGCAAATAAAAAAATAGTGATACTAACACAGATAGTAAATTGAATTACAACTATCTAAAATCCAACAGAGTTAGAGTCCGATACTTCCTTTAAAGCGTTTGCATTTGTTTTTAAAATATTGGGTATAAGATTAATTATACAGTTATAAACCCGGATTTTATTTAGATAAATGTTGTATTCAGTATTACGATATTATTTAATTCTATAATACTATTTTATTGCTGCTCTTTTTCTTAGTTTGGCTGTTACATTCTTACTGAATTTTAAATGTTAATATGTAATGAAATTTAAAAATTCATAGTTTTAAACTTTATTGTCTAGAATAATATTTTATTGATATTATAGTAACAGTATGTATGATACACATAAATAATTTATGATTTAAAATAAATTTTTGGATGATATCGTATCTATAAATGGGGTAATTATTTCATAATATTCATTCCGAGTTCTACAGGGAAATAGAAACGAAAATAATTTCTAGTCTTGTGTAATTTTACATGCGAATTTGTAAATAAACATAGGCAACCTAAATAACTTAAATGTAAAAAGCATAGTGTTTATTGATTCATATATTTTAGTACGATATAATTTATTTATTTATTTAGTGCATATAGCCCAGGAAATAAAGGTTTTTACTAAAAAAAAATTCCGACCAAGCTGGATTTTGGTGGAGACTTTTATTTTGATGTCCTAAACATACCCTAAAAAGTCCCCTTAATTTGGATGGCGGGTTTTTATTTTTTAGGGGGTAAAGGGGGGCTGATTCTAGTTTTTTACAAATATCTCAAAAATTATTAATTTTTTGAGAAAATTGTTATGAAGAAAATTGTAGCTTATAAAATTCTACACAAAAAAGATATTTATACTTTTTTCGTATAATCAATACTTTTTAAGTAAACTGTTAACCCAGTCAAGGGTGCAGTGAAGAGTGCCAAAATCCGAACTTTAAGGGGCAAGCAATTTTATGGTTAATTATTATAGATTTTGGGGCATAGAATTCGAAAAAAATAACCCGAACTAGCGAAAAGTAGTGCAACACCCTTAAAAAAGGGGTTGAAGGGTGAAAACCCCGTTTTCAAGATTTTTTTCAATTTTTCTCAAATTCTAAATCGATGACAGGGTGTTTTTATGGTTGATATTTGTTGGGGACACTTAGACGAATCGATCGAGACCACAAATATTGAATTTGACAGAAAAGTACTCTTTCTAGAGGGTTTAAAAAAACGTAAAAATATTTATTTCGAGGAAAAAATTTAAAAATTAATAATTTTTGTTCAAATCAAAATTGATCTCAAATTGTTCCTGAAGTTCTAAAAAATACTAATCAACCATAATTTTTAAAAATATTAATATTTTAACTAATGAAAATCGCTAATGTTTAAGGGTAGGTAACGTAATTTTTTTTTATCAATTTTCATTAATTAAATATTAATATTTTTTAAAATTATGGTTGATTAGTATTCTTTAGAACTTCAGGAACAATTTGAGATCAATTTTGATTTGAACAAAAATTATTAATTTTTAAATTTTTTCCTCGAAATAAATATTTTTACGTTTTTTTAAACCCTCTAGAAAGAGTACTTTTCTGTCAAATTCAATATTTGTGGTCTCGATCGATTCGTCTAAGTGTCCCCAACAAATATCAACCATAAAAACACCCTGTCATCGATTTAGATTTTGAGAAAAATTGAAAAGAATCTTGAAAACGGGGTTTTCACCCTTCAACCCCTTTTTTAAGGGTGTTGCACTACTTTTCGCTAGTTCGGGTTATTTTTTTCGAATTCTATGCCCCAAAATCTATAATAATTAACCATAAAATTGCTTGCCCCTAAAAGTTCGGATTTTGGCACTCTTCACTGCACCCTTGACTGGGTTAACAGTTTACTTAAAAAGTATTGATTATACGAAAAAAGTATAAATATCTTTTTTGTGTAGAATTTTATAAGCTACAATTTTCTTCATAACAATTTTCTCGAAAAATTAATAATTTTTGAGATATTTGCAAAAAACTAGAATCAGCCCCCCTTTACCCCCTAAAAAATAAAAACCCGCCATCCAAATTAAGGGGACTTTTTAGGGTATGTTTAGGACATAAAAATAAAAGTCTCCACCAAAATCCAGCTTGGTCGGAATTTTTTCTTAGTTTGACCGTTTCTTTGAGTCTATTGCCTGGGCTAATATATTTGTAACTTTGTATACTTTAATGAATAAATAATTTTTATTTTTAGAATACATGAAGTTAAAGGCCACAAATTCTTAGCAAAATTTTTTCGTCAACCGACATTTTGTGCCTTCTGTAAGGATTTTTTATGGGGGTTTGGAAAACAAGGTTATCAGTGCCAATGTAAGTAAATTCAAATACATAAAATCTATATTGAATTAATATTATAATCATATTTCAGGTTGTCAAACTGCAGTTCATAAAAAATGCCATGAAAAATTATTAGGAAAATGTCCAGGATCCGGAATAGATTCTGAAAGTACGATTGTAAGTTTTTCAATTTTTTTTCTATGTCTAGCTATAAGATTAACAATGAAGCTGATTGTAGAAATGGAAAATTGAAATATAATATTGGATCTGATTTGTATTTTTATATTCTCTCTCTAAAATAAAATTTAAGGTGGTGATATTTGATAAATATTTTTACTCTTTATGTTCACAGCTATCTTTTATGTTGAAAACCCCGAAAAACAAAAACGAATTCAAAGTTATTGATTTTTAAATTCCTGTTTTTATCAAATCACTAAATTGGAAATAAAATTTTTTCTCTTCTGAAATATATGAAAACGTTTCAGATTTGTATGTAATTATGTTATTTGTTTCAATTTTAACAATAATCCATTTGAAATTTGTTCTTTATAATATGTTAGATTTAAAAAAAAACGTTTCGTACACCAGCACAGTTAAGATGGTATAAAAAACATTATTAATATATACAGCAAAATATTTTGTTAGGTATTAATAATTCATATTTAAAATACATTTTATTAAATTTCAAAACCTTCAGAAATGATTATGCAAAATTAATTTTATTAATTTAGATAGATTTTTCTTATTTATCTGAAGACGTGGGTGCAAGAACCATACTAGAGCGGGGCGGACGAAACAAAAATGGTTTCTTGCGTGGTTTCTGTACATCAATACATTTATAATTCTATAACCAATGTTTGGAGCTGTATATTTTTTGCATCAATCGATGGAGGATTGTTTCTTTTATAGGAATAATAGTGAAAAAATTAAAATTAGAAAAAATTGCACCTACGTCTTCATATTGTAATATGGAATGTAAAAAAACTATAGAGCACATATCGCACTCCCGCAAAAAATGTGTCACAACTCAAAAAATGTAAATTTGGGGAAATAGGAATAAATGAAATTGTGACAATTTAGGTAAATAAAAATTGTAGTAATTAAAATCACTATTTAATTTAAATATTTCAGTATTCATTTGATGTTTGAAAAATAGTAACTTTATAACAAACAACCATATATGTAATACTCCTATATTGCCAATCGCTATAAGATGGCCTGGATAAGTTAAAGTGAGAGGTTCAAGTCAAATGGATTCGATTGCGCAGGCGCAGAAGTATATTTAAGCGATAATAGAAGGAGGCTTTGACCAATTTAAAACATTTTCAATCGTTTAAATGAAATATGTCAGTTTGAAACTGATTGCACATGCGCACTACTGACCATTTGACTTGAAAATAGCAAGACAACAATATATGTCCACGCCGTACAGAATTATCCTTTTTCGCTACCCTGATTGGCAATATAGAAGTATTACATATATGCAAACAACAGACAAAAACTATGGTTATGACTTATCAAATACAAATCCCCTAACCATAAAAATTGTAAGAGTTTAGACTTACACGTGTTTCAATAGCAATGCTATCATCATCAGAGTCCTAAAGACACTAACTTAATTTAAAATAACTACGACTATTTATAGGCCTAAGAAATCACTGAACCAGAACTTATCCTGGAACGGTACTCGTTGACCATACTGGTCTGAGTCATTACTTTAACAAGGTAAAAAGGTTGGACCACAGGGGTCCGTTGTCGGAATTAAATACCTTACCCTTATTTTTGAAAATCTCCATACTTTCATAGCAATCTAAGTCTTTACTATTAGACACCGCTTTAACTAAATTAAGATCTTGAACTCTGTGGTGATTTTCAAACATATGAGTAGCTACACTGGACTTATTTAATCTCAAATATTTTACATCGGCTATATGTTCTTTAAATCTTACATTGATGGCTCTTCTACTCTGACCAATGTAAAATTTATCACAATCTTTACAATTTAATTTATAGATTCCTGATTTGTCCGTAGGTTCATCCTTGTCTTTGGGGTTGCCTAATAAGTTTTTAATGCTATTATTAGAACTATAGACTATTTTAAAGTCCATATCACTGAAATTTTTTGAAAGACCTTTGGTGTATCTAGGAAAATAAGGAATCTTTACATATTTCTGTTTTTTATCACTGTTCATACTAAGAGTTGTTGTGTTATTTATATTAGATCTCATTTTGTGTTTCCTAATGAGATTAAATATTATATCTTTAGAGAAATCATTGAATATTGCCGTGTCTAAAATGTAATTTAATTCTTTTTTATAATTTTTTACTGACAGTGGAAAATTAACTAATCTATCAACCATTGAATTAAAGGCTGCCAGTTTATGTTGCATACAATGATTTGACTTATTAGATATAAATCTCTTAGTAGAGGTGTTTTTTCTAAATACATCTATTTCTAATTTATTATCCTTTCTGATAACTAAAGTATCGAGAAAAGATAATTTGCCATTTGTTTCTAATTCATGGGTGAATTTTATACTTTTAAATTTAGAATTTAGAGAATCTAAAAACGATTCTATGCTACATTTACTTAAATCAAATACTGCAAAAATGTCATCTACATATCTAATCCAAACTCTAGGAAAGTAATTTAGTTCTTTACTCAAATCACTTTCAAATTTACCCATAAATAAATTGGCAATATAAGGTGATAAACTGTTACCCATTGCGGTACCGTCTAACTGTTGGTAATATTTATTATTAATTTTGAAATAATTTTGTTTCAAACAAAGATTAGTGAGTTTTAAATATTCATTGATATGTTCACTTTCCAAATTATTATCAATCAGTAGATTTCTCAGATATGTTAAAGTAGTATCCAAAGGGATACTTGGAAAAAGTGCCGAAACGTCGAAAGAAACTAATATTTCATTATCATTTAATTCTAGATTTTTAATTTTATCAATAAATTCATAAGAATTCTTTACTGAGAAATTTTCTGGTTGTTTCTCCAAACTGCTGAATTCATGATTCAACCATTTAGAGATTAAATATGTTGGAGAGTTTATACCTGATACAATGGGTCTCATACTTTTACCATCCGATATTACCAGAGATATTAGGGTTAGACACTGTTAATTTTGATTTCAACTTTTTGTCTATAATATATATTATAGACAAAAAGTTGAAATCAAAATTAATTTAATTTAAAAAAAGTTAATTTTGATTTCAACTTTTTGTCTATAATATATATTATAGACAAAAAGTTGAAATCAAAATTAACAGTGTCTAACCCTAATATCTCTAAAATGTATTGCTTACTTAAAATACATAAGGATGGTAAAAGTATGAGACCCATTGTATCAGGTATAAACTCTCCAACATATTTAATCTCTAAATGGTTGAATCATGAATTCAGCAGTTTGGAGAAACAACCAGAAAATTTCTCAGTAAAGAATTCTTATGAATTTATTGATAAAATTAAAAATCTAGAATTAAATGATAATGAAATATTAGTTTCTTTCGACGTTTCGGCACTTTTTCCAAGTATCCCTTTGGATACTACTTTAACATATCTGAGAAATCTACTGATTGATAATAATTTGGAAAGTGAACATATCAATGAATATTTAAAACTCACTAATCTTTGTTTGAAACAAAATTATTTCAAAATTAATAATAAATATTACCAACAGTTAGACGGTACCGCAATGGGTAACAGTTTATCACCTTATATTGCCAATTTATTTATGGGTAAATTTGAAAGTGATTTGAGTAAAGAACTAAATTACTTTCCTAGAGTTTGGATTAGATATGTAGATGACATTTTTGCAGTATTTGATTTAAGTAAATGTAGCATAGAATCGTTTTTAGATTCTCTAAATTCTAAATTTAAAAGTATAAAATTCACCCATGAATTAGAAACAAATGGCAAATTATCTTTTCTCGATACTTTAGTTATCAGAAAGGATAATAAATTAGAAATAGATGTATTTAGAAAAAAACACCTCTACTAAGAGATTTATATCTAATAAGTCAAATCATTGTATGCAACATAAACTGGCAGCCTTTAATTCAATGGTGTATAGATTAGTTAATTTTCCACTGTCAGTAAAAAATTATAAAAAAGAATTAAATTACATTTTAGACACGGCAATATTCAATGATTTCTCTAAAGATATAATATTTAATCTCATTAGGAAACACAAAATGAGATCTAATATAAATAACACAACAACTCTTAGTATGAACAGTGATAAAAAACAGAAATATGTAAAGATTCCTTATTTTCCTAGATACACCAAAGGTCTTTCAAAAATTTTCAGTGATATGGACTTTAAAATAGTCTATAGTTCTAATATTAGCATTAAAAACTTATTAGGCAACCCCAAAGACAAGGATGAACCTACGGACAAATCAGGAATCTATAAATTAAATTGTAAAGATTGTGATAAATTTTACATTGGTCAGAGTAGAAGAGCCATCAATGTAAGATTTAAAGAACATATAGCCGATGTAAAATATTTGAGATTAAATAAGTCCAGTGTAGCTACTCATATGTTTGAAAATCACCACAGAATTCAAGATCTTAATTTAGTTAAAGCGGTGTCTAATAGTAAAGACTTAGATTGCTATGAAAGTATGGAGATTTTCAAAAATAAGGGTAAGGTATTTAATTCCGACAACGGACCCCTGTGGTCCAACCTTTTTACCTTGTTAAAGTAATGACTCAGACCAGTATGGTCAACGAGTACCGTTCCAGGATAAGTTCTGGTTCAGTGATTTCTTAGGCCTATAAATAGTCGTAGTTATTTTAAATTAAGTTAGTGTCTTTAGGACTCTGATGATGATAGCATTGCTATTGAAACACGTGTAAGTAACTTTATATTAAAACACTTATGCCCAGTATTATCAACCAATTTAAAGCTCCTTTAGCGCTAAATGCTCCTTCAAAGTAAATTTGCTGTATTACAAACGTGATTTAAATCAATATTTAAGCTTTCAATGAATAATGGACATAATATACGTTGTAAAGAAATACTGCAGATAATTTAAAATCTATTTAATTAAATGTATTATGCTTGGATCTGTTGATAATATGACAGTTAGTTAAAGGAGCATTTAGTTAAAGTTGATTATTATCAACTTTAACTTTAATCACTAACGCCCAGTATTCTGGGCGTTAGTGATTAAGTATTTAAAAAAATAAAGATGTGACATTTTTTTAGAATATGCTAGTTTTGACGGTATAGGTACACGAAGTACCTTAATAAAAATTTTTAGTAGAAATATACATAGTAATTTGGAATCATTCTACATATTTATCTCAAATATGACATTTTTTGAGTTGTTTTTTGCGGGGGTGCGATATAACAAGAATAATTATTTATGAATTTATGAATAGACTTTATATAAATTCTTTTTTTCAGTATTTACGAGAGCGGTTCAAAATAGATGTCCCTCATAGGTTTAAAATGCATTCATTTATGTCTCCAACGTTTTGTGACCACTGTGGATCTTTACTTTACGGTTTATTTCGACAAGGTTTGAAATGTGAAGGTATGTGAACATTTTGATTATTTTTATTTATACATTTTCTGGATTTTCTATAATATATACAAAATATACATATATAATTTATATTCATCATATTCTTGAAATACTAAATTAGTTTAATGTATCCTGTATATAATTTGGAATGGTTTCATAGAAAGCTGAAAAGATAACATAATTTGAATGTTTATTTTATTAAGAAAAACAAAATTTATTTAATAAAACTGTTTTAGAATACCTATCATTATTATAATCATAGTTTATATTTTTGCTATTTTACAATTAAAAGTATGAAAAAGGGATGATATAGATATATATATTGAGGAAAATTGAACATAAATCATTGAAAAAATAATCGAAATTCAATTGGTTTAAGGGTAAAATAAATTTTTGGTATAGTATAAATCAGTATTTCCCGGGAAAAATATTTAGTTCTAAAGTAATCAAATCAGATCTTGATACATCTGCATTTTGATACAAAATCATATTTTCATTGGTTTTTGATCTGTGGAGACCACCAAAGATCTACAATTCATGATTTTTCTACGTTTCAATCTCTATCACGATCTACAACGATCTTAAGAGATTTTTGTAAATCATTATAGATCTTTCCAGGTCTGCAAAGATCAAAAAATAAGTTAAACAATATAATATTGTCTCAAAATGCAGATCTATTAATATCTGATTTGATCACTTTAGATCTAATTTTTTTTCTTTCTCTATTGATTAGTATACTTAAAAATGTATTATTTCTTATAATTCGTGCTTTACATCCAAGATTTTTATAGAAGGTATATAAAAACATACAAAAACCATTTTTTTTATAAAAAATATCGCAAGAGAACTTAACCCTTAGCTGCTCCACTTCTCTAGAATAATATATACCTGCCACACTGGGGTCACCTCGTACCCCAGACACTAAAATGCTAACTACTCGTAAGCTATTGAATATTTTGAATCAATAAAATTCCTCTATCATCTTCGTACGATTCGGAATGCACTCAAATCGGTTATTTAAAAAATATATATTAATATTTAATATATTTAAAAAATTGAAAACATTGTAAAATTTTAACAGCTTTACATTGAAGTTGAAGCAATGTGGGGCGTCTGGTACCCCACGGTGGCAGCTAAGAGTTAAATAATTTTTATATTCTTATGAAAGGGAAATGTGACTTATAAGCATTTTATTTCTTAAGACTCATAGTCTGTTTATTTTTCAAACTAGTAGAGCAAAACCATCTTCAAATTGTTTTTTGTTCGTTCTGCCATGTTTTATCCCTTAACCTTCGATATGTTATGCCATGTTTAGACAAAAAAACACACAGCAACATGGTGCTTTAAAAATATTTCGTATTCAAAAATTTATAGAGTTTGTTGCTATTTTGTCAAAGAAAAATCTTTTTAGTCTTTTTGGTCTAAACACGACATTATACAATTAAGCTAATCAAAATATAAATAATCAATAGTATAATTAGTTTTTTTAATAACTTTTCTAAATTTCTATGTATAAAAACAATTAAAAAGGCTATTTCATTATATACCTACTTTTTTAATAAATGGTAAGAGGCGATGAGCAGTTCTAATGAAATATGATAAAAAAATAACAAATCTTGTTAAAGACGTGTAGATAAATTGACACATGTTTATTTAACTTCCTTTCATCATGTAATATTTTGTTAATATTTGAAACCAATTAACAGTTCTAATTACAGTTCTATGTTGATTTAAAAAAATGTATGGTAATAAAATATATATGTATATCCTACACATTGTACACATATACCTGTGTATATGTAGTAGGTATTTTAAAATTAATTAATGTTTTTATTTATTATTTATATCTTTATAATAATTATTAAAAATCAGAATGATACAAGGTATATTATTTTGAGAATATAATAAATTTAATGAATATTTGTTTGATGTATAAAGCCTTGAAAATTACAAATGAATTAGATGCTTTATACATTATTTATGTTATAAATAGAAGGATTTATTTCTACAGATATGAAATTGCATAGCTGTAATATATGTTAAAATTTTGATCAATATATATAATCAGTTATTTTAAGAAATAAATAGAAATAAATCTATACATTTGGCATTAATTAATTAAATGTGATATTATATTATATTAATAGCTCCAGTCGCCAGAAACTTATTTATTGTCTTTAAGTTACGATTTATTTATAATGTCAAAAATGGTATCTTTGTGGTTGGCACCATAGTTATAGCTTTTAATTAATGCGCTGTTGATTATACAATATACATATATGTACATACAGGGTGTCATATCAGGTGGAACAGTTGATTAAGGAAAATATTTTAAGCAAAAAAGTTCATATGAATATTTGTCCGGAAACTTTTCGTGAGGGAGTTATAGACTGTCATAGATTTTGTCTAAAATAAATTTTTATTTAATTTTTTGAGAACACATTGTGATACAGTAATTAAATTTGATATCCAGTATCAACTAATGATTATTTAGATCAGTGATATATGGGGCCAGTGAGTCTTTTCATTTTTATCTAGTATTATTCTTTTTACCTATGTTTGGAATTTTTATAAGGTCATATGACACAAAATACATAGAATTATAATTTATTAAATTGTCATAAAAGCAACCGTTTACGAGAAATACGATAGTATAGTAGAGGCAGTATTGTAGAATTTTTCGTTTTTTAAAGAAAAAAAAATCTAGAATTTAAGTTTTTATCCATATGACCATTGGCCGCCCCTTCTGAACTGGCACCCTGGGTGGTTGCCCAGTCTCCCTTTTAAAACCGTCTTAAACCAGCATTGATGTTATATTATACATTAATTAAATAAACAAAGAATTTTAATAAATATAAAAATTTCAAACATCAACCATTCTTTTTTCCAAAGCTTACTTGACTTGAATTTAATATTACACTAGAGTGAATGTTATAGTTTTGGCTGACATCTCGACTGCACATATTTTAATTTTTCATGGCAATTGTGATTTTTATTTAATAATGAATAAAATGCATTGCGTCTTTGTTATGAGTTGTTTTATTATCGAAGATACTAGAATCTTTGCGAATATGTATTTTAAATGGAAAAAAAATTTACTCGATCTTTCCGTTTCAGGTCAAGACAAACGCATTTTATAATCGTTTTAGTATTAATACGTGTTTAATATTAAACCAATTATAAAATTGTATAAATGTATTACAATGGGTGATCAAAATATTAATTAAAAACGAATTTTAGGCTAAATATTTTAACTGTTCAAGTTTGTTTCACCTGATATTACTCATACATTACCTATAAGCTTTTTGCGTACAATGTAAAGATTTCTGGTATATGAACTAGGTGTCCGGTTTGTTCTCCATGTTGTCGTATTTATTTACTTAACGTTTCGACTTTTATGCTGGAGTCTTCTTCAGAAGTGTTTCTGAAAAGACTCCGACTTGGGAGTCAAAACGACAAGTAAATAAATACGACAACGAGGACACAGAATGATAATCTAAAATCTAGTTCATATGCATTACGAACATCAAAAATTCTACATGAGTTTTGGTGTTTCCTTATAAATAATATTTTAATCAAAATTTTGCCAAAAAAATCGCGTCATATAAATTACGATGTTATTTAATAGTTGCATCATCTTTTCATACTCCGTCAATATATGTATGTATGTAATAATAAATACGATGGGTAGATATCTAATTAATAATAAACATCCCACTTTAAGATAATTTTACAGAAAATTATGTCAACTAATAACACTTCTCATTATTGACCTATAAACAAAAATCACAAACCATATGATCTATAGAAGAAGACAGCTATATATCATTACATGTCATTGAAATACAGTTATCCTTAACTTATTTATTACGGTTACAAGTGTTAGAACTACTAACCTAATTGGCTTATGTCCACATTATCTTGGGGTAAGGTGTAAAAAAAATATATTAATATACTGGTTACATTCAGTGAGAAAAATGTTAACGTGAAATAAATAATAATACAGTTAAACTGGATGACACAAAACATGCAAACAATTGTTAAATGTCACATAGTATATTTATTTAAAAAAACATCGTAACAAAAAACGTTGAAAAATTGTGACATATCTCATTAAGACCATACGTTTGATTGCAAACTGCGAAATATTATACTTGTAAATATTACAGAGTAGTAATTAGTTAGAATTAATATTATTATTAGTGTATTATTTTTGAATATTTAACCCTGGTTCTCATTGTGCCAAAATAATCATTAAGTATTTTGCAATGTTTAACCACGTGAGTAATATATCGAATATTTTTTTATTAAAGAATGTTTAATAATCAAACCTATAAAGTTGATGATTATACTATATGAAATATATAATAATAATCTGAAGTCCAAAGTAATATCTTTTCGCTGTTTTTAGTTAAAATGAATAATTAAAATTTAAGAAATAGAATTAATTTTTGAAACTAATATTTTTATATTTTACGTAGAATCAGATTTTCATAACAAAAATATGAATAAAACCATTAAAAAACATAACAAACATCCATAAAAATTGATATTGCCCCCTAAAAAGTAAGTAACTTTTATTTGAAAAGTTTTTTTGTAAGCATCTTTATTTTCGAAATAAAAATTCATAACATTTAATTTTGAACACCCGGTATAATTAGAAAATTAAACACGGAAATGAATAAGACACAGCCGAAGACGAAAATATTCTATTGCAATAAAATAACGATATTTCAAACGATGGAATAGACACAAATAATCTAATTATAGTGTGATCATTCTACAGCCCAAAAACTCTATTATATAAAAAGGGTTATTTATAAGATATAAATCTCGTGCGGCGTGCATCTGTTATATGTTTCTTGTAATTGTAGCACTCCCTTGATACCTTCCGTATGAAACACGAAGGGATGTGCGATGTAGAACCTGTGATTCCGCGTCGCTGGCAAGGAGGAGCGCGGTGAGATTAAGCGTCACGCAGTCACACATCTTGTTAAAAATAGCAATTGTTGTGGAGCACCGCGCCAACCTGCAGCGGTGTTTAGTTTACGATCGTTCTCCGTAGCGGTTGTCGCGATTTGAACACATTTCTCCCACGTATCCGATCATGTGCTAGGCAAGTCCCTTTCAGTGATCGTTTTGTGATAATTGTGCTACAAAAACACTCGTGTGACATTTGACATTTTAAAATAAATCAAGTGTCGAAGTGTAATAATGATATTGTGATAAACAAAATGCCGCTATTTTCAGATCTAGCAAATCTGAGCCTCTACTATGGAGGCTCAGCTAGCCCCTATATGGGTGCCAGTCCCTATTCTGGACATTCCTCCTTAATGACTACATCATCTAACTATCGATCTCCTTTACCTTCCACATACACCCCTCCTTCTTCAAGACTATATGGTGGAAGATACACTCCTCATCTGGCTACGATTGGGGAAACCACGACTATGACTAATCGTCGACCGATATTAAGGCTTAATTCTCCTAAATTAATGTCTCATTCGTCTCCAAAGTACAAAATAATAAAACCAATTTCAATAAATACTGCTGATATTGATGTATCAAGTAATAAATATAGACGGAAAATTGAATCTAAATACTGTTCTCCTTTGAGAAAGGATGAAAAAATTACGTACAAATCCAGTCCACCATCAAGTGTATATTCAACATCCCCGAAATATGATTACAAGGCTGAAACAAATAACAGTAAGTTAATAGATGATTCTAATGGAGTATTTATGCCAAAAGTAGATCAAAATTTTCGTACAACGATTAAGAGAGAAAGAACAGTAGTCAGGTTACATACAAATCATGTTAAAGATAATTCTACCCCAGACAGTACAAAAAAGGAAGACACAAATGAAAGTGTTATAAATAAAAATGAAAAAACAACTGCAGAAACGTCTGATAAATCGGAACGTAGCTGGAGATCAAACTTCGATTTAGGTGATTTAAAAACAGAAAAACGATATAAGAAATCAGCAGGTGAACGACTTGTAGAAAAGTTTTTAATCAGAGGTAGAAGCGATGAAATGCTGACGAAGCAACAAGAAGAAGAAGAAAAAAGAAAAGCGAGAGAAGAAAAACTGGTAGAATTTGGAGGCAAGAGAAGATCGACAAAACATAGACAAAGTGTAAAAAAGACACCAAGTTTTCATGATTTATGTCGAACAATAAGTTCAGATAATTTAAATAATTTGAATAATGAAGAAGAAAACACAATACCGAGACGTTTGTCGAAGAGAAAGTCATCGCAACAATTGTCTCAGGATGTTTTAAAAGAAATCAGAAGAAATTCAGCAGAAGTGATGCAGGAACAAATTAAAATATTAGATGATATTTTAAAACAAGAAAACGTCGCACCAGAAGTAGACTTATCTGTATCTGATAATGTTAAAAATAAACCAGATTCACAAGACTTGTATGAGAGCCAAGACAGTGGTATAGGTAGTGTAAAAAGAAAGAAGAAAGTATATACAAAGAAGAAATCATCAGGTGAACTTCCATTAGAACAGTCAGAAAACAAAAGTATGCTACAAAGAAGACTCACACTTAAAAAAATTCGTAGGACTTCATCAGGTAATATGGAAAATTTAATTCAAGCAATTGACCAATCTGACAGTGGAGTTGATATTAATGTCAAAGCAAGAAAACTATCCATGGATACTGTATACGAGCAACCCATAATTCCACCGAAAATTACAGGAACAGTAGAAGTTGAGCCACCAAAACCAAAAATTAAATTTGTAATGGAAGATGTTAAAATTGAAACTGTACTTAAAACACCCGATAAAATACGTAAAAAACCATTTATTGTCGATGCAGTTATAAAGGTTGAAACTAATATCCAACCGATTGAAAAGAACAGTATAATCACACAGAAGATACAATCCAAAGATAATGTTGATATTAAAGAACAAAAAGTTATTAATAAAAACGAAGTTTTGGATAAGAAAGTAATAAATATTGATATTGATAGCAAAAAAATTAACAACCAATTAGCTATAAAAAAGAATATAAAACAGATGTCTGTTGTCGCTGTTAAAAATGAAAGTGATGAAAAAACGAAAAATGTACAAACAAAAAATAAAATTGTTGTTGCAAAAAAGATTAACAATAAAAAACAAGAAGTAGCCATTATAGATAAAAATAAAGAAGAGTTAGTTGAAAATGATTTTTGGGGTACAATTGGTAAACGAGAAACGATATATTATAAAGATAGGAAAAAAATATTACACGAACGTACACAAGCAATAAGAAAAGCAACATTCGTATTTGACGAAAATGAAGAAACAGATGAACATACTAAAGATGTGAATGAGAAAATAAATGCTGATCTGAGTATCTACGAAAACAAAAAAGTAGAAGGAATTATCAAGAAACCTTTGCTTCAAGATAAAACAGATTTAAAAGAAGCAAATAAAACCGAGAGTAAATCTGTAGACAAAAATATGAATATAATAAATAGTTCATTTAAAATAGATATTAAAAAAGTAGAACCAAAAGTATTGAAGAAAGATTCTGAAAATGAAAAGTTAGATAACATTACGTCTAAGATTGATGTAAAACTTGTAAGTGTAGTAAAAACAAAAGAACCAATATCAGAAATTAAAAAAATTGAAGATAACATAAAAAATATTGATGAGTCAAAAATTCAAAAAAATCAAAATGAAAAAATAAAAGACATAATTAAAAAGGAAGATGTAGAAACTAAAAGTCAACTTATTAAAGATGCTTCATCAGAAAAAATTACGCCTTTGAAAAAGGATGTCATTAAAATTACACCAAATAAAACGACTGACAAAATCACAGAAAATAAAAATTCTGATTTAAGTAAAATTGAATCAAAATTAGATGAAGTTAAACCTCAGAAAAAAGAAATAATTATTAAAAAAGAAGACATAAACAAAAAACCTGATACAAAAATCGTTAGCGAACATGACAAAGTAACAGATAAGTCAAATGCAAAGAAAATAGATGACGTTCTTAAAAGTCCTGAAAAAACAAAACTTCAGTTAATACCAAAAACTATAAAACAATTTGAAAAAGTTGAAGAAATGAAAGTAAGTGTTACATCTGTAAACATAATCAACTTAAGTAGTAAAAAAACATCTACAGAAAAGTGTGAAACAAACGAAGACGATTATGAAACAGGAACAAGTGTTTCTGAGTATTTAAGACGTTCTGAGAAAAAAAAGCATGGTATATTGATCCCTACAGTCTGTAATGAAGAAGCTAAAAAAATAGATTCCTTTACGAATAAAAATAAACCAGAAGAGTTATCTGAAGCAAATAAGGACGATAAGAAAGTATTAGTAAAGACTAAACTAGCAAACAAAAGTGTTGAAGATACTGAAGTTATTAAGAAAGAAAATGATATAGTCGAAATAAAAAAGGTCGAAAAGAAAATATCATCAATAAAACAAAATAAACAAAGTGAAACTATTCAAGAAAAAACTATAGAAAAAGAACCTGGAAAACTAGCAACAACAAAAAATTTAATTACAAGTGTTGAAGATACTGAAGTTATTAAGAAACAAAAAGATATAGTCGAAATAAAAAAGGTCGAAAAGAAAATATCATCAATAAAACAAAATAAACAAAGTGAAACTATCCAAGAAAAAACTATAGAAAAAGAACCTGGAAAACTAGCAACAACAAAAAATTTAATTACAAGTGTTGAAGATACTGAAGTTATTAAGAAACAAAAAGATATAGTCGAAATAAAAAAGGTCGAAAAGAAAATATCATCAATAAAACAAAATAAACAAAGTGAAACTATCCAAGAAAAAACTATAGTAAAAGAACCTGGAAGAGTAGCATTACTTAAACCTGATGTAATAAAAGAAATCGTCAATGTCGAAATTATTCAAGAAAGAGTCAAACCGACAGAAACTGATAAAATTGAAAAAGACAGTAAGAAAAAATCAATAAAACTTGATACAAAAAAGCTAGAAGAATCTATTACAGAAAGTAACCCTGACTTAAATCAAATTCTACCAATTACAATAAAATCTGTGAAAAAATCAGCTGAAGTAACTAAAAACGAATCAACTGTGATAATTACAAAAACTATTGAAACCAAACCAATAACAGCCGAACTACCTAAGCCTTCGAAGGAACCCTCACCACCTCCTATATCAAATCCTGTCATAAACTTAGCGGCACTTTTACCTCAACCCAAAAAAAAATTCTTTAAAGAAGACACTAATGCTCCTGAAATTCTTTTATTGGCTACCCCTAGAGACCTACGTCGAGCACCACCGCGTATAAGAGGTCCAGTTGTTGTGCCTTCATCTTCGTCATCAGAAGATGAGAGCAGTTCAGAATCAGAATCAAGTGACGAAGAGACTGAGACCGAGACCGAAACCGAGACTGAAAGTGAGAGTGAAGAAGAAGAAGTATCGACTGTCAGACGAAAGGACGATAAAAGAACGAGTACGTCTTCTAATGATTCTGGTCTTGAATCCTCATCGACGCCAAATAGTCCTGTTAAGGGTTAGATGCAAATCATCTTGCATGGCTTTTTGGACTACTAACATGAGGATTATTTGAAAAATGTTTAGTTTATTTATAAGATATAAAATATATTATATAAAGTAGTTTTAACATTTACACTTTTTTGAAAGTTTTTTTTACCCTTTAGAGCACAAATATTTTTTTACTATTACAATGCTTTTTAATTTTTTGCATTTTGTTTTTTATGTATTATAATTTTTGATTCTTTAACAATATATATATATACCTGCATCATATATTCATTACCGATATTATAGTTTTTTGTTCTTTTAGTTGTTAAGAGTTCAACATTATAATGGCAAAACAATAACCAAGAATATTTAATATTATAATTTTTAAGATGATTATTAATTAATACGTTTGGCGCAATGAAAACTATAATTTATAACACTGAAGTAGATTTAACAAATAAAATCATTAATTAAATAGAATAAGTGCAATTTATTTTGACATTGCTCTTGCGAATGAAACTGAGAATTTATTAGATCTGTGACGTTAACCAGCCATGACGAAAATTAGTATTTGTATACGTATATAAATATTTATTACACTGTGTAGGTAATGTTTGTATTATACGTAAGATAATTTAAATGACTGCTTTTCTATATCTACCGAAGTTAATATAAATACATCAGAAACCATGATTTATTTGAAAATATACATACTTCATGTAATATCTTTTTATGTTTACTATAATAATATTCGATATTTTTTTAACGTACTTGAATATTTACGTAATTGCTTTAGTTTGATTACTGTTGTGAATTAAGATATCTATATTATATTTGTTATACCTAATATGAAGAAAAAAATTGTAATTTTTTTATAACCAAATATTCTAAAAAAAACAACACCAAAACCCGGCATTTTTTAACACGCTAAATATATATATAAAGGTACTTTCCGATGAAAATAACTAATTCGCATAGGTGGGCACAGTTAATCGAAAAGTTAACTTCGTTAATCGTTAATCCGATAATAAAAAAGTTAACTTCGTTAACCGTTAAAGCGTTAAAATTCCAAAAATGTAACGGAAGTTAAAGTTAACCGAAAATTCGAAAATTTAACGAAAGTTAAAGTTAATCCGTTAAAAAGTTAACCATCCAAAATGTTTGTAGACCTTTTTTTAGCTATTTCGTCAACTTTGTTATGTACTTTTCATCAAACAACCAATGTAACGGACTCAAGTTAACAAAAGCGTTAACATTTTTTTGAGTTAACTTAAAAGTTAATCCGTTAAGCATTTTGTTAACTTCGTTAATTAACGATTAACGGATTAACGAGTTAATGCCCACCTATGCTAATTCGTTATATTATAAAAAAATTGATTACAATATGTTAGCTATCAAACACTTTATACGGGGTATTTATTCTGTGATATTCTCTATGGATTTGTTTTGGCATTTAAAACTTTACTTATTGTTAAACAATGTTGGTGACAGTACAAGATATTTTTCATGAATATATTTTATTTTACCACTGATTTAATACAATTATTCTTTTATTCATTGTGCGTGCACTGTCAATAAACGGCACGTAACTAGCATAAAAGTTTGATACCCCATTGAAAGTGGTTGTTTTTTTGTTCACTTTTTAATTTTAAAATATTGCAATATAAATAACAAACACATATTTTATGTTGTTTATATAAATAATGGGTATAACGGATTTTAAAATGTTTACTTGCATATTTATTAAGTTCTTTTTATTTATTTTCAACCACAAATGATATTAGCTTTATAGTTTATTGAATTTGAAGTTAAAATATAATACTTATCTATTTATAATAAGTATGTAACCTCGTTAAATTTTACGTGATATTTTTTTGGCAAATAAATGAATATCAAATAACGAATAAAAACACTTTATTGCTAAAATTAATTTTTTTGTGTCCGTTGCGATTTCGTACTTCATTAATCTTGGTTTTAATTTGAATAACAAGAAATATGTTTTATATAACGACGAATGGTTGAAATACTAAAAACACTTTAAATATGATAAATTAAGATAAACTGGATGCCTTTAAATTGGTATTATTATAAGTCTATTTGAGAATTCTTTTTTGAAAATAAATAAATAAATTAGCACACAAATTTATGAAATTTTACTTTTTTTTTATCATAACCGAGATTACAGATGGGGTTATGCCTCTATATCTATCAGAGGAGGATTTTTTAAAAATTTGACAGCAGGAAAAAAAGTATATAAAAGAATATAATTCTTTATAATTCATAGTTGATACGAATATTTATATATTCGTTTGTTTGTTCTAAAAAAACAACAAGTTTTCATTAAGTCTAATTATTCGACCTTAAAGAAATTGTGTCAACACTTTTATATATATAACCTAACAGTTTATAAATCTTTCGTTGAATATATTTCATGCACCTACTGAAATTGTCTTTTTAACAGATTGTTGTTTTAATATTAGGTACTTTACAAATAAATATCACTTCACCTTGGATTGGTATTAATAGTGATTATCTTGCATTAGGAAAATATTAGTCTAATTTGATATGTTTAAATATAAAATAATAAAAGTTCTTTGAAAATTATAAAATATTTATAAGCTTTTGAATTAGAAAATATCTTTACAATAGTTGTTACAAAGTCCTGTATGATTGATTGTGTAAAAATAATGTGTCTATTTTAAATCGTTTGTAGTTTTAAATATTTGAAAGACTTAAATTAATCAATATTTAGATTAATCGTTTAAATACATCATTGTATGTATAAATACTATGTATGTTAAAATACCGGGTGTTAAAAAAAAGTTACGAATTATTATATTGAAAATTAATATTATTATTTCGAAAAAAAATATTACAAGGCGATTTTTTGTACTAACTTTTTTTACTAAAAAGTTTCATTTGCTAAAAAATATTTCGAAAAAAAGTTTTTAATTTTTTTCCCACAAATAAAAAAGTCAATGATTTTGCCCTCTTCAGACTGAAAATTTTTTCAGAAAGCGACTTAATTTTCGAAATAAAAATTCGTAACGTTTTATTTTGAACACCCGGTATTATACATACCTAAAGTTTAAATGTATCTTAAATAACTTCTGTTTGAATAATATAGTACATTTTTATAAGCCAGATCACAAAACTACGTCGCGGCGTCCGCATCGTTACGAATACATTGTTTATATTATGTTCAATCATTTTTAAATAAAACGTTTTTTAAATGGCGGGTGAAAACATTTTTTTAATGTACTTGTTAACTTGTTTTATATAAATTATTTCTTACATTCGAAAAAACGAAAATCATTCCCATTAAAAAAGTATTAGGTAATTATGAAAATATACATACCTATTGATATTATTGTCTACTACATAAGTGTCATAATCGAAAATTAAATTGAGAGTTGTGAGGGTAAAGCTGTTTAAATTTAAACAATTATTATATGGACAATATCATAGTGTAAAAAATGTAAAGTTTTTTTTCGTCAAATCGATTTTCTACAAAATATTAATAGTACGGAAACTATAGTTTGTGGACATGTAATGATGGTTGAGGGTTTGAAAATTAAAGTTTGAGTTCAGTGAATACTTAATCAAATAAACTTTTTTATAAATATTGACTAATGAATTACAAACGAAAAGGATTCGAAAAATTATATCTCATTAACTTGGAGTCTGCGGGCTTACAAAGTTTAGGAACCACTGGTCTACTGTTATAAATTTTGTATATAAAGTAGATATTTTTTTATTATTAATAATAGTCTAAAAATATTGATACTTTTTTTCCGGAGTCTGCTTTTGACCAGTTTTAAAACAAATCGACAATGTATTTGTAGCATCCGCCACTGTATCTTGGCAATCGATCTGTTTGGTGTGGTGTAGGTGCAAAAATGACATGAGAAAACAAATGATTTAAAAAAAAGATACAGTATATGATTTGAAATCAATGTTTGATAATAAATAACAAATGAATATTAATGAACAAAAAACACGTTTAAAGTAATAAAAATAAAACAAAAGAAATAGTGCATACGTGTAAACAAATAAACACTTATCTAAAAATAAATACAATACTTTGCAGGATATTGTATATTTTCTGGCAAAATACAAATGAAATTGTGCCCAATTTTCAGGTTGGAAAATATCACTTACAATACGTGCATATTGTACATAAAGTAGAAGTAAAAATAAAAGATTGTAATTAAAAACAAAATACCTATTTGTTTCTAAAACAAAAATGTTTTTCATGTTTTATTACGTATTTTATTTGATTTTCTTGGCTAAAAACATACAAAAGAGAATGTATAATTTACAAAGTAGTATAGAAGCTTTTCGTTAAACAATTAAATTATAATATTTTCATCTAAACAATATTTTCTAATGGATTATAGGACGGCTTAAAATACACAATGATCAATGCAGGTGATATAGCAAGTGCGAATTCACTTTGAAATGAAGTAAAACAAATATTTAATATCCCAACATAATTTTTATTTTATTTTGAAATGTAATCAGTGACATTAAGTGGGAAATACAATATCATTTAATAAATCATTATGAACGTGTATTTGACAGACCCAATTATCGACCATTTTTGTATGTTCAATGTTGGTTTGTAATGCTTGAAAAGAAAAAATTGAGTAGTGTTTAAATCATATGATTTTGAAAGTCTATTCACTGATCTATTTATGGAAATATCGATTCACACAATTACGATCTACATATTTCAAGTTGCTATTCTAAAGATTAATTAGCAAATTTGATTTGTGTGTTTTTGAGTTGAATGAATCTTGTAAACTCAAAATATTTACACAAAATTCACAGTGTTGGCGATTGAGAGAGATCTACTTTTTACAAATGACGAGAAATTGAACAATTTCTTTTTTCAAAAGCTTTTATTTAACTTCACTTGTTAGTTAGTTAGTTAAGATCAAATATTGCAATCAAAATTTCGACTAGTTCTAATTAAGATAGAGCTTTGAAATTTTGTATACGTGTATGAGTCCACTGACAATGCAATATAGTATATCTAATATCGTTCTAAATTCAATATCGCGGACGTCCCAAGATGGCGGATTATCTTTTTCTTTATGATCATCTTCATATGGGTATCAAATGAAAGGGTTTGATGAGTAGAATACAACTAACTATGTGACGTCATTCTTAATCCAATATGGCGGACGCCTCAAGATGGCGAATTACCTTTTTCTTTATAATCATCTTGATATCGGTATCAAATGAAAGGGTTTGACGAGTAAAATACGATGAGCTATGTGATGTCATTCTAACTTTAATATGGCGGACGCCCAAAGATGGCGGATTACTTTTTTCTTTATAACCATCTTGATAGGGGTATCATATGAAAGAGTTTGTCGAGCTTTACCTGTTAGTATGTTAGTTAGTTAGTCAATCAGTAACTAAAAATTTTAAAATAAAATTATATAAAAAAATACTTTTTAAAAACAAGCTTTTATTAAAAATGCACTAAAAAGTAAAAAATAAATTTTCAGCTATCAAAAATATTTCAGGTTTTTATGACTAAAACCAATAAAAGCGCGGGGCGTTATAAAGACAAATGTATGAATTAAAAAATTATGCAAAATAAGAAATGAAGTATAAATTGATATAAGATAAGAGTAGAAAAGTATATTAAATCAAGTAAATATATAAAATTTTTGATAAATTACTTAACAATTTTATAAATACAATAATGAAATAATTAATCAATTAAAAGCTATACATTTGCCATCGTGAGCACCCCGTACTTTTATTGGTTTTAGTCATAAAATCCTGAAATTTTTTTGATAGCTGAAAATGTATTTTTTACTTTTTAGTGCATTTTTAATAAAAGCTTGTTTTTAAAAAGTATTTTTTATATAATTTTTTTATTTTTAATCTTTGTTCGTTTCACTTCGTGCATTTTATTGACGTACTGGCACCACTATATCGCGTAAATTTTGTAATAATTCAACGAATTGTACCTATTCTCAGTTAGACGATTATATTATCCATAAATTCCACCAAGTGCGCGAAACGTTGCACGCACAGGTTCAGAATTTTGCTAATAAATTTTAATAATTTCAACACATTGTGCGACTGTATATCTTTCCATGATGTTTTGCCAAACAACACTGAAATGAAATGACAAAATGAACATTGAAATAAATATCAAATATAGCCACTAACAAATGTCAATGTTCTATAGTTTCTATTAAAAAACTCTGTATAAGAAAGAAGGTGAAATTTTTTTATGTCTAGAAATAATATTAACTAAAATTTTAATTGTTCATCTAACACTTGCATTAATCGGCCCATCAGCAACGTCCACATCTAATCTTATATCTCACACTCAAACTACAGTCATTACATTCTGTAATTACCAAAGATATTAAAAATATAATAAATTTTAGGGTAAAAAATGATCTAAGTATAAATAAAAATAGATTTTTATTTGAAATATCAAAACTATATAACTATTTCACGATTGAAGTGGGAAACTGTGGGATAATTTTATCGCTTTATATTTTTATCCAAAAAACCAAAATCAATTTTTTAGTCGTTAATATCTTCCTCAATGTGTTTCACATGCATGTAAAGTGTAGACATAATACACATGTATCAATAAATATATTAATCATATTATAAAGAAGGGTAACTGCATTTTTGCACCTGTAGAGGATAACACGTGATTATTGCTTTTTCTCGGATGAATCAGATTTAACATTTTTTAAACGCACACACCATTTAAATGCCAACATGCCATCACAGTTGGCAGCGATGTTGCGGTCTCAGCATTTGTTACGATCTCTATCAGACTCTACGTTTGTAAATGATAATATGTCATCCACCGTTGCAAAATAATCTCTTTTGAATTCTATTTCATATCATCATACCGCTTTTTAAAAATAGAAATTTATAAATTTTGTTTTGTTTGTTTTCAAATAATTAACGTATTTAACAGGAATACTATCTTGATATTTTTTAATAGTTGTAGCAGAGGTGTATTAAGACTGAGTTGGGCCCTCTCGACCTTGTATTATTTAAAATGATTATAAATGTGCCCTTCTCCTTAAAAATATTTTTCACGAGACTCGAAAGATTTGTATAAATCTGAATCCTTTACAAAAAATAATATATTTACTTATATATGATGGGAATTTTGTTAAAGCCCCTTTTTATTTCACATGTTGGTGTTGACAAATATAATTTTTCATCATTCATGTAAAGTATAAATACGATTAAGTACATCATTAAATTTGACCGGGCAGCGATATACACATATATATGTATAAAAATACTCAGATCATATCGGAGTACAGTACACATAATTACAAATCCCAGAACAACGGCTGGTCCGAAGAATCATCGGTTAGATTAATGTCGCTATTCGTTTGTTTGTGTGTGTGAGTTGCGTATTTGGCAGCCTGGGCGGCCCACGCCTGTTCACAATCGGCGCCAAAAATAAGATTCAAGAGCAGATGAACAGACCTTGTGATTCTAATTAAACAACACACCTGCGCTCTACAGGTATTGTTGAAACGGGCTTAGACAATCGGACATATTTATTGTCGTTTTGAAATGATAATGATGTTTTCAGAAACTTGGTGCAGTATGAGGTTTATTGAACTTTTGTGATACTTTAGTGAGTTTTTGAAATTATCTTGATTTTCCCGATAATGATAAAATCAGCCTTCGTATTGTTTTTAAAGCAGCAGTAAATATGCTAATTAAATTAGTAGTGATTTTATGAATATTTTGTATTAATAAAATATATATGAATCTGGGCTTTTTGGGTAAAAACCCCGTCAGTTATATCGTTTTATTGGCCAACGTTTCTTTGTAAGTTGTAGTAGATATGTGCTTTCAATAGAGCCCTAAAGATACCAACTGCAACGTGCGACGAAACGTCGGTAGTTAAAACGACCAAACTGATGCAGTTTTTACCTAGAAACCAAGGTACATATCAAAGTCTTACTTTATTAAAATATATAAAAAACTATGCATAATATTTAAACATGTTGATGTAATAATACAATATGATCTAAAAACTAAAAACGTTTATATTTATTTTAATGTTTTTATAAAGATTTACTTGCTGTGCTATGGGGTTGTAGTAATTTGGCCTCCATGTAATTGGACATCGCTAACGTAGATTCCGGATGGGTGGAGAGTAGGGGGAGTGAGCAATTTTGACATGTTTGTGTGTATATTATTAGTAATTTTTATATGTTTATAATAATTGAAAAAATAAATAATACATTCTATTGTGTATAAATAATAAAAACAGAAACAAAGTTCAGAACCACGCAATGGCTGTGGTTAAAGGAACCATAAGTACTCCACTGAAACGAATGTCCAAGTATAAAAGGTTGGCGACAATAATCTATTTGTAAGTGTGCATAACGAATGTCTAATTACCGCGACCATACTGTATTTACAGGGCCGGATTTAAAAAATTGCCGCCCGTAGGCAGTTACGAAAATTGCCGCCCTTTTCATGGAATATAAGAAAAGTGGATATTTCTCATATGAATGACCTTTTTTTTTTTTTTTTTTTTTTCGTTGTCAAAAAAAATTTTTTAGGTTATTTTTCCCAAATCTGCCGCCCCTAAATTTTTGCCGCTATAGGCACGTGCCTACAGTGCCTGCATGGTAAATCCGGGCCTGTGTATTTATAAATATGAGGATGACTGATTTTAGCGTAGATTTTTTTTTCTCTATATTTAATTTATTTTTACAAAAGCATTACAATTTTCGTGCTTTTTGTTATTATTATTTTACAAGAGCTTCGTTCGATAAAGATTTTGAAAAAACTTAGAAAATGATGTTGTTATGACTCATCGTCGATTTTTGTTGTACTCCTCTTCGTCACTAACTAATTTTTTTAATTAATAATTAATTAATAATAATAATAATTTAATTTTATTATATGTTTGGTATATTCTAATTATTAATACATATATTATACATTGCTTATATTTGTTGCTAAATCGCTGATAAATTATAAACATTTCTCGAATTACACTGAATTATTTATATGAGAAAATAATTACTTAAGTAAAGGGTGTAGTGAAGATTGGAAAACACCCTCTTCCAGTTTGAATATTTCATTTGAAGACGTCGAATAAAGAAAGAAACGTAAAAGAAATACCTGCATGTTTGTGACGATTATTGACTTTTTATGCTGTTGTTGATTTTTGTGTAAATTTTTGTTTCCTTGACTTTACTTACAAGGAGGCAATGTTTACATTTTTGAAACATTGCTAGACACCGTCGAGAAAGTTCTTAGAATTCAAGTATGTCAATAGATAAATATACATACATATTTACGTTTTTTCTTACAATCTTGTTTATACACAAACAATTTGTTTTTCAAAATAACATTTCAGATATTTATTTTTAAACTTCCGTAATGATTTTTGGATCCTAGGCAGTTTTCAAATAGCAGATATATTTTTTAGGGTTCCGTACCCTTATAGGGCCACTTTGTTGTCCGTCAAGACTTTTTTGTCAGGAACAGCTATAAATATCAAGTTGAAATTAATATCAAATACTAAGGTTCACAGCTTTATAAGCATGTAAAAAAATAATCATGTTTCATACTCAATGCAATAAAAAGACATGACCTTTCACAGTGTATTTTGACACTGACATTCTGACAGTCTGACTCACTGATCATCAAAACTATATAGGGTACTTTCTGTTGACCTGGAATCTTGAAATTTGGCAGGAAGGTAGGTTAAGTAAAGGAAATTCATTAATTTCTAACTACATGTGAAATTATTACGTGACAATCTTAATTTTGCGGTTTCTTTTATACAGCGTCTACATTAGGTGAATAGATATTATTTAATAGATATTCGTGAAACACTATGAGAACATTTTTATAGACAATTTTATGCTCTCAATAGATGTTATATACATATTTATGCTAATTGTTTTATTATTTTAATTAAACGCAAAAAAACAATAAAACGACCCTATTTGGACTTTTTTCAACCCTAAGTCGGCACGGGAAGGGGTTGGTTGATCAAATGACCAAATTTAACACAAATTCAAATCTCATGATAACAAACTTTGGGGGGTACGGAGTTCAAAATTCGCAAGTTCAAAAATATGGACCACCTTAGTCTACATAGATACCTACACACTAAGACGCCTTGGTTGTTAATAATAACGTTTAATATAACTTATATTTTTGTATAATATAATATATAATGTATATATTTTTTATTTACATATACAGGGTGTTCGCGGGAACCGAGTGATCATTGCTAACTTTGTTATTATTGGAGCTAGAAGATCGGTTAAATGGGCAAAGTATCAGTATTTTTTCCGGGATGAATAATGGCGGTGTCAAAAAAACAATTGAATGTCAAATTTCATAGATATATTAAAATGTTATACCGGGTGTCCCAGATAACTTTTCCAGCATGGGGATCTCAGTATCTATAAGAGATACAGGTTTGGTTAAATCAGATTAATTATATGTATAAAAGGGGTGAGTATTATTACACAAAAAAATATTCATAATTCTATGTGGTTTAGGCGGTACACCCAAAAAACTGAAAAATCGGAATTTCTTTAAATGGCTATAACTTTTTTGTTAAAGTAGATAGGTACTTTTTGTAGGCGGTTTCTTAAAGCACTTTTTTGTGTAAAATTGATTGGTGTATTTAGAATTTTTATATCACTTTTAGTTTCCGAGTTACAAGCTCTAACTTTAGTTTTTCTTATGGGCCACTTAGTTGAATATATCATATTTGAACATGTTTTTTACTCTACTTTACAACGATATGCCACTTGCCATATTTATTATCGAAAAAAAGTCGAAATACTAAATATCAGTGATATTTATGAAGTATTTTATTACAAACTTTTAAGTGAGCCATGAAAAACAAAAATTGTAAACAAAAATCACAATAACAACAATCATAATAACAAATGAATATTTGAAACAATGAACTATTTGAAAAAATAAATTATAATTTTTTTTTTCGATAATAAATATGGCAAGTGACACATCGTTGTAAAGTAGAGTAAAAAACACATTCAAATATGCCATAGCCAACTTAGCGGCCCATAAGAAAAACTAAAGTTAGGGCTTGTATTTCGGAAACTAAAAGTAATATAAAAATTCTAAATACACCAATAAATTCTACACAAAAAAGTGCTTTAAGAAACCGCCTACAAAAAGTACCTATCTACTTTAACAAAAAAGTTATAGCCATTTAAAGAAATTCCGAATTTTCAGTTTTTTGGGTGTACCGCCTAAACCACATAGAATTATGAATATTTTTTTGTGTAATAATACTCACCCCTTTCATACAAATAATTCATCTCATTTAACCAAACCTGTATCTCTTATAGATACTGAGATCCCCATGCTGGAAAAGTTATCTGGGACACCCGTATATAGATATATATAACATTTTTTTAAATGGAACATTCTGTATATTATTATTGAATTTTGTAGCTGAGGATGTTCTCTTTATAAAAGTGTAATACATGTACATATCATGGTAAAATTGATAGAAAACAAGTTATAACAAGTATAAAATTAATAGAAAATATCGAAAAATAGTGTGCTATGAAGATTTAATAAAATACAAACAAATGATAAAAAAATTTAAAACAATAATTTCAGATATTTGTGCCTTATTTCGCAGATTTTTAACATTTTTGAGCATTATTCATAAAAAAATATAATTAATTATAATAAATATTTTTTTTCGTTATCAGTTAAAATCAAAAACATTTAATATTTGCGAACAAATGACATAAAAACATTAAACTATTGTTTTAAATGTATTAATCATTTGTTCTCAATTTATTCAAACTTCATAGCACACTGATTTTCGATATTTTCTATTAATTTTATACTTGTTATAACTTCTTTTCTATCAATTTTACCATCATACATGTATTACACTTTTATAAAGAGAACATCCTCAGCTACAAAATTCATTAATAATATACAGGATGTTCCATTTAAAAAAATGTTATATTTCAATATATCTATGAAATTTGACATTCAATTGTTTTTTTGACACCGCCATTATTCATCCCGGAAAAAATACTGATACTTTGCCCATTTAACCGATCTTCTAGCTCCAATAATAACAAAGTTAGCAATGATCACTCGGTTCCCGCGAACACCCTGTATACACGTAGGCATCGTTTTAATTTATCAACAGTATTTTTAACCTTGCATAAAACACAAATCATATAGTAAAGACTATTTAAATGAATCACTTGAATCAAAAGACAAACTAACTTAAAAAAAACAAAACATTTTGAACTAATCCAAAATCGACAACATCATTAGATTTGAAAGAAAAACTTTTAGATGACACATATTTTGTGCTCATTTAAATTACTTTAGCGTGTTTAAGTGAAGTTTATGGAGCGCAAGTTTTGGCAGTCGAATTACATCTCTGATATGTTGTACAAAACAAAAGAATACATTATTAGCTAGTTCTTCTTAAACAGATATATTATGTGTTTTGTAAATAGTCAGAAGCCAGACTGAAGATGTTAGATAATTTTAAAATTATATTTAGGTACACCTTTGTTTTCTTATTTGCGTGTTATAAATACACATTGTGGGTTGGTATTAAATTTTTTTGGGAAAATTATCATTTTGATTTATTTGAATAATTTAAAAATATTCTATTAGATACATATAAGGTTACATATAATGTATTAACTAATTTTTGACAGTTTTTTTATTGGCTAAAAAGATGCATACACATCTTAAAACTCAAAAGAAATTTTAAGCGAAGAAATGTGTTTTTTTTTTTAAAACTTTTACAGCTCAGTTTCCAAAGTATCTATGAACGAACGAAACAACCTAGATGGTGTTAATAGTGAAAAATGAATAATAATGAGTACCTATATGGAAATGTAAAGAAACACCTTAATTCGGTTCAAGCCAAAACAGAAGCAAAATCAGCAATCGAAAACGGCCAAACCGATTAGATGAAACGCCTCAATATGGCAGTAGTATAAATAAATATATTCTGAAAACAAACGGATTTATTAACGAATTTTATTAGAAACAAAATAACTTTTTAGAAGAAATATATATGCAGTCTATACAAACAAAACATTTTCATACAGCTAATTAGACATAAAATACGTGTATAACTTGTGTATTATACATTAACTAGAATTATTTCGGGGAAATACGGACAGAATTAATTGCATGTAGTTAAAAATACCCGTTCAGGAATACCCACATTCTATTAATATTGTTTATAAATTTAGTTTGTCTAACAACAAGTTGTTATCACAAACGTAACATACTAGGTATATATAGGATATAGGCATGCGTAAGTTTGTATTTAGATACTAGTACAACATTTTTTATAAACAATATAGTATATTCTTAAAATAATTGTTAGTCATCGTATTAGGTAAATACATATCTGATTTTCATATTAAACACCGCAAATATTTTTATTTTATTTTGTTTTTGAGAAAGTTGAGACCGTAATGTATATTATATGTATTTGTATACCATATACTCGTAGGTACATATACATATACCTACATGCATGCAGCATGCATACTAATTATACAGCTACACACGAGACGAGACGAGAGTTAAGTAAGTCTCTCGTCTTGGTTATTTGTAACTGATGTCTCATGTCAGTCTGACATTTTACAACTGATAGTCTCGTATCGTGAAAATTAAAGCCAATTCGTTTCAATCAAGATTTAAGCTGAGAAATATCTCGATCGATTTTTTTTCTAAAAAAATATTTTTCCCATTTACATTCTTATGTATTTAAAAAAAACTTTGAAATATAACAAATTTTACATTTTACTTAATATTAATTTAATTTGATAATTAATAGTATGTATAAAGTAAAGTTTAACATAAAATAGCAATTTTTTTTACTAACACCTACTCCTTTAAAACCGATACTCTCAACGAAAGACGACACTTATAAATAAAGTAGGTAACGTTTTGGTCTCGGCTTATTGAAACTTCAAACGATCTCATGTCGGCGTGCAGTTCTAATATTTATTATTAGATCTATTGAGTATGTATATAGATATTTACAAACAAATTATTTACTATTTCTAAGAAAGTTTGATTCTTTCAAAAGTCTATGTAATAATTATATAATATATATATTCTTCGGTAGATAGTAAAATGTTAAAATGTAAAAGACAAACTGTACCTTGTTTTCAATGTTGCTGATTACAATTTACAACGTGAAAATGCGTTTCACTATCTTACAATCTCACGTTAACCAGGCGTCATGCGGTGACACCTAGTTGGTGGTTATAAATATCAGATAGCGCTTACATTAATGACACCTGTCATGGAATAAATATACTTAATATTCTACTCCCACGCGCCCTTCGCCAAAACACTTTCGAACAGTGCTCTTGTTTATTTAGACTTTGGTTAACAGATTTTCTTCTTTTTCTTCATATTAAATAAATTTAAAATATCTTATATTAATTTATTGGTTGTGTACGCATTTTATTTCACTGAAATGACTACTGGATTTTTGAAAATGATCTAAATATAATATATTAAATAAATTTTAACGAGGGTTATGTTGATAGTATAAATATTTATATATGTATTTCAACTCATATGATTGCAATTTCTATTTTCTTCTGTATGCTTTCGTGGCCGTTGTCCATAAGAGCTAACTTTTCAGAAATATTTATGAAGAAAAATCCGATATGAGAGTCGAAACAGTCCGAAAAGTTAGCTCTTAATTTTTTTTTAAGTTTTCGTAACTCGTTAAAAAAGTAACTTTTTTCAGAGACTGTAATAAAAGATCAAAATATTGTCTATAACTTTGGTTTATTTATTAAGAGGTTAGAAAGAATTTTTGGAAGCTGCTACAACAGCTGAAGAACTATTTTATGGCCCAGGAATAGTTGAGTCGGTGTGAGTAATTAAGTAATACGTATATTACTTTACGTAAATTGAGTGTAAAACTTAAAATGCGTTTTTCTCAAAACTATGTTTTTTGAACTGGTGATCACTGTAGCTCGAAAACCGCTCGGTAGATTTTAATGAAATTTATACAGCTTTTTGAAAACATGAAAAACTAGTGCCTGATCGAAGGATTTTTTTTAAAATTTCGATTTGTTATAAACAATTAACTGTTGGTTTTTTTCCCGAAAATCTTGAAAAAAATTTCCTGAGGCTACCATTTTGTTAATTTAAGAAAGAAAAAAAAGCTTCGATCCGGCACTAGATTATCTATTAATAAAACTATTTTTTTTTGTCTGATTGAATTTGGATGAATCTCCAAGGATAAGTGATGGTCACCGCAAGGAGCTTCGGTTGGAACTGGATGAACAAAAACACCCATTACTTTTAAAATTATTAATTTTTTTTTCTAAAATTTCTGTCAAGTCAAGTCGAAATCTTATTTAATGATGCTATGTTTTTACTTTTATAAAATAAAATAATTTACTGGCAAAAAAAATTTATTTAAAATTGTCATTTTTTCATGTCTCTGACTACACCTAACCCCTAAAAACACATCCTTTATTACTAATAAAAATTAATTTTACTAGGCTGTTATAATAAAAGATTAAAAAACAGGCTCTAGAACTTTTGGTCTCAGAGACGTCAGAGACCGTCGGCGGGTATATGTGTATTCTATTTGACGCGGGTGTAGGAAGGTTAATAATAAAAATCTATACTATATTACTAACATGAGTTAATTTCTCTTACATTTAATCTTATATTTTTTCGAGAATTTTTTTTTATAAAAGTATATTATATTATCAGTATTTATATTAACTTTGTATACATCTAATTAATTGTGTACAAATGACTAACTTATCGACACATGTTTAGTGTATAGAATATAAAACGTATTTGTATACATATATACAGATTACTGCATTTTTATTTTAAAGTTTTAACATCTGTGGAATATTTTTACTATTCATTCTCATATGTAATTGTATTTTGCTTTTAAAGCGAGAATAAGCAGTTATGTTATAACTGTAACACATTTATTCGAGAAATAGAAAACCGTGTAACAATAAAGTGATAAATATGACATCTTATTTTTAAGCTTATATAATGAAAGCTTTATGCCTTAGAGTTGAAACTTACTAGAATATCTTCAAAGGTTTTGAATAATCAACAGCCCATAAAAATATATCGACAAGAAACGTTTATTTGTGTAATATAGTTATATTTAGATTTCCTAGAAATATAATTTTAATTGATAAACAATAGATCATATTTGGGTTTCTGTGCGCAAGCTGCAGATAACTTATGATGTTTATTATATAAGAAGGCTCAAATTATGTTATCTTACTCATTCTGATTTTCAATAGATATACTTTATTAATTTAAGATAAGTAAGTTTTTTTAATTATATTATTTTATAACAGATTGTGATGTCAATTGTCATAAGAAATGTGAAAAATTAACAGCAAATTTATGCGGAGTCAATCAAAAACTTATTGTTGAAGCTTTATCATCAGTGAGAAAAGGTAAATATTTAAAAATGTGTAGATCAGCTGTATTCAGTAAGTATACAGTAGATAATTTTAACACACGGACTTTATTTTTTTTATAAGAATTTCTTTTTTATCTTCTTGATATAATGATATAAGAATAACAGGGTTCTATTCCTTATTTCGCATATGAGCAGAGATATGTACAATTTTGTATATAATAAATAAATAGAGAAAAGATAAAATTCTATAATTCTACTTTAATTAAGTATATTAGATACTTATATATATTCAACAACACTTCCTCAATTTTAGTAAACACGAAATTTGTTTAATTACAAAAAGAATGAAAAAAAAAACATAAAAAATAAAAAAGTATATATTTTTGTGAGATTTTTGGCAAGTTATGTTATTCAAGTGATTTGATTTAGAGCGCATGTCATAGAGTTTAAATTTATTTACAAATCAAAATATACATTCAGTTTAAGCGACAAAACCAACCGAATCAAATGAGACTGTATACCTTGGTTCCGAGAATGAGTTATTTCTGCAACTGGTTGGTCAAAGACCCCGGAATGATTGTGAGAATTTCACAATCGTTACACCTACAAATGATATGCTTTCAGATTTATCACTCCGACAATATATATATGCTCTTTGTGCATCGAAATAGAAAACATGTGCACGATGCACTTATATAAATAGGAAAACATGACAGTTTCAGAAATATATTAAGTTTCAACTGCGAAAGTGTGGAAAGTATTCGAAAAAGTTAAAAACTTTAATACTGTCATTAAAATGAATTAAAAATAGTAACGTGTGTGAAAAATCGTGTACTTTATTTTGAAATGTGTTATAAATTTAGATGTAGTTTCATTTATTTATTACCTATATTTTAATGATATTTTTCAAGTCATTAGCATTTCGTATTTCTGCGAATCTTTGAGCCAACTTTAGCATATTTTTTTAACAGAATGTTTGCCATTATAATGATTTAGAAATAAATAAATATTAATGAGAATATATTAATTTTAGTTTTAACCTTTACACCTGATCTTTACATACATTATATGCAAAATCGGGTACGTTTTCACTCGAGTAAATCGAGTTAGAACTGCTCCTAACTTTATGTTCTTCTTGTTTAGTATCTTCAGAGAGTAGGGATTCCCCGGGGAGTGGTCCGATCCCTGCACACAACCCGGCGTTCGCGCTCGAGTCACCTAGTGGTAGCTTGGAGCGTGGACTGGCCTCATCGCATGTCTACACCAGCTACCAGCGGTCGGGCAGAGTTACGCCGCCGGCGACGACTATACCACGCTTCCGTAAATACTGTATTGAAGACTTCAGCTTCCTGAAAGTGCTTGGAAAGGGCAGCTTCGGGAAGGTAAATTAATGCTGGAATATGTATTAGTTTTATGAGAAGACAGCATGCAAGTTGTGTGCGTTTGGCCTTTGATAAACTCCCGCCAGCTATTACTGAAACATATGTATGTGTATATGTTACCGGCAAAGTATGAAATAATTTTTATTTATTGTTATAATAAATAAAATAAAATATTAGTTCAGACGAATAATGACGAATATTAAGTATATGATTTAAAATTGTTAAAATAAAAAACTTACAAAAATATTAGATATTATTTAGTCATTTAATAACATATTAGGCCAGTATTAAGTAAGATAAATAATCAGTATTTTAATATTTTATTACATAAAGTAAGTCAATATCTGTGCCTGAACCAAAATAGGTTGGTTCATCCTATTTATGTTTATATTTCTAGTCTATACAATGCCTAGGAAATGTATATAATTAAACTCATTTCATACATTGCCTGATAATTTTTAGGCATTCTATAGAATACCTAGGAATTCTATACAATGCCGGATTTCATATATTGCCGGTAACATATATACATAATAAACTTTTTGCTATGAATCAAGGAAAAAAGTCGTGTTTAATTCAGCAGACTTTGATAACTATTTATTTAATAGTCCTTATTTATTAAAAAAAATATAATAAGATAAAGTTAATATTTGACTTTAATTTTTTTAATCATATTACTGACATCAAGAACCCCATTTGCACAGCTTGTGAATCCCCGTTTGAGATAAACTGCTTTTCGTTATTAGTATCTATTTAAAATACACTTGGTTGTAGTTCTATTCTATTTATATGTTGTGTATATCTACATATAGGTACAGTGACGATAGAAGAACATGTGGGCATTTGAAATTTTATTTACATAAGAATAGTTATTTTATCAATATAATAGGTACAATATAAATATTTTCAATTATTTAGATATAGTGCCATTTTAGACGGTAGAAAATATACAATATGATAACTTCTTTTCTGTTCTGTTATAAATATTCAAAATACTATCTAAAACTGTTTTGTATGTTTCTACCAAATAAAACAAATATCTACTAATTTTTAAATAATTAAAGAAAAATATGGAAACACCGTTAAAATTCTAAAGAAACAATAAATTAATGTTTTAATATAACTATAATTTTTTTTAAGAAAAATAACATTTTTGGTTTTCATAATTATTGAAAAATTATGCATTTGTCCAATGACCAATAACGTTTTGTGATTGGTAATTGTGTATCAAGAAATAACATAAGTATATTTGTCTATATAATATATCATTTCACCCTTTATTTTAATTCAAAGGTTAATATTTGTATATTGCACTCACTATATTTTCTAAAATTGATCCAATTAACATAAAAGTGATATAATATAATTTCTGTTTGATGCACCCTCATAATGAAAAATTGTTAATCACAGGATTGCTTTCCCTATTCATAATTACCATAACAAAAATTCCAATGTACCTATATGTATAATTAATGCAATATCATCAGCTTACTGGAAATTATAATTTCATAGCCAAAATTTAATGAGGTTGTAAGCTGCAGTTTGAAGCCTACATAAAATATATAGCAAATTTACTACCATTTTATGACAAACTGAATATCTCCGAGTATATACTAAGTAATAAAATTGATTTAACAAAGAGGTAGTTGTTTTTTATTCGTAGCCCACCAATCCAAAAAAATAACATACTGTGCGCTTAACGCGTTCAAGACTGGTACCAGTACCTTCTGTATCTATTCGCTGGGTGCAAAGTAGGTAGTGGGGGAAACGAAATCGATCACAGCGCACAACGTGGCAAAAAATAACACTTTGGGTGGACTAACTGTCATTTTTAATAGCCTCTTTTTAACTGAAAATAGAAAGGTCAACATGGTTAATCCCACTATAGACTATGTGCAAGAGGTTGGAGTTAGAAATAATGTCGATGCGAGTGTTCGTGGTGAGCAATATTATAAAATTATCGGCGCCAAAATTTGAGGTTATGCTGTCAATGTAAACGAATTAATTATTTCTCTATTATACGTTATAATTAAAGAGAAAAAGATACCCAAAATAAATGATATTTGTTTAATAAAAAATTTAACGGTATTAAACATATTAAACAATGATAAAAAGAGAGTTGAATCCATTCAATCCTTCTCTATTACCCGCTAGCGGCGCTAATAGACTTCTTGCACATAGCTAATAGTCATAAATAATCGTCTAAAATGTATATATTACGATATTTTATTGAAATTATTTGTTTGTTAGTACGTCAAAGTCCACCCAAGTTGCTACTAAAGTCCACTCGTTAGTTGGCGCTGTCATCGTGCACGCTGCGAATAATTCAATTCTATAAATACATTGATACTTACTTTTTCAATTGATTTGATACTAATATTGTCCCGTGGATATACTTCAACTTGAAATACTTCATCTCCTACGTTTAAATTTTCAGGTATTCTAACAAATCTCAAATATTCACCTCTAGGATAAAACTGACAACCTAAAATGTAAAAATAATATACAATTTGAATTAAAAATATTCAAGACATTACAATAGGGTATTTGACAAAATTTTAAAATATATATATAAATATATTATACAGGGTGAGTCATATCAGGTGGAACAAACATAAACTGTTGATTGAGAAAAATATTTTAAGCAAAAAAGTTCATATAAACATGTGTCCGGAAACTCTTCGTGAGGGAGCTACAGACTCCCAAAGATTTGGACTAAAATTGGTTTTTATTTAATATCTAGAGAACCCATTGTGATACAGCAATGAAAATTAATACATAGATTAGTAATAACACGTGTTATCGATTTCCAGTGTCAAACAACAGTTATTTAGACCAGGGATGTATGGGGCCTGTGGGACCTCTGATTTTTATCTAGTATTTTTTTGTTCTTCACTTTTTTCCTATGTTTGGTATTTTTATAAGGTCATATGACACAAAATACCCATAAATATACTTTGTTAAGTTGTCGTAAGATCAACCGTTTACGAGAAATACGATGGGGAAGATAGTTTTGCAGAATTTAACTTAATACGAATGCTAAAAATTACACAAAATAAATTTATATTCTTGTTCTAGTACTGAAAATAAGAAAAATAGTTGGTGTAAATATTCCTCTTAATATGACTCCTCATAGAATTATTGCCAGTTTTATTACTTTAATTAGTGCTTTTATTAATTGACTAAAAAATGAAACTAAAAATGTTATCTGTTGTTAAAGATGCATTTTTTAGGTATATTTATATACACATTTATTCTTTTTTTTAATTATAGAACAAGAATATAAATTTATTTTGTGTAATTTTTAGCATCCGTATTGAGTTAAATTCTGCAAAACTATCTTTCACATCGTATTTCTCGTAAACGGTTGATCTTACGACAACTTAACAAAGTATATTTATGGGTATTTTGTGTCATATGACCTTATAAAAATACCAAACATAGGAAAAAAGTGAAGAACAAAAAAATACTAGATAAAAATCAGAGGGCCCACAGGCCCCATACATCCCTGGTCTAAATAACCATTGTTTGATACTGGAAATCGATAACACGTATTATTACTAATCTATGTATTAATTTTCATTACTGTATCGCAATGGGTTCTCCAGATATTAAATAAAAACCAATTTTAGTCAAAATCTTTGGGAGCCTGTAGCTCCCTCACGAAGAGTTTCCGGACACATGTTTATATGAACTTTTTTGCTTGAAATATTTTTCTCAATCAACGGTTTAAGTTTGTTCCACCTGATATGACTCACCCTGTATATAACTATTAACTATAAAGAATTAGGTTTATATAATTCCTACTACACTATCAAACATTATAAAGATGTTAATAGAACAATTATTAATATTTTCCCAACCTAATACTAACTAATTAAAGGAGGGAAAGGTCGAAAATTTCGAAAATAATTTGATGAACAATCGAGTGATATATTGTATGCATATAAAAAAATTATATTACAAAATATTATTTATTTGTACAGGTCCTACTGGCGGAGCTGAAGGGTACCGAGTATTATTATGCCGTTAAGTGTTTGAAGAAAGACGTTGTATTGGAGGATGACGACGTGGAATGTACGTTAATTGAGCGTAAAGTCCTGGCACTGGGAACCAAACATCCATACTTATGTCACTTGTTCTGTACTTTTCAGACAGAGGTAATATACACTTTGAGTCGTTAGTAAGAGTGATTTTATATTTAGTAAACAAGTTATTTGCAAAATGATATTTAATAACTCTAGAGAAATACCAAGACGTGATACTTAATTATATTTTTATCTTTAAATAAATAGCAACTTTACGTTTATTTTTTGACCATATAAGAAAAAATAAAATCGAGTTGCTTAAATAGTTTAAGTAAGGCGTGTTTATTTAAAGAAGTAATTTATATTTGGATGTTGAAATATAATAGCTCTTTATGATGTTTACCGAAATTCATTAATATATTTTGGTAAACATTACCAGGCAAATATGTACAAACATGTGTATAACTTAATATATGTATGTATATACAAAACATGTAAAATTAGGAATGCAAAGATGAATCAGTTTGAAATTGAATTAATAAAAGTACTACCCACAACCCACAACCTAATTTGAAGTGTAAATTCCTCAGTTACATGCAAAGAAAATTTATTTATTCGGGGAGCGAAACGATCGAAATAATAGCAGCAAACTTAAATTGTAAATTTTTTATATAAAAATATAGCAAAAATACAAATAAAAACAGTTTAAAAATTGCATCGCCTAATAAATGCTATAAATTTTTCGTCCCATAAAAGGACTACCATCCCTCTGACTTGAGATTTTCCACACGTCCCTGGTATCTTTTAAATAATTATTTATCTACTTAAATTTTAATTTAATAAATACAATCGAACATTTCAAATCAGATCACAAATCCATTGCATTACAAATGTATTAATCTGTACACCTATTATTTATTTAAACTTTTCGATGAGATATAGGAAATTAATGGAACAATGCAATCATAGATAAATAAATAATTATATTTTTCGTGTTTGATTATTATTTTTTATTTTAACTAACATTCAATATATTTTCCAAACTTTTTTTTCTTGGGGAGTTTTTTTTATGAGATGAGTTTAAAAATAACAAAAACGGGTGACAAAAATATTATGCCTAGTGGGTAAAAACTTGTTAATCTGATTCTAGATATCGATATGTTAAAAATACTGAAATGCTTGTGCATATTTTTCAGTCGCATTTATTTTTCGTGATGGAATATCTAAACGGTGGTGATCTTATGTTCCACATTCAACAATCAGGAAGATTTCCGGAACCCAGAGCTCGGTTTTATGCAGCTGAAATCGTTTCCGGTTTGAAATTTTTACACAAGAAAGGAATTGTTTATCGGTAAGTTTATTAATTTTATTAAAAATTTATAAAATATTTTATTGAAATTTAAATTACCAAATAAATGAAAATCTATGCATAGATTATTTTAGATAATTTATTTACTGCATAACTAAATTATGTATCATTTCCTAAATTGCCCTTTCTACAGTAAAGAGAATATTTTCTATTTATGGAATCAAAATGCATATATTTGATTACCTATGTATATCAAATTTAGATTTACTATTTGGTATCAGAACTATTTTGAGTTAAGCCCAATCATTTCAAATTAATCTGTTTTGTTTGTTGGCAGAAATACAATGAATTCAAAGGCAATGTAGATTGAGGAGAAGGGCAGTAAATCCTATCACATGTTTTAGTGGGCAAACTTCCTCTTTTGTACTCGGAATATATGAACGAGTTATAATATCGTACATATATTAAATTATGGAAGCGCATTGTATTGTAATTTGCAAATATATCCGATATATTATTAAATCAAAATAATGTTTTGTTTAGTGTTTCATACGAAATATGTTTAGTTGAAGAACATATGTGTTTCTTGAATAATTTATTTTATGAATAATTAATTCATATATTCATTGCCAATATTGTTTATTATGATTGTCAAACAACTCAAAATAGGTGAGCTTTGAGAACTGATGTGCGTGTATACCTATACGACCTTTAAATAATTTAAAAAATGTTGGCACATGTCACAAAACTAACAATAAGACAAAATATGTACGTACACACAAGAGTAACCTTCTCACTGAAGCAAATATGATTCATGTTTTTAAATTAAAAAATGATATTTACCTAATTGCACAGTTGTACTTCGCTTATAATAAAATTGCAATAAAAAACAATTTATTTAAAGAATATTATACAGGCTGTTCCAGACCACCCGTCCACTATGTTTTACGCCCAAACGATTGAAGATAGAGTTTTATGAAAAAAAATTTACTATGTATATCGACCCTAAAGAATTTCAGGAAAATATTTTCAACCCCCTAAAACCGCTCCTTGGGAGGTAGTTTGGGGGGTACATGTCCGTTTCTCAGTAAAATCAAATGGAACGGTATATTCAAAATTACATAATTGTAAAGACTAAAAAAAAGTAAGAAACTTTTGTAAAACAAAAATTTTCGTACTTTCAATTGTTTAGAAAATATGGCGACTTGATCTCAAATTTTGGGGTTTTACTAAAAGTGCTCTAATTTCGTTAAATATTAATGGAATTTTATCATTTTTTTAAAATTTAGAAAGTAGAAATAACGACCTTTGTAATGATCTATGAATATTTTAGATTTGGATAGTTTAATTAAAGTGTCATACGCGACATATGAAAAATACAAAAGTTCAATTAGGGATTATTCAAAAATTTTAAATACAATGGTATATCAATTAGTACTTTATCTTAAAAAAGATACGTAAATAAACAACTTTTGTTAAGAAAATTTTAAATTAAAAATTATAATTTCCAATTTTCCATTTTAAAATTTTGATTTTTAATTTTTAATTTTCTTGACAAAAGTTGTTTATTTACATGTCTTTTTTAAGATAAAGTACTAATTGATGTTTCATTGTATTTAAAAATTTTGAATTATCCCTAATTAAACTTTTGTATTTTTCATATGTCGCGTATGACACTTTAAACTATCCAAATCTTAAATATTCATAGATCATTACAAAGGTCGTTATTTCTACTTTCTAAATTTAAAAAATTATAGAATTCCATTAATATTTAACGAAATTAGAGCACTTTTAGTAAAACCCCAAAATTAGAGATCAAGTCGCCATATTTTCTAAACAATTGAAAGTATGAAAATTTTTGTTTTACAAAAGTTTCTTACTTTTTTATGGTCTTTACAATTATGTAATTTTGAATATACCGTTCCATTTGATTTTACTGAGAAACGGACATGTACCCCCCAAACTACCTCCCAAGGAGCGGTTTTAGGGAGTTGAAAAATATTTCCTGAAATTCTTTAGGGTCGATATACATAGTAAATTTTTTTTCATAAAACTCTATCTCCAATAGTTTGGGCGTAAAACATAGTGGACGGGTGGTCTGGAACATCCTGTATATTCTATTAAGATTTTAATCTACCGTTTTAAATTTCAGTGATCTTAAACTGGATAATATTCTTTTGGATTTCGATGGTCATGTAAGGATAGCAGATTTTGGAATGTGCAAGTTACAAATCTACTTGGACAGGACTGCTGATACTTTCTGTGGCACACCGGATTATATGGCTCCTGAAGTATGTATTTTGATATAATATATTTTCAATATTATGGTATGTTTAAATCGATCAAACAAATCTCGAACATTCGAAGTTAAAATAATGGAATAATCATCAAATATTCAGCCGGTCTGAATGTAGGATCAAAGTTTGTTTTTCTTAGACATTGAACTTCTTCATACTTCAACATTAAAGTTTAATTTAAATTGTAGAACTAAACCCAAGAAAAGTTAATTTATTCAAAACACCAATCAATACAATACAAGAAACAGAAATCTGGCTTCTATTGTAATGAGATAACATGGGGATTTTGTATTATTTTTTAAACAAATAGTTGACAAATTATATACATATGCCAATAAAAATATACATTTTTTATAGAAACAAATTGTGCTTTCAAAATTAAATGAGAACTATATTTCCTCGAAAAGTTATAAAACTAACAGAAATCATTATTATTATAAATACATATATTTTCTGGGTAATCCCAAAATTTGATTTTTCAGCTGAAAAGTTTAAATAAAATTATTTTTTCAAATGTACTTAAATTAGTAGAAAAATAAAATAAACATGAGAGTTTATGGTATAAAACATATAATAAAATACATTTTATTGAATGGGAACACTCGATTTTAAACAATTCCGATTTATAAAACAACTTTGTAAGTTTAGAGATATAGTTAGGGTGCCTTTCCGTGCTGATGCTCTTTCTAGCGTCAAAAGTTTCGTGTACTAGTGTCAAGTGAACAAAGTGAACTGAGTTAAATTTATTTGTTACTAATTTTGGAAAGGTGCTTATCAATTAAAATTGTTAAGATACGTTATTTTTTCGTTTTAATGGGCTAATTGAAATACAAATCAATCACTATAAAATACGGATGGGCATCATAAACCTCGTAAACGTTTAAGTGTCAGATAGGTATTGGCGCCACGTTTTTATCTTTGTTTCTCTGTTCACCACCACTCCACAGACCGAACGAATCAGACATCAAAATTCGGTCACGTGACAAGATTTCTTGCTCGAAAACGAGCGTCAGCATGAAAATGCATCTTTACCGTAAGAAAAAGCTCCATTCAGAAAAATACACAAAAATAAAACTAAAATACTCGCTTTTTTTTGCTAAACACCTACATATGGGGATATTTCTGAAACGATCTATTTGAATTCCTTAGAAGTTTACATTTATTTATGAACTTTGTTTACTTGACTAATAAACAATTAAAACAACAAAATACAACAAATAATATGTAACCTAGATATGAAGAGGTACAAGGATAATGTGACGAACCAAAAGTGTCTTAGAATTATGATTGAGTGAGACCAAGAATAGACGGCCCTGATTATCAAGTCATTACGAGATCATACCTGTGAACCCCCATTTAGTTATAAATACTATATGAACAAATATATATAGCAACAAGAGTGTTTGCAAGTTAAATAAACATTTAGTGGGCGGAATTGTTGAGAACATTAGCGAAACACGTATGATCAAACGAAGCAACTAGAGTATATGATATTAATATTATGTTTGTTTACCTTTTTAATGATGATTGTCGCTGAGTTATGAGCTTTTTCCTCTTTCACATATTTTTATTGGAGATAATATTTTTTATAAAGTGTGCTAAATATTTAGATCAATTTGATACTTCCGTAGCAATTTTAAAATGTGTGTGTGTGATTTACTTATAAATTCGTTACAGAATATTTTTGGATCAAGCAAAACACATTCAGCTTTTGTCATTTACTACTATGATCGTACAAAAAACAGTGTTGATTATAATCATAAAGAACATGACTTATTTGTCATAAATGCCCAGCCTTTTAAATTTTGTTTTAAATATAAGTATACTAATATTTGAAAATTTAAAAAAATGAGCTGTAATATCTGCAAAATATTATAGATACAAACGAAACCGGTAATAACGACATCCGTTAATACAACATAACGGTTTTAATGACTCAAAATAATAGTCCCGACTGGATTCCATATAATTGCCTTTTTACCGGTTTTTACGACTATCGGCCTTTACGACCTAATACGACTGGTCCCCTCGATGCGGTTATAATCGATTTATTAGAAATTAGAATTATTAGAGTCGGTTACCGAATGGCGAATACATACAAAAATTCAAACATGCCAAATTTCTTTATGATAAAATATGTAACAAAATGAAACAAAATGCAAGATAACCAAATATTTTTGTAATAAATAAGGCAATAATATAACTAATGTCAATTAGCGTGGTATTCATCGGAAATATTAGAATCTTAATCTCTACTTATCAATTTGGAATTATAAAGTTAACAGAGTCGATGAATTTTTAAAAATAAACGGCTCAATTTTTATTAATTAAATGATTCTAGAATCTAGAATGTCTAATTTTACTAATGGTATAATAATATTTTGAGTTATAATACAAATTAATGAAAATGTTCAAAAAATTGACTTACGTGACGATATGCTTAATGTTTCGTTATAAACAGGTACAATATGAGATAATATGACATTATTTGACAATATAAAAATATGAAAATTTGAGCATCCTTGTTTTTATTTTTAATGTTATTTGAGTTATCTATTGCCATCGCATTTTTTTCATTTCTGAAATAATATTACGGATAATATAAAGGAGAAAAGAGAGCTATTTTATCGATTTTATGATTAAGCATTGAAATCATTGTTCTAAACTATACAATGAAAATGCTATTTACTAAGGAAATATTAAATATGCATTACCTAGTGCATTTTAATGTAAAAACATGAAATATTGTATGGAGAAAATATATTTTTGATGTTCTTTATTCTTATGTTACATTTGTTAGATTTATTGAAAGCAGTTTATTTAAAATCTCGAATGCCGGGTTTTTTCTTTACGATTTTTTTAAACTATGTGTTAAAAGAAAACAAAAGATTTTTAATATAATATCAACAATATTGTTTTTAAGTTGATGTGATACCTTCTTTGAAAATGCACCATGTGTCTTGGCGTCTTGGTAATAACTTTTTAAATATTGCTTGTTTTTGTAGATAATCAAAGGCCTACACTACAATCAGTGCGTTGACTGGTGGTCTTTTGGTGTATTGCTGTATGAAATGTTAATAGGACAATCGCCGTTTAGTGGTTGTGATGAAGACGAACTTTTCTGGTCCATTTGTAATGAGAGGCCTGTATTTCCACGATTTCTAACAGCGGAAGCATTAGCCATTCTTAATTCAGTAAGTGATAAATGATTCATTTAATTAATTTTCTTTTTCTATGGTAGGTATATTATTAATGGAATTAATTATTTCATGTTGTTGAATACATTTTATCGTTGTAGTTATTGGAAAAGAATGCTTGCAAGAGACTCGGAAATCCGGAATGTATGATTGGAGATATCGCAGATCAACCTTTCTTCAAACATATTTGTTGGGATCGGTTGGAACGGAGACAATTAGAACCACCGTTTAAACCTAAAGTGGTAAGTACTTATTTTTTTATGATTGTTTCAGAAAGGCAATTCGGATGATGACTATTACTATATAAGAATAGTTGTGTATTTATGAAAGGACCCCGAACAAAAAGATATTCAAAGTAGATCGATACTTGCTGATCAAAAGTTTCCAAATTATTCAAAGTCAATGTGAAGTACCACTATTCTAATTTCCAAAACAAATCCATAGAGAATTTAAAGAATTAACAACACCCAGTTAAAATTGCTTCTTGATCCCCTCTTTTATACCGGGCTTCAATGAAACTATTACAAAAATCAATATCAAAGTATTTATCCGCAAAATCTTCATACGAAGTTAAATTCTAGTTCATATTGTTGTAAGTCCATCACTAGACTTATCTATATGTGATTTTAAATTAAAACTTGAATAGATCTTGATTTCTAATAAAACCCTTCCAATCAGCAACATCCTCTCGACACACAATACTTCGACAAAGCATTCACGGCCGAACGCGCCAAGCTGACACCGGTCGACAAAGATATCCTGCGAAGCATGGACCAAGTACAGTTTCACGGGTTCAGCTATACGAACCCGAATGCCACCGATCAGTAGCGAGCGAGCAGCGAAAGATAAGTCAGGATCTGTGCAGACGCGTCGAGACGCGATTGTTATTGTTACAAGATCTGCCTACTTCACTTTGAAACGTGAAGTTTCGAGCGGATTTTTGGTGGTAGCATTTGTTGTATTGGATTTAAATGTGCGATGTGTGAAGGTATGACGTTTATAGTGGAATTTGTATAATAGTGTTTGATATATTAATATAACCACTCAAATTTTTCGTCTATACTTACATATTTTTTATATACCTGTATGTTCTTTAGTTGTTTTTTTTTTCAACACATTTTTAAATGTTGCGACAAAAGTGTTTTAATGTTAATATAAATTATAAAATTTCACTATAAAATTATTATCTTCATATACTGAAACGCACAAATTGGCTATCTGAATTTGCCTAATATATTTAAAAATTCGATTTGAATTATAAATTAATTTAAGACAGCTACCTTTATGAATTAATATTTTTTCGTTCTTTAATGAATAGGTAAATTCATCTTAAACATATTCAGTTGGAAAAAAGCTGTCTTTCATAATATGGAATTAATTTTAATTTTTTAGATGTTTGAAATTTAGTGACTTGGTTGATAATTTTATTATATTATAAATACAGTAAACTTTCGATAATGATGCATTTTAAAATAATATAAAGTACATATTTCATTATTAATTTTTGTAGTTCCTAATACCGCCTTCGTTTGTGGTTTTAAAATAAAAAAATTAAAGCTGATAGATTATAATTATAAAACTTCTTTTTCATTTCAACACCAACGAAATTTTATAAATATTTTTAATTGAATTTTATGACGAAATATGGATAGTCCCTTTCTGGATATTTATATTTTATGTTATGTGTGGTATATCTATATATATAATATATACATATATGCTTTTTATATATTAACAGTATAAGTCATTACTTCGTATGACATATTTAGTCGCTGGGGAAGTTTGGGAGGAATAAAAAACCGCATAGTCGAGAGTTTACAACAAATACATATTTTATTATTATAGATACCTACGTAAATACGTGATATATGCGAGAGTAGTATTCATTAACCAAGAAATAAAATCACATTAATGTACCTAATAAAAACCGATTTTCTAGTAAAAATGTTACTAATTTATATTTAATATTTTAATATAATGTTTTCTATTCTTTTTAAATACCTAATTAATAAAAATAAGTCAATAAGATTATATTGTATATAATATATGTATTATTATAATATTATAAAATAGACGAATAAAAATATATATGATATGAAGTTTTTTAAAATAACTATATGTGACTTAATTAATTTATATTTAAACTATGATAGGTATTAATTACAAAAATATTTAAATGTTAATATCATATATGTTTTTATATTATTTAGTTTATTGTTATAGCATTGATGTTATTAGAAGCTTTAAATTATTGAAAATTAAAGAAAACTTAGTACAATATATTTGTATATTTTATTGTTTTTATGTATAGTATTATTTGGTAATATCTAGTCAACAATATTAAGTAGATTTTTACAAACATACTCGAAAATATGAATATATGTTATTGTGAAAGACAAAAAACATCTGCCAAGTAAATGCACAGTGCTTCCTCGTGCTAAACTCACCAAAGGTAGTTAAATTTAATATCGTACTATTTAATTAAACACCGATAAAGTATTCTCATGAACGGCTTTTGATTTACCATTTAATTTTTATATAATTTTATTAACAACCAACCAACCGACTTTGAGTGGTTTATGAGTAATGCGTATGACAAGGATTCAGGGGACAGACACACAGACAGACACGGACCGAAAAGTGTCTGTCTTGACCTGAGACGGAAAGATTAAATTAAAATTTGAAATTGCAGAATAATTTTTTTCTTCTCATTTTAAAACAATAACAAAGCTTCTCGTATCTTCGATATGGCGAGGAAACAAAAATATATATTGCAAAATAGTTCAATGTATTTTTAGTAAATGTCTTTTAATTTTATTTTAATCACACATATTTAAAGTTATAGTAAACATTAACCTAATTTCTTATTTCGCAGTGACATAAATGAAAATATAAAATGTATGATATAGTTCCTCTTTGTAATACAATTAATTTTCTTTTCTGTAATTTATTTTGTAAGGGTTGTAACGGGTAAATTTAAGTTTCGCAGTATTTGATTAAAAATAAATGTTAATTGTTGTATAAAAGTTTTAAATTTTCTTATTATAACTTTGTTATTTAATAAACATACAAATATTTTAATAAATATTAATCATATAATTTGTATGCGAATTTTAGATAAAACAAAATAATGTAGATATTATAATTTTTATTAATATAAGTATTATCTTGAAGTATAATAACATTTTATTTATTAACATTCAACTACCAATTCCTTGACTAATGATGTATTTGATTTTAGCCGAAGTTACAACTCCAGATCGTGACTAGAGTTCTAATTTAAAAATTCTATACCAAACGGTGGTTTTGGTTGATCCCAAATTACTTTTTTATTATTTCTTATTTGTTCTGTAGATATCATTCCTATTTTGTTTAGCTGAAAAGAAATTGTATTAATCATTTATTACAGATGTTTAAAATGTATTATTAATTAAACAATTTGTGCATTTTTATAAATTAAAAAAATATAAACATTAAAAAATAATGTAAATATTGAATAGAAAAATATTTTTACTTTAATTGGACGTTGAAGACTGGAGTATGGTGGTGGTTTTACAAAGAAAGGTTCCATATCTCTCTTGTAAAACAATTTGTCATCTTTAGTTTCGTTTTGTGCCACTTTTTCTGCCACTTTCACATCGTTTGCATATTCCATCAGTTCATCTTTATTTCTGTAAACCATACAGCATGCTCGTATTGTAAAATAATAAATTATTTCCACACCGGAAAGAAGACTGAATCCCAGAAAAAGTCCGGCTATTCCTCCAAGTGATACTGAAATCACCCAATGTTCAAAATTTGAAAATAAAAATATTTAATTCAAATAAAATAATTTACCAAGTAAATCTACCCATCCAAAAATAACTTCTCTTTTATATCTAATCATTGGCCAAGAAACAAACGCAATCTCTAATGCACTCATTGCGTCAGCTGGTGAAAATTTGGTTGCTGTGTTTGTGCTGAAAACATAATTAATTAAATACAGGTACATAATTTTATCTATCAATAATTACTTCAACATACTTGTTTTCAATTAATCTGTCAACTTCATAAAGTGTATTTGTGCATCCAAGTTCACAACCACAGTGTTGTACTGGTTTAATTTTTTTCACATTTTCTGCTATACATGTTAGTTCTTCTAGTGTACAGTATTTAAAAGATTCTACAAAAATATCACTCAAAATCATTTGGTTACAACATATTTTGTAAAAGTGTATGTACTTATATACACGCGTTAGAAGTTATACTACTTTGATATGATTGAAAAACAATTGCTGATACTAGTAGTGATATCTAACGAGCAAATGCAAAACTATATAATTCAATATAATCTGTTTTACCGACTATCATAACAGAAATGTGAATTATCATAACAGAAGATATGTCTAAGATATATACTATATCCAATATTATCATCCTGTTATCTTCGTTGCATAGTACGCGTTCATTTAATTGTATTACGAAAATTTCACCCTGAACGCGCCTAAAGAAGTATAACTTCAAAACGCACTTAACTTCCAAATTATAATCAACAGTGAATATGAAATTTTATATACATAGTGGCCATTGCTATTTTCCGAGCGCTCATCATGAACTTGCCAGTCACATATTTAACGGTATACTTTCTATTTGATCAAAGCACGATAAAATACTTTTCTCAGTTTCGTCTTTTTTACGAAATCGAGATGATATCAACTTTATTTGTAAGTTTTGTTCTCGATTTTAAAGGATTGCTAATAATAATTAATTAGTATTTCAACATAGTTTTATGTTCATAATGTGAAAAATATTTATCATATTATGTTTAAATTAAAAGAATATTTGAATGCAAAATTGTTTGTAATAATTGAGAATTCGCACGAGATTGGGATAGATTTTAACAAGACTTACTTATAAACTATAATCTTATGATCCGTATGAAGCCCTAGTTGGAAAGCTCTGTTCTATAGCATGATTGTATGTAATTTGCGTGGAAGAATTTTTTATCATTGCAAAAACTAATGAAAGATAAATAAAATTACCTATTAGTGGATAAAAATGTGGCACGCAGGAGCACAGTTCGTACGCTTGTCGCATATGGCACTCGCTCGCGCACGCACGATAAGAGTAGTTCTTATTGAGAAGTAGTGGTCTTTCGTCGGCGAACACGCAGTGTCTCTGGGAGATGGTCAGCTGTCTGGCGTCCTCTGTAGTGTACGTGTGCTTTACTTCGAACCCGGCCCAGAAGAATCTCCTATCCCATTCTAACTGTGCTCGCTCGAAACCCATCGGTAATGTGTCTGAACTTGTTAAGTATATCTGAATGTAAAATATAATTGAAGCATGCACTTGAATAAATAACAGATTTAATGCTAAAATTACGATTTGTAGATAATTTGCAAGCTGCTGTACCTACGCGTTGTTTAGTTGCTAAGGTGGTCAAATGTTGATTTGATAAGTTTGGTAGGTATTTATTAATATATTTTTTAGATTTAATTCATTTGAGCTCTAAATATTTGTTTAGGTTTTTTATGTACTTCAACGATTACATATATTATTGAAAAATATAAAACTTCTGGATTTATTTCTAACAATAAGTGAATGGCACGTTTCTGTAATAGCTATATTCAATTAATGTTTTGTTATTCATTATAGAGATTTTCGGAAAAAAGATGTCTACTTAAATGTTCAAGAAAATATTCGAAGAAACAAAACGAAGATGTGGCTTGAAGTAGGGGAAGGTGGGGTCAGACGGGGACCTTAAGGTATTTCATAAATAAAACCCTTTGTTTTTGAATGCACATTGTAGGAACTTTTATTAAGAAAATAATCAGCCTTTCTTCCTTAAATTATAATCAGTGAAAACAAAAAAAAATAATTCTTCTTATAGAAATATCAACTTGAAAAAAATAACTAATTTGCCCCATCTTGCCCCACCTATAGGGCAAGATGGGGTACCCCCTTGGGTAAGATGGGGTACAGACTCATAATACAAGCCGTGGCAGTACAGACATTCTGTATCTTCGTCCTCAGAACTCATCAGCTTTCTTGGTTCTTTTAGATCTTTTATTTGTTTTTTTCAGTTTCTTTTTATTTGTTACCTTTGGTTTTGGTTTCTTACTGTTTTGTCTTTCCTCTAACTCTGTTATATACGGAGACGCAGTAATAATAGCTGTTTTTCCTCTTCTTCGAACTAGTCTTGGCCTTTTTCCGGAAATTCGTGGATACGGCATTAACTGTTTCGGGCTAACCAGATCGAATGTTGTGTTATCCAAAGAATCATACCTACCCCATCTTACCCGCAAGTAGGTACCCCATCTTTCCCAAACTGGATTCCCAATCGAAGCAAACCGGAGCGAGTTAATGTCATTATAATAGTAAAATAAACAAATATCAATAAAAAAATATGACATACATCTTGTACACCATACATTTTGAACAGTCACGCACTTTATATACCTCAAAAATTAGATCTAACCACTAAAAATTTAAAAAAATACTTACAAAATCACAACGTGCACACCTTCGACCAAACTATTTGTGACATTAATAACTTCTGCTAAATACCGTCACATGGCGATAGAAGAACATTTCTAGCTACATTGTATCATCAGTTTTGTTACGGTTCCCATCTTACCTCGCTACCCCGTCTTACCCCACCTTCCCCTACTTCTGTTTCTTACTTTATGGCTTCGAGTTTAAAATAATATTTATATACTTACATTATTTGATTGATCTACATGTTTTGAACTATATATAATTGACCATTTTGAGTCTGTTTCTAAAATAAATTTCTCTGGTAAATCTGGTATAGGGAAATTTAACCTGAAACAGTACATTAATTAATGAACAAATTCTTAAAAGCATAATTTGTCAAATTTTACCAAGGCCAGGTACGTTCATGATGTTTTGAGTTGAAAATATAGCAGAATCCGTTTTGAGTGAAAACAGGGAAAAACTCATGACAGCAATTATACGGTTTGTTTTTAAAACTACAATCAAACATGAAATCTTCACAGTGGTAGACAAGCTAAAACATTATGCTAATTATAATGAATAAATATTGCACTATTTTACAATAAATTGATTTATTTTATTGTTAATAGCGTGTTATTTTCCAAAGCTATAGTCAAGAGCATAATACATTTAAAGCAGTGATTCCTAACTTTTCTATGTATGTTCAAACTGCACGAGATGTGAAGATTTTTACCCTAAAATTCCACAGCAGCATTTGATGTTTAGTAATAATAAATTTCCAAGTACGAGTCAAGCTTTGTGTCCTGTATCGTATAGTTTTTCAATTTATTCGATTATTTTATTTGAAATAAGACAATAATAAATAAATAATATGTACACTGGCGTACAAAAGTCTTTGGACACCTGTGATTTTGAATGTAAATATAGAGATTTCAGTCAATAAAAATCCCCAAATTGGTGAAAAGAATATGTTTACTTGCAATCAAAATAGTAAAAAAAAACAATTTCTCGTTAGCTTGAAAGACACTGTGCGTCAATACTTTCAACTTGAGTAAACGTGACCTTTCAGGCATATAATTCAAAAGTTTTCCTTAACATGGAAAATTGTAAATACTGTATTTTAGATATGCTAGGATTATTACAAAAGTTGAAATTAAGTACTCTTATCAACATTTAAGATTTTGTATCAACCATTTTTGTAGTTTTATATTTACAGTACGCAAAAAATTAGTGTCAAAAGACTTTTGCAAGGCAGTAAGTATATATTTCTTACTTACACTTAAAATAAGTTCTCTATAGTTACTTCGTGGCAGTCGTGAGTCTGTCGTGAAATTTTTAATTTTATGCATTGTTTGAAACGAAAGCGAGGCAATCGTATTAAAAAAAGACATAAAGTATTCTCTTTCTTCGTCACTCACATTACCCCATTTCCTGTAAGATAATAACAGTAGATATTAATATTAACGAAAATAATTAATTAATAATAACTTTTTCCAGTGGAAAATATAAACCTAATTTTATAATTGATTTTAGTATGTGAACTGTTAGATCATTCATAATTTTTTATTCACCGCGGTTTTAATATTTGCGATATTTTTTTGGCAATATAAGAATTTTTCCATAGAAAGAATTTGGTGCATTCTCGAAATAATAATAAAGAAGATCCGAGTGCAAATAATATGAGCGTCAGATAAGAAAAAGTGCTTTACTAACTGTTCAATGTAGTCATAGGCAAGATCTGGATTTATTGGACGTTCTTCGCAAACTGTTACACTTGGAAATGGGACTTCCCAACTGTGGAAGTCCGTGTCTAGACCGGTGATTGTTGGACTTGTTTGAAACTTCTCCCACAGGTTTACAATAATCACTCCTGTCGTTATGATACTTGCTAACAGTATAATAAACCATAATAATCTAAAGAAATATAAAATATTTAAAATAATATAAAAGTTTATCACTTTTAAGGCATAAAAATTAATATAATCGTATACACAGTAAAAATTTCGGAAGTAGTGTTTTTACGAAACATTTTTCTTACAATATGGCTACTTCATATACTGGTACCTATGTAGCTTAAGAAAGGGATAGGAAAAGCTCATCACGATGTACGTTATGTCTATATTTATATGGGATATATTAGATACTTTCTCGAATTTTGAGTAAACTTTTGTTATCTATTTAAAAAATAATAAAAAGCACATTTTCCCCAAGATTTTTTTACATTTAAAGACAATTCTTAACGGTTTTTAAGTCATATTAAAATATAGCATCTTTTGACAAAACAGTAGCAAACAATTTTTAAATATGAAGTGTTTAAAAAATGTGTTGCTCTTTTGTCTTTTTGGTCTAATCATAGCTATTACTAACTATTTAACACATTTGTACACAGATCAGTTGTTATTATTCTCCATACTGCGACTGAGATAGTTAAAAAAGAAAAACTAAGAAAAAATAAAAACCTTATTTAGAGTCTATTTAAATACAATCTTTCACAATAGAAAAAAAATTTATGGTCATTCGAAATATATTTAAAAGCAAATAATTTATTAATAAAGAAAAAAGTACGTTTTTGTGTAAAATCATTAGGCTAGAACACCTATTGCATGACTCCTATCAACACACCCGTGAACCACGGTTGTCATCTTTGTTTCGACTTTAATACATACAATGGATTAAAACATTCCCCCTCCATTTTGTGTATCTGTCTTACAATAGAAAAAATGATAATATATAAGCAAGAAAGGAAATAAATAATATGAAAGAAATTAAAAAAAAATTATAAAAGCACCAAAAAAATAAATGTTCCAAACAATAAGTTAAGCTTATTTTAAAAAGTACGAGGTTATCTTACTAAACGAAACTTGATATTAACTGTAAAAGTTCATCCTTGTATCAGTTTGCGTTTTTAATGTGGAGTATCTACAAACAGACAAACATCATGACGAAAAAAGCCAGAGAATAGATTAAGAGAATATAAAAATGGATATAAATGGCTTAACAATACTTAATTTTTATACCACATGTAATAAGTAATAAAGAATAAGTATAAGAAAGTAAGAACTCACTTTTCACGTAATGGTCGCCCTTCTTCAGCTATATAACGCACACCATGAAGGGTTGAGTTATCAAAAAATTCACGAGTCTGGTATTTCCAACTGGATTTTAGCAAAGTACAACCAGATGCCGAATTACTCATAATGCGACTATAAAAATAATATCAAATATTCGCACTGCTATTCTTGTAATGTTTTCAGTTCGTTTTTTATTCTTTCGTACATGTTTTTCCATTTTCAATTCGAAATATTAAATGTTATAATACATAATATATAAACCCAGTCATTAATAATTTATTCTTTTAAATTGTACCGTGACATAATGCACTTATGTTATATAATACTATGTATTTATGTAAATAAATCAGGGGTGGGTCGTAAATATCATAATCGATGGATTAATGTCAGATAATTAATTTATTGTTTATTCAGTTTATTTGATTAAAATTATGGAAGAGTTTTTTTGTATAATACATCGTTCATTGGTGTTCACCACTAGGTCAAATTTGAACCAAATTTCACCTCCTTTAAAAATTTTATTTCGATGGTTACATGAAAATTACATGTTTATTTAGATATCAAAAATAAAAAAATAAAAGTTTTCTGTTAAATGTACCTACTTATTCTATTATGTTAACGTCTTACATTTATTTGAAAGATTTTAATGTTGTTGGTAGCACTGAAGTAAAGAACAGATGGGTTAATAAAGCAAATATAATCACATCTAGTTAGTAGTTAGTTAGTTGCACGTTTTCTAAATGTTAATCACGGTTATAATGGATTGCATATAAAGTAAACAATAACCACGGTTAGTAAATCGCCCGTTAATAAACAATGAATAACTTCAGGATTAATATTGTTTTAAAATAGACTAATCAGCATTCCACCATTAATGCTAAAATTACGATTTGTAATTTGTATGGATCTTGGCTTCTGGGTGTAAGCCGCGTCGATTTGGTCGTTTTATAGGCCAACGTTTCGTCACACATTGCAGTGGACATCATCAGAGTCTTCTAACTGTTAGAAGAGCCCTGAGTCTTGTATTGTAATTTGTATCTTTAGATAATTAGCAAATTCCTTGCTAAACTTAGATTTTTAAATAATATATGTAAATAATTTTTATTTATTTACTAAATAATCCACCCCTTTACCAATTGTATGTCATCAATGTTGTATAAAGCATTTATTTCGTGTCATATGTATTGTTATATTTGTATATGCGTGTTATATTTATGATAGCATGTATGTTTATCCATAATGTACAATTGACTTATTAAAAGATATATCTATAACATATGTATGTACGTGTGCACAATTTTTATGGTATTATAATACGTAGAAATGGTTACCTATGAAAATGATTTATATATGTAGTTTCAAGAGTTTCAAAATTAAAAATTTGTTTGGGTGTTTAATATTGTCATTTCTCAATTTTATTTGTTTTTGTAAAAATTTACTTCCTATGCATGAAACTATCTGCCAAAAACTACAAAAGAACTGTCATATATGTTTGATAACCCATTTGAACTGCTTGCAAGCTAGCAAATTTGTTAAATCTTTTATAATACCGGACATCAGAAAAACACAATTGCTATTACTTATATTGCTTTGGTATTGAACATAATGACCATTTTTGTATACTTGTAAATGTGCATTTATTACATCTATATTTGAGTTAAATGATATAAATGTTATCCATATATTTTTAGAGTCAGTTTGTAGGGTTATATGTTATCGTATTAAAGTTGATTGTGCGAATATACGAAAAAAGATTACTTCAATAATCGTATATTCGATGGTAGTCTCTACAATATGCCCACGAGTTATTGATCCGTTTACTTGATTATATCAATACCTGTGTGTACTAGAGTCCAAATGAGATTTATTTATGAACTGTTCTACAGACAATTTTCAACAAAAATCTGCTACAGTAAATACAGTTTTACATTCATATCATTTAGCTAACTCGGACGCTAATTCTTTGAAATTTAATAGTACGTCTTGAATGAGCCGAGCGAACATTCCAAACAAAAATGTTTGTTGTGCTCGTTCTGTTTTCACAATTATCTTTAGTTCAAAAATGGATTTTGAACTTGTCGAAAATCTTTGAAATCATCTATACAGGTCTCTAGTAAAAAAATAATGTTGGCCTATGTAATTGTAAATGGTATGATATCATTTTTGCGTGTTAATTAGATATCAAATAAAACTTGATTGGAATAACTACTATAGGCCAATTTTTTACAGGATTTTATGACGTCAAAAACGATCGTTTGAGGCAGTGTCTTTTTGCACCAGTTTACTATACATGCATGTAGAAATAGATGTTTTTTACATATACGTTTAGCTACTTACGTAATTAATTTTATATTAATTTTTATATCGCCCAACTATTAAAGAAAAATCTAATAAATATCACCGATGTGCAACTGCTCGAGTGTTTATGATATACGAGCAAAGGATTTATTTCACAGTTTCTTTTTTCACTGAACCGTTCACTTCCGTTGCTGCTAAAACTAATAATGTACTGTGAAGTTTAATATAAATCACGGTGTGATGAAAATAGCTCTATATGTGCGCAACCCTTAGTTTAAGTGACTAGAAAAAATAGAGATGTCTTCTAGCAATATCTACTTATCTGTTAAGTAAAGAAGATAGTTTCTTAGTAATGTTTACATTCCGTCAGTGTGTTTTCTTAGAAGCTGTTCGATTTATCGTGGTGTTTATTTCAGTTTTCTTCACTTTTACGTCAAACATAAATAACAGCTAATTTTGTAACAATAATACATTGTTCAAAACAATATGTTAGTTAATATCTAACATAAGTTAGTATTTTTCAAGCTCGTTTTGAAGCATATGTATTTTATATATTATATAACATAGCTGTAGCTATGTTTGTTCTATAACAACTTGGATGGTATAAAAATTATCTTAAGCAAAACTAATATTTATCATATTTCTAACAAAGGGAATGTTTAGTAGCGTAACAAGAGTATGGAAGGGGGGGGGGGCAGGAAGGAGTGCCTTATTATTTTAAAATTTGATTGAATTTTTGTAATTTTCACTTTAGTAACGCCCACTGCTTGGAAATTTAGATGTAGTTGAGCATTTTCAGTAAACTTTGTATAGTTTGAACAAACTTCGTATGGGTATAATAGATCAAACATACGTTTTTATAATTCACTGATTCGGATCACCGGATACAGAGTTCCTTCGCTGGAGGGTACGACCATGTGTGCGATGTTTGACGTGATCAGGCACGCTCTATGCGAAAGCACCAAACAGTTGACGTTTCAGAAGGACTGCGAATGGTTGGCGGACACGTGCTCCTACACATTCATAATTACTATGTTTTAGAGACAAAACATGTGGTAATACATGCATATGTACTTATACTGTTGAAAACTTAACAATTATCGTTTAGTGAACATATCAGTGTACTTATAAGTACCAGTGAAGGAGTTAAGGCTTTCGTGGTGGTCGTTAACATATAAATATTTTGTATATATGAAACTTTCGTGTTGATTGATATTTATTTATGTATTAATATTGAGAAGGATTTGAAATGAAGTGAATATAAATACATTGTTTTTATTTATGTTTATTTATGAGAGTGTTAGACAAAATGAAGCTGTGGAAGGCTTTATCAAGGAACAGTACAGTATACAGCTCAAGCATTGATCCAGTTTCTATAGATGCATTCGAATTGAGAAGTAAGTTCATTAGGTGTTTTTATAATAAAATATACATACATAATATTATAATCAATATAATAACCTATTAGATAAAAAAAACATCTCTATACCCATACAAACATTCATATAATTTCCAACAGATTATTTAATTGGAAATAGTCATTATTGTTTTTATGTTTAAAAAAATATTCAAAATAATATGTTCCAGTCATATATAAATAATAATTTTCGTATGATCTTTACTACTGTGAGTTATATATCCACTAAAAATTCTAAACTATATAAAATATTATTTTATAAAGAAGCTTAAGAGTTTGTTTTAGACAATGTTGACAATTGATATTTATAAATTATAATAAATATCCAAACCAGACCTCCCAAGCATGTTTTATGAGTTCCCATTATTTCTAAATTTTATATAAATTGGCATATCTAATAGGGATAACTGCATTAATGTTCTTCACTAACAATTTATGCTCAATCAAATTAAAAGTATATAATTTATTGCTTGGAAAATACATTGTCCTATACAAAAATATTTTTAAATTCCTGCTGTTATTTAGTACTTAATGTTTTCGAACAATTTGCGCCAGGTTATAAAATTTAATATTCAAGGAAATGATGTATACAATACACATCCATACACTTAACTTTCAATTTATATACATGGGAATTGATTTAACAAGGTAAAAAATGCGATAAAATTTTGTGGTGGATACATAATATGATTTATACCTATTTAAAATTATTGATTAGTATAGGTATTATAAAAACGTTAAGAATTATGATAATAATGTGATCAAATTGTTCAAACCTATCTATCAGTTTCTTATATTTAGTTTTATCTTAATATTTTATTTAATATTAAAAACACATTAAAAAAAGATTTACATGCACGCTTTTATGATATTCGGTCTTTAATATTAAAGTTAAAGTTTTTCGAAAAATACAACCAAGGAAGCATACACACAAAAAAACTGTATTGGACCAAGAAAATCTTGTTTTATATATAACGAAAACAATATTTTCTTAATATAATAAAAGTACTCTTAATCCAACTACATTATTTCTTCGTCCAAGAATACTATAGTTGGTTTAAGAATATATTTCTTATTTTAAGAAAATATTGTTTTCGTTATATACAAAACAAGGTTTGCATGGCTCAAGTAAACCTTTCTACCTGTGTAAGTACAAGTAAATCCTACACACTCTAGAATTGGAAAATTTTATTTAAAAAATGGGCCAAGACATACACGGGTGTATGTTATTAGTCCCGTAGATACCTACCAACTGACAAGAAGTACGTGGATACCATACCTTTCGCTATTTTACTTAAAAAAACGTGTTTTCTCAATTTCTCCAGAATTTGAAATGATATTGTTGACCTCAGTATTTTGTCGTTAGTATCACTAAAGCCTAGCTACCATGAATTTTTCAGTATTCTATTGATTATCACCTACATTATTATCATACCACGTATCTAGGTATCAATTTGATGTTACCTCCCCCCCCCTAAAAACAAAATGCAGACAGACGAACGATAAAGTGAAATTAATATTGCTTGGGCTAGATCTGCACAACCCTAATCAAAATTTGCTAGCATTAGAATGTAACAGGTCTAGTAACATGGTCCCATGAAACCCCCTAAGCCGGTCCTGCATTAAATATATGTATGCATTTGTATTACATCACAAAACATAGCATTGTTTTGTAAATGGAACAGATAGTTTTAAGATAGCAATAATCGCGGGCGGTAATCGGCTCTGTTAATTCTCGATCGTGTAGTCATTTAGCGCAATCTCTAAAGACAGTGCAATGTGCAATAATTAATACAATACTATTTTTACGTAGGAATGCAGAATCCAGCCGGATACAAAACATGCCATTCCTCCTGGTTAATGACGATTGAATATTCTTGGCTATAAATACATGGTAATTAATTAGGAATGCAACTTTTGTAAATATCATACTTATTTTACTTAATTTCTTAGATTGCATTTAGTTAAAAAATACATTGCAGGAATTACATATATGACACACATTACATATGTAACTCTTTATTCACAAATATAAAAAAAATGTTCCAAATAATTAATATTTCATTACTTTACTACAATTAAAATGATTACTGTACTTATACTTTTTTTCGATTATTTTATTTTGCACCTATGTGAAAATAATAGTATTTAAAAAAATGTTTAATATTTATTTTGAAGTACCTACCTAAGATTTTTTTGTTGGGGATATAACTAGGACCTAAGAAGAGAATAAGTTATTTTTTTGATGCCGGACGTCTGATAGTGACAACCTCGTTATAATTTTCAATTGTGTTATAGATTATAGCAGTGGTCCTCAACCTTTTTTTTACCTAAGAGCACATTCTAAAATACTGGTTGGACGGCGGGCACCATTTATTTTTTCAAGGTGTCCACATCTTAATCGCGATTTTGATTCAGGCACTCAGGCGTTTCTCACGCCTAAACTAAAAAAGTCAGACATATGCTCTCGCTGACTTTTTGATGGAAAATTTTGTAATCTACAAAAAGTTTCAGAGACATTCTTTCATATATTTCTTACTTCCTACGTAAGCCGTGACTAGTAAAATATGCTATTCCTAAAACTGATACTTTGATCATTGTTTATATATTGTTGAACGAATTTGTGCAATGTTTGATATACAGGGTGTCCCAGGACTGTGTCAAAGCTCAATATTTCAGTTAATATAAGAATTGGAAGAAAACTTTAAATGCAAAAGTTATCAGGCTAGAGGAGCGGCATAAATTAAAAATAGATACATTTATACAGAGTGTCCCATAACTGCGTTACAAACCAAAGTTATGTTTTTTTAAATACAAACTATATATTTTTATTTGATAATCTAAAAGCATTCATTTTTCTTAGTATTTTGATGTATCAAGTATGGAATTATACAGAGGGGTTTAGAAATAATGACCATTTTTTTAAGAAAATAGGAACATTTTCAACACCTTGATATTTTCTAATTACAACAAAAATAATGTATTCTCTGCTGAAAGTAGTTTTGGTATATTCTCTATTATTGCGATATAAACACTTGCAAAATTGTATTATTTGTACAGGGTGTATCAAAACATTGAACTTAGTTTTTTTCAAAATTTTCAAATAGAACACCCTATATATTTTTATAATTTCGAATTGCCTGTTCAATTCTCAACACATTTTATAAACCATGTTCTATACCTAAATCCAGCCGTTAATAAGATATTAATTTTATATTAAAATCTTAAGATTTTTTTAAAAACAATACAACTTTATTATATTCCATAAAATAATAAAATTTTTATGTTGTTAAAGTTTATACGTTCTATTAGTTTGTTAAATTATTTTTAAGCGAACTGTTTTATTGATTATAATAAAGTTGTATTGTTTTTATAAAACATCTTAAGATTTTAAAACACCCTATATATTTTTACATTTTCGAATTGCCTGTTCAATTCTCAACACATTTTACAAACCATGTTATATACCTAAATCCGTTAATAAGGTATTAATTTTATTTTAAAATCTTAAGATGTTTTATAAAAACAATACAACTTTATTATAATCAATAAAACAGTTCGCTTAAAAATAATTTAACAAACTAATAGAACGTACAAACTTTAACAACATAAAAATTTTATTATTTTATGGAATATAATAAAGTTGTATTGTTTTTAAAAAAATCTTAAGATTTTAATATAAAATTAATACCTTATTAACGGCTGGATTTAGGTATAGAACATGGTTTATAAAATGTGTTGAGAATTGAACAGGCAATTCGAAATTATAAAAATATATAGGGTGTTCTATTTGAAAATTTTGAAAAAAACTAAGTTCAATGTTTTGATACACCCTGTACAAATAATACAATTTTGCAAGTGTTTATATCGCAATAATAGAGAATATACCAAAACTACTTTCAGCAGAGAATACATTATTTTTGTTGTAATTAGAAAATTACAAGGTGTTGAAAATGTTCCTATTTTCTTACAAAATTGGTCATTATTTCTAAACCCCTCTGTATAATTCCATACTTGATACATCAAAATACTCAGAAAAATGAATGCTTTTAGATTATCAAATAAAAATATATAGTTTGTATTTAAAAAAACATAACTTTGGTTTGTAACGCAGTTATGGGACACTCTGTATAAATGTAACTATTTTTAAATTATGCCGCTCCTCTAGCCTGATAACTTTTGCATTTAAAGTTTTCTTCCAATTCTTATATTAAATGAAATATTGAGCTTTGACACAGTCCTGGGACACCCTGTATACACAAATGTTTTTTATTAACAAATCTGCATCAACAAAATATTTTTAATTTAACTTAAGAGTAAATGTAAGTGATTTTTGTAATTGTGTACAGCCAGAAAAAGAATGAATAGTTACATATTTTTCTGTTTGTACTCTACGGTATACGTTTTTGAGAGAATAAATGTAAAATTATATAATATATTTATAAACAAATATTTTTTTCAAATAAATATGCTTATATTTCTCTAATTAGTTACTAAAAAAAATTACACAACATGTAATTGAAATCTTTATTTTTATTGTTCAGTCAGCGGGACACGTAAAACGGTCGGCGGGCACAATGGTGCCCGCGGGCATAGGGTTGGGGACCACTGGATTATAGAATAGGTACTACAAATGATATAGAAAATATAATATTTATAATAACTCTGTCTTGACAAATTATTTAAAATATATTTTTTTATTATAAAAATGTATGTGTGTAGTCATTTCATTAAACCAAAAATAGGTTAAAACTTGTTAATTTATTCGTACTAGAATAAAAATAATAAAAATATTGTTTTCTTTATCTAAGATTGGCAGGTTTTCATAGTAAGTTTGGCAAAGTAAGCGGACAGAAATTAAATAAATGTTTCTAGATAGTTTCAAATATGACAAACTATGGGAATGCATTAAAATCTTTGTAGCTCCGGAATACAAAAATATGAACCTTTAAAAGTTATAAAATGAAGCTTTTTATGAATTGTAAAATATATAACGCGTCATATATCGATTTTCTAAATATAAAATTAATACGGACCTGTATATTCATTTTTATTATGTTAAATTTAACCTCTCACGTAATAAGAGCTGTTATACTTGCCACTACATTTTTCCAGTCTCCTTTATTTAACTTACTAAATATGCACGGATTAACAAAAGATATCTAAGATATTCGTTTATTAATTAAACATTTAGATGCACATAGCACACATAGTAAATCTCGATGAGTAAATATCTGTACGAAAGCTAGATATCTTCTTCTTCTTCTTAACAGAATTATATTATTTATACTAGAGCAACTAAAGTAAAAAAAAACTTTTATATTTATCAATAATGTACGTAAATCTTATATTCTTTACATTAATATGAGTTTTTTATCCATAATAGATAAAATATAAAAATATACTGAATCGGACTATATTGAAAGGTTTTTTGTTTATATATTTTATTTATTTAAAGCTCAGTGTTTGAACGTTTTTTAAAAATGAAAGAAATTCGAAATATATTATTCAATAACACAGTCGTCCTCTGAGATTAAAAAAAACTTTTGCGAACATTTCTCCTGACGAAAATCCTTTGAGAATACAAAAACAGCAAAATAACTCTTGAATGTTTGATATATTTCTCACTTTTATGTCAATATCTATCACTTAAATATGGTTATTTAATTCAAAAATATACACAAATAATCATTTTTATCCCCATTTCATGAATTTTTCATATCTTTCATTATTTTACATTCTAAATTGCATTTTAAATATATATTTTCTTTCTTTTATATATTTTATGTAGATATTATAACATGTCAAAAAATTAATCAAAATATATGTACATTAATATACATATTTATGCATATATTCTCTTTAAAATACGTCAATAACATTTGATATATACCTATATGTATGTTATGAAAATACGAAGACATGGTACGTAATTACTTACATTGTAATTTAATTTCTGATCTAAAGTGATTTAATTATTATTTGAAGTCAAGAGCAATCGACTGGTATGGAATTTTCTTTGTACCTGAAATGTGGAATCATTTTATATTTCACATAGGTATGATCAGATTAAGATACAGTACCTCTTTCATGTAAAACAGTTCCATTTTAATTATTATGTGATGAAATATTATTTCTAAAATAAGATAACTCCAGATGTATAATTTTATGTTTTTTGTATGTTTTTATATATAGTTCACAGGAAATACTACTGACTAAGTTGAATTCTTTTCGTTTATTTATAAAAATATGAGATTTCATTAATATGTTAATTATAAATAAATTAGAAAAATATTCAATTTTAAAATCCGATACCGGGACGAGAAAATACATAGTTAAACCTTGTTTTGTCTCGTATATACAATATCTCTTCACAATTTATTACAAAGTTTCCACATTGGTTTATTTTATCTCACAGAAATCTAAATAAAACTTAATAAAATGTTCATCACATCATTTGAAACTCTAAACAAAATGTTAACGTATTTTTTCAGCATCTAAATATTTAATTACAACAACATCTTTTATGAAGTAAAAAATAAACAAAAATCACTCACGGGGGATAATGCCTGGAAATTATATCCTTATTCTATTCTAGTTATTATTGTCTTATGAAAGCCGAAACGTAATGTTTGGTAAACACATAAATGTCAAATATGTCAGTCAACGAAGCACATATGCATATCGAGTCACTAATGACAAGGGCAGAGATGTTCGCCTGTTTTAAAATTATAAACACGCATAAAAATGTTACATGGTTTTATTGTCCGCTTAAGCGTAAAACTCTTAAACGCTAAACGCCGTTGGTTACAAACATAAAAATGATTTGTTTGGTTTCTATTTTGTAAATGTAATATATGATAAATATTCAAGAATCATTTTACTAAACATGGCGATATGAAAGGGGTGCTGTAAATAAATATATACTTACAGCATAAAGTATATTCATTGTATGTACGTTTTATATGATGTGCTATTTTAATACTTCATTAATAAAAAATCTACCATGTGAATGTACAATGCATGCTCGTGTTAAATTCAGTAAAGGGAATTAATTATTGAAAAATTTCAATAAAGTATTTGTATGATGCCTACCACATGACAACAACGTGAAAATCATAAAAAAATATTTATTTTACGTTTCCGTATCTAACTGTATAACTGTATAAAACAATTTCAGGATACCACCCCAAAAGATTTTAGTGATTTTTATATGGATTCGTCTTCTACTTAGATCCAAATAACATACCAAGTTTCGTTAAAATCTGTTCGGTAGTTTATGAGCAATTCACTAAACAAAAAATAATTGCGTTTCACACAAAAATATTATTAAAAAAATAAAAATATAAATGATTATTGTTACTAGCAAACTTGACATTTCAAGAACTCTTTCACAGACATCTTGAGGAAGGTCTAGGGAGTTTTTTCTTTTGTAACTTAATAATGGTAATGTTTTTAAATGTTATAAAAACTGGTGTAACGATGACAAATGTCTGCGTATACATTTTTTATCACTATACTACATATACTTCCTTCTATAACGTTAGAAATAAGAATAATTTTAATATTTTATTTAACATTGCAGTAGATACTATTAATCATCATTTATGAGATAAATTATTTTTCCCCGTGTCAGTAATTTTTTAAATCTATATTACGTCGTGAAAAAATTAGATGTCAGGAGTTATTATAAATGGACAAGCAGAAAAGAAGCAAGCAGAAAAGCAAATTTCAAATTAAATTTGCATATTTATTGGCTACTTTATATTTTCTTTTTTATGGTAATAAATTTTTTTTGTTTCAAAAATGATATGTAAATAAAATGTACATACATATGTATATGTATTATACTACATACATACTTAAATTACAAATGAATTATAAGATGCGAAAAGCATTCTAAAAATATATACAAGTTTTATGCAGATAAAAAATATAAGATAATATCATTTGCATTTTTTATTTCAAATTTTATTTATTACGTTACATCTAGGATTCTAAAGTAAAAAATGTCTGCAATACATGACTAATGATGAATAGTACCTATTGTCATAAAATTAAGTATGTCTATCTAATACATAATATCGGCCTGTACATAAAGGCGTATTTTGACTTTTAACTATTTCGTGCGTTACACTTTATAAATATTATATAAACCAGTGTTGTAACCTACTGGGGCTGAAGGGGCTACCCCTACCGTACTTTTGTAACCACGGAGGGGCCAAATTGTTATAATAAATAGGTATATGTATATATAATATCAATGTTAATTGTCAATGGAATAGAGCAATTATGATAGAAGAATTAGCAGAAAAAGGTGTCTATCCACCTCTGAGTCTGATCCCTATACTGGCCTCGTTAGACATAGAGATGTATAACATCATATATAAATTTATTAGAAATAGCAAAATAGATTTGTGAGCAGCCAGTTAAAGTTGTAATATCGTCCGGGAAGGGAATGAAAAGCCCCACATTTTATCAACTTGATAGGATGTGGGAATGTAACCGCGCCCCTACCTAGTCGATATAGAATAAGATCCTATCGTGTTACTCCTAAAATAAATCTCCCCGTGAATCGAAGGGTCTCGTAAATGTCACCTGCCCTGAATACCCCAGGGCAAATTCCCTTCCATTATGTCATCCACGTCGGGAGAAAGTTGTGTTCGTTCGGTTATAACTGGCTGCATCTGGATATAGTAAAGCCAAACAAGAAAGAAAAAAAAATTGTCAATGGTCTTCCATAAAAACTGCTACCCCCTTGAAAAAACTCTTGACTACGCCACTGATTGAAACTCAAATCAGAATTAAATCCATACATATAAACAAATTCACTCAAAGTAGTTAGAACATAAATATTATGATAAAAATGCAAAATACAATTAACTATTAATATACACGAACTTTGGTATTAATATTCGCTATAAATACTATAATGTGTATAATGGCAATTTTGTGGTATTCTAAAGGTCATTAACGCACAGTAAACGCACATACATACATTCAAATACACTTAAATGATGCATGCGTGTAGATATCCGGTTGAGATCTGCATCTAAAGTACACATTGCGTTTTTTTTTGTTTTCACATCCATGTTAAACTTTATAGTGTTATATGTATTTGCAATATTAATAGTGTAAACTTGTGGTAGGTTAAGGCTTGTTCGTAACATTTTAACCAATATTTATTGACATTTATTTTAATATTTAAATTGAAATTTATTTAATGCATATTCTTCAAAATGATCCGTACTGTAATCAGAAAAGGAACACTTATACAATCAAAACTTGATTTCTCTGTCATCACCTTCTCACTGTACTAAATCGCTTGATTTAAAAAATGAGATTTGTACATAAATGGTGGAACTGAGTTATAATTTTTTTTAACCCTTTGTAGCCCCATGTGACATCTCTGTAACAAACCTCAATAATCCCGCTAATATACGTACTAAATATATTTAGTTTATTCAAATATGTGTAACACTACTGTAACATACCACTCGATAACTTATTGTTAGTATCAAGTAAAATTCACAGATGGCATAACCTATTGACTTACGTAACTATTGGCAGCAAAGCAGGACCAGATCGGCTACTGGCTGATTTGGGTAGAAAAAAAGAATACGTTGTAAGTTTCCCCAGTGTATGGCGTTTCACAAACAATTTGCGAAAAATGCGGTGTAGCATTATGCTACAACAAACTAAATAATTGTTTCAAATCCTGCTATACGACATAAGTGTTTTTTTACGATTAACTCACAGTAATGTTACTCCCAAAAAGTCAAATAAATAATTAAAAATAAATATTTTTAAATTTCTGAAAAATACGTGTTTTTTTATATGCCTAAACTTGTTTCTTTATCAACATAATTTAAATTTTTAAGAGCTACAAAGGGTTTAGCTTCTGGTGCTTTTTTAGGGGGACAAATGAGTTACAAAAAAATAAGTTATATTCAATTTCAGTGAGTGAAGTAATAAATGAAAAATATATAAAAAAATCGTTAAAAATTATTTTTGTAATAAGGGGGGGGGGGGGAGATAATATTATATTATTAGATATAATATAATAATATAAGATAATATTATTACTAACAAAGAATAAAATTAATGTATCTGATTTTTATGTATATTTTTTAAAGTACACGGTACTATAATATACGTGAATATTAATAGCAGAATAAAATATTAGAGAAAATGTGTTCAACTCACTTTTAAGATCAATTTTTAATATTTCAGAATTAGTGAACCTTTGATGATATATGAACTTATATATATGTACACTGAATTTCTATAAAGCAGATTATACCAAAAGTTATTGTGTAATATATGATTAGGGTTGCCAGATTTTCTTGACATGAAACCTATCAGAAATAGGGGAGTAAGGAGAACGAATATATTATGTTAAAACCCTTTTGATGTTATATATGGCAAATGGCAACATATAATACATGATATCTGACTTCTAAAACCTGATGAAGATAGGTAATTTCAAATAAGATATACGAATTGTAATATTACATTAAGAAAATTATGCCAAAACATTAGTCAGTTTGAATATATGTATTTCAGACAACCGTATATTAAAATTTTAACAGCAAAGATGGCGTCAATAAAGAGACTCAATTACGTGCTTAAAGTCTTGAGAAAAAACATTAATGAATATATAAAAAATACGGAAATACATAGGACATAAAATAAAACCATAATGAAATTCGCTGCAGCTATGTGTAAAAACGCAATCAGTTGCAACATACTAAAACATATGTTTCGTGTAAATTATACAAATGTTTTTCTAAAATCCGTTTTCACTTAATCTCAAAAACGAGTGATATATTTATTTAAGCATTAACATTTTTTGTTAAAAATGTCACGAGGTAATAAAAGATCAACACAACGTCTGACATTGTCTGGTACTATGATGCTATTTTTCGAATAAATTAGGTCTATTAGGTGAGTTTCAGGCATAACTATTCTAGACAAATTTTATGTTTACAGTAACTATACAGACTTCAGTTCTGTTTTCAACATAATCGAATTTAACGTTTCAGAAGTATTTTATTTAAAATTGTATACATATTATAGAACTTTAATTTATGAACTTAAAGTAATAGTCGGGAAAGTGAGCGCCAAAATTTGCAACTCCTTTCTAAAAGCTGATTTTTTGATATTACGTCACATTTGTAGTGTAGATATACAGTCTGCCGCCAGCTAGCTAGTTTTGTTAGCGTTTGGCACGGGGGTGGTGTATCAGCTGCTGACGGCTATTGTTAAGGTAAAATACTATTTTTTTTAATAATAATAATATTTCTAACTCTTATACCGAATTTCATATATTTTAGAAAGTACTTTCACGATGTATAAATTTTTTACAAGTTAACGCGCTGCTGACGCGCCCGGTCGCAAGATTTTGATGACTATAAAAAGGGGTTTTTACTTACACTATACTGCTTACAAATAAATTTTCAGATTTTAGAAAGTAGTTGCAACGTGTATAGTTTTTTTTACAAAGTTAACGCCACCCCCGCGCCAACGCTAACGAAACTATAGCTGAATGTATATCTACACCAAAAATGTGACGTAATAGAAAAAAATCAGCTTTTAGAAAGTAGTTGCAAATTTTGGCGCTCATCTCTTGGATTATAATGTAAAGTAACACGACAGTAACGTTATTTTTTTTCAAGGATGCTCCTTCCCCTTTTAGAAATTCCCAAAAGTAACACAATATTTAGTAATTTTTAATAATGAAAACTTTTTAATCTTTTTGTACAATGTGTGTAAGTATGAGAAATAGGAAGATTTGGATTTATGAAGTCATAGTTTTTGGAAGAGGGGGTTATTTTTCTTTTTTATCAATTTTGCTTCCTCTTGGAAAATTTTCTGCGGAAGCTCCTGTTCTTCATTATTTTTATTTATTATTTTTTTCAATTATTTTGTTTAAGTTGAATTAATTTTTATTATGTTTTTATGTTCTTTTATTATTTAGTTATGTTCTTTTAGATTCAAATCAACGAACTCCTATACAATTTGATGATTTTTCAAAGCAGACATCTTTAATTCAAAATGATGCTGAGCTACTTACTGTTAGAGTTGAACTAAGAAAATTAAAGAATCAGGATTTAGGAATAATTTTATATAATGGTAAGTTTTAATTATATGAAATTAATTGCCTATAATAAAAAGCTTCTTATATTAGCTAAAATTGGGGGACAGAAGCAATTGTGCCGCAACTAATAACGCAGAACTATATCTAAAGAGTCTAAGGGTTGAGCGATAGAGGGTTAAACTCATTTTATTATAAATAAGACTATATAATTTATTGCTCTGTGATTATTATTTCTAAAGATATAAGCTTTCAAAGTGTTACATGTTTTCATTGTATCCGTACTCTCAAGGTTACCCGTAATAGTTCTACGTCAATGAGTAAATGTATAATTTCGCATGATATTAGGTACTGTAATTGCTAGATTATATAACTAACTATAACTATAAGATAACGTATTATAATAATATATTGACAAATAACTTTTAGTGAACAAAATGTTACCCACCTGTAAATCATTAGTTGTAAATCTGAAAATCATTTTCAGATGAAGCGTTGTCTACAATACATTAAATAAAATTGACAAATGATGACAGAAGCAACGATATTTTTAACTTAAACAAAAAATTACATCATAATACATAACAAAAATAGATGCGACACGTAAAAAACTAAGTCACGTAAAATATACTACATAATAAACTTCTCAACAAAGATAATGTTCAGAATTCTGAGTTCCGTGATTTGATTTAGGAATGAAAAATATGTTTAAAATGACAAACTTGATTTCAATTGCGTTTACGTTTTAGAAGTAATTGCTTTTTGGCAGCAATCATTTGGTACATCATGAGCTGCTGATTGATATTTATATATGAAGACGATTTAAATTTGCACGTGTTATTTATTTAATTAAATACACGTTTCATTAAACATTCTTAGATAATAAACTTTAATAAACCTTACGTTCAGAATATTTTGACAACGATTAATGACTTTTTTCGATGTTTGAACATGTTTTTATTAAAAATTAAAAAATAGCCTTCCTGTAAAAATAATTGTATGCTTGATACATTATACTTACATATATATGTATGTATGTATTCAAAGTATTCATACATCATCTACTAATATATTTAATACCTTTACTTACTACACTCAGCATTCTGCTATACGACGGCATCGGTAATTCAAAAATTCCACTACACGACGGCTAGAGGGGCACCTACCACGACTTTAACGTTGATTGGTGAATTGAAAAACATTGAAACAAATGAACAAAATATTTTTAACTAAAATGAATCAAAAATGCCAGATTAAAGAGTAATTAATTCATTTTATTGCTATTTTTAGGATGGTATGCTATTATTGTTCAAACCATTGAATTATTATTGATAAATCTGTTAATAATAAGTTGTCTTTATTTTATGACCACAATACTTTAGTTTTTCGGATAAAATCTTTAAAATCAAATAGTTTAAATTCATTTTTTAATACTAATAAATAATGGGCCACTTAATTTGATTAAAAATTAAATTAATTTATTTTATATAAAAATTGTAGGCAATGACTTAAAAAAAGATGTCTGGTATTAAAATTAAAAAAAATATTCTTGAAGTAATGACAAAAAAAAACTGCATGAGAAATTTAAATTTGCTCATCCGTAATTTGATATTTTAATTATAACAATATTTTAATACATCCTGTATATACAATGTACATGCACGTATTCATATTATTATTATTATGCATCTGGAAAGAAACAGTGCAGCTTTTGTTAATAAAATAAAACTGAAGCTAAATAATTTATTTTGTACGTTATGATCTAAAATTATCGTTTAATAAAATAAAAGCAAATAAAAAAAAAATATAAAAATTATCGAAATATTGATATTTACATTAAAATCTAAAAAGGTCTATATATTTTTAATAACGCTGAGATCAAAAGAAAAATTCTATAGATATAATAATATGTACCTACTTTATATAATTGATATTTCTTATTAATTTTATTCGCAACAAACATTTTAATAAGTTATCGATTTCGTTGTTTACAATTGTACTCTTAGAAGAATATTATTTCGTTTTATAATGACAATCATCTTTAAAACGTTTCACGATCTGTAAACTTTGTTATGGGGATATTCACTTACACTTAAAAAAGAAAAAAATCCAAACTACGTAGATAAATTTCCTTGTGAATCATAAAGCTCTGACGGGACGCTTACAAAAAGTTCAGCCGAAGCAATTATATTTCAACAAGGGTAAAAATATATCTGTAGACTAATGTTCTCCAGCGGTAGTCAATATGTTCTTTATTAATGTAAATAATATATTTTAGAACGTTTTATTATTTTTGAGTTAATTACATATTATTATTTTTTTTGATCGTATCAAAATCAGAATCAACACTGTGTCTGTCTGTCTGTCATACCATTATACCTACTGAACCGTTTAACATAGAAACCGAAGATTTGGCTTAATTATAGTACTTGGTAAACCAATAATAAACCTGACTTATAATTAAAAAAAAGTTTTCGATATTTTATAAGGGGGGGGGGGGTCGAATGAGCTACCAAAAAATGTTTTACTCAATTTTAGATACTGTAGTATCAAATGAAAGCTGACAATTCAAGGAATTGAAGTAGATATATAAACGTTTTGTTAGTATTAAAATTTTCATTAAACAAATTTTCAAAAAAGTCATATTTTGTTCCGAAAACAATAATGAGAAAAATCTTAAAATTGGGAATACGGTTAATGATGCTGAGATCAGAAGAAAATTTTCAGTCTTATTTATGTTTTTTCAAAAATAATTAAAAACGATATGGAAAATGCAAGTTGCTGGCACCTTTTCTATAATATTACAATTTATGTTGTCAAATTAACATAATTTAAAAAAAAACTAAGGTACGGGATAATACGCAAAGCTCAACTCGCACTTGACAAATTTTGATTTCATTACATATGTAAATTTTCAGTCTGTAATATGATGACTATATTACACTTGAGATGATCAAGGCAAAGGACCTTTTTAGAAATCTTTATAATACAAACTTATCTAATTTAAATCTATGCCTCCAGAGAACTTACATATTTATAAAGAAAATAATGAGTTTACATTTACCCAGAACTTTATTTAAATTAAAAAACATATTGTATAAAATTCATGACTCTATTATTCATGTTCATACCAGAAAGTTAAGAAAAAATTCTGCGAAAATTCAAAATCACAAGTATGGAGCCAACGGTTATATAAAACGGCTGTACATATATTAGTATTCAAATGGAATATCTAGCAAAGTAGATTTCATTAAATGCATTATAGTTTAGCATAGTAAGAAAGGCTTCTAGTTAAATTAGTTTAGAAACTTCCTACAATTTCCTTAGGCTAAATTGAGATTGGACACTTTACAATAATAACGCTGGCGGTTATTATATTTAAATTAACAAGTCTGTTAATTACTGCAAATGTTTATCAATTAATAACACAATAGATATGTACATTGTACATATATGATAGTTTTGCATATACAGGATGTTACAAAAGTAGCTTTAATAATATTTATTTATATAGGTAATATGATTTAAAAAGCATATGTAATAAAATAAATAAAAGGAATACCTATTTTTCCATTGTTAAAAACCTGACGTTTCGATTCACTAACATTTCTTACTTCTGGACTGCAAAATTTAATGACCTGTCAGGCCCTCTACTCTTCTTTCACTAACGTGTTTTCAACGTAAAAGTTTTAATAATGGACAACACGAATTCGTTTAAAAATTCAAAAAATAAGAATATTCATGAAGTTTTAATAAATATTTAGCAAAAATATAGATTTGATTTCATATTAGAACATAGAAATGTTTCAAACTGACCTTATTTGCTATAGTTTCATGTTTTTGGTTCCTCGCAAATTTCCACTTTTTATTACTGAAAGCAAATTAAATACTTTTCGTTTTGTTTCTATCTGTTCCCTAAATCCTTTTCATACACATAACTCACGAAACTAAACAGATTTTAATGAAATTCGGTTTATAAGTCGAGTTTGGCTAGTAGATGGTCCAGTATAAATTCATCAAAATCGGGTGGAGGGGAGTATTCAAAAATCATTTTTAAAAGAAATCAAAATCTGTAAAAAATAATAGATTTTTTGTTGAGTATTAAATTTTCTATACAAAAGATTGTTTAACTTTTGTTATTAAACAATGTCTTGCAAAGTTATATATTTTCCTTTGCAGAACTTAGCGCAAGGAAGCACTGCGCTTCTCGTGGTTGATGTATTTCTTGTAAACATATCAGCTTTTGAAGAAGTATCATTGTATACATATGAAGTGAAAACAACCAACTATATGGTTACTAAAAAAATGGTAACATAAGAAATTTTAAACTAGTATTTTTGTGAAAAAGTTATATAAAAAATAAAACATGAATGGTTCGATTAAAAATTGGACATTAAGGAAAATGTCGTTAAGAGAATTCACGTTATCTAAATCTTGATCATCTAGATACTGTATAGGTATGCGCGATTTTGCAATGGTAGCAACATATTCTTTACAAAACTACATATTCATAAACGACGATTCACAAAATCCGATTACAACTATACAAATTTACATAGTTGCCGTTTTATACGTTTTTTACGTGTATAACGAGATGTCGCTCGGTTGTATGGGTTTTTTATTTATAGTCGGCGCCGCATCGTGCTTTTGTTTTTGCAAGAGAGTGCATTCGCGTTCAACGCTATCTGGATCCGGCGTAAAGCTCGAAAGACATGCACACCTAATAACATAGAGCAAATATATGACCGCGGTTTCGGTATCTGACAGGGGTTGTTCCGTTTGGCGGAAGTAAGGACAATAAAAAATATGGCTTCAAGTGAAATTTTGGATGTAGGTATCAAGTTATGGTTTTTTTAATAACTAACCCGAAGACTATCGTCATTTGTATCGTTTTACATATTCATGACATAAATTGAATAAAAAATGTAAAAATGACTTTAGTTTTGAGCTTTAAAGGATTTTTTTTAGGAACAATTGAAAACATTCCAGACAATACGTTGACTTGAAAGCTAGTTTACAATAATATATAATTTGTAAAAAAAAACTATTTAATGACTTTGTTCACATATGGATGAGTGCTGTAAAAATAATATTATAACTTGCTTTGTGTTTTAATATTATACTCTCTAGTTCTTTTATCTGTGATCATAATAATCAGCACTGTCATTAGTAGTGTAAATGTTTACAAATAAACTATACATAGAATTTTATTTTGAGTATAGTTAATAATATAGTGTGGATAATATGTAATGTAAAACATCAGAAGTTTAAGAAAAATCCTAAGTTTCATTAGTCATTTGTAAAGTTTGATCATTTTAGGTGATTAGATAAATATAAATACGAAAATTATTAAAAATGAATGTCGTTTCTTTCTTCCGTTTCAGCTGTCGCAAAGACTGTCTTAAGAAAGAAGGATATTTTCGATGTTGTTATTGTGTTAATCCACGTAGGTATACCCAATTAAATAATTGAATTGGAATAGAAAACATAAAAAACTGAGAACAGCTTTTCCCATTTCAACATGAAACGAGACGTTTTATCTGAAATTAACCTTAGAAGTTCAATTCAAATTAACTGTATTACATATTTTTACAGTCGGCAACTATTTTTAAGTGTCTAAGAATTAAATACACAAAGAACAGATAAGTTAAACTGAAGCAATAGATTTGCCGGTGCAAGTAGCGAGGCAGACTATTACGTGACAGTTTTTGTAGAAAAAGAAGAAGATGAACTAACAACATCATTAGTTCTCACGCACCCACCGTCTGTCTGTTTGAGTCACAGAAGAGGGGGCCCTGGTGTAGTAGTTTTGTGGGTTTCGTTCCGTCTTCAATTATCTATATTTAGAGCTGTCGCGGGGCCCCCGTCTACAAGATCAGTATCTTTGCGTCCCCTAGATTAGGCGCCAACGCGTCACCCACTGATTCAGCTACCAACCGCGGCGTTCTTGTATGGTGTGATCAGATCGTTCTGTTCTAAAAGCATTAAAGTGGATTTTTGTCATCTGTATCAAGTACAGTCGAGTCTCTTTTTATGCACTTCCTTAATTTTACAATGTTATGTCATTTTTGCGATTTTTCGAGGAACGAGTACATAAAAAAGTCTACTGTAAATCTATAATGTAAAAAAAATATTTTTTTACATTATAGCGCATTAAACCCGGTGTTACCGTGGGATATAAATTTTATTTGTAATAAACCTATTAAACATTGTTTTTACTTATCGCTAACTATTTACGCAACGCACGCGAAGATATTTCCGACATGTTTACACAAAATATCCACTTTATACAAAATTCCTACAAGTTAACGCTTTAACTTTCCTCGTAAAATAATATATCCATTAGGTAGTGGAAACCAGAATAATATTCGTCAGTATTTACTGAGAAAATCGTACATATAGTATCTATGTATAAATAATGTAAATGTGTAGTATATGTGTTGCTAAACTAACTTCATTAAAACTATTGTAATAACTATTCAGGTATTATAATGATAAAATTAGCAAAAATGAAGTTACTAGTCCTGGTTTCAAACGTGCCATTAAAAAAACTAAGTTTTTTTATGGAAAGTATTAATAATGAATAACTATCGTGGATTGAAGTGTTGTTTTTTTAATGTTACTACACTTGTTTTACCCGATGCAGGTACTTTCGTTCGCTAACATAAATAATACATTTTAGTAAAAACATTAGCCGTGAAGTTTTTAAAACATTTCAATCCGGATCGCTAAACTAAAAGCTTAGCTATCTACGTATGCTTTGTTTACATGGCGTCACGATTGTGCCAAGTCTAATTCTGTATTCTGAGAGGATTTTACATGACAAAACAATAAATGATCACGTTTACAGTGGTCAAGGTTCGAGAACTATAATTTACACTTTTATTTATTAATATTTCATGAAAACCAAAAATCAATCAGAAACATATTCATTACTACCTTGTTTTCTATATCTTAATATATATAAATTACGTGTCACATGTTCCTCCGCGATGGACTCCTAAACTACTTAACCGATTTTAATCAAATTTGTACACCGTGTGCAGTTTGATCCAACTTGAAATATAGGATAGCTTACATCTCAATTTATAATCGCAATATTATTTTATTGCAAATTATTTGTCTTTATCTGTTAGTTCCAAACGATTCTAACAGATGGTGACATATGTTGACTGGATTGAGTAAGTATTCAATAGATGGCGCTATGTCAAACTTTCAAACGTTTTATATAACCTACAATTAAAGTGGTTTGGTGTAAATTTTTCGAAACACAATTTTTCGAATCACAATTTTTCGAAACACAATTCTTCGAAACACAATTTTTCGAACAACATTTTTCGAAACACAATTTTTCGAAACACAGTTTTTCGAAACACAATTCTTCGAATGAACAATTTTTCGAATGAACAATTTTTCGAAAAATTTATAAAAGCGCGGGACGCTATAGAGGCAAATGCATGGAAAAATATCTGTGTATGAATTGATAAAATATATAAGGGTAGAATTTTTTTTTTAATTCATTTAAATCTATACATATGCCTTTATGAGCGCCCCACTCTTTTAATGGTCTTAGTCATAAAAACCCAAGAATTAAGTGACAACTGAATATTTATTTTTGACTTTTCAGTGCATTTTTAATAAAAACCACTTTAAGAAACATTTATTAATTTATTTTTATTTAAAATAATATACCTAAGTTTTTTGTGATTATTGAAAACTATGCTGGATCCCTGTAAATTAAATACTACCTTTATATAACCTAACCTAAACGAGCACTAACCTAATCTACTCTAAGCAAACCTAACTAAAAGTAACTAACCCTAACCGGGACTAAACTAATCTATTCTGACCAAAGCTGACCTAACCTAAACTCTTTATTCTTTTTCATTTCTATCATTATCAAATGTGTAAAACTTAAAAAATCCAAAACTTTTTTTTTTCGAAAAATTGTTCATTCGAAATATTGTTCATTCGAAGAATTGTATTTCGAAAAATTGTGTTTCGAAAAATTGTGTTTCGAAGAATTGTTTTCGAAAAATTGTGTTTCGAAAAATTGTGTTCGAAAAATTGTGTTTCGAAAAATTGTGTTTCGAAAAACTTTCCGGACACCAATTAAAGTATAGGTTAACCACAGCAACGCGTGGCCGAGTCAGCTAGTACAATATAAAATTTTTATTGGGAGAGGTATAATTTTCTTTTATGAAGATGGGGAGAGAGTTTTATTGAGATTATAAATAGATACTAATATTTATAAATTAAAGAAAGTATATGCATGTATATACTGGACAGATTTTGGTGAAACCATCACCAACGTGGTATAAGTTATAGAGTATATGGTACACATCATTACACTATCACTCAAAAACATTATATAGCGTTGAATATTTATATTTTTCAATGTACGGGTAACACTGGGTCCTATAAGTTCATATGAATATACCTACCTAATTATATAAGCTTAGGTGGTCTTTGATCTTATCTCAACGTATGTTTATGGATATACAATATACAATTATACATGTTACAAAACAGGCTAATTATAAATATAAAATCTCAATTAATCATTTTAAAAGCTATGTATATAATTTACTTGCAGGCATATTTGATATTGATATAAACTTTTCAAAACTGAAATACACAAAGTATACCGGGTGGTCTATTTAAATTGATGTGAGACAAATATCTCAACAACTAAGGTTTTTCGGTAGCAGAGGTGAAATTTTTAAACTTGAGTGGAGGTTTTAAGGTCATTTTAGGCTCAACTATATATTTTTTAAATGGAAATCTGTTTCTTTTTTACATATTCGTATTTTACAGAAAAAAGAAACAACTTTTGTCAAAGTTTTTTTCAAAATCCTCATTTTTTTATCTATTTTTTTATTAAAATAAATATAAAATTATTATTTATTATTATTAATAACTATACATGGTTAAAAAAAATAAATTGAGGATTTTGAAAAAACTACACCGACAAAACTTGTTTATTTTTTTTTTAAATACGAATATGTATACAAAAATAGATTTCCATTTAAAAAAAGAAGTTAAGATTTTACCTTCATTGGTTTTCCTCCTCCTAACCTTAAAACTTTTTTACAAAACATTTTCTCTAAAAAAAGATATTTGCTTGTCTCAATTTGAATACACCACCCGGTACATATATTACCTGATTGTAAGCACAAATATATTTTTTTGTAATTAAAAAAATGAATGATATTTTACGTTTAATATTTTTTTTCGAAAATCGCCTAGAGGCAAGTAAATAATAACAATAATGGTGTAATTAACTCTTCCAGTTTAATTTTATTTGCTGAAAATTTACATTTCCAAGAATAAATCTTGATTTTGTGTGCAAATTTTCTAAATAAAATATAACAAATGAGTTCGTTAGTGGTATAAAAAGTTGGTTCATTATACATTTAAAATTTTATTTTGGTATGTCTATATACCTATGTAGATAGGGTGTTGGGAATGAAGATAGGTAGAAAGGAGAAAATGAAAAGATAATATTCACATTGACTTTCAACATGATGATAATTGTTAACATTTTAAATGTACTCAGTTTTTAGTTAAAGCATGTTTACACATTTAATTTAATTGCTCAATTATTTTGTTCTTGTGGTAAAGGTTATAATGTTCTTAATTGGTAAATAGCTTTGTATTAATTAAGATAAAGAAATGTTTTGGTGTATAGTGGAATTAATACTGCTGATGTTTCTGTTTAAAGTACCAACATAGATTTTGATGTAAGCTAGAAAATTATTATTTTAATTAAAGGTATTTTCGTAGTATGAATTTTTCTCATCTTATTAAAAATAATGGCAGATTTTCAAATGATAAAAAATCTCTACCGAGGATAATCCTGTATAATCGAAAAATCCCTTACGTATATAATGTAATGCTGAATAATTACATTATTTTTAGGCTATGGAAGGTAAGTAAAATTCAATATGAGCAGTGTTAGGCATGTACTGAATTAGAAATATTTGTTTATATTTGATTATTGCCACTACTGAATATTAAACTATATACATTTTACTGTGTTACAGCATGATTTGATAATAATTGATCATTTTATTTAACAGTGGTTAAATAATTATCGCGGTTCGGCACACTATCCTGAAAAGTGTATTTTTTAATGTAAATGCACTTACATAATGTTTTAAATTTAATGACTCCTTATTTTATAACTTTTGTGTCGTAGTACTTATCATTTTGTAATCATTACCAAGTGTCCATTACTGGAGAAAAAAAAAGTTATAATTTGAAAAACAAATTATATTTGCGGACTTTGTAATTAAATTGATTGATTGATTGAGAGTTACTTGTTTTATTGTGCAATATCAAGGATTGTCCAATATAATTGACCGTTTAGGAATCATATTGAAGATTGCACAATACTTTTAGAAAAGTTTGAGTGAGTTTAATTTTATTGCGCAATATTTTTTCATTGTGTCGTCTGTAGGGCTTATTGTACAATATTTTTTAGTCTACTGTTCGGAGCGGTCCCGTACACACGCACGAATATTTATAAATTTATTTTAAAAGACGTTCATGAGTGTAGGTACACTGGCCTTCTTTTTCAACCATTTTTTGACCCATATTAGTTTTTTTTTGTTTCGCCAGCAAAACCATCAGCATAGCTGCAGCCAAATCTTCATCATCATACATGTTGCTCCGACGAAAATATTGACGCGAATAATTCAAGATTCAATATTATTGAACGTGTAGGCGTATAAGGTATAATTCAATAAAATTGTACAAATATGAATATTGCACAATTATATTGTAGGTGTATGGGAGGCCTTACATGAGTTCATGAAGCTTACAAAAATGAAGTCCATCAATCCTAAAAAACTGTAAACTTTGCTCTTAAAGTACCCATGACTGGTACCAGTACCTTATGTTTATTATTGTTTTTTTTTTTAAGTTTGATATTTCCAATTTCAACCCATGTTTTATAATAAAAAAGTTTAAAAAAATTCTTTTGAATCTAAATATACTTCAATATTCGTTTGTATTTTCAGCATATTAATATTTATTACAAGTACCAAGGGTACACTTATCTTTTTATAAATGTCATAACCGAATGATATATATGTGTATTTCTAGCATATGTAAAAAAGATTGTATGTAACGGATATACACAAAATCGTAAAGTTGGAAGTTTAAAATAATTTTTCATAAATGTCTTTAAAATATTTTTAATTTTAAACATATAATAAACGAGTGACATTTATGAGATTTGTACTGTTTGAATCACAAAATTTTATTAAAATGGATACAAATAACGAAATTAAAAGCAATTTTCTATATTTGTCGAAGGTCTAAATGAAGTGAATAAGAAAATAAAAAAATATTCTTTAATCTTGAAATCTAATGTTAAATTTAAATATTATTTACTGTATTTTCCGGATCTGTAGACTTAGTTTTCCCTGAAATAAATATATAAAATTCCCTTGCGTATCATAGCCCATACAAATAAACATGAATAGAATATTTTGCTTTTAAATTTTTCTCATTGCGTTTTATGGCAGAGGAAATACAGTATACCTACCTCATTGTTCACAAGAATCAATTAAAATCTGGAAAATTCATTAAACGTTGAGCACATGTTTGTTTAATTTTCAATCAAACGCTGTCGATTTTTTATTTAACAAAGAGATGCGTTTTTACATCACAATTGATCAGCTCAAAATGAAAGGTAGGTACATAAGTACAGTATTAAATACACACGTGTTGACTTTAATTATTTAAGTGTTTAGCAATTAAGTCTAAATAAGTTATTTTATAATATATGTTAATGTTTTATTATTTTATTTAAATAATACTGTTTTATCCAGAGCTGTACTAGTATATTTAATTTTGTCAAATATTGTACTTATTGTTAGATACAAGTACAATTAATTTGACTAAAGTAAAAGTAATTTTCAAAAAATGTGTTTAAGTAAATTTTACAAATTACCTCAGAACCTAGTAAAAAATACTTATACATCAAAGAAGTAATTAAGTACGTTTAACGTTCATAAGTATTTAAATACAAGTATAATTATCTTTCAATAAATATATTTAAGTGCTAAAATAAAAATATTTTATACAAAAACGTACTTAAGTACTTTTAATTAAATACTTAAATACTTTTACAAAAGTATACTTAAATAAATTTAAATTTTTGTAAATGATAAGAAACTGTAAACTATGTTATTTAATTAAATTAATGAATACATACTGTTTTTAAAATTTAAACTTTGTGTCAATCCTGTATCTATTCATTTATCTGAGAGACTACGGATGAGAACTTTTCACGTTCATTTTGAATTGAGACAAACAAATTATTATATTTTTTCAGTTGGATTTATCTAACGACATTCAGTCCTCATAAATCAAGTGGGATATAAAACCATTTTATTAAATAACGTCTCTTAATTAAATTTTCTCCAAATATTAAATCTAATATATAAAGTCCCACGCGTCTAGAACAACATTAGTCCGTGAAAACATCGCTCTCTTTCTTACTCATCAAGATATTGTAGGGTTTTGGAAAACATACAATCAAGACAAACAATTATTATTTTATACAGATATCGTGCTGAAATAAAATAGGCTGCTATAATGGTTATATCTCCCTGGATAATAATATAATTGTTTTTCTGCTACATTCAGTTCAATACCACATTTTATTTATGTACTTCCCTATAAAGTTGGAATGGATTTTAATATAAAAATATGTACATATTCAATAAGTGTTGAACTATGTACCTACCTACTGTTTAGAAATATCGTTCAAGGTAGTTTCGAATAAAATATAACATTACATGTACTCGTATACCGAGTGGATTAAAAAAATACTCTTAATAATTTTTTAAATTGAATAAAGTACTGACACTATATAGTCTTGGATCATACCCCAGTGTTAGTGTTGGACTCTTGTTTAATTAATAATGTACTAAATTTGATTACTGCCTTTATTGAATCATAATCTATAAACACTTTTGATGATTATCTGCCAATGGGTATCAAAATGGTGGACATTTAAACTAATTACAAGTGTAATCTATTTATTGATTATTATATTATTATACAATCTGCTATACATAGTTTCAAATTTTATGATTCTTTGTTTTGTATGTAACTTCAGATCGTAGTACTTATCATTTTGTAATCATAAGCAAATGTCCATTACTGTTTTTAGGTACTTTTTCCATTAATGTAGAAAAAACATAAACAAAATAAAAGGCTATAATTTAAAAAAATAACTATTTTTTCGGACTTTTGTAAATAAATTGATTAAATAAAAGGGTATTTGTTTTATTTATAACATGTTCATAAGAATTACAAGAAATATTCCCGGTATTATCAACCAATTTAAAGCTCCTTTAGCGCTAAATGCTCTTTTAAATTAAATTTGGTGTATTTCAAATGTTATTTAAATCAATATTTAAGCTCTCAATGAAAAATTTACATAATATACGTTGTAAATAAATACTGCAGAAAATTTTAAATCTATTTAATTAAATGTATTATGCTTGGATCTGTTGATAATACGACAGTTAGTTAAAGGAGCATTTAGTTAAACTTGATAATACTGGGCGATAATCTCATAAAAAACTGTATACCTTGCTCTTAAAGTATCCAAGACTGGTGCCAGTACCTTACTCGTTTATGTGATTTATTAAAATTCACTTTAACTTGAGAATGTTAAACTGCTTATTATATTTATATTTATTATATATTTTAGTTTTGGGTATTACATTTAAAATCGATTCAATGAACAGTTTAGTAGTTACAGCCCTATAAATAAAGTATATAATAAACACCGATATAACGAATAATAATTTTACTTTATGATTATAATTTTTAGAACAGAATAGTTATTATAATTAAAATTTATAAATCCACAAAAATGATTTAAAAAAAATATGAACATGTTATATCCGTTAATCATTAAAGTCTTTTACTTTTACTTTTACTTTCACTTTCAGGTTGAAAATTTGAAACGCAAATGGTTTAAATTCGTTATCTATAAGTATACATTTTTATTTTTGCATAACAACGTTTAAAATTCAATTCAAACACAAAGCTTCTTTTTCGATTTTTTAGATCCAAAGGCATTTGCAATATTGAAATCAACTTAGTTAATTTGTTCGTCGGATACCGAAGTTTTTGATGTACTTTACTCAAAAAGGGCTTTAACTACAAAACAATTTGAGATTTTAATATGTAAAACTAGATTATATAATAATCATTTTATGAGATTTCTGCTAAACAAGGGACCTTTTTTTATCCACCCTGTATGTATATAATTTATTGTTTTTCATAAACTTTTATATTTGTTGTTAGATTCCTTGATATAAATATTAATGTTTGTAAGGTATACAGTTGGTCATAGATGGGCACAGTTAATCCAAAAGTTAACTTCGTCAATCGTTAATAAAAAAGTTAAGTTCGTTAATCGTTAGATTTAACGCAAGTTAAAGTTAACCGTTAAAAGTTAACCATCCAAAACGTATGCTGATTTTGGCGCCTTTTGGGATGGGATACATAGGTAAATAAAACAAAAACAAGTAGATAGATTAATTAATTTAATTATTACAAGCGACAGTAGCGTCCCGCCATGGTTTCGCACTGGTATAGCAGAGCATATACCCAACTAAACTAAACCTTAATGAATTAAATTATACGCCTAAATTCTATCTTTTTATCTTTAAACCTTCCTCGTGCTTACTTTACTTACTATACTAATATGAAATATGGAATAACCTTACTGGCACAGAGCAAGTAAACGAGAAGTAATTGGGCCACTTTATTTTTAAGAGTTTCTCGGCTCTGGATTCTTGCTCTTTTGAGCAACAGCGCCGCGCCGCGCCGGTGTGCCCGCGTGGCGCGTAATTCAAACAAATAATGATAACATGTCAACAAACAACCAATGTAACGGACTAAAGTTAAGGGAAGTTAACAAGTCAAAATTTTTTCGAGCTAACTTAAAAGTTAATCCGTTAAGCATTTTGTTAACTTCGTTAATTAACGATTAACGGATTAACGAGTTAATACCCACCAATGCAATTGGTTTTATAAATAAATTCTTAAAATGATGATTTTCATGTCATATCATATTTCAGTTTCCTTTGTGGTTTTCTGAAAACCGAAAAATTATGTTATATACGTTACATTCTGAAAACACGTACTGAAGCATTTGTGAGAATCAAATGATATAATTAACAAAAATATATGGAAATTACAAGAAGAATGTTTTATTTATGTACATTTTAAGTGAATAAACATACATTGCCGTTAGGAATGACTAATCCCAACACAGCGAATCAAATCAAATTAAATTAGAACGTGATTTATAAAGAACACGTGAGTAAGACACCAGAATGCAAAAAAAATAAAAAACTTTTATTTGTTTGATTTCTAATTGCGATAGGCATCATTTACAACTATTTTTTTCCTTGGTTCAATTCATTTTTGTTTTACATAATTACTCATGCTAGCTTTTTATTTAATTAATCAAAGTTTTACTTTTTAATTAAAATATGTTTTGGATTTTATTTAAATTGTAAAAAGTAATATCGTTTATTTACACATGAATTATGGTGATTTTTTTTATAAAACGTCAACGACACATTTTTTAAATTACCTTGTTTGTGTTTTGTCTTTTAGGTACAAAACCATCATTATGAAGACAAAAATGTGAAGATCTAAATAAAGTTATGTATACATTATATCTGTAGGTGCGACTGAAAGTTGGTAATGTTAGGAAAAATGAGCCTTTTTAGTGACACGATTCACTTAAATAAATTCATAAAAAGATTCGTTTCTAGTAAAACATTCAGTGAGTCCCTTAGTAAGATTTAAAAAATTCCGTTGATCTAAAATTCAATTGTTTCAACATACTAAAAAGAAGAAAGTAAAATTGTCTTTAGTGGATTTGAACATCTATTAGCAAATTCGAGTCACATTAAAGTCAATCCATTTCCTAAAAATGGTTATCCGGATATTGTGCACTTATAAATTTTATTTTTATTTTTTTAACTTCACAAAAAAACTAATATTTTTCAAGATACTTACAAAAGTTGACTAAAAGGAACGAATCATTCATGAATTACACATCTCTAGAAAGTTTAATTCAATTGATTTTTCTTCATATATATAATCCTATAAATTCATCAATTTTTATCGAAAACCTTTTTATATCTGTGAATTTATATGAAAGAAAATAATTTATATGATGCTATTAGTTTTTCTTTTTATTAAAGTTTGATATATATCCCACATTAAAAATATAGTTATGGAACTTTGAAAAAAAATTACGTTTGGATTTACAGTTAATAAATCAAAACGGTACACTTATATCGTCAGATAAATATCCTATAAGTGATAACTTTAGTCGTAACATTCACTGGAAAATCTAAAAATTCAAATAATACATTTGTTATCTTGATAGTTTGGTACATCCCTGGCTGCGCAGAAAGACAGGTTAAAATTAAACCGACGATGATTCTGCGGCGTCTCTACAACACTGTCGGATCAAGGCGTCACGGTCGTCTCCCTACACACACAAACACACACACACACACACACATGCGTGTGCGCGCGTAACGCTCGGAATGAATCCTCACGAAGTTTGGTGTAGTAGTTTTAGTCATCGGAAACTCGCGGGCATGTTAGCAGCGTCTTCTTCTTCTTCCTTTCATCTTTCGCGACGGACGTTTGTCATTCAATTGGTCCTTGAGAACAGGTGCTGATTATTTTGTATCTATTTCCAGTGTTGTTTGTGTATGTGTGCGCGCCGCCACCGCTTTACGATCGGCGTCAAGTTGTTGTGAAACCGAAAGTTGAACTTTATGAAGAATATTTTATGTGATTGTTTGTAAATAATTACTGGACTTTGCAGATGCTACTTTAATTAAAGTTGTATTGTCTTCGCAGAATTCATTATTAATTCGTTATTGTTAACGCGATATTAATTAGTTAGTTTTTGTTTTACTTGACGACGTTTTAATGTTTAGTAAATCTTAACTCAATTTACTTATATACATAAAATATAAGTTTCCATTTAGAAAATACTCAATAATTAATTGACAATCATAGTGCGACAATTTCTATTAATACATATATAAATACATTAATGTTGAACACTCTTAAATGTAGGCGTTAATATACAATTTTATATTCTAATAATATGTTTTTTAGCTTAGGATGAAAAAACTACTGAATTAGAAAATCTAAAAGTATATAATTGCTGTTCACAAAAATAAAACCGTCATAAAAAATTGTAAATGCTGTCGAAATAAGAAAACTTTTATTAATTACTTTTTATTTAACATGCGTTGAAAATAACAGGAAAACACTAATTGACATGTTGTACAATAATGATTTATCATTCTGTTTTGCGAAATAAAAATTTAATAACAATAAGAATATACTTTAAAATCGGATAAAAGTAAACGGAATATAAAAACACGTTTTAAATCGTTTAAAAGATACATCGTTAAAAATGGAACAGCGTGTACACGAAAAAAACCTCTGTATATTTATATAAGAATTTTTATTTATTTTTAGACAAAGTGCATAAAGTATTTTACATGTAAATATTGGTTATAGTGTGAACATTGCAACAAGTGGTTAACAACAATATAAACACTCTACTTAAAAACTATTTTGATTTGACTTAAGTGGATTGATTGATTTTATTTAGCTATAAATAAATTAATATTATAGTAAATAATGTTTAACTGTTCTTTTTATTAAATAACTATTATTTTAACAATAGTTAAACTGTATTTTTAGGTAATATGCATAATTGATAATATTCATTACTCTGACAGTGTGAATTATCGGTATATTATTATATTTAATTTATGCAATTAATTAAATTATAATATCCGTAAAATGTTATTACAGCTATTTGATGTAGAATATATAGAATTTCGTGTGTATATAATGTACTTAAAATAAACATAGTGGTGTGTGGACAATGATTATGATAATTGATTAAACAATAAACAATGTTTTCATCATTTAAATTGAGTTCATTGCGGATACGCAAGAATAGCGAAGGTGCTGATGGAAAAAGTTCTTCAAGAACACCGCTTGGGACACCCCTATTGAAAAGACGAAACAGACGTATGTTTTTATTATTAAATTCTTGTTATTAATATTGACTAAGACTTCCATCTTGAAACAGGATATTTGTTCCTCCCCCACCCCGATTTAAAAGTGGTTCACTAATCAATATATTGTTAGTTATAAATGTAAACTTTTATCTATTGTATTACACTTTAATTGAATATTAACACGAAGAAATTAAAATAACTATTGTTAATAAGTTTTCCATTCAATAAAAATGTCATATTCTGACGATGATATTATACTAATGTATTTATTATAGAATTCTAACCCCAAGTTTCACGAACATTTTGCAGATATCTAATAGATATCTAATAGAATAGACATAGGTGGGCACAGTTAATCGAAAAGTTAACTTCGTTAATCGTTAATCCGTTAATAAAAAAGTTAACTTCGTTAACCGTTAAAGCGTTAAAATTCCGAAAAAGTAACGAAAGTTACAGTTAACCGAAAATTCGAAAATTTAACGAAAGTTAAAGTTAATCGTTAAAAATTTAACCATCCAAAATGTTTGAAAACCTTTTTCGACATCTTTCTTATGTATTTTTCATATCAAACAACCATTGTAACGGACTAAGTTAACGGAAGTTGAATTTAACGGAAGTTAACAAAAGCGTTAATATTTTTTTGAGTTAACTTAAAAGTTAATCCGTTAACCATTTTGTTAACATCGTTAATTAACGATTAATGGATTAACGAGTTAATGCCCACCTATGAGAATAGATACTATATTCATTCTTGAATATAGCAACTGCTTTCTTACGGAGATATTGTACACTGTCAGTAAAGGGCTCTGAGTGGTGAAATTAAAAGTTTAATATCAAATATTCTTATTACTTAAAACCGAGATTTAGATACCTATATTGTCACGTCTCGGCTGTATTCGAGACCGAGACGTGGACGTGAACGAGAAAAGTCTTATCTCAGCGTGAAGCCTTTATTATGTCCAATAACGATAGGTACAATAATATAACAAGCAAGTGGCGCACCGAAGGGTCGGTAGAGTCCCCCCCTTGAATTGTCCAATATGCATTGTTTATTTTAACAATTGTGATATATAAAAAATACAAATGACATAAACACACACAAATAATTACCCCCCCCCCCCGAATTTTATTTTGGATGTGTCACTGATATGTATATTTATAAAAATAACATATGTATGTCTTACTTCACCTTTTACTAAAATAATAATAATCATTTTTAGGGTTCCATAGGAAACTAGGAACCCTTATAGTTTCTCAATGTCCGTCCGTCCGTCTTCAAAAATTTTGAGATAATAAGATGAAATTTGGTATACGGTCGTAGATTAATGACCCAAAAACAGAAATGATAAGATTTTTGTAAAAAAAAAATTTTTAGGTCCTCTTTCCATAAAATGAAAAGTGTTTTAAAAAAAAAATTTCACCTACCCCATTGAGTGGGGTGCCATTAGGAAGGTCTCCAAAGTCGTTAAAAAAACGTCCCCTCCTCTATTTTCTAAACTATCGATTCAAAAAATCTGAAAAAAATTCAGAATGTAGCTTTTAATTAGTACTTTCACTGAAAATTATAACGAACATTGTCAAAAATATTTTGTACCCCCCTATCATAGATTGAAAAGTGAAGTCACATTTTTTTCATTTACTCCATTGAGTGGGGTGTCATTTGATAGGTCTCTTAAAATGCAATAATAAAAGTCAAATGACTTTTTGATTTTAACCTTTCGGTCACGAAAATTTTGAAAAAACTATTTTTTTATAAATCGTAGTGAGAATGACTACGGAACCCTATCATGTGCGTGCCCAACAAGCACTTGCCCGTTTTTTATTTATTTATCCTACTTAAAAATATATAATTATGTAAATTTTATTTAATCAAAAACATTTAATATTTTTTGTTAATCAATGAGAGCAATCGAAAACTATCCTTAGTATTTAATTAAAATCCCAAGTTATGAGAACAGACATTAATACAGCTTCCTATTTGCATCCAATTCACATGGTTTTTGCGATTTGATTAATACATTAGAGAAAATTAAACACACACTGTTGGTGATGAAGGAGATCAACCCCCCCCCCATGAGCCCAATTTTTTTACTTTCGACCATATAAAAGATGATTTAATACTGTTATATCCCCCCCCATGAGATTGAAACAGGAGATGGTACGTTAAAAAATACGAATGAACGACTAAAAAAAAGGTCTTCAAAATTGGCTATGACTAAAAAAAATGTAAAAAAATACATAGTATAAAACAAAGTACTTCACCGCGTCTGTCTGTCTGTGCACAATTTTATCAGTAACTACTGAATGGATTTAATTACGGTTTTCACTAATGGATAGAGTTTTTCACGAGGAAGGTGTAGGTTTATAATTTGTGGATATTTTAAAATTGAAAAAAAAATCGTCGAGGAGGTCTCTTCGCGTACGCTGCATAAATAGTTAGAGATTAATGTAAATAATGGTTAATATGTTTATTACAGATTTAATTTATATCCCCAGGTAAAACTGGGTCTAATGCGTTAGTATGTATATGTATAATATAATATGACACGTACATAAAATTTTATATTTGAATTATGGCGAACAATTTAAAAATGACTGCACCCCTGTATCGTCTACCGCACATTGAATTATTAATACTGCCCACTTTTTAATTTTGCAAGTGTTTATAATGGTAATATTGTATATTTGTGTGTTGTGCGTTACAAAAAGAAATGGCGATATAATATATCTTTCAACAACTTCAGTAATTGGCAACAAATATAATTAAATGAGCTACATTTTTAAAACTGAATATTCAGATTTATTTATTTGCGAAAAATTTACGATACTATTCCATGTTTTTTGTGTAATTACTTAAATATAATGTATTTGTAGTACAATGTATCACGACAAAATGTTTATGAGTTTCTTAAAATAATTAATGTCTAATTTAATATTTTTGAAAACCACTTTTTGTTTAACTTAATATATGTTCAAATTATGTAAATTGTTTCTTAGATAATAATAATCAATAATGCAAGAACCATATAAATAATTTAACTTTTCTTGAACTTTCAAAGTATACTAAAAAATTCTAAGAACCGGGATTTAAACAGAAACCTAGAGGTGAACTATAAATCTTGAACAATGTGTTCTGACTTTTTTCATTTCCCTTTGTTGTCTCTACTGCAAAAATATGAATCATAAAGAGGATTCATTGTAATGAGAAATAAATGCGTACATCGCACTTAAAATAATTTAAATCTTTTTTCTGTTTTACATTAAAATCTCAAACATTATAATAATACTAAGGAAAAAGTAAAAAAAGTTCTTTAAGTATGGTGAAAATGAATGAAAAAAAACAAAACATTTAATAATTAAAATATCTACTTTTTACTGTTTTTGTGTGCATATTGAACTTTTATTTTTATTCATATTCCACAAATTTTTTTTTTAGACTTTTGTTATCATTCTTTTTCACAATTGCAGAACATTGAATATTGCCTCTGTTTTTCAGAAAATAATTTGAACCCTTTATTATTTATATGATTGTATGTTGTTTATAATGCCGTGTATAGTCCAAAGAGACAAAAATTGCTGTTTTTCGGACAAAGTGATTTTAAAACACCGTGTTTCTATTTTGTCTTTTTGGTATAAACACAACATAAAACATATAATAATTTTGTAACAACACTTATGAATCTCATTAATATATTAGATTAAATATAATATTATCTAGTTACAGAAATTAAAATAATATTAAGAAAAGTATGTATAAATAAACATTTAATATTGTGGTCACATAAGTAAACACCAAACCACGGCCACGTGCTTGAGATAATCTATACAAACCAGACCTCATTCAACCAAATGGCTCTCTATAACTGATAGACTTAAGGCTGAATGCACACTATACTTGTTTCGAATCAAATCCGAACAAGATATGATGATTATATTGTAATTTTTTTGTTTTGATACTGATTTATCCAGATTTTTCAAAACTTTAGAAACTTTTATAATCGAGCAAATCGAAAATATTATCGAATTTTACAAAAACGATTTTGATAAAAACAGATTATTAATGACAGAGACACGTTCCTTGATTTGATGACAAGAAGTAATAAAAAAATTGAAAAGTTTAAGGATATCGTGATTTTTTTATACGTGATAACGAGGGGTGGTGCATCGTCTTGCATGATTTAATAGGTCTTGCATCATTGTTGAATAAAAAATTATCTTCGTTCAACAATGATGCAAAACCGATTAAATCATGTGGCTTTGATCCACATTTATTCAGAATTAGTTGACATTTTAGACATGGAACAACTAATGGACGAATTCATCGTTAAAAATAATAAGCGTACGACTGTTCTCGCCTTATCGCAGAATAATGTTGAAAACAATATTTTCTTATAATATTAAAATATAATCTTAATCCAACTATAGGTACTATTGTTTCTCATTAAAACAATACTGTCAGACGTAAACAACTTTATTTTGAAATAATATTTTCTTTTGCTTTAAGATTTTTTTTTATGCGTGTATGAATATGCTAATACAAATACATTTTTTATCTTGTTTGTCTGGTGAGCATGAGGCCTTAATGTCTCAGTCTACGGCACGTTATTTCGGGACGCGCGATCGCTTGTTTTGCCGGAAACTCAACCGTAATTAGAACCAACAGTCGTTTCCAGCTTTCAGCCTACCTGTCTATCTATAGATCAAAATACGCATTTCAAATATTAAAAATAAAACGCTGTTTTTCTTTCTCACTTAAGTACTTAATACGATCAAGACGCTGCAGGACAAATTTTATAAAGTTAGACTTATCTTTGATGTATGTAACTTTTAATACTAGAGTTTTAGTTCTTTGAAGAAAACTATAAGTGCTAAATACTGTTGATTCATCTTAAAATCACATTAGATATATTTAAGAAATTAAAATGTTAAAATATGTAGTGATTTATCGTAAAACTATTTACATATCTGTGTACTTTTAACTATATACTTATATATTTATGTAGGTAATACATTAGTTTCTTTATTGCAGTTACCATATTAAATTAAAATAATCGTTATTATTAATAAAAAATATCATAATTTTTTAAAACAACTAAAAATGGTGCATGCATAAATGCTCTATAAGTTTTCATTTTAGATCATAATAAAAATAAAATCATGTTAAATATTTGTTACATTTAGGTATACCGTTTATTAAATTCTGTTTTGTAAAATATATATCATGCACACTATGTGCCAAAATGTAGTAAATTCCAGTCTCAAATAAAAATTTCATACGTGAAATCCGGAGAAATTACATTATTAAAACGGTGCAAGCTTACATATTGTATATTACTATATTTTCTACAAATACAGGAAAGCAAGGCTATATCTTGGAATGAAAATTCGTCCCTAAATCATGTCCATATTACGTTGAGTAAAACACAACATGATAAATTTCCCTAAGCTATATGAATATGTTTCCGACCCCGCATATACATGTCTTATAGAAGATTTATATCTCGTAAGAATAAATAAACGATCGAAATTAAATATTTATAAACATACGACCTTCTCAGATTAACCATTACATATATTCTGCTAATTTTAAAATCAGAAATTGAATAAATATTTTGACTTTTACTTTTTCGAACAATATGAACATAAAATGTTCATTAATATGAACTTTTAGCAAGATAAAATACATCATATTATCAAAAATATTAAGTTATTTAAGTACCTAAGTACACAGAAAAAAACTCGATCTTATTGAAAATTTGAGATGAAAAAATGCTTAATTTTATCTTGTTAATATAAAAATATTTCCTCAATATAATAATAAAAAAAATTATTGAGAATATTTTATTTAAAAATATATCTTCATGTTAATCTAAAAAACTTTTCAATTGTCAAAATAATAAATTATTTTTTTACACCAACTAACGAAACTCTCAAATAGATTAAACATAATGGTTGTATTATTAAATATTTATCAGTGTGAATATTTTTTACACCACCCAACTAGTGAAAGTGCAATTTTCATTATGATAAATTTAATTTATTTATTATTTTGTATTTAAAATATATTTTTCAATACGAAACAAAATTTTCATCGTGATAATAACATTATAATATAATAATAAACATTTACCAATAAACTAAACGTGTATATTTCCATATTGGTACAAAATTATCATATTAACAAACAACCTCTATAGGAACAAAATCGATCACGGATTTTTTATATTGATCACATTTTTTAACACATAGACAAATTATTTTTTCTGTGTATAATGTATATACATAATGCCTTTTTTGCTCACTACATGCAGTACCATTCATTCACCCGAAAAATTAGCAGAATATATAAATTATTTAATTCATTTATCAATCAATTATACAGTTCTTTGTTCACAGTCGTCAAAATTCTGCTTTTATCTTTATAATTGCTCCATTGAATTCATACAAAATATTAAAAAAACCTTATGTTAATATTCATATAATTGAGTTTTTAATATTTCATATATTTTTAGAAATCTTTTATTTAATTTTCTTTCCTTATAAATGATTCAATTGAAGATAAATTGAATAAATGAAAGCCTGTTAAAGAGTTGAATACACAATTTTTCTTTTGAATACATGACATAAGGTTCTCAATGGGGTTAGGATTTTTTTCATGATCGCAATTACATTCTCCAACTTAAAAATTAATTTATTCACATAAAGAAATAGTATAACACATTCTTGTGTGTAATTTCAAATACCCACGTTTTTCATATTATTCCAAGAATTATATTAAAGTCGAAATCAAATATTCGTTTTATATACCGGGTGTACCAGATAACTTTTCCAGCATCCAGGGATCTCAGTATCTATTAGAGATACAGGTTTGGTTAAATGAGATTAATTATTTGTAAGAAAGGGGTGAGTATTACTGCACAAAAAAATATTAATAATTTTATTATAAGTGATTTAGGCGGTTTACCCAAAAAACTGAAAATTCGAAATTTCTTTAAATGGCTATAACTTTTTTATCAAACTAGATAGGTACTTTTGTAGAAGTTTTCTCAAAGCACTTTTTTGTGTAGAATCGATTGGTGTATTTAGATTTTTTATATCACTTTTAGTTTCCGAGTTATGAGCCCTAACTTTAGTTTTTCTTATGGGCCGCTAAGTTGGCTATGGCATATTTGAACGTGTTTTTTTACTCTACTTTACAACGATATGTCACTTGCCATACTTATTTTCGAAAATGCCAGTGATATTTATTAAGTATTTTATTACAAACATTTAAGTGAGCCATGAAAAACAAAAATTGTAAACAAAAATCACAATAACAACAATCAAAATAACAAAGGACTATATAAAAACAATTAACTATTTAAAAAAATACATTATAATTTTTTTTTTCGAAAATAAGTATGGCAAGTGACATATCGTTGTAAAGTAGAGTAAAAAACACGTTCAAATATGTCATAGCCAACTTAGCGGCCCATAAGAAAAACTAAAGTTAGGGCTCATAACTCGGAAACTAAAAGTGATATAAAAAATCTAAATACACCAATCGATTCTACACAAAAAAGTGCTTTGAGAAAACTTTTATAAAAAATACCTATCTAGTTTGTCAAAACAGTTATAACCATTTAAAGAAATTCCGAATTTTCAGTTTTTTGGGTATACCGCCTAAATCACATAGAATTATTAATATTTTTTTGTGTAGTAATACTCACCCCTTTCTTACAAATAATTTATCTCATTTAACCAAACCTGTATCTCTAATAGATACTGAGATCCCCATGCTGGAAAAGTTATCTGGGACACCCGGTATGTAATAATGTGTATAGTTTCAAGAACTGTAGGTATATAATATTCCCTTACATTAAATATTAAGTAAGTCAAATGCCTTAGATTTTAATTTTGTAATGTACATATGTAAATTTACATAATGAGCATAATATGTCATTTACATACCTACATATAGAAATGTTCACTTCTAGGCATATATGCGAGTGTTTTAGTATATATTATATATACATACATACATATCACAGCTGTAGATCTTATTCAGTATACATATGTACATATTATACATCCTTTGTAAGATAAATATTTTGATTCCTTTATATTGTCAGATATATGCAGTATTCGCGTGTATGACAATCGTTGATAATAATTAATTTTCACATTGTTATTCAAACTAAACTGAAGACAAAGTTTATTGAAATAGCGCCCTATATTGTTCGTATAATATATATGTATTATGTTCATATCTGTAGTATTTACAGAATTAGGTTAGGCTGAAGAAAAGATCGTTTTAATAGTTTGATTTATTTTTTCCATCTTACACAATTATTTTCTATCATCAATCTATTTTTATCAAGTAATAAAAATTACCATCGTTCTGTTTACTCAAAAAGATGAGAGTGAAAACACAATGTTAAATTATTTACTTTAAATATATGTAGATATTCAAAGATAATTAATGAAAATGATAAAGTTAATTAATTATACTAAGCAAATATGTTAATTTTCAGATAATTGATTATACGCCTTCATAATTGTTTATGAATGTAAACAAAGTCAATGTAATTAATTATGTGACAGTTGGTTAGATTGCCAAAGAAGATAATTTTGTTACAGTTATTTTTAAATTATTTATTGATTGAAAAGATTTTTGCAATTTTATTTCTCAACCGATCTAGGGTCTAAATGAATACCTATACGAAATCATCAGTTTTATACATTCAAACTTTTTATTTATTTAAACATATACAGTAGAAATTGGTTATAACGACATTAGTTAATACGACGTATCGGTTTTAACGACTCAAAATAAAAGTCCAACTGAATCCCATATAATTGCATTTTTACCGGTTATTACGACTATCCGCTTTTTACGACCAATATGACCGGCCCTTCGATGTCGTTATAACAGGTTTCTACTGTACATTTTATTTGAATTGTAATTTACAAACATCAGCGAATCATGCATTGTTTGAATTCTCTATTCGTTAAAATTTTTAACCTTTTTTGTGTTATATATTTCTCGTTAAAATTTCTACATTCGATTTTAAATCATTTAATACTTTTTTCATGATTCTAATTTCAAACGTTGATTTGACCACACTGTTTTCTATTTTAAGCTTATCAAAAATTTAAACTTATTTTATAATTTGATCTTGTGTGACGATACGTTAGACGAAATTATTACATTATTATTTATTTAAGATTTTGGGTTTCTGTGGTGATATTCATATAAATCTTGGCTTCTGGATATAAGCGACGTCAGTTTCATCGCACATTGCAGTGGACATTTTCAGGGCTCTATTGAAAATTAATAGAGCCCTTAAGATGTTTAGCTCAATGTGTAATGGAACGTTGGCCGATAGAACGACCAATTTTTAAATCGAAGCAAAATTTTTGTAACTATAAATTTGTTTTTAATATTATACATACATATGTTGACTCCTTTGCAAATATTGAATCAAATTAATAGTCGAGTCAATGAAGCTTGAAAATGGCCAAAACTTCGGAACCCTCAAAAACAGCACCGATTTTGATCGAATTTTTTTTTAAATGTTCGTTATACCATACTATTTGAAATCAGAAACATTCCAGTCGTCGGATTTAACCCCTCCCCTCCTAATTTCGAAAATTTGTATAATTTACTGATTTCATATATTAAGTCCAATTTTCGACGAATTTTTTTTACTTGTAGGGATTTTGAGGGTCGCTTAATAAGAATACGTTGTCAAAATACGGATTTTCCGGGAATTTTCCCGAAATTTTCCAAAAGTTTTTTTTTATTTTTGTATAAATTTATTTACAGTTTTTAATATCACAAATGCACTTTTTCTAGAAGAACACAATACAGAAACCAAAGTATCCCGACTGTATAAGCACTTTTCTTAACGAAACTTTGCTACGTAAAGGTAATTTTAATTAACGAATATTTATGTTTGTCGCAGGTGGGTCTGAGAGCACGACGGGGTGTCCGAGTGTGGCGGCGTTGCGGCCGGGATCGGTGGCTCACGGGAGCGATCTTCTAGCACCCGGGGACCAGGTGCTCTCTGTAAACGGACTTACCACACAGAGGCTCAGGCCCGATGAGACTACAACTATACTAGACAGTGTGCAGGAGCAGGCAGTACTGGATGTAGCATACACATTGCCTGATTATGGTAAGTGGTTGTTGATATTAAAATTCTTGTATATTGAATCATGTTTTTCGTCTAGCCAGAAAAGTATTTAGTATTTTTATATTATAATGTTGCAGATGGCGTCTTTTCGAAGCTTAGTTCAATATTATTTTTTTGATTATTTGATACCTATATTCTATATAAAATAATATAACATAATATATATGATATAATTCATACCTACTCTACTTATTCTTACATAAGTTTCTGGTCAATTATACAGTGAAACTTGATTAAGTGGGACTTAGTTAAGTGGGAAACTACTATAACTAGAATTCATACTGTAGTTCCGTCACTTCGACACCAAAATACCTCTATTAGTGAGACTTGTAAAACTTATCTAACTGGAATTTAATTAATTGATTTTATCCATAACTACCTTTCTTATTGGAACAGCTAAAATTGATTACCTCTATAACTGAGACCCGAGACAAAATTGAAAAAATATGTAGAAAAAAAATCTCTATATTGATTGTGAGATTAGTTCTGTTTTAACTTCTATTAGTCGGACCCTCTGTAAATGAGACAATCACATGGATGATCTGGGAAACTGGGTAAATGGGACACCTATTTAAGTGGTATAAAAAAACCGATCCTTGAGATTCCAGTTATCCTGGTTTTACTGTATAAGAGTATTTCATATTATTAAATATAAGTTTAACTGATATTTCTTCGCACATATTTTTTTTAATAAATGGACAAAATTACTTATATATTTTAAAAATAGTTATTTTTATTAATTATAATTCTAATGAAATTATAAATAATTATCATATAATATATATATTCTATTCTAGAATTTCACTGATATATACATGGATAATTAATGGATATACCTACCTATGTATAATATTATTATTTGAATTCTGATAAAATCAAAATACATACCTACAGATAATATTCACATTCTTGTAGTTCATATATTCGTATTTATAACATAACATAATTCATACGTACTCCACTTATTCTTACATTAGTTTCCAGTCAATTCATAGTACGTTTCATCGAACTCTGTATCTTTCTAAATATATGTACTTAATTGTTGAACTATAATTCAAAAAAATGCATGAATAGTAATAAAATACATACTGTTTAAAAAAAAAATTTCAAATAAATATTTCTCTATTTTTTTAATAAATGATATATCAGTAAAATATCAATACTGTTTAATAATAATGTTTTTATTATTAATTTGACATTTCATTAATATCATATCCAACTGTCCAAAGGGATGCAACAAAATTATAAACTAGAAAAATTCTAATTGAATGCATTAAATTTAGATAATCCTACAAATAAAAATCATAAAAGCGTTTAGAGATCCCCAATTTTTTTTATCTGGAATGGATGTGACGTCACGTAAGAAATATTAAGAACTACTGTATTACGAAATATGTGTCGATATTGAAAAAGGAATTGGATATGATGCCCAAAGGATTATAATTAAGAAAATTAGTTCTATGAAGCGAAGCTTTTTCAGTTTGTTATTATTAGTTTGGTGTCGATATATATACTAAAAAAGTTTCAATAAGTAGTACTTACATTCGATATTATGACATTTATACTTTCTATATCTATATAGGATGCTATTTCCTCATAAGAGCTATACAGGATATCCAGTTTAATATTATTAAATGAGAAAAGATTCACCTTTGAGTTGTTTAAAGCAAAATGAATTAGTAAATAGCCCGTTTTTAAATCATCATTATTTTAATTATTACGTTATCACAGTTAGTTATGATGAATTGTACAGATTATGAAATAGAAAATTATATTTAATGAATTGCCCATTTACAAATCTAGATTAATAATATAGTAAAACTACAAACAATTTCACTTTAATTTTATTTGGTCTGGAATAAATTTTTAACAATGGTTTTACTGTATTTTAAATATAGTTTCTATTTTTTAATTTCTGTCATTTCCGGTTTGACCGGAAATAATTTCGGCTTTTGTTTTTAATAATATTTCCAATCACTTCTGCTAATATAAATTAATCTTAGTTTTCATGACAATTATTGCTATTTTATATTCTTTTAAAAGTAAAAATATAAAAATAGTGTTCCATTTGAAAAACTAAAGTTAACGTTATTTCCGGTCGAACCGTAAATAAAAGATATGTTTAAAATATAGTCGGAGAAAAACAGTAAACCTTCTCTAATTAAATCAGCCTTCTATCAATCTTTACCACGTTAATCTGAGCACCCTGTATATTTATGCAAGTACTAAATCACATTTACTGTCATTTGTAACACAATTATTTATATTTACATATTTGTTAATTAAAACAGGCGTGTCGGCAGCGGCGAGCGGTACAACATGCGTGGCGACACGAGTAGCAAGCGTTGCGCTGGAACGTGGACCGGATGGTTCCCTCGGGATCACGTTACGTGGAGGTGCACGTTCAGATGTCCCGCAATTATCCCGTCCCTTGGTTATTACCCACGTCCGACAAGACGGACCAGCGCATAGGTGAGGTTTTATTTAAATAGTCCACTTGGTTTTAAGTTATCTCTTAATTAGTTTACGTTGTGGTCCTTGGTGATTTGTTTTTATTAACAGAATTTAGTGTGAATATTGTTGCAGGTGATAAGTTATCTGGTTGGAATGGTTTACAATTATACCGGGTGGACCATTTTAACCTTTAATGGAGAATAACTCGACCGGTAAGTGAAATAATAAAAAAAGTTTTCAGATAAAATTTGTACGGTTTGGAGGGGGACATAGATGTACTTGGATGAAATTTTTTTAGGTGGTGTTTTCAAGGTGGTATGAAGGTCAACATCATTTTTTTAAATAGGAACCTATAGTTTTTATCAAGTAATTTTATTTAACGTGAAAAGACACGAATCTTTCATTGAAAACTTTTTTTTAACAACTTAACCTTTCCAAGATATCTAACAAAATAATTCGAGATTTTGAACATTCAATATTTTTTTACTCAGAAACCATCAGGTTTAGAGAAAAAGCATAAAATACAAAAAATGTTTATTTTGGTCTAATAAAACTTGAAGAATTATTTTTAAAATTTTAAAACTTATTCTAAAAAAATTTTAACATTGTTTTTTTTTTATATTTAAATAAACATTTTTTGTTTCTTGTACTTTTTCTCTAAAATTTATGGTTTCTGAGTAAAAAAATATTGAAAGTTCTAAATCTCGAATTGTTTTGTTAGATATCTTGGAAAGGTTAAGTTGTTAAAAAAAGTTTTCAATGAAATATTCGTGTCTATTCACGTTAAATAAAATTACTTGATAAAAACTATAGGTTCCTATTTAAAAAAATGATGTTGACCTTCATACCACCTTGAAAACACCACCTAAAAAAATTTCATCCAAGTACATCTATGTCCCCCTCCAAACCGTACAAATTTTATCTGAAAACTTTTTTTATTATTTCACTTACCGGTCGAGTTATTCTCCATTAAAGGTTAAAATGGTCCACCCGGTATAATGTTATTTTAAATTTTTATCAGATTTGATAAAAAAAATACCGAAATCAAAAAATCGTAATCTGTTTTTCAAAATCAATGAACATAAATCTGGACCGAATCTTTTTTAAGCAATTTATTTTTAATTGGATCAGTAAACTATTTTGATTATTTTCTATTCTTTAATTATAAAAAGTTTTATATAAATTAAATATAGAATAAAGGAATCTTCAGATAATAATTTTTTAAAGGCGAATGAACAGTATAGTAATGATTTTGATTATATTTTGTATATGGAAAATTTTCAAAAAGTTTTGTAGGTATAGTTATCAATATAATAAACCAAATAATTTTCACATTGCTGAACCTGAAGATATAAACTTCCAAGAGGTCAAAGTTGAACGTATTTTAGCAAGTCTGAATGTAAAAAAGTTTTTATTATATTAGATACACATACTTTAAAAAGTGAATTCGAAAGTTTAGTCCATTTTAAAATATTGTTTTTATTATCGATCCATTTTTTGCTCAAGTGGATGTACAATAGAATTATTTCAACCAATTTTTTTCTATGACATTCTTTGTTTGATTTAAATTGATTTTGAATAAATCAACCATTATATTTCATCACAGATGTGGTGTTATAAAAATTGGCGACCGACTAATCCGCGTAGACGGCACACCACTGAACGGACGGACGTTAAGCGAAGCTCAGACAGTTTTGGGGACCAGTGTTGGTGCTGGAGTACGCACCACACTCACCATAGAGTACGATGTCCATGTAATGGAATCGATACGTCACGCAGCTGGTCCCTTGCTTGTTGAGGTGGAGCGAAGACCTCACGAAGACTTGGGGTTGATACTTGCCGACGTAGAAGGTGTCGATGGCGTATTCGTACAGACCATTAGGTCTGCTAGTATAGCTGATAGGTAAGTTATTAACTACATATATCGGATTTTCTCAAATTCGTTATTTAAAAAATAATCCGCTGGAACGTTGAAAAAATCATACCTAATATATGTGAAGATACCATCAATATTTTTGCTATACCGAGCTATAAACTGTTAAAGATATACATATATCTATAACAGTTATCAATTCATGTCGTTTTTCTAGATGTGGTGCAATACATGTAGGAGATCAGATCTTAGCTGTCGATGATGTTTCCGTAGACGCGACAACATCCGCGGGAGAAGTATCGCGGATGTTACAATCATCTCGTGCTGATATAACCAGACTGCATGTGCTGCCAAGGCACTGCGTTAACCCAAGAGCAACGCATCTCAATTCTAGTCCAATGTGGGGACGTATGAGCCCAAATTTAAGAACTACAGGTTCGTTTATGTATTTCATATTTATTTTTCTTTTATATGTATATATTGCTATATAAATGTCAATTTTAGGCGAAGTGCTCTTCTATTATAATAAAAATATACGTGTATTGTTTTATTTCAATTGTTCCAGAATAACTGAATAAAAATAAAACAATAAAACGCAGGCCGCCAGTTTTAGTATAATATACCCTTGAATGTTTTTGTTTTCTCTAGAATTCTATTATTAATATGTTAGTTAAACTAATTTCCCATTGAGTAAATTAAAAGTAAAATAATTAATATCTATTTTTTGCAAAATATATCCTTAAAAGTCGCATTGATATTATTTTAATTGAAAAATATTTTCAGATATGGTACCTGGTAGTCCTAGCTTATCAGGATTTAGTACAATGAATTCTAGAAGATCGCGGCATCCTTTAGGTTCTCAAAGACATTTTAATAGACAATGCAATCCTTCAAGAGTTTCACCAAATATAGATCAAGGTATAATAATTTTTAATTACTGTACCTATTGTAATATAACTGACATAACAATATTCTTTAAGGATTTGGTATTTCACACTGTGGATATAACACCCAGCTTGGTGTTTGCCATTCAGAAACTCTAAACACAATATTATGTTCAGATGGAAATGGATATGGTATAACAGTTGGAACTGATACTTCTTCATCAAATGAACAGGCTTACATTGTTATAACTGATATTGAAGTTAGTTCTGTAGCAGACAGGTAAATACAGAAAGGTAGAATAGTTTGATTGCAAAAAAATTTGTCGATATTTTATTTTATTAGATCTGGATGTTTACAAGCTGGTGATCGTCTTTTATCAATAAACAGGCAACCAAACTTAACAGTTCAAGAAATTAATTCATTATTAGAACGTGGATGTAATAATTCAGCTAAATTGGAGCTACAGGTGGAATTTGATGTCGCTGATACGATTGTGCCAACAAGTGGAATATTTACTGTTAAATTGGCTCGACATTCTAGTGGCTTAGGGATTACAATTACAGGTCAGAATTTGTTTTAAACTTATAATTGGAGCTGTTTAAAAAACGAAACAATTTTCTAAATTGGCTAGATGTGTAGGTATTTTATTAGTTATGATTTTTTTAAAACAATTATTGACTTGACTAGTGCTATAGTTCTCTGAAACTATGATAGTAAATTAGCTTACTTGCTTTTCATATACCGGTGTTTAATAATACTGAATTGTATATAATATAACGAAAACATTAAAATCATTTTTAAATTTCTATAATTTATAGTTATGTCGCTATAAACATGAAAGTTTTTATCCACTGAATAAGTTTTCATAGATTGTAAAACTATATTCAAACATACTTATATAAATATATACATATATTTTTATCAATTTTCTCGATTCATTGTTTTATAGAGTAGGTTATCTTCGCTTATGTAAACTCATTTATCATTATTACATAAAACAAATTTGATTATTTTTACAGCTTCGAAAACAAATTCCGACGAACCGTTTACTATATCAGAAATTCGAAAAGGTTCTATAGCGCATAGAATAGGAAGTTTGCATATTGGAGATAGATTATTGGCAATCGATGGAAAGACTTTGAGTCGATCTTCGTTGGATTCTGCATTTGAAGCTCTTACAGAATCTGATATTGTTACATTACGGGTAGAGAAAGTTGAAGCAGAAACAAAATCGTATATCGTAGATGATGTTGTCTATACAGTCGAGTTAGTTAGGTACGGTGGACCACTAGGAATAACGATTTCAGGCAGTGAAGATTGTATGGAACCTATTGTATTATCAAAACTTGTGGAAGGTATTATATACCAAGCATTCCTATGAGTATTATTTTATAACTTCAATTTTTACTAATTTAGGTGGACTAGCAGAAAAAACTGGAGCTTTGCATGTAGGCGATCGTATTCTAGCGATTAATGGTGAAAATCTTATAAATCGACCGTTATCAGATGCAATACGATTATTGCAATGCAGTAGCGATAGAGTTCAACTTAAAATATCACGACAAGTAAAAGGTAAAATAGTTACCTAACTATAATATCTACCTATACAAAAGAATATTGAAATAAATTAAATATCATCCTTTAGAACCTCAACATTGTGAAGAACCAAGAAGTAATTATCCTAGTCCGGGTGTCCAAAGTGTTGACAGTGCTGTGGCTTCATGGAACGGTTCTACTGTTACAGATACAAAAATGGACAACAACAATTTAGGTAGGGGTGTACAAGCCTAATTAGTAATTATAGTTATTTTCATTTTTGATAAACTTAATTTAGTTGCGGAAGAAAATAATCAGCAAACAGTAGAAAAATTACCTGAAGAAAATAAGCTTTCTATGTATGAAGCAGAATCCCATAAAACAGAAAGTATTCAATATTATTCAGACACAGAAGACACGTTTTGCCCTAGTCCATTACCATTACCCAATTACAGCTATACATTGCAGAATAAACTTAACATTTCTCCAGCACGGCAAATAACTAAACCAAAGCAGCCATTGGAAGATGAAATTGAAGCTGATAGATCACAAACTGAAAGTAGCTTCGAATTGAGTTCATATGGTTTTGATAGCAGTAATTATGATATTTACCATGTCATTCTTTATAAAGATTCTGTCTATGATGATTATGGATTCAGTGTCAGCGATGGCTTGTATGAAAAAGGTGTTTACATAAATAGAATACGTAAAGGTGGTCCTGCTGATATTGTCGGTTTGTTGAAACCGTTTGATAGAATATTACAGGTGTGTAAAGTGTCTAAACAGATTTATTTTAAAGTAACATAATCTCTTTTAAATTAGGTGAATGATACCAAAACTCAAGAGTTTGATTGCTGTCTTACAGTTCCTTTGATTGCATCGGCTGGAGATAGGATAGATCTTGTTGTTGCAAGAAACCCAAATAACGATACCAAAGTAAATATATTTTTAATTAATTAATTTGTATAGGTTCGTTTTTATTAAAATTTTATTTTGAAATATACACTGAATATTTATCTTTTTGCGTTATTATTTTTAGGTAAGTAATTTGTAATAGAGAAAAAATATTTCAGAAAAGTATAATTTCGAGATGGACATGTTACTAAACAGACATATTTAATTTAGTATTTTTAATAATTAAAGTCAATATCAGATTTGTGATTAAATAAAAATTATAAGTGATCATTTTAGGCGTTAATTAACTAAAAAAAAGATATAATAAAACAACATAATATTTTTGATTGTCTTAGGCGATGACAAAAAATCTGTTTCTGGGAAACGAGCCGCTTATGCCCGCGCTTGTCATCTCTTCAAATTTGCCGCCCAGAGAAAGTGCCTTTTTCGTTCTTACGTAAATACATCTCTGTAGGCCAGTACCGTTTTAAAATATTTTTTGCGTTAGGTTTTGTCATTTTTTATGCAAAATAATAATAATCAATATTTAAAAAAAAATTGAAGAGAAAGAATCTATTGCCTTGAAAGTATAAAAATTTGATTCAAAATACACACATAAAAAACTTTAAATAAATTGGCATACTTACCATATAATAACAAATAAAAAAATTGTCGTTATTTTTACAATCACAAACTTGATCAAATTACAGTGAAATTTTGTTATAACGGTCTCAAGCGGATTGGATAAATATTTTTCTAAAAATATCTTTAAATGTACAGTTATAATTTTATTATAATGTAAAACATTTTACTTTTTGTTTTCGACACATTTTCGTAAAATCGCCATTTTTTCCGATAAGTCAATGCCTTCCGTTTATAAGCAGATACCATTTTTATGAAAAGTAAGAATCATTCGTTACTGTATCCCGTATCCGTCGATATTTCATTACTTCGCTGGGGGGAAGGAATTCATCGGCATCGGTATAACTTAAACAGAATTTAGACAAAATATGTAAGTGTTTACTTGTATACAAAGCCGCGTATCAATGGAATACCTGCTTTTGAACAGATAAGACAGTATAGAATGGTCAACATGTTCACACTTTTCGAAGTTGATTTAAAGAATTTTGACAAAATGTTTTCGTTGTTAACACAAAAAATGATAAACTTTTGCGCGTTATAAATTAACTAGATCTGTGAGCGTTAAAAACGGGAATCTTTGTATTCATTTACTTAAGGGGTTAGGTGTAATCAGAATTTTCAAGAAATCGATTTTCTTTTTTTTGCATTTTTGGAAGCTGCTACAACGGCAGAAGAATTATTATATGGCCCATTGATAGATGACTCGATGTAAATAATTAAATAATACGTATTACTTTACGTAAATTGAGTGTAAAACTTTAAATGCGTTTTTCTCAAAACTATGTTTTTTTAACTGGTGACCACTGTAGCTCGAAAATCGCTCGGTAGATTTTAATGAAATTTATACAGCTTTTTGAAAACATGAAAAACTAGTGCCTGATCGAAGGATTTTTGTTTTGTTTTTAATTTCGATTTGTTATAAAAAATTAACTGTTGGTTTTTTTCCCGAAAATCTGGAAAAAAATTTCCTGAGGCTGCCATTTTGTTAATTTAATTTCGATCAGTCACTAGATTATCTATTAATAAAACTATTTTTTTGTGTCCGATTGAATTTAAATGAATCTCCAAAGATAAGTGATGGTCACCGCAAGGAGCTTCGGTTGGAACTGGATCAACACAAACAGCCATTACTTTTAAAATTATTATTTTTTTTTTCTAAAATTTCTGTCAAGTCAAGTCGAAACCTTATTTAATGATGCTATATTTTTACTTTTATAAAATAAAATAATTTACTGGCAAAAAAAATTATTTAAAATTGTCATTTTTTCATGTCTCTGACTACACTTAACCCCTTAAGTGTCGGGGTCATGGCAAAAACGCATAATACACGGAATCGCGCTACAAACGGTAACATTATGCTAAAGTTTCACTGTATTATTAGGTATCTAAAAAAATTGTTATAAATTGATATTTATATATATTTTATTATTTTCGGTACTTAGTAGAATTTCAAAATTTTAGCCCATTAAACCCCAAGATATTATAATTATTAATTATTATTGTTCAACTACACGGAAACCGGATATGTTCGTAAATAAATAATGTAACTGCGAAACAAGATCGATACTAAGAATTAATTTAAAAAATACTAGTGACACAGTATCAACTTTTTGCAAATATTAACGTAGAACTAACTATGCACATTGTCATTTTTTATGCTACTGTATTTAAGGTTTAAGGCAGTAGTTCCCAAAATGTGCGCCAGGTGCCTTCGGGAGTCTTTATAAGGACGCCGCCTTATTAGTTTAATGTTAATGAAATGTAAATAATAAATACATGAATTTGTTAAATAAAGTTGACTTGCTCATTATGTCCATTACAATTATCTTTTTAGTGTTAAATCAATTTTATTTATTTTTATCTCTCACATATAATTAGTCATGTTTTGACATAGAGAAAGGCGCCATGGATAAACCTTATTCAAAAAGTGCACTGTTGGCCGAAAAAGTTTGGGAACCACTGGGTTAAGGGATGAAGAATTAAAATTTATTTTATTTTATTTATATTATATATATAAGCTATCTGTTGATGTTTTATTTATTATTCTACGATTATTAGTTATGGAGATGTAAGCTTTTCATTGTATGTACGTCCTTCCGAGTTACTGAGTGTCAGAAAAGACGTAATTTTACGTCAAAATTATTTTGTTTATTTTATATGTTTATGCCGATAAAATCGGGGATTTATAGAATTATAAGTGGTTATATAAGTTTGTTAACTTAAGTACCTATGATGGATACTTTGTGTTAATTTATTTAGTTTTTAAAACAATTTTTACTGTTAATTTATTATCCCTTAATTAGACATTAAATAAAAATATTTTTAGGATATGCAAGTACTATCCTGGATTACAGAAGAGCAAGAAATGTTTAATATGTGTGCAGGTTACAACATGAGGGGTAGTCAAAGTACTATTACAAAAACCCTATGAAGATAATTATCAAATATGAAATAAAAGTCATAAATTTTATTTTTTGGATAATAAAAATTAAATAATATGTTTGTTCTTTGATAAGAAATAGTTGTATGTTTTTGTTACAGTGTACATATTTTATGCAAGATATTTTATAGCACTATTGTTTTTTTTGTACTTAAAATAGAAAAATATTCAGTATTGTTTCGATAAAAAATTAATTGAATATGGCTTAATTAATGGTTGGTCATACATTATGAATCATAGTTAGACATTATTGTATTTTTGTATTACCTATGATATTTTCCATTAGTTTTTTAAATATAGGTATTTTAGCAGATATTTGAATATTATGATATATTAGTCTGATTTTTTAATTTAAATGATCACGGAACATAAAAAAAAGATGACGACAATTAATCAAATAAAATTTATGTGATGTTATTTAGCATTGTATAGATATAGCATTTATGTCACCGACAGGAAGTTAGCGCGGACTAATGGAAATCATAATTTTTTATAGATCAAAAGATTGCTTTTTAAATGTTATTTATATTTCTGAAATTTCTCCAACTTTAATAAAGTATAAAAAAATATTATCAATTTTTCCTGAAACATATTTTACCTATATAACGAAAGAATGTATTTTTTTAGTTTTTCTTTGCAATTGTTGAGAGGGAAATAAATTTAATTTTTTTGATAAAATGATTTAGAGAGCATTTTTTAAGTTATAAATAAATAGTCTTTTACCAATAGTCCGTTCTGATTTGTTGACGATACTTGTTTCTTATAGATTAATAATTGGTATATTTCATCATTACATGTCAGTAGGTATATGTATATTTTTTTGATAATCAGTTGATGACAACTTATGTGTATGTATAGCATCAATAGGCTATTTGACTAATTTTAGAAAATATTTTTAAATTATTCTTTATTACATAATAAGCACACTACATTGATATTTCGGGGAGATCTACTGTATTATCAATAAAAATCAATGTTAAAGTTTAAATTTTCAAAACTGCGTCAGAAACGCTGTTTCTATCATGGCGCTGGTCATATGGTGCGTGTGACGTCACACGCACGTAAATAAGTCATTGCCTTAATAAAACAGTGCATCTGAAGTGAATTTCATCTTCAAATTTAGTGGATATAATGGTGTATAAATGGTGTGTAGTGCCACAATGTATAAATACGTCTATAAAAAGTCCACACAAACTGTTTGTTTCTGTTCCAAAGAATCCCAAAAGACGAAAAATGTGGTTACAATAATTGAAAAGATCCAACGAGTATTTTATTGAATACAAATGTTTTTATGTGTGAATATCACTTTGATATAAGTAATATTTAACTAGATAGTAGCTAAAAATATCGGTTCTTATAAAACGAAATAACATCTTTTCTGAATAACTATACTGCTATACACGTGATTTTTGACAATTCTGACAGCGGCCACCCGTACACTCCGTATTAACCAACATCTTTAATAGGTACCTAACCTCTTAATATGGCTTAATCTTGCAGCATATAGGATTTCAAATGTTTTATGTGGTACTTACACTGCTGTTTTCACATTTTTAAGTTCCGCAGCACAGTAATCAGCGTTATTCTTAAAAAAAAGTGCAACCATAAAAGCGTCTACCTTAGTTAGGTTGCTATAATCAGCTCGCACAAAATTTAATTCCATTTTGAAATTCGAAACGAATATTTATGCCACTAGTAATAAAATTTATCTAAAAACTGCTTCAAAAATAGCTGAAAAATCGAATATAATACTTTGATATAATACACAGAAAGCATAAAACGCGAACTCAACTTGCGTGTGACGTCACTAGAGCTGCAACCAATCACATAGCGTTCCCGTCATAGATAAAATTTCAAAAATTATTATATATTTTTTCGTGTAATTTGCAAAAAATATACATAATTTATTTTAAAATAAAGTGAAATATGTTCTTTTATGCTATTATCTGATAGGATGACCACAATTTGTAGTATATTTTCAATGTTGTCAAATAGCCTATTCGCATGGTCGGCAGAACAGATATATTTCGAGTGTCGAATAAAAAAGTTGGAAATGGGGAGGGGAAAGTTGGACAGGGTTTTTTTATTCATATATTCTGACTAAATTATTTCGAAGTACATTAATCAATTAATAAATTCTTAGAAGCACGTGGCAAAATTTAATACAATTAACTTACAAAATGTATTCGAGTTGATATTGCCATGAGAAGTTGAAATTTCTATGCAAAGTGAAATTAGAACCATGACATTTGACCACAAAATATTGAGTTTTAGATTTCGTTGAAAGTACATTTATCCTATAGAAAATGACGTGAAAAGTTTAAACTTTCAAACCGCAAGTCTGTATCTCAAAACTCAAAACGTTCTCGAGATATAGCCTCTCAAAGTTTCAGTTTTTTCAAAATGTTTGAAAAAAAATGGTCATAACTTTTGAACATGTGGTCGGAATTGATTTTTGTTAACAGATTTAAAATCAGCGTATCAAATTCTATATAATGACATTTATAATAGTTCAAAACTCGACAATTTTTTTTTTCGAAAATTCGAAAAAATTCTAAGAGGTATACCTTAAAAAAATGTCGATTTTTGACCAAATTTTTTTTGTCGAATTTTGAAGAATTCTACATGTCATCAGATAGATTTTGACACACTGATTCCAAATCCGTCAACAAAAATCAATTCCGACCACACGTTCAAAAGTTACGGTCATTTTTCTCAAAATATTTGAAAAAAATGAAACTTTGAGAGGCCATATCTCGAGAATGGTTTGAGATACAGACTTGCGGTTTGAAAATTTAAACTTTTTACGGCATTTTCTATAGATTAAACATACTTTTAACGAAATCCAAAAGTCAAAATTTTGTAGTCGAATTTCACGATTCTAATTTCAACATTCCATAGAAATAAGAATTCAAAGATAAGAAAATAAGAAGGAACATCATAACTTACTTTATAAATAATAATTTTCATTATTTTTCATGTAATTTTATTAGTTTATCAGAAATATTATTTAATAAAATTAGAATCACGTACATTGTTCATTGTCAGTACCTATTACGTATAAGAAAATCTCGTGGCTCACATAGCAGATATTTTTTATTAATATATTTTTAAAAATGCATTCAATTTTAAATTTCTTATACGTGTTATCTTATCCATATCAGAGAAAAAACTAGAGCGGTTTATTGTCTTAATATCGTTTTTGGAACATATAAATTATCATTGAATGCAATTATACAAATGGAAATTCAATTTAGCTTTTTATTCATGAAAGCTCACCCAATTATTTCGAAGTACATTAATTTATTTTTAAATAAGCCGCGTGCTTATTATTTTTAATGATAAATTCTTCAAATGCTTTTCCAATTTCTGGTGGGTAATACGACACACGCAATATATAAATACCGAAGACTAGACTTATGCCGGCTCTGTCAATTCGTCGCCTTAGGTTAGGACTATATATTTTATTTTAAAATATGAATAAAAGTCCATTAATTACGATTACTGTTATACTTTTCATTCATATACCTGTACATCAGGTCCCCAAATTCAAATTTGCATGTGACATCATGTTCATAATACCGCCAGTTAAATGTTAACATAAAATTATTTTATACCAAAATTTTGATAAAATGTAATACTCACTGCTTCTTAAAACGTGTAACAACTCAAAAAAAGTTTTTTTTTGGCTTTTATTTAAAAAAAATGTTTCTTCTCATTTTTAAGTATAACTTTGAATATTATGAAATACTGATATTTTGCTTGTTGTCTTAAAAATATTTTATAGTATAACTGGGGGAGGGGGAGGGGGCTGGATACGCGTTTCTAACATAAGTATAATCCTAAAGAGATGAATAATTTATTTTTTATCGATGGTAATATAAAAAAATATTAGATTTAAAAAATAAAATATGTTGTTTCAAGAGCATTAAAAAATTAGTAAAAAATTAATATCTAATGTTTCATTAATGTGACATTGAAAATTACTAGTCATAAAAGTTATTTATAAAATTAAGAACTAATATTAATGTATATCCAACAATATTTCTTGTCGTTCAAAGGTTGAAAATACAATGCATTTATTGCACCATTATTTTACTGTTATATTAAAAGAATGTCATCACATTTATAAGTTAAATCAACATAAACATGTAATTTTTAATAATATTTATTGTACATAAATGAGATCCTTATTTATAATTTTAATATTAAAATTTCACTTACTAATATAGTAATAAATAACAATAAAACAAATTTAATAAAAAAATATGGTTCTATATTATTTACAAAATACAAATTCACTAGTTAAATAAATAGAATAAATTCAAGACATATTTTAAAAGAAAATAATTTAACTTTCTTACACTGGATGTCTTGAATCAACCTATTTAAAAATATCATACAGTTTTAAAATATATACAATTATTATTATACAGATCATAATAAATAGAATAACCCTTTTATACTACAAATTGTAAATAAACTCTTTCTTTACAATAATTTAATTTCAAATAAATAATTAATAAAAACATTTCAAGAAATACGTACATATTCAAAAAATATAACTATCTGCAGTTTAATAATGATACCAACCAATACATTAATCATTATCAAATTAATAAAAAATACACCATTAATATTCTGTATATTGATAGGCTTTAAAAAATAACTTAAAGTAAAAATTTATTAAAGCAAATTCAGCCTATTTGAAAATACACTTGTTATGGCAATTTATGTAAAAAAAATATATTTTAATTGATTTAATCGCTTCAGTGAAATTGCTGCATAAATTTTAATATCTGAAAAAGTCACTTTAAGACTACTTTTAATATAATTTATGAACAAAATTTAATAAATAAAAAGCTGGAAATAAATCAATTTGGAAAATACTTTGCATTTTTTCTCATTGTAGGATTTAAAATATCAAAGAAGTAAAATCTATGCACACCAAATTTCTTTCTTTGGGGCTTCCTAAAAAAATATTCGAGCCGAAATTACTTTCCATATACAGAAAACACTAATTGTAAGAAAGTTAATGAAAAATTCCAATCAAGTTACTCTTGCGTAAAAGTTATCGCTTACATTTACCTGAACTATTTTTTTGCAGATAATGTAAATAAAATATCAATTAATAAACTCTTAGTTCAAACAAAAATTTATTTATTTTATTCATAAGTTATTAAAAATAAGTCTTAAAGGAATTTTTGACACAACCTGTATTATTGCATATTGTTATGCATACAATACTAATAACTAATAATAGATTATTTTATAATCATATAACATAAAAAAAATCTGAACCTGAAGCGGTTAATTAATTATTTTTCCATTTAAATAAATTCTAGTCATAAAATAACTCACTAAAAAAGCCTCATTTAAGGTTCACATAGTATAATTATATACATAATATAATTGTTTAATATTTACAAAATCAAATACTCAAGAAATAAATAAATTTGTCTAAACAAATAACAATTTATTATTACTATTCACATTATGATGTAAGTATCCGTTGTTAGCAACACCATTCGTAAAACCGTTAACTGTTGTATTATTATTAACCCCATTTGAATATGGGTGATGTCCAAACCTTGATTCTCTGTCCCAATTTTTTTGAGAATAAGGTAAAAGTGTTTCACGCTTTTGTTCTTCTTTTTGATCATATTTAGCCTGAGAATTATAATATAAAATTTAAATATTTATTAAAAATCTGTTTAAATAAAAATATATCACAATATAAGTTTGATAAAATTTAGAATAACTTACCTTATTATACACAAATACTCCAAAAACAGCTAGTAACATCCCAAAGATATTGGTTAAAGTTACAGGATTTCCAAGCATAAACAATGAAACAGCTATCACGAATATTCTCTTGCTTGCGTTAGCCACAGCATAAGTCAATGGTGTAACAAGTGATAATACACTAAATGCTACAATATTTTGCAACCAATTGAGAATTCCATCTGTTATCAGTAGAGCAATTACCCTGTATTCACCAGTAGTCTGAAGTATAATATAGCATGTTATTAAATGCAGTTTAATTGTGTATTAATAATTCTCACCAATGCTGGTTCTTTTATAACATTCGCACAATCGACCAATAACCAAATTGGTGTGAACAATAATAACGCTAATCTTCCCAACAAGTGTAACAGCCTTAAATGGTGAATTCCAGTATCATGAAGAACCTGAAAAATAAGGGCGTTCAATGAAATAATCAGTGAACACAATATATATATTTGTTTCTAGTTACCTTTTTAGAAAATATATTTTGTAATGTAAAACCCATAGTTGCTAGAAGTGCGCTAATTAGACCAATCATGTCGAAACTTAATTCTGTCACAGTTGCAATAACTACTCCGGTAATGATTGGCACTAAACTAAAATATACTTTGAATGTTTGCTTTTCACCTAATATGAGTCTTGATAAAATCACAGTGAATAGAGGCATCGTAGCTTTTACTATGAAAAAATAGCAATATGTTACACTCATGACAGTTGAGGTTAATGCATTAATATTTAATTTATCTCAAACCTGTGTGAGCATACGAAACAGGAACTTTCCATATACTTAGATGTGAAAATACAGAAGCAAAAAATTTTCCAAATGCCAGTGGAATAATTATTTTCCAGTAGTATTTCCATGATATGTCAGCATACTTGCGTATTCCCATCAAATTAAAAAATGGTCCACTATACACTGTTATTGATACTAACTGCACCATTGTGACTGTCATCGGATAGGGAAAATCACTGAGAAGCATTTTTCCGATGACATTATTACTGCTACTTATGATATACCACAAAATACACAAAATAAAAACAGTTAAAATCTCTTTAGTATGTTTTGCGTCCGCCATGCTGGCAAAAAGGTTTACAGAAACATCTGTGACTAATTAATACACGTGCACATTTACTATTGCCATCGTTGCCATCTGTGCACTGTGCAGGCTGTGTATACAATTTTGTTTAGAATGTTTACAAAATGTAGAAAGTTATCTGACAACACAAAAATGATTGTTAATTAATTAAGATAAAGTATAGATTATGTGAGTCCTAGTTTCCTCAAGCCTCAAAAATTTATAAACTTTCAGTGAAATTATTTTCAAAAGCGTCGAATAAAATATTCATAACAAAACTAAGATATAAGAATTAATAATAATTATATAATAATGAGATTTAATGAATGATTAGTTAACCGTTATATACAGATTACATACATATTTAATTATTGTTTTTAACTTTAAAGAATTTCACAGAATAAACAAGAATTTCATTTTAAAAAAGGCGGGGTATAAACCCATAGACACAGCATGCATGTGTTACAAAATCAAATTATATTACTTCATCAATGTATTTTGACAGTTCTTTGCGAGTTGTTATTATGGTTGTTAATTTTCCACATAAATAAAATGTGTTTTAAAATAAATAAGTAGAAGTATACAAATTTCACATACTAAACTAACAATAATTCTGTTAATTAGTAACAGAAAATAAATGCGCAAAGATGGAATACAGTGTCTTGCAGTTAATTAACGAACTGTGCGATAAATGCATACCTAAATATGATTCAAATATTTATGCACAAAAAAGAAATAATAATAAATTAATCAATCATTTACGTAAACGGGCATTTGATATTTTATTGAATAAATCGACAAGTTTTAATGGTAATTCTTATAAATATTTTTTAATGTAAAAATATATTGATACAATTTTTTTAGATTCAGAAAATAAATTTAAAAGCATTCAAGACTTTTCATGTCAGATATCAGTTTGTCGTTACAAATTAGAAGCTGCAGGCAAATATGCTGAAGCCAATCATTTTATGAAATGCATTAATAGTCTTGATGTTGAAAAGTATCAATCGATAATAAAACTTCTTATGCTTATGGCAGATGAAAAAGTTCAAAATGATGATGTAAGTATAATTGATAAAAGTGTGTATTTCAGTCTATCATTGATACAAATAATTATTTTAGATACAATTTAAATCACTTTACAACATAAAATATACAGACCAATGTAACAAACCATCTGTATTTAAATATCATTTTTTCAAAGCAGAAGATTTTTTGTTACCTCGTTCTGTTAAACTATTGCACAGTGTATCTACGCAATCTTTAAAGTGTTGTTATCTTCCATCATTTAATGAAGCTGCATTTAAATCTCCACCTGGGTCACATACTACTATTCTTGAAGCTTCAGTTGTTTATGAAAAAAATAACCAAATAACAGAAGATGACTCAATACCAAAATTTCCAGCTTTGTATGGACCTAGAGATTTATTAATACCAACAAAAAATGACCGGAAAGAAAATATTTGTAACTATAAAAATGTATCCAAAACTACAGCTATAAAAACTATTCAAGCCGAGGAAGATGTTTGGGATCTGGCATTAAAAGGGTCTCGAAATAGTTTAAGAACATGGGAAGAGCCAGGAAACTTTAATATCACACAAGAGTTACCATTTTTATCAGAAACGGGTGATAAATGTATTCATGCTGTATGGAATATCCAAATACAAACAGCTAGAGCATTTGCTAGACAAACATTTATTTTAAATAGTATCAGAGTTTTATCTGCAGAACAATTCAGTAAAGATATAAAAAATATGCTAGGTAAGTTTTTATTATATTGCAGATTTAAAAAATATTAACTTGCATAAATAATCAATTATATTTTAGTTGGTATTCGATCTCATTCATTTTATTATTGTGAAAATGACCAAGCATTTAAAATTCAAGATTGTACATGTATTAAAAGTGTAGCTCCTGATACAGTAAAATGTTTTATACAAGAATTACTTGAATGCGGGACATTATATAAAAAATTGTATCATTTTTCTTCTACGATATCAATCATTGGAACATACCATTCCAAAGGATATATTTTTACAGTAAGACTTAATAATCAACCCTTTTTTTACAATTTAGTGTTTTAATATTAAAAAATTATTTGCAGCAACTATGTTCATCTTTACAAGATTTCTTACTTCTCTATTCATTATCTATTTGTAATATGCAAGAAGTTGGCATACTTTCGATATATGAAAAAATTAAACCGTTATATAAAATTCTACAGATTTTATCAAATTTATGTAAATCATACAGTGATGTTGAAAATGTCCCAAAAGGATCTTACATATTATTACTGCTCTATAATGAAATAAATAATTCTACAAATAAAAGTAATTTCAACATATTAATAAGTATATTCCATAAATGTTGTCAAACATATTTTAGGTAAGTTAACATTTTTTCAATGCAAATATTATTTTGTATTTCATATTGCATTTTTTTGTAAATTACAGACGCTTTATACAACCTTGGTTATTTGAAGGAAAGTTAAATGATCCATATAATGAATTTTTTATTGAATATGATTCATTACATGCTCGTGGAAAAAATAGAAAATATTGGGTACATTGTTTTCATGAAGTTAGTGATATTGAACTTCCATCTTTCTTAAAGAAACTTGTTGATCCAATTCTTAAATGTGGAAAGACATTACACTTATTAAAGAGATGTATGCCAAATGTAAGTATTTTTCTATAAATAAATATAACTTTTAAATTAATCAATTCTTTTATATTTTAGTCACCGTTTTGCTTTTTGTCAGCTGGTGAAACAATGCCGTTTAAAGTATGTTTATCAGAACGAGAATTAATTGAAGTCACAAAGAATTATAATGATTATTACAAGTATGTTTCTGATAATTGTGGTGATCTAACAACAGTTAGTTTTATTTATGAAGAACAAAAAGTTAATGAAGAAAAATTAAAAGAGAAAGCAACCAAAAAACAAGTAGATACAATAAAACGATTAAAGTGTAAATAAATAAAAATTGTTTGAGTTCACAAGTGTATTGAAAATGAATTATGTTTTTATTTTATAGCCGAAAAAGTAGAACATGATTATTTAATATATCTTAAGAAACGACAACAGTTAAAAGATTATCAAGAACAAATGGCTGAAGTTACTGCTAGGAGAGAAGCTATAGCAAAAGAAGAAAGACAGTTGGAAATGGAATATCTTGAAAGAATTAAGCATCAAGAAGAAAAAGATCAAATTAGATTAGATGATGAAAAGTAATTATAATAATATTGAATATTATATTGAATACAGATAACAGTTGATTTATTTTTTTTTAGGAAAAAATTACGTGAATATTATGATGAACTATCTAAAACAGCTGACCAACAAAAATATCTTGCTGAGTTGAAAATAAAGAAAATGAAATTGTCACTTAAACAAAATATAGCCAGTTTTTCATTACCGTTGACAAATGATAATGTAATTGATAACTTAACAACTCCAACAAATAATAATTTAGCTGTACAAGATATTGCTACTCCTACAGAAATTCCTGAAATAATTGAAAACAATAATACTGCAAATATAAATAAACAAGAAAACGTAGATTTCGATAAAAATTATAATACTGATACAGAAAATACAAACAACATAGTCAATAATAATGAAGTGGTAACAAAATCACCAAAACCAATTGAAATAAAAATTGATAACTTTGATATTAATAAACAAGTTACTGAAAATTTTAATGCAGCTAAACAAAATAAAGCGCGAGTTCTCAATCAAGAATTAGGTATTGATTTTGGTGTTAGAAATACAACTAAAGCAATTCAAGATGAGAATAGTGAGTTCTATAGTAATAGAAATAAAATATTATCAAGATCTAAACAAAGTGATACTGATATTATAACTCCAAAAGAAGGTAATGAAGAATCAGAATTTCATAGAAATAGAAGAAAGATTTTAAATAGAACATTTGCTGATAATCAATTTGAAAATAATTCTAGTCAAAATATACAACTACAAACTAATAGAAATAGAATTTTAACTCATAGCGATGTGTTAAATATAAAATCTCCAGAAACAGTTGTTAATAACAATATAAATAAACAGTCTCAGTTAACAGATCTGCAAAGAAATAGATTGAAAGTATTGTCACATGAGTATAATGTTCCTCTATTAAATATCAAACCAAAATTCAATGTTAATAATAACAAAAATACTAAAAATATCGAACCATTAATTTCTACTCCAGAATCTCCATATGTTGATATGGATAAATTACGGTTAAACATTGATATTTGTAGTCAACAGTCTTCTTTACCAACATCTGAAACATTAACTGTTACAGGGGCTATTACAAGTAATAGTAATGCTTCTGATAATATGTTTTGGTTTCCATCAGTAAATATAAAACCATTCAGTAAACCATTATTAATCTCTGAAGAAGAAAGTACGGACACAATTGTAACATCCAAATCAAAACCTCTTTATAAACCTAGTTATGGTTTAGTTAGTTTTGAATCATTATCTTCAATTAATAGTCATTCTTCTATCCCTTTATATGAGAGTTCTTCTAGTTTTTATGTACAAAATATAGAAAATGAAGAACCAGATCAGTTTGTAGAAGATAATATATTGCAATGTTTAACAGAAAAAGTTTCATCAAATAATGAACAAGTATTTTCTACAAGTTTAGATGCACTTCCGAGTATTAATTTTGAAGGACTTGATTTTTACATTCATCAGTCACTCAGTATACCACTTAAAATTCAGTCGAAACTGATCAATAGTGTTATAATGAATTATTTAATTAGAGAACAGAATATTTTAACAAATTTTGATGTGCTTGCAAACTACTATTTTCTTTTGGATGGAGTTTTTGGCAGAAGTTTGACTAATTTATTGTTTGAAAAATTATATGAAGGAGACAGAGTTAGTACTGTCTTGAATTATAGAATTTTAAATGTCATGATGGATAAAGCAGTTACATCTTCTGGGTACATTTCACCCCATGCTGATAAATTATCTTTTGAAATACAAGATATACCGAATGTAATAGATTTGAATTCACCACAGGCGTTAGATTGCATTTCATTGAGTTATAAAGTGGATTGGCCACTGAATATAATATTACCAAGTGATATATTGGCAAAGTACAACAGAGTATTTAAATATTTATTGAAAATTCGAAGAGTTTGTTGGTCTTTGGAAGATTGTTTTCAGGTACGAGTATATTCATTGGTTTTATAAAGTAATATAAAAATTGAAAACTAATATAACTGATTTTATTTTCTTAGGAGTTAAAAAGTTTATTAAAAGAATATGGGTTCGAAGAACTTTTATTGCTGCAGTCACCTCAGTATAGGAAAATACAGTTAATGCGACATACTATGGTCAACTGGGTGTTAGCATTACAGCGGCACATTACGGGAACTATTTTGTTAGGTGCATATATTAAATTTAAACAAGAACTTCTGAAAGTAACTACACTTGATGAATTTTTTGATGTGCATAAAGCATATATTAATGATGTCATATTTAAGTAAGTTATTTGTTTTAAAGTATATACACAACACACACATATTTACTAAAACTGTAATTTCATTTTTCAGATGTCTTCTTAGTCAACGTTCTGAATCAGTTATGACTACAATATTAGAAATTTTTGGACAAATATTTAAATTTCATAATTATTTACGATCACAGCAATGGAGCTTAAAAGAAAATGATATATATTACACACATCCAAATTACAAAAAAATAGAGATTTGCTTTCTAAATTTCCAAGAAATATCAAAGTTTTTAATTAAAGTTGGTAATAAGTTAGTTCGAGTTGGGTATCAACCGCATTTAGTACAAATGACTCAAAGTTTAAACATGAATGGGTATTATGATGATGTGCTTTAGAGGCTTTAAAACAATAAATAATGGGTAAAATATTTTTAATTACAAAAGCACAAATCTATTTTTATAAATCTAATTTATGTAATATATAGGTACGTACATACATATTAAATAACATATTATTGTAATTAATAATGTTTTAATGCAGAATTATAAAAAGTCATATCTTAACTGTTGAATATTATATCTAGTATTTTATTGTTATCATTAAATTAAATAAAATAAAATTTATATTACATAGGGATAGTTAAGGTGACCAGATCTTTAAATCACAAAAGTAGGACGCGGCAAGATTCCAACTAGTTTTCTTTAAAAATTATATAAAAATAAATAAATCAAAGTTCTTTGGGGTAGAATATTTTCATATGTGAGGAATTAATTGGCCAAACATACAGAGTATCGAAATATGGAACTGGCTTGCGAAAAGTGGGATATCTGCTCACCTTAAGATATAGTAAATCAAAATTTGTTATTTTATATGTTGCTTGTTGCTTTTAATTAAATTAATTATTGTTTTTAATAAAAACAGCTTTATTGTATTATGTTGTACATAGTATTTTTCTGTTAATAATATTTATTAAAATTGTACTATTTAGAATTTACTAAAATAAATCTACTAATTTTATTTCTTATTTATTTACTATCAATTAAATTATCTGTTGTTCCAATATTTTAATTTAAAACATAATATTGGTAAGTATTTTTAATGAGAAATGAATGAATATTAGATAAGAGTTAATTCATATATGTTTTAAATTTATTTAATAAAAATAGACTCCCTGATTGATTACAAAATATTTACATATTATTATGTCTATGAAAGCGATTCTATAATAAGAATGTAAACATACCTTTTCATAATAACGTTTGTGACGTTTCTGAAGTTGACAAGTAGTTTAGTGCAGTTTGAAAGGTTTGGAGAGTTAACAAAATTAATTTAAATAATGGTGTATTAAATAACGTGTAAATAATAACTAACAATAATGTTTTAATATATCTATTGGTAATTGGTAAGTATTCTTGATATTTATTAGGTTATGTTTAATGTTTTATTTATATTCTATCTACAATATTATATTGCATGTTGATATTAAAATTTTGAATGAAATATATTTATTTGATTTATTTAATTTGATTTTCAACGAGAAATAAGTTAGATTAAGTTTTAAATAATTATTTAAAATAACATGTACATTATGTTTACATATAAAATAAATCAATAATGAAATATACCTTATTAACTACCTGTTAAACATTCTTGTAGGTAAATTTTATTGCTTTGAAAATAATATAAATATATAAAAAATAGATTTGCGTTTAAAATATCAAAAAAAGAAAAACATGCAATGTAGCCAAAGCCAATATAGTTATCATTTTCCATTTATTAATTATAAATAATTGCAGTATTTTTTATGTTTATTTTGACTAGTACCTACATAGTTTTTGAAACTACAATTTTATTAAATTGAGCATCGTACATTTTCCAATTTTATTGTCTTATTTCCGGTATTATAATGAATTTGCTCGAGAGCAAAAGTTGTCAATACTATCTGCGGGGTATTAAATATAAATGACAGTTGTGATCAATGGTATGTGTATGAAGGATGCGCATTAAGTATAAATCAGCGATCTAAAATCAGTGGTGTCAAGTGTACATAATAAAATTCATAGCTGATCTAAAATTCCGAGTAAATTCATAACGAATTGACACCACGCAGGTAACGTTAGCTTAGTTTTTGCTATAGAGCGAATTCTTTATAATTCAATAAAAAAATTGGTTAATAAGTGTTCAATTTTATTTGATGGCCTTGTACTTTGTACACGTATTTGCCAATTTTTTAAAACAATTTCTTTAACTTAAGCCTCCGCAATTAAGACATCATTTACGCGACCACCTCGTCCTTGAAAGTCCAAATCATGTAAACTGTAAATGAGCGATGTCCGGTATTATAAATAATTTGCTATCTTGAGATCATTGCGATTATTTTTTTTATCATCCTTAACCAAAGATCCATCACATGTAAATGTATGTAAGTAAAATAAAAAGTTTTATTTTTTCGAACATTGTTTAAAAAGAATAGAAATAATAAGTACTAGTTGGTTTATGCCTAAAACTGCTACTGTTGTAGGTATAAAATATGTATAAAAATTATTTATACATATGTATATGGGTTTATATCCATTTTAGTATAAGTGACAAATACAGAGAAACGCGCTTAATATTTTCTTAACAAGTTAAACTTCTTCAGAAGCTCCATTTTTCGTTCTCTGTTGTAATCCCTTGGAGCCTTGAACACTGAATGTATTGTAAAAATGCTTCTCACGGGACCGTTTCCCAGTATGGAATTTTACGATGAAAACAACTAGAATATAAAGCAGAATATTGGTGGTATATGTTTATCGAATTGGAAATTAATAAATACTAGTATGTGTTTGCGTGTGCTATGTGGAGGTAGATTATATTGCGTTTTTAGTAGGCGAATATAACTATAAAATAAATAGGCTTATCAAATGCTCTTCAATATTCTGACCCTTACCATAATCGATATTATTTTTAGATATTTTACAAATTGTCATATTTAATATGTTTCCCAGACTAATTGGTACAAAGGAGGGTTGTAGTTGTATAACGAAAGTACATACTTATACTGAAAGTTAATATACGAGTGCGAAAGAAAATTCTCGTAAACGAAAACGAAATCCAATAATTGCATTTTTATTGAATTGGTGATGAAATTAACATATAAGATAGCTAGAATCGATAATAATAATCATAAAAAAGTCTAATATAATTTAACACTGTTTTTATTTAAATATATGATAAACCTAACGCAGTGTTTGAATAAATGAAACCTTAGTTTTATTATTGTTATATAAATATAATTTAATCTATAAAATAAAATAAATAAAAATATTATTTTGTAGAATCTACATTAAAATTTTATTCGCAGAATAAGTTTGAATAAGAACTCAAATGAGAGAGTTCAAAAAAATGCGAAAATCTTTGTTTCGTATATATGCGAAATTTAAAATATTCTATTTATGGCATCTTATTATAAGTTGTTAGTTTTTACGCCAATTTTTTATCACACAAGGTATCCTGCAATGTCTGACGAAACGTTTATCAAATTTACAAGAACAATAAGGCTCGACAATACTCGACATTACATTTTAAATATAACAAAAGTAGAATTATAAATTTTACTTTTAAGAATGTTGAGCTTAGTTTTCGTTTTTAATGAAAAACATAATTTGAGATGACGAAACATGATTTTCTTTCATTTTTAGAAATACCTGTAAAACAATTGAATTTTTAATAATATTCATCAATACCTATAATTGATTTTTTATTACCATGCTGAAAAATGAACGACATTTATTGAAACATTTCTGCACAGAACGAGAAATAATATTAGACATAACAATATTATGATCACCCCAGAAGATATGGATTGATACATATTTGTTTTGTATACATACACATCAAGTATCTTTGACATTACTTTAACATATATATTAAGATAAATCAATAAAGTACCTATACAACAAATTATTATTACTTATCAGGTAATGGACTAGGAAGTTTTGGTAGAAAATATACCCCCAAAATAAAATTATATTTAACGTTTACATAAAGAGTGCGGAAATGTTCTAACGTCTCCTAATTAAAGCACAAATTCGCCACAATTAAAAACTAACGAACTATAGAAATACAGAAAACTTAATTAGTGGCGGTGTGGTGATTTTATTGGAGCGCTTGTCAAATATTATGATGTGTACATAAAGAACCTAACTATACCTATTATATTTAAATTTTATCAGAATTTTATGGTTCTATGTTAAAAATGTAGTTTAATCATTTTATTTTTATTGTTAATCCGTCTCTACCTATCTAAAACGTGTAATACATATTTTTTTATAAAATAATTTTTCATGAAGATAACATTGCATAGGCTACATATGTATTTTAATTATAAATTACTTAGGTAAAACATCATACAAATATACGAACTTTTTTGCTTTGCTGTTATAAACTAATGGCATTTTAAATTCCAAGTATTGAATTAATTAAGTTATCACATAAAATCTATATATAATTATTAACAGTTTCTAGTATAATTACTTTAATGATTTTTTTATAATCTTCTGTATTATCAATTTCCATGATGTAATAATGTCGCATTTAATTAATTTAATATAATCAATAATCGTGAGTTGAAATTTTTTTAATATCAGATTATCCACTATATAATAGACAGATATCTTTTGGGGTGTTGATATAGTGAATATTTGAAAAATATACTTATAAATGAATACTATAAAATAATGTGTATACCCGGGCAAAAATTGTAGATCTGCAGAGATCTACTTAGATCTCGACAGATCTGCATTTTGATACAACATTATCTTTTTTAATGGTTTTTGATCTGTGGAGACTTGCAAAGATCTACAACGGTCTATAAAGATCTAAAATGATCTACAAAAATCTACAACGATCTTCAAAAATCTCTGAAGATCATTGTAACGTTGAAAATGATGATTTTTTCAACGTTGAAAATTCATGAATTTTCAAAGTTTTATTCTCTATCACTATATATCTACAACGATCTTTAGAGATTTTTGTAAATCGTTTTAGATCTTTGTAAGTCATTGTAGATCTTTGCAAGTCCCCAGTGATCAAAACCCAGTAATAAATATGACGTTGTCCAAAAATGCAGATCTGTCGAGATCTGAGAAGATCTCTGCAGATCTACAATTTTTTCCCGGGATAGGTACCTACATTTAGTAAATATTTAAATTTTAAAATAATAAAAATGAAGTGTTTCTTAAATTACTATGGATGTGGGTAATTCGTATTTAGATTTAGTTCAATAATAATAGATCTTTGTGTATTTTTTATTCACAAAAAAATATTTAACATGTAACAACCATCTTTTCAACAAAAACAACGTCGATAAAACAAAAAGTATATATCTTTATAATCAGATATTCTCTTATGGTGTTCTGTGCCGAGCAGTGTTATGTAAGTTTTACAATGTTTATCGTTCAGCGGGCAGTAACAACGACAGGCGAGGGGATGTAGGTGCCGAGGGGTATGGGACCGGGAGGCCGCGCTGACGTCATCGGTGACGCTGCGGACGTCACAACGCGCGCCCCAGGAATCGTTCTAGTCGTGGAATAAAAGCGCGCAGATCTCTCTATATCGCCCGACCTACACAATGATTCTTTTAAATGGGGACATATTGTGATGATATTTTACCATATTACTGGTTGAGGTAATATTAAGAGATTCATTGAGAGGTACTGGAATTATAAGCAGTCACTTGAAAGAAGGATGCTAACGATCACAATATTATGTAATATGTCAGTATTATACAGGGGGATGAAACATACTGCTGAAAAATTATGTGCGGAAATATATTAATATTATAAAAGAAATACTTCATAGGAAAACTTATTATGAGATAAATATAATGTGATAAACATATTTAAATACATTTACATTTATGTAAAAACTTTAGATCCTGTAGTAAATACATACAATAAATATAACGATTTTAATCAGTTATTATATTTCCAATCAAAAATTTCAAATCGAATAAAACCACAATTAACTGTTAACTAAAAATAGAATGTACACACTATAAGTACATACAAACATACATACGTCATTACTGTTCATATTGTTTTGATATTTAATCTTTTAACACTCATTAATTTAGATGCGTCAATTTGTGAACATGTGTATGAATTGGTACCTATACCCATTCTATTTTTTTTCATAAAGCTATGACAGTGGTACCAAACTAATTATGTGTTAAGTAAGCTCTACAATATTTTAATCTTTGAATAAGTCAGTAATGTACAGGCGCCAATGAAGGTCCACTTAATTAAAAAAAATATATGATAAAATGTAGAGTAAAGTCGGTATATATGGACCAGGCGGGTAATATGGACACCTTTTGTTGCTCCATTTTACATTTTATAAAGACAAAATTAATATGTACCTATCTAAGCTTTCACTTCTAAATAACTGCGTCAGTTGACATGACAGTGTTTGGAGTGCCGGTATGTCATTGAGGGCAACTTAATATTTGATTATTTTTGTTAAGAAAATTTAGTTTAAATTTTTATTGTATTAAATTGTTTAAATTAATTATATTGCTGTTTAAACATGTAGATACAAGGGTTGGCTGTCTGAACAGTGCTTTTAATCCACGTAATAATTATTGTCTCGGCAATAATTTTTTTTTAAATACACGCGGTTGGGGGTATTATACGGCAATGGAGTGTAATAATTAACTAGAATCGTGGTAAGACAAATAGTATGATAAGTATATTAATCATCCAGCACTTCACAACTATTCACTTCCGCAAAAATAATTTTTTTAGTACAAATCTTCATGATGGTGCTCACTAAATGATGTGCTTATTACGGAGGTTCTGCCCGCGTACATTTTGCTACGCCACTGTTTTTTTTTACAGTGACAACATATAAATTTTAAATAAAAACAACAAAATAAATTAAATTAATATAGATAATCCTGTATTAAGGTATTAAGCGTGTAATATGGACCACTGTGGGCCATATTACACGCACGTTTTTTAAGAGACTGATTTTCGATTGTTTTAGATTTTTTATTTTTATTTTGTTTTAATTTATGAATTCTATTTTTATTTTGTTTTTATTTATGAATTCTATTTTTATTTTGTTTTAATTTATGAATTCTATTTTTATTTTGTTTTAATTATGAATTCTATTTTTGCCTGCTCGATTTCGTTAAAAGATGAAATTCTCTGTCCAATGAAATGATAAGTGCTGATTTTAAATAATAGTATCATAGTTTTCTTACCGAAAACATGAATGGTGTTCCATATATACCGACTTATTACTCTATGAACAGGAAAGCTTTCGTCGTAATTATTTTTTTTTCAAAGAATTATAAAGAAATGATATTTTTTTAGTAAACCAGAAAGTTGTTGATTACAAGACAGTTGTAAGAAGCGAAACATTCTCTCCAACACAGTTTCAATGGCGCGACGAACGATCCTTGTATTTGAAATCTTGTTGAAGAGTTCTAATTGCAAACTTTTGATCTTATCTCTTCTCGTTTCAATGACTTGGTTATGTCTTTGAAAGCTGCATAAACGTAAACTTGTACACAGTTTTAATTAATTTAAAACAATGGCTTTTGATTTAATACCAAAATGATTAACTTTATTGATTTTGAATTTGTATCGTTTTATTTATAAGTAGGTGAGTTTTATGCGTAGGTATTTTTTGATTCATCCAAGATTAGACAAGTGTTTTGTAAGCAAAATAATGAAATATATATTTTTTAAATTCATAAAGAGATAATACAAAAAAATCTTTGGTTCAAACTGTTAAGAAAGTTAAACTAGGACTAAGTAAACCGTAAATCAAACTAAAATTTTTAACGGTTCGTGTATGATATGATATTTATGAAAAAATACAATTAACATTTTTTAATTCTAAAAAATAATTTGATTAATTTTGCAATAATAAAGAATTATATTGCCGTAATGTTCAAGTTAATAGACTGTAAAAATAATGTAAATGTTTACTAATGTTAACAACATTTATGAAGGAATATGGTAAACATAGCAAAATAAAATTATTGTACGAAAAGGGGAACTAAAACAATGACAATTCCCTCGGACTACAACACGTTTTTCTGGATGTAGTATTGCAGGAAGATACAACTGGGAATAAAAAAAAACGTACGCAGTTTTGCTAAAATGATGTAAACTGAAGTTAATTTAAAATAGCAATTTTGAGATTTTTAAACAATTTTATAATTGAGAAAGCTGCATTAAATAATTAAAATGATATAAATGTATATGACATGCTTCAAATTAATTATATAATTAAATATGTTTGTTTACATTATATTATATGTATGTAAATATATAATATGTAAAACTATTAATTTTTACCATTATAGTTGGTTAGATAACTTATTTTATAAACATTTTGTGATTGCATTTGTGAATTTATTCATATGATTAACTTTTTGATTATTGTTGTAAATTGTTACATATAATATGTTTATAAATAAAGGTTATATTTATCTCGTAACCCATTTATATATAATAATACTCAATACTGTAATTGTGTAGCATTTTTAATGGTTTCACTCACGACACTCGTAAATTCCAGAAGTTGATTAAATCTTTCTTTATATTTATCATATAATCTTTTATTGACAATTCTTAAATATTTTAATAATCTCGATTTAATTAAATTGAATACATTTTACTTATTTATGATAAATTTAACCCGTCACTTTTTTAAGAGATTTGTTAATAATGTATTTATTTATTGATTAGTTTGCGGTTTGAATTTAAAACAAAATTATAAACAATGATAACAAACTTTTCTATTAGCGTATGCAAAACTTCTATGACGTCAGAATGAATACATCTACGTCATAAATGTTTTCTTTATATGAATATTAATGTATGGTAATTCTACGTTTGAATCTATGAATATTTGCATGTTGGACTTTCAGCATAATTTTACGAGAAAATCGAATATGATTAGTGGATAATGAAAGCTATTTTAAGCTTGAGTACTTTATATATTATAATAATAATTAATAATCATATGTAATTATGCAATCCTTATTAATAGACAAAGTTATTTATATCGTAGTCATGTGTTATAATTTTGATAATAAAATGATGTAGGTTTATTTGGGGCTTAAAAGGACGCGTGGGGTTATTGAGAAATTTCTTGCGCGTTCAGTTTGTCCCTGATTTATGAAAATGTACAGTTTAGCGAAGGTATTGTTGGATACAACAATGGCAATCTTGTATATAATTGTTGAAAATTTGTAGCAGCATATTTCATTGTAGCGTGGAGCAGTATTTTGGTAATTGAAACGACTTAATGAATATACGTTATGTCAGAATCAAATCCTACCGCCCGTACTCTAACATGCATTCACACAATAACAGTAGAAATTGATTAAAATGCTTCATGCCATTGGAGAAGCTTAATTACATTTACATAATACCCTGTGATTTGAATTTATATGTCACAGATTAAAAATTATTATATTCTACCTAGTAATAATTTTATCTATGCATAAATAAAAACATTTTTTGATAAATAATTAATTTTTAAAATCTTATTATTAGTAAAAATATGTTTTACAACAATTTTTCATTCAATATAACTACTTAATTATTTCAAGAATTATGAAATATTTTTTCCAAAGGAAGTGAATATTTGAAAATTATAATTTTATACTTCGGTTAAGACTTGCCTTGATAGTTATAAGGATGTGGTCGTTAAGAAATATTGGTGTACGATTTTTAATTTATATAGATTTTACAACTATAAGACATTGCCAAACGCTACTAACTTTAGAAATATTTATATATTATATTGATAGGAACAATGTGCTTTTTGATTCACTGCATGAATTTTTCTAATAGCTATCTTAAACAAATAGTAATTTTATAAAAAAAGTTTATTTAATTGTTTTGGTAATTGACGTTTTGATTATAAGCCTTGTTTCACACATACGCGGTTCCATTCGGTTCGGTTCGTTTTCGGTTTCAGCCGAAAACGAATCAAACCCTTTCACACATACACGGTTCTCATACGGTTTATATTAGGTTTTATTTTTTTCCGTAAACTCAGTAGTTATCATGGAGAAAAAGCAAGTTGCTGCCATGTTGTTTCTCTATAAAAAAATTAAAAAATGAAGGAGGAAAACTAGAATTCATTGCGAGCACCCTCTCATCACTTTACAGCAGGAATTTGGAGCATTCTACACTATTTTCCCGAAGCTAAAGAGCATGAAGACGATCTACATCAACATCTAGAAAACCGCTCATTTTATTAGAAAATCCGCGACAAAACTTAAAAAAAATAACACTCGCTATCAGGTTAAAACCGAAACTAAACCGAGTATGTGTGAACGCGTTCATTGCTTTGTGTTCCTTGGACACGAATTGAAACCTGATGAAATCTGTCCGTGTGGAGGGAGTATTCAGTTCTGTACGGTTTCTATTAGGTACCGAATACAAACTGAATCATCGTTTCACACTTGTCGGCAGCGACCGAAAACGAACCGAAAACGAACCGAACCGAATGAAACCGTATATGTGTGAAATAGGCCTAACGTATTTACTGCATTAGAAACGACATTGATTAAATATTTACCTTGGGTTGCACAAAGCAAAATAATTCACGATTAGTTAATCAGTTGTTTTCAAAGCATTATCACGTCAATCACGGCTATGATACATATTATAAGGTAAAAAATTGTCATATTTAGTGAATTGTTCATTTACAAATTGAGAATAAGTTTAGAATAAACATTAATCATGGATTGAAAACAACTAATTAACTAATCGTTAATTATTTTTCTTTGTGCAACCCGAGGATAAAATACATGCACGCTATATTGCATAGGTATTTTCAGATCAACAAGTATTACCTTCACTTTATTCTCTATTGTTATTCGTTTATTGATTCGTCACGTATGCTTCTCAAACGAGAAGAAAAATGATTGACGATAAAGTCATTTTAATTTTTCCGACAACGTGTGGTGGTGCAAATGTGTCGTACGAGAATGAAGACAGTATAAAAATGTAAATGTCAAAGTACCATATCCTATATATTGAATAATGTGCTGAAGGTTCAACGACTACTCTTTGGACGAGTTGCACTCACTCCATCTGATGGTGATAGCTTTTCTCACTAGTGGAGGTTCTATGACATAAAAGGGTCCTTTGTGTCAGCAGATTGGGATAGGAAAATATTATCTGAAATTAATGGTGACTTAGCTCGTTTATTTTTGAAATCTTCAACTTTTATTTGAAAAATAGATTGTAAATAACCTTTACAAATTTAATCGATTTTATCACAAATAAAGTATATTCATACTGTGAAACTTCCATCTTCAGTATAGTATATCTTATTTAGTAAGATTTTTATTCTTGTTTTTAATTTCGCTAATTTTGTTGTCATTTTTTTAGGTTCTTAATTGCTGTTTTGATGTTGTTCTGGTCTTGAAATACTTATAGTAGTGAAATAAAGCACTTTTTATTTTCAGTGGTGTCGTTATTTGAAAATTTTATTTATCTATATACAGTAGAAACCGGTTTTAACGACTCAAAATAAAAGTCTAATTGAATTCTATAATATTACATTTTTTCCGGTTATTACGACTAAGGTGAAGTGGGGTAAGTGCGTAAACGGTTATTTTCTCGTAAACATGATAATAAAAAGGATTGAAAATACATAGTTCCCTACTTTAAATCAGTATGAACCATTTCAGATAGATGTCACCTATGAAGCGTGCATTTCCCGCCAATTATGTCAATTTGTAAAATTCTGCTCTTGCCCCGTAGTTCATCATATAAAGATTAATTTCGTTCCTAATATGCTTGTACGCTCTTGCCCCCGTTTTCAGAAAAAGCGGAGTACTTGCCACTAGTTACAATTTTTTATATTAAACATATTTTTGAATAAAAATGTATACTTCTATCAATACAAATTAGTTAGTAATAACATAACAATTCGATAATTATAAAACACATTTATTATTTATAAAACAAATAAACATATTATAAGTTTAAAGTCAAACTTTGCAAAAACCGGTCTGCACTTACCCCACTTCACCTTATCTGCTTTTACGACCAATATGACCGGTCCCTTCGATGTGGTTATAATCGGTTTCTACTGTATTTATAACTTCTGAACTAGAAACATGAATTATTAAATGTTTTTTTTTAGAGATTTTTTGAAATTCATTCCCTAAGTGGGGTGCTGGGGTGATTTTATTTTGATACGTTTATCTATATAACAGCTTATAGATATTAGAAGAGTGAAGTTCAGATAGAATATTTATCTATTAATAAAAATACTCACTTATCAAAATATTTCAATATTCGAGCTTTTAAATATATATAAATGTTCTTAAAGTATAAATGCAACTCGGAAGAAGCCGCGCACGTGTCGCTTATTTAAAAATAATTTAAGACACAAAATAAAAATTTGCATATAACTGAAAAAAAATAAATAAAACCATTTTCGATTTTCGTGAGTTAAAACTGACCAACTACGTTTATCAACAACAATTAGTTAATGACAATTGACCGTGCAAGCTAATTGCGTTTTTACACTCTATCTGTTCGTATGTAATCATCATGTGCTATAACACGCCTCTAGTCTCCCCTATTTGAATCATTGAACTGTCAAAAACCTGGGGCTACATCATTATTACACTATACAATGCAGGGTTCAATTCGGTTATCACTGATGTTGTAGTTTATATAGTAATTGATTTTTATTTGTCTTTTTGGAAACATTTAAATTAAATTAAATTAAGAGTTTATTAGATGTCGACGCACCAAATTTTGTTGTGAGTTTTGTAAAATTACATTTGGTATAATTAAAAATCGAGAGAGATCTTTTGTTTATGCGGAATATTAGGTACTGTTTATATTCGATAAATATTAATTTATATTAATATTATCTATTCAATTATGTACAAAAAATTCTATAGATGCAAATGAATGACCTTTATTTTGGTCTTCTAATAAAAAAAATGTAGATACAATTGCATGACTTTCTCGTTTTAGCACTGCACAAAATTACTTTTACAACTGCACATTTCATTTTCAGAGCTGCACATATAAGCTACTCTATTACTGCACATTGTTTACTATACGAGTAAAAAAAAAAGTTTAAAAAATAATTAACAGTAGCATCGGATATGAATATGTTATTTTAAGCAAAAAACTTTATTTGAACATGTGTCTGAAAATTCGTTATAAGGCAGCTACAGTTCGCCCCCTAAATATGACTAGTTTTCATTTAATATCTGGAGAATTATTGTGATAAAGTTGTTTGATAATCGGTTTAATATTTATGAGTGTTATCGATTTTCAGTATCTATCGACCAATATTTATTTAGCATAGGGATGAATGAGGTAAATAAAGAAAAAAAAACATACAAGATATAAATTGGTTTTAAACAGCTTAAAATAATTATTTTTGATAAGAGGGTTCTATAAAATTGATATCTAAAATATTAATTAATATAGTTATTGAAATTTTATCACACATATATTATATCCTGGCGTAACTATTAAAACAACACCTATATAATCAATTTATGACATCATTTTTATAGTCCTCGTACTTGATTTTATGATATACCTAAATAGATCGTTGATTAAAAACGTCACACTTGACATTAAAAGAATGTTTTACGAGAAACTCTCATTGCGGTATTTATTAGGTGTATCTTTGTATTATATGTGGAATCACATACAGTACACCCACATAAGACTATATATTCATACATACTCGTATTTATTATTCCTATGAAACTTTTATTTTATATTACACTAGCTGTTACCCGCGAAACGTTCGCGTGGAATATAGGTTAGTGAAAACATCATCATGAAGTTAGGTTAGATATATATACAGATAGATAATACAGATTTGTATATGATAGTCGATAAAACAGGTTTTTAGTTTCGCATTTGCACGCTAGATGTTTACGCCAAAAAATAGCTCCGCTTAAACATGTCATACACCCATTTTTTTGTATCTAATAAATTTTTCGAAATATAAAGTAGCCTATGTCCTTCCTTAGAATGCAAACTATCACCCTGCTTAATTTCATCAAGATCTGTTCAACGGTTTAGTCGTGAAAAGTAACAAACATACGGGCAAACTTTCGTGTTCATATACATGAAAGAATGCAAGTGTGTTTAAAAATTAATTTAGTAAACTTTTGCTTTCATATGATGGTACTGGAAATATACCTATGTAGGTACACACAAAAAAACTGTATTGGATCAAGAAAATCTTGTTTTGTATATAACGAAAACAATATTTTCTTAATATAAGAAAAGTACTCTTAATCCAACTACATTATTTCTTCGTCCAAGAATACTATAGTTGGTTTAAGAATATATTTCTTATCTTAAGAAAATATTGTTTTCGTTATACACAAAACAAGGTTTACTTGGCTCAAGTAAACCTTTCTACCTGTGTAGGTACATACAATTTAACTAGCAGGGGAAGTTCCCCCAATTTTGATTCAAAACCTTTGCAGAAATGTGTTATTTTCATCACCTAGAATATTTTTGCATAGGTTTTTAAATCGAAATCGGTGAGACACCTAGGTAAGAAACCTTCTCTTGTAAATAAAACACTACCTATATTTTAAGAAACGACATATATATGTATGTACTTGTGTATGTAATTCTCGTTTCACCTTGTATATCAGAACAGGGATATGTCGTGTATCTTGCTTACGAGTTTATAGTATTTTGCCTTTCATATTTATGTCCATATTCTGAATTTTGTTTTATTGCTGATATGTGATTTGATTCCGTATTAGCTTATTTGGTATTGTCGAAAGTTCTCCGAAAAATAAATGTTAAGTTTTATTTGATATGTCGTTATTGTGAAAATTTATGGGTGTTATTATTTTTATGATGTGACATGACATGTGTATTGATTATAAAAATATACTTACTTTTTTATCTCGTAGATGTGTTTATGTGTTAAAAAATATACAAAGATAAACGTTTCAGAAAAGATGGTTGCATCTTATGTTTTTAGGTTACGAACTTTTTTGCCAAGACGATTTATGTTTGCAAGTTTATAATTTTTTTTCTGAATTGTATCAAATAAAATGCTGTGACCGCCACATGACTTTATTTATATAATATTTTAGACTATATAGAGAAATGAACATATTTAAAACGGTTTGTTATGTAGAAAAAATCATTAAAACATAATTTTTAGATCGTAATATTATCTACCTACCAATTTTAATGATTTTTTTACATACCGTAAAAATCTATACTAAATATAGGTATCTATACAAAAAATCTTGGAAAAATATAAATTTTTTTTTTCTATAAGTATCGTTTTAAAAATAATTAGAAAAGTTATAATACAAGAATAAACATTTATTTCAGAGTATTTACAACCCAACAGACACACAGACGTTATTGAGATAATGATCCTTCTTAATTCAGGGACCCCAAAAACGTGTCATTTAGTTGAAATTGATAACTATATACTTTATTATATTATACAGTACATCGCATGTATGTATGAATAATTAAAAGATAATGAGCTTATTTATATGTGTATTTAAAAAATAAATGTAGGAAAAGAGTCATAACGCTGCACGTTCATTTGTGGTTAGTAAATTATAGTTTTATCTTTTAATTTCAGCAACCTATTCAATATGTTCATTGATTTTAAATAGCTCTATTGTTATTATACATATTCAATTAAAAAGTCTATTTCCATATCCCGTTTCGATAGTTAAGGTTGAATAAAATCATTGTTTTATTAGTATTTTATATTAAAAACTAATTAAAGTACTGTACTAAATATAACACATCAAACATATGAGTACGTATATTCAACCTCGAATCATTCAGAAGGGTAGCTCCCGGGCTATCTTTACCTTTGACATTTAAAGCTAGCACAAGTGGAGCTTCAATTGTCTCTTTTATGCAAGTACGTTCCATCTCTTTTTATTGCTACATATATCTAGTCGTCTATCTCTTTCCTGTACTGAATATAATGTCTACATTATGTCTTTCTTTGTCTGTTTCATATAGCTCAATATTACTTTCTCATTTGAATATGAAATATGAAAACTTTGAAAATAATTAAAATATTGTAACGCTCTCTGGAAAGGTTGACATCATAATTGTATTTTTTTATACATTGCATATAAAAGTTTTTGTTATTTAATCAATTTTTATATATATTTGCCTTCCTCATTTCTTTTATTAGAAAACTGAATAACTAAATGTTTACCTATGTACTTAATTTATTTAGAAGGAATATTTGAAAGTATCCTCTCTTAATTTAATCTTTAATTGAATTTAATTATACTTCTGTAATTTCCGGACTTGTATTGAGTTTCTGAATTGGAAGTGAGCAATTCCATGTTTCTTAGACATTTACATACATATATAGGGTTAATATATGAAAGTGGGTTATTCCGGTTATTTCCATTTTCTCTACGAATGAATGAAAATGTATTTCATTCTGTTTCATGTGATATGTTTACAAATGTGGGCTTGGTGAAGAAGATTTATGTGCTATATTTATTTATTTATTTGCGAACGTGTGGCCATATTATATTCCTTTCCTTGTAGCTTAATCTTACACACATGATGTAAAATTTTCTCATAAATATTAATGGACATACACAATATAGAACACGTCAGCGAACAATATGAATTTAAACTGCTTTTTGAAAATATATTATGTTTTTAGATTTGGATGGAATGTATATTTTATATTAGCACAGGTATACAAAAAAGGTCTAAACGAATTTGTTTTCCTCAAAAAATATGGCAATTTTTTTTGATAAAATCTAATGAATGATTTTCGGAGATCATATTTTTGTATTTTTTCAATTTTCTTTTTTTGTATCACTGTACGACTATATCTGATTTTCTATCAAAGAAAACTACACATTTATCTTTGGAAGTCTATAAAGAAACTAGGAAACAAATGATTAAAAAAATTCCAAGGACAGATTTGAAAAGTTGAAAGTCTTTTCTTCATTATTCGATCAAAAATGGTCGTACAGCGATACAAAAAAAGTAAATTGAAGAGAAAAGTCTGATCTATAAAAATCATTCATTAGATTTGGCCAAAAAAGATTATCATTGATGTAAATTTGTTTTACTATTTTTGACAATAGTAAAAAAATTGAGAGCAAATCGTTTTCAATGTTCTAAAATACGTTAAGAGGATTTTTATATTTTTTGTAAAAACAAAAACAATAATTTTTAAAATAAATCTGATTTGTATTTCATTTGCACTTTTAATATGAAGTATTTTTTGTGTGTTCCTTTTTCTTAAGTTCGACTCTGTATTTATTATTAATATTAGAGCTTTGTCGCAATTTAATTTAAATACAACAATACATGTATACAACATGATATTTATTTTGATTGAGTTAATTTTTTCTATGCACGTTCCTGTATATCATATAATTTATGTATACCTATCTGCTTTAATAGTAAAAGAAAATGAAATCCAATTATTTTTTACTGCAGTAGTTCATCATAAAAATATATGTATAAAATACACATATATGTATCTTTCAAGTGTCGCAATGAATCTGCAGAATCAAAGAAATTTAAAGAATTTATAGTGGTGTGATTATTTAATTTTAATGGTTTTAAGTTTGAAGTTGCTACTGCAAATTATTATTAATTTAGAAATATAGATACAAATATTTTAACGTGAATATTATATTTTTAATAACAATAAAGTTAATTATACTGTATCTATACAATATTTTATATTATTAAGATAGTGATCTTTAATCTATGGTACAATAAATTTAAGATTTTTTTTGACATGTGTCATTTCGGTAAGCTTGAGTAAAACTCAGTAGTTGAACTAGGAAGTTGCTGATCGGTCAATCATAGTAGGTTTGCACGTTCAGGGGGCCGAGATTCAAGAACTAAGTGGTAGGGGTACTTAGGAAATATATCTTTATAATATTGATTATAAACTATTGGGTTAGAAAAATATTTTTATAGAATATTATTTATAATTTATAAAAAATAATAATTCAGATATGATGCAATTACTTTTTTACTAATTGTAATTTTATAAAAAAATCATAACTAATTTCTAATGCTAATGTTATATATTTTGTTGATTTAATGGTTTTTATATTAAAAAAAAACAGCTATTTGATCAGTGTAGATACGAAAACTTTCATCAAGTAGCAGAAAAAAAGCTTTGAACCTTTTGAATTACTAATTTTATTAAAATATTATCATTTATTTATTTTAATTAATATTTATTGTTAGTCAGCTGAAGGCTTTTTTCGAGTTTCCGTACAAAAAATAAGTTGGGAAATATGTTTTGTTTATATTTATTGGTGATTTTGTATAATCGAAGTAGGAGGATCGTGCAGCGGAGTCTGCCGGTGACGGCGGCACCACCAGGACCCCCGGCGGGGGTGTGAGCAGTGCGCCGGTGGTGGTGCCGGGATCCCGCGTAGACACTGCGCACGCGCGCTTTCCCTGGCTTACATATACATGCACAAATACATCTCAGAGGCGGCTCGTGCGGGTTAATTCGTACAATTGTTATCAAAACATTTAAAATTTCTAGACAAAAAACGATAATTTTGAAAGATTTGCAAACATGATTATACGTAGATGTAGAAATAAATTTTTAAGATTGAAAATTATAACTATAGAAGTATTTTCGCAGATTGGATTTTTATTAATTTTCCACAAAGTTAAAGTAAACAAAAAATATGCAACTTTCTGTAAGTCTTTTAAGGGTGCATAATTAAAAGAAAAATTACTGGAAAATGAATTGAATATTTTGTATATAATTATAGTATAGATTTCAAACTTTAAAATATATTTTTAGGATCTGTATATGATTATTTTAACAAATATTTTGAAAATTGTATTTTTATTTATTGAGATTTTGTGTATGTCACTGACACATACACTGCCACACACACACTCTCAGTAAGACATTTATTCTGGATCACAAGAATTTTTGTGAAGACCAAAAAATTGCTTTAATAAAACATCAAACAATGTCCATATAAATATACCAACGAAATTAGTATAGTTAATGTCCTCAAGTTGTAGGCATAAATGACTGTTGTATGCAGTGGTGGACTAAGGAAAGTTGTGGCCCGGGGCGGAATGTTAGTTTTGGGGCTCATCTAGTTACAATTTATGAAAATTTTAAAGATTTATTTTTGTTTAAAAAGGACATTTTTTTCAACATCTTTAGCACCTGGGAATCGGGTGAAACGCCCCTTAGCCCATTTTTTTTTAAAACTACTGGTTGTTTGATCCATATTGTTAATCTCCGTCGTTCCATACTATATCGTCGCTTATCTAACAACACCGCTCAAGTCGAAAATTAGCGGTATTTACATTTTATTGTCATTGGATAGAGCTACTCATTGCGCGTCGATCTACCAATCACATTCTAGACGTTTCGGACAATAAGAGACCAGAATTCAAAAATTAGTGACAGCCCGCAAGCCGGAAGCCTATATAAAACATACGGTTTTTTCGCTCTCCTATAAAGTTGGTCAAAATGATTTGAGCGGTGTTGTTAAATAAGCGACGATATGTTTTTTCGACCAATTATAAGATGTTCGTGGTGGCGCGCAGTGCAACGAATTCTTTTATGAGTGACAGTTGTACACAGATGCGCGGTAGGGGCATTTCGAAAGTGAAGAAGAGATAAAAGAGAAGTTCAATTTAAGAATATTCCAAATTCCTTCCTTTCATCAAACAAAGTTAACAATATTATTCTATTGTGATGGTTAAATGGTGAACATATATGCCGATCCGCCACTGACATCTACAGTGAAGTATAGCTGTGTATGTGTGTTTGCCGTCGCGCCCGACGCAGAAACACACGCACAGACCGCGAGCGGCCGCGCGGCGATGTAGACGATATACCCGCCGGGTGCAACACTGCGCTGCGCGTATCCCCCACGGTGTGTCTGTGTGTGCGTGCGTGCGTGCGTCTGTCTGTTGCCTGTTTACATTACCGTCTCTCTGTGTCAGTGCATCATTGTTGATGTTTTTGTTGACTGGACATCATTTCAGTGATGGTTTGTGTCATACCGATAGCAAAGACAATGTGCTAGGCCTCTGGTTCGAATCCCAATTGGGTATGTGTTTTTAAATAAAATTCCGTATAAAAAAGTATACATATATACATTTAATCCAATTTCTTTTATTATTATTATGAAGAATCTACTAAGATATATTTTATTATTATTATTAATTAAATTGAGTTAGATTTTCATTCATATACGTTATATAAGATAGATGAGTTTGTTTATGTAAAAAGCTTTTATGTGTATTATATATGTAGGTATTTTTCTTTGTACCTATGTATGGTAATGCACATATTTACAGTTAATTACATTATGTATGTAAATGTTTATGAATCAATTTGTAAACAAATTAAAAATAATATTTACATGGATATTTAAATGTACATATCTGTTTTTTAAATAAACATTCACTCAATCTTTACTTGAGCGTTTATTAGAAATAATTTTATAAAGAATATATATTTAGTTGTTATTTTACCCTCCTAAGAATATCAACATTATTTTTTACGAAACATCGACATATCCAAAATAATTTTATTTATTCCCGACACTATAAAAGCAGTAATATAATTCAAACCAAGAACACAATATAATAATTCAGTGTACAGTACTGTATCAGTACACTAAAAAACTATTTGTCTAGGTCAGAACTAACCAACAAAGAGATAGGCTCTCTATGTTTCACTGATCTACATAATATTATGAATGGTGATTTTTTATTCTGTGCATCTATAACGTATAATAGCGTGATTTTGAAAGAGGGACCTTAATCAGGTTAATGTTCATCGGGTAGCCAATAAAAACATAATTCGATATATTTGGTGATTTGTATGGCTGCAGGAACATGCAGGGTTGGCTCCGTTACTATGGTGAACACATTATTTCCCAAATATTACTCCGATTACAAATTATATCTTTCAATTTTTTACATATCATTAGGAGCTAACAAGATTTGAAATTTGACGATATTTTAAAATTACGTTATTGAGCGAATTTTCGATATGAACAGTTTTAAAAAATATTGTGAAATATAAATTAACAGGGCTCTTCAGTTATAATATTTGATATCACAAATATTCAAAAAAAAATTTTTTTCTGAAATCTTACTTCACTGATAATTTACAAAAATTGAGTTAATCGATTTGGTACCTATTTGAACATTTTAATTGTCTCAATTTAACAGTCTAATTTTTAACAAAAAGTTGATCATAATGTCAAATAATTTTCTGATATCTCGAAACATAAATACAACGATCTTATTTTGCTTATTAAAAAACTAGTTTTATGTCAGTTTCTTAAATTGTAACAAGACATTCGTAAAACAAAATCCAGATGTGCAGAAAATCTAATTGTGTTAGTTTTAAAAATAACATAAATGATAATATTAATACTCTTATTTTAATTGTAACCTATATATACAATTTCCATTAGATTAAAAAAAGTAAATGTGTATACATTATACATGCGTTCTGGTTTATGTCATCGTAAAATATTTTGTAGCTTGTTTATTATTTTCTAAAATAAACCAAAATTTAATACTTGAAATAGCCATTGTAAATCGGTCCTATAGATTTTTTTTAACACTTATAGCGCTTATTTATAAGAATATAATGATAATAATATTAATAAGAAACCTTGACAGACAACTCTCGTAAACTTTATTAAAAAGAACAGGGTTGCTGTTAAGGGGGTAAGGCAAAAACGTCGGAGCTACCTCAATAGACCTATGGTCTACGTGCTTGCGGGACATACCTTACCAACATAAGTTTTGTGTCCTTGAATCACATCTGATCATTTTTTTTATGAATTACCATTATCAATAAATTAAGTTTTTTTCTATCCAAATTTTTCAGTAATATTATAATTTTCAGTCAAAAATTAAAGTTCCTCTTTGTCCATGTTCTCCTCATATAGCTCTAACTATTTTTCGTTAAACGAACCATCTTCAAAATGTTTGTTTGTTTATAATAATGTATAAAAATCTTGTGGTGTACACAGCAGTTTATTATGTTATATGTTCAGATATATCTATTTTAAATTTACAAAAAAATTTCTATGTATAAAATTTAAAAACATATTTAGGTTCTTAATATAGCCGCTTGTATCTAAACTCTGACATTAATATTGTTCAAATGGAACAAGGAAGCTATTTTCGGAAGGCATGTAAAAGTTTAGTGGTAGTTTAAAAACACCTACCTATTTTAGTAAACCTTCTTATCTTCAAGTGTTCAGCATAGAATGGGATACTAAACATTTAGAAAATGACATCTATTGTGTAGAATTAGTTAAATCTATTGAATGAAAATATGTTTGGGTTTTCTTATTTGAAACATAAATGTCAGTTTTATTTTTGTATTATAATCTAGTGGCGTAGTTAAAGGGGGGTAATGGGATCAATCCCCCCATGAATCTACGAAAATTATAAGATGATTATAAAATTATAATATGCGAGCATTTTTTTCAATAATGAATACATTTAAGTGAAGAATATAACCAATTTTTATACTTTGCACCACATAAAAGATGATTTTCATAATGAAAAATGTAACTATGAGATTTAATATACTAAGTCTTACCCCCCCCCCCCCATCGCAAAAATCTACCTATGCCACTGTTTAAATCACATCTTTGTAAACGTTTAAAAACCTGGCATAAATAATTAACTTTGTGTCGTTTGTGTATAATATTACACCAAATAAATAATAATCACAGTTAATCCACCATTGAATTAATGTTAATTAACGTTAGTAAACGGATGATTTACTAATCTTGATTATTTTTTACTTTAATAAATTCGTCATTATTTAAAGTAGAAATTCTTATTCTACAGCAATATGAAATATTTTTTTTTTAATTTTGATAAAATATCCATTTTGAACTTCCTCGAACCTATTCTTTTTCGCCATGTTTGTGTGAATGTGTTTATGTAGACGTTGTAACTAAAAAGCGTATAAGGGTCAAATTTTATATTTAGGATCAATTTTTTTTAAAGAAGAAAACCGTCTATGTTTTATAAAAAACAATCTTACAACCAGAAACAAATGTTTACTCTGTTAAATTTTGGAATTTATTGGATTATTCTTGAAACTCGTAAAAATCTGAAAATGATGTTTTAAATTGAAGTTATAAATAATATTAATATTTCTTGTTTATATCTTCTATCAATGAAAGAAAATATTTTTGAAGAAAAAAATCAATTTATATTTGAAACGGTCTATAATACTGCAGAAAGAAAAATTTCAAATAAAAGTTGTAGAGAACGTTAGTTTCTATAATTTATGTCGCAACAATTTTTTCATCATAAAAAAATATTGTATTTTGAATTTTTTTAAATTATATTTCAAACGGTTCATAATATAAAGTAATGTTTTTAAAAGAAGATTTATGTCCGGTATCATGCATAAAGGAGCTAACAAATTTGCTAGCTTGCAAGCACTCAAATGAGGAATCAAACTTATATGATAGTTCTCTTTGAGTTTCATGAAAACTTTGACAAGTTTTGCGCACGCGTTGTATATAAACACAAAACAGTGGTGATATTATGAAAATTATCAGAGTCGTAATTACATTCCATTTTCCATTGTAAATCCATAGATACTATCACAAAATGAATACCTTGTGAGTGCTTGCTAGCTAGCAAATTTTGCTAGCTCCTTTATGGAAAACATTATTTTTTATGTTCTATTTATTTCTTTATGTCTTATATCAGTTATAGCTAGACATTTTTTTCTAATGGAATTAGAAACACGTATATACGTTCTTCATTTATTAATATTTTGCTTGCTAATAAAGTACGCATCACAGCTCCTGTATTAAAAAAATAAAAATAAAATAGTTGTATCGATTTATGTAGTTTAAAGAAATAAATTAAAAATATTTGTTAAATTATTTTATCCTACATAATGCATGCATACTAGAGATGTGTAATTCATGAACGATTCGTTCTTTTTGAACGATTCTTTTCGGTGAACGAAACGACTCGAGTCAGTATTTTAAAAAAGATTCGTTCTTTTTTTATTATATTGTAAAATATAAAAGAAAATAGATTCGTACACTATTTTTTGTGTTAGTTAAAATATTTAGAAAGAAAACAATCGTTATTATTGATATTAATAAAATAATCAATTAAAAAATATTTCTCGATAAATGTAATTATAGAAGTGTATTTTTCAACAACTAAACCAGATACAATTTTTTAAATTCGAATTGTTGCAAGGAAAGAAACTGTTACAGTTTAGCTCTGAATGGCAGCGGCGTATCATTCGTGTATTTAAGATACATTGTATGTATTATTTTGAATTGTAAAATTGTTTAATAAACAATTTAGATTTAGATTATATAGCCGTAGTTCTTAAAATGTGTGTTATTACACATTTATTACCACTGCTCTAAAATCCCGAGAATATTAATGCATTTTAATTTTAGCATTTGTTTTCGAGCGAATTATTTATAATACCTGACATTATAAATCAATTTATCTATAAAGATTAGCATGATAAAACGTCTGAGAATAAAAGTTATATTAAATATCAAAGTCAAAATAAAACTATCAGCAACAGTTATTTTAAGTAATATGATAAATTTACACAATTATTATAATAATGAACAAAAGTAAACATAATTTGTACGCCACTGATATATTAAGCAACGTACGGCGGCCAAAAAGTAACAATGTATTTATTTATCCATTCTGTCAGTGATCGGATACGTTCGGATTTTGTCGTACCGACTTGCACTCACTGACTCACTTGTATACGAACGATTCTTGTACTGAACGATTCAAAACACTCGTCACTCGCCAATTCATTTTCGTAAGTGAACGACTCATTGAACGAATCAGTTGGAACGAATCTTTTTACTGAATTGTTTCAAATGACTCGAGTCACTAAAAAGACTCATTTTTCCCATCTCTAATGCATACTGTATAAACACAAGTGATGTATGGGTCAGAACATAACTTGATAAAAAGATTAATTGTTTCAGGAAGAAGTGATTAATTATAACTCATTTATCAAATATCCAATTCTGGAATTTTGTGTCGGATATATTTTTTTTTATCAGAGATCAAATTTTATGACGTTCAAATATTGTTCATATAATTTATGTGATCATTTTTATAACAACTTTAGTTATTGTCGTTGGCATTATTTGTATTTTTTATATCAGTATTTTATCAATAGTGTTGTTTAAAGCTTCCGCAGTAACATGAGAAGTTTTTGTATTATTTATTTATCAATTATTAACCAACGTTAATTGTTCTTGTAGTAGCATGGATTTTAATTTTTAAGAATTCTAAATAAGGTATTTAATTTAATAATGGCCCGCGAGCTACATCCGACTCACTTCAGTAATTAGTCTGCCCCCGATGATATTTGTTTTATTCAGAATTAGTTTTGAGATCTTATTACACGTAAAGTATTTGACATAAAAAATATATAGGTACTATAGGTATAATTGTTTTTGTTGAGAATTTTTATCAAAAATTATTTTCATAAATTATTGCATTTTTTTATTGTGAGAAATCGAGTCATTTGCTAGATAGAAATGCTATTAAATTTATTTTAAAATAAGACTATTGACCAGTGAACATTTATAAAATGTATTTACCTATCTTTGTTTTAAAAATTACAAACTATACCAATACAAAACATCTTCTAATTTCTAATAGATATAGGAAACTACAATATATTATAATTATAATTGACAAATATATGTTTTCATACCTGACGTTAGTAACAAACTTGTACCTTTAACATTCTACCAGATTTTGGCTAAAGTACTAATTACGATAGTTGAGAAATTTTGAAATTATACAATTAATTGACCTGTGATATGTTACAATTGACCTCAGACTCCCCTACAAAGTCTCGTTATACAAGCAATTAATCAAGTATTTAATTTGATACTACTTTATTAATATTTTTCGTATTTTTTTGAGTGTTTGAACTATTTTTTCGAAATAGGAATTCACATAACTATTTTTCTAAATTATTCTTCCATTTATTGGGTTGTGGAAAAATACGTTTTCGTAAATGATTAGAAAATAAAAAAAAATGATCAAATTTACGCTTCATGATATTTAAATTGAATATACATTACATGCATTATACAAATATTACTAAAAAACGATTTATAGACTTATATCATGAAAAAGGGCATTTTAACTCGCTTAAAAATACTTTGCTTAACGATCCATGAGGTAATAAATTTATCATAATAATAACTGTTTTCTGTAAAATACCATCTTCTTGCGATTTTTAAAAATAACTCATATTTTCAATACCTATTTTTACGACAGGGAGTGAATCATTTCTGATACAGAAAATTAATTACATGGTTCGTTACATTTTTGAAACACTTGAAAACAATCAAACTTTCCGTTTTTTGGCAACTGTCGCATGTAACTTGTGTGATTTATTTTCTTCTGCTTTTTATATATCTTTGTTCAACAATAAAATATGTCTATTCTTTTATCATTTTATCAATTTGTTTATTTAAAAGTATTTATTGTAATTGTAGTATCATACATTATTATATCTAGGATTCTAGGCAGATTTTTCATGTTTTTAATATTTTATTATTAATAAAGTATATGTCGTGAAAAAGGATGTATAACTTAATTAATGAAAGTTAGAAAATCTAAAAAAAATACAGTTAGCGGAATTAATTTTTATTATTTTATACATCATCGTTAACGAATTTTCCAATGATAAATTACCTATTTATTTATTAATAGATAGAAAAATAAAATTGTAAGTTAATAATAAATTATTTATTAAAAAATATTTCTAATTCAACCATAATATAACCTAAATTAATACTGGAATTAAATCGGAAGCGTAGACAGAGATTTTTTAAAAACTTTCAAAGTAGATTTTATTACCTAAAAACGGTGTATAGACTAAAAAAATCCAAAATATTTTAACTTTACAGATTAAAACATTTATGAGTAAGTATTAAAACGAACATTTTCAAAAAGACATACATTTTCTAAAAAAAATCTATTTACAATTTGTCTTGAAGCAAAATAATACCTTTATTATGGAACAGTTATATATATATTGTACCTTCATCAAAAACACACACCTCATTCTGATAAAAACACATATGCCAAAACGTATTTCAACATTTGAATAGTATTCATTATTAGGTACCTTTCGTATTGATTAATTTGGGAAGTTATTACACAACTTATTGGCATGTTGGATATACAAGGGGTGTATCAAGGGTAAATTGTCTCTATCGACTTGTTTTTGTAATTACGGTGAAAATTATCTAATACAAAGAAATTAAAAAAAAACTTTTACAAGCTAAAAATTTATTTTAGTTATTTTAAAAAACCAAACAATTTTTGTAAACCTTGTCATGTTACATAGGTATAATGTTAATTAAAAAAATTCTTTAATATCTACTACCTTTTACACATAGTTATTTGATATTATGTAAAAAATGACAATTTTGGCTTTTTCGAAAAAAATTCTAAAAAAACAGATAAAACTTTTAAATGATACCTACCAACAGATTTAGTCAAAAAATTTTTTTTTAAATCGATGCATTTTTTGGCTTGTTTTATAACTAATTTCATCATTAATTGAAAATTAATGATAAATCAGTGGGGCATAACTAATTATTTTTTTGACGATACATATATAATTATCTGAAAAGTCATAGAATGCGGTTATCTTCGTCGTCTGTCCCATAGTCCCATCTTACCCTATATCAGCTAGTGTGTACGTATATAGGTACGTATATGTTAATATTTGAATCAAATAACTCAATTATGATTGCGATTTAAGCATCCCTGGAGAACTAAATATAATATGTACTGGAACACAATTTTCACACTACATCACTAGATAGTCAACGTTGTAATAAGCACTCTACACGTTTATGTTCACGTGGAACAGAAATATACATACAAATCAATAATAAATAAATGAAAATGTATTTGATAGAATAACAATAATTATTGACGTAGGCGTATCGTGTCAATAATTTATATTTCGTTTTATTTTTAGTTGGTTTAAATGTTATATGATAACGTGATGATATTTAATTGTTAAAAACATGATCTTTTTCATTAATTATTATTATTGACAGAAACTAAATAGTTTTTATTAAAAACAAAAAAAAAATGTAAAAAAATACAGAACCGATAGTTTGCGCTCCCATTTTTGTTCAAAATACAACTTCCCCCCTTCATGAGTTTTGGTAAATTGAAAATAGTTCGAGATAAGTAGGTACCTACATAAAATATTATTTTACACAAATAAATATATCATTTAAAAATAAATATAAAAGGCACAAAACTAACATTTGATTTTTGTATGAACAGGTTTAATTCATTGAGATTTGGGACCTGTCTCTTATTGGTAATTTCGTTCAGTCTTGGTTTAATTGGTAAAACCATTATTCTTAATTCTAACTCAAAATCCGATAATCTTGATCAGAGCTTCGTCTTGATTAAAATTTTGTATAGATTTTTTACAGCGGCCATCATCATTTGTCGCACCCCTAGCTTACAGTATGAATCGATTAAAAAAATTAATTAATAACCTAATATGATAAAAGGTTGCTAGTAGATATATGTATGTGAGCAAAACCCATTTACTTCATGGAATTGTGTCGTACTTAAAGTCCAAGAGGTGAGCGCCAAAATTTGCAACTACTTTCTAAAAGCTAAATTTTTGATATTACGTCACATTTGTGGTGTAGAAATACAGCTTGCCGTCAGTCAGTGATTTTAACTTTGTAAAAAAACTATACACGTTGCAACTACTTTCTAAAATCTGAAAATTTATTTGTAAGCTGTATACTAAGTAAGAACCCCTTTTATCATAGTCAGTCATCAAAATCTTGCAACTGGGCGCGTCAGCAGTGCGTTTAACTTGTAAAAAATCTATACATCGTGAAAGTACTTTCTAAAATATGAAATTCGGTATAAGAGTTAGGAATATTATTATTATTAAAAAAAATAGTCAGTCCGAATTTTACCTTAACAAATGCCGTCAGCAGCCGATACACCGCCCACGCGCCAAACGCTAACGAAACTAGCTAACTGACAAATGTGACGTAATATCAAAAAATCAGCTTTTAGAAAGTATGTAGTTGCAAATTTTGGCGCTCACCTCTCCGACTATTACTATCATGTCTGGTATTATAATTAAATTGAGTATTTGTTAGCTAACATGCAAGCACTTTAACTGGAGTATTCATTCTGTGGTATTCTCTATATGGGTTTGTTTTGGAATTTAAGACAGTGGTACTTCACTTTATTAAAAAAATAGTTGGTGATTCTTACCGTATAAGATATTTTTCGTATTGATCACCATTGTTTTTATACCGTTATTTTTATTTACCGTCTGTGCGTTAAATATTTATAAATATAAGTTTAAGGCCTCATTCAAAGTGCTTGTTAGCTAATAAATTTTATTCGATTTCGGACACCGAAGTGATTCCAAAAATACAAAAAAATTACTACAATATTTTTTTATTCGCATGTGATAATATCTAAATAGGTATTTTTTCAGTATTGCAAGATTTGTTAATTTTATTAACGCAAGGTGATAAGCTAATCTTTCAGTACTTGCTGGGAATGCCAATAACTTTAAAGCTTATTAGAAAACCACGGGTTTCTAATCCAATATATGTTTATGTATATTTTGAAGCCATATTTTATTGTTAATTCTACATATACAAGCGTACTACATGTATAGTTTTTATTGATTTGGATTAGATATAAAATAAATTTGTTTTCCTTAAAGAATAAATTACATCTTAAAATAAGTTAGTATAATAGTATCACAATCAAGAAAGGTTTAGAAGTTACTAATGGGTTGATCATAGCAATTTTTAAACAGAGGCGTAGCTAGTGAATATTGTGTTTGGAGTTGGGGTCACTTGGGATTTAGGAACTCAAAAATTGATATGCATATACATAATATGTAATTAATTGATATTTAAATAAGTATATATTTTCTTAAGTCCAAATATTGAAAATACCAATTTGAAGTAGATCGATAATAATTATTTGCGGTTTAAATCGAGATATGAACTCAAATTAGTTTTCAATTAATTAATCATTTGTTTTTTGACAGGTGTCAAAAACTTTGAAATTCCACAAAGTCCATTTCTTTATAAATATCAATAACTGTTAAAATTTTGATAAATATGAAATAAAATTGTACAAGTATGTTTATAATAAAGGTCAGTAATATAACTAAAATACATTATTGGTTATTTATAAACATTGTATTATCACATGTAATGGTTAGAGTATCCGCCAAAAACGATAAGACTTTTATCTAGATGAAATTGTGAACATTCATTGGGTATTTATTTATTTATTTAATAAAATGTGTATTTGATCGAACATGTGTTATCAAAATAGCAAACATTATTTTATATTTCGGTAGTATTTGATTTTACAAAATGTGATACACCTGCTTCAATTATAAATAAATATGTAACGATATTATAATGAATATCTGTGTAATATTTTTACAAAGAGAGTTGTTGTGAAATACCGGATATGTATATAAAAGTGAAGCAATGTACAACAAAATTGTGATATTTACGTTAGTTTATTATTAAATTAGTCTCAGTTAGGTTCTTGTTACTAAATTATTTAAATATTGAAACATAAAAGGATTATTAGGTACACACACAGGGTGAGTCAAAAATATGGAGTACCTATAATTACTCATATTTTCTAAAATATTTGTTATTTAAAAAAAATTAGTAAAAGTTTTTCGGGAAATTATTTCACATATTTTTTTATAAACTATGAATATAGATTTTAATTTTTTGCATACAACTCTATAAGAAATTTATAAATCATCAATCGGAATGATGCTCATTGTTGTCCAAACACCTTCTGTATTTTTTTACAAGAAACTGACATTTTCTTAGATTATTTAATTAAAATTGTACAGGGTTGCATGCAAAAAATTAAGATTCATTCATATAGAATTATAGCACCATTTTTTTTGAAGATTAGCATTACATATAGGCATAGGTGTTAATCGTTAATTCGTTAATAAAAAAGTTACCTTTTTTTGTTATTTCGACAACTTTCTTATGTATTTGTCATCAAACAACCAATGTAACGGACTAAATTTAACGGAAGTTAACACTTTTGTTAACATTTTTTTGAGTTAACTTAAAAGTTAATCCGTTAAGCATTTTGTTAACTTCATTAATTAACGATTACCGGATTAACGAGTTAATGCCCACCTATGCATATACGAAACAATTTCTCTAAAAAAATTCACAAATTTTTAAATAATGAATATTTTAGAAAATATAAGTTTTCCATTTTTTTTACTCATCCTGTATTTTATAATATAATATTCATATCTATCCCATTACAAATTGAACTTAATTGTTAAAGAAATAATAATAAAATGCGTGTTTTGATTGAAATGACATTTTTAAAGATAATTAATATTTTATCTAATGATATATAGGTATTCTAACTTTTATAAATAATATAATTGTATATTTTTGTATTTTTTTCAGATGTATCTAATGTGACCTGAGTAACGGGTGTATAATGGACATTTGGACTGATATATCGAACCTAGGTCCGTAGAATAGCAGCTGATCACAATGCTGATCAAGGAGTACCGCATTCCACTTCCACTTACCGTGGAAGAGTACCGGATAGCTCAACTTTATATGATTGCAGTAAGTTATTGATAAAATAAGTTTTTTTTGAACGTATTTGATTTTTTTGCACCTGCAGCTGCGTCACAACATGTTTCCTATGAAGTAGAATGAAGTAAATCGTTCCGAATTGAGAGATTTGTAAAGTTTGAAAATATTGTTAGGTTAGCCAGTCATATAAAATATCAACTCAATATGAACTTATAAGTACAATGGCTATACAGACTATACACGTACTTATATTATTCAATAAAGTACAAACAATATTTTGTACTTTATTTTCAAAATTACAATATATGTGGAGAAAAGAGGTAGTCAGACTCAATCATTATACTCTATACATAGCACTAAAGAATGCTAGAACGAGCTCATATTTATTGTTCATGGAATGTGACTGACACCTACCTCTTAGTCGAGTACCATTCCCTATTGTTTATTTTCATTTCCGCGTAACTGCTTACCTATTTACTTTTTGAGTATATTTTGACCGCTTATTTATTAAATCCAAACTGTTGGTTATGTATTTGATTGTTATAGTATTTGAATAGAATCATGCTCGGCAGTGCCGTAACTAGAAGCTCGGGGGCCCCCACCGAAAACTAAAAACCTTTTTTTTTCGTTGGCATCTACCTATTTTTACATCTTTTTACACTGCTGTGGGGTCCCCCATGCTAGGGGGCCCCGGAGCATTGGCTGCGGTGGTTACGGCGCTGAAGCTCGGTATTATAAAAAAATGATCGAGATCAAAACCAAACTAAAAGATATCTACAGGGTGTTCAATTTTAATGACAGTTCACTGACAGCTGTATGATATTTACTAAAAGCAGTGTTGACTGATGTACATCATAGAAAGGATAGCAGCTTTACATTATAATAGGGTATTTGACACTATTAATAATAAATACTAAAATGTTCTAAATAGTGTAGTATATATTACTATAATTAACAAGCAAGTGTTTTTTACATGAAATAAGTCAGTATTTTAATAATAAACCTAATTTTAAATTGTAATATTTAATATAATTGTCACGTGATCGCAAACACGTCTAAATGAATTGCCACTGGTATGACGTCAATTTATGCTATAAACGTCAGAATACTCGATCCCTATTGGTTGATTTTAGTTTATTTATCATAATGTTACGTCACGCAACCACGTGACTTTAAATGCGCGTTTTGGCGGGAATTTTTTCATTTAAATAGAAAAATATTATTTTCAGCGTTTTTTCGGCATTATTTTGGAAAAAGATATTATGGAAGTATCTATTGTATACATACGCACAATTTACAATATATTTTAAAATTTAGTCAAATACCCTATTGTACTTTACCACTACTGTATCCTGAATCCCGACCAAATTGCTTGGTTTTGCTCACGACCAAATTAATTATTTATAATATACACCGGCTTTATAGTCTTTAAAAAAATAAATAATTCAAAAATAAAAGTGATACACATTTATTTATTTTATTTCTTGTTTTAAAACAATTCTTATTTTTAGCGTAATATATAAATATTTACAATTTCTTAGATTTATTTAAAATGCGTGATCAATTTAATCAGTGGCGGCGGAATAAAGGTAATATGAGGCAATATCCCCCTGTAAACCGAAAAGTAGCAAAATTTTCATTCAAAATTATGTCGTAACAACATTCCGCTGCCACTGAATAACCAGAATAAATATTTATATTAACACATATTCGCACAAACGCACTCATACATATTTATTATAACATAATATTAATCTTTGCCATTGTGTGTAGTACCTGCAGTAAAGCTGTAATTATTGTTTTTGGTGATATAAATAGAATTAGAAGGAGATGAGGTAGTTATATTGAAATGCATATTTAATGTCATTATAACGTGGCTGAAGACGTGGGCGTTGAATACATTTGATTGATTGAATTTTCTTCTTTACTCGTAGACTATACATAATTTGTCTCTTTATGATTGGTTGTTATATTTTTTATAAATGATTTTATATACCGGGTGTCCCAGATAACTTTTCCAGCATGGGGATCTCAGTATCTATAAGAGATACAGGTTTGGTTAAATGAGATGAATTATTTGTATGAAAGGGGTGAGTATTATTACACAAAAAAATATTCATTATTCTATGTGGTTTAGGCGGTATACCCAAAAAACTGAAAATTCGGGATTTCTTTAAATGGCTATAACTTTTTTGTTAAAGTAGATAGGTACTTTTTGTTTGCGGTTTCTTAAAGCACTTTTTTGTGTAGAATTGATTGGTGTATTTAGATTTTTAATATCACTTTTAGTTTCCGAGATACAAGCCCTAACTTCAGTTTTTCTTATGGGCCGCTAAGTTGGCTATGGCATATTTGAACGTGTTTTTTACTCTACTTTACAACGATGTGTCACTTGCCATATTTATTATCGAAAAAAAAATTATAATATATTTTTTCAAATAGTTCATTGTTTCAAATATTCATTTGTTATTTTGATTGTTGTTATTGTGATTTTTGTTTACAATTTTTGTTTTTCATGGCTCACTTAAAAGTCTAATAAAATACTTCATAAATATCACTGATATTTAGTATTTCGACTTTTTTTCAATAATAAATATGGCAAGTGACATATTGTTGTAAAGTAGAGTAAAAAACACGTTCACATATGCCATAGCCAACTTAGCGGCCCATAAGAAAAACTGAAGTTAGGGCTTGTATCTCGGAAACTAAAAGTGATATAAAAATTCTAAATACACCAATCAATTCTACAAAAAAAATGCTTTAAGAAACCGCAAACAAAAAGTACCTATCTACTTTAACAAAAAAGTTATAGCCATTTAAAGAAATCCCGAATTTTCAGTTTTTTGGGTATACCGCCTAAACCACATTGAATTATGAATATTTTTTTGTGTTATAATACTCACCCCTTTCATACAAATAATTCATCTCATTTAACCAAACCTGTATCTCTTATAGATACTGAGATCCCCATGCTGGAAAAGTTATCTGGGACACCCGGTATAGGTGGGCACAGTTAATCGAAAAGTTAACTTCGTTAATCGTTAACTCGTTAATAAAAAAGTTAACTTCGTTAATCGTTAAAGCGTTAAAATTACGAAAATTTAACGAAAGTTAAAGTTAACCGAAAATTTAACCATCCAAAATGTTTGAAGACCTTTTTTTTGCTATTTCGACAACTTTCTTATGTACTTGTCATCAAACAACGGAAGTTAACAAGAGCGTTAACATTTTTTTGAGTTAACTTAAAAGTTAATCCGTTAAACATTTTGTTAACTTCGTTAATTAACGATTAACGGATTAACGAGTTAATGCCCACCTATGATTTTAGATACATATAAAAAATAGGGTTGCATTTTAAGACGAGATTTTTGTTGAAAACGATATCAAAATCGAGACGAAAGTGATTTAAATTTGGACGAGGCGAGATTGGCTTAGGTTCAAACGAGACTGTTTGAAATTTTGACGAAACGAGATCGAGACGACATTAATTTTATTTATAAGTCTCGTCGTGAGTCTCGGTTTAAAAAATATATATACTAATTATTTAAAATTAAAACACGAGACTGTTACTTGAAAATTCGAGACCGATACGAGACTTAGACGAGACTTACCTAGCTCTCGCCTCGTCCCGTGTGCATAATAAAAAACTGTTATAAAGAGTAACGTCTTTTTTAAGGAATTATTAATTTTGTATATATTAAAATACAAAAATATTACCACAATACAAATATTAATTAATCCTCATTCCATATAAAAATTATACATACCCTTAAATTATACAGTCTACTCTGTTATGTAGGTTAGCGATCGATCTTTTTGTTTTCTAGTTTCACCAAAAAAATTTCATTTGAGAAGCTAATTTAGCCAAAACAATTTACTCCACGTTTTATCGATTTCGTTAGGATAATATATTAGAAAAAATCATTCAATATTTATTTGCTATCAAAATGCAAACAAATTGATTTTGGTTTCTAAACGACTCATATTGTATTGATTAAATTCAAATAATAAAATCGTAAAAATAACAGGGTGGCCAGTTTCTGGAAAACCGGGAAAACCGGGAAAAGTCAGGGAATTTTGTTATTCTTCTGGAAAACCGGGAAAAGTCAGGGAATTTGGTTGGAAGTCAGGGAAAAATGCAAATTCTGCAAAAATATAAAAATTTTATCTATGAGACCGTTTTTTTTTTTTTTTTTTAGCTTTTTTATCTAAAAAATAATATAAAAAACAGGGAAAAAAAATCAGGGAAAAACGGTAAAAGTCAGGGAAATGTGTTCCAGAGAAATACTGGCCACCCTGAATAATGAAAACAATGTTTTAATTTATTAATTTATGTTTTTATAGCTAACAATATTTATATTGTTTTTATAACTTGCGCATAAGAATGTGTAAATTATAGTAGGTGTTTTCGTGACTGTAGCTATATGTAGGTACTATTTGATATAGATTATTTAATGACGCCGTAAGAATTTTTTAAATCTTATACATTATAAATGAGAACAAAAATAAACGTAATTTGTTTAAAATTATATGTATTTTCTTCATGCGCCCACAACCTAACGCGACTAAGGAAGTTGCAGCAAGGGGCAGAATGTTAGGTGGCACGTTATTATATATGCAAAGAAAGTTTTTTTTAAGAAAAAAAAATTGTCTGCGCAATATCAGAAGCCCTTTTTTCAAAGTCTCACTATATTTTCTCAGTACTTGGAGCCCGGGGTGAATCCCACCCCTAGTACTTGGAGCCCAGAGTGAATTCCCCCCCCACTCTTGGTCCACTACTGGTAGCATGATAATATGCACTGCACTTCTTACAGGATTTGTAATAAAAATATTCAGATGACACAAATTAAGTTAATTTAAAAAACTTTTTTGAGGCTAATTTTTCAATGACCATTCAATTCAACATATTTAGCTTCATATATCATTTTCATTTCAAAATCTTATGCGGCGTTTACACCGAGAAAACAAAAAAGAAACACGGTGTTTTTATGACCAAAAAGCAATAAACCCTATACATTTTTAAAAGTATTTTAAAGACACGATGTTTCTGTTTTGTTTTTTCGGTGTAAACACTGTATTAGGCTCTCAGGGTTAGACCCTGTTAGCCCCCCTTCTTTACTTTTTAATATGTTTAATAAATAAAACAAAAATGTTAAATATATGTATAGGTAATTTTATTTTTGTATTTATTTTTTACGGTTTTGTATGTTTTAAATTACATTTTTAAATATTTCTTTATAAAGTAATTATTATAAATTAATTTTAATTATTTCAGAAAAAAAGTAGAGAAGAAAGTAGTGGTGCTGGTAGTGGTGTAGAAATTCTAATCAATGAACCATACGAAAATGGACCAGGTGGAAACGGAGGACAATACACAAGAAAAATATATCATGTTGGTAGTCATTTACCCAGTAAGTATTATTTATTGTACCAATTTGTATTTTCAATACAAAGACTTTAAAATTGATCGTAATTTAATGAACTATTTTACTTTAAGGCTGGGTAAAAGGATTGTTGCCAAAATCTGCGTTAACAGTTGAGGAAGAAGCATGGAACGCTTATCCGTACACAAAAACACGTTACACATGTCCATTCGTTGAAAAATTTTCATTAGAAATAGAAACATACTATTTTGGAGATAACGGACATCAAGAAAATGTTTTCAATTTAACAGGAAGCGATTTAAGAAATCGTGCTGTAGGTCAGTAAAAAATAAATAAAGGTATTAGAAATACAGTTTTTAAATACTAATTTTTAATCTTTTTAGATCTAATTGATGTTGTTAAAGATCAGTTGTGGGGAGGAGATTATGTGCGAGAAGAGGATCCTACAGTATTCGTATCTGAAAAGTCCGGACGGGGTCCGTTAAATGAAACATGGCTTGAAGATTACTGGCAAGCGGTTGAAGGGAAAGAACAACCTACGATTGATGGAAAAGCTCTTATGTGCGCTTATAAACTATGTCGAGTAGAGTTTAGATATTGGGGAATGCAAACAAAACTAGAAAAATTTATTCATGATGTTGGTGAGTAGAAATCAATATTATGAAGAGCATAATAATGCATAACAAAAATTAATAATTTCATGTTCATTTTTAGCGTTACGTAAAACAATGCTTAGAGCTCATCGTCAAGCTTGGGCATGGCAGGATGAGTGGCACGGTTTAACAATGAAAGATATAAGAGAAATAGAAAAACAAACTCAAGCAGCATTAAAAAGGAAAATGGGTGCTGATAGCAGCGAAGATGAACAAGGTAGTTAAAATTGATTAACATGTTTTGGAATACTATTATTTCCAAAATATATTTATTTTAGTTATTTTAATTACAATCGCACAACTCGTATCCTTAATATTTTATTATATTTCTTTTAGATTCACCTATACACAATATTACAAACACTGATGAAAGTACAGCAGTAAAAACTTACGCTGCAGCTTTTGGTAGTATTGAAGTTGTAGAAGAAATGCCTAGTCCTTCACTTAATAAGAAAAAATCAGGAAATCTTACAGATGTTGAAGTCAGTCCTCATATTTCCAGTAATGATCTTACGCTCTCTATTCCTAGGTAATGGAAAATTGAAATACAAGTAAAATTCAGTGACTTATGATAATTAAAAAATATTATACATTTTTGTGATCTTTAATCCATAAAAAAATCCTAAATATATTAAATATGTATTAATTTTTGTATTTTATTTAAATTAAAATATATGTGAATAATTAATAAAGGAAGTTAAAATTTTTTTAATATTTATAAAGTATCTATTTCTGTGGTTGTAGCTTGATAAACGTTTCCTTTTATCACATTAAAAAATAGATTATCAATATCAAAAGTTTAACCAATTCAAATATATTAATTTTTTTATTAAAACTGTTATTTTAAATTATTAGGCATGATGAAGTTGAAAAACGATGGCATAGAAGTGGTTCTCATTCACATGGTTTACATTCTCCTAGTTCTTCATCAATGAAAAGTTTTGATATGCAAGTAGCTAACTGGCGAATAGAAACATTGGGTCGAGATTCAGATTCAAATTCCGAAGATGAGTTCTTTGATTGTCAAGGTAAATAATACTCGATTTACGATTATATAAGCTTAGAATAATAAGTTTGATCGGTATTTATTTTTAAATATTGCATTTCATTGTATATATCATCAAAAAGTGGACAATTTGCTTACTGAATTTATTTTGACGCACTTTTATATTTTATATTAATTTTTGTTATTTTATGTATGGTCTTGTCAACCACTTACTATATGAATGGAAGTTGCAAGAAGTATGTACATTTTTTTCTTTTATTTTTGGGAATATTTTACTTTTTTACTAATTTGAATACTAAAATTGTATATATTTTTCAGAACAATTAGCTGATGCTGCTTCATTAGCAAAATGGAGCTCTCTAGATTTGCTGACAGAAGAAGATGACACGATTTCACCAACAGAAGCTATGGATAGAAATGGTACATTATCTAAAATATTTTTTAAATAAAAAATTATTTATTTGTAAAAAAATTTATGCCCATAAATAAATATTTTTACTGCTACTTACAGAAGATAGTATATTCAATCCAAAATATTTACAACGTGTGGCAAGTGAAAGAAGACCCCGTCCTACAATGGGACAACGTAGCATAGAAAAATCATGCCCTGGATCTCCGAATCAATCACATGCAACATGTACGACAACTATACTTATATTAGTGCTTCATGCCGGTAGTGTATTAGGTAAGATACTATTATTTATTACTCTATTGTTTTGTACATAATGAATGTGTTATTTTATAGATGCTAATGTAGATATGGCAGCAAAGAAATCAGATGTCACTACATTCCGTGGTGCTTTTGAAACTGTCATGAGACAGCATTATCCTTCTCTTGTTGGACATATTGTTGTAAAATTAGTTTCTTGTCCATCTATTTGTACTGAAGGATTAGGCATCCTATCTAGGTAAACCTGTTTTTATAGTACATTTAAAAAAGAATGTTTTATAAATTAATAATGAAATTTTAGCTTAAGTCCGTATAGTTTTGATGTTTCGCCTTCATCAACTGATGCACCACATGTAACACATGATTCAATACCAATAGGTGCTATTCCATTATTAGCATGCGCAACACAAGAATATCAGGACACTATTATGAAAACGATACATGCAGCTAATACGGTTTATCAAGGTATTATGTTTAAAAACATTTAAATACGGTATATAATACTCAAATATTCATGTATCAATTTTAGAGTTTTTGAAATCAGAAGAAGGCCAAGGATTTAACGGACAAGTCTGTTTAGTAGGTGATTGTATGGGTTCAGTTTTGGGCTATGATGCTTTATGTCGTCACAATCGAAACTGTTCTAGACACGATAGTGAAAATAGTATTCTTGATACTGACATTATTGTTTCTATTGGTACGTATCTTTACTTGTGACATATTGTTGTTTTGTTATATTCAATGTTTATTTTTCCAGATGATATGCAAACAAATGATGCAAATGTTTTGTTAACTGCTCCTGGGCCCAGAAGGAGATCGTCTTCAACAAGTGAACAAACATCACAAACAAAATTTGATTTTGAAGTTTCTGATTTCTTTATGTTTGGTAGCCCACTAGCTTTAGTTTTAGCGTATCGAAAAATTTCATCTAATGATGATAAATATGGTAAGTTTAAAAAACTTTGATCACTGGAATTTATAGAAATTACAAAAAATATATTTTAAGGATTCATACAAAGGCCAAATGTGCAACAAGTTTATAATTTGTTTCATCCGACTGATCCAGTAGCTGCTCGTATAGAGCCATTATTGAGTGCAAGGTTTTCAATGTTACCGCCAGTTAATATTGCACGATATGTAAAATATCCACTTGGTAATGGTCAACCGTATCATCTTTGTAAGTATCATATATAAAGCATTTAAATTATGACTAATGTTTTGTTATAATTTTAATAATTATTTTTAGTGGAATTTTTACAAAGCAATCCTCAAATGTTTTCTGATGTTTGTCAACGTCGTTTGTCTGAAACATCTGTTATAAGCACCGTATCAGGAATTATTGATAATGTTCCATTACAAGCAATAAACTCATGTATGTACTGTTATGATTTTAAAATTTATTCTTGTTCTTATTTTTGACATATCTGTTACAGTACAACAAAGATGGTGGGGATCAAAAAGAGTTGACTATGCACTTTACTGTCCTGATGGTTTAAGTAACTTTCCAACAAACGCTTTACCACATTTGTTACATGCAAGTTATTGGGAAAGTAGTGACGTTATTGCATTCATTCTGCGCCAGGCTGGTAGGTTGGAAGGAGCACCATTAGCAGGAGGTGATGACCGTGATGCTTGCTTTAGGCCAACTCAACCAAGAGAAAAATGGATCAAAAAACGAACTAGTGTAAAGTTAAAGGTAAACGTATGTATCAAACACTATTATATTTGTTCGCATGGTAGCTTCTCACAATTTATTTTATGTGTAATTTTGTAAGTGTTTATCTGTAATCTAACATCTTCTGAAAATATTAAAAAGACTTTTAAACTATACGATGCCAGAAAAATATTGTTACAATTTAAAATATTTTGGCACTCTTATGTAGTGATATTAAAATAATAATCACTTAAAAATTCTAAAGAAAACATTAAATGTAACTCTATTACTACTTAACAGAATGTAGCTGCAAATCATCGTGCTAACGACGTCATTGTCAGAGAAGGTGCTTCACAAATGTTAATGGCTCGTTTCATGTATGGTCCACTTGACATGATTACTTTGGCTGGAGAAAAAGTAGACATACATATAATGCGAGATGCGCCTGCAGGAGAATGGACTTATTTGGCAACAGAAGTGACAGATAAAACAGGTCGAGTTACTTATGTAATACCTGAAGATAAAACATTGGGGTATGGAATGTATCCAATTAAAATGGTTGTAAGGTAATTATATTCTTTTGAAATTTAAAATGATGTTTAAATGTGTGGGGTTGATTTGTTTTAGTGATTGTTATCAATTATTTTGAATTAAGAAAATATTTTATTAATGTTACAGAGGAGATCATACATCTGTAGATTTTTACATGGCTGTTATTCCACCAAAAACTGAGTGTATTGTATTCAGTATAGATGGCTCTTTTACGGCTAGTGTATCAGTGACAGGAAGAGATCCTAAAGTACGTGCAGGTGCTGTAGATATTGTACGTCACTGGCAGGAGTTAGGTTACTTAATTGTGTACATTACCGGTCGTCCTGATATGCAGCAAAGTCGAGTAGTATCGTGGTTATCACAACATAATTTTCCACATGGAATGGTCTCATTTGCAGATGGTCTATCTACAGATCCGTTGGGTCATAAAGCAGCATATTTGAACAATTTAATACAGGTAATTATAATTTGTTTATAATTATGTAGTAGGTAATTGTAATATATTTGTTAAATTTTTAGAATCATGGAGTGATAATTCACTATGCTTATGGAAGTAGTAAAGATATAAGTGTGTATGGTTCAATCGGTTTGAAACCAAAACAAATTTATATTGTTGGAAAAGCATCGAAGAAACAACATAATCAGGCTTCGATTTTAACTGATGGTTACGCAGCTCATTTGGCAATATTGACAGCTCACGGGGGATCTAGACCTGCTCAAGGTAATGCAAGAATGGTGATTCCTCGAGGATATTTTGGTTTGCCAGGACAAAATGCTTCTTTCCGGAGACGAAGGTAAAGTAAACTTTTTTATTTATTTTTTAAATTGTTCTACGAGTATTTATAAACTTTGAATGTACAATGAGAGTAAATTAAAATTGTATAAAACAAAAATTTATTGGTATATTAAATTTGTAATTTGAATATTTATAGAACGTGAGTGAGTAGTTTTTAAAACTAGAAGAACGTATTACATAAAAGTTTAAAGTATTTATTTTTATTGTAGGCGCTCTTTGAATATCAGTGATTATACTCATATTAGTAGTCATATTTATTATAATAATTAATTAATTTGATCTATGTAGATCTAATTAGATCTAATTTTCTAAAAAAAAATTGATCTGTGTCAGTTACAATAGACCTATGGTAAGATTGTAACTTAACTCTTGCTAACAGCTTAATTTAACTTTTGTTTACTGTACAAAAATTAACAAACCATTTTAATTATAATTAGATACAAGTATGTTATATATAGATGTGTAATTAGATATAGGCATAGATATATTTGAAAATTTAGATCTATATACATCCAAATTATTTTTTCTTATGAATTTATTTTTAATACAATGAATATGGCTATACAAGTAATAACTGAAGTTAAATTGCAAAATGATGTATTAATTTAGAAAATATTTAATAGTGTGTGATCGTTTTGTAATTTATAATATCATGATCTAATAGCATGTCTTTTCCCTTCTGTTATTTCACAGTAAATTAATTAAACGAATGACTCTCAATATTTATTGTAGTATTTATATATTGTTCTGTAGTTTGAAGACATTGGTTTGTGAGAGCTGACAAGTTTATTTTACAGCAATGATACAGGGAATCCATCTCCGGGGCGTACTGGCGGCTTCCTTAAACGCAAAGTATACATTAGTCACGTGTAACGTTTACTATGAGTATACAATTCTTTTGTTCACGATGGTAATTATGTTTTGGTTAACAATGAAAATTACTGGAGTTAATTAATTATTTAAATAAAGTTTAAACAGTATATTATAATAAAAGTAACAACAATGAGTACCTCAGAAACTTTTAATTATGTGTGTAACTAAACCAAAATTATTATAATATTTGTTTAATCTTTTTTATCATAAACGTTGGTGTCAGTCTAATTTCAATTTTTTTTTCAGAAATATTAAAAAAAATTATTAGTAAAATTTGTTTTCATTGAACTCCAGTATTTTCTGATTATAGATTTGAGTTAGGTGAAAAAAATTTAGGATTTTCCCATTACAGGTACCTGCTAAATGAAGACTATCCCACTTTAAGCGGTGTTTCGATATCAGTTATATAATATTTATGTTCAAGAATTGTGGTCTAAACAAAGCACCGTGTTTTTCATCTTTGTCTCACATTGATTTTTTACATTTTAGTGACGATAGTAGTTCTATCTATTTGTTCTTTTCTAGAAGGTAAAATAACAGAGATGTGTATTTAATATTATTTTACGAAGTAGATGAAAACCAATGTTAAATGTGTAGAAATACAATTAGTAAAATGTGTTATCTTACCTCTTTATATCATAATATAAAAAATAATTGATGAATTGATTAATTATTTAAATTTTTTGTCATTTAGTCAATTACATTTTTAGTTATTTGTTCACAGCTTTTTTATTTTTGTATTTTATGCAAAAAGTAGGTAAACTTATTTAACATTTATTTTATTTGCATATATTTTTATGTAATAATTAATCAATTATATCAGTTATTTTTTATAATACAAATAAAAAGTAAATGTAAGTCATTTTAATTAAATTAAATATGGGGTTAAGCATTTAGCAGATTATTTTTGTTGGAGGTAAGGTAGGATTATATGTATATAGTATAGTACACAGATTTAGATAAATCTAATAGAATAATTCATGGGTAGTTTGTCTTCAACGCACATTGCATGTTCACATAGAAACGCTTTGCACAGTGCTGTTCACAATGCACTATAGTTTTATCCACAACTCTTAAACATAATTAACATAAGAATATGCGCTTCAGACTATAATGCTTATATAATACTAAAACAATAAACAGTTTAATAAATATCATTTACTTTAAGTAAAAAATAAGCCACTATAATTACAATAAAGAGATGTTAAAATATACATAAATATACCTATTCAAATATGTATTTATTGATTTTGTTTTACATTTAAATTAGATATTATTTTAATATTAAAAATTGGATAGTATAAATAAATAAATGAATCGATAATTTCATAAAAGTATAGATAATTACAAATATGAAAATAAATTTGATAGATATGAATTTTATTTTTATTATTTGTTAATTTTTATGTTATTAACAATTATTTTGTTTATTAAATTATTTTGCAATCCCTATATATTTTTAATATGAAAGCAATATATATAGAATATTTTATGATAAAACAATTCATATAATAACATACATACTCGTACCTATATGTATAAATGTTCATAGGATATGTGCCCCTATCATTTCATTTCATATTTGTTAGTCTTTAATTCTTCTCTAACATCAAAATGTGTTAATAATAAAATATAAAAATATACAATTACATTAATTAAATATAATATTTTTTATACAAATAAATATACATATACTACTTACTACAAATAATAAGTTTTATAATTGCAAGCTTTATAAATGCCTTAGTATATTGATCAGCAATATGTAGATTAAAGTAGAAACATTTTACTGTTATACACATCCATAAACACTAATAAATATCATGAAAGTAACCGACTATTTTTAAAAATAGGTCACAGAAGAGGTCGTCTTCTTGTCCAGCACCGGCAGAATTAAATCCTTTGGAAAGATCTATGAGCATGCGAAGAGCTCCTATGTCTAAACCAACACTAGCTACTATTGCTGCTCACGGCAATAGTAGCTCTTTAAATAGTAGTTCTGGATAGCGTTTACTTACACGTTCTGTCAGATTAGGTTATTATTACAGTTAATTATTTGAATTTGAAATAAGAAAATTATTTATTATTTTATAATATTGAAAAAAAAATTAATCTTTTTAAAAGAAAATACCTGTTATCTGTTTTAAAATGAAAGATGTTTATTTATAAACAACTTTATTTCAAAACACAGTAACAAATACATTTTAGGAAATTTTTTTAATGGTAAAGAATATTTTTTTGATAAAGTTAAATTATTGATATATGAAAAAATATCTCTTATGCATTCTAAAATAAGATGTATTTTGAACATAATTCTTGCATGTGCGAAATTGAAGTAATATATTTTTGCAGTAAATAATATACATAAATGTTTAGTTAAAAAGTGGTTTTGAAATATATTGTAAACCAATTTTACTAGATATAAATTGAATGTTGTTGAAATTTGTTAAGAAATTGAAAATAATTTACATTAACGTTGGGAATTGGAATAATGTATGTAGTTTTCATTATTTTTTAAACTGAAATTATTTATTGCAATTCTTTAATATACTAAAAATATACAATATGAATCGGTAAAAATATTATTATGATAGGGATACAAAATAGAAAAATTCAAATGGTTGTAAAAATTTACATCTGACTTCAGTGTTCATATAATTTGAGACCTTAATTTTATCAACACCAAAATATCTTCACATCTAAATTTAGTTTAATTATAATTATCACAAAACTCGTACGTAAGTTACAGCACTGATTAAAATTATTTACCGCTGTGTTAATTAAAAAACACCAGATAATTTGACAAGAATGTATGTGAATAGACAGTTATGTATTTAAATTAATTTAAAACTAAAAGATAACTGAACTATCTTCCACTGTGTAACATTCATTGTGATGTTTTTGAATTCATATATAAAAGTTACATTTTGCGGGGTTACAATCATCACATTGCTGCCATCTACTTTTGTGGGAAAAGGAATTGTTTATGAACAGTTATCGTATTTATTTCATAAATATAATTAAAATGATTTTAAATTTTATCTGTAGTGGGTGGGAGAGGTAAAATGTGAATAATATTATAAGATATATTCAATAAAACCTAAAACTCATGACGCTTAAATTATTATAATTCATAAAGAAATGTAAAAATATGAATATATACATATATATATTTTCATTGTTATGTTTATTAAATTATTGTACAGATGAAGTATATATAAATACATAGTGCATAGTTATATGTGTGTTACATTCTAATTGTTCCTCAAATTAAAACTGTTAATAAAGTATTTATCGATGTTAAAATAGATTTTCCATTTTTAAATTTAAAATATTGTATATTATTTTGAGAAATTAATTTAATGCAATAAATGTGGTACTAAATATATATTAAATTAAATTCACAGTTATATCTTTAAATATTTTTAATACTAATAATTAAAAAATAGGAAAATCTATTGTAGATAAATGTATCCTGATATAGTTATGAAATATTTATAATCATGCTCTATAATAATAATTTACACATTCCTTCATTCTGTGTATTACATGCTATATATTGTTATTGGTATTACGTCTTTATTTGAATTAATATCAGCGCTCAAAATGGAAAACATTCAGTTACATATAATAAAAATGTTTTTGAGCTTCGAATAATATATTTATATTAAAAATAAATAATATGATACGGTAATTAACTTAATTATTCTAAAGCTATACCTACATGGATCAAATTTATTATTATATAAACAGTGTTTATTGCAATAATCCAATATTAACTTCTAGGCAGCTAAAAAAATCATTCAAAAGCGACCCTAGAGTTGTTAGCATTTAAGCTTTACACCATATTATGTTGGATTACAGGGCATTCTAAAGTACTTACTGAATAATTGCCCAAGTTATTGGTATCTCAAGCTGGTCCTGTATACTAATAAAATAATTAAAACACTGTATATATATTTATAATAATAATTAATATTTAATTTTTTCAATAATTATAAAATTTTTAAATGGTTGTATTTTTGAACTATACCTTACATAAATAAATATGCAATTTTATATATTTAATCAATTATTTATTATTAAAGTAATAAATTATATTCGTCTATAAGCAAATATGAACTGATTTTTTTTACATACAATACATTTAATTATTCATTAAGATGAACAAAATATGTATTTCTTACAAAAAATTGTTTATATTAAATGCACATCTTAAAAATATACGTATGATAATATTTTTGTTTGAATCAATCAATTTATAATATATCTACGCATATACACTTTTTGTCATCTCCTTTATCCTGTTGGCTATATTAATATAACATTTTGCTTTATTTAGTTGACAACTAATATTTTAGTGATTATGTCTAAATAAAAGGTCAGTAAAGTTAACACAAGAAATGGCAGTTTATAAATAAATGTATTAAATATCACGCAGGCGTGATTGATGTTGAATATAAATATAAAATATATCTTTTATTTTAAAAATTTATCTGTAAAATAAAGTATATCACTGCATTTTTGTGTTAATTAATTTATTGTTTTAATAAAATAACAATTCGTCTGAAATTGTTTATACCTTTTATCTTGACATTTAGATGCACTAATGTGGTATTAATGAGGTTAATGTAAATGGGGGTCGGGTTGGAAAAGTAATATTTAAGCTAACGTACATCACACTAGAAGAATTAACATATATTTATTTCGTATTGACTTCCAGCATCCCTGGTATTTTAATGTTTTATTCTGTCAATATTGGAATGTAACGTAATTGATAAATATACATATATATAATAATTGATGTAAGATGTGTACAAATAAGATGTAAAATCTCAATATATTTATAATGTATGTATCAACTCTTGCTATTTAGCGCATGTAGATAATTATAGGAACATGAATATTTTCTTATTAAAGCAATGCAGTACAACGCAATGTCATGTAATTAATTGTAACTAGTGTAATATGGAAAATACTTTATTGTTTTGATAATCGTGATTACTTCAAAAATACAGTAATTAATTATTTATCTGTTATCTAGTAACCTTATATGATAATTTTTTTTATTGGATCTGAAGAATCCCATTTGCAAATAACTATCTTAAAAAACTTCAATTCTTAAAATTGACCATGTTTTGTTTTTATGATGAACGAAGAAGCTGGAACCATATCAATCATTTGGAATTATTTTTTTCAAGTGTGTGTGTCCTTTTAATAAGCATAATTTTATTAATTTTGTCTTTAAAAAAAATCGTGTAATTTGTTTAAAAGTTTACACTAAAAACCGATAAATATAAAAATATTTTTTTTGTCAAAAAATTTTAAAGTCCTTTCCTAGACTAGAATACCTTCTCAAATAATTTTAAAATTCTTTAACTTATTATGGTTGTCAGATTTCAGATTAATTGTTCTTCATTGTATTTTATTACTAACTGATTGTCTTGTAATATTATCTATAATAAATTATTTAAAAAAGTGTCATTTTTCTGATATTGAAAGAAAATTTAACAGTAAAAATAAATACACATCAACTATTAATAAACAGATAAAAAATAATATCGAGTAATGAATATAATATAAATTGAAACAATTAAGTATTTGTAGTAAGAATTAAAAAAATATATGGACTGTTTTAATTTGAATAATTTTTAAATAGAATTTTTCATTACAAGTACATGGTAATTTTTGGATATAATGATAACAATGTTTAGAAATTGTGGGTACAAAATACTCCATTACTTAGAGAGTTCCTTTTGTAAAGGAGTTTATATTTAAAGAAGAAAATGTTTTAATTAAAATAAAATAAAAACTATTGTTGAGAACATATTTGTCAATAAAAAGTAACTTATAAATAAAACAATATATTTTGTTTGTGTACCATTTTATCCATAGATTACTGTTAAACTTGTGTTTAAAAAAATAGTTGTAGATGTTTAAATTAATCGATTCATTTAAAGGCAATATCACTTTAATTTAAAAATATTATATCGTATTAATTAGTGGTGCTTTTTAAAAATTTATTAGTAAATGTTTGACAGTATTTGACTTTTTCTATTATTTATGTATAAGTTAAAATTATTCTAGTGTTATTTACATCTCTCTTTTAATTACATCACTTTTGTTACGTGTACTATGCTATAAAATAAAATAAAAAATCTTGTGATAAATTTGTACTGTTATGTTCTATCAATAAATTATCTATTATAAATCTTCTAGTATGTTAAATAAAGTATATATCATTATATTTTTTCTTTTATTTTTATTTTTACCTTTTTCAATCATTTGTAGGTAGTACAATTAAAGAATTCAGATAATACATTAGATTTTATTTAGTGGGGTACACTCAAACCTCTAAACAACGTTCTTCCTATTAACGTATGCTCCGAGAAACGACTGACCAACCGCTTCATGTAACGACTTTCCCCTATCCCTACCACAATACTACCGTGACTGTTATATTTTGCACGAAATTTAAATTCACCAATTAACGGTGGTGGGTGCCCCTCTAGCACTTTTGAATTACCGATGCCTACGTTGTTCGGAGGGACGAGTGTAGTTACGTACAGGCTGACATGAGTGACAAAAAGTCACTGGTCCACAGAGATAATTTTTAATTTTTAGTAAATTATAAGTAATTAATAAAATTTTAGTCTGAAAAAAAACATTAGGAAATTAAGTATTTAAATTTTGAATTTTTTTTAAGATATTACAATAATTTTATAAAAAATTTCCCCACGATTTTTTCCCCTTCGATCCGCGCTAAGAGTACATACGTTTTAAACAGATTTGTTTCAGAAAAATCCGCTAAATCGCAGGGCAATGCAAAACGTTAGAGAAGCAATTGTTAATTTTCTTAGGATTGCTCGATAAACAAGCAATTATTTATAAAAAAATATTACTGCTCGCGTTTTGTATTACCTATATTTATTTGTTTTGTGTTCATATATATTTGTTGATATTTCCATTAAAAGTTGAAATTAAACCATGGAATTTGACTAAACTTTATTCGTGTTTTCGATTTCGTTAAAAGTAGTATGATTATTTTATAGAAAATAGAATGAAGTTTTGAAATTTTCAAACCGCAGATCTGTATCTCAAATCGTTCTCGAGATATGGCCATAGGTGGGCATAGTTAATCGAAAAGTTAACTTCGTTAATCGTTAATTCGTTAATAAAAAAGTTAACTTCGTTAATCGTTAAAGCGTTAAAATTCCGAAAATTTAACGGAAGTTAAAGTTAACCGAAAATTTAACGAAAGTTAAAATGAACCGTTAAAAGTTAACCATCGAAAATGTTTGAAGACCTTTTTTTTTGCTATTTCGACAACTTTCCTATGTACTTGTCTTCAAACAACCAATGTAACGGACTAAAGTTAACGGAAGTTAATAAAAGCGTTAACATTTTTTTCAGTTAACTTAAAAGTTAATCCGTTAAGCATTTTGTTAACTTCGTTAGTTAACGATTAACGGATTAACGAGTTAATGCCCACCTATGGATATGGCCTCTCAACGTGTGTAATTCAGTTCTTGATTGATATGATCAAAAATTATTCATACAGTCATACACCTAACTTAATCCAAGGTGGTACCAAAAATTATTTAATTTTTAGAAGTTCATGAAGTGAAAACGATGCGATGGTTTTAGCTGAAAACTTCAAAAATTCTCCCCAAAAATTCCTCTCGAGAAATAAATATCTGAAACCAATAATGTACTTAAGGCCCCCAAATCCAAAACCTGAGATCCCATGAAGTTATCACATCGCCACTGTCTCGAACTATAAAAATTACTAAAACAAAACCGTATAAGTATATCCCATACACATATAAATAAATTACGTATACTTTATGTATAAGAGACGCAAAAATGCTTTTAAAAGCAGCAGGACCAGTTCATTGTTACATAGTGTAATATATTAAATATGTATTCTGTTACACACTATCTGATGACTAAATCTATTAAAGATTAACTTTCCGAAGGGTGCTAATTCAATTGTACAACGACGGTCCCGGCGCGGGCATGCCATACACGCTTGGGGATATCCAGAGTGCTTTGTACAGAAGATGCGCATCGCAATTAGAATCGTTCATTTGTTAATATCGACTGTCTCTTACTTTAACCAATTATTCTAATTATTAAATGCAATTCAACTTTGGTCGGTGGTTTTCAAAATGTTTTTGAATTGATATAAAAGATATTTACAAGCCCATAGTCCTCACGGTGGAGGGGGGAGGGGTCATACATAAATCTTAACTACACAGAAAAAAAACTGTATTGGACCAAGAAAACCTTGTTTTGTATATAACGAAAACCATATTTTCTTAATATAAGAAACATACTCTTAATCCAACTACGTTATTTCTTCGTTCAAGAATACTATAGTTGGTTTAAGAGATTATTGCTTATGTTAAGAAAATATTGTCTTCGTTATATACAAAACAAGGTTTACTTGGTTTGAGAAATCCTTTCTACCAGTGTAGGAAACTCATTTTGGGTTGATTTTATAATTTTGATGGCTTCATGAAAGGTTTATTTTATAGCTATTTTTTGATAGGGTATTCGTTATCAAAAATAAATAGTTTATAATATGAAATTTTCAAAGAAAATTTACCAATCATTAGATATTTATATCATTTCTGAAGCTAATACAACTATTGGATCATAGTATCAAATTACTTAACACGGCTCTGTATGTTTCTATTATGCATTATATGGATTAATTAATTCTCAATAATACCACTAATTTCAAAGGATAAGTCCAAAGGACGCAATTAATATAATTAATGCAATATATTGGAATTAATGGTAATAATAATTTGGGTTGCGTTGTGTATTAAGCTAATGCAGAACAATTCCTTGTCTCAAATTGAATACAATTCGATGATCTACAGATAAACAAATCCAATATTCATATTTTTATTATTTAATATTATACGATATGCCTCCACAATTAAACAGAAATGACAAACGTATTGTTAATTTTTTTTTTCAAAATTTTTACATACTAGGTACTCGCAGAATGAGAATAAGTACAATGGGATAAGAAAATTGCAATAATAATTTTAATTATATTTAATAAAATTTTCTGAATATCAGTATAAATTAATTAATTTAGAGCCTATATAGAGCGTTTAAAATAAATACTTATTCTACCTAATAAGTAAGTTCGTCGGGGTCAATGTTTTTATTGAGTTAAATTGAGCTTTTTACTAATATAATTGAGAATAATTTATTTTATGTATTTTTGTCTTGGCGGGTTGACAGGGGCATATCTAGTGGTTGGTTTTATATGAATAGGATATAAATAGACACCTGCTATGATAGACCCACAGGCAACATCCAAATCTATTTTGTATCCTTGTATAACCTTTTCTAAACAAATACAGTACCACATACTCAGAGCCGTACTTAGAAATTTTGAAGGCCTAGTCGTAAAAATAATAATATATTTATAAAGGACCCAGCAGAATCCTTGTGGGAAATGGGTTTCGATCAAACTCTTTGAAACAGGGATAATGATAGTCCTTGATGAGTAGATCAAAAGTGTCAATGGACACTAAATCCTAAAAACTCAAACTTTTAAGATATAGCCCTCTGAAGTTGGGATCATGATTGTCTTTAATTTGCAATAAAATAATTTGTAAAACCTTAATTTTCGCGCAACTTTTTATGTGTTCCCAATGACATCTATAATCGATTGCCACCATAAAAAAGTCAACTTTTAAATTCATTGAGAAATGACAACACTTAAATCTTATTGTTACGTTTTTTTAATTATAATAAAAAAAACGTAATAAAAAGATTTAAGTACTGTCATTGGCTAAAGAATTTAAAAGTTTACTTTTTTTATGGTGACAATCGATTATATAAGTCTTTGGGAACACATACAAATAGTTGTGCGAAAATTAAGGTTCTACAAATTTTTTTATTGCAAATTAAATGCGAGCATGATCCCCAACTTTAGAGGGCTATATCTTAAAAGTTTGAGTTTTTAGGACTTAGTGCCCATTGACACTAATCTACTCATCAAGGACTATCAGAATCCAAAGTTTCAAATAGTTTGACCGAAACCCCTTTCCCATAAGGATTCTGCGGGGTCCTTTATAGTGGACCAGTCGTGGAAACGTTTTTTTAGTCAATGCTTATGTCGCAAGGCCCCTGTCTTTACACAAGGCTCCCAGCTAGCGCCTCATGCGCCTGTTCTTAAGAACCTATGGTTATTTACATACTTAATTAATATACCATAAAATTTAAATATGTATAACTAACAAATAATTAATGATAAATAAATATTTATGAGTAAAATTATTTCTTAGTTTTGTATGTGTTTCACAAAGCGATTCTGTTTTATTGAATTTTAGATTTTCAGTATTTCCTAGAATACATTGTTTATTATTAAATTAACCTTTATGATTCAATTTTAATAATTATGAACAGTATATAAAATTATTTCTCACAGTTTATACACTGTCTACTTTATGATATGGTATGTAGAGTCGTCCCCTTTGTAAACTACAAAGGGGACATTCCGCAGAGACCATAAGTTTATTACAAGTCAATCAGTTATGTGTTTCGCACGCGCCCCTCATTTTCTGTTACATTGTACTGTTTACTTATGATTAATATGTATCTTGAAATAGATTGAATGGTCATCCTGTATATTAAATTTTATTTTATTAAATTTTGAATTTAATTTAATCGGACGACTAACTTATCGTAACTGTTTGATGTAGCTTAATTGATTTTACTTAGTTTTGAGTATAAAATCAAAAGTTTTGTATAAATTGCAGCGTATGGGTTGAACATGAATTAATTGAAATACTGTTTTTGTGTGCACTAGTACCAAAGGTTAAGTCATATATTTTTCTTACCAGTACACTTATAATAATAATAAGATTTTTTAAAATTTGAGTAGGGGGCGGGCATCATGTTCTTAGTTTAATCAATATGTTAATTTGTATGATATACAAAAAACACTCAAACCAACAATTTTTCTAGATTTCTATTGAATAATTTGAATTATTGTTAGTTAGTTTTATGTCCGGTATTATAAAGGACCTAGCAAATTTGTTAGCTAGCGAATGAGATATCAAATTTATATGACAGTTCTCAGTAAGTTGGTTTTACCGTTTTTTACGCAAGGTTAGTAAATACACTTTAGTAAATATACTTTACATACCTTTTTTTACTTCCTATGTATGAAACTATCTATCTAAAACTTTAAGAGAACTGTCATATAAGTTTGATACCCCATTTGAGAGTGCTTGCTAGCTTGCAAATTTGCTAGGTCGTTTATAATACCGGACATTAGTCATTCTTATCCTCAGGGACGGATATTTGTTTCATTGACCCCCTCTTCCAACTTTAAAATAAAAGTTATTACCATAAAAATTTTTTAAGGATACTTTTTTTAATCTACACCAATGACAAGTAATATTTAATGTTAGGCGGCCCATAGACGATCAATTTTATTGTGCAATATTATGGATTGCCCAATATTATTGACCGTTTAGGAATCATATTGAAGATTGCACAATGATTTTACAAAAGTTTGAACGAGTTTAAATTTTATTGCACATATATTTTCATTGTGTCGTCTGTAGGGTTTATTGTACAATATTTTTTTAGTATATTGTTCGTAGAGTTGAGATTAGGTCCTAAAAGATGTTCGTGAATGTACACTGGTCTAATTATTTGACCTATACTCGTTTTTTTTACGTTTCGCTAGCAAAATCAGTAGCATAGCTGCAGCCAAATCTTGATCATCACACATGTTGCTCCCACGAAAATATTGACGCGAATAGTTCAAGATTCAATATAATTGAACGTGTTGGCGTAGGGTATGTTTCAATAAAATTGTGCAATAATAACATTGCACAATTATATTGTAGGTCTATGGGGGGCCTTACAGAAGTCGCGTAATACTTTCAATTATATATAATAAAAAAATATTTGCGGTATACCTACACCAAAATTAATAAAGTTTTTATAAAATTAATATTAAAACTGTGTTTGCAGTTTTTATAATGTTTATTGTTTGAAAAGAATACGAAATTAAGAAAAATAATTTTTAATTGATTTTAATTAGTTTCTATATAAAAATGTAAATATTTTTTATTTTTTCAAGCCTTATAAACGGGATACAATACTTATAAAAGGAAATATTAGTGCTTGATGTTTTCTGCAGATTTTAATTGATACAAGCAACTTAATCTTCATTTTAATTATTTGCATCAGTTATTTTTCACCATTGTTTTAGTTTTTATTTTGGTTATTATTGATAATCTTAATTTCAACAAAACAAAGACAGTTAAATTTTTTTATAATTCCACTAAACACATGCGACAAGTTCTGTTTACATATTTCTATACACTATTATTCAGAAAAATGAAAACATATTACATTGTTTAATTTCAAATCAATATTTCCTATCTATAAGACCATATATTAAAGTAACACTAAACCAATTAGCCCTTCCTGCTACTGCCCTAATATTATCTTTACCTTTGATCAGGTAAAAATCCCGTCGTGCCGATGTTAGCTGTCAATTTATTGAGTGTCACTGTGTCGCATTAGGGACGATATATTTGCAGGTAGACTCATTATTAAGGAATACCGGAAACAATTAACGTTTACAAATTACACTCGTACTCCCATGGTGGTCAGATGCATCGAAGGGCCATAATAAATTTGCTAATGAAGTGTAAATGTGATTACATTTTTGAAAATTTTGTATGTAAGTGGGTTTGTTTTGGTGATTTGTTTACATTTTGACGATATTTAATTAGAATCGATAAAAACCAATTTTTAAAAATAATTAACATTTTACTAATATCAACATACCTACATGACTCCTTCAAAAGACTACTGGGTATTTAAATTTTGATATATTTACATTTGATTTTAGTTGTTGATGATGATGCAGTTCTACTCAGCTGAATTGTTTCTTTTCTAACAGTTAGTTAACCATAGATTTGTACAATTGTTTTTATTTTTTGTAGGGTTGTTTCACAGGGATACAATTTTTTTGTCGATTTTTAAAATGTTAAACATGTCATTGTTTAAATTTTGACACGCTGATTTCAAATCCGTCGACAAAAATTAAATCTGACCCCACGTTCAAAAGTTACGGCCGTTTTTCTAAAAAAATTTGCAAAAATCGAAAACTTTGATAGGCCATATTTCGAGAACGTTTTGAGATGCAGAACTGCGGTTTGAAAATTTTAACTTTTCACGCCATTTTCTACAAAATAAACATAATTTAAACGAAATTTAAAATACAAAATTTTATAGTAATGTTCATGCATGAAATTTTAATTTGTCATAGAAATATCGACTTTTAACATAGGAAAAAGAAAAGGAAAATCATAAATTACTATGTAAATCAGGGGATCCCAACCTTTTTTCCAGCATACATACCCTTTGAAAGAATAATTTTCTTTATAGAACATCTTACATTTTTAGATTATTGAAAACATAAATACAGGGTCCTCCAATAGTGTGTCCGGCATTGTTTTACGCCCAAACTATTGAAGATAGAGTTTTAGGATAAAAAATTTATTATATATATTGACCCTAAAGAATTTCAGGAAAATATTTCAAACCCCTAAAACCGCTCCTTGGGGGGTAGTTTGAGGGGTACATACCCGTTTCTCACTTAAATCAAATGGAATGGTATATCAAAAAGTACATATTTGTAAAGATCATAAAAAAATAAGAAACTTTCGTAAAACAAAAATTTTCATACTTTCAATTGTTTAAAAAATATGGCGACTTGTTATCAAATTTTAGGGTTTCACTAAAAGTGGTCTAATTTCGTTAAAAATTAATGGAATTTTATTATTTTTTCAAATTTAGAAAGTAGAAATAATGAACTTTGTAAAGATGTATGACTATTTGTGATTTTGATAGTTTAAAGTGTCATACGCGAATATCAAAAATTCAAAAGTTCAACTAGGGATAATTCGAAATTTTCAAATACAACGGTATATCAATTAGTACTTTTTCTTCAAAAGGATATGTAAATAAACAACTTTTGTTAAGAAAATTTAAAATTTAAAATTATAATTTTAAAATTGAAAACTGAAAATTAAAATTTTTAATTTTAATTTTTTTTTATCAAAAACTGTTTATTTACATATCCTCTTTAAGAAAAAGTACTAATTGATATACCATTGTATTTAAAAATTTTGAATTATCCCTAATTGAACTTTTCAATTTTTGGTATGTCGAGTATGACACTTTAAACTATTAAAATCTCAAATAATCATACATCTTTACAAAGTTCATTATTTCTACTTTCTAAATTTAAAATAATAATAAAATTTCATAAATATTTAACGAAATTAGAGCACTTTGAGTAAAACTCTAAAATTTGATAACAAGTCGCCATATTTTTTAAACAGTTGAAAGTATGAAAATTTTTGTTTTACGAAAGTTTCTTATTTTTTCATTATCTTTACAAATATGTACTTTTTGATATATCATTCCATTTGATTTTACTGTGAAACGGGCATGTACCCCTCAAACTACCCCCCAAGGAGTGGTTTTAGGGGGTTGAAAATAATTTCCTGAAATTCTTTAGGGTCGATATATATAGTAAAAATTTTTTCCTAACTCTCTATCTTCAATAGTTTAGGCGTAAAACAATGCCGGACGCACTATTGGAGGACCCTGTATATGTAGGTAATACAATCTTCTCGGAAAAGGACAAGCTATTCATAGCAAATACAAGCAATTATATATTGATAAATACAAATGAAAAACATAAAAAATGGACAATTCAAAATTTTGAAACAGAAAAATTTATCATAGACCCCCCAATAGACCCCTTTAATACTATAGACCTTTTTTTAAACTTTCATAGACCCCAGGGGATCTACCTGGACCCAGTTGGGCATTCATGCTTTAAACATATTTTTGGATAATAATATAAAAATGTTATAACTACTTCATACTTCTACAATAGAAATACTCAGGCATTTTCAACAAGTTACAAAACAGGAAATCAATTTTCACTGTTTCCATTCAACCATGTTCAAAACTAAAAACGCAGTAAACTGTATCAACTCGATAGCAAACTTACAAACATATAATAAGTGGAATTAAGAAGTTGATCTATGTATAGATGAGGCATGTATAGTTGCGGGAGTAAACTGGATGTGACGTGGTCAAGACAGTCCATTTAATCCCCGGGAAAGTTACAGCCGATGTGCGCGGCGACCGGCTCCGTGCTGATGGAGCGTGTAATCGGCTGTCGAACACTGTTGCTCCTATAATATGTCACGACGATCAACCACCACATCCAGCCCGACAAATTGCTTATAACTTATAAATAATTGCCTATGTTAATTAATGAGTGTTTTTAAATGTGTCAAATGTAAATATATATTTTTTGAAATGAATAGATGAACATATGGAACAGTATTTTAAGCTATCAGTTTATTACTATTTTTAAATTTAAATTGTATTAAAAATTGATATAGGTATTTATTTTAAAATAGATTGGTGCTTATATGAAACTAGGTTTTTGATAACTAACTTTATTATGCCTGGTTTTATAAAGAAATTGAATGTAATATGTTAGCTAAAATGTACTTTGAATAGGGCATCAGAACATGACATGGGCAGTTCCATGTCATTAATAAATGGTTAGAGCATGCGCAGTAAGTAAAAAACAGTGGTATTAAAACAGTGGTGATATTATATGAAAAATATTTTGTACGATCAAAGATAGCAATTGAAGTACCTATAGTCCTATACCATTGTTCAAAATTCTAAAATACTAGTTCCGATTTTCCGATTTAATGAAACTCTATTTTTTGGATTGAAACACATATTTCTTCTATGTTATGAAGGTACAGGAATGGAAATCATTTATCTAAAAGCATAGTTTCTATCACTTTTCACGAGTAAATAAAGATTTAAAGGTATAATATAAATTAATATATAATTTTTTTTTAAAATCATCAACACGCATATTTTGATATTCTGCTTGGGTGTATAGAAAAAAAAATGTGTGACGCAGTTTTTTAAATCTAAACAAAGGATGCTTTTCTAAATCATTCATATTTTTATCGAAATAGTATAGTAATGTTTGAATTTATGATGCGAATGGACGAAAAACGGACAAAAAAGCTTATGTAATAGGATTCCCGTTTTGACATAATCCTAAAATTAGATATATTATTTATACATAATAATATTTTGTGGGTTGCTTTTTATGAAAAATATATTATATCACGTTGAATCGATCACACGTCTAATTTTTTCATCAGGGAGTCGAAATACATTTGGAACTCCATTGATATTTGTCAAGGGTGGCCAAATAAATTTTTAATGCGATCTATTTTTGTTTACAAAATTTTAAAGAATTCCTATTTAAAATACGTCATGATTGACTTCTTAACCACACCTGATATACATACATATACCATTCAGAAAACAAAAGTACTAACACTTGAATCTTGAAAGCAAACATTAAAGAAAATGTTTAATCAGTAATTTTGTATGATGTTAAATACATAGGACTTCGAATAATTATCTTAAAAGTTTCGGTTTTCGTTCCAGTTCAAGTATAAAAAAATGCATCGATTCGATTTCGGTTTTCGTTCCGAAATAAACAACGGTTTTTCCGGGTTTCGGTCCAATTCCGGTTCGAATCTCTGCGGTTAAAAAACAGAATCTTAAATTATTTTCAATTGGCTGAAAATTTTGAATTCTAATCAAATTGTAATTACGTTTTACGGCTTGAACTTAATTAAAAATATTTTAATTTAAAATCTACCAAATGAACTAACAAAAGCAATGCATACTCCCATATACCTACATCACAATACAATATTTGTTTAATGTATTAGCTGCAATTTGTCAGTAAGATATTATGTAACAAAACGTTTCTGCAACTTGATCTGTCTGTATGAACGTTGAGATAAATATCATAGAGTCAATTGACACATTACCATTCGCGTCATAAAGAGGGGGTAAAAGAGAAAGGGGAGGTATGCGTCAACAATCACATTATATGTTTATTTTCCTGGGATTGAAACACAATACTCGTGAGCAAGTGCAATTGAGATGTATCTCACCCCCAAAACCCACCCCCTCTAGCCTTTGTCACGCCACGCCAATTATTTTCTAGTTAATTTATTTTGCAAAAATCCAGAGCAGGGGTGAATATTATATGTGATTAATGAATACGATGCAGAAGCAGTTTTTTTTTCATTGTTTTTTATTGATACATCAATGATTCTGTAAGCACGCGCGTATTTGTGACTAGTTGATACATAAAGAATTATAGTAATAAACAAAATAACATATTTTGTTATTGTTTTTGCTGCGCTAAATAATAAATTTGAGTGTTTGAACTAATATTGGACAAAATGTAGCTGGAATGATTATTTTATTTTTATATTAATCGTCGGGAAATTATTTAAAAACTAAAACAAGTAATAAAAACTGTTTCACAATATATATTTTCATACTGATGCCCGATATTATCAACCAATTTAAAGCTCCTTTAGCGCTAAATGCTCCTTTAAAGGAAATTTGGTGTATTTCAAATGTGATTTAAATCAATATTTAAGCTCTTAATAAAAATATTTACATAATATACGTTGTAAATAAATACTGCAGAAAATTTAAAATCTATTTAATTAAATATATTATGGTTGGATCTATTGATAATACGACAGTTACTTAAAGGAGCATTTAGTTAAACTTGATAATACTGGGCATGATTGTTTTATTAAATATCATACACTTTATTTACGACAATCTCAACTAAATTAAAATGTAGCATCGGTTCGATTAATGAAACTAACATAAGTAATTATCTTTTTGTTCTTCTTGAAGGTATATAATAATTTTTTTTATATTATTGCCTTTTTTTATTATTTAATAACTAAAAAGTTCACATGATAAAACACCTGACTTGAACTGTCATAATCAAAATTGCGAAAACTCCTCGCAATGTGACATTAGTGGTCATAGTAAAAAGATCATATTAAAAAATAACTATCATAAAACTATGATATTATTTTCATTATTTTTACAGCTAAAAAAATTAAATATTTATTACCAAGTGATAATTATTATTTCGCACCCTTACATGAAAACGTGTATGTAATATATTTGAAATAATCGGAAAACCTGACCTTCACTTACGACTTTCAACTGGAATATCCTGTCGGTACTTAATAAAAAGAAATATCATTATAGTATTAAATTATACAGTTTTAATGTTACGACGAATATTTTATTACTGCAATTACATTTATTTTTAAAACAATAGGTCATAGCGAAAATAAACTATACTCCGAAAAGATGCAGCCAATCAGTGGACGTTTTAGAACAATAATCTGTCGGTTTTGTGCACAGGAAACGTGAGATTTTCAAATGTCATTTCAAAATGAAATTATAGGGTAATTTATACACTTTGAGCCATTGTACGTGCGTAGTTTGGTTCTCCATTGTATAGGTGCGGTATATAATATAATAGTTGGCAATTAATTAAGAAAGGTGCATATTTATGGTAATTTTTTATATTTTATTAAGAACCATTTATGGATGATAAAGAATATAATTAAATTGTTATTTATTTGTTCCAAACGGTCATTTTGGAATTTGTTCTTAATATAATTGTAAATTTTAGTACATACGTATGTATTACTATTTATATAAATCTCAAGTTTTGTATAATCGTTTATTTTTAATTTTAAAATAAAATATTGATTATAACAGTTAAATGTTTCCAATTTTTAGCAATAAATTTAATTTTCTTCGCGGCTTCACTCGCGTGTATATTGAAATCAAAGAATTCCCGCATAACCGCAATTGTTTAAACATGTAGGTATTACATCTCTCTCTCTCTCTCTCGCTCTCTCTCTTGCTTGGTTTGTCACTGTGTAACAACGAAAACTCCATTAAGATCGGTTCAGCAGTGATTACTTAATTATGCGTATGTTAGTGGGATAATGAATATGTATATATCGTATAACCTAAAATAATTATGGAATTTTAGGTTTTTTAACAGAGAAAGTCCTTCAAAATTGGTAGTCTAGCCACACAATCTAGCCAAATTATAAAAAAATATCAACATGGATTAGGTAGGTACCTACCTAAGTATATAATTTCAACAAACTTCAAAATATTTACATTTTACAAATATAAAATAAATAAATAAATGCTTTAACATTATTATAATGAACTTAACACTTAATTTTTACTGGGTACCTACCAACCTACCTATATAATAGTATACAATTTTCTATAGAAAAAACATATTTACATATAAAAACGCAATTGTTTCTTATATGGATTAACATGCATTACATCAATATAATATAAATGTATTATTATGAGTATTATGTTTGTAAATATACGTATTCCATATTTACAAAAAAATCGCAACCGCCGCTCACACGAAATGGTGACATTGTTTCACAGCGGATTGACTAAATAAACGGTGTTGAAGCGTTGCGAGTTGTGATCACCATCTTGCGGTTTCTCTGTTTCCTGTTTCACAAACAATACTGAAACGTTGAAGCCGTGCTAGACACATCTAAAGACATAATCGTTAGTTACGTTTTGTTTTCGTCAGTCGATATCATTTCTAGGTATTTTGTTCCAAGCATAAAACAAGTTTATGACCGCTTTAATGTCGTCATTTTACTAAGTGGATATTAAAGATCTGTGTCTATACGTTTTTATGGGCAAAACCTATTTTAACATCACAGCTAACGAATTTGTCGACAAAGCTGTAGTGTTTAAACAGTAATTTGTACAACTGTTTTCTTAACAGAAGAACATTTTTTGGTATCACTGTTATGGGGCTTTCTCATATTTTTTTGGTACTTTTCGGCTGCTGGAAATTTTGTCTTGAGCATGTTATGAGAAATGAGTAGGTATTGGTTTGCTAAAGAATTTAAGAAAATCTGACTTAAGTTATAGTTTAGTCTATGCATCATATTTAATGTATAGGTATATTATCAAGCATTGAACCTGTCTGTTGTTATTTAAAATGAAATGTTTTGGAGGTATACGAAGGTAGTTACTCTCGGACCCCCTTCTATGGATATTAACGCCATTCTTTAAAAATAAATAAAATAAAATAATTTATATATTTGATACAAAATGAATAGATAATATCACTAAATTTAACATTGCGAGTGTAGGGATGATGCTAAATTTATTGATTTTATTTTGATGATATTTTTGCTCGCACGTGGTGGTGATTCATTTCAGGATTTTGAATGGAGCTTCTTATAATCTTTTTTTTAGTTATTTACAAAATTTTAGTTTATTCAGGATAAATAGGTATATATTTTTTAATTTCCGAAAAATACCTTATCGCCGTAAATAAAAAAATAAAAAGAACTGTGCTGCAACTAATAACGTAGAACTAATTGTAAGTCAGTTGCCACATTTTGTTATAGAAAAAATATAATTTTAATTATTAATTAGGTCGACGATATGTACAAACTATAATGAAAATTAGCTTAACTCTGTTTTGCTATTGTATTTAACGTATAGATGGCAGTTTTGTTTTTTGTCGATTATTAGTTCCGGATATACCGGGTGTCCCAGATAACTTTTCCAGCATGGTGATCTCAGTATCTATAAGAGATACATGTTTGGTTAAATGAGATGAATTATTTGTATGAAAGGGGTGAGTATTATTACACAAAAAAATATTTATAATTCTATGTGGTTTAGGCGGTATATCCAAAAAACTGAAAATTCGGAATTTCTTTAAATGGCTATAACTTTTTTGTTAAAGTAGGTAGGTACTTTTTGTTTGCGGTTTCTTAAAGCACTTTTTTGTGGAGAATTGATTGGTGTATTTAGAATTTTTATATCACTTTTAGTTTCCGAGTTACAAGCTTTAACTTTTGTTTTTCTTATGGGCCACTTAGTTGAATATATCATATTTGAACGTGTTTTTTATTCTAATTTACAACGATATGTCACTTGCCATATTTATTATCGAAAAAAAGTCGAAATATTAAATATCAGTGATATTTATGAAGTATTTTATTACTAACTTTTAAGTGAGCCATGAAAAACAAAAATTATAAACAAAAATCACAATAACAACAATCAAAATAACAAATGAATATTTGAAACAATGAACTATTTGAAAAAATATATTATAATTTTTTTTTCGATAATTAATATGGCAAGTGACACATCGTTGTAAAGTAGAGTAAAAAACACGTTCAAATATGCCATAGCCAACTTAGCGGCCCATAAGAAAAACTAAAGTTAGGGCTTGTATCTCGGAAACTAAAAGTGATATAAAAAAATCTAAATACACCAATCAATTTTCCACAAAAAAGTGCTTTAAGAAACCGCAAACAAAAAGTACCTACCTACTTTAACAAAAAAGTTATAGCCATTTAAAGAAATTCCGAATTTTCAGTTTTTTGGGTATACCGCCTAAACCACATAGAATTATGAATATTTTTTTGTGTAATAATACTCACCTCTTTCATACATATAATTCATCTCATTTAACCAAACCTGTATCTCTTAAAGATACTGAGATCCCCATGCTGGAAAAGTTATCTGGGACACCCGGTATATAAGCTTTCAATTTTATTTGCATTCGTGCGTAGTTCTTTATAACATCAAAAATCATTTTTAATTTTTTAAATTATTTATTTTATAAAAAAATATTTGTAATTTCTTTACAATTGAAATAGAAATTAAAAATCAACTATTTTTAAAAGAAATGTATATTTGATATATGCTGTCTATATATTTTCTAGAGATATGTAGTTTGAGTAGTTTCTAATCAGTGGCATATCCATATAGACAACATAACACAATTCATGACCTAATATGCAGTTACTCCTCTGTAACTGTCTGTAATCCCATTTGAGACGATGTTGATCTAGTATAGGTAATGAATATATTTGATGCATTATTTGCCATCCCTGCATTAGAGCAATGCAAGCGCACGTAATTGTTCCATATGTGCTCGCACACCGCAGTCAGACAATGGTGCGCGATATCTGTTTACTGCCGATGGTTTATTGCGCGCAGACACTCATATTAGATTATATTTTAATCAGCGGCAATAACAAGTCAATATAACGAGGGAGAGGGTGGTCGGCTAGGTTAAGGGTAGTTAATCATCCCCTTGACGCTAACTGTTTAATCTGATTGTTGTTGGTGATCTCACACTGCTTTGTATGCTGTGTCTGTATACGGGTGGCTGTTTGTGTGTGTAAGTGGGATTTAATGTTTGGATACAGATGAATAAAATGTATAATATACATATTATGAAAAATACTTTTTTTTTATCTAACGATGACATATCATTGCAATCTAATGATAGGTACACATTCTATATTTTATTTGAAGCTTACATAGAACTACTATAGTAGTTCTACGTCGCTGTCGGTACTATAAACAGAAAAAAAACTGTATTGGACCAAGAAAACCTTGTTTTGTATATAACGAAAACAATATGTTCTTAATATAAGAAACATAATCTTAATCCAACTACGTTATTCCTTCGTTCAAGAATACTATAGTTGGTTTAAGAGATTATTGCTTATCTTACGAAAATATTGTTTTCGTTATACAGGGTGTCTAAATACCAGGGGACACCATGGGGATCTCGGAAACTATAAGAGATAGAGATTCGGTTAAATGAGAGAAAAGTTACCTTTAAGAGGGAACAGTTTAATGGTGCATTTACATTTTACAAAAATTTCATAGCTTACTAGATATTAACCAAAAACCATTTTACTCCGAAATCTTTCATCGTGAATATTTCTTAAGCGACTTGAAATTTAAAAAAAAGTTTCAAATAAATGTTTTAGGGTTTAGTATTGTCTATTTAAATATATTTTTTTAATTTCCAGAAATGTCACTGTTTTTGAGATATGACACTAACATATGTTTTCTTAAATGGAATCAATATGAAATTTTGTAATTTTTGAACAGAAGATTTTATTACCTTTTCAATGATATGCAACTTGATATACTTTTTTTTCAAAATATCTCAAAAAATGATCAAAAAGTACATTTTATTTATTTAATACACTATATCATCCTAAGATGGCTATGACAATTAACAATAAGATTGAAAAACAACTGAAAATGTATTTATAAGCTTACATAACATAAATTAACTATTTTATTTATAGAAATAAAACATATTTTTATTAATTTAACACAAAATACCAGCCAAAGATGGCTATGGTTATTAACAACAAAAAAACAATAAGCTATTTTATTTAATACAGTTTACCAGTCTTTGTGGAAAATTATAAAAAAAACTTTATCTTTAACAATAGGTACCCCATATGAAAAAAAATCCAAGTTATGTCTGGTGATCGTGGTGCTGTTTAGTTCCACCCATCCATTTATTTGGTACAACAGAATAATATTGCATTTTTAAAATGTAAAAAAATATTATCAACAAATACGTATCACAAATAATTATAAGTTACAAACAGGCAAAATAACAATTCTCAGTTGATTTAAAAATCTCATAGTTGACAGCCGTAGCCGTTTTTGACTGGAAATAAAAAAATAAAATAGCTTATTGTTTTTTTGTTGTTAATAACCATAGCCATCTTTGGCTGGTATTTTGTGTTAAATTAATAAAAATATGTTTTATTTCTATAAATAAAATAGTTAATTTATGTTATGTAAGCTTATAGATACATTTTCAGTTGTTTTTCAATCTTATTGTTAATTGTCATAGCCATCTTAGGATGATATAGTGTATTAAATAAATAAAATGTACTTTTTGATCATTTTTTGAGATATTTTGAAAAAAAAGTATATCAAGTTGCATATCATTGAAAAGGTAATAAATTCTTCTGTTCAAAAATTACAAAATTTCATATTGCTTCCATTTAAGAAAACATATGTTAGTGTCATATCTCAAAAACAGTGACATTTCTGGAAATTAAAAAAATATATTTAAATAGACAATACTAAACCCTAAAACATTTATTTGAAACTTTTTTTTAAATTTCAAGTCGCTTAAGAAATATTCACGATGAAAGATTTCGGAGTAAAATGGTTTTTGGTTAATATCTAGTAAGCTATGAAATTTTTGTAAAATGTAAATGCACCATTAAACTGTTCCCTCTTAAAGGTAACTTTTCTCTCATTTAACCGAATCTCTATCTCTTATAGTTTCCGAGATCCCCATGGTGTCCCCTGGTATTTAGACACCCTGTATACAAAACAAGGTTTACTTGGTTTGAGAAATCCTTTGTACCAGTGTATTGGGGGTAACTTTGGAAACACAAATGCAAGGAAAATAATAATAAGTTACACTTTGAAAACATATACCTCCTGAAATGATACATAATATAAGCGCAGAGCAATAAATAAAACGCCAACATATAGTTTATATAGTCAAAACAATAAAACTAGTTAACCCCCGCCCCCAACCTTTAGTAGCATAAACAATTTAAAAGGTCTCTATACACCACCCAATCTGCAGGGTCGTTTTTAGGGAGGTAGAGTGGGGGTAAATTGGGTACTCTTCTAGTAAGCAGTGTTTTATTTACATAATAACCCCAACTTGCTTAACACGACCCAATTTATAGGGACCCTGCAGATTGGATGTCAAATTGGGTGGTGTAACTGTACCTTAAGATAATTTGTAAGGATTTTGTAGATATTTCCGATCTCCAATATTTCGTCCCTTATCCTAGGTTATCTCATTTGACATATCTTTCATAGGCGCCGAAATATTTACGTTTATAATTTATTATAATAAAAAGCGAAAAATTGACAATCGACTTCTACGTTATTAGTTGCGACAAAGTTGCTATATGTACTTTGCCCCTAGTTTTTATATAGGTTTATACCTACTATCATGGCCTCCACAAGGAAGAGGGGACTGACAGGGCTTTAACAGGAGGGTCCGGGGCTAAAGAAGGCTTTTTTGGTCGTCGTCAGATAAATGTCTTATTGTTAGGTTACTTAGCAGGAGTGGAACCGCGATAGGATGTGAGGGCCATGACTACTAAACATATTTTTTAGTTTACGAAAATATCTAAAAACGGACGAGGTTTGTTAAAAAAAGTGAATTTTTATTTTTATAGAAAAATATTTATTTATTCATCAATATTTATTTTGTACTCTTCAAAGTAATCTCCCTCAGATATAATACACTTGTGACAGTGCTTTTTCCAATCCTCGAAGCACTTCTGATATGCACTTTTTGGTATGGTCTTGAGCTCTTCTAGCGATGCGGTCTTTATCTCCTAAATCGTGGCAAAACGCCGTCCTTTCATGGGTCTTTTCAATTGTGGGAACAGAAAAAGTCACAGGGGGCCATGTTCAGTGAAAACGGTGGCTGAGGCATGATTATGGTGTTGTTTTTGGCCAAAAACTATTGCTCGTTCGACGGTTCTTTTCGAGCAAACTTCGCTGCCACACGTTTCATGCCCAAAACATCCAAAAGTTGCATGACATGAGCCAACCGATATGCCGACATTCTCAGCAACTTTTCTAATAGTGATTTGACGATTTTCCATAACAATTTTCTTCACTCCTTCAACGTTTTCATCGGAATTGTTGACGTGCTGGAGCATCCTGGGCAGATATCGTCATTAACATCGTCTCGGCCTTCTGTGAAAAGCTTGTACCACTTATAAACATTTTTTTTTACTCAAAGTAGACTCGCCAAATGCCACAGTCAACATTTCAAGTGCGTTTGAGCACTTAATTTTATTTTTCACACAAAATTTAATACAAATTCTTTGATCGATTCTTTGATCCATAGCGAAAAATCGCCTAGCACACCAAAACACGTCTAACATTTATATCTGTCAAAAACAAACTAAAAATGCAAAATGGCTGATAATGTCAACAAATGTTGGGAAAATGTGTATAAAACATCTGTTTAAAAAAATCGAGAATCGGATGCACGTAGCCCGAGAAATTTGAAAATTCACCTTTTTTTAACACACCTCGTATATTATACCTACTATGAACAAGCAGTTCTCAAACTTTTTCAGATAAGTCAACTTTAAAATAAACGAAACAGAGAAGATTTTTATTATCAAGCCGATATAAGCTGTGTATAAAAACAGAAATAAGATACTGATAATGTTTATTAAGAAATAAATAATTAAATAAATTTGGAATGAACGACTATGTCCAATAGGGTGTCAATTGTATGGTTTGTGTTCAGAATCAAATATTCTTATTACAGCCCTGTGTGTATTGTATATATATATTATGTATGTAGTGTTTGTACAATATAAAATAAATTCTCTGTAACCGTTGTTATACATGAAATGAACTTATATATGTATGAAGTTACTGGAAATAAAAGTGAAGATAATCGCCATAAAGTATGAATCTTATTAGATTATTTTTGTTTTCATTTTCTGAAAGAGAATTCTTCGCTATCTATATTTTTCCGTTATTTCTGTATTTTATTATCTCGCGTATTAGCTCTTTTTTCATAATCGTGTTAAAGCTTTTTGTTTTAGTTTCAGTAATTTATCTATTCATTTTCAGGAATTTTATTTGTACATTCTTTTAAATTATCGGTTTGAAAAAATGGTTCATTATACATAAATTTATTATAACTTGAAATATTAATTAGGTAAAGTTTCTTAAATGTTTATTATAATTTATAAAAATTAAAATATTACTGGTTAAAAATTTCACAGTTTAGGATTTTTAGAGTTAATTATTTAATTTAATTATTAATAGTTTTAGAAGAAAGAAAGATAGATTAGGTACGTAGTTAAACCCGAAAAACCATATACATAGAGCATGAACAGAGCATCTGACTCGAAAAAAAGTTGTGTGAAAAGAAAGAGATGGAAAATGATTTGGGATGTATTTATCCTTATTTAAATAGGAATAACTTTTTCATTCTTCTTAAAAAAGGAGATATATATATCCCAAATGCCACCGCATCTCTCTCACTTTTTTGGAGAAATGTTACAGCTTTATGTTAATACAGAAAGCGCGGTCCATGCTATCACAGGTCTCTGATAGTATTAAATGTCATACTAGTTTAAAGATCATTTGTATTTGAAATCAATGTACGATCAAAAATAATTATCCAATTTAGGAATATTATAAAAATGGTAGTTACTTCGTAACAGTATTTATATCTTTTATTTACTCACCTTGCGCCGACCCTGGTTTATAAAAATTAATTTAAAAATAGTAAATTAGATTTCTATTTGGCCTTTATTTCTGACATTGTGAAACTAAAATAATTATATGTAATAATTTTTGTGTGACTACTTACCTATTATTATTTACACCTATTTACTTTTCTGGTAACTATCAATTAAAATTAATTTACTTGCTGTTTTCGTCATTATTGCTTCATAGTTTTTAAAAAATTTCTCTTAATTATATCTTGTAATTCATATACTGTGATATTTTATACAATGGTGTCTATTGTTTCCTATCATGGCGGAAATTGTTGAATTAAGGAATTAACTTGAAAATTTTAAATTGTAATTAGTGATGTAATGATAAAATAAAACAATAAAACTTTGTTAGAACACCATATTACGAATTCTTTAGATGCCACGATTTTTTTAATTAACACAAAAAACAATTTATTACTAGTAGTAAAAGCAAATTAGATTTTTCAAATGGTCATAATTAAATGTAATATCTGCCATTTTCAAAATAATTTATCGAACGTACGATTTATAATCAAATATAAAGATCTTTAATTTTTAAACAAAAATCATAAAAAGTGAAACCAATTTCTATTTAATTTTGTTTAATGATTATTTCTTAATAATTTAACAACGTGGATACAAATTTTTCAATATAATAACAAACAACTTTTTTAACGTGCCAAGAGCTTTTACTTCACGACGAGATCAAAATATGAAATACGAATCTCATAGAGGAGATTAATGTCCGGTATTATAAAGGACCTAACAAATTTGCAAGCTAGCAAGCACTCTCAAATGAGATATTAAACTTTAAACTTATATGACAGTTCTCTTTGAGTTTTTAACAGATAGTTAAGTAACTACACTTTAGTAAATATACTTTACATACCTTTTTTTTACTTCCTTTGTATGAATTCATAGTTTAAACTATCTGTCAAAAACTTCAACTGTCATATAAGTTTGATACCTGATTTGAGAGTGCTTGCAAGCTTGCAAATTTGCTAGGTTCTTTATAATACCGGGCATTAGTTCTGCAATTTTTATATAGTAATCATTTTTTATTTAAAAAAGGTTAAAAATCCTGTAAGAGCGATTTTTCGCTTTGTTCTGCAAACTACCCTTCGATTTGAATATTAATTGCGAGAGTAGACTAGGGATAAGACGAATGGTCAACATGACTGTTTTCTTCCATATGATGGTTCGGATGAAAAATGAGAAAAACTGGAAAAAAGTTCACTCCGGGCTCTTATTCCTAACCTTAGTGAGACTTCATTGGACAAAGTATGAAAACTGGATGATTTTTATTTCTATATTGCTTTGTTTAATCTTATTAGCGTGCGGATTATAGGTTTTGTGAAATAAAATAATAAATCATTATCATATCTAGCTTTTATTGCTATATTTCATTCATGTATAATATACAATTGTGTTATAAGTTTACATTAAAACTACAGCATTTTTAACGAAATATCTACACATTTATACAAAAATTCAGTATTCATATATATTTTTTCTTTCAATCATTTTTATTACAATTTTTTATTTCCAATGAATTTTTGTGCAAATTAATATGAAGGGTAAAAATTATCAAAATTAAATAGCAAATTTAGCGCTAACAGGGATGAAATACCGTGCAAAAACATTTAAAATTAAATTAATTTTAAACATATGTATACACAATATGAATACTGTTGAAACATATTATTAAATAGTATGCGACAATAATGTGTGAATCGGATTAAATTGAGGATTATATTTTACATCGCCCCAATTCGATTTAATCCGATGATATGTACAAACATTATATAAGCTAAGTCTTTTAAATATTCGAAATATTTAAAGTATGTTGAATGATATAGAACTGTAGTCGATATTGAACTGCCTTGTGTTTGTAGAAAATTATATTTATTTTAATTTATTAATTAGTTCTTTTTATATTTGTATTTATTTGTATTTAATTAATTTATTTTGTTTATAAACAAGAGGTACGCATATATACGTATTAATAAAGTACCGAAATAATACTTTTTTGGATTTAAAAAATGAATACTGAAGGAAAAATAATATTTTTCGTTGCGAAAAGTCCAGGTTATTGATAAACAAGGTAAAGCTTTTGTCTAATTAGAATACGTCACCGAGAAACAATTCTATTATTTATAACATTTGAACACTGCTTATCGATGACGTTATTCCCGCGTGAACGTTGAATTGTCAAAAGCTAACCATAACGTATTTTAGCTGACAATGAGAAGTAAATGAATACACAGAAAAAAAACTGTATTTGACCAAGAAAACCTTGTTTTGTATATAACGAAAACAATATTTTCTTAATATAAGAAACATAATCTTAATCCAACTACGTTATTCTTTCGTTCAAGAATACTATAGTTGGTTTAAGAGATTATTGCTTATCTTAAGAAAATATTGTTTTCGTTATATACAAAACAAGGTTTACTTGGTTTGAGAAATCCTTTCTACCAGTGTACATATTATAATGTAAGGTACTACCACCAGTCTTGGATATTACTCAATTGTTGGAGTTAATTAAATGTACTAATTTAGAAATATTTGTCGATATTCGATTACTGAATCATAATCTATAGACACTTAACTGTAAAATAGCTTAATTTGATGACAATTGGCCAATGCGTGTCAAAATGGTGGACATTTAAACTAATTATTAGTGTAATCTATTTATTAATTAACTATTATATTATCATAGCGTCTGCTTTACATTGTTTCAAAATTTACGATTAATTATTTTATAACTTTTGTGTCGCACTATTTATCATTTTGTAATCATTAGCAAGTGTCCATCACTAGGTGTCCATTATCTGTTTTTACTTTTTCCATTAATGGAGAAAAGGCATAAACAAAATAAATAAAACAAACTATCTTTGCAGACTTTAGTAATTAATAAATTGATATAATAAAGAAGTACTTGTTTTATATATTATTAGAAACATGAGAATTACAAAAATAAGCCCGTCAATCTAAAATAACAGTATATTTTGGTCTTAAAACGGCCGAGTCTGGTGCCAGTACTTTACTGCAGTATAGATAAACTAAAATATATAACACCTCGGCAGTGTTTTTATTTTGTATCAAATATTTTACCAGTTTCAGTTATTTTGACATGAGATAATTACAAATCACAAATGATAAAGTATTATCTAACAAAACATTCAATAGGATTTTTATGTTGGTAGTAATGTGTTGAATTAATTTTAAATTTGACAATGATTGATGAAATGTTTAGAAATAAAGATACACCTACATATTGATAATATCGGCAGTGGCAAATTAAAATCTTGTGTTTTATTTCAGTAAAGAAAGGTACTTTGTATGTTCAAATAACAAAAACTAACATCCTGTATCTTTTTTCTCAGTGATCTTTGAATGAATGTGGGCTTTCGGTTTTAAATATTCAGAAGTATTGGAGTCAGGACCGGCATAGCCGATTAAATTTTTTTTGTAGGCTTTCATAATATGACCGTTATACATACCTTAATGAGCTAGATTTCCGGGATGTTGCCCACGTTGTCGTATTTTCTGAAACTGTAGAAGACTTCGACATAAGAGTCGAAACGTCAAACTAGAAAATACGATAACGTGGACAACAGCCCAGAAATTTAGTTTATATGTGCATGTTATGCTCCGTAAATCAGTGGCGTATCATTCGGATCATAAAATAAATATCAATTGTTTGGAATTATAAGTTATTTTAATGTTTTGTAGTGACTTTATGAATTCATAAGCTTTTTAAATTATTGGAATCTGATATAGTGTTCATTGTAATTGGTGACAAAGCAATTTATAATATATACTATTCACTATGTAGAGATATTTAATTGCTTGTCGCATACAAAAAATTATATTTTGTATAAATACATTTTTTTATATTGATGTAGTTTTATATCTATAATTTATTCATAAAGAAAAGGAATACTCCTTCATAATGATTGAGTAGGAAGAAGAAAAATGATAATTGAAATAAATCTCGAAGACTGCATAAGTACGATAATCACAATTTATTTAAAATTAACTTTAAAATATCACATGCTCGTCAATAAGCAATATTTACAAATTAATAATTATATACTTGCTATCGCTTTAATCTATATATTTTTACAAATATTTCACACTTAAAAATAAAATATTTTTTACATTTAAAATTAACAATGTGTTAGAAAATTATTCAATGTACTAAAATGCTCTGTGTTATTTTTTCAGTTTATTTAAAATTATATATCATAGCTTTATGGCATTTACATATTTTAACATTTAAGTAAACAATCTTTGTGTTTTTTAAATATAATGATTTCACATATTTCAAAACATTCCGAAAAATTAAAAATATTGTTTCATATATATTTTAATGTATTTTCCACTTCATTAAACAATTACTATGAAAATAATACATTTTTTTTATGATTCAACTGACAAAATATGAACTTTCTAGTCAAATTTTTCGTACTATGTAATAAATAATGATACGTGGTGAAAATAAAACTATTATTATTTATTACACTTCGGTTTAAAGGTAATTATTTTATGCTTAAATGCGTATATATATCATATTTACGTACAATAAAGAAAATTAGGTATTTCGGTACTAATATATATATTTCAATTCTACTTATATTAGCTTTTAAATTTATTGCTTTTATTATTTATACAACGTACTAAAATATAATAAATTATATATAGATTGCTATACACTATAAAATGCTTTATTTATTCTTCCAAAAATTTGATTTACGCATGCATATTCTGCAGTTTATAATTTAATAAAAGAAGGTATTTTTTTATCTTTTATTTTTGAACAAAAAATTAACTATATCTATTTTTATGTAAAAATTTATTTTATAGTATAAGCTATATTTAGGAATTATATATACAAGTATTTACAATATTTATTTATGCAACTAACATTTTTGAAATAAAAAAAAGTAGATTTTTAAAATTATTAACTCAAAACAATTAAAAAGCTGCTCAATAGATGAAGCGACTAAGACAACTTTTTTTTAGATTATGTAATATTTGAATCAATTTTGTTTTCATGAATATAATATAAAAAAATGTTTGCTGCTGGGTGATGCTAGTCTCTTTTACTTTCGAACGGATCCAATCGTATTCATAAAATATAATAAATAAACAACAAAAAAACGTGTAATTTCACAGGACGTGTCTCTATATACAGTACATTTCACGCTTTAAAATAGTACGTAATTCTTACAGGATGAGTTGGGTTGAGTTTTTAGCAGATAGGGTCAGTGAGTGCGGGTTGCGGTGTGGCGTACGGGCCTGCCCAAGGCTGGAGATTCTGCAGAGCGCTCAGGGCCGTATCTCCGGGTGCTGGAGGGGCTTGAGGCGCTTCCGGTAAGTACCCTTTACTCAACGCTTCGGCTTGAAGTGATAACATCAGTCTGTTGGCTGCTTGCCGTTCAGCTTCTCGTTCTTCAGCAGTCTGTCGTCTGTAAAGAAAAAATGTATTGTATTTTACGATTATACCAAAAAATATAATGAGTATTGCAATATACAAGACATTTGCAAACTATTTTTGATTGTACTTTAAAAATTAAAAATCCCATAATTTTTTTGCACGTGGCCTCATTGATTACATTTCAACAAAAAAATACTTTTGTAATATATAGGAGGCTTTTGGCATGCCAAAACCGAATTTGTTGCCTAATTGGTTTCATCACGTCAGGGTTTTGAGATATTCTAACCTAAAAGTCCCAAAAATGACTATATTGGTAATGTTAAAGAATTTTTTCTAAAGTTTTCGGTCACGGTAACAACTAGTATTATCTTTCTTCTTTAAAATGAGTTTTAACTTTTTGCTGTACGATTTCTTTAGCCGAGATGTACTAGTTTGAAGATATGATATTTTTGTTAATAGAGTGTAGTATAGTAGATACCATGAACTTTGCTACATATATCTTCAAAGTAGTATATTTCGGTAAAGAAAAATTGCATAATAAAATGTAAAAAATCATTTTAAAGAGAAAAGATAGTACTATTCGAAATCATGAAAGAAAACTTCAGAAAAAAAATTACCTACTTAGTAATAAATTCCCCAACATTGCCAAAATTGTCATTTTTGGGACTTTTATGTTCGGATATCTATAAAAAACCTGACGTGATGGAATAATTTGGGTAACGAATTCGGTTTCGGCATGACAAATACCTTATAAATAACCTACTCAAATTTCTGTGAATTTTTTTGTTGCATAGTGTTATTTTTCAAAATTATTCGAATGTATAGAATCATTCGAAAAAATAAAATCATTTCGAATACTTCAACAAATAGGTACTTAATATTAGATCTAATATACGAGTTATAAAGCGTAATAATATTGATACTTTTCAATCATATGTTAAACGGAAATTTATAGTAGCCTCTGTAAACATTAATGTATTTTGTTGTAATTATATAACATACGATTTCATATAACCGAAAACCATATTTCACAAATGCATTGCAAATTCTTTGTGACAGTTGCACGTAGGATAATTTATTTATTATTTGACGCGTTTCATTTCTCTGAATTTAATCACATTCATGCATTGACTATAAATTAAAGTCAAGCAATACAGCGCGCTTCTAATCCTCGGCCGCAACAATGTTACCGCGAGCTGGCAACTCGTGTTAGTGTTTCGTAAATAATTAATCATCCTGTACGATTAACGAGATATCAATAGTGCAGCTCTGATAATGTATACGGCGGCAAACTTAAGTGTTATATGGTCTGCTCTCTTAGCAAGGCCTGGTTGTAGGCATCAGAAAAGTAAGATGTTATTGGGGCGCCACAATTTCTGTAAATAATACGATGAAAATATTTAAAACTTTTTGAAACACTTTTTTAATTACTCTATATTTATATATTTGGTCTTAACAAGACTATACTAACAATATAAGTATATTTATAGTTTCAATTACATTTATAATTATAATTTGTCTTGATTCTTAACATGTTTTTATTATTTATAAACACAAATTTCACAAATGCGTTACTCGGTTATGGATAAATATTCACTATTAGTACCAACACGAACGCGAACAATGTTCGATAAAGTCGACCCCCCCCCCTTTTCTCCGAAATTTGAAATGATATTGGTGACTTTAGTATTTGTCGTTAGTAGTCTCACCAAAACCTCATTACCTAATTATTTTTAGATTTTTCGAGCCAGTAGTTACCGAGTTAGAGCGGGGGGGACAGACAAAAATTTTGCTTGGAGCCCCCTGCAGGCGCTATTTTGATTTAGAAAAAAAATAAAAAATAGTGTCATATTCTACTCATTGAGATCTACATTTTGACACCCCACACGATTTGGAATACATTTTTTTGTTTTTTTTGAATTTGATTTAAAGCCCCCTGTAGGCGCCATTTTTGATTTATAAAAAAAATAAGAATAAGGTTCAAATTACACTAGCTTGGTTACACATTTTGATGTGGCACTTGCCTTGGTATAAAAAAATCATATTTTTTTGCCTGTCTTTGGCTTCTTAGCACCCCCCTAAAAAAATATTTTTCCAAAATATTAGTACATATTTTACTAGAGGGTGTCATTTTACATATTCAGTAAAAATTTCAAGGTTATAGCTTATATAGTTTACGAGCTATTGAGCTTTGAGTGAAAAGAACGGACGGACGACAAAGTGAGATTAATAGGGTTTCTTCGGTCATATATAAATATTTCAATATATTAACAAAAATATGAATTACTGAACGATTTTCTTTGGCTTTGTAGAAAGTATTTCACTAATTAAGTAAGTACTCCGGTACCAAAATTAGCAAAACGATAATAGTGATTTTTTTGTTATAGTCACAATGATAACTCAATATTTGTTCGATAGGGTCGATTATGTAACCGGATCGGAGTTAGTGGTAATTTATTTTTGTTTATTAAGAGGTACATTCCGATATTTAAAAATTTAATAAAATGTTTAAAATTTAACAGTTAAGTAGGCCGAAAAATGTAATTCTTATAGATATATGAATACAACCAAATAAATAGTTCTATCCTAATTCACGTACTATAGTAATGATTATATTATAATATTATTATATTTTACAGGTAAACCAATAAATCTAGGTTCAAATTGATTCAGGAGATGCGGTTTATTAATGTATCATTAATTAGTACCAGCATCATTATACAGTATTATACACATATATCGATTAGTTCATTATTATAGATCTACAATACTAGAGCCAAGCACCGGAACAAGCGGCTGCCCGCTTCCGGCGAATAATAGTCAGCGCTACGCGCGCGAGCTCACGCCCACCCAACACACCCCTCAGTTTCCGGTTACCATGGTTACCGCGCGCAGTTTAATTAACGTGTTAATTAATTATGAAAGCTTTATCGTATCAACACGTAGCCAACGTTCTATATACAAGATTAGTTTTAAACAATCGATGCATCAGTTCGGGTCTGTCTGTTGGCCTGTCACAAGTTCTTGCGGCGTAGATGTTGTTAATTATTCACGAGGACCTTAATCTAAATACGTGGTTTGATTATTGAGTTATTCCTAAAAATATATATCCTTTGCAGGACCGGTTCTAGGATAACATTTATATAAGGTTTCGAAATAAAAGAGAAATTATATAAAGGCGTTTAAATGGTTTTCTGCCTCTAAATGCATATTAATTGGGTTGATTTTCATTTTTGCTTTATAATATACTTGTTTTGTTTAAATCGTATTATTATATGTTGATATTATCGTTAACTAATCGATGCGGTTGAAAAAGATATTTTGTTCTATTATTGGCCAAGACTCTTCTAACTAACTTTCCGAAAATTTTGGTTTCTGCAAATATATTGGATGTCGATGTAAACAAAAGTTAGGGTTAGTATTTAACAGCATTTAAATAAATCAAATCCCTGCATATAGCTTTGGTTATACAATTTTAGCGTCTCTCTTATACCCTAAATATTTTCAGAAATCTTATGATACCTTCAGAATCTTAGGACCTAGCAAATTTGCAAGCTAGCTAGACTCTCAAATGAGCTATCAAACTTATATGGAAGTTCTCTTGGCGTTGTCTGATGATTTTGACAAATTTCGCGCACGCGTTGTATGTAAACACCAACGGTATTAAAACAGTGGTGATATTATGAAAATTATTTTATATGGTCAGAGTCGCCAACTGTGTTACAATACGTTGAAGTATCACTGCTCTAAATTCCGTAGCAAATCCATAGATAATATCACAAAATTAATAACCTCATTTGTGAGTGCTAGCTAGTTTGCAAATTTTCTAGCCTCTTTATAATACCAGACATTAGACTTTTTCAGCGGCCATCGTGTCATTATACGCGACTATAGCAAGTAGTCAGGCATTATTATTGTATTCAGAACAAAATTATTTTAGAAATGCATATACCTACTTCTAATATTAGCCGATTTGATGCTCTTTAATTGCAGTCACATTTGATTTCCATTGGTCCATCGCGATTTGGTCGCCGAGTGTAAAAAAGGTCTTAAGTATATTTAATTATTATTAGTCGATTTTACTTAACTCACCCTTCCCTCCTTTTAACTTCGGGTGCGTGTGAGTGTCTAAACGTAAACTCATTGTGCTTTTAATACAGATATCTAACATAAAACGGAGACTTTTATAGTTACTAACACTATACAGTAAAGTTAATGTCAACTCAATTCGTATAAAACGGCACAAGATTCTATTACTATAATTGGTTTGAGTTACGTTAACATGGAGTGTATAGTAGTGGCATCTCTGTTTCATACAATCTCGATCAATCTGTCCGTTTCTTTTAAGTGCTACAAGAGCGCGACAAGAGTCCGAGTCACAGTTTAGTGACAAACACGTACGTAATCGAATTGTGGTCGTTTCAGAAGAAAGAACATAGTTTTCGCCTAACTCTTTTTTATTGTATCTGTCTTTGTTATTTTACGAGAATGGCGGGTTATAGCTGTCAGTATGTATTGCTCACTTTAAGTAATTATATTTATCTAATGATATTTTAACACACCATTTGACTTATGGTGTATGTTTCCAAGTGGACAGTGGAGATTATTATGTAAATCACATATGAATTAATTGTACAACTTTTGTATTGCATTGTCATTGGGGATATTTCATTGGGTTGTGTTTATCTAGACCGAAAGCAACAACTGTAATATATTGAAGAAAAATTAAATTTATTGCCAATGTTCCACCGGCTTGATTACAATACAAAGATATGTAGAACATTATAAAGGTTTTTGTAATACATTTATAAAACTTCACGTTTTTTATTTTAAAAAGGTTAACTGTTTTATAGACGACTATGTAAACGATTACTGTTTGTTTTAATTATTGAATATTTATTAGTGTATAATATATTACATTTACAGTTACTGAATGATTTTATGATTTATTTAAAATGAAACAATAAAAAAGGCTGCAAAAATTTATGTAAAATAATAAATTCACAAAAACAGCTACAAAATAAAACTGTTAATTAAAATTTAAAACACAGAAAGAAGAAATTATATCCATCTAAAATTAAAACAGAAAAGCAGCTTATGTAGTACTAATTTATAAATTACCTCTTTTAAAATACACCCACTAATATAAAAATCCTCTTGTTTAATTATATAAGTATCCGTTTAATGTAAAAGCGAAACAATTAAAATTACAATAAAGATTAAAAGTTAGCAAGTTTAAACGTGAAGCATATTCGTACTGTACAAATTAAAATTTAATGCTTTCGTTGTCTTAATTATACGCGTTGATATTAACTACTAATTACTGTTATGCAGCCACCAAAATAGGGTAGATAATGTTCCTGTTTTCCTGAGCAATGCGATGTTCTAGTTTTAGATGTAGGGGAGACAATATAAAACATGTATAGCGGTCATAGAATACACTTTTTAACGGTTTATCTTAAAAAGGGTTCAAAATGTAGATTATTTCGGATACAATTTATTTTTTTCAATCAACACGATTTTAAAATTATAAAGTGGTCTGTTTTTAGGACTCTTTTAGCATTTTTAGGCTTAACTCAGACGAGCCACTTCGAAACCATTTTTGGTGGCTGGAAGTGGTCGGTAATAGCTACACGCAATCACACAATAAAAACTGATTGACAATGAGTCAATGAGTAACACTAGACCACTTTTCCGTTGTCAGCCGTCCAAGTTCCTTTCCACTTCCAACCACCAAAAGTGATTTCAAGTGACTGTGCAGTAGCTAGTCTAACTGACAAGGAAACCTTTTCAGGTCGAAAATTCGTATCGAGTTTAAACTTTGTATATAGTTAGAGGAGATTAAAGTAAGTAAGAAAAAAATTATCACAGCTGCGGTAAAACGGTTTAAGGGGGTGAAACACCCCTATGAAAATGTGCAAAATAATCATATTTTTCAACTAACTCTGAAACTAATGAAAATTTTAAAAATCTGAGTGGAGCTTTAGTAAAAATAAACTTATAAAAATTGTTTTATTCGAGGATTTTTTTTTAAATAGGTATACGTTTATTTTGATAACAAGGAAAACAATAGGTTACTTTTACTATAAATATTTCTGAAGAAATTATTAAGCTACATTGTATGTTATAACTATATACGTTACACTTGGCATTTTACTATATTTTCATATACAAATTTCAATACCCTTTACAATTTTTCTCATAAAACTAGCATAATAATTTAGTTTCTGTTTATTCGAATATTTATTACATTATACTAAGAATGAGAAATTTTTAGTTCGAAGTTGCATTTCTGAAATAATAAAATGCACACATGCGAAACAAAGGATCATTTAACAGCATTTGTGCATATATTTCTACATACTTATATTATTAAAACTAATGCAATATAAAACAACACAAGCTCGCTAAACTACATAGGCCCAGATATCTGTCGCGACTTATAACAGACTGGAATGCGATCGATGCACGGCCACTGTTACGGATAAGGTGGCTTGGATTAAGCAGAGAGTTATGTTAAGTGCTTGTTTTAAAAACAAACAAACAGCTATTGCCTTTTAATTACCTGCGGATAGTTGTTAACTGTAATGGACATATCTTGTTCGACACACAACTGTGTGGCGCCCGACGTAAAAAACTCGCATTTATATTTATACGGTATCACGGTGAGCGTTTGAATAAGGGATTCGTGCTGTTTAACTTTCCCCTTTAACATGCCTCTCCACCCCGTAACCACACGAGGAAATTGCAATTATGCGATTTTAGTATACAAGTCAAGAAAGTGATACTCGTAAGTTGAATTAAATAAAAAACAAAAGACTATTTAAATAAGTGTTGAGTTTTTATGTTTTGTAAAAACCCTTGAATGAGTCTGATATGCTTAGTAAGTAGTGTAATTAACGGTTCTTTTTATACCTATTGCATTATTGCATTCGAGATTTATTTTCAAAAATTCGATTTTTTTGCCAATAAATATTTAATTATAGGCACATACTTATGATGAAATTTGTATTTAAAATGATTAGATTTTAATGGGTTTATTTCAAATGAAATACTTAAAAAAAACAGACCTTTACGTATTCTACAAGGCTTATCATTTTTGTTTTGTTTATAAGGCTAGGTATAATTTTGTGTTAGTTTTTAATTATTGTAAAATATTTTTTTTGGTATTATTAGGTCAAAAGTTTATGGTAGTTATAAAATCGATATTAAGTGTGCAGTCGTTATTAAACATTAGTGTTTGTAATAATCAATTTTGCACCACTATTTACAGTTTTTTAAAACAATATTAATTTAAAATATATACACGGAGAGAATATTCTTTTAAAAATTAACAGAAAATGCTGTGAACCTGAGGACAGAATCAACTTATGAAAAAAATTAACAGAAAAGTCGGTAGAATTTAAAATAAAGTAATTGAAAAATTACAATGACATACTAGTAAATTTTAACATAGTACCTATTAAAATTTATTTACTCTGAAAAAGTAATATTACGCTATTCTTTAATTTAATTTCTTGCATATGAAAATTTCACGTACATTCTCTATAATTTTACTATGTTTCTATACTTTTCATATCTGACCTATCGCCGTCATAGAAACTGCTATACAGTATAGAATTGTATTAGACGTTCTTTTGAATTTTACCATGTCGGGTGTTAAAAATTGCTGGGATCAATTTCGTCCTCCCGTTAACATGTTTTTATGTTAAAAATTAACATTAAATTTTTTCAGTGTAGGTAGGTACTACTATTTATACATATTGTATATGTAATAGGAATAATAGAAATATAATGTAGAAAATATTTTAAATACGAATTGGTCATAGATCATTTAACAATATTTGTTTCAATGAATAAGTATTTTTTTATTAGAATGAATAACGATAATAACTATTATAAAACATGAATTGTTGAAATAATTTGGCCATATTTTGAAAGGTTAAACCTTGAAAAATTTAATTATGTTTTAATGTATAAAATATATTTGGTATTAATAATGGAAAAAAGTAATTCGGTGTACATAATAGTTTAATAACTACCTATGTAATTAAAGTATGTATATACAAATAACTTTTTTTGAATTAAAATAATAGCATTTGTTTGTCCTCTGCGGTTAAGATTATTTGATGTAGCGTTCATAAATAAATAATTTCTTATTGTTTTAATAAGAAAGGAAATAAAAAATGGATAACATGTCTGTGAAAACTAAATCTATATAATTATCATAAAATTAATAATTACTCATAAATGTCAAATCAACTAAATCCATTTTTCGATATTTACAATTTAGTTAGAATGCAAAAGGTGCACAAATATATTGATACCGAATTTTTTTATATATTTCTATAGCGCATTGGACCCGATGCTACCCGGGGATATAAATTTAATATGTAATAAACCCATTAAACATTATTTTAACTTATCGCGAGGATACCTCTTCGACTATTCTTTTTTTCCGACAAATTATACACCTAAATCTTCCTCGTGAAACACTATATCTATTAGTGAAAACCGGTATAAAATCAGTTGTAACTGAGAAAATTATGCACAGACAGACTGACAGCCAGATGTGGCGAGGGACTTTTATACTATTTTATATTTATACTATGTATGTATAAATGTATATAGATTATAAGAAAGTATACACTATTATACTATAGTATAATAATGTAATAAAATTATAAAACAAATTATATACAATATAAATACTAACAACATTATAATTAAAGTCCCGACGTCATATCAATTAATAGTTAATGCACAGTTTTTATCTGAAAACTAAATGACTTCATCCATTAATTCAACATAAAAAACATTCAAGTATTAATTTTAATGCCGTATTTTTATACTCAAGACAAATAGCAGAGTGTTTTGAATATTTTAAATTCTTGAACATAATATTTCTATTTCTTTTAAAAGAATTGATTTTGGTTGAAATCTTAACGACTTTATACTATCTTATTGGTCATTATTTTAAATGACTTCAACACACGGTCTGAGCTAGACACGTCGCGACAACGTTATCAAAGTTCTGTCTTTTAACCACAGATGTGACCACTACAAATTCAGTGATAGGTCTTCTTTCACGGTCATGGACATATATATTTACTGATTGTATAAGTATCTTATGTTTATGCAGAAAATAAAACATTTTATGATTCGATTAACTTTATTTTTTGTTTGAAAAGCTTCAGAAAAACGTTAATATTATATAGTTAAGTCTGATCAATTTATCACTCTTTAAAAAATAATTTGAGTACCTACATAAAGAATGAAACTACATGGAACAATTCAAATTTTGCCAATAATCTATTAATTGAGTCCGCTAAAATGAAAAGACGAAAAAGTGGTACGATATTGGCAGCCTTCCCCTACCTATAGATAAGTAAATCTATTTGCAAAACCATCAAATTCTTTTATATTTATGTATTTTATTTTATAATTTGTGACGCTAAGCATTGTGTATAATTTTTAGATTTGAATGATTTTAAAAAGATATATAAAAAGAAGAGGAAGAGAAAGAAGAAGAGGGAAAAATCTATATTTCTGTTTCTATAAATGTAAATTTATCGATTGATGTGTCAATTACAGAATAAAAATAAAAAATAATTTGTCATGAATATATATTATATTTTGTGACGACATATTTAAGCTTCACTTTCGTATTATATGAGTCAGGTATCCTCATTGTCAGTCACGGTGTAGTAACATTGACAAAATAGAGGAAATAGTGTATATGTTTTCGGTTACATTAATATGTAAATGATATTGTTTGTAATTAAAATAATTGTTTTATTAAGATAATTAAATTTGTTTTAATGATACTATTTAATTTTCATTTATATTGCTTAAAGTTGATAGATATTTTTATCACTTATTTAATTTACAAGAAATATTTTACGTTAGAAACTTATACAATTGTACTAATTTTAATAAATAAAAAATATTTTAAAAGAGTCTACGAAAACCAATGTATGAAAATCGAGGTAAAAATATGGGGATGTTTAAAAAAAACTCAAAATGTAATAAATTAAAAGCATTTTAATTTAATTTTTTTTATTTGCAGTTGATATGTTAAACTCATATCGATTTTTGGGGATGGTTTGCTGACCCAAGTTTCTAAACTTTTAAAATTTAATTTAATTAATAATATACCCCTTAAAATTCCTTAGTTAAAAAATATCTTGTCTTTTAGTAATTTTAAACTTAAATAAAGAAGAATCAAATATAAATGCAATTTTAACGAATCCTACAATATTTAATTAATAAAATTGTCAGTGAGATTGTTGTACTTTTGGTTTAGATATTAATTCAAAAACAAAATTTTTACTAACCATATATTTTTCATGAAAAATCTATTAATTTATTTATCAAAAAAATCTTTAACTTATATAGATTAGTTAGATAATAAATACAACTTGAACATGGGCTGGAAATTTTCCTTACTACGGCACTGCATCAACAATACATACACAAATATACACAGAGTTACAACAAAGTCGCGCACCTCAGACAAACGGGGCATTTGAAAAACAATATACAGGCGGTACTTAAATATTTGAGCGGTCCAACATGAGATCGTTGTTGGGTTGCATTATTAACGCACAAGTGCTGTCAGGCCGTGCATAATGCATGGGGCTTTTAGAGTGTCAACCGCGGCCGTCGCTTAGCGCGCGCACTGTCTCTTCTTCTTCTCCCTTGTCGATGGACCGACGCCCCCACCTTCATTTCAATCCACCCCCCGATCCGGATGTGGTGTTGTCGTTCTTTCATTCAAATTTATTGACAATGCTTTTTAGAACAAAAAAAATAATACCGCCTACTTCTATTTTATTCAGAATCATGCAAATATTGTGGGTTTGGGGTCTGCCAAGATGGCGAATGATTTTATTTAAGATGTGTTTGTATAAAAAGAACGCGTGTATAGAATGATATTAATAATATATTAAAAATATTTTTGAAAATACCAAAGTATTCAGTGTAGTTACATACACAAGAGCAAGAAAATGTCTCTCAATATTGATGGAGAAAGAATTTTTTTAAAATGTACCTTAATTTTCATTTGGGTCTTGGGCCTCTGGTTGTCTATTTCCGGTCTTATGTATTACCAACTTATTCATCATAAAGGTTTAAGTCAAATATTTAAAAAATATATAAGTATCAAATTCCGACTATGGCAGAAATACATTACATGTATTCACACTATAAAATGAGTATTTTTTAGATGTTTAAAATATATGATATTTTTCAACTTTTTAGTAAATATACTTTAGATTTCAATGAAGTTATAGTGTTATTTTATTTAAGTCTATTTAGAGAGGTTTAGAAATAAATTGTCTAGAATATAATATTTGGCAAGTGCGAACTACTATTCGTCTAAAACAGCAGCGCACCCCTCGTCAAGTTTTAATATTTAAACAGTTAAAATACGCTGCTATACCTGTCAGCAGTTTAAAATGACAACTCGAAAAAACCTTACGTCAACGTTTTTACGATTTCTATCAAAAAATCATATCGAGTGATGAAAGTTTATTGTGTTTTCCTTTTAAATTTACACAGTTTCTGCATTTTGCGAAGGAAAATCGAGTGTCAAATGGAAAAGTTTTTGTAAATTCAAATATTTATAAATATATATATTCTCTTCATACCAAAATGGCGGTTTCAGAAATTTGTTGGTGCGATATTTTTTTTAATGGATTTTTCACGTTTTATTTTTAGACCGTTTACGTTTATAAAGTTATTTTTAGTGTTTTGCAATTTTATTCTTAAACATTTTCAAGAGTTTTGTTTTTCAAAATGCTGTAGGATATTTTAGATAAGATTTTAAAAATTTTGCAAAACTACAAAAATTTTATTATATCTTTTAGTAAATTAAAATTATAGGGCTTTATGCTGAGACGAGATAGATTTAAATTTTGATGAGACGAAACTATTTGAATATTGATATGAGACTAATAAATATATTAAATTTTAAAATATATAATTGTGAAAATCACAATTATATACATATATCGGAAAAATATAAAAAAAATTGGTATAAAATGAAATAATAACATACCTCCATTTAGTTCTTCTGTTCTGGAACCACGTTTTGACTTGTGCGTCGGTCATTTTAAGCGTTTTGGCGAGCGCCGCCCGTTCAGCCGACGCCAAATACTTCTGTTTGTGGAACCGTTTTTCAAGTTCAGCTATCTGTAGTCTCGTGAATGATGTACGGGGTTTCTTGCGTTTTGGTGGTGTTCGGTTCTGGTAAGGATGACCAATTCTTCGTGCCATTGGAAACGTCGCTGTAAATAAAATATATTTGTTATTTTGGAGCAAGTATTTTCTGAAAAATCTAATTAAATAACTGAAGGACAATTCTATAATATTTACAGAAACAAATAATTGATTATAATTAATGCAGCTTTACTGTATGGTAATATCTTAAAAGAGTAAAATACATAGATGCAAATTTATTATTTTTTTCTGAATGAATTTGAAATAATTCAGAAAAATGAACTGTTTATTATTTTATATATGCTATTCTATCGAAAGTTTAGAAAAAGTATATGTTCTTAAAATATAGGCACTCTACCATGTAGGTAAACAAAATTATATTGCATAGTAAATTTTACTATAAACCTTTTAATTTGTTTTAGTGGATAAAAAAATTCTACGTTATTGGCAATCAATATCACAAGGTTTTATTATTTTCAAGTTTTGATAAAGTTTAGAAATTTTTCTATGAATAATTATCATAAAAAATACCATATTTTGTTTCGTGTATATTTCCTTACAATAATCAAAAAATATATAAAACCTACATTGTGACTATTTAACAAATATCCATTATTTTAAATGTTTTTTTTATTCGAAAAATAATTTTTTTATAATTTGCCAAATTTCGAATTTTTATATGATGTTTTACAGAGTGAACTGTTTGAGGTGACCACCATTGTTATCTGTTTTATTAATAGAGGTAGAAGGATGGGTGAATGAGAGAAGATTCAGTATTTTTTTCGAATATTTTAAATATTTTAATATCGTAGTTTTTATCTATCATTTATGGTTTATATCATATTACATTTGTATAGGAAATAAAACGAATTGTTTATTTTGTCTCATATTTAATTTCGTATGTCTGATATCGATTTCGAATTAGTCTGGTAATAATAAAAACATCAATTTTCCCATTTATTAATTTTGTGAAGCTAGACAGTTTAGCACTTTTTTAATACTATTTGCAGTAGGTAATTAAAAATTAAAAACAATATTTTAAGTAATGAATTCAGGTATAACAATTTTTTTGTTACATACAAAAAATTTTATTCTAAAATAAAAAACATCACATTATACTGTATTAAAACTTTTATCATTAAATACTTACGCAAACATATTAAAAACATAATATAAATATAAGCCCAGTATAAAAAATACAAACACATTATTTTATTTACAAATGAATCCAAACCAACCCACTGGCACGCAATCTTAACAAACGCATTATGCTAATCAAAACTTCGTTCTTTATAATTTCCGTTTTGCACTCACAATTACATGGCAGCTTGGTTAATCAGTGCGCGGAATCTTACATGTAACTATTACTTACAAAATGATTACGCTATTACTACTGCGATATAAATTGTTGTTTAGATTTTAATATTTACATGTTTAAGCGGTTTACTCTATTTTTGAGGTAATTTTGACATTTTTTTAAATTTGGGTATACTGATGTAAGTATACTCAAAAATGATTTGAGCAGTGATGTGTTTTTTAGTAAACAAACCTACTATATATTGAATATTTTGTTTGTATAACAATAAATAATTGTAGTAGTTTTTGATCTATGATAATAATATTTTTCTCGATTTTGATTTGTAGAGATAGTCAGTTTGGCTACTGAAAAATTGATTGAATCGATAAAATTTCTATTGTAGGTACTTTTCAAAACTATATTGATATATATTTTTCTTCCTTCCCATATCCAAAGGATAGGGGATGTTTTGCGATCCTTTCAAAAAGAAGACAAAATTTCTCCTGATTTCAAAATTTTCACTTGATCTTTTTGTTTCAGGTAGGTTAAGGGGACAAACAATCTTAAATTTTAACCGAACTGATATTAGTGATACTTGGTTTGTTGGTTGGGTCCGACTAATACTAAATATCATGCGGAGGGGATGAGGTAGTATCCCTAAAATTTTTGTTCTTCAAAATATCTCCAAAAAAACACGTGTTACGTGAAAATTTTAAATAATATTTTTTGTAGAGAATTTTATTATCTCTAATTATACGTAAAAAATGTTCTAGTAAAATATTCCCATTCGAAGATATGTACATATATACCGAATTATGCTTCCTGAAATTCTAACAATTTTCATTTGTTTCTACTTATACAAGTGCTTTTTGTTTGATATTTAAATCTTTGATTTTTGTATAGCAGGGATAATTTAGATTTAGAAAATAATAATAATAAAACTTTTAATTTAATTAAATAAATTGAAAATTCTTTGATAATAAACTCTCTTTTAATTTTTGTTTCTGATTCTTCGTTGATAATTTTGATAAATGTATTGTTCTTAATAGAGTACTATTAAATGTTTTATTTTGATAAAAAAATCGTTAATGACAAACAAAATAAGTTGACACAAATTAGCAATGCCAAATGTTTCTGTTTCAAATTATTTTGAAATGATCTAAAACACGCATAATTTTTTTTAATTATTATCTATTATGTAATATAATTTCTTAGAATTTAGAAAAATTAAAATCAGTTAAATGAATTGAAAAAAGCAATGAAATACACTTGTTAGAATAATAATACCGATAAAAAGCAAATGATCGCAATCTAAATAACTCATACGTAAATATAAAATAAATTAATAAAAAATATTTAATAATACCGCGGCGATCATAAAATACAAGGAAAACATATGTATATAGAAATAACCTTGATATGCAATTATTTATAATTCAAACAATCATTAATTTGTTGTAAATTAACCAAAAAGGACAAGATGGCGGCTTGGTTTAACGGTCGAGCAATGATGATGAGGCTTTTTGTTTTTAAAATACATACATCCAACACAATATCAATCTTGTTTCATTGTCATTTAGGACTATAATCGTTTATTTTCGATTTAATATTCGAGTAGGCGATGGAAAAAACTCTATTATAAGCTGCTTTTTCATTGGTTCGCTCTTTAATGGTCTTTTTACGTGATGCAATAATTGATTATGGGATAAATTATATACCTAAAGCTTTATATATGTACATAAAGTGTTCGATACACTACATAAAACATATTTGGTTCAGTTTTTGTTGGCATTATACTTGCTATTAATATGTTTTTATAATTACATATAAAATAAAAAGAACTGTTATTTAGGTATATGTAATCTAGATCTTAAACGTGTATTTATCATTATACACGAATATTTTAGTGTATAGTTGTATAATTAGTTTATTATTATTTTAATAACAAAAGACATGACGTGTGTTTTGATGAATATTTCTCAGACTGTAAAAAAATCATCATGAGATGCAATTTTATTATTATAACTGCCAAATTATGAGAACAAAAAATTATAATAATGAAAACAATATTTGAAATATGAAATATTTTTTGTATAACTTATAAAAAAGTTAATATAGCCTAAAGTATGACAGTTGTTATATTTTTATGTTACACCTTGGTAAGAAAAGCAGATGTTTATACAAATTACAGTGCTGGTTAAACATTGAGTATTTTGTGAAGGGTGTTAATGACAACACTCGGTAAAACCGTTTAGTGGTAAAATTATTATACAGTTAGGTATTATTCATGAGTGTAAACACGAATATAAAAATATTTATTACCCATATTATATTACATTGCTTCATTATTTTATCATTGAAATTAAAATTAATGAATCAGTAAGTTTTGAAATATGGATAGATTTGCTAAAAAAAATATTTGTTTTATCGTAATATTTTTTCTTCATATAAATAAATTAAAAAAGAACATTTTTTTAGTAGAGGTATCTATATCATATTTTTTTTAAATTGATAAGATTAAATTTTAATATCCATTTTCAGTTTGGCGATATTCTTCAAAAATAAGATGTGCATACCTAACTATTATATTTAAGAAACTTTAAGTTTAATATTCCATGTTTTTGTTAGAGCATTTAAATACCGACAGATAGACACAAAGACGCGATTGAGATTTGGGATTTAGAAATCTTAAAAAAAATTAATTCCATTCAAATCTCGAGTTTAAATTTAAATAATAATGCACCTAATGTTCCTAAATGTATAAAAAGAAAAAACTCCAGGAGGAGACAATTTAAGTGAATTGCTCTCCGGAGAGAAGTAATTTTTGATTAAGAACTTACATAATCGTGAGGCCTCACCTATGATATTTATGTCATTCTAAAAAAATAATTTAAAGGTAGGTTAACAAATATAAATCACAAGTTTCAAAATCTTAGGTTGTGAAAAAAGTATTAAATTTAACTCCACCGAAGAACTCATTATTTTATACAAACGAAATAATTCGATTTTTGTTGAATCAAAAACCTATAAAAATAGATTTTTCAAACGTCACTTACTACTCCTTTAAAACGCACAGAAAATGTGTATAACTATTATAGGGATATTTAGCATGATGTCTTGGAATGTCACTCGTACTGATTAAACCCGTGCACTCCCCGACAAGTCCCCGACAGGTCCCCGAATGGTACTCGGCGTACGCAATCCCGACGAAGCGACGGCCGCCCGGCGTCGTTTGTGCAGCGTCCCAAACACGCCGTTACACATGCCGCTGTTATGATTTTGTTAAATCGACCGAAACACGCGAGCTGGGCAGGTGTTTTCGGATCTCTCAAGCGAAATGGTTTTTAGGTTATATGTATATTATACACTTATTTTTGTTGATTGAGAAATTTGTAACAGTTTTAACGGTAAAAAACGTTGTATGCGTTTAAATGAATATGACATTAAAGTAAAAGATGTTTATATAATAATTGATATTTGCTCCAAAAACGAAACAAATAATTCCATTTTGAGTTTTAAATCTTATTTTCGAACATGGTTCTCTTTTGGTTCAAACTAAAATATAGTGGGTTTTAATTATCCCATTTTATCTTAATCATCTGAATCAATTAGAATTATATAGAGATATGATTTATGATACTTTTGAATAGTAATACAATTTGATAATAATAGTATAGAAAATCATGCGAGAACGATAAATTTTTATTTACTCATATCACATATATTAGTTGTATTATTACCTATTTGTGTAGGTAGAATGTACAATAAAAATATACTGTATGTATTATACACATGTAAATACATATGTTTACAAATATAAATGTCTAGTAAACTATATATGGACACGTATCAAATCTAAATTTATTTTTCAATTATTTTAACAAATAAGGTCGTAGCATATAAAAAAGTAATTACTATTAATATATAGGTACTAGTACGTTCAAATATTAAAGTAATATAAATACGAGACGCCATTTTGAATACCAAAATAAATAATGACCAATTTTAGTTGTATATATGGATGTTTTGATTATTACATTTTGTCATGCGATCCTACATAGCTATTTATTTAATCATGTATATGAAACTTGTTATTTTTATTATTTATACATATCTTGTAATACATATAACAAAGAATATATACGTTATTATGTTGAGCATGTAGTGCAAATTATTATATCCAACAATCCAACGCCATATTTAATTATACTTGTCCAATCAAGTTTTATTGGAATTTATAAGTAATTATATTTTATACATAATGCGTGTTGTAGAACCTATTTAAGATAGTGTTTTTATATTTCAACATTGGATATTGTTAATTTGATTGTATAAATATCATTTTTCATTACATTGATTAATATTATAAAAGGATAAGTATTGTAAATAATTAATAGACGCGTTTGTAATTTGTAGGTACATAATAAAATATACACACGGAAAAAAATAAACCTAAAGAATTTTAGTTTTTCCCTGTACATCTCGGATAGTAAGCAACAATTTATTATTATAAAATATTTTTTACTTTCTGAAACTGTAATAATATAATTTTAGGTTGTAATGTTTGCAGTTTATCCATCAATTTATATTGAGTATCTCCAAACATTGTAACAGTTTCAGACTGTAAAAAATATTTTATAATGATAGGTTGTCGCTTACTATCCAGGATGTACAGGAAAAAACTGTAATTCTTCAGGTTTCTTTTATTCTATGTATAATGTCATTCATTTGAGATTTATCAAAATAAAGTTTATTTAATTTTTACTTGCAGTAATTATTAATAGTTATACATTATACATATGTACAATAAATATACAAAAAGATTTATTGTTTATGTAAAAAAGTATTTATATAAGGTATAGAATAGATAGATCTAACAAACCAAATATTTAATACTATGTAACAATTTTTTGTCCTTGTTATTGTAATGTAGTCTTTATAGCTCAGCCAAAATATTTTTTTTAATAAATGATGCAAACATTGTTTTAAATGAAAATTTAAAAAAATTAAACATGGTATAAGCAAATAAAGAGTTAATGGAATGAAATTGACTAAAATTATCTGGGCTTGCCAATTGCAGAGTTAAACAAATATAGTTAATATGACACATTTTTGACAAAAAGTTAATTAAAACGTTGATACAAAATCCTGGGCCCGATATTCATATTATTTATGAGAGTGTAAATAAAGCATTAACAATATCAATAATTTCAAAAATAAATCCAGGTACTATCGTCGTTAAAAAGATACTGTCCTATAAATATGTAATATCCTATATTGAATTTATCTTTTTGTTAATATTTTCAACAAGAATTGAGGAATTTGATCAAACATTTCGAAGAAATAAAAAGTTGGGGAATAATATGTTAATAATGTATTTATTTATTGTAGAAATATTTATATTTCATCAATTATGTACTATATAGTATATGGATCTACTTGATCAATATAAGTTTAAAAATAAACAAAAACCTATTTACTAAAAACAACGACCTCAGTTCGATTCCCAGCTCCGCACAGTGTATGTACGAGTATGTGTATGAATGCAATAAAAATCAAATATCAATTTATTTGGTTCACGGTGTCTCTATGCAGATGGCAGTACAACCACTCTGCGGTATCACCTCTCCCGTAACGAGTATCGTAACTTTGCGTTCGATGTTTTATGGGGAGCATCGATCGTAAAAATATATTTGCGTTTTTAGATCGTTTACCAGATACTACTCTATTTCAAAACAAAATGTTTACATGGGTACCTTCTGCAAACTCTTTTACGTGATACAGTTTTTTATTAGTTTTTTTAATTTAAAATATTTTCAGTTTATTCGGTTGTTTTTATTGAAATTTTTCTTTATCATTTTATTTATTATTTCGTTATTTTATAGTTTAATCAAATTTTACCAATTTATTCCTACTATACATAAATTTGCAAGGATACCAATTAGTATGTTATGTAGTTTGAATTAATTTTAACCTGAACATTTCTTAAAATCAAATTAAAAATAGTTTTTCCTTAACTTATTTATTAATAATTCCATTTCTGTCATCTCTTTCTGTGAAAAACTGATAACCGATTCGGTTGTTAATAGGTAAGTATAGACTTACTAAGATAATTTTTAAATTAAAAGTACTAGATATTTAGTGGCGTAGAAAATGTTTGGATTCTGGATGTTTAAAAGAAACATATTGAAATATATTCGAACAAAAGAATAACGGATAAACAAGTCTATTAGAAAATTTAAGTAGCAGTTATTAAAGTGAAATCAGAATATTTAAGGTAGGTACAATAACGAGAGTATTTACAGATAATAGCTAGAAAATGGAATAACTAACTGATAACAAATGCAAACGTAAATAAGTATAGATAACTTAACACGTATATACTTAGTAGTGTGAAAAATGAAAGAGTAAACGTTTACTTAATAGCCAATAAACATTTACTGTGAAAGATGTTAGAAACACGTTGTAGTTTACATTATTACCAACATAACACTTTAAAGAAATTGTAATATTTTCCACCCCACACTTCATCAAAAATTATAAAATTATAAAATATTTAAGATAGATAGGGGAGGTACACAGTTGTGTTCTCCAACCCCAAGCTTTTATACAAACTTTAGTGATATTGCTTCGAATACGAGCCGCGTTTGCCAGCGCTACACCGCACGGCGTACACCAAAGTTAAACTAAGTGAAAATGACAGCTCCTCGTGCGGAAAACGCCGGGAAAATGCTTTACGTAATATGGAATCTTAGCGGAAAATATTCCCCCAGAAAGCTTATATCTTTTATACAACACGGACATGTATATAATACTGAATATGCTAGCAGACTTTGTGTTTTCAATTTACAAAATTAAACTTTATACCTTTCCTATATAATGCGATTTGTTCAAATCCAATTTGCGTATTCATTTGTTTGAACAGAGATAAAAACAAGAGGGACGGAACCATACGGCAATTAGGTTGATTGTGATTTTTACTGTATTTTACGAGTTTTCAATTTAAAAATAAGCTTTTAATTGGTTTCGTTTAAATTTTGTTATGATTCTACATTGTCTAGGGACTTTTCTGTCTACGTTATTTAAGAAAAATTATCTCCCTTCTTCTTTGCTTATTCATTCAATTAATGCTTTAAAAAATTACTAAACTAATTTTGAGCTTCATTATAAAAGTTATGTATACATCCACAAATATTAATTTATGTTTACAGCAGTTAATAAATAATTTACTTATTAAATTAGGTCTAAGACATTACGCAATATTGGAAGCTATCAAAGTAAAAATAAAAAAATATAATTTGTAATCTTTGATAAAAACAAGTCACACTATAAAATAAAGTTTCTTTTAAATTCATTGTAAAATACATGCACCGTAAAGTTCCACGTATTTAAACCGCAGCAAACAACAAGAACAAGGAGACTAAACCGATCAATATATATTACATCTCATAAAACGTCATTTTAAATCCAAGCTTTAACTTTTGCGTCCCACGAGGACCGCTAGCTTGGTAAAGTTTATTTTACATGTGTGGTACTACCTGCCGCAGCGCTACCATGACCGCCTACTACATACATGAAGCATATTTAAGCTTTAGGTAAACGTTTCAATACCGCAATGGACTGCACCAGTTTGCCCAAATGTTTGTTAATACAGTATAAATTCAACTAATTATTTGAAGTAATTAATGAACTTTGTGTTTTATTAGTTTTAATTTATTTTGTAATATAATGTTTCTTGCTTATTGTTAGATAAATAATAATGTGTTTCAAACTATAAATGTAACGAAAAGAAAGCAATAACATATTTATTCATATACTATTTAATTTTGATACCAGAGTTAATATTTATAATAATAAGAAACAAATTACCGATTCTTTATTAAAGAATAAATTCACAGAAAAATCAATAGATTTAGCGTTTGTCACTGAAGTAAAAGTGTACCTGAATTAAAAATATAAAGTATACCTAATGTTAATTAAATTTGTTTAGTAACAATAGTTAACATTGCTGTCTAATGAATTACACAATGTATAATAATGTAAAAGTGGTTGTTTGAAGAGCTTTAAAAAGTTGGTATTACTGAATTAAATACATATAGTGTGTTCTAACTGATTCTCTATTGCATACTGATAACTTTTGTTGATCGTTGCCAATCACTGGTTCGTCAGAGAGTATATTACAAATTATATTTTTCATGAGGGAGATATAAATAAATAAATAAAAGGATACATATTATATGACCATGCAGGTAATATGGATAATAAAAAGAGTAATTAAAAATCTATTCAGTGATAAACATGCAAGCGTTTTATAATAATCAACAAACAATAAAATGTATTGTACATATATACATACATATATCATATCATGTATAGAATATAGATATCATGCATGTATTATCCATATTATCCAATGTACATTGTACATATGTAAGTTTAACATCAAATTTGCTATTTTCGCAATATTATTATTATTATAAAAAAACGTGTTTAGTGACTTGTTCAATAATATAATTAATTATGATAGCTGTGAACATTCGTTTTATGTTTAAAATATTGTTTTTATGTCTACATAATTATATGTAAGTACTAACAATAATTACATATACGCTAATAAGCAGAGTTTTTCTTTTCTAACAAATATAGTTGTTAGAAGTTGGCAGTACACTCGAATCTCTAAACAACGAATGGCCAACCGCTCCATGTAACGACATTCCCCTATCCCTATCACAATACAACCGTGACTGCTATATTTCTGCACGAAATTTAAATTAACCAATTAACGTTAAAGTCGGCACGGTGGTGGTGACACCTCTAGCCGACGTTGTTAGGAAATTCTGAATTACCGATGCCGACGTTGTTGGGAGAGACGAGTGTACGCTTAATTCGACTTTGTATAAAGTATATGCCAAAATGTATTTGAACGCATATGCCATATTTAGAGAAATATATATAAAAATCAATAAATTCATTTTAGAGACAAAAATTCAAGCTTTCCATACATTTTTCAACAAAAGTCTTTTGATAATTTGTGAACCCATTACATGTTTATAAAGTCAAAATTACAAAAAAAAAAACATTGTAAATCAGATTTAAAAACAGAAATTTTAAGCTGAAATTCTACGCTTTTGATTAACATAAACAGTTTTGTCTAAAAAAAATTGAACTCCATACACACTTTCAAAATTTGCCAAACAATATGGCATTTTGTTTGTTTTAGTGTATAACTCCATAACTGAAAAATAAATAAAATTTCAAATTGTAAAAAGCATTGAAAAGTCAAGATTTCAAGTTTTAATTTTTTTTGTATGGGTAGTAATTTTCGTCATCATTTTAGAGGTTTCAATAATATATATTTTCTTTTATTAATATACCTATATTAATTATCCCGGCTTTCATTCATTTCATGAGTATATTTCACATATTTTTTCCTGCAAACATACATAGAATATAGAAAATCATAAGTATTTCAAATCGTCCGTTAATATTAAAATGTGTCCCGTAGGAATATTTTTTATACGTTTCAAAACTTGTCATTTACAGCAGCAATGATATACGAGTGGTTGAAAAAAATACTGGCATCTTTAAGCCAAGCGGTGGTGCTGCATATTTAATACGTCTTCTACTTTGCCTCCCCCGGCGCATGGTTTTAAAAAGATCGCCGTTTAAATTCATGTTTCATAACTGATACATATTTCATACATAGAGGGAGGGAATTTAAAATAACTGCTGTATATTCCTCACTAGGTAAATATATTTTAGTCAAGTGGATCTAAAGCGTGCATGTATTAAGACGGTTTTGTTGTTTAAATACACGCAGGAAACGGATATATTTTTATATTTATATATACACAGCAGTAGCGGTTCACAAAATATTTGCATTATATCTTACATCTATTTATAATAACTTTTGTTTTTACAAACAAAGTTTATTATTATTATTATTATCTTATATTTAAATAATTTACTTATATTTAGAGCAGTGATACCCAATTTATATATCCACCTAAAATGTTTCAGAACCACAGATCTACAAGACTTTTAAATGGTAAAGTTTTTAAGTATTTAATTTATAATTAATCGACAAATATACCTATCCTATTTTTTACGCTGAAACGAGACTATCAGTTGTAAAATCAGAGGCGAATGGAACTATCAATATTCTGTATTTTAACACGATTATAGATTCGTTCATATCTGTCAAAACTTTACTTACGTAATTTTTATCTTGTATTATATTAAGGCTCTATTTAGTGTACGTAATATTAATAATATTATTTGCTAGACATAAAAAAGGTTAAGTACAGTGTACTGCGCGTACATGCCGTATATACTGCGTAAATGCGCAGTATGTGGTTACAGCCTAAAATAGAAGTAACCCTATTGCACTTCTTCTTCAAGAGTTTTATTTCAAATTGATTTGCCGTTAGTTGTTAATAATTTGCTTTTACATTCCTAACCACGAGCCGCTACTGTATTCAATGACACTACCTATACATAATTATTTTTTAAATTTCCATCACATAATGAGTTCTTTGAGTTTCGATAATGGCTGTTGTTAGTTAAATTTAAATAACTGTCATGATTCATGTCACTGTTGTCAAAATGTTCCAAATTTCTTGGAATCAATTTATTTAAACTTTATCTGTATATTTTTATCTTTGAGCTTGAACGAATTATCTATATGAAAATTAATTTGGTATTTAGTCTCTAACCAGTAGTCTATTTTTTCTTACCTACCTATTTATATTCTTAGAAACATTATGTACAATTAAGAGATTTGTTACCAAAGCCAATAAGGCTTAATCAATCTCAAAATACAAGATATTCACAATTCTAATGAGATTTCATGGCAATTTTTTTCAACATTTTCCTATGTCCCGTTTTAAAATAATGAGTAATCAGTGTTGGATTCTTATATATGTGTTAGCTATTAACAAAGAAACACTTTCGTAAACAATGAAACATTATAAATTTTCATGTAAAAAATTAAATTATTCTTATGTTCCGTTTCAAAAATATTATTTAAAAACCTTAGAAAATCGATGTAGGCATACACAAGCTAAGAAGTCTGGCAATTTTGCATATCTTTAACACATAAGATGCGTTTGTGTATGCTTCAACACGACTACTTATACCAAGATGTTTGCGTTGTTGCCACGATTTCAGTGAAACTAACAATAAGCGAACCCCTATTCCTGCTCGCCTCTTAAAGATTGTATAAAATATTGAATGCAGTAATGTACAGTTAAATTTACTGTAATACATTTATATCGAAATAACTAACATATTTAATGAATGCATTTAAATAATTTTTAATATGTACCTACCCAGAAATCGATGGTTAATAAAAATTAAATTTTCTCATTATAAAAATTATTATTTCACGAATTTAACATTTTATTATGTTTATTAACAAACCGTTACATTAATAAAAAAAGTAAATAAGATATCATCTCGAAATTAGTTTTGCATTTTATTGATTTATCGTGAACAAGTAATTTAAATTAAACAATAAAACTCAATACATCAATCAGAAAATATAATAGGTGATTAAATTTCACTGACGTGACGTATCATATACCAAGTAAAAACTGATCATTTTAGAGAAACCAATGTTATTTAGTCATATACTTAAGTAAGTATTCGTATTTAAGATACTTCAACTGTGTTAGGCTGTCAGTTGTCTGTTGACCTCACAAAACATAAGAATGCTTTTAAACAAATGCTTGTTACTTTTAAAACAAAACAAGATAAGATAGCGCGAACTTAGGCACAGGTTTAGCATTTACCATTTGCGTTTTGTGCACACGTTTTTAAAACTGAATGAATATTTGTTATTGATTGTTTGCAGAAAGTGTTCAGAACCGGGATAACCGTCGTAACCGGTTATAACGACATCGAGGGGACCAGTCATATTAGGTCGTAAAAACCGATAAAAAGGCAAAAATAAGGGATTCAGTTGGACTTTTATTTTGAGCAATTAAAACCGATATGTTGTATTAACCGATGTCGTTATAACCGCTTTTGCGGTATTTTAATTTTTATAAATATAGAAGGGCCCAAAACAGTTTGAAACATTTATTTGAACTATAACTTCTTTATATTTTTATTACTTTTACTTTTATATAAACATACATGAAATAATTCATTTTAAGGGTCCTTGAATTATGAGTAAACAACGAGTATCTCAATGACGTCCGTGTGTTGTTCGGTAAAAAAATTATTTTATTTGTGAAAATAAAAATAAATTCACAAAAAGTATCATTTGTAGTTGAATGTATGTATTCCTTTTTACTTAAAAATAAAAAAAAAGTTTAACCGAAAGAAAACCTGTAAAGGGGTCATTTTGTACATATACTAAGCTTTTAAGGATTTACTATATATTTATATTAATAGTACATACATATTTTAATTTTGAGGATGTGCGATTTTTTTTTCTATTAACATATCAAAAATTGTTAATAATTAAAATATAAAAATAGTTTTATTTCAAGCCGTCCCTGAACTGCTGAAAATGTCCAACTCTTTATTTGGTATAATGATTTATGGTATCTTTATAATGACAACCAAGACTTTCTATATATTTTAATCGTCTCAGATTTATATTTTTAAAGTGACCAAGCTCTGTTACTTATGTAAGTCGTATTTAAAATAATGTATGCAAATCTGTAGTTTTTTTCATGATTTTTTCTACACTAAATTTAAAATGAACAATAGAAAGGTAGTGATAATGATATAAGAGTTTCTTTTTATTATCTTAAGTGCATTATTAAATAGGTTAACAATTTATTAACTCGACAAGTGGTTTTCTAAATATAATATAATTCAAATCAAGCAGTATTACGAATTTATTATTATTGGATAATTTCATTCTGATATTGGTTTTATTTTAATAAAAAAAAGAAAATACGTTGTTTGTGAGTATTAAGAAAAACTCTATTAGTATTTTTTAGTGAATTACAAAATTAAGAGTGAGTAATGCAATTGGATTATTTTATTTTGTTAAAAATCAGCTTTTTAGAAATTTTATAAACAAGATTGGTCATTATATCAGGTGGAACAAACTTTAATAGTTAGTTGAGAAATAAAAGAAAATAGCTTATATGAACTTTGAAAATGTTTTCAGAAATTCTTCGTGAGGGAGCTACATCCCCGTGAATATTATGCCCAAATAATGTAAGAACTCATTGTGATACAACTATGAAATTTTATAATCTTTTTAGTATCAATAAGTGTTATCAATTTTCAGTATCAATCAAAAATTATTTATACTAGAGGATATATTTTTTTGATCGACTGTTAAAGTTTGGTTCAACTAATATGACTCATATATAAGGAAAAATAATATTACAAGTTATTATATTTGCATGTTTTTAAGTCTCTAACATAAATTTGAAGTTTTATTTGTTTGTCCACGAGCTGGCCTCAAGTAGATAGATGTTTGAAAATATAAAAAAATGTTTATCATCAATTATATAAGTATACATTATTAAAAATGTACGCACCTGCATAATTATAGGTACATATTGCTCGTTATAATAACTGCCCTTAAACTATACTGGAGAATTCTAGTTAACATTATGCTTATGACTTCATACACTCTTTACTCCAAGCTCATTTAATGCTATTAAAATCATTAAATTACCGTTTTTCAATAATTTCACCGATAGGTTTCGTGTGTAGAGCAATTACTATTTGAGATGTTTACTTCAATACCTAAAGCAAGTTGAACATATCTTTCAACACATTTTCTTCGAAATCCGCGATAACATTAACCAGAAACAAATGAATGTTAGAAAAAGAGGGAAAATCGTTAATACACATGACATGGAAATACGGTTCTTGTCAGCAAAGGTTTTCGAAAAAAATTAAACCCTCCAGTCTCAACACGCGACGTTTTTCAAGTGAAGTGTTTAATATTACTTTACTTAAACACTACAAGATTTAAATGAGACAGGTATATTTTTTAAATGGAACGCGTGTTTAACTATCGCAGTCGTATAGGTGTCTTCATGTATTCTATCTAAATGTCTTCTGTTAGAGTGAAAAGAGTAGATGGTTTAAGATTGTTCTCGCATATGTCTTATTCATTCATACAAGTGATAATTAGATAGTGTTTTTTGTTAAGATCTTCAGGGTATAATTAGGATATGTATTACACATATTTCAAGATACTTGTTAGAGTTAAATGTAATTATTTTAATATTTTACAATTAAAAATGTTGTACTCGGAAGTGCAGGCATACATGCATTGGCGTATCTTAATATATTTATCTTTTACATTATGTTTATATTCCTCATTTTATCAATTTTCTAATTAAAATATAAACCAGTAAATACAATTAAAAATAAAATAATAAAATATGTAATAATATAATTATCATTATAATTTATCATTTTATATCTACTATATATAGCTGTAAGGTACATAATTAATAATGTTAATATAGTATATATGTACTATATCTTGTTAATTAATAAAAATCAATATAAATAATGTATCTATGTATATATTTAAGTACCTGCATAAATAAGTATATACTATTACATTTATTTTTATTTTTTGTCACAGTCTAATTGAATATTAAGTAATATGTGCCTATAGATATAAGCCGCAACTTTCTAATTGTTTAAATGTATCGAATTCTGTAAATGTTTTATAAAATATTATGTAAAAAATTAATCATGTATTAAAATATTTCAATGCAGTATTTGATTATTTTTATTTCATTATGAAATTGAAAGTTTATTATGGATGAACTGTTTTAATGTTAAAATTTTATTGTCTTTTATTTCGTGTATAAAAATAAAGAAAATATTAATATTAAATTTTGAATGTACAGAAAATGATTTATCAGTAAATAAATAAATATTTTGAACTAAATGTTCCAAGACATAAAATCTGATTTTCTACACTATAATATGTGATTTGACAAAAAAATATTTTCTTAAGGTAATAAGTATTTGATAAATAATAGGCATACATATTATATTCATTTTAAAATTTAATATTCTTATTCAAGATGTTTTTATTGTAAAAACTTTTACCTTCAACATACAAAAGCAATTAATTCTTATGTCAAATCGTTTATTTCCTTTAGACTAAAACATTAGCTACTAATTACTCTTAAACAAACGTTCATAATTAATATGTTCATTAGAGTCTTCGCTTACCTGACAGTCTGTCTTTAACGACCTGTGACGCGAAGGCGGCGGCCGCGGCTGATCTCTGGAGATTGACAGCATCCAACCCAAGTGCCCAAGGACTAAACACAGCCCCAGGACTTCCAGGGCCACCTAGGGGTCTGTGCGCCGGGACTCTGAGAACACCTCCTTGTGTGGTGTACACGTACCCCCCTGGCATGACGGCACGTTGTTGCATGAACCCGGGATACATCCCGCCGAGTCCGCTGATCGCGGATGGATTCGAACTCGGTCCATCGGAAATCTCTGATGATGATTCTTCTTGTGATTTATTGTGTTCGAAGTTTTTCCCGAGTAAACTAGATATACTGAAGGGTAGTACGGTTTGGGTGTTAGAAACACCTGTCGTTCGAAGGCCACTGTAACTCCGTCGATCTGTAGGACTTGAGCAATTACTTCTTTGTTCTTCTAATTCATCTCCGCTGTCACTTCTTCCTTCCGAGAGACGTGAGTCAGTGTCTAGCACGTTTATTTCTTGTTCGTCGTCAGATATTTCGTGTTCCGACATTTTTATTATATTATGTCCTTAAACTAACACAATAATGTCTTTATCTTTCACAGATATATCTATATATTAAATTCAATATTTTAGGTTCATATCTATAAACACCATCACAACTAAATTTGATAAAGTACTTTTAACATAATTTTTTCAAGAAATGATCACAAAACCGGATTGATTTATCACAAAATGTGTTGAGATATATTCATAATTAGAACGAGAATAATGTTAATAAAGAACGAGCAAAGATGTTTTGTATTTAATTAAATGCAATTAAATACCTACTATTATGTCCGTTAAAATCTCGCGACTGAAAGAGCGGAATCACAGAGAGCTGCTTTACCGACTCGAGCAGGATCGAGTCCAACAAAGCACTGAACAGATCACTTTACCGGATTGTTGCCATGGAATCCGGTCCCACCTCGACCGCCGACCAATCACGTGTTATTTCAATTTGAACCGTTGACGCCCCCCTGTTTTGTTATTGGTCGGAACTGATTCGTATCAAATTGAATAGCTACTATTTTGTTTTTCGTGGGTACTGAATTGTTTCTTTTTGAACTTGTCACATTTTTTGGTCTGATTTTATCGTTTTACTTTGTGCGATTTATACATAGATTCTGTGAATGTTGCCTTCTTTTGTTCTGTTTTTATTTAAATAAATGGAAAATCATTGTTCTGTCTAACAATAAGTAATATATTTAAAACTCATAAACTTTATACCAGGCTAACATATTAAGTCATTTTAAACCCTGAATCAGTTTGTTTCTTAATAGATATTCTATTTCACTAATTATATATTGATTATTTAATTATACCTATATATTTAATAATTATTTAATTTACTAAAAAAGAAAATTTTAGTTAAGTAGTCTATAGTAGTAGCTTTTTAATTTTTTTAACAATCTAATATAAAATTATATAAATTGAGACACGTTAGTACGCTTACGTGATTCTTATCAATGCTTTTTCATTCATTGTGGTTTTAAAATTGACGAGTCTTTAAATTTAAATAAACTTGTCAATTTATCAAAAAAATTCGCCTATAAAATCATTTTAGATATATTTATACAATACCTATCTGAGATATAGGTACCGTTTGGTAATTATTGGTTCTTGGGCCCCGTGGTAGATCATTGGACACTTGAATTGGGACCTACTCCTATAACATATATATATTATACCTCAAAATAAATAAGAAGTAGTATAATATAATTTTTATTTATATGGGAAAAACTATTATTTTTTTCAATTAATAAATTCAATTTATTTAAAAATTATGTTTTTAGAAAGAGGTTCCTAAAGAAAGAGGTTGCTTATTGACCCTCCAAATACAATAATCAGTCACTGTGTAGGTTTACCAAAAAAATATTTAAGTTCTACTCAGCGCGCGTCCCTATAACTTGGTGCATTTTTGTATATATATTATATAAGTTAGTCAAATATAGGTATACTATATGGATCAAATAATAATATATAGTATAAGTATATTAGTTATTACAAAATATATATAAATAATTCATTTTGATCGTAGAGTGACAAGAAAATCAATTTCTAGAGCTTTGATGCAGTTGTTATTAATTTTTATGTGATAGCACTCTATTAATATAAAATAAACTAAATTGTAGGACCCTACAAGTACAGGTATACAGTATATGTTGGTATCATAATCGTAAGGTAATAGAAGTTGCGAGATTATATAAGATGCTAACAACTTATGAATGAATTTGTTTTTATTTATACTCATTTTATACTTTTAATATAAAAAAGTATCATTACCATCATACTGTTAGTTATACCTTGTCATTTTTTTGTGCTGCCATTAAAATAATTCGCGAATGAATTTGAGGTTTTCACTTAAAAAAAGTCTCTGCTTGCTGAATATTATATACACTTATTATATGAATAGGAATAGGTACAATTCGTTACAATGAAGTAATTCCAAAAAGTCGGCTTAAGAATAATTGAATGAAAATATTTTGATACCTACTGTAAATAGTTATTTCTAAAAATAGTATTTAAAAGAAACACACGCATATAATACTTATTTTTATTGTGAAATTATCTTCTTTGCTTTTATCAATTTTTGACGAAATACCTACCTATATTTGTCTCATATTTTTTTTACAATTTTTTAAATTATTTTTAAATACATAGTTTCACACTATAAATATTGGAACCATTTTTGCAAGCGTTCCTACACATTATACCTACATATTTCTATTGATGTGCTGCTACCAGTATAGGGTTTCACCGGCTCTATAGAGCCCGTTGTTAAAATTATTTTAGTTCGAAGAGCATAAGTCCTAAAATACCGAACTTAATAACATTCTTATTTTTAATTTTAATGTTACAATTTAACCGAAAAAAACATTACGAGTAAGTACTAGATTTTTTTATATTTCTTCGTTTTACAGGGGGAATTTTAGCGAGGTATGTGAGCTTATTTTTACCGCAGCTACACTGACTCATTATGATCATTTAAAACAGACGCATTTTTAGGGCACGAAGCTTCATCGCAAAGGGGTCAATCTTGTAAATTAAAATATGTGTGTTGGTTTTCTAAATTAATAACGTATTCAAAGGGGTATATTATAGATTATAGATTATAAGCTCTGAATTGAACTAATATATAATAATAGGTAGCTAATAATAAATACAAAATACCTATAGAAATTTTAAAATATTCGATTAAATTTATTATTTTATAATTTTGTTCAATCCGCTTCTGTATTCTAAACATATTATTATATAACATTAATTTGTGAAGGTTTTACGGAAACAATTTTACACGGTGCTTTAAAATTATTCATTAAAATTATGAATGACAAATATTTTTTTATAATGCTACCGAGACGGAAAATAATATAGTGCAATTTATATATACATATACATTATACCTTTGCTTTTGGCCGTGGACTGAAGTCATTGCCTCTTTAACACTATATAGTTACACACGTATTAAATAATTATTCTTACCTTATTCTAAATTTGAATGGCATTTATCATTTATATTAATTTAATATAAAGGTACAAAGTTTATTGAATTTACTATACTAATACATATATACATATGTACAATATTATGTCGCAATCGCGATTGGTGTCCCAAATGGCTCCATGTGCACGTTAGTGCAGGAAATCCTTTCGTTTGTGCTTTAACCCTTTAGGAGATATTCAAAAAAATCAAATGGGGGGCCGTAAACATGCGAGCCCCCCTTTTTCTAAATTCGAATTTTAATATATGTAATTCGTTTGTGCACGTTTGTGCAGAAATTTTCATCGTTTGTGCTTTAACCCTTTACATGTTATTTATATTTAAAAATACCGAAAATATGTCTCTGGCACCCCCTTTTTTGAAATTTAAGTTTTTGAATGTGCAGTTCGTTTTTGCTTCGTTTGTGCTGAAATTATATTTGTTTATGCTTTAACCCTTTAGGAGCTATTCGTAAAAAAACTGTTAATGCGTTATAAACATGATTACATATTATATTAATATTAGTTTTCCAAAAAAATTATTCGTCTTGTGTTTCTTATTTATCTAACTAGAAGCTCTGTTTATGCTTTAACCCTTTAGGTATCAAAATAGTACTTTTATAGACACGTTTGCATCATAATTTTTATTACAAAATGTAGGTGTATAGGTGTTGCATTTAACCTTTTACTTAATGCATAGTAAAATTTATATTTTTTATATACGAACTATATTGTATACTCACAAGATATATGAAATAAATACATATATAGGTAGTGCCATTGGTCGTTGACCAATCAGCGTTGGGGCGAGAATTGACGTCACCAGGCGGACATATTCAAATGTTATAAATGAATAATTACAACATTCTTTTATTTCCTTTTGTTTTTGTATTTTTTAACATTTTAACAATACATACAATCACATAAATATTAATTCGATATTACAAAATCATAAAACGTTGCCACAGACAATTTGGTGTATTCGAGAAATATTAATTTTACCGTTTACAACAAAACAAAATCGTAACATGCATTTTTGGAATTTTTGAATAGACATTATCAACTATCTATGTATTATTATTAAAATCGAAATGAATTTTCTTATACATACTTACATTAGATAGTTTTTTTCTATTGCAACACCATTAAAACGAACATTCTCTACTTGATAATACGTATTAAAAGCTATTTCATATTAACGAAATATTTCATCTATATAAAAGTGTACGCGGTGATTTAAAAAAAATAGTTATTTCTAAATTTTTCATAAACTATTTTTGCTGTTCATTATAATTTACTTTGAAAGTACTAATTAAATGTTGCCTTCTGGAAATTTTCGAATTTTTTGCATCGATAGTTTAGAAATAAGAAGGGGGAGACACTCTGATAACGACTTTGAAAGCTAATATCTCATGCCTGAAAGGTTAAAATCAAAAGGTCTTAAATCATTTTTGTTGCATTTTAGGAAACCTATTTAAAGAGATCCCACTCAATGGGTTAAGTGAAAAAGATATTTGAGTACACTTTTCAATCTATGAGATGGCGTTAAAAAAATTTTTTTTTTGAAAATTTCATCAATTGTGTTTTTAGGTCATCAATCTACCATATACCCAATATCATCTCAACAGGTTAATATATAAATGAGAGAATAGGGCTGTGACATACAGACAGACAGACGGACAGATAGATCATAACCATTAAATGGTTCCTAATTTTCTGCGAAACCCTAAAAATGACTTTTTTAAATAATGTCTAAATAGTCGTTTTTTTTTCAAAAATTATTTTTTTATCTCCTATTTTTTAAAATAGTGTACCACTGTAAATATACAATTTTTATTTTCACCCAATAAAGCAAAATGTGAACTACAGACAAAATCGCACCCTTACTATTCAATAATAAAAGATTTATTAGAAACTGGAAAAAATCCTGAATTTATTTTCCTATAAAATACCTACATTAAAAAAACAGTTTGTATCATACGTAAACAGTAAACATGTATTTTCTGGACTATATTTGTGTCTAACGTTACTTTATAAAACAAATCATTTATTTTTCAATAACTAGAACAAAAATTAATTCCACGATTAATTTTCTTATAAAATAACCAACAATGATTATTGTTAGCAACAAAAAAAAAAAAAAAAACATATATTAACAACAATATTAAAATAAAAAGTAAACCCTACTGAACAGTATAAAAGCACAATACAAATTATACCTGTATAAAATGTTCATGTAATATACCAGGTGGTCTATTTAAATTGAGATAAGCAAAGGTCTCGAAAATTAAGGTTTTTCACGGAAAATGTTTGGTCAAAAGTTTCAGGCTAAAGAGGGGGAAAATTAATGCAGGTAATTTTTTTACAATGAGTGAAGGTTTAAAGGTCATTCTGAGGTCTACTAATTTGTTTAATGGAAACCTATTTCCTTTTCTTCATATTCGTAGTTTATAAAAAAAGAAACAACTTTTGTCTGAAATGTTTTTTCAAATACCTAAATTTTATATCATTTTTTTTTTAATAAAAAATTAACATTGTAATTTTTTTTCAATTTAAACATTCTAAAATTTAAAAAAATATCCTTACCCTAAATTGAATTGTTTCATAAACATGTTAATAATAATAATAATTATAAATAGTTTCTGATTTTTTAAACAAAAAAATAACAGTAAAATAAAATTCATTAAAAAAATTCAATTATAATAATTGAAAAAATTTTCCAAACAAAAGCTATTTCGTTTTTTCTGTAAAATACAAATGTATAAAAAGGCTACTATTACACAAAATGTAGTTGACCTCAAAAATGACCTTCAAATCTCCGTTAAAGATTAAAAATTTTACTCTCATTGATTTTCCCTTTCTTAACCATGAATCTTTTCTATTAAACATTTTTCCCGAAAAACTTTAGTTTTCAAGATATTGGCTTGTCTCAATTTAAATAGATCAGCCTGTATATATTTACTACTTAAGATGTACTTTTTGTGATTTCGAAGACACTTCATTAATCTCACTTTATCGTCTGTCCATCCATCCGTCCTTTTCAATCAAAACAAAATTTCTCGTAAACTAAATTTTTTAAATAGAATTTTTTAACTGAATGTGTTAAGTTGGGGGGGGGGGTAAGAACTAAGGCTAGGCAATAAAATGTATACCAAGGCATGCGACATGTTAAAATGTATGACCTAACCAGTGGAATTTGATCCTCTTTCTTATTTTGTTTCTATGAAAATAGCAAAAAATATTATATGGGCTGGTAAATTTGAGGTAGTAACGAAAAAAATCAGACACCAACCCTACGCTACGGCACTGTAGATATATAAAATCATCATCATCTAACATTTAAAATAGATTGTAAATAATTTTTAGATAAAATAGTTGTTAAGTAGTAAAAATCAGTAAAATATAATTATAAAATTTGGGTTTTTATTTATCTCGAAAAAACTATAAAGATATGTATTAGGAGTTTCACATCAACCGATACGCAGATAAATTTAATTTTTTTATTGTATATTAACATTAATAAATAATTAGGTAACTTGTATCTATAATAATATAATGAATAGTATGCAAAAGACAGACATATTATTAGTATATTATATTTATTTATTTTTAATTAAAATAAAATAAAAATCAACACAATCGAAGTGACACCTAAAGGGTTAAAGCGTTAACAGAGCTTCTAGTTAGATAAATAAGAAACACAAGACGTATAATTTTGTTCGAAAACTAATATTGAGAATGTAATCATGTTTATAACGCATTAACAGTTTTTTACGAATAGCTCTTAAAGAGTTAAAGCATAAACGAATATAATTTCAGCACAAACATGCAAAAACGAAGCAGAAACGAACTGCATGTTCAAAAATTTAAATTTAAAAAAAGGAGGTGCCAGAGACATGTTTTCGGTATTTTTAAATATAAATAACATGTAAAGGGTTAAAGCACAAACGATGAAAATGTCTGCACAAACGTGCACAAACGAAGCACAAACGAACTACATACTTACAATAAATTTTAAATTTCAAGAAAGGGGGGGCTCGCATGTCTACAGCACCCCATTTTATTTTTTTAAATATCTCCTAAAGGGTTAAAGCACAAACGAAAGGATTTCATACACAAACGTGCACAAACGAAGCACAAACGAACTACATATAATAAATTTCAATTTTCGAAAAAGGGGGGGCTCGCATGTCTACGGCCCCCCATTTGATTTTTTTGAATATCTCCTAAAGGGTTAAAGCACAAACGAAATGATTTCCTGCACAGACGTGCACAAACGAAGCACAAACGAACTGCATATAATAAAATTCGAATTTCAAAAAAGGGGGTGCCAGAGACATGGAGCTGTCCCAAATATAATTTAAGAAATTAATACTATGGATTATTTCAAATCAGATTTAAGTTAACTGTTCTTTTTTTCATGATGGTAGTATGGTAGATACAAACATTTGAAAATGTTAAATTATATATGAATGACATTTCCTATACATAAGTCGTAATAGTCCAGGAAACGTAGAAATTTTTACTGGTGTAAAATTAGGAAAAATGTATGAGGCGCCAAATTTTAATAGTGGGTAGAACATGCCGAGATGTATATTCCTTGAAAACTCCCTAGCAAAATTTGCCCCGGAACACTCTCAACCAGGGGTCCAAAGTTTTGATTTACAAGGATTTTGTAAACACACTGTAACTAATGAACGGAATGTTCGATCAACCCTGTCTTTCACATTTTAAACAGACAATTAAATTTTCTACAACTTTTTCTATTATTATTTTAACCAAAAATAATTGTATACCTTTCAAAATGGCGGTCAAACTAAAAATTTTACTTTAAAAATGCAATATTTTGAGTTCGGCAGCCTTTTTAATAGGTATACAGTTATGTATGACCAAAAATATGTGATAATTGATTGTAGTGCATTTAATTGTCTTTCCAAAAAATTTAAAATGGGGTTAATCGGATATATAGTTTATTGGCTATAGTAATTTTATAAAACCATTACAATATCTAAATATGTTACGGTAAATATGTTCATACATACTTGGCTTCGAGTCTTGTGTTTGATGATATGGTAAACTTAAATTACTTATCTCATAAACTTTAGAAAGGTCTGAAAATGTTCTTAATAAAGTCTAGTACTAAGATTTATTTTAAATAAATTAAATTATTGATTTTGTTTGTATGTATTCTTCCAGTACGTAATATAGAAAGATGTTAAATATATTTAGGTTAATTAAAATTACATATTATCTACACGTTACATTTTTCAATTTTAGGATAATGTATGAGACGCCAAATTTTAATAGTGGTTAGAACATATCGAGTTATATATTTCTTGAAAACTCCCTAGCAAAGTTTGTTCCGGAACACCCTCAACCAGGGGCCCAAAATTTTGTTTTGCAATGATTTTGTAAAAATACTGTATTTAATTTCCAGGATGTTGGATCAACTCTGTCTTTCGCATTTCAAACAGATAATTTAATTTTCTACAACCTTCTTTATTATTGTTTTAACCGAAAATAATTATATACTTTTCAAAATGGCGGTCAAACTAAAAATTTTACTTTAAAAATGATTTTTTTTGTTAGGCAGCCATTTTGAATAGCGTAGGAAACCTTTTTGTTAATACAGTTTTATAGTAAATTGTTGCACATTTAATTATCTATCCAAAATATGAAGGAAAGTGTTGATATGACATTCAGTTCATTAGTTACAATAATTTTACAAAACCATTATAATTTCTTATATTCTTGTGTTTGTGTCCTGTGTTTGACGATATGGTACACTGAAATTATGAATCTCATAAACTTCGGAAAAGTTTGAAAATGTTCTTCATAAGGTCTAGTATTAAGATTTATTATAAATTAATTCAATAATAGTTTTTTTTTGTATTTATTCTTCAAGGACGTAATATAGGAAAATGTTAAATGTATAGGTACATAAATATTGCTTTTTTACATTACGATATAGTTTTGAAGTTTAGGTTAATGTATGAGGTACTAAATTTAGATAATAGTTAAAATATGCCAAGATGTATATTTCTTGAAAACTCCCTATCCAAGATTGCCCCGGAACACCCTCAATCGTGGGCCTAAAGTTTTTTTTTGCAAGGATTTTGTAAACACCAACTGTATCTAATGAACGGAATGTTCGATCAACTCCGTCTTTCGCATTTTAAACAGATAAATAATTTTTCTATAACCCTTTTTATTATTATTTCAACAAAAAATAATTGTATACCTTTCAAAATGCTGGTGAAACTTTAAATTGTACTTTAAAAATAACGTTTTTTTGAGTTCGACAGCCTTTTTGATAGGTATACAGTTATTTATGACCAAAAATATGTTATAATTGACTGTAGTGCATTTGATTGTCTTTCCAAAAAATTAACAATGGGGTTAATCGGACTTTTAGTTTACTAGCTATAGTATTTTTACGAAACCATTATAATATCTTATTTACTTGTGGCTGTGTCTTATGTTTGACGATATGGTACACTGAAATTATTAATCTCACAAACTTAGGAAAGGTCTTAAAATGTTCTTCATAAAGTCTAGTACCTATCTATTCATTTTTTTTTTAAATTAACTCAATAATTTGCTTTAATTTAATTTAAAAAACACCCTATTGCTAACAAATAATAAATGTAAAAATTAAAATTGTACATATATGTATTTATAAATCTTGTATATTCATAGTTTCCATTTTTGAAAGAATAAATATAATTAAATCAAATTATTGAGTTAATTTAAAAAAAATGAGTAGATAGGTACTAGACTTTATGAAGAACATTTTAAGACCATTCCTAAGTTTGTGAGATTAATAATTTCAGTGTACCATATCGTCAAACATAAGACACAGTCACAAGTAAATAAGATATTCTAACTATTGTATAAATTTAGTACCTCATACATTATCCTGAACTTCAAAACTATATCGTAATGTAAAAAAGCAATATTTATGTACCTATACATTTAACGTTTTCCTATATTACGTCCTTGAAGAATAAATACAAAAAAAAACTATTATTGAATTAATTTATAATAAATCTTAATACTAGACCTTATGAAGAACATTTTCAAACTTTTCCGAAGTTTATGAGATTCATAATTTCAGTGTACCATATCGTCAAACACAGGACACAAACACAAGAATATAAGAAATTATAATGGTTTTGTAAAATTATTGTAACTAATGAACTGAATGTCATATCAACACTATCCTTCATATTTTGGATAGATAATTAAATGTGCAACAATTTACTATAAAACTGTATTAACAAAAAGGGTTTTTACGCTATTCAAAATGGTTGCCTAACAAAAAAAATCATTTTTAAAGTAAAATTTTTAGTTTGACCGCCATTTTGAAAGGTATATAATTATTTCAGTTAAAATAATAATAAAGAAGGTTGTAGAAAATTAAATTATCTGTTTGAAATGCGAAAGACAGAGTTGATCCAACATCCCGCTCATTAAATACAGTATGTTTACAAAATCATTGTAAAACAAAATTTTGGGCCCCTGGTTGAGGGTGTTCCGGGACAAACTTTGCTAGGGAGTTTTCAAGAAATATATAACTCGGTATGTTCTAACCACTATTAAAATTTGGCGCCTCATACATTATCCTAAAATTGAAAAATGTAACGTGTAGATAAAATGTAATTTTAATGAACCTAAATATATTTAACATCTTTCTATATTACGTACTGGAAGAATAAATACAAACAAAATCAATAATTTAATTTATTTAAAATAAATCTTAGTACTAGACTTTATTAAGAACATTTTCAGACCTTTCTAAAGTTTATGAGATAAGTAATTTAAGTTTACCATATCATCAAACACAAGACTCGAAGCCAAGTATGTATGAACATATTTACCGTAACATATTTAGATATTGTAATGGTTTTATAAAATTACTATAGCCAATAAACTATATATCCGATTAACCCCATTTTAAATTTTTTGGAAAGACAATTAAATGCACTACAATCAATTATCACATATTTTTGGTCATACATAACTGTATACCTATTAAAAAGGCTGCCGAACTCAAAATTTTGCATTTTTAAAGTAAAACTGTTAGTTTGACCGCCATTTTGAAAGGTATACAATTATTTTTGATTAAAATAATAATAAAAAAAGTTGTAGAAAATTTAATTGTCTGTTTAAAATGTGAAAGACGGGGTTGATCGAATATTCCGTTCATTAGATACAGTGTGTTTACAAAATCCTTGTAAATCAAAACTTTGGGCCCCTGGTTGAGGGTGTTCCGGGGCAAATTTTGCTAGGGAGTTTTCAAGGAATAAACATCTCGGCATGTTCTACCCACTATTAAAATTTGGCGCCTCATACATTTTCCTTGTATATTTTCCTTTATTTCCTGGGCTATAAACATATATACATAATTATGTAATAATATAATTATGTTATGGTCTTAAATTTACTATTATTAAGCCTATGTGCAAAATAAAAATTCATACATCATGGTATGAAATTTTATAGCAATGTTCCCGTCTGATAAATTTAGATTTTTTATGTTTATATGTAATAAAATAAATATAATATGGTACTATTTCTAGAACATTAACTATTGTGATTTAGGTACAGTGTTGGATTTATTTTGCAGGAATATTTGTTTATATTCTAATAAATGCTATTTTCTTAAATAAAACTATGCTTAAAGAATATGCAGAATGAACCATAATATCAATGAAAAATAATCATAACTATCCATGTCCATATATTTCCATATATACTTATATTATAAATGTGAAAGTGTGTCTGTCTGTTTGGTAACTTTTTATGGCTAAACCACTGAATCGAATTTAATAAAATTTGGCAAGTAGACAGCTAGCATCCCAAGGAAGATTATATAAGCTACTTTATATCCTGAAAATCGTACACCGGAAAATATATTAGAAAAAAAATGGTTAAACATGACTTATGTACTATATAGTGACCAATTTTATCGACTTTAACATAACTCTTCTTTACCTACCTAACCTTCTTCTTTTTCTTCTTCTCTATGGGTGACAATTCCTACCTAAACTAAATTCCATGCAAACCATATACATGATATACATCTAATTGTATATATGATGCAAATGAAGTTGCGGATAACAGCTTGTATACAGGCTGTTCCAGACCACCCGTCCACTATGTTTTACGCCTAAACTATTGAAGATAGAGTTTTATAAAAACATAATTACACTGTATATCGACCCTAAAGAATTTCAGGAAAATATTTTCAACCCCCTAAAAATGCGCCTTAGGGAGTAGTTTGGGTGGTACATGTCCGTTTCTCAGTAAAATCAAATGGAACGGTATATTTAAAAGAACATAATTGTAACGACCATAAAAAAGTAAGAAACTTTTGTAAAAACAAAAATTTTCATACTTTCAATTGTTTAGAAAATATGGCGACTTGATCTCAAATTTTCGGGATTTACTAAAAGTGCTCTAATTTCGTTAAATATTAATGGAATTTTATTATTTTTTTTAAATTAAGAAAGTAGAAATAATTACCTTTGTAATGATCTATGAATATTTATGATTTCGATATAGTTTAAAGTGTCATACGCGACATATCCAAAATGCAAAAGTTCAATTAGGGATAATTCAAAAAATTTAAATACAATATATCAATTAGTACTTTATCTTAAGAAGACATGTAAATAAACAACTTTTGTTAAGAAAACTAAAAATTAAAAATCAAAATTTTAAAACGGAAAATTGAAAATTATAATTTTTAATTTAAATTTTTTTTAACAAAACTTGTTTATTTACGTATCTTTTTAAGATAAAATATTAATTGATATACCATTGTATTTAAAATTTTTGAATTATTCCTAATTGAACTTTTGCATTTTTGATATGTCGCGTATGACACTTTAAACTATATCCAAATCTTAAATATTCATAGATCATTACAAAGGTCATTATTTCTACTTTCTAAATTTAAAAAAATAATAAAATTCAATTAATATTTAACAAAATTAGAGCACTTTTATTAGTAAAACCCTAAAATTTGAGATCAAGTCGCAATATTTTCTAAACAATTGAAAGTATGAAAATTTTTGTTTTACGAAAGTTTCTTACTTTTTTATGGTCTTTACAATTATGTACTTTTGAATATACCGTTCTATTTGGTTTTACTGAGAAACGGGCATGTACCCCCCAAATTACCCTAAAAGGCGCAGTTTTAGGGGGTTTAAATTATTTTCCTGAAATTTTTTAGGGTCGATAAAACATAGTGGACGGGTGGTCTGAAACGGTTCTAGGAAAGAAGCCCACAGGAAAAAAGCCCATAGGAAAAATACCCACAGGAAAAAAGCCCACAGGAATAATACCCACAAAAAAAAGCCCACACGGAAAAATGCTCACACGGAAAAATGCTCACACGGAAAAAAGCCCACATGGAAAAATGCTCACACGGAAAAATGCTCACACGGAAAAAAGCCCACACGGAAAAAAGCTCACAGGGAAAAAAGCCCACACGGAAAAATGCTCACACGGAAAAATGCTCACATTAAGAAATAAATAGGATACAGATGTTTAACATATTTCATGTATGTTAGCTACTGTATTGACCTTATATATTTACAATATAAATACCTGTTCAGCTTGTTACATTATCAATCAAATATTCAATCTAAAAATATATTTACTTAATAATTTCCCAGAAAGGATTCAATCTCCGGTTTGGTTATAATCTAACAAAGGCGAAGATTGAATTTTCGTATTTTATACTAGATTAATCCCCTTTCGCCCCAATAGATTGCCCTAACTAAGGCGGAGATTGAATCCCCGTTTCTTATACTAGATTAATTCCCTTTCGCCACAATAGATTGCCCTAACCAAGGCGGAGATTGAATTCCCGTATTTTATACTAGATTAATCCCCATTCGCCCCAATATTTTGTTAGCAAAATTAAATATTTGTAATTTTCTATATATTTTTTTAAACATATTCTGTATCCTATTTATTTCTTAATGTGAGCATTTTTCCGTGTGAGCATTTTTCCGTGTGGGCTTTTTTCCATGTGAGCTTTTTTCCGTGTGAGCATTTTTCCATGTGAGCATTTTTCCGTGTGGGCTTTTTTCCGTGTGAGCATTTTTCCGTGTGAGCATTTTTCCGTGTGAGCATTTTTCCGCGTGAGCATTTTTCCGTGTGGGCTTTTTACTGTGGGTATTTTTCCTGTGGGCTTTTTTCCTGTGGGTATTTTTCCTTTGGGCTTTTTTCCTGTGGGCTTCTTTCCGGTCACCGTCTGAAACACCTGTAGGTATACTATAACCATAAGGCTAGATTTTTTGATTCAAATATAATTTAAATTGGTATAAAAAAATTTATGTATACAGGGTCCTCCAATAGTGTGTCCGGCATTGTTTTACGCCCAAACTATTGAAGATAGAGTTTTAGGATAAAAAATTTATTATATATATTGACCCTAAAGAATTTCAGGAAAATATTTTCAACCCCCTAAAACCGCTCCTTGGGGGGTAGTTTGATGGGTACATACCCGTTTCTCAGTCAAATCAAATAGAATGGTATGTCAAAAAGTACATATTTGTAAAGATCATAAAAAAATAAGAAACTTTTGTAAAACAAAAATTTTCATACTTTCAATTGTTTAAAAAATATGGCGACTTGTTCTCAAATTTTAGGGTTTCACTAAAAGTGCTCTAATTTCGTTAAAAATTAATGGAATTTTATTATTTTTTCAAATTTAGAAAGTAGAAATAATGAACTTTGTAAAAATGTATGACTATTTGTGATTTTGATAGTTTAAAGTGTCATATGCGATATATCAAAAATTCAAAAGTTCAACTAGGGATAATTCGAAATTTTCAAATACAACGGTATATCAATTAGTACTTTTTCTTAAAAAGGATATGTAAATAAACAACTTTTGTTAAGAAAATTTAAAATTTAAAATTATAATTTTAAAATTGAAAACTGAAAATTAAAATTTTTAATTTTAATTTTTTTTTATCAAAAACTGTTCATTTACATATCTTCTTTAAGAAAAAGTACTAATTGATATACCATTGTATTTAAAATTTTTGAATTATCCCTAATTGAACTTTTCAATTTTTGGTATGTCGAGTATGACACTTTAAACTATTAAAATCTCAAATAATCATACATCTTTACAAAGTTCATTATTTCTACTTTCAAAATTTAAAATAATAATAAAATTCCATAAATATTTAACGAAATTAGAGCACTTTGAGTAAAACTCTAAAATTTGATAACAAGTCGCCATATTTTTTAAACAATTGAAAGTATGAAAATTTTTGGTTTACCGAAGTCTCTGATTTTTTCATTATCTTTACAAATATGTACTTTTTGATATACCATTCCATTTGATTTTACTGAGAAACGGGCATGTACCCCTCAAACTACCCCCCAAGGAGCGGTTTTAGGGGGTTGAAAATATTTTCCTGAAATTCTTTAGGGTCGATTTATATAGTAAAATTTTTATCCTAACTCTCTATCTTCAATAGTTTGGGCGTAAAACAATGCCGGACGCACTATTGGAGGACCCTGTATATGTATGTTTATTCTGACTTGACACGAAACTGCTGTACCAATTTTGATTAAATTTTCATTATTAAAAAATCCAAGATATTAGAATTAGTTTAGTCATATATGCTAGATAAATATTTCTATATCGCTTTTTCCTTCTACCACTTTACAAAATAATTAATTTACTTAATTACCCCCCACAAAAAAACATATAAATTATATGAACTCCATAATTACATGTGGGTATTTATTCCCCTTAAACATTAGGCCGCCCATCTCCACTCTCTTCACTCACGTATTTAGTTCACGTAAACGGCTCTAAGTATTAGAAAGATATATAAAAGAAGAAGGACAAAACAAGTAATTTAATGTCATCAACATAAAGTTTCGGGCGTAGGGTTGAACGAGGGCTTAATGTTACAGCGCCGTTACCGCAACCCTCTAATTATACGACAGCCATTTTGGTTTCAGAGAGGAAACGCTTATTGCGTGAACAGTTACGTAATTATGATCGTTATGTAACCCGCCGCTTGTTTTATGTAATCGTTTTGAACTGTTATTATAGTGAAGTATATTTTGGAAAACTCTATCGGATTTCGAAGGACCTCTATTCTATAAGATATTATGTCTGATCTATAAGAATGATTTTCATATTTAACATTTTTTATTTTAACTAATAATAAATAGCAATAAAGTGATCTATTTGAAATTGATGAATTTTTATATGAAAAAACGAAGAAATATTTTTATGACTTAAACAAAATTTTTTTAATAATTGAAATTCAGTTTTGACTTTAGTTATAAATTCAACAGATAAAAATGAATATTGATTTTATCGACGTATCTCATTTTTGATAACAATAATTTGGGCCAGGAGAGAGATAAAAAGTTTTTAAACATTCATCAGCATATTTCTTGAATGCCTATCACGTATCACATTTTGGGAAACACTGCTCTATAGCCAGTGCCGGATTTACCCAATGTGATGCCCTAAACACTAACCATCTAAAGGCCCTTATTTTTAATTCCGAAGACCTTTTTTTAGTCTTCACCAAAATTTTCATTACCATTTTTCACTATTAACTGCTATTTTACGCTGATGCACCCAGAAATCACTTTTATGGTGCCCTCAGGGATCGGGTGCCCTAAGCAGTTGCTTCTTTTGCTTATTGGTAAATCCGGCACTGTCTATGGCATGTACCTATATCTAATTGTTTTGTATATTTTTTAAATAAATCAATTAACTAATATTATTTCGGTTTGACATTAAAAAGTGTATCTAACAAAAAAATGTTTTCTACCTTAATTAAGATCTATAGACAGTCATTAGTGTTGAAATTTTCAGTAATAGGTAAGTCTCAACTTTTTAGTTTTTATGTACATTAATATATAATATAATAGACCTACCTATAACTCATTTAAGTATCTGTAATCATTATAATATCTAATAACTTATACTAATAATACTTTTACATTGTACCTATATTATAAGTCAATGTAATTGCAATAACGGTGAATGTACTACAACTCTAATGACAGTTACACGATTACTTTAATATTTAATATTGCTATTAAATGTAATAGGTAGGTATTCAGTTTTAAATCAATCGAGTATGTATTCAGATGATCAAGGATGGATAACGTGAAGTTTAGGTAACATAAAAAATAATTTGTTTTAGTAGTACGTACAGTCATTAAACTGTTTCTTTTTACAAATAGTTTTTTAATGAAAAGGTGGTAAAGCTGGGTTATGTAAATGTGGCTCAATAAATTAGGTTCACAAAATAGATTGGTATAGGTATTATTATTGTTAGTTTATTTGCCCAGAATGCGGATAGAAATTAAATAAATGTATGACAATCTTCGGAAAATAACTCAAGTCCTTTTAGAACATGGGTTCCCAACCTCATTCCTACATAAACCCCTTTTAAAAGAATGATTTCCTTTATAGATCTTTACATTTTTAGATTAATAAATATACTACAATTTTGTGGAAAAAGTAGAAAAAGGGTCATTTTTATTGGAATAAAGTGAAGTAAATTATAAATATTATCATCGACAATTGTACACCCCTACACTGGTAGAAAGGATTTCACAAACCAAGTAAACCTTGTTTTGTATACAACGAAAACAATATTTTCTTAAGATAAGCAATAATCTCTTAAACCAACTATAGTATTCTTGAACTAAGGAATAACGTAGTTGGATTAAGTGTATGTTTGTTATATTAAGAAAATATTGTTTTCGTTATATACAAAACAATGTTTTCTTAATCCAATACAGTTTTTTTCTGTGTAGCATACTATAGACCCTTTTCAAGCTTCCATAGACCGCCACCCGTTGGTGATTCCTGTTTTAGAACGTCGGCATGCGTACAAAAATATAAATCTTTTGAAGTTATAAAATTGAGGATATTTTGGCACTTTTCAAATGCAAATACTTTAAAAATCAATTTTGACAATAATATAAAAATAATCCGGAAATGTATTTTTTTATTGTAAAACTAAAAAAAGTTCTTACCATATTTCTTTACGGCATGCATTAATTGTATAATATAATATACAATTTTTACTTTAAATGCAAATTATGTTTTTAAATATAAATAAAAATGAAAAAATCATACAAATAAAATATTACGTATGGATGTAAACGTAAAATATTTTTTTAAATTTTTTTGACCTACATTCATTTAACTGAAACCAATCGAGTTTCATAAATTTTTACGCGCGTAAAACAATTAGCAGATCAGATGATCAGTTCAAATCAAACACATCTCATTCGCAGTATTTAAACATCATAAACTGTTGAAGAACACAGGTAAACACTAATTGGTTTTCGAAAAGGCAGGGAAAATTTATGATTTCAAACTGCGACAAGGTAAAACAACCAACCCATTCATCAAAAGGAGATCAAATATAAATTTGATTTTTATCACAAAATTGATTAATCGCAAATCAATGGAGACACACAATTCGATGACCATTTCACATCACAATTACTCTCTGCCCCCTGTTCTGTGTGTAGATGTAGATGTACCCCTGTGTGTCATCTGATAAACGATTTCTCTTGTTTGGTAAAAGCGGGAGTTAGAGTTACATACAAACATCACTATTGAAAATAAATGTTTGCTTCAAAGAGCCATCATTTAAGCGACTTTCATTGTTACAGTTTTACTAGTATGAATAGAGAATGTGATCCTTTATTTATGGGAACTGTTTGGAAAGTTTCTATATACATGTATGTAACGTATGATCATATTAAAACGTTGATTGAAATATACCTACATAATAAAAATTAGATTAAAAAAATCATCTACTTTTTAGAATACTTCTCAAACCAAAAACAAAAATATGGATTCAATGAAATTGGAATCTGATTGAACTAGTAACAATTTATCGGGTAGATAAATGCATCCCTTGTTCAGAATGATCTTAAATTGTTTATTATACAGGATGATTCAGTAAAAGCGTGCCAAACTTAACAGTGAATTGATATAATTATTTTAAGTAAAAAAGTTTATTTAAATATGTATCCGGAAATTCTTCATGAAGATGTTACCCCCCCCCCACTTGCGAAAATAGTTTTTTATTGAATATCATGAGAACCTATCGATACAGTTATGAAAAATATCAATAAATTTTTTTCCCAAATTCGTCGCCCAGATGTTGACCCGTGCTTAAGAAAATTAGAGGATAATTTTAATTATTATAACAGCAATAATTTCTTAATTTTTATTTAAATATGTAAGGAATTCGAACTTCAATTTTTTCTACCTGAAAGAGAAATCAAGTGTTATTTTAATTTTCAATTTTGTATACTTAAAAACATTTGCAATATTACAATCTTTCAAAAATGTTGATTGATTTATCTGTGATTTTGGGTTCAGTGGTCGCCAAACAATATTTAACTACATATTTATTGGATTATATTGAATAGGTTGAAAATAAGTTACCGCAATTTTATTTTCTATGTCATCAGAAATGAGAATTATAGATAACTTCTTATGTTCAAAAAGCTTACCGGTACTTTTACGTTTTTCAATAAAATTCTTGAGAGCTTTTAAATCTATAAAGTTAAATGTTTCTTTTTCAATTTATTTTTATTCAGATCTGTAGCAATTAAATCTAAAGATAGGCATACAAAAACAATTTCACATCAGAGACAATTATATTCACCGAACGCTGCGTCTAACTCGTACACGATTCTCTGCATGCGCGGCTATAAAAGTGGGGGTGTTAATTATTTATGGGGGCGGTTTTTACACAGATGCGGATCTACGTTGATTTTATATAACAGTATAACGATATAAAAATATTCTTTTATAACATTATAATCGCTATTATTTTTAAATGTTAAATTGTTATTTTTATATTGATATTAAATTTGCAGTACATGTTCTTTAATAGTACTGAAAGATCTGAATGTAGAAAAAATGAATTTAAAAAAACTGCGATTTTTATGTCTAATTATCATATTTGATGGAGGTATATGTATATGATTAACAGAGTTTTTTTTATTTTGATTTAAATTGTTGAAAAACAGACATTAGCCATTGGTTTGCAATTGAATGACCTTTTTCTTCGTTGTCGTGTCTAATTTGGCGCCTCCAAAACTCATTTTTGCACCCCTTTCGGCGTCCCCTAAAAATTCTTTCTCTGATTTCCTGCCATTTTTAGTTTTAGTTCTCAATCCTCATGTAACTATTTAATCTTTATTAGGTTCTTTTAACTCCCCCCCCCCTCCTCCCTCTCTTTCTCTTTAGCCCACCACTGATCATGATACATTATCGATTTTTATTAAAATTCTTCGATAATTAACTACATTTGGTGAATTTATAGCACGATATTACAATCACTTGATACATACATAGGGTGGCCCAAGTAAAACGAAATGGGCGCGTTTTTGGTCATTTAAAATAAGATTTTGAAAAAAAGCTCGAACACGTCGATTTTAAGGGTTGTGCTCATAGCGCTGAGGGTTGAAAAGATTCTTCCAAAAATGTTATAGCAAAAGATGTCCCCATTGAAAGCAAAATCGACGTGTTCGAGTTTTTTTTCAAAATCTTATTTTAAATGACCAAAAGCGCGCCCGTTTCCTTTTACTTGGGCCACCCTGTAGATAAATGTTTTGTCATAATTTGACTTCAATGTTTGTCGTGAATTCTTTTTTTATCAAATAAAATTCTGCCCACAAAACTATCTCGCAGATATTTACTTTACAACTTGTATAAGTTGTATAAATGATATTTCCAAAAGAAAATATAAATTTTACCTCGTCAATATAATCAACTATTGATTTTAGAAATTTAGAGTATTTTTAAAATCAGCTATAACCAATGAAATTTATAAGTAACATATTTTCAGGTCGTATAGATCCATACAATGAAAATCAACTCCGGTTTATGGGCACGCCGATGTATGTGTGTATGTGTGTAAATGGTGATACGAATTTAACATGGTTAGCGGATGAGTGTTCGTGAGCTATCAAAATTTCTCCGCGGGGATTTGAACCCAGAGAACACCTTATTGTTTTCACGCTGCTCCCTTGCACCCCAACCCCTACTTGAATAAAACACAATGATGCTACAATTGAATTGAAATGTTTGGTGGTGGTACACTTGTACTGTTTTATGTAACTTTATTCCCACTGTTTTATTTAATGTGAAAATCACTGTTCGGATTCTTAGAGACATATCTGAAACTGAAAATACAAATTAAATAAGCTCTTATTAATTATATGTTACTAAACAAAATTGTATCATTTGATATATGATACATATTCTTTATTTTAATCTGACTATTTAGTTATTATATTTAATCGGAGTTAGGTATCTTTATATATGCATGAACTTTTTATAATTCAATTTCCAAATATATATTTTCATGAAAATAGAAAAAAGAGATGAAACATGAAAGCTTTGAAATACAGATCCGTACGTATTTCAAACCGTTCATAAACTATAATTATTTTCATTCTTTTTAAATTTTTAACAGAATTAAACATATTTAAAAAAAAGTTTTGTTTTCTTTAAGTTCCATGAATTTTTCAACAAAAAAAAAACTGCAGTAATCTATACTAGCTATGGTGTGTAATATGATTGCACGAAAGACAATTAATATGAAATAAATATGTTATTTTGTGTATAATTTCATCTATTTCAATATTTAGGTAGCTATTTTCAAATTTATTATATTAAGCAGTTATAGGCTGCAAGTTATGATAAATTTTCATGTCCATTTATAAAGGAAATTAATTAATCGAATTAGGATACGGATACATAAGTTTAAATGTTGCATTCTAGCTCAGTTTTACTGCGCCACTGTTTGAACTTTCAGAAGAGAAATATTAATTGTTTACTGCATCTATAGAAAACTATGCAGACATACTCTAACATTTAACTGCGCAGAAATGTAATAACTTCATCTTTCTTTGTTACACCTGCAAAACCATATACATATAACAAGATTTATGTAATTCTAAGACAATGAAAGGTCATGTCTTAAAACTGTACGAAACCGCCGTTGCTGTAAATATAATATAATAAAAGAAAAATACATAGAGAACACATAGAAGCCTAGCAGAGCCCCTGGCGGCCGAGTACTAAAGTTTGATATTGTTTTATTTGCAACCCTCTGGCGGGTCAAGCGCTAACTAAATTAACTCCCAAGTCCGATTTGTATTCCGCTATCGTTTACGTTTTGTTTTTGTATGGTATTGAACCCCGCCTAGTTTGCAGTTACGGACTAAGCTGCGATTTTTTATTGCGTTCATTTATTAATTAACACAATTTAATATTTAATTTCGGAATTGAGTTTGTACTCGGAATTTAATTCTGATTTTATTTAGGCCAGGTTATATTTGAGAGATTTATATTTTAATTATAACATTGAATTTAGTGGCTATTCATATTTTCTTTGAAATATTGGTTTTGAGTTTATTACTTTAGTTTTATTGTATTTAAAATGATATAAACAATCTTCAAGTCACTGGGTATATAATAATACCTATATTTAGCATATAATTTAACTATTTGTTAAAAAAAAACTACGTTTGGAATATATCGAAAAAAAAGATTTGGTTATAATTGTCATTCATACTTGAATTGCTGAAATTTTTTAATATGACATTTTTTTGTTCTGTTTATAAGAAAATACTGTGTATTTTTATGGTTGATGGAACGCTGAATTATTACCTATATGTTTATTAAAAATTAATAAATACAAACGCAATTAAGACACTGTTTTAATATAGCGCAGCGCTACTGAAACGGTCTTATAAATTTAATATTCCAAAATTGACTTATTTATATTACAATTAATATAAATGTAACCAATAAAAATAAAAATTAAGGTTCGATGGTTCTTAGTAATTAAATAAATGAAACAAGTTTGGAGCAAATAGATATTTAAAGAAAACGAAAAGACTATGTGTATATACCCATATATTTAATTTGTGTGCTTGACTGTGTAACATACAAACGGCTGAATTACGGCTCTGTCTGCAGACTACACATGGCCAACAATCTCCACTCAATTGAGTATTCTACAATTGTTGCGTTGTTGCAGCATTCTTCTGTTTTATATGCCCGTTACTCTCTTACATGCGGTTGGCTAGCCAGACATAGCTCACTTGTTATTGGTATGTTCACGTCTCACTCCCGCTCGCACACAGTGTATAAGTCAGTCGCGTGTTTGATTGTTAGTGTTTCGTCTCTGTCGACGTCACATCAATTTTTCAGATAAGGCGCGAAACAAATGAGCGCGGCACCAAATTGAAGTAAGAAATAGAAGCTCTCCTCCACAATGCCGACTCTTTCTGTGAGCTGCTTTTGTTTTATGCGACGTGAAATGTTCTTGTAATATTACCTGTTTTGTGCGCTATATGTGGTGGTGCTGCTGCTTTTCTGCAACGTTTACACGATTTAGATACGATTTGTTGTTACACTCACATCAGATTATTCATTGCCATATATGGTGGTAATGGCAAATCGTAATTGTTCGTTTAAATTATATACTTGCACATATCAATGTTCTAGAACGATTTCATTTTTATCACCTAGATTATATACATAAAGGTATAAATAGAGATAAAGATCTTTTATTTATAATGGATTTATCGTGTATGTACGGTATTTTTAAGTTCAAACCTGAATATTGAACATATTAACGAGAAATAAATATTTTATTACCTATAATAGCACATTTAATTATTTGAATCCTAGATATTGTTTTCCAGTTTCCACCAACTTACTGTATTATATTTTTATATCAAATATTTTCAGTTGATTTTAAGATAATATCATAATAATCTTTTATTTTAATTACCTACATTATTATTAAATAAAAAAAAAGTAAAATAAAGAATTAACTAGAACAAAAAATACTTATTTCAGATATTGAATATTCTGCTAATTTTAGAAATTATCATATATGCATATTCAAACACTGGCTATACAATATAATTAATTGTTTTGTTAATAACAAAACATGATGCGGAAACACGGATTGATTCTAATCACTAATCATTAAAATTTAGAAGGCATCTATCTATTATAAATGCTAACGATCGGCAAATTCAGGTCGTTTTAGTTAATTATACATAGCATTGAAACGAATACTTCAGATCTAATTTAAATGGAATTTTTAAATAAAATAATTACTTTAATCTGCACTACATACATATAATTGATTCATTAAAATAAATAACAACAGTTCTTGTATATCAGAAAAACTATTGCATAATTAGTATACGATTTTAGAACACATTTTTCGTTCGGATAAAAGTTGACGGACTTGGAGACCAAATGTTTCGCAAAAAAATTCATATAGGTGTCTGTTTTAAATTTATTATAAAAATGCTATTTTAATTGCATTGATATTAATATTAATAAAAATTGGCTCATCTTTGCATTAGACCGAAGAATAAATAAATTACATAACAAGAGGTTTAAAGATCACCTTAGATAGGTACTATTCAGCTAACAATAAGAAAGTTTACTGTATACATTATATATTTTCTTAAATTATAATTAATATTCAATGCAATGTGTATCATTAATGGTAAGTGCTTGTAACTAGAAGTTAAGACTTTTCAAGAAAAACTGTATGAACGATAATTCCTTAAAATTTATTTAAATTTATACATATGAATTATAAATTTAATAATCAGTAATAGTAATTAATATTTATTTTGTATATAAAACTTATACTAATGAGTTATAAATATTTCGTCATAATATTATTAACGTTTATCTTTAAAATACCAAATCAGTTTTAGTAAAATGTATAATGTTAATTGATATATAAATAAATAATTAGTTTTATAATTAAACTTTATATTGCTTCAACTATTTCTGAATTATTAATTGGTATTTATAATTATTTTGGTGCACTGAAATCAATTAATTCGTTTTCATGTTAATGACAAGATTGAAAATAAATCGTAAATTCTATACCGTTACATTATATATTCAATATATCATTTATTGAAAAGTATTTTATTATTAGTCATTAAACTGGATGATTTTCACGGTTTATTGTTAATATGGATTTATCTTTCTAGATAATTAGTTTTGAAATATGATAATTATATTATTATATATATTTTATTGTTTTATTTGTTAATTTCATATTATTTTAATTTATACATAATAATTATAGGCTAATTTGGTTTCAAGTTATTATGTAGGTCTTAATATTTGTCATATTAAAAATTAATAAATGAATTTTTTTCTTATGTATTTATTATTTAAATGTAGGTATTATCCATGATCCAATAAAACAATAAGGTCTGCTTGACAGCTCATTTGTTTTATACTGTGACGTTATCATCACTAAATTTTTCTAATAATGAATTTGTGAAAAACATCCTACATCTAAAAAATAATGCTACTTTAATTTAATATCTACTTTATCACTTGCATTTACGTGGAATTTTAAACTATCACATTGTGATTTAATTACTGTAGTATTTATAGAAATAAAAATACCACAAGCTTTAATTAACTTTTTTTTTATTTCGGGATTTTTTGGAAAACGAAAAAAATTATTTTGTAAATTTTTGGCTACGTCATTAACGCTATATGTAATAATGGCGGCTGTCAAAATAATCGTAGCAGACCTTGTTTTATTGGATTATGGGTAGGTATTATCCAATATTTAATAAATTGCAACTTTTTGTTTTTCATAAATTTTCTAATTTTTTAGTTTTAAATGAATTATGTTGATAAAAAAACAAGAAGCATGCATTATACATGAGTTTTAAATGCTTTTTAAAATTAAATAAAAATTGGATGTATAACGATAATGATAATGGTACCTTAACGATTTTCTCTTCTAGTGGTATAAAGTCTACTACAGAGCTTAAAAATTACTAATTAAGCTCACTAAAAACTTAATACTGTTCATATGTATAAAAAAAATCTAGTGGTCGTGTAGAGACGGCCATATGTAAACGAGTCATACATCGTTACATAGCTCGCTTTCTGTAAGATGCTCCTTGATTTGTGACGTCACAAAATAACTTTTATAAAGTTACCTTAACATCAGAGCTTACATTATTGATGGTGCTCCGCACAATTGCTGCTTGTCGAGTTACCCCTCACCCAACCCCACTGCTAGGATGTGCCGGTACTTTATATATCCTATTTATATTCCTGCTGGCCGGATGGTTTCATATCACACCATGGTTTATTTAGATCGAGGAGAGAAATAAAAGAACAATCTAAAGATTGCAATACTTCAGATTTCGTATGCAACGTAATTGGAGTTTATAATAAAGTTTTGTTGCCACGTCTTTCATGACCTTTCTGTGTATGGTGGAGGTTATGAAGTATTCTTTCTCTTTGAGTTTGTTTATGAGTTCTGTCTAGTGCTGAAGATTTCATTTCTATAAAACAATGATTAATTTTCTTTATTTATGTTTATTTATTTCTGCTACTTTCTTTATTTTATTTTATTTTTATTTTATGCATGATTAAAATATAACTGATATAAATGTTGTACTTATTTATCACACATTAGATAAGTCATATCTGACTTACATCATTGTGAAAAAAAAACATTTTCTAAAAATAATATAATAACCTACATACATACGTATTAAATTTTATCTAGTATTAGCAATGACAGTTCAATTAAGTTATGATGTATTAGAAATTCATACATTTATATTATATGTATCTAATTATTTTATTCGAATTTACTCTTCAAAATTAATTAATTTAACATAGTTCAAGTTATTAATTTTTTTGAGGGCGCTATCAGTTCTATTATGGCAATTATGGGTATAGTATGTATGTCTATATATATGCACATAAATGTATTAAAATGGTAAATATAGTTATTTTTCTAAAAATTAATACAAAGCCTTTAAAATGAAAGAGTATATCTTGTCAATTTATACATATGTATTAAAAGCAATACTGTCACAAATACTCAGTTAAAATTCTTGAAAAATAAGTACCAAGTACTTCAAGTATTTAAAAATACTTTCATGTAATTGACAGCTTTAATTTATGGTAACATTATAAAACTAAAATTACATAAATGTATTTCAAACATTTTCCTTTTCAAAAAGTATACTGTTTTGTACATATAGAATTTTATACATCAAAATGTACTTTTCAATTAAAATAATAATAAAAACTGTTGTCTTAACTATACTTACAACTATATACAAATATACATATGTACAATATGTACATATACCACTGTATTTTGTTTCTAACTTGTTCGTTTTTAAACAATATATACTGCTAATTACAGACACAAACGCAATAGAGATAATTTACATAATATTATAAGTAAAATATAATTGTGTTAATAGTAATTTAAAAATCTAATAATCTCGTTTTAGTATTTTAATTATACGTATAGTTATTAATATAGATTTGTTATACATATTTATGTCGACGGGTGAATCAATACAGGTATTACAATTATAAGGATTTAATATTATTAACAATATTTAAATTTACCTCATGACGCAGATATGTTCGTTTATTCACTGATGATAATTAAAATTTAAATCCTTTTATTCTGTCGCCCGTTTAATTGAGTTTGACTTACCCTAAAGCGTAATGAAATATGTATGCGATGTCACATGTTTTATTTATGTAGTTATTTATCATAATATATTATAATTGAATTTTATGTATTTTTAATATTTACTAAAAATGTGCTAATCCAGACATGTATCTAAATTGTACCTCATATGGGTTTTGATTGATTTTTGAATAGTGTCTTGCGCATTTAAATGTAATTGCTTGGAACATATAAACATACCTACATACAAAATTTATTCATTTTTTTCGTGATAAATGGAATTTTTTAGAAATCCGTTTTTTTCTTTTTACAATTTTTAATAGTTGAAGATGTCTTTATAAAATTTACTTACTAAAAAAATATGTAATTTACCTAATTGAAAAATAAACTTTTTACTGTTTCATCCTTAATACGTACCTGATGGAAATTATAATCTTATTTTTAAACATGAAAACATAAAAAGATCAGACCCAGTCTTTTATCAGAATTAAATGAAATTAAACAAATGAAATTGGAAATCCTGCACCTAATTATTTTAATTAAAAAATACTCGGCTTTGACGCTCGACTTTTCACGATCATTTAATTTTTTACATTTCAGAGTTTTGAAATAATTCGCAGGCGTATATACCCTCTTTTGTTAAGAAACGACAGATGGGCGCGATAATTAGCGTGACAGAATTAGAAACTCCACTTGAATGTTGTGAATTAATGATCAGGAGTGGGGGTAGGTCGACTTTTCACGGCGTTTATACCCATGTCAACTCTTTGCCATGTCTAGTTTACAAACGTGATGGACTCTCTATTGGAAAATTGTCATTTACGAATTAATGCTTTTTATTATATTGTCTATTTTACACTACATCTCTTAGTTTTTTCTAAATCCAATGATACCTAACTAAATAAATTACAAACCTTGAATTTAAATTTAATTTCTATAGTGTCGCGCCTGCGCTTCAACCGCGTTATATTAGTTTTTATAATAAATTTTATATATATTTTACAAAATCGAATACCATCTGTAGATACTATTAGTTTGGAACAATTTTTAACCCTCTTAGGGTTGAAATTTGAAATTTCGTTATACATATGTTTTTTTTAAATTTTGATAGAAGAGTATTTTTCCTGAAATAAACATTTACAATGTCGACTATTAGATACTAATAGATACTATTAGTCTGGAACAATTTTGAACCCTCTTAGGTTTGAAATTTGAAATTTCGTAATACATATGTTTTTTTTTTTTAATTTTGATAGAAGAGTATTTTTCCTGAAATAAACATTTACAATGTCGACTAGAAATTTTTGTTTAGGTCTTCTTTAGGCATGTCGAATTTCCTCATGCGACTTTTGGCAACCCCCATGAAAATTTATAGTTGGGATACCTATGCAGACTTATGTATTAACATTTAAAAAAACATTATACTTCCACCCTAAATATTGAATTTGGAAAAAAAATTTCATACTTAATGTTTCTGGATCCAAGGCGTTGATGAACCAGTCACTTAAAACTTTCAAGAAATTTTTATTTCGAGCATTCGGAAAAAAAGTCAGTATCGGATATCAGGAGATACCTGAGAACACCCTGTTGTTTTTTAGAACCGGATGCTATAGTGCAGGTTTGTCCAACCCGCGGCCCGCAAGTACTCTTCGTACAGACCGAATCATATTTAAAAAAATAATAAAAAATATGAAAATTATTAATGAAATTAAGTAACAACGAAAAAAAGTCTTCAGATTTTTTGTGATATTAAATATACACAAATTATATGTGCGGCCCTTGACAGATTGACTTTGCGTTATGCGACCCAAAGGGTCAAAAGTTTGGACACCTATGCTATAGTGAACGGCCTAAAAATCTATAAAATTCTTATTTGTCCTGAACTGTATCCGTTCTAGACATTGGAGAAAATTTCTCACCGGATTTACGGAAACCGGATGCTTGTAGTTAGTGATGAGCAAACCAAGACCAAGACCAAGACCAAGACAAGTCTTGGTTTTAGTCTTGTTCATTGAGTCTTGGTCTTGGTCTTGGTCTTGGTTTTTAGAAGATGTCTTGGTCTTGGTCTTGGTCTTGTATAAATGTCTTGGTCTTGGTCTTGGTCTTGTCAAGAGTCTTGACAAGAGTCTTGGTTTTTTTTATCGTAAAAAATGCTATTTTTTTCGGCTAAACCGCTGAACCGATTTTGATGAAATTTGGCAGGGATATAGCTTACACCCTGAGAAAGGACATAGGATACTTCGAATCCCAAAAATTCATCCCCTAAGAAATTGCAAGGGGGTGGAAATATTTGTATGGGAAATATTTCACCCCCTGTCACATATTAAGGGTTGTAATTATTTTCATCCGATCCGGCGGCAAAAATACTACGGGAGTGGGGGATTCTAAGGGGGAAAACAACCCCCTATCTCTCATAGGAACCGAGATATTTACGATTTTGTAAAATGAATGGAAACCAAAACAATAGAAAAAATATATATTTCACCCGTTTCATATATGAAAGGTTGTAATAAGTTTCATTCGATCTGGCGGGAAAAATACCATGGGGGTGGGGGTTCCAAGGAAAAAAAACAACAACTTATCTAACTTATAAGCCGAGATAAATTGATAAATGCGAAAGTGGATCTGGCTCTCTGTCTGTTTGCTATTTTTTCACTGCAAAACCGCTGAACCGATTTTGATGAAATTTTGCAGGGATATAGCTTACACCCTGAGAAAGGACATAGGCTACTTCGAATCCCAAAAATTCATCCCCTAAGAAATTGCAAGGGGGTGGAAATATTTGTATAGGAAATATTTCACCTCCTATCACATATTAAGGGTTGTAATTATTTTCATTCGATCCGGCGGGAAAAATACTACGGGAGTGGGGGATTCTAAGGGGGAAAACAACCCCCTATCTCTCATAGGAACCGAGATATTTACGATTTTGTAAAATAAATGGAAACCAAAACAATAGAAAAAATATATATTTCACCCCCTTTCACATATGAAAGGTTGTAATAAGTTTCATTCGATCTGGCGGGAAAAATACCATGGGGGTGGGGGTTATAAGGAAAAAAAACAACAACTTATCTAACTTATAAGCCGAGATATTTAAGATTTTAATATCATAAATGCGAAAGTGGATCTGGCTCTCTGTCTGTTGGCTATTTTTTCACGGCTAAACCGCTGAACCGATTTTGATGAAATTTGGCAGGGATATAGCTTACACCCTGAGAAAGGACATAGGATACTTCGAATCCCAAAAATTCATCCCCTAAGAAATTGCAAGGGGGTGGAAATATTTGTATAGGAAATATTTCACCCCCTGTCACATATTAAGGGTTGTAATTATTTTCATTCGATCCGGCGGGAAAAATACTACGGGAGTGGGGGATTCTAAGGGGGAAAACAACCCCCTATCTCTCATAGGAACCGAGATATTTACGATTTTGTAAAATAAATGGAAACCAAAACAATAGAAAAAATATATATTTCACCCCCTTTCACATATGAAAGGTTGTAATAAGTTTCATTCGATCTGGCGGGAAAAATACCATGGGGGTGGGGGTTATAAGGAAAAAAAACAACAACTTATCTAACTTATAAGCCGAGATATTTAAGATTTTAATATCATAAATGCGAAAGTGGATCTGGCTCTCTGTCTGTTGGCTATTTTTTCACGGCTAAACCGCTGAACCGATTTTGATGAAATTTGGCAGGGATATAGCTTACACCCTGAGAAAGGACATAGGATACTTCGAATCCCAAAAATTCATCCCCTAAGAAATTGCAAGGGGGTGGAAATATTTGTATAGGAAATATTTCACCCCCTGTCACATATTAAGGGTTGTAATTATTTTCATTCGATCCGGCGGGAAAAATACTACGGGAGTGAGGGATTCTAAGGGGGAAAACAACCCCCTATCTCTCATAGGAACCGAGATATTTACGATTTTGTAAAATGAATGGAAACCAAAACAATAGAAAAAATATATATTTCACCCCCTTTCATATATGAAAGGTTGTAATAAGTTTCATTCGATCTGGCGGGAAAAATACCATGGGGGTGGGGGTTCCAAGGAAAAAAAACAACAACTTATCTAATTTATAAGCCGAGATAAATTGATAAATGCGAAAGTGGATCTGGCTCTCTGTCTGTTTGCTATTTTTTCACTGCTAAGCCGCTGAACCGATTTTGATGAAATTTGGCAGGGATATAGCTTACACCCTGAGAAAGGACATAGGCTACTTCGAATCCCAAAAATTCATCCCCTAAGAAATTGTAAGGGGGTGGAAATATTTGTATGGGAAATATTTCACCCCCTGTCACATATTAAGGGTTGTAAATATTTTCATTCGATCCGGCGGGAAAAATACTACGGGAGTGGGGGATTGTAAGGGGGAAAACAACCCCCTATCTCTCATAGGAACCGAGATATTTACGATTTTGTATAATGATTGTAAACCAAAACAAATGAAAATATATATATTTCACCCCCCTTTACATATGAAGGGTTGTAATAAGTTTCATTCGATCTGGTGAAAAAAATACTATGGGGGTGGGGGTTATATGGAAAAAAACAACACCCTATCTTACTTATAAGCCGAGATATTTAAGATTTTAATATTAAAATTGCGAAAGTGGATCTGGCTCTCTGTCTGTTTGTTATTTTTTCACTGCTAAACCGCTGAACCGATTTTGATGTTTAACAGACATTAATATTAAAATCTTAAATATCTCGGCTTATAAGTAAGATAGGGTGTTGTTTTTTTCCATATAACCCCCACCCCCATAGTATTTTTCTCACCAGATCGAATGAAACTTATTACAACCCTTCATATGTGAAGGGGGGTGAAATATATATATTTTCATTTGTTTTGGTTTACAATCATTATACAAAATGGTAAATATCTCGGTTACTATGGGAGATAGGAGGTTGTTTTTCCCCCTAAAACCCCACACTCCCGTAGTATTTTTGCCGCCGGATCGGATGAAAATAATTACAACCCTTAATATGTGACAGGGGGTGAAATATTTCCCATACAAATATTTCCACCCCCTTGCAATTTCTTAGGGGATGAATTTTTGGGATTCGAAGTAGCCTATGTCCTTTCTCAGGGTGTAAGCTATATCCCTGCCAAATTTCATCAAAATCGGTTCAGCGGTTTAGCAGTGAAAAAATAGCAAACAGACAGAGAGCCAGATCCACTTTCGCATTTATCAATTTATCTCGGCTTATAAGTTAGATAAGTTGTTGTTTTTTTTCCTTGGAACCCCCACCCCCATGGTATTTTTCCCGCCAGATCGAATGAAACTTATTATAACCTTTCATATATGAAAGGGGGTGAAATATATATTTTTTCTATTGTTTTGGTTTCCATTCATTTTACAAAATCGTAAATATCTCGGTTCCTATGAGAGATAGGGGGTTGTTTTCCCCCTTAGAATCCCCCACTCCCGTAGTATTTTTCCCGCCGGATCGAATGAAAATAATTACAACCCTTAATATGTGACAGGGGGTGAAATATTTTCCATACAAATATTTCCACCCCCTTGCAATTTCTTAGGGGATGAATTTTTGGGATTCGAAGTAGCCTATGTCCTTTCTCAGGGTGTAAGCTATATCCCTGCAAAATTTCATCAAAATCGGTTCAGCGGTTTAGCAGTGAAAAAATAGCAAACAGACAGAGAGCCAGATCCACTTTCGCATTTATCAATTTATCTCGGCTTATAAGTTAGATAAGTTGTTGTTTTTTTTCCTTGGAACCCCCACCCCCATGGTATTTTTCCCGCCAGATCGAATGAAACTTATTATAACCTTTCATATATGAAAGGGGGTGAAATATATATTTTTTCTATTGTTTTGGTTTCCATTCATTTTACAAAATCGTAAATATCTCGGTTCCTATGAGAGATAGGGGGTTGTTTTCCCCCTTAGAATCCCCCACTCCCGTAGTATTTTTCCCGCCGGATCGGATGAAAATAATTAAAACCCTTAATATGTGACAGGGGGTGAAATATTTCCCATACAAATATTTCCACCCCCTTGCAATTTCTTAGGGGATGAATTTTTGGGATTCGAAGTAGCCTATGTCCTTTCTCAGGGTGTAAGCTATATCCCTGCAAAATTTCATCAAAATCGGTTCAGCGGTTTAGCAATGAAAAAATAGCAAACAGACAGAGACAGATCCACTTTCGCAATTATAATATTAAAATCGTAAATATCTCAGCTTATAAGTAAGATGTTTTTTTTCCATATAACCCCCACCCCCATAGTATTTTGTAATGCTTGTTTTTTACGATAAAAAAACCAAGACTCTTGTCAAGACTCTTGTCAAGACTCTTGGTCTTGTTCTCTTAGTCTTGGTTTTAGTCTTGTTCATTGAGTCTTGGTCTTGGTCTTGGTCTTGGTTTTTTGCTCTAGTCTTGGTCTTGGTCTTGGTCTTGAAATTTTACAAGACCAAGACCAAGACTCAAGACCAAGACTGATTTTGCTCATCACTACTTGTAGTCCTTCTTAATTGTATTATACGTTTTATAAAAAAGTACGTTAACCTTCTAAAATGTACCTTACTTTATAAGAAAATACAAAATGCTTCATAGTAAATTTTACTACGCACACTGGTAGAAAGGATTTTTCAAACCAAGTAAACCTTGTTTTGTATATAACGAAAACAATATTTTCTTAAGATAAGCAATAATCTCTTAAACCAACTATAGTATTCTTGAATGAAGGAATAACGTAGTTGGATTAAGAGTATGTTTCTTATATTAAGAAAATATTGTTTTCGTTATATACAAAACAAGGTTTTCTTGGTCCAATACAGTTTTTTTTCTGTGCACCTATTTATTTTTTTTTAGAAGATAAGAAAAAACTATTCGTTATTGCAATTATGTACATATTGTCTTTGAGTTTTGATAAAGTAATGGAATTTTTGTATTAAGAAATATCATACATTTTTATATGTATAGGTATTTGTTTATCCGAAAATAGTATTAAAAATGGTTATAATAATACTTTTACAGAATACAACCGCATTTGTATCCTCTAACAATACTTTTTTCACACAGATGTTATAATTGAATCAAAATCCATTACTTGTCTTATTATAACAACTTTAATTACATGAGTTTCATTTACAGTGAGAAATTAATTTCGCACAGAAGAACATGGAAATTTGTCAAAATTTTCCCGTGTAGAATGTGGCCACTAAGTAAGAAGAACGACCGTGTTAACTTAATTATAACAGAAGAGAAATTATGAGCAAGGCACACTTTAATTACGAGTAATTGGTTTAAAATTAATCCCGTACCGCTTTCCGCTGTGTACCTATTACACTGAACAGACTTTTGTTGTCTTCTGCAATACACATGATATTGTAATTTATGTATTTATCTTATTTAAATTATATGCATATTTTTATTACTGCCCAGTATTTTAATATTTTCTGAAAGAAGAGAAATTTAATACAAAATATATAAGTAAAATACTAATTACATATATGTAGTCAGAGCTGCCGGGAGAAATTTTCGGGCCCGTAACATTCTTTGTGACCCAATCTATAAAAGGCATAAACAAACACATAAAAACACGCATAACAAATCACAGTGCTTAACATTTAAAAAAATACATACAATACGATATCTATACAAACATGAAATATCTACAATGATTTTTTTTTTCACTTTTTGACATAGAAATACGTTTTTTTCTAGTATAGTATGTAGTATGTATACTATACAGGGTCCTCCAATAGTGCGTCCGGCATTGTTTTACGCCCAAACTATTGAAGATAGAGTAAAAAATTTACTATATATATCGACCCTAAAGAATTTCAGGAAAATATTTTCAGCCCCCTAAAACCGCTCCTTGGGGGGGTAGTTTGAGGGGTACATGCCCGTTTCTCAGCAAAATCAAATGGAATGGTATATCAAAAAGTACATATTTGTAAAGATCATAAAAAATAAGAAACTTTTATAAAACTTTTTTTTGTTCGCAAATTTTAGGGTTTTACTAAAAGTGCTCTAATTTCGCTAAATATTAATGGAATTTTATTATTTTTTAAATTTAGAAATTTTAAAAGTAGAAATAATGAACTTTGTAAAGATGTGTGATTATTTGAGATTTTAATAGTTTTATGTGTCATACTCGACATACCAAAAATTTAAAAGTTCAATTAGGGATAATACAAAATTTTTAAATACAATGGTATATCAATGAGTACTTTTTCCTAAAATTAGATATGTAAATAAACTACTTTTAATAAGAAAATTTAAATTTAAAAATTAAGAATTTCAGTTTTCAATTTTAAAAATTCAATTTTGAATTTTAAATTTTCTTAACAAAAGTCGTTTATTTACATATCAATTTTAAGAAAAAGTGCTAATTAATATACCATTGTATTTAAAAATTTTGAATTATCCCATTTGAACTTTTCAATTTTTGGTATGTCGAGTATACAATACATATGTATAGGGATTAACCAAGATTGCAACGAAATATGTCAAATTTAAAAAGCTCTAGGCCCCTATTCTTGAGTCCACTCGACAATATGTCGATTCGAGTTTATCGATCGAAATTTTAAATCTCGTATGCCCAGGAGCAGTCGAGATTTTTTATTCAACATTTCTATACAAAAAAAGTCGCATCGAGATTCGAGAATACGGCATAATTTACACAATCGAGATTCTAGTAAAGTGACTTTTAGTTTTAATTTAGTAATCTCGAATGAGAAAAAGTCGAACGAACTCGAGAATAGGAGCCCTGGAACTAATAATCATGGAGCAATAAATAAAACGCCAATAGATAGCTGATAGCTTATATAAAAAGTTTCCTATTTATATTAATCAGTTTTAATTTTCTATCCTTTAAACCTCAAATTGAGTAGCATACAAAAATTACATATTTTCTATACAGGGTGTCCAAAATAAGCGTGAAATGCATGGGGATATCCTAAACGGTAAGAGATACAGATGTGGTTAAATGAGATGAATTATTTGTAAGAAAGGGGTGAGTATTACAACATCAAAAAAATATTAATAATTTTATGTGGTTTAGGCGGTATACCCAAAAAAATGAAAATTCGGAATTTCTTTAAATGGCTATAACTTTTTTGGCAAAGTAGATAGGTACTATTTGTTTGCGGTTTCTTAAGGCACTTTTTTGTGTAGAATTGATTGGTGTATTTAGAATTTTTTATATCACTTTTAGTTTCCGAGTTATAAGCCCTAACTTTAGTTTTTCTTATGGGCCGCTATGTTGGCTATAGCATATTTGAACGTGTTTTTTACTCTACTTTACAATGATATGTCACATGTCATACTTATTATTAAAAAAAAGTAAAAACCTTTTTTTTGTAATAGTTTATTGTTTTTAAATATGCATTTGTTATTTTCATTGTTGTTATTGCGATTTTTGTTTAACAATTTTTGTTTTTCATGGCTTACTTAAATGTTTATAATAAAATACTTTATAAATATCACCAGTATTTAGTACTTCGACTTATTTTCTATAATAAGTATGTCATGTGACATATCGTTGTAAAGTAGAGTAAAAAACACGTTCAAATATGCTATAGCCAACTTAGTGGCCCATAAGAAAAACTAAAGTTAGGGCTTGTAACTCGGAAACTAAAAGTGATATAAAAATTCTAAATACACTAATCAATTCTACACAAAAAAATGCCTTAAGAAACCGCAAACAAAAATTACCTATCTACTTTGCCAAAAAAGTTATAGCCATTTAAAGAAATTCCGAATTTTCAGCTTTTTGGATTACCACATAAAATTATTAATATTTTTTGATGTTGTAAAGTTGTAATACTCACCCCTTTCCTACAAATAATTCATCTCATTTAACCACATCTGTATTTCTTACCGTTTAGGATATCCCCATGCATTTCGAGTTTATCTTGGACATTCTGTATACTAAAATGTAACAATAGACGTTATACACTGCAGTACAGTTGCTACTATGCCTTTTATTGTTAGTATTTTTTGCATCATCTACTTTTTAACTTTTTAGATGGTGAAATCTTTAATTATCTCCTCATATAAAAGAATTAGAAGAATTTACAAGTTCATTTTTTTTATAAAAAATTATAATTTGCATTACACCAAGATCATTCTCGGTCTCATACGAGACGAGACTGTCAGGTATAAATTTGAAATGAGATGAAATATATCTAAACCAAATCTCGTGTTGTCTTGTTCGAAGCCCTTTTTTTTGGATGAATCAAGGTTAGATGCAATTTAATAAAAAAACTCTGTTAAAATTATTGCTAATAATATATCGTATTAAATTATATTTCGTGTATTTTAATACAATCGTAAACATTTTTATCCTGAAGTCATTCACCATAATTTACTTTAGGCCTATATTATTGATATATCCGAACAAAATTTTAACAATTACTTGCACGATTTCTTGAGGTATAGTTATTATTATAAAGTATAAGAAAATAAAAAAAGGTACTATAAAGATATGTATCTGTAATTGTACTTGCTTTTATATAGTTTTATAACTGTTTTAGATTTTGCTGTAAGCGATTCTAAGAAATTAAAATTAAATGAAATTACAACGCGATTGCAATCGAATAAATTAAATCCATGTTCGTTGAAAATAGAAAACAACATTAGCACATTAAAAAATAGTTTCCATATTTATATCGTGAATTTTTAATTGCAGTTTTATAAAAAAAATTGGTTTATGATTTTGTGTATCTAATTAAAAATTATTATTAAATTAAAAGATCATGATCTAGATGTATTTATACTATAGTATGTGTCTTAGGCAGCTATTTCACTATCAGTAAATATCATATTTCTTTGATCAAAGAAATATGACAGTATAATAAGTCATCTTTTATAATATTCATAATATTTCTCTGATAGATAATGACAGTCTCAATATTTGATCAAATCTTTGACATATTTATTTGATAGTGTAATATCCGCCTATGTTAAATGTAATAAAATTTCTTTAATCAAAGAAATATGACAGTATGATAAGTCATCTTTTATATAATATTCTTAATATTTCTCTGATAGATAATGACAGTCTCAATATTTGATCAAATCTTTGACATATTTATTTGATAGTGTAATAGCCGCTCTCGACAATTTTTAATCAATAATTGTGGTCAATTTTAAATAAATATTATGTAACTAAACATTGCAAACTTATAAAAAATGACTTCTATACTTATTTTAAATAACTTGCAATGATTTAGAAAATGTATTATAAGTTCGTTTCTCTTCTCTACAACAGATTTCAATTGTATAAATACATATCAATAAAAAATATAGGTAAAATTAAAAATTAGAGACAATTCTTGATAAATTAATATGTACGTATTTTTTATTAATTTTATTACATTCCTTTCAAATATGGTCATTTGTAAAAATATAAAGGAAATTATGTGAAGCTTAAAATGCAAATAAAACATAATAAATTGTTGGAGAATACATTTTTTGTTAGTAGTGTACATATATTATTATTGTATTAAAAATAATATGAAAAAGTTTAATGATTTTCCTTCAGAATATATTTTTATAATCATCATTTGGGTCTTCAATTGAATTCAACCTAAAAATAAAATAAAGGACACAATTTGTGTAAAGCATTGCATTTAAAGAAAAGTTTCTCAACACGCATCTTCGTGTATGTGTTATGACAGAGTTGGATTAAGTTAGTTAAAAAAATTTAATAAATAATAAAAAAGACAATTTCATAAAAGATAAATCTTGTACTTTAAAAAAAAATTAACTAGATAAATAATCATTCTTATAAGAATGATTATATATATTTGAGGTTAATGAAAAATATCTTTCCTTATAATTGACGATGTAAATAAAATGGATATATGTATTAATTTCAGCATTGAAGTACTCTTTATTTGTTATGAATGGCACCTAATAGCAATAAAATAAAATATGAACGAAAGTGTTACCCCTCTAACGTTTCTATAAACTTTTTCTCTATATCTATAGAGAATACAAAAGCTATTGGAAAAAAATGTAAAAAATAACCTTGTTTACTCTAAAAAAATTTATATTTTTTTAGAATAAAAAGATTTTATATATTTTTACATTTCTTCAAATAGCTTTTCAGAATTAGATGTATTTGTCAACTCTGCATTCTTGGACGAAAACTAACATGTAGCTCCCCTTTTGACTCAATTTTTTCGACTCGTATTACTACGTGAAAAAGAGATATAATTAAAAATGTATTAGCTTCCAATTAGGCAATGATCGAAAATTAGGTTGCCACCATCTATCTTCTCTTTTAAATTTGCCATCCAGGGCAAGTGCCTTACACGCCCTTTCGAAAATACGTCCCTGCCCTTAAGATTCAAGAACAACAGTATGGTTATATCCAGCCCTGTGCCAGATCAGAGGCGGCTGAATTATAAATGGCCACAACCAATGATTATCACAAAGACATCAATTTCATAAAACCCTCTGTAATTGCTTTGAAATTGTCCTAAACTCTTTATGTCATTATATTATGATTTTTTTGATATAAAAATATAAACCTTCAGGATATATGTATTTTATAAATAATATGGTCATTATGAAAAAATAATAGTCGCAGTTAAGGACGGTTCCAGAGCCGGTGTATTTTTTGTTGTTTTATTTGATTGTATTATTAAACTCTTCGGTCAAATGCCTTAAACGTGTTTGAATGGTAGAGCGATGCGAGTGAATCATAAGTTGATGTAATGAGTATTGTGATTTTCCGAGAAGGTTCAATTGGAAATATCTCTTACTTTAGTTCTAAGTAAAATATGATTTGATTTTTGTACCTACGTATCAAAGAGCTTACTTAAACTGATTAATACTGCATGTAATCTATTGTATCAAGGTTAGTGATAGAAGGAATATATTTTTTGACTATCTCGAAATCTTGGATTAGGTTTGGGGAAGGAGGAAGGGGTAAAATGACTGATCTTATGATCATATGCCAGTATTCACGATTTATTTACCTTAATTTGCAGGTATAAACGAGGTATTATTTATAAAGTAAAAACTTGTGAAATGTAATTTTTTTTATATAATGAAAAAATGTAAGTTTTCTTAACAATGGTTTTTATTGTCTAATGTTTGGTATTATAAACAAGCTAACAAAATTTGCTAGCTAGCAAGCACTTTCAAATGAGGCTTCAAACATTTCTGATAGTTCTCCTGAAGTTTCATGAACGCGTGATATGTAAACACCAACTGTATTAAAACAGTGGTGGTATTATGACAATTATTTTGTACGGTCAGAGTCGTCAACTGTGTTATAATAAGTTGAAGTATCAGTGCTCTAAATTTTATAACTATCATATAATTTATACCCCATTTGAATATGCTTGCTAGCGAAATAGCTTTGTTAGCTCTTTTATAATACCGGGAATAAGTTTAATATTGGCATTATACTGAATATAGCATCAAATCGAATCTTACATAATTTACTTACAAATTGTTTTGAATTTTTTGTGAAAAGAACAATCTGAATATTTGATTTTTCTTGAACAGTACACATTTATATACAATATAAAAGGCACTAATGGTCAGATATATTTAGCAGTTTTAGAACTGGTAATAGATATCCTACATAGGTATCAAGGTATGTAAAGTATAAGGTAGCCTCATGGCTCGGCTCGAGAGAGGGAAATACATCATCTGGGGTGCCAAAATGAGGAGATGATGTGTCCAATCATAATATTTGTAGCCTCGTATGACGTCATTTGGGGTGCCCAAGCTGATTGGTCAAAAGCTCATGAGGCAATCTGTGTATTTACTAACCTTGCATAAGTATATTATGAGTATATTAATGTACTTATTTATATTTTCTCTCTTGGATCACTCATTCAAAACAATTGCAAAGGTTAGTATATAATCAAAGATAAAACGTTTATTAAGAATTCGAAGATAAACTTCAATTGTCTGTTGTTATACGTGATTCGTTGCCATTGTTTCGTTATTGAAACAGATGCCTTACGGAGTTTCTGTAAATGATTTTTGAAAAGAGATAAAATATAGCAATATATGTGTTGTAGAAACATCTTTATTTTTATTTTAAATTGCTTATTGGTGAACAAATGCACTATAATAATAGGTTTAATAAAATGTAATATATTGAAAGTTAAATTAAATTTTAAAATACCCTGAATATATACGAGTACTTTAATAGCCAATGTAGATGCAATAAATTAAGTTTAAGAGTAGATAAGATTACTAGTGGATTGATGAATAAATTGTTATAAAGCGAAGTGGATTTTTTGTACCAATATTTAAAAAAACGAATCATCAAGTTTTTATTTGTATCGAATAAATTATATTGATAACAAAAGGTGTTGATAATATTCTTTCCAGTCTTTATATTTTTTTATATTATATTGCAGGTTGTTGAAGTAAATGCATTTATTTCAATTTTTGTAGTAATTAAAAACCAATTAACAATTCTTCGTTAAGTTATATTAGTCGTTTTGGCATGTAAACGATTCGTTAATATATTTACAAGTTGTCAAGGTTATTTTCGGTTTTAAATTTAATTGGTATAAAAAATTGTTATGCTATTAAAATTGAAGATACAAAATTTGAGAGTAAATAATCTCATAAAAATAAATGTATAAGATAACATGTTAAATTAATTGGTGAATATTATAATAATTAGCATTAAAATCATTTATTATGTTTTAATTTGACTGAAGAAAATTCTTGTGTATAAACGTTTAACGATAAAACAAATTCTGGCTCATTATTTTGATAAAAAATTTTAAACGATGACACAAAGTCATTATTAACCGATGAAAAAAGTCACTTATCAAAACGATTCAACGCCTATAAATTTATGTAAAAGATTAGTTGGAATTGTTACTAAATTGACCATAAAAATATTTAATGATTACACTAAAAGCAATTGGCTATTAATACTGTTTAAATATGCGATGTGACATTAATTAAACAGTCATGACTTAAGTGTGTTCGAGTAAACTGGCTCGGAGGTATTCGGAATTCTCCGTAATTCAGTTCACAAGATTATCCAAAACATGTACCTGGTATAAAAATTGATGGTATAAAAAAAATCTAAATAACACAGGCACACAAAAAATATTGTACTTTTATCCGACTGTTTTCTTCTAATATATTTTTTTGAAAAATGAATTAGATAATAAAAAAGTTCGCTGTCCCCACTGTTCCCTAAAATGTAATTCTATCGTCAAAAAATACAGTGACAATAGGTATGATAGTAAAACTTTCGATGATCCTAAAAATTGTTATCTTTTTACAAAAGAATGTACTTGAACAAAGAAAAGTTAGTTTGTTGAAATATTATTAATATTATGCAATAAGAAGATAAATATCATGATAAACCACGGATACATAATATGGTAAGCTAATGATAAAATCCTCGAAAAGTACAAAAAACGTACTAAACCTACATAAACCACTGAAAAAAATATTTTATAAAAAATTTACGAAAAAAGTTTTTGATGATAGCAAAACATTTTTGGGTTTAGTGAGCTGTTTACGATCAAATATGTTTTAAGCGTCCAAAAATATGTACATAGTATATCATGTAAGAAAAATAAAGTCCGGTTAAAATTAAAAAAAAAATGTGGGCCTTTTTTATTGTTACTGGGGTTTCCATGACTAAAATAGATCATAAGATTTAATATTTATTATTTTATTAATTTTCCGAATGTTAGGTTAGCTAATTATCTTGTATAATAATTAATGAAACAATACGTACCCTCATTGAAATATTTATTAAATAAAATAAAATATAATAAAATCATTTTGGTAATGTGTATCCGAACGTCAACACTAAAGAATCTAATCCGAGTTTGGTTTTTGATTCGGCGACCAGGCGATAGATGTCAGGCCTAATGCGTTTTGCTTGTCAACTGTTAATCTCCTGTTTTACATTAACAATCAAATATACTTTACCTGTATACAAGCTTCTTTTTTGTCATAGCGACTCTAGACTGTTTGGATTGAATAGCTGTTTATTATAGAGTCAATTTGAAGTAATTACATCGATTTAATGATGGTTGTACAAATAAAACGCGGTAGCAAATAAAAGCGGCAACTTTTTGTTGTTTGGCGTAAACCAGTCGAGGTATATAAATTAAAATCACGTTGATTTACATTTTTAATATAACTTTATAAATTGTATTATAATGTTTTTAGAGTATAATCAGGGCAGTGGCGGATTAAGAAAATATAGAGCTCTATCAGGGTCGTGCCTGGGTATATGGCCGCCTGCGTGCCAGTATGTATGGCCGCCCTTCGAGATAACATCAAAGAAAAAAATCAAAATTTCATTTTTAATGTTTATTATTATACTTATACAGAGTGTTCCAGACCACCAATCCACTATGTTTTACGTCCAAATTATTGAAGATAGAGATTTAGGATAAAACATTTACTGTATATATCGACCCTAAAGAATTTAAAAAAAATATTTTCAACCCCCTAAAACCGCTCCTTGAGGGGGTAGTTTGAGGGGCACATGCCCGTTTCCCAGCAAAATCAAATGGAATGGTATATCAAAAAGTACATATTTGTAAAGATCATAAAAAACTTTTATAAAACAAAAAATGTCATACTTTAAATTGTTTAAAAAATATGGCAACTTGTTCACAAATTTTAGAGTTTTACTAAAAGTGCTCTGATTTCGCTAAATATGTAAATAAACAACTTTTGTTAAGAAAATTTAAAATTAAAAATTTAAGTTTTATATGAAATTTAAATGTACATATTACAATCAAAAATTTACTCTACGCGATTTTTTAGAGGCATATTCTTCAATTGACATTTTACTTTGATTATATAATAATACCTATTATTTTAACATTGTTATTTGCAAGTATTTCTTTAAAATGGTAATATTATAATGTAAATATTATATTTCAACGTAGATAGAGATAACAGTGACAATATATTTTTCAGGCTATTCGTTACTACTTTTTGGAACATTTTTCGATTTTTTTTTTAGTTTTTCTGGCCGTCAGGCCGCCTTTTAATTCGGCCGCCTGCGTGCGGCGCACGCAATGAACGCTGGTCAGGCACGGCCCTGAGCTCTATGCATGGTTCTTATATATTGCTGACACTATAACTTGTATAATATCAGAAGACACTGCAAAAAACGACTCAAATTTCAACACGAAATGATTTAAATAGTCTTTATATGTAGGTACTTTTTCGGTATCTAATTATTATGAACTTGTAGCCCCTTAAAAAAGAATATGCCTTAGGCAGTTGCCTTGCCTGCCTATAGTCCGCGCCTGAGTCAGAGAATTTTTTTTAAATGAAATAGTTATACTGCACTTATCTGTTGTGGTTAGAAAAACTTTGCTAAATTAACCTTTACAAGATTTGTCCGCTATAAAGTATATTTTATTAATTTTGTACTCAAAATGTCTAAGTACAGCTCTGACTTCCATAGATATACATAGCTAAATGACGTTGATTGTGTTTAAATATTAAAAAAAACACATTTTGTATTTTATCAGTCTTATTATTTAGTGTCGATAAGGTTGCTTATAAATTAGCATAATTTAAATAATGATAATTTATAACATTGTTTCTAAAACATATTGTTCTGCGGACTGCGGACCATTATCAATAATAATTATAAAATTTTTGGTCACTGTTCTCTTTTAACGCACAAATAAAATTATATAAAAAAATACTTTTTAAAAACAAGCTTTTATCAAAAATACACTAAAAAGTTAAAAATAAATTTTCAGCTATCACAAAAAATGCAGGTTTTTATGACTAAAACCAATAAAAGCGCGGGGTGCTCATGAAGGTAAATGTATAGTTTTTAATTAATTAATTATTTCTATATAGTGAAGTATTATTATAGTTTATCAAAAATTCTACTGTATTTATTTGATTTAATGTGCAAATTTTCTACTGTTATCTTATATCAATTTATATTTCATTTCTTATTCTGCATAAGAATTTGTATTCATACATTTGTCTTTATAGCGCCCCGCGCTTTTATTGGTTTTAGTCATAAAAACCTGAATATTTTGTGATAGCTGAAAATTTATTTTTTACTTTTTAGTGCATTTTTAATAAAAGCTTGTTTTTAAAAAGTATTTTTTTATATAATTTTATTTTTAAATTTTTAGTTACTGATTGACTAACTAACTAACATACTAACAGGTAAAGCTGGACAAACTCTTTCATTTGATACCCATATCAAGATAGTTATAAAGAAAAAGGTAATCCGCCATCTAAGGGCGTCTGCCATATTGTATTTAGAATGACGTCACATAGCTAATCGTATTCTACTCATCAAACCCTTTTATTTGATACCCATATCAAAATGGTTACAAAGAAAAAAGTAATCTGCCATCTTGGGGCGTCCGCCATATTGGATTTAGAATGACGTCACATAGCTAATCGTATTTTACTTATCAAACCCTTTTATTTGATACCCATATCAAGATTGTTAAGAGAGAAATGTAATCCGCCATCTTGGGGCGCCCGCCATATTCGATTTAGAATGACGTCACATAGCTAATCGTATTCTACTCGTCAAACCCTTTCATTTGATACCCATATCAAGATGATTATGTAGAAAAAGGTAAATCGCCATCTTGGGGCGTCCGCCATATTGGATTTAGAATGACGTCACATAGCTATTTGTATTCTACTCATCAAACCCTTTCATTTGATACCCATATGAAGATGATCATAAAGAAAAAGGTAATCCGCCATCTTGGAACATCCGCCATATTGGATTTAGAACGATATTAAATATACTATATACTATATGGCATTGTCACCGGACTCATATAAGTATACAAAATTTCAAAGTTCTATCTTAATTAGAATTAGTCGAAATTTTGATCTTAACTAACTAACAAACTAACAAACAAACAAGTGGAGTTAAATAAAAGCTTTTAATAACAATAAAGGTATAAAAAAGTATTTTTTTGCACTTTTTTTGGATCATACTTTTTGAACCACTGTTTTTATTAAAAAATTTAAACGAAAGAAAACTACATACATAAAAATTTTATTTTGTTATTATAGACATCTATTGAGATTTTATGAAACTACACCTTAAATATGAACCTTATTAACTTAGCCTAGAATTAAACCAATAATACCGTACTACGCTGGTGGACAGTTACAAACATAGATGGCGCAGCATGTACCAGTAATAAAAGATCCCTACACTTTATTATTTGTACATTTTGGAGAACTGTTTTATTCATTTCAAATTAAATTGATTTTTATATGATTTATTAGCGACTTTTCCGGAAGAAAATTAAGTACTATTACATTTCTTTTTATTGAGGTAAAATTATAAATATCTATTCCATTTTCAGTGATAAAAACATTGAAGCAATAATATTGACATTTTGTAAATAATGGTTTGTATCTGTACTGAATAAAAATAAGTCAACAAGAGATGTCACTAATGTATTACAAAAGTTTTCACAACATTCAATTAACAACTAAAATAGTATAATATATTTTATAAATAAATAAAAATAAAATATATGATTATTCGGTACATGCTGTATTTATTACTACACTTCTAATACGTAATTTTTAGAAAATAATATATTAAATAATCGAATAAATCAATGTCATACTAAAGAAATATTTTCTTATTTAGTTAAATTATAATAAATTATGTTGAAGTATTAATAACCGAATTAAGTGCATTAACACAATCTATTAGATTGTAATAAAAAGAGTTCTTTTAAGAAACATCTCAAATATTTAGAATAGTTAATCACTGCCAAAAAATTAGATTCGTAAGCAACGTTCCGTTTCCAAAGATCTGTTTATCAGTTGTTGAGTTTCAGGGGCGGGGGAACAACAAATACTTAAGATAACATATTTAGAAAAGAATTTGTAAATTAATTGCGTAAAACTAGTTTGTGTGGTATAATTGTGTAATGAGAGATGGATGAAAAATCAATTCTTACATTCTAGCGTCTTATGTACGAAAATTAATTAACTGTTCTCACAGAGGCACTATGCATGAGAAAATTAGCGACATTTATTAGTAGCTAGTAACATATTATTTTCGACAATTACCTTCCGTGCCAAAAGTAATGTGGAAACATTACGGAATAAAATCGAGTTTACGCTCGTGGTCGACTGGATACGAAGTAAGCATTGCCGTGTACTGTAATTGGTCCATTTTGTCAAAGCACTTGAGATGATGCCAAAAGAGACATCTGTCATGTAAGCCGTCCCTGCATGCACTGCACTTAATTACTAATTAGTGTTACTATTTCGAGAAATGCCTGCTAAACGCGTCAGCTATTTGTATTAATGTAATTGATTGTCACAAAGATATACTGTTTACAAATGGTTGGTGTGTAAGGGGATAAATTCCTTACCTCTCGGTTATATATTACTTTTATTTGCTGCCCGGTAATTTTGAACGTAGCTCCTGTAAATATAATGATTTCGAAAATCAACCATATTTCAAAGTATAAATATTTATTATTTAATACATATTTGTATAAATATAATATAAATTATATAATTTTGTAAGATAGTAAATTATAATATAAATCTAAAATAATTGATACTCGATGAGAAATGAATACGTTCACAAAAACAAAGACAATAATTTAAGACAAAACAATAATGTATTATTGAGGAGGAGTTTTTGCTTGCTCTTCAGCAGCCCCTCGAGCACAAACCATCTGCAGTAGGAATTCTACTAGAGTACGTGTTGGTCTTCCGGCTAATCCTGGTCTGAGATACTCTTCACCATCTGCAAGCATTGTTCCGTACGTGTCCAAGTGAATCCATTCTCCGCAAGGAACAAACTCATTTAGAAACGCGGCCACTTTGCAGTTGTTTGACGATCCTGTCCCTACGGTTCTAACGTCAACATTGTGGTTGTGGGTGACTAAATGAGTGAAATGGTCCCAGAGAGGAAATCTCCAAACGCGATCTCCAGTATGCATACTTGCTGCTTCAATGTATTCCCACAACGTTTCCGAATTAGTGTAAACACCACAGGCTGCTCCTCCTAAACCTGTCTCTATGTCAGGTGTCATAGTACCGACGTCCAGAATAAATCTAGGCCAGAATGTCTGAGCGTACGTTAAAGCATCAGCTAAAACAAGTCGGCCGGCGTTATCGGTGGTTTGAATTTCGATTGATTTTCCATTCATAGCAGTAACAATGTCTCCTGGACGCATTGCTGAACACCCAGGTAAATTTTCGCAAAGCGGTATCAAACCTCTTAAATTAATTGGTAATTCTAATGAAGCGATAGCTCTAGTTGTAGCAATAACATTTGCAGCGCCCGCCATGTCACCGCGCATCCACTTCATATCTTTACACGTCTTTTTACACAAACCACCACTATTAAATGTAAGTCCTTTACCTATCAGTACAACGGGAGGTTCTTCTCGATTACATCCATAATAACTTATTTCTAAAAATATAGGTGGTTGACACGATCCTTTAGCGACTGCTAAAAAGGCATTCATATTTAATTTTTCCGCCCAACTTCGTACCTTAACTTCGACGTTAATACCAGTATTGCAAAGAATATCTACGACATTTTGTGATAATAGTGTTGGTGTTAATTCGTTGCTAGGTGTATCCATTAATTGTCTAGCTAAATTTTGTGCAGCTGCTTTCTGCAACCCTATTTGCCATCCTGTATAATCACAATCTTCGTATAAATACAGATCAGGGTTCATTAATTTTTGTTTCTTCATTTTTTTATGTTGATATGCCCACACTGATAATGCTGCACCTTCAGCTGCAGATTCGGAATGACCAAAACTATCTACGTATATAGATTTTGTACGCAACTCTTGTAAAATTCTACAGCCTAAAGCTGCTGCTCTACGAATAGTTTCTTTACCTTCGTCCATTCGTTCTCGAATACTGTAGCCTTCACATTCTTTTCCCAAACCAACAACTACAATAGCTGGATAATCCATTTCTAATCCATAAAAAGTCCTAGCTTCTAATTTTTTCATTGGCGGTCCTGACATAAGTACTAATTCTTCTAATCTACCACACACGCGTTTATTGTATTTTAAACCGATTTCTGTCAACTTTCCATAAGGATCTTTTTTGTTATCTGGGTCATGATAAAAACCAAGCACTATACCTTTACGCTGGTCATCTGAAGGACATTTTTCACGTAACATTTTCTTTATAGCTTCTATACCAGAAACTTTTTCTACTTGTGCAGCAAACCATCTTTTAGTGTAAAAATTTGTTTTTATAATATTCTGAGACCGATTCAATAAGCTTCTAAACATCGTGATTTTTCTTGGCAATCAACTTTAGTGTATATCAATTCTAATTTTACATAATAAACCGATTAAAATTAAAAGTCATTAGGTGTTTCTAATTTGTTTATTATTTTGACAGTTATTCATAGATAACTTTTAATTTTTGTTTAAATGCGAGATTTATTATATTTTGACATTCAAATTGCTATACATACATTCTCCAGTAATTTAAATGTTTTTTTTTCATAATTATTGAATCATTTTAATAATAAAAAGACAAATTTTATATAAATGTACAATATATTTTGTATAAAAATTATTTTATATTGCTTTTAAAATTTTCTTTTTCAATTTACTGATAAATTTGTTTCAGAGCACACTATTAATATAATTTATGAATTAGATATCTCATAAATACATCATAGAGAAGGAAAGAAAATACATCTAATTTATATACTTACCTATTTTACGTGTATATTCAGATGATTATTATTTTTAATAAGCCCACGATTATTTTAACTATAATAAACATATATTAGTAACAGAATTGGCATCAGCAGCACTGGTGATATATCATTAAATTTTTATAAATGGTTTCCGAAAATGAACAGCATATAAAATATAAATAAACACGCCTTTGATTCGGTTACGTCTCAAATGCGAGGCGTCCTAATAAAAAGACAACTTGCAAACAGTCGCACAAGTATACATTATATGCTTCATGTGCTAAATAAATCAGTCTTAGTATTATAACTAATTAAGTAGGTATGATTTGAATAACAACTCTGTGGCGACATCATTTAACATCACTCCCAGCTCTGTCGTTACGCTCAAATGATTTGTCTAACGAACAATGTATAGCTTGTTGTTGTCTCGTCTGGTTTGTCTATTTCTACTTGAGGCCGGGAATTAAGTCAGTTGTTGAAGATTGTGAAAAATGACACGAATAGATGCTTTTACAGATTGCCTGCAGGAAAATGACTAACGACTGTACTAAGTATGAAAATGAGACTGGCTAATCTGCTTTACTGAAATGTAAATCACGCGCTGTAGAGGAAATTACATTTGTTATGTATAAATTACAGATTCTATATGTTAACATTATTTTCAATTAGAAATCATGTCATTTATAAATAAAATACGAGTTTTTATTTAATGAAGACATAGGTAGGTAATATTTTTAGATGGTATAATATTATAAGTTTCATTTTTTAATATGAATAAAAATCAGCAAATCAATGCTACAAATAAAGAATTGCTCAATTTTTAAAATATGTATGTACATGTAATATGTAATATGTATTATAGTTCAAATTAATTTTAGTTACATAAATGTATATTTAATGGATATCTTATTTAATACTTATAATAGTGATGTATTTTTATAATAAATGTAATAAAATTTATTGCGACATATCTAATAGTATTACTATATTAGAAAAGAACATTATCAGTCCATTAAGTATCATTCTCGGTGAGGAGCCTTAGGCAAAATAGCTTTTTGCACTCTACCCTTTTTTAATTTATTAAAATTGTCAAAATATTTAAAAAGTTGTGAAAATTGTTACCATATACTACGTAATGACCTATTTTGCTCGTCGCATAATTTTCATTGTCATATCATTAAAAAGTTAAAAAAGGTCCCCGTCATCGAAATTTATTTCAAAAGCTAAAAAAAGGTCACTTCTTTTTCAAGATAGCTCGGGGCCCTAGGATAGTGCTTACCTTATCGCTGTCTACCATGCAGATATCCATGTCGGTCAAGGGATTATGAAAATAACCAACTGTAACTAAATAGTAAAGATCAATAATTAAATTTGAAGAAGTTTATAGAATTTTGATCTCTACATAAATGTGGATGCTATATATTCGTATATAAGTCAAAAGTATTCTGTTCAATTCATAAATTCAATGTTTACTTAAAACACACTCACATATGTATGTATATAGCGGGGAACATTCCAGGGACGGCGGCCCGTTTGGTTCTAGTTGCGGCCACGCGCGATTTGTCATGACAAATGACGACGTTTGTCTGTCCGCCGAACGTCTTCTTGGATCCCAGTGCTTTAGATTGTCTATGTTTGTGTTCTCCCAAAACAACTGCTCGCTGTCACAACAAACTTATATGTAGCTTGTTTGTTTTATGGTGGATATTTGAGGCTTCCGTGGTGATTTGTTACTGCTTCTTTACTGCATCTTGTCGGCTATATTCATACACTAATATTTGTAAGAGATATGACCTAATAATTTAACGGATTTGGATTTTATAATCGAGAGTTTGGAACAGTAAATATTTAAACCAGTTTCGTCTCGTAAATTATTAAGGTATTTCTCGGGGAGCCACAAGGTTCGTTAGAAAGAGAAATATTGTTGCGAATATAAGGATAACGTTGGCACATCCTACAGCGGGTTTCCAAGTCAGGATTATAGTCAGACTCCTACCCATTAAGAAATATAAGATTCTTTTGTCGACGAGAAAAAAGCTCGATGAATCGTTATGCTGGGTCGCTTCTATATAGCTCCAAGCTTTTAGGCTAGAGCCCTGCCTTCCCCCTTTTGTGAGAGCCATGTCTGACAAATATTAAATTTATTGATTTTATTTTGACGATTTTTAATGGAGCTTCATAAATTATTTATTTATTTATTTACAAATTTTGGGCTTAGCGTGATATTTTAGAAATTGCCGAGAATTTTCTTAAGCTAGTATTGTCATGTGAACATTTAAGTAGACCTATGGAATTTATGCTATCTATGGAAGAAAAACTCAGAATAATCTTATTTGTGATGATTATGATCGACATGCATATTTTGAGATACTATAATAGCTATAGGTAGCTTTTTATAGAAAATTAATAAAATACAAAACTATTTGTGTACACTAGTAAACATGTTTTACATTCATTATGTTAAATGCATATGTTTCAAGTAGTTTCAACCATTTGAAAAGAAACAAGCAATATTTATCTGACAATCCGTCCAAGTTTCGATGTGATGATCTGTGACGATACCAAACAAGATGTAGTTACAGGATGCTGGGCGGCGGCTTCCCGCCTTTTGACAGCCGCCTGCGCTTTTGTTTTTACAGCAATTAGTTGAATTAATTATGCCACTAGTTATAATGTATGTGTACAGGATTGTTACAAATATTGTATAAGTCAAACCAAATATGCATATTATGTACTCATGTGAACATTATTATTGTTATGGAGGAATATATTACATATCTAGGATTTGGATATTATTTAAGATTTGTGCAAATATTTGTCCGCCTGTTTATATGACAAACTTAAAAATATTTTTCTTGTAAATTTAAAACAATTTCAATGTAAGTTTTTCGCGAGTTTGTTCATACATATAGGTACTAGAAAAAGTTTTGTTTTTAATTTTACAATGAAAAATGTATTTTTGAATTTGTCATAATATTAGTAGAATATTATTATTTGCATATGTCTGAAATATCGTAGTACCATAATACATTTTACACCCTGTAGGTATATATGTACCTTACTTAATGGGTAATTAATTTATGTTTGTAAATACTTGCATTGAATAATTGCAAATTATACCTACATTGTATACTTGTCTCTTCTTTCAATTGTTTTATAGAACGCCTGTATATTAATGTGGTTGTTAATATTTTATTCTATTTCTGAATATATCGTTTATATAATGGGCTATATCCGGGCTGTTTTTAAAGATGTAAAGCTATCGTTTCAGCAGATAAAAACATAAATAAATTTTTATTATTAAACTTAGTTGTTTTATTATTGGTACTTTTCTATAATCAGATTAAGATAATAAATACTGATATGATTAATTTTATTTTTTTAATTATGCCGTTGTATTTTGAAAAATGTCTCCTGTTCGGTGATAAAGTACAATTGAACTAAAAAATCAAGTTTTGCGCATTTATAAATTTTGTTAAATTTTCTAGTTTTTCATTTTATAATTTTTACTATGATAGAAATTATTACAATTATAATCATTATTGTTTGTCGAATGTAATTCATCCCTCAATCTTTATTTTCTGACATAAATGTTAGTCCTCATAGTTATCAAATCTCTGTTTTAACACTGGTAAGTGGTATTGATAATTTTTTTTTCTTATTTTAGTATAAAAACGTATAAAATTTATGGCAAATATTATAAACGCCTGGATACATTTTTCAATGATTGAGAAGCTGCTTTTGAGTTTGTCGACAAAAATACAATAAAACAAAACATTGACATAGACCTATAGTAAATTAGCCCACAAGGATACTGATATTTTTTTATGAAAATTAAAGTACATATTAAATTTGCCATCGAAATGATTTTTAATAATATGCATACAATAAACCAGGGATTCTCAATAGCATCCAACTGGACTCATTGGGGGTCTATGAAAGTTTAAAAGGAGTCTATAGTATTCCAGGTATCTGTTTGGGGTATATTATCGATGATAAATTTTATATTATATTTTACTTGTTTCCAATTGCTTATAATTTTTCAACAAGATTATAGTATATTTATGTTTTTTATAATCAAAAAACGTTAAGGGGCCTATAAAAAATCATTATTTTAAAAAGGGTCTATGTAGGAAAAAGGTTGGGAACCCCTGCAATAAACTATACTATATAAAATATGTTGACAAATAGGCGACATTATTTAGTATCCATAAAGTTTTTTTATATGGGTTTTAACAGAATTTAGGAATATTTTTATAGTATCAAAATTTACATAGAACAAACTATGACATATATTTCTGTGATATTTTTGGTCTCATTATATATTAAAATTTTCATCATAAAGTATTGTTATTTATTAAAATAACTTTATATATAAACATTCATAACTCAATAATTGGATGAACGTAGTAATAACATACTTTCAAATGTTATTTACAATAGTTCATTATAATATTGTCTTGAACGAATATATGTACGTTGTATTTAGCTCAGGGTTTAACATACAAATTTACATAATTTTTAATTTATAATATTTTAAAATGGACCTCCCACGAGGATTGGATATATTATTTAAATCAAGTACAACAATATACATATTACATATTATATTGTTGTAATTGATATTTTTACCGAAATATTGTTATGTTTATTTTATTACTATCCTCTGGCAACCACACACAATAGGTATAAGCATTTGCCATTTTATTATACTGTTTATAAGATATCAATTTAACAGACTATTAGTCAAATATAAATATTTTAATTACAGTAGATACCTATATAATATTGTAAATAAGTGCTTTGGAAATGTAGCCAAAGGGAGCCAGGTGAAATTAATCTTAAAATGTCCAGCATCATCCATATAGGAGCTCAAACAAATATATCAGATATTTACAAACATGTTTTTTACTTATTTTTCAGTAATTTTATATTTTTTAGCAACAATAATTGATATTTTCTTTTAATTTACATAAGAGGTATCGATAAAAAGCAATAATTATTTTAAGTTCAAATAGTTAAATTAAATATTGGCTATAACTACATATGTATCACTTAATAATATGTATTTATATCATTATATAACTTAACAGTTTATGAGCTATATCAGAACATCATATATTTTTGTTGCTTATCCAGTTTTCAATATAAAAATTTCTTTGGAAAGATTATAAGGTTCAAGCAGGTGCTGAAAATAATTTATAATTTAATTACTAACTCGTTACACATATTAAAAATACATATTGATTTTTATTTATACACCTGCACTTTTAACTTCTATTTTAAAGTAGGTATTTATTATAACTTACAACCCAAAGTTTTTTCAGCCGGTTATTATGTGTTTATAGTCAATATTTAAGATAGAAATTAAAATAACAGTAGACAATATTTCACTCTGTTGTGAATTATTAAAAAAAAGCGGTGCATGCTTCATCCACAAAAGCACACGGTTGAAGTGAAACTTCTTTTGTATTCATTAACCAAGCGAATTAAATAAATAAATTTAAATATATATTAAATTAATAAATAATCAATCGTATTATTCTTACACAAAAATCGTATAGCTTGACACCAATGTAAACTGATTTGTGCGCACGCGCTATTCATTCATCTTTCTCTTATACATCTAATCATATCTCTCACGCATAACCGACATAAAGTGACTTGAACGCATGCACTTTTCATCCATATATCTGCATATGCCGCACCTCCTTATAGTGTTTCATCTTTAAAACGTGTCGAATATTAAAATCTGTCGAGGTCATTCCAATTCACTATAATCTCGATAAAGAAGCTTTACTTAAAAATGTTCAAAATAATTCAATATAAGTCATATCAGTATACGTGCATATATCTATTATTTAATAAATGTTTGTAATTTTTGGCGAATTTTCAATAATACTTTTTTAGCACAGTTTTAGAATAAATCTATACAATAATGTACAAATTAAATGTGGAAATATGAATAAAGGTTGAAAGTATTAAATACATAGATAATATAATATATACGAAAATTCTATTATTTATTATGGAATATAATAAAATCATGAGCAAAATGTTGAAGTATTTTATTTATTTAAATGGTAGCATAGTTGTAACAAAGGCATTAGTAGTATCTTGCCGACATAGTTTATGATTAATTATCGCTAAATATTTGTATGTTACCGTATATATATATACTTTGTTATCTTTTAAGATTCTTCACATTTTTACTACAAGACCACCAATGATACAAATAAAACCAACAAAAAAAATCGTTAACAATTAACCCTGTAATAAAATTAGGGATGCATTCAAACGAAGAATATGTTTTGATGCCGTAAGGAAGATTTTAGTGAATCGCTTATTGTTAGTTGAATGAAAACATGTTTGTCAAATTGGTTTACCCATGAGATTTCAATGAAAAACTATACATGAAAAATATCGAAAATGTATTGTTTATTTTGCAAATTATGAATTTTTCTTTTATTTTCTTATCTTTAAATAATTTGATATTTCTGTCACAAATTGAAATTTGATGAATGAAAAAATTCTATTAATAACATGAAAAGTTGAAATTTTTAAACCGTTCTCGAGTTATTATTTCTCAAAGTTTAATATTTTTTCCAGAATTTTTGATAAAAATTATCGTAAACTTTTGAAGCAGTTATTTGATTTTGTTGACGATTTAAAATTAGTGTGATAAAATCTATGTAATGCCATGCATAATACTTTTAAGTTCGACAAAATTTGATCAAAAAAATACATGACATAAGATTTGTAATCTAAAATATTAATAGATATAAATATAATCAATAATTTTCTTCAACAGTGATATTAAAAAAAATAAATTATAAAATAAATACTATACCTACATTTATTGTTTAATCTTTTGAAAATATGATGATTTGTTCAGCGAAATATACAGTATGAACCAACTTGTCATACATCCATATGCATGTCGGGTAGCCGAGCGTCTACTACGACTATTAGGATGCAAAACGTGTTTCAAATTTGAGCCAGGAATCTGTGTTTTATGATGTGACAATTAACTACTCTAGAATGTAAATTGTCTTTGAGTCCTGCCGCCTGGCACGGTCCCCTCCGCCCAGGTCGTTGTAGGGCGATGAGCCGTGGCCGGCGCCATGCAATGAAATGCCATTTTTGAGCCGAAAATCAACCTAATTAAACTTGCAGAACATAACTATTTGGGTGATGTTAATCATTAGTGTATGTTGATTAGAATGATATGGGTTTTAGATGTTTTCTGGAAAAGAAGCCGCACATATTTTATAAAATATGTAGGGACAATAGGTGTGAAGTGTTATAAGTATTTTGAATTTTACAATTTTACTACACGGAGAGAATATTCTTTTAAAAATTAACAGAAAATGCCGTGAACCTGAGGACAGAATCAACTTCTGAAAAAAATTAACAGAAAAGTCGGTAGAATTTAAAATAAAGTATAAATGAAAATTACAATGACATTCTGGTAAATTTTAACATAGTACCTATTAAAATTTATTTACTCTGAAAAAGTAATATACGCTATTCTTTCATTTAATTTCTTGCATATGAAAATTTCACGTACATTCTCTATAATTTTACTGTTTCTATATTACTTTTCATATCTGGCCTATCGCCATCATAGAAACTGCTATACAGTAATACAGTATATTGAATTGTAGTAGACGTTATTTTAAATTTTACCATGTCAGGTGTTAAAAATTTCTAGGATCAATTTCGTCCTTCCGTTAGCATGTTTTTCGTGTTAAAAATTAACATAAAATTTGTTCAGTGTAGTTAAACAATATAATAAATAATCATAATAGAGAAAATATAGTTTTGAATTAATTTTGAAGGTATTGATGAACCCTGGCTTTACATAAGTTATAAGCTGAAATACGGAGTCAGTTAGAATAAATATTATTTTTTTCAAAATTTTGAATGTATCTACTTACATTCAAAATTCTACTCGTATATGATAAAAAATTTGATCTAATAACTATGTACATATAAATATTTAATTCTTCTTCATTATAATTATTGTTTTTAATCCTTAGGTACTAATATATTAGTATTGTTCTTTTATTAAACAAAAATCTATACAAAAATAAGCATGTTAAAAGATTTCGCGGTCAAAAAAATAATGAAAAACTATTTTTTTATTTTTATTGTATGTATGTAATTTACTATACCTATACACTTTTATAACATACCTACATGCAGTGACCTTTTTCCGGTGGCGAAGCTGGGGATTTATTCTAAATATTTTCATATTTATATAGGTACGTTAATATAAATATCTATATGCTACATTTTTATATTTATATACCTACCATGAGTTATTTTCTTAGTTATCTATTTGAATTCGTTATTGAATATAGTATTTTGCCTATATATATGTATACTAAATGCCACTTAAATAAAACATTTTTTTGTTTTTCATAATATTTTATGATTTAAGCTTATAATTACCTCTTTTGAAAATATACTTATATCCGGTATTACAGACGATCTAAACTTACAGGCACTATCAAACAGGGTATCAAACTTATATGACAGTTCTCTTAGAGTTTCATGAAGTATTTGACAAGTTTCGCGCACCAACGGTATTAAAACAGTGGTGATGTTATGAAAATTATCTTGCATGGTAGCCAACTGTGTTATAATATATTTAAGTACCTACCACTGATCTAAATTCTATAACAAATCCATCGATAATATCACAAAATCAATACCTATTTGAAAGTGTTTACAAGCTAGCAACTTTTGTTAGCAAGACTGTAATACTCGACAGTACTGTATTAAATATCTTAATGATTATACAGGGTGAGTCATATCAGGTGAAATAAACTTAAACCATTGATTGAGAAAAATATTTCAAGCAAAAAAAGTTCATATAAACATGCGTCCGGAAACTCTTCGTGAGGGAGCTACAGACCCAAATATTTTGACTAAAATTAATTTTTATTTAAAATCTGGAGAACCCATTGTGATACAGCAATGAAAATTGATACCTGAATTAGTAATATTACGTGTTATCGATTTCCAGTATCAAACAATGGTTATTTAGACCAGGGATGTATGGAGCCTGTGGGCACTCTGATTTTTATCTAGTATTTTTTAATTCTTACTTTTTTCATATGTTTGGTACTTTTATAAGGTCATATAACACAAAATACACATAGATATATTGTGTTAATTTGTCATAAGACCGTTTACGAGAAATACGATGGTAAAGAGTAAAGATAGTTTTGCAGAATTTAACTTAATACGGATGCTTCAATTTACACAAAATAAATTTATATTCTTGTGCTATAATTAAAAATAAAAAAAATGTTAATGTAAATATACCTCCAAAAATGCATCCTTATCAACAGATAACAATTTTTAGTTTCGTTTTTTAGTAAATTAATAAAGTACGTATTAAAGAAATACAACTGTCTATAGGTCTATGAGAAGTCATATTAAGAGTAATATTTACACCAACTTTTTTTCTTATTTTTAGTATAGAACAAGAATATCAATTTATTTTGTGTAATTTTAAGCATCCATATTGTTAAATTCTGCAAAACTATCTTTCCCATGTATTTCTTGTAAACGGTTGATCTGATGACTAATTAACAAAGTAAGTTTATGTGTATTTTTGTCATTTGTACCAAACATAGGAAAAAAGTAAGAACAAAAAAATACTTATATAAAAATCAGAGGGCCCACAGGCCCCATACATCCCTGGTCTAAATAACCATTGTTTGATACTGGAAATCGATAACACGTATTATTACTAATCTAGGTATTAATTTTCATTGCTGTATCACAATGGGTTCTCCAGATATTAAATAAAAACCAATGTTAGTCAAAATATTTGGGAGTCTGTAGCTCCCTCACGAAGAGTTTACGGACACATGTTTATAAGAACTTTTTTGCTTGAAATATTTTTCTCAATCAACGGTTTAAGTTTGTTCCACTTGATATAATATAATAGATATTTATATAAAAAAATATTGAAATGCTAATTATAAATAAATAATATTGTGTGCCTTGTTACTAATTTTGCAAATAAAAACAAAACATACAGAAAGACACCTCGATGGAAATCAATCATCTCTATAGATATTTACTAACACGTATCTCTAACCTTGCTATAAACACCCTCATATTTATTACATGTACAAACACGTCGGCCAGTACTAAAACACAAGGGTTAATATTTTTACAGTAACTATTCAAAAAGTCATAAATTTTTCGGCGCCTTTGATGATTGTATCCTGCTATTAGTAAAAACCGTGCGTCTACCGCCGTGCGCTGCTCTCGAGACTAATTTGTGTGTTCTACACTGTAAAAAATACACATACTTGTATCTTGTCATATACGATCTGTCTTTTAAGTCAATAAATTAGGTATTGTTAATTGTTCTGGAAAATACAGGTGAATTATTGAAATTTTATATATACTTTTCTATTCATTCATTATAAAAAAATCAGAAATAGACTTATTGTTAATCACTTATACATAATTATAAGTATAATTTACATATTAACAATACATTCATTAGAATTTGAGATAAGGTAAGGTTAGGTTCCTAATATCGCATATATTATTAAATCTCGAGTTAAGTGAAAATCTTAAAAAAAGAGAAAGAAAACATAACTTTTTGTATTCATAAATTATTATTCTTTAACTAAAAACTAAATTATTTTATTTTATAAATTGGGGAAAATTATTGTGAACCAGAAATAATTATAGTCAAATATACATATTTCAAAACTCTATATTTATTTATACAGTTAAACTTGATTAAGTGTATTTTGATGAAAACTGGTGGGTGAAATATGTCGATGTTTCTCTATAGGAATATGACACACTCGAAAACATTAAAAAATAAAATTATATAGTTCATTAATTAAATAGATACCTATATACCTATCAAAATTATAAAAAGTTAAGAGTTACATTGGAATTTCAATGAGTGACAAGTGATTATCAAACGAGGTACCGCAGATGGGTAGATGTGTCAGAAGGATGCCGCGATTAAAAAAAATCTTAATAATTTACGTAACAAAAACTCTAACTTACTATTATAGGATTCCGTTTATTTTCTTATTTTGTATATGGATACCTCCACATAAAAAAGCTTAAGTACCTCTGGCTTATACTATAATTATGGCTGGATCTAGGCATCATAATAGTAAGCACGTGCTTAAATTGATTCTTTTTTGTTTTAGAAATGATAAATTATAGAATATTTAGTTTCGCATGAAAATATCCATGTATAAAATAATTTTTTGTATCGTCGGTAGTTTTAGAATTATTTTTAATCGAACAATCTTTGATTTTTGCGAACTATCTAAAGCTGCAAAATATTTTATTGAGTAAACACTTGATTGTTATCGAATTTTTATAAAAAATACAACTTTTTAATATTTCAAAATGTTTATGTATGTTAATTATAATTAAGTTTGAATATGAATTAAATAATAAAGAAATGTTTCGTTATCTTTTCTCAAGGTAATTTTCATAACACAAAATAAGTAATCATCTCCACAGTTCTAATTATCTAGACACTGAACAATAACTAGCTTTAGTAATGATAAAAAGTAATGCACTTTTAATTAAATAATTACATAATGAAAATATTATAACACGTTATTTAAACTAGATTCTTTAACAAAAAAGTAACAAAACGTAAACAGTAAAAAGCTTGCTCTCATTCCTCTGTCATCACCTGGTAAAGCTGACGACGCGGACGTTAGAAAATAAATAAATGCAGTGGCGGTTCATACAAAACAACCAAACATACTTATTTGTACATTTTTTTGGATCTGTATGATTCTAAGTCAACGTTAAATTTACATATGAAAATGTTGAATATTTCCTCATACTTTTGTATAGATAAGCGAATCTACTTTAGATATTTATGAGCAATTTTAAATTTAAAGGATAATAAATTTTGGTTAGATATACACAGGTAGAAAGATTTACTTGAACCAAGTAAACCTTGTTTTGTATATAACGTAAACAATATTTTCTTAAGATAAGAAATATATTCTTAAACCAACTATAGTATTCTTGGACGAAGAAATAATGTATGTAGTTGGATTAAGAGTATTTTTCTTATATTAAGAAAATATTGTTTTGTTATATACAAAACAAGATTTTCTTGGTCTAATACAGTTTTTTTGTGTGTACCTGTGTGATTTTAAAAAATATTTATTGATATAAATCATTAGATATAGTGTCATTTAAACTTTTAATTAATCGAAATTTCAGGGCTGCAGAAAAGTCACAATTGGGCACATAATTAATTAGTACAATATTGAAAAATAATTAAATCATGTAGAAGAAGTAAAATGATACATGAATTACGCAATCCGAAAGTAATTTTTCATTTTTGTTACATGTATTTAAAAAAAATTTTAATTCATAAAATGTAGAAAACCCAGACATATAGTTTTACTCTAAAAAATATTTCTTTTTGTTAAGTTAAGATAAATAATTCAATGTATTGAAAAGATTGAAGTGACTTATCAAAATTGAAGTTAGGAAGCTACGAGACTAATTTCTTTTAGTAAATGAAAAAGTAGATAAATTATAAAAAATATAAATTTCAGCACCTATTTAATAAATCAAAAGTACTTTTCGTATGGTGCAGTTGAACATATTTAATACAAAAGTGTCAAAGCTTACCATTGTCAGTATAGGTTACATATTTCTGGCTATTAAAAATATCAACCTAATTTACAAAATAATAATTTTGAAATTTTCCATTGTTCCGCCACTGGGTGTGAACGTAAATAGGTTAACACTTTGTAGCAGTGACAGTGCAAATTTTCGCATGTCAAGCTCTTTCATCCCTGATACCGACTGAGGTGTTCTTTTAATTCTACCTGATGATAATACGTATTCTCAGCAGATACAAATTAAAGTAATTATATTAAGTAGATGCGTTTATTTAATTTACACTAGATTCAATTAGTGATAACAGTTTTCTTATACAAGCGTGGGAAAATTGTTCTTGGCTAATAGTTTATGGCCCGCCTTTCCTTTCAGCTTAGCTTAAAAATCACAGAGAATGTTTTAATTGTTGGTTTAGTTATATACATATAGTGGTAGGAGAAATATATAGGTACCTAAATACCTTTAAGAAATTATTTACAGTACAAAAAGTTAAACAATACTATATTTTATACTCATACTACTTATAATAATTATGTATAATACTAAGGTGACCATCCGTCCTTCTTTGAAGAGGGCAGTCCTCTATTTTAACCAACTGTCCTCTATAGAAAATCTTGTCTTCTTTTTGTCCTCTTTTTTTGTTATTTTACCAAATGAAACTGAATTAAAATTTATAATTTCATTTTAATTTATAAAAATTGTGTATAATTCTGTTTTTGTATATTGTATAATACATACTAGTACAAATTTGCAAGAAAAAAGTATCAATTCATTTAAAAAAAAAAATTTAAATAAATTTTTATAAAATTTTCATGGTGCAAAATGAAAGTGACATTTTTCCGAGGAGTTCTCTGAATGGTACCCTTATTTTGTCCTCTTTTTTAATTACATAATTCTGATCACCTTAATATACTAAAGAGATATCAGGAGATATTTTTTAAAATTTGAGAAATGCTCAATTTGAGGTAAATCATATGATATTTTTCTGTTTGTATAAAAAATATAGATATCTTTTAGATATAATTTAATAACCTTTTTGTACAGAGCAAATTAACTGCAAACAAGTTTAGATCTACACAAACATGTAACAAATGCACACGCAAATAACTCCTGAGAGATATAAAACACTGCGCTGCTATCAAATTGCTGTAAAAGTAATCAAAAATTACAATTGAGTCGCTCAAAAAAATGAATTCATTTTCCAAACAAACGAGAAGATTAATAGTAAATAAATTAAAATAAACATAAGGTAAATTATTACTTTTTTGCTTACTGTTAAGTAATGTATAGTTTGTATAGTATAGATACCAAAATTAGTAAATCGGCAAAAGAGAATTTGATTGATTTTGTGACGTTTCTCGGTTAATGGTAAAATTATTAAAAAAATCATGTCTTGGTATTTAAAAGTTAAAACTATATACTGTAATATTTTTATAGTAATATACAAAGCGTCTAGCGTCAGCGTCATTAGTTACATTTTTTTCAGTCGAACCTTCTGGTAAACGTAATTTGTAAACCCTTGGGGATTAGCGAACCATCGTCGGTTGAAACATCTAATTTATCCGAAGGACTAATAAATTAATATATTTTAAATATTCAGTCTAATGGAGGACACTATTTTAAATGGATATAAAAAATAATCATACATAGATCATTTTTTGCTATATATCGCGATTAAAATTTAATGAAATATCATTTAAATAATCATTAATACATATTTGCAAGTGCGTTGTCCAAATTACCATAACCGAAGCAAAAGCCCCACGAAAGAGTGTGAGTGAGAGGTGCGTATGTGTAATTGTGCATTCTTTGTCTCTGTCTTGTCAATTAGAACACCCAACACGCCTTCAGCACGGTGCTCAGCTGGCGGCTCCTTTGTGAAGTTGCTCATTCCGAGTTTATTGAAACGTCATCGAGCTCAGGGCTGTCAAAAAGACCAGTTTTCTTCATTTATTGTTATTTTTCTTTTTTGAAAAATAAATTCTTATTATACTTACTTGACTTAATTATTATTCTAACTGTATCGCAGTAATCTTTAAGTGAATCTTGACTCTGGGTTAAAAACTGCTTTTTTAACCGTTTCAGAAAGCACAGGAAATATCTACTATAATGTGTGATGAAACGTTGGCTGAGATAACAACCAAAATGACGCGGCTTCAACCAAAATCTAAGATTCAATTAATATGATGTTTCCCATAAATATTTGCATATTTATTACTTGTGCAGAAGTTATGAAAATTTTTAACAATATTTAAAAACCAAATTAGCAGTTTTTGAAACAAATATTATAAATATGGGACGTTATACATATTATTAAATTAAAATAGCTACGCTTCTATTTTTGGTTAAACTTAGCTATACGAACGAATAAAAATTTTATAGATAACAATAAGTTATATTTATTGTAATATCTGTAAAAACGAATTCAAGTTTAACTAGATAAAAATAAATAGCTAAAAATCGAATCATTCAAAACTCAGAAGTTAAAATGACAGGTATGCTTTAAAAAATAAATTTAATGTTTTTAAGCAAACTTTCCATTAAACAAGAAAATACATATAATCTTTGTACCTATTAGCAGACAGTAATTAAAAGAATGTATGACTTATTTACTTTCTTAATAAACGTTACATTAACCATGTAGGAACTTTAGTATAAAATTATAAAATTGACAAATAGTGTATATGCGTACATAGTTACTCTTTCACTTCTGACTGATCTGTATAATATTATAGATATACTTATTGTTAGCTAAGAATGTTTAGGATTCTCTACTGTTGAGCTGAAAAATCATATACCTAATCTACTTATTACTTATTATATTTTATTATAAAATTTTAAAAACAATGATCAGTATATAAAGTAAAATATTATTTTATTGTCTAAATATAGGTCTATTAATTTTGGTTTATCTTAACAATTATTACCACTCCTTTAATTTAAGTTTTGAATATTAAGACATGTGTAAAGGGAATATAAATTATTCATGCACATGTTTCATTATAAATGGTTTATTCTTGATAAACCGTCTGGTATAACAGTAGCGGGAAGCCCACTGAAATGTAAGGTACCAAAAGTAACACCAGGGTGTGAAATTTGTATCCTGTCATAAAAATACAAAATAATATAATAAACCTGACGTTGTCATCGTTTGGAATTTACATAAATGCGTCATTTAATCAATAAACAAATCGGTTTTTCTATTTTCATATCTTAACTACTAGCTAAAGTTTCAAAATAAATAAATAAATTGTTACTTACATATGTAGGTATATATGAAATAAAGACTGATTTGTCATTGAGATTAATACTTGTATAAGCATTTTAGTTGCTTATAAGATCGTTATTTATTTATTTTCTGTATCAAAAATGGAAAATAGAATTTTATTCATAGAAAGGCATGAGTTATATCTTTATAAACGATTTAAAACAACGAATTCTGCCTTCGACAATTTTTGGTAAAGAAAAATCATAAAATCTACATATTCAGGCTTAAATTATAAAAAAAACGCTACTTATACCTAGTTTTGTATTATTTTTTGTTTGTTTGAGATTTATCAAAACCAGGTTTTTTAAATTTTTATTCAGTTGAATTCTACTTATGTTTGTTTACCCGAACTAATGTTCGCGTTGTTTCAAATATTTCATATGATCGACGCTCTACTGTATATAGTGCTATTAGATTCGCACGATTTATACGTTTCTAAATAATTCAGTTAAAAAATTAAGAATTGGCCCTTCCAGTAAAATCAAACTGTATTTTAATTGGACGAACATTTAAAATACTGACATATTATGGAAAATTTATATTTGGAATAGATTTGTAAAGTTATCCAATACAAGTTTTCCTGCACATCCCTTCACGTGACGCTAATCACTGCGGCTTATTACTGCATACTTCAGACGTGTAGTTTTTGTGTCGGTTATGTGTTATTGGATTCATTTGTTACAAAGTCTTTTATGACATTATTATTAAAGCAGTTGTAAAAAGGCACAAAAATATGTACTATTACAATTGCTATATACAGTGCGTTCATGATGAAAGGAACAAATTCGTTTTAAAATTCAGGTAATTATTTTGTGAAAAAACGCTCGGACCCGTCCAATAGTATTTTTAGTTGCGGATTTTTTGACATAAAAAAATTGTATACAGGGTGTCCCAAGAAGAATATATGCAGTTATCATTGATTTTTTTAAATAGGACACCCTATATATTACGCAATTTTTGAATTAAACGATAAATTCTGAACACTTTCTGTACAGCATAGTATAGGTCTAAAATCAGCAGTTTTTGAAATAATGACATTTGAAAAGTTATAAATAAATAAAAAATTAATAAACTTTAATAATTAAACATACAAAAGAAATAAAATTATTCCAAAAACCACTGATTTTAGAGCTGTGGTATATTGTACAGAAAGTATTCAGAATTTACCGTACAATTCAAAAAGGGCATAATATACAGGATGTTTAAATTAAAAAAAATCAATGATGACTGCATATATTCATCTTGAGACACATTTTAAACGTCATTATTCCAAAAACCGCTAATTTTAGAGCTATGGTATGCATACAAAAAGTGTTCAGAATTAATCGTACAATTCAAAAATGGCATAATATATAGGGTGTTCCATTTAAAAAAATCAATGATGACTGCATATATTCTTCTTAGGACACCCTGTATACAATTTTCTTATGTCGAAAAATTAGAAACTAAAAATACTAATCGACGGGTCCGAGCGTTTTTCCACAAAATAATTCCCTGAATTTTAAACGAATTTGTTCCTTTCATCATGAACGCACTGTATATATGCTATTATTTTTTTAAGTATGTTAGGTATATAATAAATGTAATTTCTAGATTGATAAATTGAAATCTAAATAAAAATTTATATTATATTTACTTATACGTACCGTAGATTTAACTGCATGTATTTTGAAATCGGTGAATGCCCGTGCAAATGGTTACTCCAAAAATGTAATTACATTTTTAACGATATTTTTATGGAAAATGCTTTCTGACGAAATTAAATTCTCACTATAATGATTTGATTAACTTAATTTTTATCAACAATTTTAATCTACAAACTTATTGTTAGTTTAACAAAAGTTATCGAAACCCATAAAAAAATGTTGTCGTCGCCTAAGTATATACATATCTCTGAAAATATTGATAAAAAAGCTTACATGAAATCAAGCAGGAGTTGTCGAGATTTCGTTGATTTTTTAAATATAATTACTGTATATGATGTATATAAAATGTAAATATAAATATGATATTCTGCATCGGTCGGTATGGAACGCTTATCGCGCAAAGTGTGACTCCCAATTGAATCTTTTTTTTTATTTCCTACTCACTATAAAATTCGCACCAATATTCTACTTCTTAAGCGGAGAAACTTTAAGCAAATACTGTACTAGAACCAAATACAATAGGCATGTGGACTAATTTTAAAAACTATTTCCAAAAAAAAATACTTATTTCTGCAAAAAATAAAGGTTTAATCGCAGAAATTGACTGTTTTAAAACTAATTTTGAATTATCCGCCAAAACGCTCACAGGTGACATACGAGGTTTGTGACGTCACACTCCTTGTCAACAATAATCAAACGTTCAGAGTTAGACAGTAATTTAACTATTTTGGGTGTTAAAAATGAATTCCAAAGTATATAAGTTCCTAAATAAGGTATAAGTATACCTACCTAATAATCTTGTAAGAGGAATTGATATTTGTCTAAAATAAAAGTGACGTCATTCTATCTGATTGGTGTTTCATTTAACACGATGGATTGCTGTAGGTAATTTGCATTTTTATTTTAGCAAAAATTATATTACTCTCGCTTTTAATATAAAAATAAATACATTTTTTAGAATTTTTTAAACCTATTTCATTATATTTAAAATCATAATTTCAATGATACTTTGTTACTGACCACATGCTTATTCATGCATCAATATTATAAATGATACAATTAAAGAAATCATGTTAACATTATCAACGATATTTGATTTGCTGTTAAAACTTTCTGTAAGCACATATTAGAGAGACATTACTATATTCAATAACAGAATAAGTATTATACATTACCGTATTCTCACCTGGTACGAATCGATTCGAATTATATGAACACAAGCTACTGGAAACATTTATATACAAGGTATATAATTTAAAAAACAGATTGGAAAGTATACACACATATACATGATCAAAGTACCAAGTAAATTAATATGTTTATATCCTCTAATTTGATATAGACCAATATTGGAGCGTATGCGATACATGATATAAAAATACAAAAACTTGTATGGCCACAATGAAGAAATAATAGTTTCATTAGTAACGTAATAATAGGTACAGAGTGTGTTTAACGTTTTCAAAAAAAAATAAATGAAAAATGAATGCCAATATTATAGATTGTATCTTTGATTGCAATACCTATATATTTTAGTATTGATTTTTTTATTAATATAATTGCCTCATATTAAATGAAAATTAAACAATGGCGTCTTAAAAGTAGGTAAGTAACAGTTTTTACCTACTGCTAAGAAGATTTTAAAACTACATATTCAATATTTTTAATAAAATATAAACTATATAGCTATACGATAGTTTAAAACAAATTTTATTATAAAAAACTAATTGTAAGTCTGATTTTTTGTAAAATCTCCATTATAGATTCCACAAATTTCAGAATAAAAGTTACAGTACTAAAAATATACTGGGAGATTTTTTAAAACAGAAACTGGGTTTAAAAATTATTAATTTTCGACAGGTTTTATATAGTAAAAAAATAGATTACGGATAAATACTTATTATTTATCTAAGCAATAGCGTAGCCAGGGGGGTATTTGGGTGTTTACATGTAACAAATTAAAAAAAAATCAGTTGACTATAGCAAAATTTTACATATCAATCCCATTTGTTTAATTTGATTCAAATAATAAAAAATACTCACTACGTCACTGTTTTTAACCATATTTCTAATTTAAACCAAAAGTATGTGTACTATCATTATTTTTATAGTTAAAGTTTTTCAAATGTGGTTTCTTAAACCATTACTTCCCATATTTTTTATTTTTTTTCTCTGGCATAATAGCATTGTTAATTTGATTTACATTACTAATATGTTTTTTACGTCTCTCTACTTACAATATTTTTTTTAAAACGAACTCTAGAGTTCATTCGATGACAAATTAGAACACTTTTAAAGTAACCGTGTAATTATTCCAGCTATATATATAGCCGACATTTTTATTTACATTTTTTTCACTTTATAGTAAAGCGTTTTTAAATTGAAGAAATTATTTATAATATTAATTATGAGAGTGTAAATAAAGCATAACAATATAAATAATTTCAAAAATAAATCCAGGTACAGACTATCGTCGTTAAAAAAAGTGCTGTCCTATAAATATGACATTGGGTTCTCATGATAATAATCTAGTCTGCGACTGAAAATTATTATGTATTGTGTATTGAATTTATCTTTTTGGTCATATTTTCAACTAGTATCGATTACTTGATAAAAAAATTTGAAGAAATAAAAAGTCGGGAAAAAATGGGTTAATTTTATAATTACAAAAAAATACAGAATTAAGTAAATATAAAATATTTAGTACTTAGTATATAGGTACATCTAGATTATTCTAGATAAACAATATAATTTAGTGGAAAGTTAAAAATAAGTGTTAGATTTAAAACAACAGATTTTTCGTAAACGTTATTATCAGAGCAAATCTACTTTTAAAAGCACCGTAAAATTTAAATTTGTAAATTTATTTGTCTGGCGCTTAAATCAGCGTCCTTTTAATTTATGTGTCTGCAGACAATTACGGCTTGTAAACTGTTTTTTCAGCGTGTGCATTTATTTGGGTATTCGTATAAGCAAACAATTTATTAATTATTGTATGACTTGTAATTTGTTATAAGGGTAAATTGAAAAACTGATTGCTTTTTATTTTTCAGAAATAATTAACGGATAAATCTTAATTAATATACAAATAAATTTACCATTTATGAAATATGATTTAAAAAATATACTTCAATACACTATTACTACGCCGTATATTCAATTCCTATAGCACTAAATGAATAAAAAAAGTATTGAAAGATGTAGACGTTAATAAAAGTTATTTGAATGAAAATAAACCAAATGAATAGCTTCATTATAATAAAATATAAAAGAATGAACACCAATATTGAGATTATTGATAACTATCAAAGATTCATCGCTAAAATAATTACTTATAACTGGTTATATACATCTATTGTAATTTGTATAAAAGACACCTGTACTAGATTTTATATGATAAATGAAATTGATACTACAATCGTTCAAATATACAATTTTACACAAAGAAGATTTGTACCGGTCTAATACCGAACTGGTCGCTTGTAGAGGTTCATATGAAGCTCTAATCGATTTAAAGAACATAGGTATGAATTAATTTGATATTAATAATTCAAGAATAGATTTATGAATTGTATGTTTTATTTGTGTGTTTTCATTATTATTACACTTCTGGGAGTTTAGGCGTGTTTCGTTTTTCATTAAATTGATTTTATCATGTCTATGATTATTTTGTTTTTGATATTAGATTACATTTAATGGCACATTTATTATAGTTCATGTATTGTTAATAGTAAGTATCGAAACCATTTGTTTGGAATTTTTTTAATGAATGACGACCGATGTATTAAATAAAAAGTAAATTACTTAATTGTGTTTATTTTATATACCATTATGTAGTTTGTTTTTACAATGATTATAGACGACTATATGTAAATATAAAATAAAATACAGATTACAGTTTTACGATTTTAGTTCAACTATATATATGTAGGTACAAGACTTGAAAAAGTTATATATTTCAGGAAGTCCGATTATTACTAAAACAACAAAAATGGGTGTAAATATATATGTAGGGTCATTTTAACAAATTTGAGCTCCCTGGACGTAAAAATGGACTGAGAAATAATTAAATAATACATACATAGAATTAATTAAATAACTGTCATTACATTTTTTGTATTTATAAAAATACACACAATAGAATAAAGCTTTAAAAATTATAATTAAAAAAATCAGTTGGTAGATCTCTTTCTACATGATAAAATGCCAATGGTGCAGTCGTAAAGCATGCATGCAAGCATTTCTAGTAATATTTTAGTTTAATTTTAATTACATTTCAAAATACTTGGATCTTAAGCATCCTTGGATCAATGGCGTTTCTAGGATATAATTTAATCCATTTAACTCAACGGATAAGCTCATACATATTTGACTTATTGTTAGCTTTCTAATTGCACAGTTAGTAAGTCAATAATACATATTTGAATTTATACAATCTAGCGTTATCAAAACTTCTGATTTTATTAAATATGTTTGTGTATCTACTAAAAATTATTTTAGATCATTAATTTGGGAGGGTATGTATACTAAAATAGATATAAATAATAATGCCATTGCAGCTGAGAGTACAGAATCTTTATAGCAAATGCACCATTAAACCGAGCATTATTCATTACACTGTCATTAAATCTGGGCTAGTCTAATTACTTCAATTGTTGCCAACATGACAATCCGATATTTCCCAATTTTATAAGTGTGTATGTATATAAAAATCAGGGGTGTACATTAGATGATAAAAGAGATATTAATTGTAAAGGTTCAATTTACATCATATAATATGTATATGAAATGTACCCACTGCATGTATAATAAAGTATAGTAATCATGAAAAAATATCGAATTTTAATTGAATTACACGTTTTGAGAGTCTTTTAATCACGTACGACCATTATATCAATGACGTCTGTATGTCTGTCTGTCTGAGAATATTCTGCAGCTAAAACGGTAAAATTTTCTCTAGATGTGCATCTACAAACTGGAAATGGATATTACAGGGAATTTATTTGGATTATTTTTTTTAAATGTAATGTATTGGTACGATGGGTTTAAAAAATATTATCTATTTGTGCTCTAACCATTTTTTCGTTATAACGAACCATTAGCAAGTTCATTTCTGTATGAAAAAATCTCATGATGGCCAAAACAGTTTTTTTGGTGTAAATTGTACATCCATGGTTTGTGATGAATAGGGATTTATTGCTTTTGTGATCTAATAAATTATAATCTGTAATATTCGTATAACCACAAGACTAGGGTGAAAGCTAATCTTGACTGCATGTACATTGTAGTCTCCCATAACCGGATATACATGTTCCTTTGACGTTAGTTTTTGCTAATATATTCTGCATGTATTCTGCTATTTATGTATGGTAATAATTTGTATACGGTTAATATATTCATTTTTATTTTCCAAACATGATTTATGATGATTTTTATTTTGATAATAGTGTTTTATATTGTGCTATTAAAATATTATATTATACATATAATTATCTGCTTATTTGTTATTTGTTGTTTTGTTTGCTTGAACCGACAAAATCTAGATCAATTTAGTGTTTATTTTAATTAATATACGATTTATTTAAATAATGCTCCACATGATCATAAATATTTTGTTAAATATGCATTACTATGTGTATTATGGTACAAAAAAATAAAGTAAATATATATTATATAAACTACACACAATCATATATAACATAACATAAAATATACAAAAGTGTTGGTTATTGTAAAGCTCAATGGACCAGAAGGTAAAAACAACTTTTGACGGAAAAATGTGTTCATTGTTATGCTAGTACCCGCCCATTGCCACATTTTTTAACAAAACGTTAAAGAAATTTGTATGAATGGAGATAAATGCATACAAAGGTATTTGTGGTATTTGGGAATTGTTTTTGGCAGACGTTCTGTCCCAAATAGGTAGATATTAAAAAAGATATATGGCATATTTAAGAAAATTTGAAGAAAGGAAATAATATGCTAGTTGAAATCGCGAAAATGGAGATTTTGAAATACGTTTTTATAGGTTTTCATAAATAAAATATTTTTAATTTTAATGGATTAATTAGTATTGAAATTACAATGAAAACAATACATTAATTTATTGTTTCTTTAAATTTTTTATGTTTTTTGTGTAAAAAACAACTATGAGACCTAGTGACGAGACTGTTAGTTATAAATTCTAAAGATTTTGTATAAAGTACCTATTTGATATAATTTATACTATACTATAATGTATAATAATAAATAACTATAACAAAAAATACAATATTATGAAGAAAAAAAAATATTACCCATCAAACACATACATATATGCAAACATTAATAAAAAAGAAAAAAAACCTATTTGTTTAGCAGTAAGGGCATTGACTTAAACAAATTATAATATCAGTGCATGTCTACTAGCAATATCTACTGAATATCTTTACATCGATTCCGTACTTTTTATAAATTTCTTGAAAAGGCAAAGAAGAAAATTGATATGTAATCAAACAAATAACATAATCAATTTCAAGAAAAACTAAACAACTTTATTCATACGTACGAAACAATCAACAAAAACTTATTTTAAACAATCGTAAAGAAATGTAATCAACACGCAATGAAGTTGTTTGCACCTTTTATTTTCACATTGAAAAATATCGAAAGGACATTTTGGTTGAATTTCAGTTTGGCACGCTTCGTTCATGTGAAAAGAGAATTGGTTTGGTAAAGTATACAGGACAAGTAAAGAATCATTACAAACTAATATACGCAGTGATAATAGCAGTTTCTTTGTATAGTTTTGGTTGACGTTTGTCCCTTGCGAACAATTGATACTTTGTACAGGGTAGGACTAAGTAAAATCGGAAAAAATGTATATATATTATTAGGATAGATATATGATAAAGCAGGTTTGTTATGACTCTTTACGGGCCTCTGGAACAAGATTTTCGACGGGCTCTATATCTTGCTGCTAAGAAATGTAAGACATTTTTTTTATAGTGACAAAAAAAAAATTTGTTGACTCGCCACATCGGCTCCCTAGGCTAGAGCCCCGTCATTCCTCCCTTTGTGGGAGCCATGATAAAAGGTTATCGTTTATTTATGGGCACTCTTATCCTCTAATGTATCAACACAATTTTTTTTTAGTTATGAATGAAATTTCATTTAAAATTTACATTATTTCCAAGAGTGTAGAAAATAGCGCATAGCTATTAAATTTTTTTTAATGATAGTTTAACAAAAACACTTGGTAAGGTACAACAACATTTTTGCGGTTAGGTTGAAGAGAGAATGATTCTAAAACAAAAACAACAATATTTTCATATTTTATTGGAATATGTATCTAACTGACCAACCAAACGACAAATTACTTTTTTCCAACAAAACACAACTGTAATTTTATTTTTTTCAGCATACATCAAAAATCAATATTTCATGGGTCGTATTTATTTTAAAAAGTTAATATGTCATGTGATGTTACAGTGCTTTCTCGTGTTAAATTCTACAAAGAGAGATATACTTACACAATACACATATATTTGCAAGAAAATATTTCAGTAGGGATAAAAATTGTAACACATTTAAAAAAAATTGTATACTAAGGTCTCCACACTGAAGAAAAAATAACAGTGGAGCCAACACTGCCACGTAGTTGCCCGATATTAATCTGAATGAAAGAAAACATATTTGTGATAAATATACTTCCGTTGAGGCAACTACGAGAACAACATTTGGTTCCATTGAGCTAACTACGCCCACATAGTTGTACTAAATACAATAAATACTTGAATAAACGAAATAATCGTTGATTCTATACAAATTACGCTGTACGAAATATTTTGTACAATTGAATTAAAAGTTCTCAATATATTGGTCTAAACAACACTGAATTGAATTAAAGGAAAAACTTATTTGAAGAGTGTTGTAAGTTAACTCTCACTAACATCGTATTTTCACATTGTAATGGTATATAAACACCAAGTTGGGTATAATTACATAGTAAGTAAGTTTATGTATATGTATTACACACACATAATGTATCTCTTTATCTATCCATTGTTACTTTACCAGATAGCGCTAAACGAACGAGGTCCCCCCCCCCCCCCAGTGTTTAATAAAATTATGTGTTTATTTGAGGATTTATAATATGTTTGTTGGTTTGTTAGTTAAATTAATTAAAAAAATTAAATATTTGGAGGGGGGTGGTACCCCCCCCTGGGCTACTGAAAGCGGATCGTTTATTCAAATAAGAATGAATTGATACAAAATCCATAGCCCATTGAACTAAACAAAGAAAACTGTAAATCCAATTATTTTACATAGTTAATTTAAATATTTTTTCTTAATACAACAATATATATTGTTTGTTCAACCGACAAATAATTTCAACCATAAATATCAGTTACTTAGACTAAATGAACATTATTTAGTTCAACTACATATTGTAGTTGCCTGAACGAATATTTTCAACGGCGCAGCGTTGTTGACGCAACAACGGCGCGTCACTCGCCGCATCCACAAACGTACCGTTGTTGACTCAACTACGTTTTCTTTAGGTGTACTATACTTTTTTTTCAGTGCACTACCACTCGACTTTGTTTGTTTCTTATATGGAACCATATACTAACCAAACCCAACTAACAAGCCTAGTTTCACTGAAATCTGTTTAGTAGTTCATGAGTCATGTGTGTGGCAAGAATTTAGGAAATAGACTGATAGGGAACGATAAGTGTTTATTTTGACATAAAACGACAAACTCAAGTGAAATCGGAGACCTATTTTTTCTGCTTTTGAAAATGATCAGATAGTTTCTTCCTATCTTTTGGTTATGGTAAGATGATAATAAACGATACAGTATTTTATAAGATGGAGTTTTTTAATCAAATTAGTTTTTGATTTACGTTAAAATTAATGAATGCACTTTGAAAAGTTTTAAGCACAGAATAGTATTTACAAGATTATAGTAAAATAAATCTATTTTATTTTATGTAAAAATATGTGAATCCAATCCTGTGCAAGCAACCCTGTTGGTCCTGTTGACAATCAGCTTTGCACAAAACACAATAGATGTAGTTGCCGCGTTAAAGACACCTTAATAGAGTTCTCACAATCGGTAATATACTTACCTATTGTTGCTAGGTGGGCTTTGGGGCTGATGTTGCGCCGAAATTCTCTTATTGTTAGATTTGATGTATGTGTTTTTGATATCCTAGTCCTTTTTTGATTTTTCTACGCTTGTCGAATATTTTGGAGGCAATGTGTCCCCGATTGTCTCATTGTAACCACTTATGTTATAATTTGCCGTGATAGAAAATTGTATGTCATGATAATTGTCGTTCGTTTTTAGTGTGGTCGAACCTTTTTTTGTTCGTTAAGAGGATATGATTTTGTTGGAAGGGGAAGACTGACAAATGTTTATTAAAAACGTTATATTCGGAAATGAATAGTCGACTTATAAATATTACACTATTGCAATTCATATAGGACGAAATTTAGCCAAAATTGTAATTTTTTAACAGGTATTCTTTTCAGAAAATTATATATTAATTTGTATATCTAAATATTCTCAAAGACGAAAAAAAAGTTTTATCCTTCGTTCATTAATTAAGAAAGGTATTGAAGAGGAGGGGAGGTATGAAACCTTACAAATCCTTATGGGAGTGGGGGGTAGTCGAAAGCGTTTCTTACGTAAGCTTTTTTCTATAATTATTATCTTTGAATACGTTAATTTAAACCAGTTTCAGCTGTTGTAATTGCTTTTTCAAGCAATGTACAATATGCAAAGTGGGGAGGGTGTGAAAATTTTGAAAAATGTCTCTTACGCCGCTTTCTTACTGTTAAAAGATAGATTTAAGTCATTATAATGAGTAGTGAGAAACAGATAGTACATGAGCAAAGAAAAAGCAAAAACTGAGAGAGAATTGAACTGATTTATCTTCACAATGTCGGTTGTCGTGGAACAGAAGTGACGTCATGTGTGCTCTCCAGTAAAATCAACCCCAACTAAATTTCACTCATTTTGGTTATTTTTACTCTGGTTTGTTTTATATACACTCTGTTTAATCTGTAGATATACATTTTTAAACGAAATGATTAAAATTAAAAACTAAAATCGATATGACTTTTGTTTACTTATTATTAGTTTTATCAAATCTATTGATTTTACTTCTGAATTTTTGACAGTACTTTGTGTGCATATTTAATATAAATTTTTTTAAATAAAGAAAATATTATCTTTCTCTTGTATAACATATTTTTTGTAGATCCGGAAATGTCATAAGTCACTGTGCATGTGATATTAAGCTTATTATTTCAACGCAGATCAAAGCTACCGAGTTGCAGATGTTGGACGCTCTACCGTACAAAGGTCTATTAATAATATTATCTAAAACTCTGTGTCCGCCAGCAAAAAGGCGCAAGTATTTATTACACGGTATACCATAATATGCAAATTGCGGCTAATGTGCCATATAAAATGATAATCAAACTAAGGTGGCGGTCCGGCATAAAGGTAAAACACAAAAGCGTTAAGCAAATTAAGCTGTGATGATGTAATTTGTAAAATTGAAAATTATATTTTATCAAGTTTACATTTTACAATACCAGAATGAATAATAAATATGTGTGTATTGTATTTTAATGTATAGATATTTTAGGTTCAGTTTGAATAAGATATGTTCATTTTATTTTATTTTTAGGTTAGGAACGTGATAAATTGTAAATTAAATTTATCTGAAATAAAAATAATTTGAATTTTATGTTTTATTTGAATTAAACAGTGACTACCTATATAAATTCTATATAAATAGAACTGGTACTAACTAACATATTATTTTATATGCTTAAATAGGTTGTAAATGTTGAAAGGTAGTAAATTGATAGATTATTATATTCGTATTTCGTATTTATTAAATTTTTACTATATTTATTAATAATTATCAACAAAATTCTTCTTTAAATATAATAAAAACCACATACATTACTATATTGTTTACAATATTATTGCCCGGTATTATCAACCAATTTAAAGCTCCTTTAGCGCTAAATGCTCCTTTAAAGTTAATTTGGTGTATTTCAAATGTGATTTAAATCAATATTTATGCTCTCAATGAAAAATTTACATAATAAACGTTGTAAATAAATACTGTAGAAAATTTAAAATCTATTTAATTAAATATATTATGCTTCGATCTGTTGATAATATGACAGTTAGTTAAAGGAGCATTCAGTTAAACTTGATAATACTGGGCATATAACTATTTGATGTTGTATATACACTCACAACATTCTGCTATAAGACGGCATCGGTAATTCAAAAATTCCACTACACGACGGCTAGAGGGGTACCCAGTCACCCATCACCGGGCCGACTTTAACGTTGATTGGTAAATTTAAACGCGCAGAAATATAGCAGTCACGGTGGTATTATGGTAGGGATGGGTGAAGGACGTTGGTTAGAACTGTCGGCACATTGTGTAATGGAGCGGTCGTGTAGTGGATGGTCGTACAGCAGAGTGCTGAGTGTAAATAGAAATGTATGATTCATATAATTTGAGCAAATTATAATATATTTTCTATTTTATTAGTTTACAAGAAATTAAGAATCTAACAAAAACATTAATATATATCTTACCGATTTGTGGTAAAAATATCGAAGTACAGTTTGAGTTGTGAATTACTGTTACATTGAAAGTACTTTTTGTATTCAAATATACATCAGTAAATGTATTTTTCAATCGAATACTTACTCTCTCTTTTTGTTATGGTAATATGAAAACATTTATCTAGAATCTTGAGTATACCTACTATAAATCCAAATTAAAACATTATAACTATATTTGCCATATGCATTCTGAATATGCCATAAAATCATAAAGTTTTGATATATTTTTTAGGTTAGATTTTTTTTTAATATTAATTTTATGACTTTAATTTGAAAAATACACTGCCAGTTAATTATTTATCAGGAAGGGATTAGAGATGGGAAATTTTGTTATTTTGATATTTACAACGAATATGTAATATTTAATTATGTTAATTTTTACCTGTGAGAGTATATATCTGCGCAACCAGCTGCTCTAAACTACGTCATGATCTACCCAAGTTACTATACTGTGGTTATATTGTTGAATGTACTACTCAGTTTTTCTTTGCAATTAGTGTATGTGAAGATTGGTATAGTTACAATGAAAATCCCATTAAGATCGATGCAGTAGTAATTTATTAATTTTCTGTTTGAAGGAGTAGCGAGATGATAGCTAAACTAAACTAATTATACGGTTTTAGGTTTTGTAATAGTAACAATCTCATCAAAATCGGTTCAGTCGTTTTCAAGTTTACTCGGAACAAAATTTTTGAATAACGAAATTTTATTTAATTGGTAGCAAAACAATAATTAATATTTACATTGTGCAGACATAAATGTATAAATAGATTTATTCCTACATTTTTGTAGAATAATTGTATAGAGATAGATAAATTAATAAAATGTATATGAATAAAAATTTAAATTCCTCAATATTAAAGTTTTTCGAACATTTTTTTTGTTATGAAAACGATTGCATCATATTTTTTATTCCAGTATTAGAAAAAAATTATATATTTGATTATATTTGAATTATGTCAATGACATGTAATACTTATTTTAATATCATCACATACATATGTGGCTATTGTCTCGCCTATAAACAATTTATTTCAACATCTGCAAAGCTTCAGGGGGTGCTGACTCCCGAGTAGGGTTGAACTATCATAATAGGGGTTTAATAGAGTTATATTATAAAGATTTATATATTAGGTGTGATGCACCTAGGTGGGCCCTTTGGCACATTGGTGGTCCGATGTTTTTCCGTTGTAATAAATTGGTTACAATATTAGTTAGAAGTGGTTAATACAGTTGCCAACTGTACCCCAGTCCAATAAATTAAACTGTAGCATATTTAAACAGTGAAGAAGTTGGTATTTTTTTACAGGGTTGTTTCAAATTTGGTTGAATTTTACGAAATGTGTTATAAATATAAAAATACCAACCAAACTTCATCGAAAATTAATAACATTCATTATTTGGATCTTATTAAGATAATTTTAGAATATATATGATATATAGCATCAATTAATATAATAATTAGTACCCGAGAAATTAATTCTTTTTTGACTGTAAACGGCAAAGTAATTTCACTGACAAACGATCATTGCATAGCCAAGATCGATATTTTTACCATATTTCAAAAAAATCATTACAAAAATCTAAAAGTCATGTTCGACGAAGATATACATATAAGATTTTAGTTGAAGTTTTGACATCGATAGCTAATTTTCCTTGTTTTAGGAACCCTCAAAACATGTAACTTCGATTAAATCCCAAGTTAGAGCTTACCATTTTATTATGGAGGTATAAAAAAATTAAAATATAGATTTGTAAAGGTCTGTAGTTATACGTACAATATCTTGATCGATTTCGATTTAATTTTTAACCTAATTCGGTTCTGTGTTTGGACTCGTGTTAGGGGAGGAACTTTTAAATTAATTATCTAATTATTATGGTTTGTTCCACAATATTTTTGGTGGTTCGTGTGTAGTTCTTTGGCGATGTTTTATGATAATTTATGTATTTATAACTTAATTAGAATTCACATAGGTTGAATGTAGTGTAATTTTAAAGGTGGCTTTAGAATAATTTTTAAAATATTTATGTATTATGTATAAACATACATTAAATTGTAAGCACAAAAGAAAGAGGTCGTTCATAATTGAAACTAATGGCTGAAACTATTATCTTTAGTAATTAATGGGTTGTTAAATTATAAATGTTTTCGTCATTCTGATTTTAATACTTTTATATTTAAATTACACACTATCTTTGTATTTATTATTTTTATTAACTTTTTATTCGTTATTTATTTAAATATAATATGTATATTTTAATTAAATATTTTATGTCTCAAATTAAGACATTTTTATCTTTATACAGGTGCATCTTTCCTATACCTACCTATACTTTTTGAATATAGGAAATATATAAATAAATAATATCTAAATTATAAATATAAATATATATAAAAAAAAAAAAATTTATTTATTGAATTTTTTTATTTTCCTTTATACATTATGTTTTCCCATGTAACATAGTTCATTATTAATGTAGTTTCATTCCAAATAAATACTATACAACATTACATACATAGGTATAGCTCTTTATAGGCTATATAATTTTTATTTAAATTTCAATTCAGTAAAATACTTAGTTGAAGAGAGAACGATTATAAAAACATTTTTTTTAGGATTTTATTGGTAAATGTATTTAATTAATTAATCAATCACCAAATTGTTTTTCCAACAAAACTGCAACAAAATCACAAATGTATATTTCTTTGCGCGCATGAAAAACGTTGATATCTGGAAATGAGCTTTGTGAGGGTTGATACATTAGTGCATAATATAAACAAAACCCATTTACAGAAAATAGTTTTTTTGAAATAACACTTTAGCATTTGATTTTCCCTCTGTCCAACACACAAAAAAACTGTATTGGACCAAGAAAATCTTGTTTTGTATACATATAACGAAAACAATGTTTTCTTAATATAAGAAAAGTACTCTTAATCCAACTACATTATTTCTTCGTCCAAGAATACTTTAGTTGGTTTAAGAATATATTTTTTATCTTAATAAAATATAGTTTTCGATATACAGGCTGATTCAGCACTGTCGTGCCAAACTAGAACAGTAGATTGAGAAAATTATTTTAAGCAAAAAACTTCCAATAAACATGTGTCCGGAAATTGTTCCTTAGGGAACTACAGGCTTCCAAAGATTTTACTAAAAAATAGTTTTAATTTAATATCTAGAGAACCCTTTGTGATAGAATTATGAAATTAAGTATTTGGATTAGTAATAATATGTGTTATAGATTTCTAATATCAACCAATAATATTTTAGGCCAGGGTTTATGGGGCCAGTGGGCCCATCGATTTTTATCTTGTAATTGTTTGTTCCTTATTTTTTTTCCTGAGTTGATAATTTTATAAGATTATATGACACACAATACACATAAACATACTTTACTTGTTTATCATAGGATAAACCGTTTTCGAGAAATATCGATGGTAAAGAAAGCATGCAGAATTTAACTTAATACGGATGCTTGAAATTATAAAAAATATATTTATATTCTTATTTCATAATAACAAATAAGACAAAAAGTTAATATAAATACACCTCCGAAAATGCATCCATATCAACAAATAGCCATTTTTAGTTTGTTTTTTTAGTCATGTTAATAAAGTTTATACAGGGTGAGTCATATCAGGTGGAACAAACTTAAACCGTTGATTGAGAAAAATATTTCAAGCAAAAAAGTTCATATAAACATGTGTCCGGAAACTCTTCGTGAGGGAGCTACAGACTCCCAAAGATTTTTACTAAAATTGGTTTTTATTTAATATCTGGAGAACCCATTGAGATACAGCAATGAAAATTCATACCTGGATTAGTAATAATACATGTTATCGATTTCCAGTATCAAACAATGGTTATTTAGATCAGGGGTGTATGGGACCTGTGGGCCCTCTGATTTTTATCTAATATTTTTTTGTTTTTCACTTTTTTCTTATGTTCGGTACTTTTATAAGGTCATATGATACAAAATACACATAAATATACATTGTTATGTTGTCATAAGATCAACTGTTTACGAGAAATACAATGCGGAAGATAGTTTTGCAGAATTTAACTTAATACGGATGCTAAAAATCACACAAAATAAATTTATATTCTTGTTCTAGTACTAAAAATAAGAAAACTAGTTGGTGTAAATATTCTTCTTAATATGACTCCTCATAGAATTATAGCCAGTTTTATTTCTTTAATTCGTGCTTTATTAATTGACTAAAAACGAAACTAAAAATTGTTATCTGTTGTTAGGGATGCATTTTTAAGGTATATTTACATACACATTTATTCTTGTTTTTAATTATAGAACAAGAATATAAATTTATTTTGTGTAATTTTTAGCATCCGTATTAAGTTAAATTCTGCAAAACTATCTTTCACATCCTATTTCTCGTAAACGGTTGATCTTATGACAACTTAACAAAGTATATTTATGTGTATTTTGTATCATATGACTTTATAAAAATACCAAACATAGGAAAAAAGTGAAGAACAAAAAAATACTAGATAAAAATCAGAGGGCCCACAGGTCCCATACACCCCTGATCTAAATAACCATTGTTTGATACTGGAAATCGATAACACGTATTATTACTAACCCAGGTATTATTTTTTATTGCTGTATTACAATGGGTTCTCCAGATATTAAATAAAAACCAATTTTAGTCAAAATCTTTGGGAGTCTGTAGCTCCCTCACGAAGAGTTTCCGGACACATGTTTATATGAACTTTTTTGCTTGAAATATTTTTCTCAATCAACGGTTTAAGTTTGTTCCACCTGATATGACTCACCCTGTATAACAGTAAAAGAACTGGCTATAGATCTTACAGGATTCATATTAGGAGGTTTATTTAAATGAACTTTGTTCTTACATTTAATCATAGAAAAAGAATATAAATTTATTTTTTATAATTTTAAGCATCCGTATTAAGTTAAATTCTGCATGCTTTCTTTACCATCGATATTTCTCGAAAACGGTTTATCCTATGATAAACAAGCAAAGTATGTTTATGTGTATTTTGTGTCATATAATCTTATAAAAGTACCAACTCAGGAAAAAAAATAAGGAACAAACAATTACAAGATCAAAATCGATGGGCCCACTGGCCCCATACAACCCTGGCCTAAAATACAATTGGTTAATATTAGAAATCTATAACACATATTATTACTAATCCAAATACTTAATTTCATAATTCTATCACAAAGGGTTCTCTAGATATTAAATTAAAACTATTTTTTAGTAAAATCTTTGGAAGCCTGTAGTTCCCTAAGGAACAATTTCCGGACACATGTTTATTGGAAGTTTTTTGCTTAAAATATTTTTCTCAATCTACTGTTTAAGTTTGGCACGACAGTGCTGAATCACCCTGTATACAAAACAAGGTTTAGGTACTTTGCTCAAGTAAACCTTTCTACCTGTGAATAAGATCGTCGCGTCGTTATTTGTAAAAAAAATATATATGAAAATAAATTAAATATCATTTGAAAGTACCATCAAAAGAACAGGCACAACTCTCACCTTTATTGATTATGGCGTCTTATGGTTCTTCGGTATATTTTTAACTTAATTATGTTTCAGCATAGGTACCTATGGATGCGGTTGAAAGCGAGTACCATATTGTACGAATTTCCTGGGATAATGATTTATGCAGTGCCGTATTTATCAATAAGCAAAAGAAGCAATTGCTTAGGGCACCCGACATTAGGGGGCACCATGTTGGGGCATGAACGTAAAATTGTGGTGAGGAGCTAAAAAAAAGGTCTTCAGAATTATTAGGAACTTTTTTTTAATTAAAAAAGCAAAAAAATAAGATAAAAAAGGTCTTCAGAATTATTAGGATCTTTTTTTTTTATTAAAAAAGCTAAAAAAAAGGTCTTCAAAATTACAAAAGGGGGTATTTACATAATTAGTGCTTAGGGCACCACATAAGGTAAATCCGGCACTGGATTTATGAAAACGTAAACGTTTTATTTTTGTAGATTACACATTTTCAATAGTAGGTATCTACATTGTGTATAAAAATATTATTGTTAAATTAAAATTGAATTCATTTCGAGTAAGTAACAATAATTTTTCCATCTTATTTAGAACAAAGCCATTCATCACTTTATTCATTAAAAGCTATTGAACTTTCATATACAAATTCACATCACAAAAAACACATTGTTTGTATAAAAAAAATAAAATAAAAATAAAACAACATAAGAATTAATCTGGAACTATAAATTTATCTGTGATACAAGATTGTTTCATTTTAATATCAAAAAGCCCTCTCCCATGCATAACAACCCTGACCGATCAACTAATTGCACAAACACCTAACCTCAGCGTCCTTGTCTAAACACATATACATTTACATTGACCATCTCTTTCTCGCGTTGCATCGGCACTCATTGTGTGGTCCGGCAAGAGGCGTGCATAATCCACTGCACACCTTTTGTATCTGCCTCACGAGCGCAGTTTGGCCAAAGGGGCGTTAGCACAAACACGCGCGGGCCCAGTCCAATGATGAATGGGCACCTTATGTAACAACGCGCCCAAATATATATCGATTGTGTGGGATCCACGGTGTCAAATTATTATGTCGTAAACAAAAATGTTTCTCCGATGTAATTATTTGTAGATCTATTGGTGCTGGAAATAATTGAATCATTGCTGATAGATCTAGAAAGTAGATAATGTGTTTTTGAATAAAAAAAATATATACCTATAATCATGAATCATGTACATCGGCATTAGTAAAGTGTACCTACCTATTTATATGTCTATATATGAAAAACTTCATGATTGTAATTGAATCATAAAACTTATTTTTAGTTAGGTTGAAATTTTTTTTTGATTAATATTAATATATTAGTGCCAGTAAAATTATATACCTATTTCACTCACATTCCAATTTGCAGCACGTTGGTGAGATATACACAAAAGTAAATAGATCAAAATGTTCATTTTAATTTCAAGAAGGTCGATCAACATCTTGACTTCCCTGCGAAGACGTTCATATAGTAATTATTGCAATGTGTAGTTATGGATCTATGTAATATACCGGGTGTTAAAAAAGAGTGTAAAATATTTAAAGAAGTAATAGTATGGAGCATAATAAACAAAAAACTTCTAATAAACATGTGTCCGGAAATTTTTCGTGAGGGAACTACAGCCCTCCAAATATTTGGCTCAAAATGAGTTTTTATTTAATATCTAGAGAACCCTTTCTGATAAAATTATGAAATTTTGAATTCGGTTTGGTAATAATAAGTGTTATCGATTTCTCGTCTTAACCAATTATAATTTAGACCAGGAATGTATGGGGCCAGTGGGCACATCGATTTTTATCTAAGTATTTTTTTATTCTTTAATTTTTTCTTGAATAAGGGACTTATATAAGATTACATGACACAATATACACAAAAATATATTTTGCTTATTTGTCATAGGATTAACCGTTTTTGAGAAATATCGATGGTAAAGAAAGCATGTAGAATTTAATTTAATACGGATGCTTCAAATTACAAATAATAAATTTATATTCTTGTTCTATGATTAAAGGTAAGATAAAAAGTTCATATAAAGAAACCTCCTAATATGAATCCTCTTAGATCTATAGCCAGTTCTATTACTGTTACACGTACTTTTCTAACTTTACTAAAAAACGAAATTAAAAATGGTTAGTTGTTGATAAGGATGCATTTTTTGTGGTATACTTATGTTAACTATTATTTAATTATTATTTGTAATTTGAAGCATCTGTATTAAGTTAAATTCTGCATACTTTCTTTACTATCGATATTTCTCAAAAACGGTTAATCCTCTATGACAAATAAGCAAAATATATTTTTGTGTATATTGTGTCATATAATCTTATATAAGTCTCTTATTCAAGAAAAAATTAAAGAATAAAAAAATACTTAGATAAAAATCGATGGGCCCACTGACCCCATACATTCCTGGTCTAAATTATAATTGGTTAAGACGAGAAATCGATAACACTTATTATTACTAAACCGAATTCAAAAATTCATAATTTTATCAGAAAGGGTTCTCTAGATATTAAATAAAAACTCATTTTGAGCCAAATCTTTGTAGGGCTATAGTTCCCTCACGAAAAATTTCCGGACACATGTTTATTAGAAATTTGTTGCTTCTTTTGGTCCAGACTATTACATCTTTAAATATTTTACACTCTTTTTTTAACACCCAGTATATTATTTAATATAAAATTCTCGAGTTGGGTTCAAACAAAACTGAAATAAATATTTTTAACTTGAAATAAAATATAAAGTTTTTTTTTAATAATATTATGCTATTTTTTTAAATGCAAAATATAAAGTAGGTATATATAATATTCAACAACCGGCATGCGTAATAAAAACATCATTTAAACATATAGTAAAACGATAAAATCTTTTTAATACTATTTCTAAAATTAAATTTTAAGTAGTAATCATTAGTTAATATTAAAATATATTTCCAACGTACCTAATACATATATAGAAAGAAAGTACAAGTTATAAAATATTATTTTACTAGTTAAATGTATAAAAATAAAACCGCAAACGTTATTTTGCCATTTAAATTGCAACGCCATAACTCATAATTATATTTTGCATTCCAATATTTGCAATTCTAATTACCGTAAATCATCCAGATACAGAAATTTAATGTTGTGTACTTCATGATATTATAATTATTGGGATATGTTTCGGTAATAATAAGTACCTATATTACAATAATTACGTTTTCTTCAGTTCATAAAGTTTACATAAACATGGCGAATTTGGGTAAAATTGTGTTCGTGTAGTATAAATAAAAGTAGGTTGCCGCAAATCCCGAGCGGGTATGAGATGCGAGTTAATGTGCTTGCAAAGCTTTTCATTAAACCTACGCGATTTTCCGCATACAATTTTGTATTAATAAAAAATTCAATATCAGTTGGTATTTTGAGTTTTTGCCCAAAATTTGCGCAACTCACGCGATTATTTACCCCATTATGAACACGTCAATATATAAGTTTCCATAGAGTAGGCACGAGCAAACTGGACCCGGCATCTCGCGCGGGATTCGCGCCAGTTTGATAAGAGCTTTAATTTTTATGCATACACAGGTAGAAAGGTTTACTTGAACCAAGTAAACCTTGTTTTGTATATAACGAAAACAATATTTTCTTAAGATAAGAAATATATTCTTTAATGTAGTTGGAACAAGAGTACTTTTCTTATATTAAGAAAATATTGTTTTCGTTATATACAAAACAAGATTTTCTTGGTTCAATACAGTTTTTTTTCTGTGTATACGTTTTTTTTATATAAATAAGTTATTATGTATGGTATAAAATTTTATCTTGAGGTAATTTTATTTTATGCTTATATGTGGAAAAATTTAATACTTAATTTTTTATAAGAAGGTGTCTAAAAACTGAAACAGAATAATAAAAAAATAAGTATTACTACCTGTACACAGTTTATTTTTTATAATGACTGAATTATTAATTTTTGTATTAATATCTAAAATATGTTACTACGCCTATGATATTATAGGTACAACAGAAAATCTATATCAATATTTAAGTTGCGTGAGCTTAAGTGAAATTTTACCTATTGTCAAATTATTGTGTCACAAAGAAATCCTTTCTAAAAGCGTGAGGTTACAAATAAATGCTTATCAGTAAATTGAATCGTACGGTATATTTGTTCTGTTTGTAATGACTGTAATATGTTATCCAATCAATGATATTGTTTATATTTTGTAATTTCATAGTGTTTGTATTGACTTTTCTGCACAAAAACTGGTGTTGAAATAAATTAATAATATTATATTTTAATAACGTTAATATACAAGGTGAGTCATATCAGGTGGAACAAACTTGAACAGTTGATTGAGAAAAATATTTCAAGCAAAAAAGTTCTTATGGACATGTGTCCGGAAACTCTTCGTGAGGGAGCTACAGACTCTCAAAGATTTTGTCTAATTGTAAGACTAGTTTTTATTTAATATTTTGAGAATTTAAACGATTATTGACCTGAAACAGAGAAATGAGTGAAATTTTAGAAATCGGAGAACATTTTTTTCCATTTAAAGTAATATCGCAAAGCTTCTACATAGTATCTTCGATATAGTAAAACAACTCATAACAAAGATACAACGCATTTTTTTCATTATTGAATAAAAATCACAATTGCCATGGAAAACTAAAATATGTTTATTATTCATCGAGACGTCAACTAAAATGCAATATTAATTTCATGTCAAGTACACTTTGGAAAAAAGAATGGTTGATGTTTGAAATTTTTATATTTATTAAAATTCGTTACTAATTTTGTTATTGCACACCCAAGCAGGCTCTGCTTGGAAGTGTGTTCTATTATCGTGCTAAAATTTTTTTTCGTATATAAATTGATAAAATGAGCATTATATCTTAAATTTCTTCAGTATTCCACTTACATTTTTACATTTTCTGATAGAAAACATTACAGTCTGCATTTATACTTAGTTTAATATCGATCGGTTTTAATTTTCTGTTATAAAAATATTAATAAAGTTCAATTTGTTGATTTAACCCCCTTTTTTGATAAAAACGCCGAACTGTAGGCTATATTTCGAAATAAATTTGCACCAATCCTTTTGAATTCACTTCATCTATTATCAGAATAGAACCCTATTAAAACTCAACAAAATTGGATAACTAGAAGTAACGAAATTTGCAGTTTATTTAAACAAAAATTCATATTTTGACAAGAATTATTTTTACAAATAGAGTAGTTACTCGGTAGTTCATAAGATTACCGTAAGGCGCTATTTCTTCATACGTCACTTCAAATTCCAAGTATTACAATTATTATATTGTGTTAATTAATATATAAATACATGTACATCGATACGTGCTGTATTTTAATTATTTTATTCAAAGCCAATCAATCTTTTTAATCAAGATAAAGTCTGTTTGCATTTTTAAAACAAATATATAATGTACATATACATATACCTAACCTATAAACGTTACATTGTTGTTTCATTTTAAATGCTCTGCTAGACATCAGGTGAACACAGCTGTTATCGCTGCAATATGTGGATGTATTTATCTTTCTAATTATTATTATTAATTAATTAATTTACTTTATACATTTTACAAAAAAAATATTTTATATAAAAATTGTAAATTAAAATGATTGTTGTTTTATTACTATACATCCTAAGTTTAAATAAAAACGGTAATAATCAATTGATATCAAGATTCATTGTTGATTTTCTAAAAAATCTTAATGAGTGATAAACTTCATATTATATATTTATATAATATTAATTACCTCCAATATTTTTTTCAAACATCCTTTTAAGTTTCACCAATTATATTGTATCGTATTTATTTGATATTATAAATTAATACATTTTTTTATGTTTAAGGGGTGTGCATTTTATGGCCTAGCCATAGTATTGTATAATATAACAGCAATGACGGTTTTAGGGAGGGAGATTGGTCGACCGTCCGGGGTGCCAATTTAGAAGGGGCGGCGGACGGTCAAATGGAGAAAAAATTCTAGTATAATTTGTCGTCTCTTTAAAAAACAAAATTTTCAAATTAACAAAATATATTTTTTTTGTATTTTGTGTCATATGACCTTATAAAAATACCAAACATTGGAAATATTAAAAAATATTACTAGATAAAAATCTAAGGACCCACTGATCCCAAAGACCTTGGTCTAAAAAACATTAGTTGATACAGGAAATTGATACCCGGTTTAGTTATAAAATTTAATTACTGTATCACAATGGGTTCTCAAAATATTAAATAAAAACTAATCTTAGACAAATTCTTTGAGAGTCTGTAGCTCCCTCACGAAGAGTTTCCGGACACAGTTATATATAATAACTTTTTTGCTGAAAATATTTTTCTCAATAAACTGTTCAAATTTGTTCCACCTGATATGATTCAACCTGTATATAAATAACTATTTTACTTATAATTTATATATGCTATATAGTATTTATTTTAATAAAGAGGTTCTCTTATGTCCGGAGTCCGGTATCATAATGGAGCTTGCAAAGCTAGTTAGCATGCAAGCACTCTCAAATGAGATTGATGATTATATGACAGTTTTCTTGGAGTTTTATGAAGATTTTGACAAGTTTCGCGCACGCGTTGTATGTAAATATCAACGGTATTAAAAAGTGGTGATATCATGAAAATTATTTTAATCGGTCAGAGTCGCTAACTGTGTTAGAATTCGTTGAAGTAGCTCTGCTCTAAATTCCATAGCAAATCCATAGATACAATCACAAAATTAATACCTCATTTGAGAGTGCTTATTTTTTAATAGTATTTTATATTTTTTTCAAGAACTTTTGTTAATTTATATTATACTTATACAACACAGGCTGTATTTACTTAGGATTAATGCAGCTTAAGGTATTTATCGAAATTTATTTATTCTTAGAAATAGAGTACAGTAAAATATATTAATTGCTTATATATACATTGTTAATTATAATATAAATTAACTGTCTTATTTTTCTAACTAATATTATATTAATAAGTTTATGGTATATAGGGAAGAAAAAAGTATGTCGAAACAATTAACGGTAAAAAAAAAATTTGAAAAATATATATTGCATAATAGGTATACATTCCAGTTTAAAAGCTGTTTTCATGTAAAAATCAAATGCGCATAAAAAAGTAAAAAAACTTTTGGTCAACACTGTCTTACATAAATCAAATATTTTCTACACTGTTGGATATTTTATTAGACCATCTTGTTCGAATATATAAAATAATTTGTTCACATAGATTTTTAGATTGTAGTTCCATTTCAAGATCGAAAAAGTAGCAAAAATCTAAATGATCTAGCACTTTTTTTGCGCACCAACCAACGCAACAGTGGAATTTTGTAGAACGAATGTTTGACTGACTATTTTTACAATTATGCAGATTACATAAACGAGTGGATTGCAATAAAAACGAAATCGAAATAAAAAACGACGTTTGTCGAATGTCACGACTGTCGACTATTTCCGGTATTTAATCCAAAGCGTGTTAAATCGGGCTTTGTAATGTTAACAGGGTTACCGCGGCGGCGTTGTGTTCTACACAAGACTGTCAAACGAATCGATTAACTATCGTTCAATTTCTTCCAAAATCATTGACTTTGAAACTACTCGAGCGTGTATTTGATTCTAACACTTGTATATATTTCATTAATTATATATCTGCTACTATTTGAAGCAGTGCCGGCTTTAAGAGAATGGGCGGTGGATGTCCATACGGATAAAAACATAGTTTATAAGTACATATTTCTAGGAAAAATTTTTGATTAAAAGAATAAATGTTAATTGTTATTTGGAACTGATAAAGCAAAATAATAATTATTCTTACGAAGAAGATTGAAAATTGTATTGCCATTGATTAGTTTAAATTCTAAAGTATAATGGTTTAAAATTTAGAATTATGTATAGAACTAATGGGTAGGTTAACATTCTCTCTAATAAAAACAGTTTTCAGATAAAAAAAAACTCGAAAAGCAAATATTTAAACATTTGTATTGCTTAAGGCTTTATTTAGTTACTTGTTTTTGTTAAAAAAATTATCGTTTAAAAAAAATGGTACCTATATATTTTTTATGATTGACTATATAATATGATTACCTATTCCTGAATGGGGAAGGGAAAATATTTCACCCATGGTACCAGACTCGTTAAGGCCGACCCTGATACCAGGTAGAAATATGCATGTATTTGGTTCAGTTTTGTATAAAATAGATATTGAAATAAATTTCTCCTGATGATATCTTTAAGACAAATAATACTCAGGCACATTATTGCATTAATTCATATTTATTTATACCCCGTCAAGAATAATTTTACTAAAAAATAAACTATTTACTAAATATTGTTTCATTATTAAAATTAATTTTAAAATTCTTCAACTTTCGCATTTTAATAACGACAAAGTTACTAGTTACTATAGATATTCTGTACTTTAAGGTAAAAATAAATAAATAACTTAAAAAATAATAGGTATAAGAAGCTTCATTGGAAACCCTAAATGATTCACCACCTGTGAGAAAAGATATCGTCAAAATAAAATCAATAAATTTTAGCATTGCGAGAGTAATTAATCCTTATACTCGCATAATGTTAAATTTATTGATTTTATTTTGACGATATCTTTTCTCATAGATGATGAATCATTTCATGATTTTGAATGGAGCTTCTTATAAACTTTTTTTAGTTGTATACAAAATTTGGACTTATTCGTAAAGTTTTTATTCCGATAAATTTTATGAATCGTGCAATATTTAACTTTTTCTGTTATAATACAGCGAACCTGCATGGTTGCTTACCGAGAAATACCTTAATACTGCGTATATGAGAATGTTATTTATATCATTATTTATCATTTACTTTTTCAGAGGAAGATATGTCTATTGTGTAGATTTATCTGAATTTTTTTATGATTTATTTATTTTAATTAATTTAAAAACTTATTGTAAAAAGTATTACTCATAAAGTTTCATAATTTTTAAATTAATTTATTTATTTGTGTAGTCATTACTTATCTAAATAATTATTAATTTTAAATTTTTCTGAAATTATAAAAATACAAACTGATAAAATTATAGACACGAATCAAAATGCATAAAACCTACAATTCTTTAATCATTTTCTAGAGCAGCTGATACAATCGAATCTATCGTATATACAATTGCCTTTAGGTAGGTATAAGCGTATTATTTTCTGGACCGTTAATGTTAGTAATAATATATGTGTTTAATAATTTATACTGCATTAAAATACAATTTGTGCAGTTAAAAAATTAATTTATTTACATTAATATTTAATACAAAGTGTTATTATACAAAAAAACGCAAAATTAAAATATAGGTATAAAATAGAAGGGTGAACATTAAGCGAAGAATATATATTTTATGAAATATGTAAACCTAATTATTAATTATGTAGATACAAATACATAATTGTATAGTTTTATTGTACGAATTAAATATTTTTTTAATTATTTATATGTTGGAATATGTATCTATATGAATTAATGTCGATAAAAAATACACTTTATTTTAGTTTTCTTCAATTTTATTTCTATTTCTCATATATCCGACGTAAAAAATATATAATTTTTTGCCCACTGAACAACAAAATACAAATTACAATTTTAAATCAGTAAATATTTTAACCGAATGTTGAAAAAATTATTTAAAAAATATTCATTCAAAGTAAAAAAAAATATATACAAAATTATATTTTTTTAATGGAAAAATTCAGGAATACCGTGTGTTTTCCCGTGTTGCTTTGCTTTTCCAACGTTTAAATCACTCTCTTAAAAGTACCACGATATATAATATACTTAGGTAGTATACATAGGTTAACTTCGCTTGAATATTTATCAATAAAACAATTTTTGTTTCATTCAACTGCTTAATATTAATGGAAGACAAAAAAAACTGCTTATTAAAGTTGGGTAGAGGAGCCCGTAAATTATAAATATGGTTTAGGTTATGTTTTGAAAAATTGTGTAAGGGTTTTGTTATAAAATATGTTTGGGAACCACATCTTTAATATGTAAAATAAGATGAATATAGGGGTTTTTAATTAAAGATAAAGTTTTATATTGTTTCTTACTATCCGTTAAATTTAGCCTTGATAGTAATATGTATACACACTGTGTTATTTTAATTATTACAATACAAATATATTATTAAGAAATTAACCTAAAACAAACATTAGATACGGCACTGAAATATGTATGTTTTCGAAATTAAAACAATTCAATTTAAAATGAAATTAAAGAATTTAAAATGTATTCAATTTGATTTTATATCCACTACACGCGCAATAATAAAACTCCATGTATATGAAACTTTTGAGTATATAATCAAATTTTATTTAGTTTCTTTATTACATAGAGTCATGCTAACACAATTAATTCTACAATGAAAATATTAGAGCTGAGTATATATTCGTTTAAAAATAATTATAGTTTAATTAAATGTAATTGTAATAAACAAGTATAGGATCTACGGCTCTTTAAAATTATAATACAGGTGGATTTATTCAAGCTTTCTCAAGTTTTTATACACATGAACATTTCATTAAGGCACATAAAAATATGTATGAATTTATATACACTGTTATTATTTTATTAAAATAATATGTAAAATGTAATTTGTTTAATTTCATGATAAAATAATGAATTAATCAACATTCGGTTTTATGTCCTCATTAAAGATTTTTGGTTTAAAATTATTTTTATATAAATATTTATGAAATTTTAATTTTAAAACAAAAAAAATTTTTTCAATAAATATCAAAATAATTAAGATATTAAAAATATATAGGTGAACATTAATATTATTGGAAGATTTAAAATTAACATATTTTTTATAAAAATAATATAAATATAGGTACAGTATATTTAAGTATATCTTTTTGTATGGTAGATTTAAGAAAACATATTTTTTCCAAGTTAAATTATTGAAAAAGAAAATATACTTATTATAGTTTGAGATGTACATACGTCATGTTGAATTATAAACGAAAACAATTAAACCAATTTTTAGTGAATATATTAAACTAATTAATCATTTTTAATGAACTAATTAAGATGATTCGTGTTTGAAAATATCCCATTGCTTGGTGGTCTTATTGCATTATATCATATTAAGTATCTATTTAAAATTCATGACTAACTATATGCAGTCTTAGAAAATAAGATAAATGGAATAAATTAAACAAGTTAAAACTAATTAATATAACTTAAAATAATGAACTAGCTACTTCTATTCACTTCTGGTTAACGAACCAACGTTTAGGTATTATATTCATTAATTAGTATACCTCAGAAGATGGCGTCGACACAATAAAACTCAAAGTAAATTAGGAATAAAACTTTTTATTAAGTTCACAAATACTTTAAAGCAGCTATAAAATATCTTATCTGAACATACATATAACATCTAACAATCCACTTACCGTTCTATAAGTGCTCGTCACTGATTGGTGGACGTCAACATTATTGAATCACGCGAAGCTCCAATCTCCAAGAAGCAATTTTTTATTTCCCCGTTTTTGTAATTTATGTATCGCTCGGGTTGGACTGGGTACTTTGACGCTCCGCCCACGGGTGGAGTTCTGTTCTTATTCGTTTCCTGTCGACGAGAAGTCCTTAGTACTCACTTGTTTTGCATCGGCTCTATCGAAGTGCACGTGTTTTGGACACTTGTGATATTTATTTATCTAATTACTGTAATCAGTTCAGTGGCTTTTAGTGACATTTATAATGTGACCAAATTAGAAATGTTATGTGAGTTGATCAAATAGAAACATATGTTTAGTTTGTGATCAGTTCAGTGTGAGGGATAGTACCAGTTAATCAGACAATGGCATAAGGATTATTTTATGTACTGTTGATAAATCAGTATAAATATGTGCATTTAGTGAGTATACATTACTTTTATTGAACTATTGATAGTGTTTGAAAAGATCTATTAATGATTTTCACGAATAAAAATCGGAAAATGCAAGATACAGAAATGGTTCCGTATGGTCAAACCACATTTGAAAGTCCTTCTTCAACTCGTTCTAACAGTCCATCCGTGCCGGCTGCAGAAATGCACAAAGTAGACGAAGAAATGAGTGAAGATGAAATCAGTGTTGGTTGTCCAAGCCCGGCTTTGAACGGATTGCCGAAAAATTTCGAAAACAGTCGAGTGTCATTCGACGAAGAATCAAACCAAGAAAGTCGAGATTACAATAATGGCGAAGAAGCTAGTAACGATGAGTATTTTAAACCATTGAAACGATTAAAAATGATCCATCTCGCGACGGACAAGAGAGCATCACCTACAGTTGAGCCTGATCCAGATCCTGAAATAAACAGAAGTTTGTCAGAGCACGGAGTAAAAAGTTTCTCTATTGTCGATATATTAAATCACAGGCCGGCGAGGCCACAACAAACTAGAATAGTCAGGCCATGGGATCTTGATACAGATTCTGAGACCCAGCAAAATTTGGAACGGTTCCATAGACATTTAAAAGCTCAACAGTTAGCGCTGTTGAGGCCCGAGTTTGTACCGGCATTTAATGCTAGTTACACGAGTGAAACGGGATCGGACAGATCAAGTAGTGTCACCAGCGATTGTTGTTCCCCCGACATTGTCCCGACGTCATCTTCGAGGCAGCGGCCATCACAAGGGCAGCAACAGAAAGGTCCCGGATCGACCCCGTTAGATGCTCTGTTCCAGATGACATCAAAGACATTTGATTCTAACAGTGGAGAAGCGAGTGGAGGTATGTTTTGTTTACATTTTACATAATAATGCATATATTGTCAAAGATTTCTTTAGATGTCAATTTTAATTTTTAAAAAGTATTAAAAGGTAAATATTATGTTTGATTAAAACTTATATATTGTATGCATAAACATGCAAAACTACCGAATGAAGTTGAGCAATTGCAGTATTTTTAAGTGCCTAATTGATACATAATTGTTTATTACATTATTAAATATTTATATGTTGTTAAATATGTACATATACTAGGGGTTCTGCCTCTGGATCCTTCGCACTCCAACCCCAATAATGAATATCATGTTTTTTTTTACAAATATATGAAAATTTCAATTGTTTATGTTCAGATGTGCAGCTAACTTCATGCGTTATTTGACAAACATACAAACAAAGGCTATTATTTATATGAGATATACCAATACTTAATTTTCGCAGTTTTACTCTGTGTTTTGTTTAACAACACTTAACAACTTCTAACAAATACATAAATTGTTCCAGTGAACAAAAAAGAGTACTCCATTATTAACTTTAGTAAAGTCTACAGCTGCAATGAAAGAATGCACTATTTATGGATATATACATATATATTACATATTGAGGAATGAATTCCTTAAGATATTCACAGTTGCATTGTGAAACGTAACTGTTAAATCGTATTGAGATATTCGACACGCGTATTGTTCCTAAAATAAATAACGCGCCGGTTGTTATTTCTTTGATGTTAATGTTTGCCGATAATTAATACAGATGCTATTACACGCTGCAAAGTACGCATATACTATTTAAAATATAAAATAACTATATCGCGTAGTGTGTGCATGTTTATTAATGTATAAGGCTAACATATTCTTCAATGTTAAATAAAGATAAGGTACTTAACAGTGGTTCGCAAAAGTTTTAAGATGATGGCACTTTTATATAAAATAAGAGATATGTGAGTTTCAATTTAATTTTCATTGAATTTTTAATTTATAAAGGGCAAAACGAGATAATCTGCCGGCAAACCGTCAATTAAAATTACGAAACAAGAATCTTTCCGCTCTCTAATAAATATTGTCTAAATATTATATAGCTTAAGCTTTATAAGTAAATATCAATTTGATGAATCCCGAGAGAAAATTCAATTTAATAAGTAGCGAAGTACACATGCGCCCGCACTGGGTACGCACGCACTACAACCGCAAGTATAAATGGAGGATAAATATAATTCTATGTTAAATTAAAAGGTAAGCTAAACTTGAGGAAGCTTTCAAACTTTCATGTCGTTAAGTGTCGAAACTGTTGTGCGAAAATGAACTTATGCATTGCAAGTTTAAAATGTTTTGTTTCTAAAAAAAAGTTTGTTGGCGGAAAAGAGTTAGAAAGTTGGGACTCCTTATGGAAAATTTTATATCTTACAATTATTTAAGACATAAATATATTATTTAGATAATACATTTGATTTTTTTTGTATCATCGATTTATTTTAATTTTCAACACCATTTTTGCTATTATTTAAGAATAGATCTTTTATCCTTTAGGTGTAATTTATTTAAAGATCAGTAACGAATTTCAATAATTTATGAGGAGAAAGAGTCAATGATTGTCAAACTTTTTTTTATTATAATTTTTCATCAAATTAATTATAATAAAAAAGATACGTGTATATATTATTGCATATGCATATGTATCAATGATACATATATATCATTAGATAATTTGTTTTATTTTTGTATGTTATTTGACTGCATGTTTTTAAAATTACCTATTATTTCTCGACTGAGTATAATTTGCAATTGTACATTCATCTTGCTAGCTTACAATATATATAGACATCACAACTTACCTATGTCTGATACATGGATTACTGTTACGATAATGAAGTATCCCGGGGCGATCAAGAAAGGCTACTTATACGAGACGAAAGATTTCCATTGGCTCGATAGCTCAATAAATGTTATAGGAAAATAATATTGACATAAAATAATGATTATTTTTATTATTATAATTTAAGAAAAATTTCTTTGAATTTTATAAAGAAATTAAATGCAGTGATACATTTTATAACATATCGTTCAAAATCCTATAAATAAAAAATGAAAAGCTTTTCTATAGTTAATGTACATAGGTACATGAAATGAAATATAGATTGGAAAAATTTAACCCAGCAATATGCATCTTATTATTATTGAGCAAGCATTCATAAATTAAGAAATTGGTATAATGATATGAAAGAAGGGCCCATGATTGTGTTATAATTTAGGATTTACATAAGTAGTTAAATGTATAGAATTCAGCCCCAGGTAATTATTAAATTGAAAACCAGTGTGGTCTAAGTGCATTAAGTACCTAATGTATTAAATGTTTATACGATAAAATAATTTTACTGAATACCTATTTATTTTATAATTATTATTCTGATGACTAAAAGAAGCGATTGAAATAAACCGTCTTGTAGCTATCATACTTAAAGTAAAATATGTCATTATAGTCATGAATATAAAGCTTCTATATTTACCAATAATTTGTTTAATTTCATATTGCACACCCCAAGCAGGCTCTGCTTGGAAGTGTGTTCTACTCTCGTCCTAAAATTTTTTTTCGTATATAAATTGATAAAATGAGTATTATATCTTAAATTTCTTCAGTAACCCACTTAAATTTTTACATTTTCTGATAGAAAACATTACAGTCTTCATTTTTACTTAGTTTAATATCGATCGGTTTTAATTTTCTGTTATAAAAATATAAATAAAGTTCAATTTGTCGATTTAACCCGCTTTTTTGATAAAAACGCCGAACTGTAGGCTACATTTCGAAATAAATTTGCACCAATCCTTTTGAATTCACTTCATTTATTATCAGAATAGAACCCTATTAAAACTCAACAAAATTGGATACATAGAAGTAACGAAATTTGCAGTTTATTTAAACAAAAATTCATATTTTGACAAGAATTATTTTTACAAATAGAGTAGTTGCTCGGTAGTTCATAAGTTTACCGTAAGGCGCTATTTCTTCATACGTCACTTCAAATTCCAAGTATTACAATTATTATATTGTGTTAATTAATATATAAATACATGTACATCGATACGTGCTGTATTTTAATTATTTTATTCAAAGCCAATCAATCTTTTTAATCAAGATAAAGTCTGGTAAGTTTGCATTTTTAAAACAAATATATAATGTACATAACATATAACCTATAAACGTTACATTGTTGTTTCATTTTAAATGCTCTGCTAGACATCAGGTGAACACAGCTGTTATCGCTGCAATATGTGGATGTATTTATCTTTCTAATTATTATTATTATTAATTAATTTATTTACTTTATACATTTTACAAAAAAAATATTTTATATAAAAATTGTAAATTAAAATGATTGTTGTTTTATTACTATAAATCCTAAATTTAAATAAAAACGGTAATAATCAATTGATATCAAGATTCATTGTTGATTTTCTAAAAAATCTTAATGAGTGATAAACTTCATATTATATATTTATATAATATTAATTACCTCCAATATTTTTTTCAAACATCCTTTTAAGTTTCACCAATTATATTGTATCGTATTTATTTGATATTATAAATTAATACATTTTTTTATGTTTAAGGGGTGTGCATTTTATGGCCTAGCCATAGTATTTTCAAATATTTGTTTATTTGATAAAATTTTGGCAAAATATATCAATATGTATAACAATAGTAGTTTTGTTTAAAAAATGTATCTGAATTGAAAATTTAGTACACAATTCGACTAATAATAAGTCAACTTAATAAACAATCGATAAAATAAAAAAAATGTATAATTACAATAATTAGTAAAATTCGATCAATGTTTTATTTTATGAAAAGCTTTTTAATACATATTATTCACCTTTAGTTGAGGCCATATAGAAGGCGTTCTTCTCTCCTGATGATTAAGACATGATTGTAAGTAAACGTGATACCGGAAGTGAACGAGATTAACCGATCTAGACCCGAATATAAAAAAGACGAGAAGCGACTATCACAAAACTAAATAATTTGTTATATCTTCGTTATTTACAAACACATATGAAACAATTCGATTAATTAACATTACTTTGTTTACCCAACTATATATAACCTAACTTATTGCTTTTTCGAAAGACATTTTTTTGGATTTAATCTCAATGTATAGGTACGTAAATGTATGAATCTTCAATTTTGACAACTAACGTTTCGTTATGCATTATATACATTATTAAGATCAAAAAGAAGCGACACAATAAGTTCACAATGGAGGTATTAAATATCCAGTGTTGCATTTAAGTGCCAACTGTAAAACAATGAAATATGATTTAGTAATAAATAATTTTATTTTAACGGTTTTTTGTAATGGCCAATTACATAACTTGAAACTACTTCATTATATAGTTTTACCATTATAAACAACGAATTAAATCATTATTGTAAGTTTATTTTATTTGCCTTCACTTTACCTTATATGTTTATTCAATTATATTTTCTGCAATAATAGTTTCAAGTGGCAGAGGTATTACTTGTGATAAAATTAACTTTATGCTAAACTGCAATATTATTTCAAAGGACCAAGCACAAAAGCAATAGATTTTTTGAAATGTATTGTAATTGAGCATTACAAAAAATTAAATTCTAAAAATTAATTGAAAAATAATTCTAAAAATAATTTATTTCTATTATTTGGCAGTTATGATCTCCTTTCACTTTTTTATTTTTACAAGGGTTGATACTAGAGGATTTAGGGGATAAAAATAAAATAAAAAACAAACTTAAAATGTTTCTATACCCCTTGGAGCAGAAATTATGAGTCACAGCACATTTTGATGTATCATTTCTATTAGTTATACAAAAAAATTAAACTAAAATGCAATATCCATTGCTCTTGTGCGGGGTTGTTTATGTATATCTTTTCTATTAATTAAAAACAAAACTGGCAGTTTAATCTATTTGTAGAAACCAAAAGTAATTACAGATTCAGCTGTCTTAAAAATTTCAAATGATGGAATTTTTGAAAGACGTTGAATTAATTAAAAATGAATGTTAGGGTCGTCTTAGTTTTATAATGTTATTTCTGCATGCAATGCTAAAAATTAAATATCTATATATTAGTAAAATTTTTTGGTTCCTTTAAAGAATGTAGGTACCTATAAAAATCTATTGGCAAAATTCGACAATAAACGAAATGCAGTTATTGTTGTTAGTTAATAAATAAATTAAAAATTGGGTTAGAAAAGTATTGGTAACCACTGAGTTTGCTCTAGGTTTTTGACGTAGAACTACATCTTTCCCGGCGGTACTAAAGGGTAACCTCGGGAACATAAATACAATGAAAATATATCACCTTTTGAAAGTTTATAACTTATGAACCAATAATGGTAGAGCAACAAATAAAAAAAACAATAGATACATTCTATTTTATATCAAAACTAGTTTTTTATCCTTCATTCCCAACCCTAAAATACAGTAGCATATACAAAAGTTTATCTAATTTTGATATGATTTTGTAGGTATACATATAACCGACCTAATCAATTATTAAAATTAAGTGTTGCTACTTAATTTTTTTTATAAATAATTAGGTCATTTTTAGATTTGTTTTTAAAAAAGTGGAAATAGTATCTTAATCATTTCATTACCTTTTTACTTTTGATACATAAATACGTTTAATAAACTTAAGTCGTTAAAAATATTTTATATCTGCGATACTGGTTCCTAATTTGTCTGCATACGAAAACAACATTTTGCTAGTATAATGACGTGAATTTTTATAGGTTATTGTTATAACAATGTGAATAGCGAATTAATCAATGCTTACGATTAATTAGATGTATCGTTGTACCCGAAATGGCGTATAAAGAGTGCAAAGCCGCCATTGAATTAACCGTTAATGAGTACTGATTAATTAAGTTACTTAACTACGCGAGCACTCATAATAGTTAATGATACACTCATACAGTATTAATTACTTTATACAATACGTAGTTATACTTATCCATACATGTATTGTGTATTTATTCTTATTTAAATGCAAATTTGTAAATATTTCTTTGGTTCGTTTTCTGTCGAAAAATAGATTTAATTTTGATTTCATTAATTTGGTACTTATTTACGCTATATAAATTTTATGGATGGGAAATTATTACCAAATATAAAAATTTTAATTTAATTAATTTTATAATTCATTATTTTATATATTACGAAAGGATAATGAAGTATTATTCAGTTAGATTTTTGCATTTATGAAAGTGAACACTTATTTATATTTTTATATTTTAAATTAATATAAATTTGTAAGTATATAATGTTACCTATAGCCAGTGGCGTAGATAGGGGGGATTAAGGGGATCAATCCTCCCCCCTCATGAGTCCAATTTTTGTACTTTGCACCAGATAAATGATGATTTTCATAATGAAAAATATAACTTTATGAGATTTAATACTGTTATATCCTCCCCCCCCCCATCAGACTGATACAAGGGGCTCCCGCGCTACGAAAAAATAAAAAAGAACGAACAAAAAAAGGTCATCATCAGAATAAAAAAGTAATTGGTAATGACTAAAAAAAGGCCTTCAAAATTGGTTATGTCTTAAAAAAAAACAGATCTCGAAACTAAATCCGGCATTATCCCCCCCCCCCCCCCCCCAACGCATAAAGCTATCTATGCCACTGCCTATAGCTGATATTAAGGTGCTCTCTTAAACTGAATCAGTGAGAATTCCACTGATTCCCTCAGTGAAGGCAGAACTCACTGGAAAATCAGTGGTTCTCACTGGTAACCAGTGACTTTTGCGCATGCGTCGTATGTCAGCTGTCATCCATTTTACGTTAAGAACGATTACAATGTGTTATAGTGGTAATTGCTTTTATCGTGATTAATAAGGTAAGTTTACATTTGTTTTTCTAATTATTAATATCATGATATGGTTTATATAATATACAATAATCCCAATAAAATAAAGATATAACATACTTATGATTTAAACGCGAAAATAAATTCTAACCTCATTTGTGTATTTCAAAATTTTCCATATACATACATGACAATAGTATCTATGTTTATGGAAATTATATTAGAATTATTATTAAAAATGATGTTAAAGTATTAAAATTTCTGCCTGCTCTTCAATGTAAATAAACTTTTAGAATCTTAAGAAGAATTGGCAATTTATGTGGGCTAATAAACAACCTAACCTCACTTTTATTCTAATTGTAAGTAATAATTATGCATTACTTACAACTTACAATGATTCTCAGTAAGCTTATATCTTTTTACCATACTTTTCTATTTTGTTATAGTTTATATGTTGTTTTTAGATAAATAAATATTAATAATTTTTTTTAGTTATCCATCTGTCAGCAAAAACAGCGTTAGCCAAAGCAATTGTGGCAGAATTTCCACATCTACGAAATGATTATTCATCTGAAGGATATGTTAGTACTATTGAACATGTACATATGTATATATAAAGTTTTGCACATTATTTTTTTATTTTTTTAGATTTATTAGGAACACTATTACGATGAAAAAACAAAAAAAGGTTTTATTGAATTTAGATTATGGACGACTTAGCCCTTCAAAAACAAAATATCAACTAAAAAAAACCTTTGGATTCTGGAACTATTAGTTTGGATATTGAAAATCTGAAAACTGAGGAAATGAATGAAAAAGTATAAAACATTTTCATCATTATTTGATAAAATCAATTTGTTCGGTTTATCGATATTATTATTTTTATTCACAGTTTTTTTTTACAGATCTCGATGATGAAATTTAAAAATCCAACAGAAAATAAAAATACAATAATTCAAGGATTACATGATACTTATATATTTAAACGATATTGGATACTGACAGAACAACCAACAATTACACAAATTTTCCAAATGTATCTGCGCTTGCAAGATTATCATGGTGAAATGGTATAAAAATATTTTTATTATATTATATGATCAACGTACAATTAATATAATGAATATGATATGATGTAAAAAAATACTTTCAGATTGATATAGAATTTCAAAAGATGTTTCCAAAATTAAATGATAATTTTATATCTATAAATTTCCAACATACTATACACAACGTATTCTATCTTATGCGAAAAAATTTCGCCCTGCCATTTTTATAACGTCCAGAACGATTGAGAATGGTGAATATCATATATATATACAAAATAAATTTTGATTTTAATTATTATTAATACCTGTGATATTTTTTTATAGTTAAACATTGAAAAAAGCAAAGAAGAAGACGTAATGATAAGGAAGATTTGGAAAAAACGCTGCGAAGAGAAAGCTCAGAAAATATTCAACCCTATATTATTATTGTAAAAAGACAAGGAGAATGTTCAGTTTTTATCCAAGGAGATGGATGCCTGTCAAAAGTACCTGAAAGTTCAAGTCCTTTGAAAGCTTTCGATATTTTATATAAATTTTTTTATGTTTTTAATGTGGAATATCCACGAAATTTAGTCAATTTCTACAATTTTATTGATAAGTTTATTTATAAGATGTCTGTGCAATCGTGCATAGGGATGAAATGATACCGCTGAGGTATCGATACTTTTACTCGATACAGTATCGGTCGTAAAGTATCAATACTTACTCGGTATCGATTGAAAAGTATCGATACATACTCGTATCGATCGATTTTTTTTGTAAAATTTGCCAATCGCATAAAAATAATTTTATAACCTTTAAAATAAGTTGTTAGTGACTAATAATTTATTTAAAAAAAATTATTTTCACCCTTATATATGCATGCAGTTCATCCAATACTTCTAATAAAGAATCTAATGGTAAAAGAATTAATTTTTTATTTGAACTTGAAACGTGTTAAATGTAGCAATAGCGCACTCAGCTCAATTGAATATAAAGTCCATTAAAATGAGTACAACGTATACTTGATGACATGTAAAAAATGGGATAGATGCTTATATAGCGTAGATTTTAATTCATATATTTGACGGTTGCTTGTTTTTGTACATGACGGTGCGTTCAAAAATTTCAATATTCAATTCACAAAAAATCATTTTCATCAGTATACCGATACCTACTCGATACTTAGTTTCAAAGTATCGATACAAAAAGTACTTGGTATCGGAAGAAAAGTATCGAGTAAGTACTCGTATTTACTCGTATCGTTTCATCCCTAATCGCGCAGTGTTGTGTGTTCTCTCTACATCAATATTTCTAATATAGAACTTGGAGGAGAATGACAACTGTGATTTATAATACTATACAGGGTGTCCCATTTTAATCTATCACCCCCATATTTTTTAATATCTATCAATTAAATAAATAAATGTTTCAAATAAAAGTTGTTTGATTTTGAGGGGGACCCAAAATGGCGTTATTAATTTTTGATTTTTTGGATGTCTTCATGGTCAAATAGGCCCGACATTTTTTTTTAAATGGAAACCTATATTTTATATTACGGTATCTTATTTTTTGGAAAAAAACAAGTAGCTTTTGTTTCAAAAAAATTTTTCTATGACCTTTTTTTTTTAATATTCAACAAAATAATTTTAGATTTTTACTAATTTTTTACTCGAAACCCATTAACTTTAAAGGAAAAATGTAAAAAACGAAAAATGTTTATTTTAATCTGATATATGTAACTAGGGAAATTATATCAGGATTTTTTGTTAACTTTTGCTCTTCAAAATATTAAAGCAAAAAATAAAAATAAATAAATAAATCTGAAATCATTTTCCTAGTCATACAAAATTTTTTTTGAAACAAAAGCTACTTGTTTTTTTTTTCCAAACAATAAGATACCGTAATAAAAAATATAGGTTTCCATTTGAAAAAAAAAATGTTGGGCCTATTTGACCATGAAGATGTCCAAAAAATCAAAAATTAATAACGCCATTTTGGCTCCCCCTCAAAACCAAACAACCTTTATTTGAAGCATTTATTTATTTAATTGATAGATATAAAAAAATATGGGGGTGATAGATTAAAATGGGACATCCTGTATAGTTATCCAATTGTTATAACAAAAAAAAATGTTTTACATAAACAAAAACGCAAAAGTATTAAAAAAATTATAGCCTGTTAAAATGTAAATTAAACAAATTATCATTATACTGTATTATGTATTAAGTTGTGCAATAAAAACCATCTTAAAAAATAACAATAAATTTTTATTATTTATGAAATTCTCTGTAATGAAATTTCACTGATAAATCAGTATATATAACTGAACTAATCAGTGAATAGTCACTGATTACCAGTGGAAGACTTAGCACTGATAAATCAGTGAATATAACTGAACTAATCAGTAAATAGTCACTGATTACCAGTGGAAGACTCTGCACTATTTCAATCAGTGAATAGTCACTGATTATCAGTGACTATTCACTGATTCAGTTTAAGAGAGTGGTTGGCTACTGAAACCAAAATTATCTGCTTATAAAAAATAAAATGTATCCTCTGCTTAAGAAATTTGGTAATATTGCATATTGATTATTGATTCCACACATACTAACAGTCTATATTTGCTCAAACTACTTACCAACAAAATGCCGTTTTTTGCACGATTTCAGTACGAACTAAATAAATTAGAAAAATTTTGTAGCCAATACGATAAAATAACATTTTAAAGAGTAATATATGATGTATACACAAGTTTTAATAGACCAATACAATTTTTTCAATAAAAACTCCGTTTCTGAACAGAATAGCCGATCCCCTCTTCTTTATATATGTTGATGAAAATAGTATTTCAATTGTATAAAACTATACCTACTTATTGAGTTGTTGGTGTGTTTTAATTTGCATATAAATATTAAAGGTCGTACAATTAGTTGTTAAAAACGATACCCACAAAATAATAACAAATGATAATAATTAGTTCTAATGAATTGTATTTAATAATAACACATAACATTTAATAGTTGCGCTTTAAACTAAATACCAATTAATCAAAATTGACTCTATAATTATTTAATTCTATAGAGGCTATTGTTTTTTATCTATCAATTATGAGCACGTTCGAGAAACATATGGCGACGATAATATTTTTTTGTTCAATCAATTTCAAGAAGAACCGAGTGTGTATAAATTCATAAGCGAGGTATCGCCATAAATCCGAATGATTTATTCAATTCCGTTTTACTGCTACTGCGGCTTCATCGTCGCTTGCACAGAAAAGGTGTTGTAAAATTAACGTTATGGCACAATAAATATTTTGTAATTAACGCTTATAATATTGCTCTTTTCATCTGAAGCCGCCATCTTTCGGACCACGTTCAATAAAAATAAATCAGCTCCTAATTTCGTATTCTATGTCATCGGTCGTTTCAATTTGGCTTCCGAACAGATATTTTGATAAAGTGAACGTTAGATTTTATTTATTGGTATAAATTGGTATTTGTCAAATAGATAAAGAAGACAGATGTTTTAATTCTAATCATTCGGATTTATATAGATCGATTATGCAAAAATAGAAATCGATTAAAAATTGCCGCCGGGTAATTATTGATTACTCACATCTATAAAATTTTAAACACCATTGAAAAAAATTATAATTTATGCTTTATTCGAGCTGTGTGTATTTTCAGCAACGATTATACGTGTGTGTGCTTATTAGAGGCTTTTTATAAACACTCGTAAATCAAAGTGTTAATATATCACTTCATTTAATGATTTTTATATGCAATTACTTTTTCCTAATATACATAATTCGCATTTAACTAAAATATATAGGTATAGTAGTAGGTTCTAATGTACTCGTATATGTTCATGTATACAAACTTGTATTTTCAGAAACACCTCTATCTTTATTTTGCATGTATCATTTTCACATTAACAGCACATTAAATTATCATTGTCAAGTAAATTTAATTTGAAAATTATAAAAAAATAATGTAGGTGGAAGTTTTTTTTATATAGGTGTAATTTATAAGAAATTCAGAATATTGTAATTATATAACGTTCACTATAAATATGTGCGATTTTTTTGTATTCGAATAATAGTACAATGGTTATGAATGCCTTATGAAAGAGCTTTTTTGCTCTTCACCCTTGAATACTGCACAAACAAGCTACAATAAAATAACCCCTGCAAAAGTATACATAGTATATTCTGTATATTAAAAAAATGGTATTGATATAGTTTAGTGTATTAAACTCTTATGACAGCTCTATTAATTTTATATGAAAGTTAAATATATTTAGAAAAAAGAGTTATATATTTTACGTAAATTGAATTATATAATAAAACATATGTCAAAATATATTTTCGTAATACTATTAATTATTTGAATAGGTCTCCAATTAATGTGCTTTTCATTTTGGAACTTAGAACGCTTCATTTGTTGGCACATTTCCGTACATATGTATCAGTGTCAAATCAATTATGTTCTCAATCAATTAACAAAGAAGTACATTAACTATAAATGATCTATTTTCTAATGAAAATGCATATTGGGAGTGAAATCATTTCGACTTTCTTAAAAACATTTATGACATTTGATAAATGAAAACAAAAAATTAAGCAATCAATTTAGCAACGTATAAAATTTTATCATATATAAAAATATTAAATTAGAAAATATAGTGCTTATAATTTTTATAGTTCAATTATAAATTATATTTTCTGCACCAAAACAAAAAAAATAATTATATGTATATATAGGATCTATACTTAATGATCAACATTGTTCAAAAACTAAAGGATGAAATTATTTTTATACCCAATAGGAAATTGGATTTAAAAAAAAACTAGTTAACAAATTTTTGTTTCTAATAGATGCGCACGCGTTAGGAATAGTCTTAAAATGGCTGCCTAAATTCTTAAAGGAAATTGTTTTTGTGCGTTAACTACTTCCGGGGAATTACGGCCGAACTAATGAGAATGCAGCACATTGAATTAAATATAATTGGAGGAGGTATCATTATTATTCAAGAAGTCTGTCTTGATTACGGTTTTTTCGTTGTTGACGATTACGTATTTTAAACAAAAAAATAGGTACATACATACATATTTTAAATAGTGAATTTAAGTAGATATACGTTAGAAAATTGAATAATTGTATGGGGTTTGTTGGATTCTAATGTATAGAATATAGAATACACTCAGCACTCTGCTATACGACCATCCACTACACGACCGCCCCGTTATACAATGTGCCGACAGTTCTAACCAACGTCATTTCCCCATCCACACCATAATACTACCGTGACTGCTATATTTCTGCGCGTTTAAATTCACCAATCAACGTTAAAGGTGGTGCGTGCCTCTCTAGCCGTCGTATAGTGGAATTTTTTAATTACCAATGCCGTCGTATAGCAGAATATGTTGAGTGTACATTAAAATTTGTACTACTCACATTACGCTCATTATAGGATATTAAAAGAATGATCTTCATTATCAATCATTTTTCAACAAATTATTACATTCACAACAAGGGGCGGGGGGAGGAGGACATTGTGTTTTTTTTAATAACACATACTGTCGCGTTATCTTATATTTCCTTAGGTTAAGGGGAATAGATAGGTATAATATATTTAAAGCGTTTTTTTTATTTTTCATAGAATAATTAATTACATTTTTTTTATTTAATATACTAATCAAACGTAGAAGGGAGATGATGTAAAATGATTATGAACTGGCCATCAGGAGAAAGAAGAAACATAGGTCGACTAATGATTAAAAGGAAAACATTAGTCCATAACAGGATAAAGAGAATAAAGTTGGGTAATATACAAGACAGTAGTACTGGAGGTAGAGTAGGGTGGGGCTAAAAGTCCGTTTTTTCACATAAATAGTGATTACTCACTAGAATGAAAATTTATCTTAATGGTTGATGTCTTAATATATTCTATATTTATTCAGCTTCAAACCTCCAATACATTTTGCACCCGTATTACTACACCATACCGAGATATGAAGCAAAATATAACAAAAGAAATTGTGTACTTTTTACCCCGTACAGGGGGCAAAAAGTACCTAAACATCCAAAAGTTTGTAAGTTGTTTATTTTTATGATTAAATAAAAAATCTTTTTATATATATAAAATTTTATATAGATATACTATATTTCTTTTTTTTTAACATTTCTTTAAATAACTATTAAATTATTGATTCTTAGTCTAAGATATCAGTCATATTCATTGAGAGAATTAATACATTTAAATTAAAATCAATTTAAAAATCATAATCGCTGTCACAGTTAATATATACAAAAAATGTACTTTTTGCCCCAATACTGCTTTGGATACTTTATCAGCTTATAGTAAAAAATGTGTCAATGTTTAATAACAATTTCAATATAAATTAACTACCAAAGGAGTACTCTCACTACATTGACACTGATTTTTAAATCAGTCTTACCTGCAAAATAACTAGACGAAAAAGAAAATTATAAAAAATTTTTACTTTTCACGCATGAAATAAATATAGTTTACCTGTGACTTTCGCAAGCGTTCGTCGACGACTGTTCAGTTTGGCTTTGTTACCTCATGCCCCTCCTCACATAATGTATATGGCACAATATCTATAATTTGTTGCTATGCTGAGATTTTGAATTCGGGACTTTTTACCCGACGGACTTTTAGCCCCACTCTACCTATTTATAGGAAATAAGACAAGAAAGAGAGAGAGAGAATTAGAAAAATTGTTTTTAAAGTAGGTGCTCTCACGTTGTTGAATATATCGTCCCTTACAAGGCAAAGTATCGTAAGCGCCATTTTTTGCGAAATTTAGTTTTTTTTGTTATGATAATTCACTTGATACTGCCCATCGATTCTGAAAGTTCCATAAATGAAGCAGTTAATAGTCAATTGTATCAAAACACATATTATAAAAGAAAAATAATAAAAATATATAATCTGAGGTCATATTAATCAGTTTTTTGTGTCTCCTGTAAAATTAGAAAAATGGTGCTTATGATACTTTGACTTGTGAGGGACGATATGACTACGCCACTGTTTTAATAAGTACAAATACGATCCAATATAATCACATTTAGTCGGCCATACGAGTGGCAGATTTAATAACACTACACTGGTAGAAAGGATTTCTCAAACCAAGTAAACCTTGTTTTGTATATAACGAAAACAATATTTTCTTAAGATAAACAATAATCTCTTAAACCAACTTCTTGAACGAAGAAATAACGTAGTTGGATTAAGAGTATGTTTCTTATACATATTAAGAAAATATTGTTTTCGTTATATATAAAACAAGGTTTTCTTGGTCCAATACAGTTTTTTTTCTGTGTACGGATATATTTCTTCTTGCAGTAAATACTGTGTGTGTGAGAGCAGTACGTGCGACCATAACCTAAAGATCTATGCTAGTTTTATACATAAATTAGAGTTAACTTGATGCAATTTTGATGAAATGTTATGACGCAATTAAACTATAATAATTGTTATCAAGTCATGCAAGCAAGGAAAGATTGGCATGATTTTGTTATTGTAATCATCAAGAACTTAAGTGCTCGTTGATAAATTAACAAGGCTTTAACTGAAAAGAGTGAGCTTTGTTGTACCTTCACATTCACCGCACTGCTGAGCACTAAGTACGTTTTTATCTCGCGATGCCTGCATGTAATAAAACGCACATATGTACATACATAACTAACAATAAGTGCATCGTGCTGCGAGCAATAAAAATATGCATATTAAACATCTATCGTAATAACCGTATTAATACGTATATGCATACCGACTTATTTTTTTCCGATGGTTCTATATGTAGTAGGTAAAATCGTAAAATTAATAGATTATAAAAATATCTATTACTATACACATACAGCCATTGTCTGATGTATTCTAGTTGAGCCGAAAAGTTAATATGATGGTTTTCACTCTCGAAATCAGTATTTAATGAAAAGTTAATCAAGAAAACCATGACTAATAAGACCGTACTTATAACCACAAATCAAATACCACTGCGAACGGTTGTAAAAGAATGTTGTTTTAAATATATTATTTATGAAAACAAACACACCATTCAATATAAAGAAAAACATTTGTTGTTTACAAAATAAACAATAAAATACATGTGTGTAGTAATTTGCCATACGTCAATATGTCAACCCTCTAGCTATGTTGTTTTTTAACACCGAGAAGATATTTTTTGATTACATTATTATCGAAACAGACAATGTAAAACTCAATACCTTTTCAACATTATTTAAATCGTAACTGCATATCGTGTAATATATATTAAAGACAACAGGAGATTAAATTTGAAAAATGTGTATACCAATGTGTGAGGTCCACATTTAATGTACAGCAGAAGATTTATCAACCAATCCTTGTTTAATAGAAGCGGTCCTAAGTTTAAGCCTAAATATACACGGACGAATCGAGCGCGCTCTACAGAAATAACAACAGGCCACTATATTCTATCTATCATATAACATTATTATATTATGGGAGTGTCTCAACCCGATTAGCCGTGTTCAGAATGTGAATTAACAATTTTTTAAGCCACTAAAAAACACATTAAAGCTACCGCATTTCACATTCTTATATAGATGTACGATTAGACGGTGACTTAGCTTCAATTTCGTGTATGAACAAAACATGTATGAAGTGTTATAAAAAGCTGAAGAAACAAGTTATTGTACACTTAGAATGGGATTCATATATACCATCGTATAATATAGTTGGCAATTTAATATCATATAGCTTTATATGCTAATAATCTACTATATTATATTGATTTTTATTTTTCATAGAGCTTTGCATAATTTTAAGAAATTCATTTTTATTTTTTAGTTTCTTAAATAAAACAATAGAAACAAAGTGATTTTTAGAACTAAAAGTCAAATAATATCAAAAATATCTCTGTTATTTAGCTTAAATATCCATTTTATAAACATTTATTGCGATATTGACTATGTGACACAGTCTTTAATAAAATAATGACTATATGACTGCAAATCATGAAAAATTGCATTTTTTTCTTGTTTTATTATATTAATTAGTAAGTATACTGTGTCGTTTTTAATCATTCACTATCGATGTAAACAATAAATCATGAAATACTATCACTAATTGTTTATATTCGTTTAGTTAAATTAAATAACTTTTTTTCCAATTATGTTAATTCATATTCATACCGATTAAAAAATATAAATTGATTGGTGTAAAGGCAGATATCAAACAAGAAGCTTCAATCAAAATCGTGGATCGACTAATAACAAATAACATAATTTAATTAATTTGTATTGTAATATCTCTATTATATTTTAAATTGCTAAAAGGATAGGTATATGAATTTAAAAGTAAGACAATATTAATGAGTAAACAAATATCTATAATCTATATCTTGATAGAAAACATTTAATTATCTACATTTTTTTATCTCCATTAGCGATTTCCGTAAGTTCGTCCGTTTATTAACAAAAATTAATTTTAAAAAGGAACACACAACTTAAAAATAAGATCTGCTTAAAATTATCAAAATTTATAATAGTTATAATCAAATCATATTACATGAGTATTATATATAATTTCTTATTATATATATACATTATACATACACACATACATATGCCGGTCAATCAATTTGTATTTTACATGATTTATTACTTCCGTACAAATTAGGAACATTTAATTTATAACGTAAACTAATACTTGATTTTATAACTAATGGAGGTCGTGCTCTTACTTAAATCGTGCCGGTATATATAATATTTTTTTTGTGTATAATATGCACAGATTCTCGTCATTTTCTAGATGGATTGTGAACTACCGTTAATAGCTTTAGATCACGCCTACAACATAAACATTTAACATACTTTGTCTTAAAATAAAAACTGTTAACTTATTCACGAATAGCACGCGCTCATTTTCAAAGTATACGTAATTTTATACATAAAGAAAATGTCTTCATGTTATTTGTACTTATTTGATTTTGTAGGTATTTAGGTTTATTTAGATTATAGTTTTCTATATAAAAAATGTTACCATATATGACAGGAGTACAGTTCTTGAATGCGATGATATTTATAATAAATGTTTATTATTTAAAAATATTTTATACACGATTTGCTAATGTGTAGTAAATAAATATATAGATAAACTAATTTTAAAACCGCTGCATTATCCAGTTCTTCGAACATTGATTTTTTGTTTATCATGATACAAAATTAATAAAAAATAAATTGAAACACCGTATAGTAAAATTAATATCGTAAAAAACGATTTCCTTTTTAAATTAAACGCATACACTGACACCTATTATACTAGGCCGTGGCGTCGAGTCGGGCTCGTGAACTGTACGGTCACAGTCTAAGAGCGTGTCAGGTATTTTTGCTACATCAAAGGTGCCGCCAGTGCCTGCGGCGACGGTTCGCACTAATTGGAGGCCTCAGATGGTCAAAAGACGCCGCCGGACTAGAGTTTAGTATATTAGAATGTAGGATTTTTAAAAAGTACATTTATTTTTGCTAAGCAGGTGTTTTATACTCAAAAAATTGATTATCAAAATGGTTTTATAATTTTTTATTACCCAGGTAAAGTGCACCTCTTTTGACATAATTGTAAAATATAATATTTGGGTTTAATTGATAATTTTTGACAATTTTTTACAATGTTTTAAATAAATCATATCGCAGTAGAATTACCGGTAATCCGACCTGATATTGGAGAATCACAAAATGTCGTATAAGGATAGAGCTTTTTTAGTAAATGTAATTTTATAGTTCTTGTATTAATTAATATTTAAAAAAAACTAAAACATTTATTTCTTAGAGATATAATAAAGAATATTTATTAGTAACTATATAGAGTTCTAAATTATATTGATACAGTTTTATTTAAAAATAAATTATATTGTTTATAGTTTATGAAAGGAATTATTAAAAATATCCCTTAAAAGTAACAAATATTTTTCTGGTTAAAATTTTTTTAAATGAAATTAAACAGATGTTTTTAAATTATTTTTATATTATGCGTTTAAATGTGTTTCAAATTAAATTTAATCTAAATGTAACGTTTTCTAAATCATATAATTGATTTCGTTGCCTAATGTCATTTTCACAAAATTTTATTATGTGCCATGTGAAACTATATACTAAATTGCTGTGGTAATTTGAAATTACTTTTTTCTTAATGTTTATTCTCTTAAAAGCATTTATATTTGTACACACAGGTTTATTATATTTTGATGTCATCATTGTTCAACTTATTACCAGCGGCGTAGTATTAAAACTTTTTTTTTCATTTTACCATTTCGTAAAGTAATTTTAGAACAGATATTTTAAACATTTAACTATTTTATTCTTGGCATTTGAAGTTACATTCACAATTAAAAAGACGATTATACAAGAAACATACATATCTACTATGACGTATTAAATGTCTTTTTATGCGTATTTTAACATTGTTAATGTTAGCTATTTAGCTATTAAAACAGTAGAAAATAGAAGTCTTTTTGTTTTCCTAATCATTGATGCCGAAAATGTTTTCTTTGGCAGACGTTTTTCTGAAATTATATTATTATTTTTGTAAACTATATAAAACTTCAAACAAATTTTATCAACTGTGCTATATTTTAATGTTATAAATATATTTATAAACATATATACACATAATATAACATATGTATATTAAACAATAATATACATAGGCATTCGTTTGAGTACACGTATATATATATGTAGGTATGTACATTTTACACATTTAACATTGTTACAGTAAGTAATATACCTAATGTATACTATAATTTTTTGCTTTAATTGAATTTTGAAATTAAGTAATTATTTATATGATCCATACTTATAATAAATAACGGTAATTAATTACATATATTAATTAATTAATACAACATAAGACGGAACATGCGTATGTTTTCTTTAAAAGATATTATAGATATAATAACTGCAATAGTTACTCGGTACATGCACTAAAATATGCTATTGTTTTATTATAAATGAGTCGCAATTAGTCATCTATTAAAACAAACAATTGTTGATCTTAAATTATAAAATTATTTTGTACATAAATATGTACTTTAATTTAGAAGTAATAGCTCAATTTAAATATACTGTTTTAATTAGTTGCCATGTATAATTGAAAATATATTACATAAAATGAACATGTATATATATTTATTAATATTTTGATTTAGAAATTGTTTAGAGCAATAGTTTTTAAACAGTTATTTTTTGACGTAAAACTATATGTCACAATAAAAGTGTACTTTTAAAATATAGTCCTATTTATATAATAAAACGAGCTTTAACCCACTTTCTTGCAAGTTTAATTAAAAAATTGTTCGTATTAATATCTTCAGATATTTTTTTAGCTATTTCCACACTGGTAGAAAGGATTTCTCAAACCAAGTAAACCTTGTTTTGTATACAAAACAAGGTTTACTTGTATAACGAAAACAATATTTCCTTAAGATAAGCAATAATCTCTTACAATTAAACCAACTATAGTTTTCTTGAACGAAGGAATAACGTATATAGTTGAATTAAGAGTATGTTTCTTATATTAAGAAAATATTGTTTTCGATATATACAAACCAAGGTTTTCTTGGTCTAATAGAGTTTTTTTTTCTATGCACTTTTGAAAATCCGGGGCTCCAGAAATTACGCGCCCTATAGACAGTTTTCTAGTCTACCTAGACCAAAATCCGTCCCTGGAGACAGTGATTTATATAAACTTATGTTTCTAAATCAACTTATTTAAAAAAAAGTGTTCGGTAAGAAGCAGTAGTATAACATTAAAAATTCACAAAATAAATATTAAAAACGAATTGTTGACCACAAAATTGTGTAATGGTGTATAATATACACACAAGAATAACCATTACACATTTACGTTCTTTATATATTAGATTAAATTTCACATATCCGTCTATTTCCTTAATTAGAAATGTAACCAAAGGTTTGTGGGTCTTTTGAGCGCGGTTTAAACGGATCGCTGATCCACAAACAGTAGTAATAGATTTCATTATTTCATAATTTCAATTTCATCAAATTACAGACGTCCGATTCGGAGCTGCTCAATCGTGTAATAACATAATGGAATAAATAAGTACAAAAAATAACACCGGTGATTTCAACTGACACTTTATTAGAATGTTCTCTCTCTCTCTTTCTGGTTGCAGCTGTTGTATTGTTTATATTGGGGAAGAGGATTTTATTTATTTCACACTTAAATAAATAATGTAGATAAATAGTGGACAATTTAGTTGTGTAACAATACTTTCCTTATATTTTCTATATATTTCTCAATATTTAAACTACTTGTATAATATTCAACCGTATATAACGAGCTTACTACAATTTTCGATTTAAAAAAAGGCGAGCCTCGTGTATTAGAGTCCTGTACCGTAGATTAAAACCTTTAAGTTAAGAAACAATGTATGCTGATGAATCATTACATGCTGATTATTTTCTTGTAATCTTTTTAGCAGACTTTTCTCATTACTACATATTTATGGAAATTTGTTAAACGAAGATTTAAACAATGGCAAAACATATTTAATTCTAGATATTTAAATTCTTTGAACTGCCATCTGTTTATTAAAATTTTTTGGTAACCCATTTTACCCCCCTTGAATACGTCAAAAACTTAATATTTTGATTATTTAACTCATAGGCCTATTATTGTTCTACTACTTTTTGTAATTATGTCAAATCTCAGTTTTCTAGGTTAAATAGTTCAGTAGTCAGAAGGCTGCAACAGACAGAAGGAATAAAACATACATTTTCATGATTTTTACCTTTGACAACTGAACTATGAGGTATATATTTCATGTTAAGGTATACATTTAGGTGCGGCGTTGATTTGTAAATAAATCTTCTTCATCTTAAATTTCTATGATTATGAAGTTATGATATACGACTTTATCCAATTGTTTACGAAGTGATCTGATATAAGTATTATATATTATATATTATAAACTAATTTGATTTACGTACCGTCATAAACATTGGTAATTTATTTGTTAGCAAATTACAGGTATCGATGTATTTCATTTTCAATACTTGAAATCGATTACCGGTGAACGCAAATCAATTGTTTCTCACAACGCTAGGTACAGAATGATTGCGGTAGAAAATAACCAAGTATTCCACGTGATTTGCTACCGATCCCAATTTTGTAATAAAACAAATTGTTGACGTGACCAATTTATATGAAAAGGTTCCATGTGGTCGTTCAATAAATTCTTTCACTGTTCGAAATGTTTTGACCGCAAGAATAATCAAATGTCCGCTTTTCTTATGGGAACGTCATCATCTATGTATGTATAAAATATATGTGGTTGTATTGATTCTATGTACATTAAACATTACACAATGAAATGATTTAACAGTTTTTTGCTTTGTTTTTTGATATATAAATTTTATTCAATTCAGAATATATCAGACTATAAAAGCTTCAACCGCATTTCATGGAGTGAGAAAATTTTAATTTCGACAAGATAATTTTAATTCAAAATATTGATATATTATGGTAACCATGTACGATTTTTACGTTCAATAATCATTTTCCTTATTTAATATTTTTTTATATATAAAAGCACATATTCGATTGGAATAACCAAAATAGAAAGGTCTTGAGTCCTCGCTGAAAAAAACATTAAAAAAAGTTGTAGCTAACTTTTCGGGCTGTTGTCCACGTTGTTTTGTTTTTAAACTTGACGTTTCGATTCTCATGTCGGAGTCTTCTTCCCATGAGACATGAGAGTCGAAACGTCAAGTTTAAAAACAAGACAACGTGGAAAACAGCCCGAAAAGTTAGCTACTATGGACAACGGCCACGAAAGCCTACAGAAGAAAATTAAAAAAAAAATTGATGCAAATTTTTATGTAAAAGCACAGACTCGATTGGTATAACGAAAATCAAAAGGTATTGAGTCCTCGCTGAAACGAAAATTGGTGCATTTTTTCACGTACAGCAACTATTTACTTTAAAAGAAATATCAATCAAAATGTAGGTTAAAATTCAAAAATATTATTTTAAGTCAAAATTATAACAAAATGAAAAATCTAAATTGCTTGCATTGTCCTTCGAAGTCCAATTTTAAAAACACTGATCTAAATTGTAAAGGATAACTGATCGAACAATTAGATTTCAATCTGCTCACCTCCCCCGTGTAAATCACAAGACCACATACGTCATGATTACCCGGACGACAGCGTGCACTTTAGCCGGGATTACACGCTGCTCTGTAGATTTATTTATTTGCTTTGTTACTTAACACACACAGACGATATTGGTTCTGCTGACAGATTGGCTCTAATCGTACTGTCGGAGTTGTATTAAGATAAAGGTACAAGTCCACTGCTGATATATTATAATAGATATTTATTGGTACAGAATCTTAGAAGCTGCTACTGCAAATATTTATGTCTTTCTGTGTTTTATGAAAATTACGAAATCAGTAATCATGAATTTCATTATATTGCTTATACATTAACTAACTTCTATGTGTATCCAAGAAAAATATATACATTATACTTAGCTTTATATTTTAAACAACAGGGTTTCTATACAGGGTGTTTTTTTAAGGAGTTTCCAGCGAGAAAATGTTCCAGACAAAAGTTTCATGGATTTGAAGGGGATAAATTATAAATATTGACAACGTAGGTTATTTATAATATTTTTTGTTGTAGATTCGCAATTTACGAGGAAAACTAGGTAACTTTTAACTAGATTATTTTTTCAGAAAATGTCCATTTTTTATGATATGGAGCAAAACAAAAACAAACTGAATATTTTTTGCTTAGAAACTACCAATTTATAAAAAAATTACAAAAGGAAAGAAGTGCTTGGATCTAGACAAGAATTCTCAGATATTTTTATTTAAATTTATTATTAAAAAAAATTGTTTTCATATCACATGCATAGAAACAACTAGTTTTGAACCCAGTTTTGACAGTAGAAACAAGCCAATTTCAGACCAATGCGATTGTACCGAGCAGAAACAAATAAACAACGTTGTTTCTGCCCTAGGGCAGAAACAACGTTATTCCTGACTAGCAAATTCATTAATTTATTATTTATTAATAATTATAAAAAATTAGAAGTGACAACTTTGTGAGCTTCTCTACAAAAACTGAAGAATCTAATTTATCAACGACAGATACAGTAACATCAAAACAAACCGTATATAATTTTAAAAATTCAATCAATACAATTAATTTTTTAATCTGTCAGAATCGAATTTGTAATAAACAAAAGCGAATCTTATTTCTGAATTATTTTATTATTAAAATAGTATTAGTATATTGTGTAGCAAGGGCTGAAACAAGACGATTTCTGACTAGGGCGAGAGTTGACTGCCCGAGCGAAGCGAGGGCTGTCATCGCACTGGTCTGAAATCGTCTTGTTTCAGCCCGTGCTACACACGCTATTTTTCATATCACATGCATTGAAACAACGAGTTTTGATTTCTGTAGCCAGTCGAAGTAAGACTATTTTAGACAAATAACGCAGTAATATCTTATACTATTTTAATAATAAAATAATTCAGAAATAAGATTCGCTTTTGTTTATTACAAATTCGATTCTGACAGATTTAAAAATTAATTGTATTGATTGAATTTTTAAAAATATATACGGTTTGTTTTGATGTTACTGTATCTGTCGTTGATAAATTAGATTCTTCAGTTTTTGTAGAGAAGCTCACAAAGTTGTCACTTCTAATTTTTTATAATTATTAATAAATAATAAATTAATGAATTTGCTAGTCAGGAATAACGTTGTTTCTGCCCTAGGGCAGAAACAACGTTGTTTATTTGTTTCTGCTCGGTACAATCGCATTGGTCTGAAATTGTCTTGTTTCTACTGTCAAAACTGGGTTCAAAACTAGTTGTTTCTATGCATGTGATATGAAAAAGATATTACTGCGTTATTTGTCTGAAATAGTCTTACTTCGACTGGCTACAGAAATCAAAACTCGTTGTTTCAATGCATGTGATATGAAAAATAGCGTGTGTAGCACGGGCTGAAACAAGAAATCGTCTTGTTTCAGCCCTTGCTACACAATATACTATTTCATATCACATGCATAGAAACAACTAGTTTTGAACCCAGTTTTGACAATAGAAACAAGCCAATTTCAGACCAATGCGATTGTACCGAGCAGAAACAAATAAACAACGTTGTTTCTGACCTAGGGGAGAAGCAACGTTATTCCTGATTAGCAAATTCATTAATTTATTATTTATTAATAATTATAAAAAATTAGAAGTGACAACTTTGTGAGCTTCTCTACAAAAACTGAAGTAATAAACAAAAGCGAATCTTATTTCTGAATTATTTTATTATTAAAATAGTATAAGATATTACTGCGCTATTTGTCTGAAATAGTCTTATTTCGACTGGCTACAGAAATCAAAACTCGTTGTATCAATGCATGTGATATGAAAAATAGCGTGTGTAGCACGGGCTGAAACAAGACGATTTCTGACCAGTGCGATGACAGCCCTCGCTTCGCTCGGGCAGTCAACTCTCGCCCTAGTCAGAAATCGTCTTGTTTCAGCCCTTGCTACACAATATACTATTTTAAAGAAAATTTTTGAAAAAAACAAAACGAATTACAAATAAATAAAAATTTTCTGATAATTCTTGTTAAAATCTACGCACTTTTTACCTCTTGCGATTAAAAAATGCAATAGTTTTCGAGTCAAAAATTATTGAAAATCCAGAAATTACTGTTTGTTTTACTCCATATAAAAAATGGATATTTTACATATTTTTCCCCATTAATTACAAATCTGCAACAAAAAATATGGATTTAGATTTGAAAAAGAAAAGTTGAAACTGAGAAGCTATCATGGCGACCTTTTCAAGGTAAACCCTTAATATCAATATTTAGCCCCTGGCTTCAAAGCCATGAAACATTCGTTATCTTAGAAATAATCCGCTGGAAATTATAAACAAAAACACCCGGTATATAAAAGAGAGTACCAGCAGGTTTCAATTGTAATTTGATGTAAATATTTCCTAGTGAGACTGGCTTCAATTTTTATGTAACAGGACTTTCAGTCTGCATATCTGCAGAGGAACAAAAAATAAAGACGTCTATGAAAAAAGATTCTGTTTGTAAATATTTACAAAAGTCCAAGTTAAAATTCTCGTGCTTTATAAGGGAGCTTTAATGCCTTTATTTAACAGAGAAGGGAGGGTAGATATTAACAAATTGCAACATTCAGGAATAATATCCGTATAAATAAATGTTACATAACTGCTTGTTTATTAAAATCAAATCTGGGTCGTGAACGTTTTCCTATATCTTTCTCTTTATTAATCTAATTTGTCTCATTTTATTTTTTATAAAAACGCCACTGTATTGAAGTAGGTACATGTATTTATATTTAACAGTTACACGCGTGACTAATAATAATTAAAAATACGTACACGTATGTGTGTGCATAATACCCTAAAGGAATTTTTATTTATTTTGTGTTATTATTACATATGTATTACTGTCAATTACAAACAAAATTATTATATTAACGTAATTTTTTATAACTCAACGACATTATAATATGATAAAAATGTTTACATTATATACTACAAATTTCAGCACTTATGTATGTTGGTATATATTTATTTTTTATAATACACTGTAACTGTCAACAAGAAATGACCTTCAATAAAGTATTTATACATATGAAAAATTAACAATCGATGATAATAATAATAAAAAGTTTATGGCAGAAACTTAATTAAAAACCATTATATTTGTTTGTTCCTTTATTGACAAATTAATTGAATAAATTTTTTTGGCATTGCTGGAGAATTTGAGTTTCTTAAACAGCGTAACACTTGAGGTAATTTAAACACAAAAAATATCACGAAGGAAACAAAATTACATATAGTTTATTTTACATAGAGGCCATGTTTATACTGAAACTGGATTAATCTCTACTTCACATCTAGATATTGCGTGTTTTTACCACATAAATACTAATGCAAATCATTTCTAAATTAGTGTGCATGCTTGGTTACAGACGAATACATACAAACACACGGCGTATTTTTGTGTTTTAAATGGATTCGTTTCTTACGAATAGATAATTCTATACGAAACACAAAATGAAAGCCGAGTTGTGTTTCCGTATCTACGAAAATTACACGGAGGGTTTTAGATGGTTTCTGATAATTGGATACGGAAGTAAAATATGGTGGTTCCTAGAAAACAATGGCGTATACCTATCTACGCACAATTTCTTTGATGAGAGTTGGTTTAACATAAATTTTTAATATTTTTAAAATATATATGTACATAGAATAAAATTAAATCCCCTACATGCGTCTATTTGTCTGCGTGCACGGTTTTCTTAGAGAATTTCAAGAGGATGGTTACGGTGTATAATTTTAGTTTATTTTATGTAAATTTTATAAAAGTCGAAAACATGTTCGCGAGCGCTGCGTAAATTGTTAGCGGTTACTGAAAACAAAGCTTAAAAAGTGAATTACAGATAAAATATCCCCAGGTAATAGGTACTGTGTCCAATGTGCTAGTTAATTCATAAATTTTACAAACAATTGAAAAATGTTAATGCACTAGCATAGAAGATATAGAAAATATATTTAGAACTGCTGATTTGTATTCTGTCTTCCATAAAAATATGCCAATGAGTATCACCGATAATGTATGGTATAATAACTATTGACATGACTTGTTGACAGCACGTTGACCGACTTGAACTAATGTATTCATTTCCAAAAACAAAAGCTTATTGTAGCATCTCTTTTGTCAGTGATCGTTTAATTAACTTATCTATTGAATACATAAATTTATTTAAAGTATATTTATAATGGACAAATGTCAAAAATGTATACATAAATTTCCATGTCATTATTAACATAGATACCAATAATAAAATAGCTTCAACGCGTAACTTTCCGCATTATTAAAAAGTATTATTGCATTGCCAACATCCAATAAAATTCTATTTTACTGATCAGAATTGAGCCAATGTAAATATTTATTTAACGTAATCACAAACATGTGAATGTTAAAAATATGTCCATTGAAACTAATTTATCTGGTTCTTAAGAATAATGTGAAATGTTTATCGAATTTTATTTAGTCACAAAAACTAGCCTACTTTAGAGCACGTAGTCAGAGCAATATTGTTGTCGCAAAATTATCTTAACTCTCTATATACAGGATACAATATGCGTTTCATATTTTTATTCCTCGCCATATCGATTTTGATCATTTTAAAATAAGAAAAAAAAATGTTCTCTGATTTCAAAATTATAACTTGATCCTTCCGTTTCAGGTTTAGACAAATATTTTTGGTTCCGTATCTCATGTCTGTGTGTACATATATATGTCCCTTAAGTCCTTATCACCCGCATAAACCACTGAACCAATATTAACGAAACTTTACACCCCAAAAAATATTTATTAAAGATATCTTATAAAGAAACATGTTACGTAAATTTTTATAGAATCTTTTTTGTAAAGTATTAAAATTTTCTAAAATATATATGTCACCACAACTTGTATTGTAAAGCATGCCCTTAAAAAGATTTATCTCAATTTGCTTTAAAAAATCGTCATTTGTTTTTTATAATAGCAAAAAATTAAATGCCTAACCAATGCAGCAGTTCATGTGAATACTTTATCAGCGGTTTTTAAACTGTTCGATAAAATAATTAACTCATACCTTTCATGAATTTAGTATAAGAAAGCAATGTACATTTATTTGGCAGATGGTTTATTATTTTTTAATAAAAATCAATTTAATATTTGAAATTAAGTTATATCGAGATTTCGATAAAAATTATCCGTTAAACGGCGTTTTACATATACATATATAGATAAGTAAGTATTATACTAAATAAGCATGCACAACGAAATATTCTACTGTGTGCATGTTAATAAAATCGATACTCATGCTTTTCTGTTTTAATTATTCACGTTTGCCCAGCGGTATAAATATATCAATTAAAAATGCGATTAAATTATTACACATTAGCCGTAATTAAGATGAAGTGTGAATATAACTTATCACATTACAAACGGTGTATTTTTTTCTGGGTGAAGTCGTTACACAAATCCAATATAGCAATGTGTATAAAAAAAGAAATGTTAAATTATTATGTAAATTTAGGTATACATATGTTTAGTGCATTAATTACGTAGATCTTAATTTTAATGCACTTAACATTTAAAAGGACGAACTTCGGTAAAAATTTGTTTATAAATTTTTGCGTGTTGACAATGTATTTTGATAAGAGCAATTGTAATTTATATTTTTGAAATATTTATTATTTGAGTGGAATTATTTTTTTAATTTATGACCAGAGTATACATACCTAATAAAATGTTTATTTTTTTGGTAAATTAAATGATTTATTTATAATAAATCAAAATATTTGAAAATAAAAAGTTGTGTACCGAAACAAAAACAGAGATGAATAATAAAATATGAGAAATGCAATACCAAACCTAAAGCTGATATTGCTACCTGCATATTACATAAAAGTAAATTATAATGCATAATATATCATTTGGTATGTAGGTATTAAAGGTATACATTTATTTATGTATATATTCCATATTGTTTTAAATACCTTAAGGGCTCATTATTCACTCACAATTCATAAAATAGTCAGTAAAATGTTACTGTGAACATTTCTTTTGTTGGCACGATCATGACGTCACGCGAGCATACGTCACACTGCTAACAATTATTAGTGAAAGAAACAAAAGATGGAGGTGTGCGTGTTGCAGTGTGATTTATCATCCGGTAGATGGAGCGCACGGCGGTGTTGGAATAAGTCGATATTATTGCTCTATAAGCAATTATGAAATTCACTTCACTACATCGAAACTGGGTGTACAATAAATTTGTTTTTATTCTTTCACATTGAAAAAATTTCGTCGAAAATGTATCAAAATTTATTGATTTTTTTCTTTTTGGTATAATTATATCTGATAAATATTTAATTAAAAAATTCAATAGGTGTTTTTGATAAAGTGTCATAAAAACATCGAACTAATTGTAAAGAATAATAAAAAATTTTTTTTAATGTTTCAATAGTAAAATAGCCATTGGTGAATTCAATCAATTTTCTAGTTTAATCAGGTCTATTTCTGTAAATCAACGTCACAAAATCTTTAGCTTGTATACATAAATATGTATGTATAGGTATATGATTATTAAATACGTTATATGTAGTTTAAACAAGCGTGTACATAATTGGAGTAGTTTCCATGCATATACCCGTATACTTATCTCGGCCAAAACAAATTAATTCAAATATATTCAGTTCATAGAATTAATAAACAATAGGAACGATTTTACCATTAAATATACATACATACATATACACAAACGTACGATATGATCTGAATATTGTAACCGTATAGTATATTCAATTACAGGTAATGCCATCTCTTGACAAGCGATTGTTAGATGTTACTGACATCTATGATTAGCGCCACAAACTATACACGATGCAAATTAGATGCATGATATGTATATGTCTCAAATCTAGAGTGCTATGGGCGTGACGTTGTGTGTCAAAACAAATTAGTGCTTTCTGAAATTTCGCCGTTTGGAAGTTTTCAGGGATATGTTATTAAAATTCACTTATAGCTATTAATTATACACCTACAGTAGTGATCTCTACATCTAGATCTATGTTATTTGCCATTGTTCGGAGTAATTTATTATAATAATGTTATATTAAATTAATACCACTTTAATTAGACAGTGTTATAATTATACATATCTGTTTCGGGTTATAATATGAAGAATGTATAAAAAATTATCTTTTACTGGGGTAGTAATTATTTTTTTTAATTAATAATTTTCGCTCCTGAAATCTGAATTGATATACTTTTTATTCATATCTAAAATGTATACTGTCTGAATAATGAATATAGGTTCAAATCATGAAATAACTCGAACTTGAGATTTTAAATTTTCTTCTATATAGGCTTTCGTGGCCGTTGTCCATAGTAACTAACTTTTCGGGCTGTTGTCCACGTTGTCGTATTCTTATACTTGACGACATGAGAGTCGAAACGTCAAATACACAGAAAAAAACTGTATTGGACCAAGAAAATCATGTTTTGTATATAACGAAAACAATATTTTCTTAATATAAGAAAAGTACTCTTAATCCAACTACATTATTCTTCGTCCAAGAATACTATAGTTGGTTTAAGAATATATTTCTTATCTTAAGAAAATATTGTTTTCGTCTTATACAAAACATGGTTTACTTGGCTCAAGTAACCTTTCTACCTGATTATAAGAATACGATAACGTGGATAATAGCCCGAAAAGTAAGCTACTATTGAGATTTTAAAGTTTTGAGGGTCTATATGTCTGTATTTAGATATGTCAAAGCTCTACAGAACGGTAAAACGTGCAAATAGGAAATTTTAAACTTATTATTGATAATGAGGGTCACTATTGAATTTTGAGTATAATTCAATTTTTCTTTATATATTTGTGAAACGGTTTACAAAAAAGAGTTAAATTTTATTTTCCGATCATATTATTGGTATATAATGAACTTTTTCAAGGTATTCTGTATAATAACATATAAATGTCTTTTGGTAGCTACAGCAGTTTATTTTTTGATTCTCATATGAGAAAAATAAGAATTGCAGTATGCATTATTTGAAGAAATATTTTCTGAAAATAATTATACATATTGAGATATTTCTATTTACATATAAGAACATTTCATCTCTGAATAAGCGGCAGATGATGTCTAAGATTTCATGAAGTTTTGTAATACAGACAAATCATAATATATAATGAATATCAAAACATAATTTGTAACATGAGTTACTCGAACTAAATACGTACTGATAGAGATTGTTAACCCTGGATCATGTTACTAATTGTTAGTTGCGCCAACTAAAGTCATACCTACATACATGCACGCTCGTTATAGTTAACAAATATTATTGGATCTTGCGGGTTACATGTAAACGATATATTGTATCGAATAATCATTCGCGTATGCAAATTCAGCAAGGGGTGTTTTCTTTAACATCTGAAATATTATTATGTGTTCTATAATATAATACCTACATACTGATACATATTCTTATTCATATTTAAAAAATAAAATAAAATGAAATGATATATAAATCCGATATGTTTTAAAATTAATATTTGCTTCCCCTAAAAGTATAAAAAAAAAATTAAAAATTTACTTTCCTGTTATTTGACAAACTGCACTCATGTTTGCTATAAATCCGTTCATGTCATTTCAATCACAGGATGGTGGCTGCAAATATGTTTGGGTGTGACCGTTGGGTATCAGGCTACGTGTTTGACAAGTGGATCTGTCAAAATAGGCTGTTGTGACGGTGAAATATAGGTGAGCTTAGCCACTTAGTGCTGTCAAGCGCTCAGCTGGATGCCACCGCTTAGGATCAGCTCAATTTCTTCGTGAGAAAGGACTTGTTTAATTCATATACGTAACTGTAGTTTTTTGTTGCGGCTGTATTCTGGTTGCCTTCAGCGTTCGTTTTGTTGGGTGTATCTGAAAAGATACTTTGTTGTATTGAAATTGATGCTTTTTTTTAAATTTAAGTATGCCGAAACAAGTAATTGTAACAATTGTAACCTGTAAGTAGTAATTTTGTAGCATATGCTTGGATTTGTAATCTTTGTATGGAAATCGTATATAAAAAACCTTAAGTTCGAATTTATATATTTAAATAAAAATTACCAAAGATTTTATAAACTGTTAAGTAGGTTTGTAATACAAAAGTTGAGTTTATTGCTCTGTTGAATAGATGTAAACATATGATATTACAAAGTGCATACATATACGATACAAACACCATGGTTTTTGTATATGTATTTTATTTTAAAATTTATTTATTTTAAAACTATATGTCAATATTTGTTTTTATTATACTAAATATTGATATATTATTTTTATATTAAATATTATATGGTACATATGTTTACGTTGCATAAGTGTAGTGTAGTATAAGTATAAACTAATATTTATTTAGTTAAAATTCTTGATTGAAGTGAGATAAACAAAAAAAATTCTAAGCTCTGCAGTCATATAATTAATAATATATATTTCTGTTTTGACATAGTTAGTACTAAAAATCTTAATGGGAATCTTTTCGCGTCTATAATTAACAGAATAATGTCTTAATCATTAAAACCATTTGATTTTTTTTATTTAATACGTTTCTGAAATAATAATTATATGAAATAAATTATTATATTATGTTGTGATATTTATTACATATGATAATTAACACAGATTTTTTTTATAATAATTATAATAATTATCGCTCCATTTGGTTTTTGCTAGAAATATAATCAGGGTTTATTTTATTGTGCAATTCTTATTTGTGTAGCTGTAAAAATCAAATGTGCAGTTTCAAAATTACTTTGTGCAATATTTAAGTAAAAGCAGTGTCCTCTACTTATGACTAGATTTCTCATATGACTGTACATCTCTCAATTTTTTGTTAAAATTACCATTAAGTATAATAACATATCAAATAATACCTATAGGTATCTATAACTTGGTTAAATTTAAAAAAAATTGACGGTATTACTTGCACAGCTATAAGAAGTCAAAAATCATATAAGATTTACAGTTCTTGCATAACAAATTAATTTATGATACATTGTATGATATTTTCGTATAGATTACAATGAAAAAATCAATTTAAAGGTCGGTCCATATCTGAATTGGTGATAATGAAACGCATGCAGCTGTATAAACGTTACAGAACAAATTTAAATTTGATCCTAAGCCGTCTATTAAAACTTAATTTCACACCTCGTACACTCGGCACATTGTGATCTCAATCAGAAAGGCGTTTAGTGTCCGCATCCTTTACAATCTGTAGCAAATTTATCAGATCAATCAATTTATTGTATACGTAATTTATTATTCTACCTTTGTAAGATATGTAGTACCTACATACGAGTAAAAAAATACTAGTTAATTTTCTAATTACCTATGCTGCTGAGAAATATGCATATATGCGTATACGTGTACTTATTAATATCATTGTATCATGTACTGACAATTAAGTTACTGTTAAAAGAATCTACATTTATTTTCTTCTTACATAAATTAACTGACGTGACTGATTTTGAGTTAAAAGTTAATTTAAAACTTCTAAAAAATAATTAAAATTTTCTATACATTACAGTTTCTTTATATATGATTTTTGGGTGTATTCTTGGAAATTTTTTGTCACGACATGTACAAATACATACTGAAGAACATTTCTTCTATCTAAAGCTAAAGCTTTACTTATTTAACATATTTCCTTATCGTTGCTTCAAGCGTGTTCATGTAAGTTAAATATTAAAAGACAATAAAAAATTAATTAAGTATATTTTAAATGATGTGAAAATTCGATTAACATTTGTTTGTAGAAGTATTTAAAACATGAAACAAAAAATACACAGATATTGTATTTAAAAATGAAAAAAGTTCGTCAGTTTAAAACATATTTTACAAAAAAAGATTTAAATCTGAACGTTTCGTGCGTAACGCTTGCGTTATTTTGTTTTATTTTATTTTTTTCTTCGTAGAAAATTATAAAGATTATAGGTACAACTGAGAAGATATCATAATTTTGAACTGATTTGTATCTTCTTGAAAAGTATAAATATGCACCTGTATATGAATGTAATTTTATGAAGCTTGAAGTAGGTAAACTTGTTTTTTATATATATCTTGTAAAATTATAATTAAATTCACATTATTGTTTTAGCAAGCACACGAAACAACTATAACTGGACTAAAGTATGATCTTTTATTATTTATTATAATTGGTAAAGAAAAAAATGTATTAGTATACTTATCTACATAATATTATATGTAATATTATATACATATAGTTTACACAGGCTTACAAAATTAAGAGTAACCTATATCCATCGTTTAAAAACTGCCTTAAGAGATCTTTCAGGTCTTAGATTTTAGTATAAAAAAATTTTGGGTTAATAAAAAAGTTTTTTGGCGCACTGCACCCGCCGAGATACATTAGTTAGAATAATAATTAAAAATAAAACTGTAGGCTAGGCATAAAGTACTATACTACATTATAGTAGTGTCTAGTCAATAGTAGTATAATAACATATAGGTTTGTGTAGTTTATTATGTGTAGTATGAGTTTTTATTAAAAATTATCACATCTTCAAACTAGTATAGATGTATTTCGGCGAAAAAATTATGTATAGTGAAAAATAAAAGTTAATTTTGACATGCAAATATTAAATACTATTTACCTGAATATGACCAAAAACGTCACTTTCGCTCTTTTAATTTAGAACAACTCATGATCATATATTTAATTAGACATACATAGTATGTTTAATTTATGTCATGATGTATAACAAATTCTGTTTCAGCATGTTAAAAACCTTCGGGATCGCTTATTCAGGTCTCCCGTATAATAAAATTGTCGGCTTGTGTTATTATTTTATGGTTTCCAAAAATAGAAAAATAGATTGATTAAAATATATGTATACAATAATTGTATACATATTTGCTGTAGAGGCATTAATTATTTAATGCTGTACCAACTATTATTATCAGTATCTTTTAATGAAAATAAGTAGAAATGTAAGTAAAATTTTATTGTACCTTAAAGAATCATTGTGTAGTCATACCTATAATTTCCCAAAACATCTGTTCTTCCATTCAAGTTTCTAATAAAATTTTCACACGTTAGAATTTACAGTCCAAAATGTTACACATTTGTTTTCTACATATACGTTTTCTCCTTTTCAATTATTGACTTAAATATGCTATTAATGGTAATTTATTTTAATAAAACATGCAATTGTTATACAATAAGTATTATTTGAAAAACGTATGCATTGTACCTATGTTACAACACATATACTGTAATGAAATATGTTAGAACGTTTTATTGAAAAATAAATAGAATTTTGTATCACTGGTGTTACTTGTATCAAAATATTTTCCATACAAAGAACATTATACAATGTTAAGTTAATGGAAAATTAAAATTGACAGCATAACTGCCAGCATTCTTTTATATTCTTAGAATCACGTATTTTGAGTGTAAAATAGGTTCAAAATATAAACGATCAATTATTTGAGTAACATAATAAAATCTGTTTAGCTATAGATAAATGGAACGTGGGGTGAAAAAACTCCAGAGTAACTAGATAAGCGTTTAATTCAGTGCTGCCAAAGTGACAGACAGGTGACCAAACAAATGAGTGCGATGGTGGAATAACAAAAGATCAGATCAATTCAGTGCCGTAGAAAATTTGATAAGAAATAATTACATTACGGGTTCATTAACAATTTAAAATTGTGTTTATTTTTCAGTTTTCGTAAAAAACTTACCTTTTTAATTATATTTTCGTTCAGTTCACTTTTCGTGTAAAGCTTAAGGATGAGGGTTTGTTATATTTATAGGTAATTTATAATAAATTCTAAAATTTTCTATACTAGGTACTCTAAATTGTATTAGTATAATATATTCGTAAATAGAATTTGTTTAGGAGCCAAAGTTTTCTGCGAGGTGCAAATGGTTATGAATTTATTTGAGATTTTAGAGCAGTGGTAAAAATAATGTAAAGTCTATGCCATTTATGATATACATCAGTCACTACTGCTTTCAGATCGGCAATTTCTTCTTAACGCGCATGCGTCAAGGTAATTCATATATGCAAGACCATTGATAAAAACTGTCAGTGGTCGACTTTCATTAAAAAAAATTTAACCAACTACTAAGATGTATTGATGTTTCCCTTTAGTTTGTTCAATTTGAAGCAATATTGTAAATGAATTTATCTTTAATGAAAATATTTCACAGCCCTGTGTAAATAGTCCCGACAAGACAACCTACTAAAGTTCAGCTTGGCATAGCGAGTGTCAGTTTTAACAATATGTGGGCAACAATGGACAGGAAATTAGATTTTTTATTCCCTGAGACATGAAACTTGATTTTGGGAACTGTTTGAATGAGGCAGTTGGTAACAATCAATTTTGTTTCACGGTTCGTAACTATAATATGTTTTGTGTCAACGTCAAGCTATAGGTACATAGTCTAATTGAATTAGATGATTTATTAATCATTATTGAAAACAAATTGTCAGTTTTGTTCATCGCAGTTTTTATTAACGTTTTTATCATTTTCTTGTCCGTGAATATTAACGGTTTTAACTGGATATTTTATAGAGAAAATTAATTAAATGCTATTATTTTCCACATATTTTTAAAAATCGTTTATCGGTGGTATAATTGTAGTTAATTTTGAAATAATTTAGTAAACTACTGTTTATATGTTAGTTTAAAGCCGGTTTGAAATTAATTCGGTATACTTAAGTATAATTATTAATTTTATGAAAAATTAGTTTCGATTCTTTAACTTTCTTTAATTATTTTATATTTAACGATATTTTGGGTATAAAATATTTAATTATCTATCAGCAAAGAAAATAAAAATAAGTATTTTTTATGGATTGAATTAATATTAATTAATATGATTGAACATTAACTATATATTTTTGGGATTTAAGAATAAAAACCAATTTGTATTATTAGATAGAAATCATACTGACTGATTGTAAGATTTTTTTTAATTGCTAACTAGGTACCTATATATAGCATGATGTGAAACTTTGAAAAATCTACCGGATTTCTTTTGTACCATAATTATTTTTACATATAAACATCAGCAATATTACCCTAGCATCATTTGTTTATAAGACATTAAGATATCAGGACTTGTTAAGATTAAACATGGCAACCACTTTAAAACAGAACACTAGTGTTACACACCCACACATACACAGGCACACACATACACACACTCGCAAGCACGCTATATGTTGCAGATAACACGGTATAAATAAATATGCATCCATAATATATGCATTCTCAGATTAAAGAGGCCGTCAACTCTGTGAGTCATTAACGGCAAAGTGTCCGCCTCCACTCTTCTGTTGCCCGCGCTATCTCACTGATATGAGTTACATTTTCGTTCATTTTATTGTATACAGGCTAACATGCGTTAAATATGCATATTGAATACGGATCAGATCCGTACTTGAATAAAGATTTTCTGAAGGAAATTTTAGTTTTGTTGTTTTTAACCGATTTCAAAAAAGGCGAAAGGTTCAGAATTTGGCTGTGGATATAGTCCAAGTAAATTAGATATTTTAGAAGAAAAAATCGTGGATGTAACATCCCCTTTCACATGAAAAACTATCTCGGAGTGGATTTTATTCCAGTTTGTCCCATTTTTCATCCAAAATACCTAACGGAGAAAAAAATATTATAGGAATTAAAGATTAAACATAAAATTTTACGTAAAAAATCTCATATGCACTATTCGGCTAATCCTCAGCCTACTCTCGCATTCAATGCTCAAAATGAAGGGTAGTTTTTGGAACACACCGAAAAATCGAGATTTTTCACCGTAAATATTTGCTTAACGGCTAATTTTACCAAAAAATTGATAATTAGGAAAATTGTAGAACTGAATCTTCTCTATAAGATCCAAGTATCATAATTTTGTTTGAAACGTTGTTTTATTGATTGTTTACCTTTTTTCACAAACGTAAATTCCATTATTTTGAGATATTTTCCATAGAACCCATTGAGTAAAGTTTTTCGCACGTTTTTTTTTTTTTTTTTTGGTTTACCATCGTAAGTCTATTCTTCTAAAATCTTGTATATTTTTGCAGATTTATTTCTGTTTTTTGGATTAAAATTAAAATAACTTAAGGGACAAGCACACACACAAACACGTTGGCAACATATCAACATAGTTTTATTTCAAATATAAATTGTATAGTTGTCCCACTTTTTTATTATAAAATTATTTTCGTGTAAAATTATGGTATGTACATACATTTGGGAAAAAAGAGAAAAAATTCAATAAAAAACTTTCAAAAAGAAATTGTGTTACATGAATCTCATAGACGAGATTCAGTTCTACAAAAAAACGACTCAAAACCGACTGTTAAAAATTATTATATACTTTTCAGTGTTTTAAATAAAATTGGTTATGATTTTGCATCTCCTTATTTCATGTACTTCTTATTAAAATTTTACCAATTTATCGTGCGCCTCTATATTTTTGTCAGTAAATTTATCTCACTAATAGTTTATTATATTGTGAAGAAATTAGATGTTTTGTCTTACTGAAAGTTCAAATGTAAACTTAGATCATGACATATAACAACATCAGAAAACAAGTAAATTCACTTGTTTCGTGAAGAACACATGCCTGCCATATTATATAATTAATGCCGAATCCAGCCCTGATCGTTGTAGATAAGAACCCTTTAGGGCTGTCTCAACGACCGCGCGCGGCTTCTTTATTGGTCCTTGAAGGGCTCTAATGCAGTAGCCATGTTTGTTTAAGTTAACGTGATGCACCTTTAACTTGTTTTATGACGATTCACGAACGTGCGTTCAAGGCCGGGGAGGTAGTTTCTCTTCGAGAGGGGAACGAAAAAACGTGTATTTATACAATATTATGTTGATTTATTCTTTTAAATAATAGGTTTATTGTAATAAATCACATGTATTTAGAAATTAGAAATATTCTTATTTCGTTTTAATCGTTACTGTGTAGGTATGTAAGTGTATTAATTCAATGATAACGTGCTATTCTTTTGTTTTATTTTGATTTATTTTTTACGAATTATTTTTTGTATCTTATATTAGCGTTAATATTAATAAAATCTTTTTTTTAAATCATTAACTTATTATTATTTAAGATTAAAAGCTTTCATGATGATCTCTGAATAATTTTAAACCTCTTGATCGTTTTCGACATATTGCCTAACTTATTAGGTAATATAGTCGTTGAGATCAAGAAAAAATGTTTCATTATAATTAATTAGCATAAGGTATAAAAGACTAATATTATATCACATTATTCGTTAAAAATAAAATATATAATTTAAAAATCATCAGATATTATTAATAATACTTCAAATTTAATAAGAAAATTATAAGTGGAATATTTTTTATAACAACAAACACGTAATTAAGGAAGAAGAGTTCCGTAGATGTTATTAAAAAGGGACGACATTACAAAAAAATAATAAAAAAATAAACAAGATTCATTAATAAAGTGGGAGGAGTACTTCTGTTATAAATAAGTAGACAAAAAACTAATTAATCATTTTGTAAAAAGGCAGTTTCTAATTAGGTCGGTGAACGTAATTAGTACAAAGTCTTTGTTTCTTCTACCGGATTTTGCTGCGTCACCCCCAGTTAACAACGAGAACTGTTTACCCTTGTGTGGGGCTCTCGCTTTTTGTTATTAACAAAAATAATGTATTCGAAAACATTAATTAAAAACACTGTTTACCTATATGCTTTGAAATTATTTGTGGATATTGGTTAAAATTGGTTACATATATATTTATTAGTTCGTATAAATATTTCAGTGTGTATTGAATATACAACATACATATATTAATTAATTTCTAAAAGAAATACATTATTTGTATTGCGGAACCTCTTTAGTACGTTTTTCATAATATACATATGTATAGCAATATTTTTTATTTCTTAACGTTATATACAGCCTACTTTTTTTTGTATACAGAAGATCTCAGAATATAAAATAATCGTTTAGTACCAACCTAATAACAAATTATAATAAACTTCCATATATGTATAAAATATGACTAATATGACTAAACTTCGACTGTAGGTATTATTCTTAAAAATATGACATTTTTGTAACAACCATATTTATCCATATTTGAGAATATATTAAATGTACATATAGTGATATTTATTTGTAAAGTATAAATATTTAGAGTAAATACATATAATTTTACGAGTATTTTATTATATGCCCCTATCCAGGGCTGTTTGATGATCCCGCATTAATAAATATACCTGTACATATTTAAAATTGAATGTTGAAGTAATAAACTAATTATTATTTTATTGTTTAATAATAATGTTAGAAAAACAAGTACCTATACTTCATATATAATATTCATGAGAATATTAAGTCATTTTTAATATAATTTTAAAACTTGTGAAGCAAGTGTTGGTTAAAAAATGTAAACAAACTAACGGCAATAGATTAATTAATTCAGTTTGTTATGTTTACATTAGCCTATTAATTAAATTATTTTAATAAATAACTGAAGTATATTAGTATGTAATAAAATTATTAAAATTAATATGAATTTAATATTATTTTAATATTTATGAATACATCTGATTATTTTACATGTTCAACATCTTGCAGACTTGCAGCAGCATGGTAGTAAAATTAATATATAGCTATATTAGTAACTAATATTTAAGTTTACAAGATTAATTTAAAATAATTATATTATAATGTAAATTAAGAATATAAAATTAGTTTAAATATTATTCACATATCAATTTGTGAATATTAGAAATAATATTAATATTAATAAAATTGGTTTCTGAGTGTAATTAGTTATTTGATATATAAAATATTTATAATTAATGTATTTTTAAAATGCATTACCGATTATATAAATAAATAAATAAAAACTATATAGTTTCAGTCATAGATGTCCCAAATTTTTATTATTATAAATAAATATGTTATATGTGAACATATATTATTTTTGAATAATATCTATTCTAAAGTGCTTAATAAACAACAATATTTTAAAGCAATGATTTATTTTCTCGACCATGTAAATATGAATGCAATTTCATACACGCGCGTTTATTTCATGTTAATTATAATTAATTGAAATCAATTCAACACGGTATGTTTTAAATAACATCAATGTCAAATGGTAAGAAAAAACCTGACATATTAGCTAGACGATGCTAGCAGACAGATAAGTAGTCCTGAGCGAAACTAACATATAACACAACAGTGATTGCCAACATTTCATGTCTTATGATTAATTTAATAACCGACTTAAGTAGTCAGTTATCAGAAGTGGATGTAGAATTTATTTATACATATTATATAGGTATACATATAAAAATTCTCGCTCGAAGCTAACCCGACTATATCAATATTTTTCATTAATGTGTTAGACGGTTGGTTACAGTCTTTGATGAGCAAGCGGTAAGAGGGGATAGTATATGTTAATGTATAGGATTTAATAACCGTTTCCAACTGTTCAGAAATAAATTCTGTATTTATGAAATCAGTATTTTTGATATTTCCTAATGAATAAAAAAACATTTTTGTATTTTCAACCTAATTAACTGCGTATACATGGAAAATATTATAAACTTTCGAATTCATGATAATTTTTAATGACTAATTTTTTTAAATAAGAAATTTTATTTATTTCTTACTTTTTTGTGAAGTAAGAAAAACTCATAGTCAAAACTAATTTGTATTAAGTACACTATCCTTACATATTTGGAACTGCTGTATCAGATGGCAGATGCGACTTGCTCAACGTCAACCCATAAATCTCAGAGAATATGTTGACATAAATATCCTAATAGGCGCCCATTTAAAATTTACTTCTGGACGCTACTGAAAAATTAATGGCCTCTCTAATACGTTTCGTTGTTTCAGTTTAGTTTTCAGTATAATAGATGTTTGTCGTTACTTGATTTTAACTCAAAGCACTCCTGTCGGTGAATGTATTACTATAATTATGAGGTATTTGTATTTTAAATGAATAAGATTATCCAGATTGTGGATTTGAGACTTGAAAAGTAGGAGATTTTATTTATAAAACATTTACCTATATAAATACCTAAGTACGATACATATTTTTATAAATTCACTATGCATTCATTTGTTATTTATTTTTATTTATGTGATTGAAAAGTAAATAGCATTATGAAAAGAACAAAACATTTAATGAATTATTGATTGACATTTTTAATTTGTTAACACTATAATTAAAGCTTCAAATTGGTTAATATAATATATGTACAATAACCAATATACAGGCTACCCCAATTATGGCTTATCCTTCAAAGATCTGAAACAAATATATATTTTTTCATGTTTTTTTGCTATGCTTTTGAAGATACAAAACATATTCATAAATTAGGGCAAAAAAAAACATGAAAAATAACCTTTGTTTCAGATCTCTATACCAAACCAATTTTATATTTTTAGTTCCCTTTATATATTTTTCTTATTAATTTTTTGCAACTGATGTAAGAAAAACTACTTTTTCCAAAAATAAACATTTTTTTGCTACCATTCAATTAATGATTTAGTACCTATCAATATTTAGAGTGCGCTATATATCATGTTATATTGAACTTGAAACAAAAGTAAATTGCCGCTTGTACACAAAGTGGTGTATGTACACATATAAATCAAAGATATATAATTTTACGCAAATTTAATAACATTACAAAGTATATTAAAAACGAAAGCCATAAATCTTTCAGTAATCAATTTGACATATGCAAAAAAGCAAAAACCAGAACACGCCGATGATCTTCTAAATAAAGCAGGATAGGAAATTACATTAATGTTGTTTTGGTATGAAAATCAACTTGTTATTTTTTTATTTTCCTATCACATTATTGCTTCGATATAATTAATACATTACATTCATTTTCACTAATTACTATGATCGGCCATCAAATACGAACAGTCAGGTTATCAGGACCGGCATTGTACATTTTCATCTACTTTAAAATGTATATTGGTTTTGTTGACATTTAGAGTTGTTTTTTGGGGTTAACACAAGCGCGGATTCAGAAGTTATCATAGGGGATAAGACTTTCCCCAAACTTATAGGTTGATTTGTTTTAATTTTATTAAAATAAAGCAAATTAAATAGAAAATAGGAAAAATGTTTATTAAATATATATTAAAGTACCATTTTTGTCCATTTCACAGATATGACCCCCTTTCTTTTTTAATATAAAATTGCAATACAAAAAATCAGTTCAATTTTTATGGAATAATTTTCATTTGAAAAGAATTAATTTTTTTAAAACGTAAAAAAATATTTTTATAACTTGGTAAATAATTTAGAACTTTCTTTATATCCAGTAGGTACATATTACGTAAAAAATATAAAAAAAAAAACAAAGATAATAAAATTCCTCATTTGCGCCGGCTCTGACGACCACCGTCGTAGAACAAGAAGGAACACCTTTTAAAATTATATATTAATTGATTCAAAAGCCGCGGGCTAGAAATAATTGAGCTAATCACTAATCGTATAGTACATCCAAAGTATTATTGATTACGTCCTATTATTCTCGAAATTTTGACAACTTAATTGTGCCACTCTATCCTTCCATTGCAGCTAATAGATACATTAGTGAAGGGTTCTGATATAGATACATTAATTCAGTTTCACACCAACTGCTATTATTTGATATTTTTATTTTATTGTTTTCTTCTTTTTGTTTTGGATATTTACAAACGGAAACGGCATAAAAGAAGTTATTAATTTTATTTGTTGTTATTTATGATAATGATAGTTCATTTCGTATTCGCCCCCATTGGTTTTTAGGGTTTGAGATATTAATCCAGTGTGGATATTTTAATATGTTGTATAATGACAACTTGATGATTATTAGAATTTTATTAGCCATTGTGTGTATTATTAATTTTTAACAGTCATTAAATGTGTATGGCTATAGGTGTACTTTTCATTTATAATTGTTATAGTAATAGTAAAGCATCGAACGGTTATTTTTGTATAAAGGAAATTGAAATTTTAAATTATACTTAGTGCTTTTATTATAATACTATATCTAGGTACTGTACTAAAACAGTTTAGATTTAATGCATATGAGCTTTTTTTAATTATTCATTGAAGCTAATTTTACGGGATGGTTACATCCGTTATAATTGTTTATTTAAAAAATTATTATTTGAAAACCATTAACTCTACTTGATGTATAATTAAAATATTTGTATGTATATAATTGATATACTTATTACATATAATTAGATTATAATATAAAATTTTTTATAGAACTACATTAACATAGTGCTTGCTCAGAATAATTTTATTATTTTGGATTTGATAAAAGTATTATAAACTCTACTATAGCGTCGGATCAAAATTACTCGGTAAGCAAATTGAAGTTCAAATCTAAAAAAAAGTTATAAAGCTGAAATACCAGTGCTACAGAATATTAAATTTAATATTTAAGTGTCTTAAACTTAAACATGGATACGCATTCTCTATATAACCGTATTGTGTAAAATTTGGTTCACATTAGTGGAAGGGAGTTACACTTACTAGTATATTGAAATGAAGACAGGGCCGGCATCAGTCTAGGCTTCGGTATGTCGTACTAGACACTCGAAAAATTTGCGTGTGTCGAATTACCCACCAGAGATTGGAAAAGTATTTAATTTTTTTTAGGTTCTGTTTACGAGGACTTATTTATGACCTGCAAATCATTAATCCTTATCGAAATAAATAATTTCGTCGTACTTAATGTAGATAAAAACCCTTTACAGCATCCAATTTGGTCTTAAATAATTGAGTTAGATATTATGAATAAAAAGTTAATTTAAATTTTTATTTGTAAAACTATTTTTAATATTTCAAAAACTATATATTTAAAAAAAAACTCTCCAACTTCCCCCCCCCCACTTTTTTTTATGACACTAGAAATTTATATGTTCTGCCGGGCCTGAATGACGACGCATATAAGCATATATCCAACGCACGATTCATTCCTAGATTTTTTTAATAAGTCCATCCTTTATGTCTATAAACTTCTCCTAAAAAATTTCGATAATCACTGACAAAGTTATGACATTAGTTGGTATATAAAACCCTGAGAGAGTTTCAACGGGGCCTGGGCCAACCCACATTTTAGGAGGCCCACCATACCCCCCCCCCAGAACGTAAGGACATTCCAAACAAATTTCGTACTTTCTTATAACATTATAATATTTCTTTATAAAATTCTTATAACTTCCTGATATTATTTAGTATTAAAAAACAGTTTTTAAAGAAAATTTTCCATTTTTTTTGCTTACCAACTGTACTTTTTTACAAGGTGTATCTTTTTTGTAGTATTATATTTATGTTTTTTAAATAATCTCTGTTAAAAGTAATAAAAGTATCGAAATATGTAAAATATAAATAATCTTCAGGGCTCCGGGGCCCCTGAGACACAGGGGACCCGGGCCATATGGCCCTCCTAGCCCCCCTCTATCTGGGCCTGGGTTTACGTGTATAAAGCAATGCAAAGTAAAAAGCTCAAGCTTTTAATTTTTATTTTATTATTGAAAAATAATAAAACACTAATTAATTTTTTTTTTCAAATAACTAACTGTTTGATTATCACTGTATACATATTACAGTAACATCAGAACGGATTTATGAAATAAAAACGCATTATTGCATTGCAGAGCGTTTTAAAAATCAATGATCATCAAACCATGAACAATAAAAAAGCTTGCTCACATTGGAAATCTAGATACCCATGAATGATAAACAAAAACAGCCAACAACTCCACCATGCACCAACAGCCGTATTTTTTATGTAAATATTTCGATGATGGGTTTCGTTTGTGCGGAGTGATATTTTTCTATGATATGGCAATTTACATAACCCTCTGTTTAGCCATAATGCGATACACTAAAGAAGGGGTGCGGCACTGTATTGTGTACGCGGTCATTTGGACGACCACCGCTCTGTAATTAAGGCTAATTGGACAACAATATCGAATGCACTGGCTTGGTATTTAGCTTACTAATAATGTATACTTAGTACGCAGAGAACCGTATGCTTTATTTGGTGAACTTTATGGCAGTCGTTCTGGATCGAAGGATGTGTAGAAATATTCAAAATTAAATTGACATACATATATGCATTCTGAATTCTTACATTGTTTTGCATATATACTGTTCTAAATTAGACACAAATTATTAAGGCTGTGGAAATATATACTTCAATATTCTGTAGGTACTCTAAGAATGTATAAAATATTACCCAAATATTTTGTGTTTTTGATTTAGTTAAAAGTATATTTATTATATAGAAAATGGCGTAAAAAGTCGAAATTTTCAAACCCAAAACGTTCTTGAGATATAGCCTCTCAAAGTTTTAGTTTTGTTCAAAATTTTGGAGATAAATGGCCGTAACTTTTGAACGTGTGAACAGATTTGATTTTTGTCGACAGATTTAAAATCTATATAATGTCATGTACAATACTTTGAAATTAGACAAAAATTTTCAAGTATTATACATATCATTAGGATAAGTTTTAACACGCTGATTTTAAATCTGTTGTCAAAAATCAAATCCGATCACACATTCAAAAGTTACGGCTATTTTTCTTCAAAATTTTGAACAAAACTATAACTCTTCTATTTAATTGTACATAATATTCACGCGAAACAACTATTGTTTTTAATAATTTGTATAAACAGGTTCGCTCATTGGGGCGGAGATGATGTGAATCATATGAGGTACTTATTTTTTTTAGTAATAATAAATGCATATTTGAGACATTTGTTCATATTTAATAACAGTAATTTACATGTTATTTCAACAAGCCTTGTTGTGAATTAAAGTTTTTGTAAAGCTTATATTATATTTTGAATAATTATTATAATTCGTAGAAAATGCAGCTACATTTTTTTGCAAACATTATGATCAAGAACATGAAATAATTTATATTGATTGTAAAATTTTAAATATTTTTTAGAAAAAGACAAAATAATGCGTTATCTACGTTTTGCGTTGCTGAAAAAAAGTATCTACAGTGACCTATTAAAAATTACGTTAGGAAATCTATATATAATATTTTCAATTGATAGATACAAAATAAGTAATTAATACCGCATTATTCATTGAAATTGCAAAAATATAAATAAGTACTTGTAATGCAATCGGAATTCTTTGAATAAAAATATAATAGAAAAATAAAATGTTCAAATTATCACCAGCTGCATTAAAGGAGAACAAACGAAAACTTTTTTTAAATGTTATATCGAACAAATTGTAACAAATAATCAATTCTTTTAAAAGTCATGAGGTCATGAAACTAATAACATATAAACATGTTTTCTATAAAGTACAAACAACTGTCGTGTGTATTGTCGTAATCTATTTTGTCTAAATATAAAGATCAAACCTCCTTGCGCGCACGTCTGACCAAGGAGTGCCAAATAAAACTATTTCACGAATAATGTGTCTCATTGTTTCAAATATTGGAACCGAACAAAAGGAAATAACAATGGTTACTCCAAATATAAGTGGAGACAATGTTTTAATGAAACAGTGTTGTATTTGTGTTTTTAATAAAACATATTCAATAAGGATGAGTAAACTTACATATAAATTTAAATGGTGTTGTAACACTGATGTTAGGTATTATTAAGTATTAACAAATATAAAACTAAAAAAAAACGACAAAAAAATAAACTAAACACACAGAAAAGTATATAATAATTTTTTAAATATAACATTTTTTAAATTCAGTTTTTTTTCAAAAAAATTTTTTATTGGCTTGGCACTTACTTCAAAAACTAGTTATTATATTATACTTTTCAGTGTTTTTAGGTGTTATTTTCTTATTTTTTTATTTTTTAGACTTTGATGAAATATTTATATAGGGCTACCTGGTAATGATACACTTTCAAACAAAAAAAGTTTAATCGAATTGGTACATATTTGTCGGAGCTATGCTTGAAAATAAATAAATAAATATTTACAGAAAATTAAGAAAAAACCCTCCTTCTTTGATCGCCATGAACAGATTCCGATAAAATTTAAATTGAACCACCTCGGGAGTATACTCTTTCAAAAAAAAGTCCAAAGCGGTACATATTTGTTGGAGTTATGTCCGAAAATACATACAAAATACACTTTAAAATGAGGTATCAAACTTATATGACAGTTTCCTTGAAGTGTTTGACAAGTTTTTCGCATGCGCGGTAAGTGAACTCCTAATGATGAAAATTTATCTCGTACGGTCAGTCACCAACTGTGTTATAAGAAGTTATTATATAGGTATCACTGATTATATTGATTATGATTAATTTGTCATCACTTTTAATAAGAATATTTGAATGTACACTAAAAAAATTTTATGTTAATTTTTAACATGAAAAACATGTTAATGGGAGGACGAAATTGATCCTAGAAATGTTTAACACTCGACATGGTAAAATTTAAAAGAACGTCTACTACAATTCAATATAATGTATTACTGTACAGCAGTTTCTATGACGGCGATAGCGATAGGCCAGATATGAAAAGTAATATAGAAACATAGTAAAATTATAGAGAATTTACGTGAAATTTTCATATGCAAGAAATTAAATTAAAGAATACCGTATATTACTTTTTCATAGTAAATAAATTGAATAGGTACTATTTTAAAATTTACCAGTATGTCTTTGTAATTTTTTATTTACTTTATTTTAAATTCTACCGACTTTTCTGTAAATTTTTTTCAGAAGTTGATTCTGTCCTCAGGTTCACAGCATTTATTGTTAATTTTTAAAAGAATATTCTCTCCCCAAATAAAGAAAAAATTTATTCTCAAATAAAAGTAACTAACTCGTTCACCGAACACAATATAATTCAAGTTGAAAGATTATTTTTAAATTAAGTCCTCAAATACCTACCAATATAAAGAATCTACCTTGATACCTAAACGATCGAAATATTAAATATCACGATCAGTTTAAAACGTTTATAAAGCGCAGTAGGTACGCATATACAAAACCAATCATTGATTTGTAATTAAGATAATAAATGAAGCCTCGGTCTTCAATTAAAAGTACGCGCGCTCTGTGATTAACACAGCACTAGTTGTCGGTGCGCCCCTGCGAGAAACCTAGCCTCAAAGTGTCGCAAGAGTCCGCAGCTGCCGCGACGTGGTGATAGGGGCGCCGGGCAAGGTGATGACGACATTATGGCTCTCCCATCACACACTACATATTAATTTCCACGGTTCTTAACGCCCCTGTGAATTATATATCTATTTGCACATTAACATTATACGACATTCATGTGTGGTTTCTATATAATATAGGGTGTTCCCTCAATTGATTTTCATATTGAAAACTCACATATATAGTTTTCTATATGGCTTATTATATTTTCATTTCAATTATTTTACAATGTAAGATTGTAAACGAGTTTATTGTTAATAATTTGTCGTGTAAGTGAAATTAAATTTTTAAGTAAAATATATTTTACTGTTTGTGTTAAATATGTTGTCCTCTTTAAATTTCTCGTCTTCCTCAGGGGACGGTTTTTATCAACACTCAATAAGATATAATCATCAACAGCATATGCAATATACACTTGTCGAATTTTTTACAAATTTCGTATTTTTAATTGTATCAATATCTTGCACGAATACATTAAATAATTTACGTATAATTTTCAGTTCTGAAAATAAAACCAATAGTTATTTTAATAAGTTAATTTACACGTTACTTCAAAAATATTAATACTTTCTTAAGGCGAAACATGTTCGGTCAAAATAATTACTGTACGAATATATACTTTGTATGTATATTTATTTGAATATAAACACAAAGAAATGTTAACGTCTTAATGTTGTACGCTGTTTCACACATATGTACATATTTCATATATGAATTCTTAAAATAATAATGTGTATATTAAAATAATTATGCAGTTGTTTTACTTATTTAAATGTAGTTTATATGAAATAGTAACAACATGTTATTACAAAAAAAAGAATATAAATAATCATAATTATTGTATTTAAAATTAAAACTAATTCCGTTAATTAATTACAATTAAAATGAAATTAAGTTTAATTTATTTCCCATTATGTTAATAATATTGATAAAGAGTTACAACTTTAAATAAAGAAAGGTCAATTGTATGTGCAATATTTTTATTGTTATTTATTTTCATTAAAAGAAAAGCTAGAGTAAAATGTAGCAATAAAATACGAAATTTCTTCAAATTTATTTACCGGTTTGCTTATGTTGACAGCTTGGTACATATCTGTTATATGCAAATACAGGGCTCTGATTGGTCCATTTCAAGATTTACATGACTGATACCAATAACAGTGTTTGATAAAACTGGGAGTAAGATTATTAAATTCAAAAATATTAATTATTTACCTATATGTATATGCAGTAATAGGAGCAAAGTACATTTAAGTCCTGTGTTCTGCTATGTGTATACTGTATAGGTTTGTATCTATTTCTGTAACTCCCTGTAGAAATAGTTTTATATTTCACAAGCAAATTTAATGTTTCTCTCTCACCACTTTGCAGTGACACTGAGAAAATGTAATTTCAGAAAATTACATATTTCAGAACTATAAACAAATTAGCAGAGCCACTTTGTATTCAATGTTTCTTCGTTGAAAATTTAATTAATTTTTCATCACAGCGATGTTTATTTTTCTCCTTATTTTAAATTTATTGCATATTTTTGACATAATTATTATCGGATGTAATTATTTATAATATTTCTGATACATGAGGTATTTAAGGAATAGATATTAAGAAATAATTTAGTTAAACGTTATTTTGCTATAAACTATTATAACAAATTATTAAATGAGTAGGTATTAAAATTTTTATTCAGACAGTACAAGAATTTTATCAATTTTAATTTACAGTACAGCCGTACGGTCACAGAAAAATGTCTCGTTTGCTATTTGCTATATAAAGACTAGAAACTTAAAATTTTAATTGAACATGTAAAGTTATGACATATAGATATTAAAATTTTGCTAGATAATGTATATCTCAATCAATTGGAATTCGAACTCAAAAATGGTGCCTGCAAAAGACTCCAAATAGTTCACGTACTTAGGAGGTGTATACAGAACCTTAATGGTATACACTTGGGTACTGCTTTTCATAAACACTGTTGATTTAATTTAATAGACAATACATTTTACAATGAATGTTGAACACGACTAACTTTGACGTAATGTTTAGGATACATTAAAAAAAAGTTTTACATTCAAAAGCTCATATATAACACCAGTCAAAGTGTAAATCTAAATCTATATAGTATATACATAGAAGTACACAAATCTTACGTCTTCGGTCGTAGTCACCAATATTTTGACAAACGGCGATACTCAATTTCCATTGTTGTACAAGAAATCAATTTACGAAATGTCACTCTGTCGTATATCGTACATTACCAAATCGTTTAACTCTCTGGTGCAGGATAAAATTGTTTTCCACTAGAAGTAAATCACCAATTACGTCTAGGGACATTTTTCTTTTGTCACCACGGTTGTATTGGCGACGGCGGCCATTTTGCAACGTTTGTTGGAATCCACTTTCACACTTGAAGTGCTTTATAGCTATTGTTGAATTTTACGAGATCGTGAGGAGTTTGTTGTGTGTATATTCCTTTAGTGCTGTAAATGTTGCGGTGTCTCTTTTTAACTCACATTAAATTTATTTCTTTTTACCGTCGATTAATTTTACACAACAGAATTGCAATTTATTGGCACACGTTTTTTATGAGAGAAAGGTTATTTTGATACAAAGGTATATAAAACTTTGCGGTAGGGGCGTTGTATGGATTATAAAATCCACACTGGTGTCATATTAAGATTTATGTATTGGCTTTTGAAACAATTAACTCCATTTGTTTCAGTTTTGCAACGATTACTTTATTGGTTGTTTAGTTGTTTATAACTAGAACAAAATGTAGACAGACGCATGTAACTTATAAATTGCATGTTTATTTATTTGACATTTAGGCATGTAGCGAGATATTGAATTTGGTACGGACAAGAAATTAATATGAGATATATGTAGAGTTTACGTCAAAGAAGAAAAACCTAAATGTAATATAGTTAAGAATATCAAACAAAATAATATACATACACAAGTAATCATTGCTAACACGTACCACTAAACGCCCTATCAACAACGCGAGCTAAATATCGCATCGTGATCCGCATGCGCACCGAGAACCATTGTTCCGGCACCCTCCGGACTACGGCGACGGCGAAGTTGCAGTGATATTTTCGCGGTAGCACGGACTTGAGGAATGCTTATTTTCTCATCAGAATTAAATCGAGTGGAAAATAGCAGCGAGCACGGGCTCTCTCGGAGCTGGTGACAGCGGTGGTGTCACATGACCCTGCGACACAACGACATTGCAAAGCGGGCGTGTTGAGGAGGGGGTGACGGTGTCACACTGTCTATTTATTATTGCAGACAATATTGCTGTATATATACAGCATTGAAATTTAATGCAGTGTGCTATGTTTTAGTTGATTTTATGTAGTGGGTAAGGATGAGGGTATTTATTAATTTTATGTGTGTGATATATTATGTTGCTAAATTGGTTCTTTTTTAATGAATACTTTGATTATATTGCGCCGTTACAAGCTGTATCGTTTATGTAGTTGAAATATTGTACAAAATTAGCGTGTCATTTAATTTTGGAAATATTGTTACTTAATGAAATTTGGTATATGATTGTAGTATATAAAATGTCTGCTAATTAAAAAATTCAATCGATCTGTCAAAAATGTACGTAATAAATAAATGAAAATAATTTAACAATTGATGAAAAGACTATTATCATCACAATAAGTATATACATATTTTTACAATATCATGATAATTGGTCATGTTAAGAAAATAAATTCATGCAATTATCAAACAAAGATTGAGGAAATGAATGTAAGCATGATTTTTCAAAATGTATTCATTGTTTTTTTTTTTTGGTTCTAAGATTATTTGTGGTTCAAGTACAGCAACAAATCATTTATTGTTTTGAAGCGAACAAGACATTCAGATAATAGAAAAAAACATATTTCACAATATACACTTTGAAATCTTACTTATTGCTTCGGGCAACTAAATATTTTAGTTACTTATTTTTGATACATAATAATACCTTCTATTAATCCGGGTATTTTTATTCAGGATTCTAAATTATAGCCGAAACATAACTTCCTTCCACGAAACAAAAAAATTGGGTATCTGATAAATATTTTAGGTGGCTCTTGTACATTGCTTCCAAAACAAATTTTGGCGAGAAAAAACATGAGAAAGGGTCACTATCGAGACTTTACTCAATCTCGGTTTTGGAATGAGATCAAGATGGGATCATCCTAAATAAAAATAAATAAGAGATACGTTTATTTTTACAGCCAGATTTAAAATTTGAGGCCTAGACGAAATGCATACCTTAATTTCGTCTTTTCTAATATGCGCAGCTTAAAATATACCCCTGGTTTTAAATGGGTAAGAATTGAAATGAGTGATCATGATTTGCATAAAAAGAAATGAAGCATTGATTTAATAAACACATCATAAAAAATACAGCACCGAAAAGAATCTCTATACAGCTAATTCAAACAAATTATAGTATCCATTATATGTGATTATACAAGCCCCTATTGTGAGATGCCAATATTAAACGAATTCTTAGTGATCAGTAGACCATATGTAGGTTTATGTACATGAAAGTCATTTATACGTATCAATGTAACAGGGGTGATCATCCCCTCAAAATAACAAAACACCCTTATTTATTGTATCAGTAACACATAAACTACTCTCTATCAATGTCAACCCAAAATGGATGCGATGTAACGGTTGTAATGTCTAAACGCAATAAATATACCGCTCAAAGTGCACTCGATTGAACAAGGTTTTTAATTCAGTTGACTAATAGCGATGTGAGATTTTCTGCTTGAATATTATGGGCTTAATAAAATCTGTTTGTTCAGGTTTAAAAATTAATTTGATTATAACGTTGTTACTTATTATATTTATAAAAGGGTCACTTTTAATTTTAATTATTTGTTTTTGAGATTTTATTCTGCAGTATCATATAATATTTAATTATTGAAACTAGAAACATTTATTGAATTAAATAATCAGAAATATATTTTGTAAGATTTATACACACAAAAAAACTGTATTGGACCAAGAAAATCTTGTTTTGTATATAACGAAAACAATATTTTCTTAATATAAGAAAAGTACTCTTAATCCAACTACATTATTTCTTCGTCCAAGAATACTATAGTTGGTTTAAGAAAATATTGTTTTCGTTATATACAAAACAAGGTTTACTTGGCTCAAGTAAACCTTTCTACCTGTGTAATACTGTGTATATTGTACCTATATATCTACTTTATCCATTTCATAACCGACGTAAAAAAATATATCAAGATCATTACGAATTGAATAACCAGTATAAAATAAAAAGGTTTTATTAAGAAAATTAACGAAGCATTAAGTACATTTACTTTTTTGTAAGGGTGTAATAAATAAAATAATTGTACTTTTATCAGAATGCTATTTACTGTTTTATCATTTTATGTCATCATTTCATCTTTGTAAAGTGCTATGTTATTATTCAATACGATTAATCAAATATCAAGTGTATACAAACACTGATAAATGTTTATAAATCCACACAATCCGCTACTCGCTGTAGAATGTTACATGCGTTAAGATTGAAGATTACCCGCTGTCTGAGCGAACGACGCCGAGCTATCTCAAGACGGCATATCCGTTTTAAACGTTTCACGGTTCTAAATATAAAATGTGGTTATTTTAATACGTTAAATTAGCATAACAGTTGACAGTCAAACTAGTTAAAATAACATACATTTTATGTGGCACGCTGACTGTTTTATACGCGTTTGTTGTGAAAATTACTCTTTCGTGTTTTAAATGTTTAACGTTTAAAAAACCATTCCACAAATATATTATCGATGTGGTGATGAAAGGCGCGCTCTCAAAATTAAGACATAACTTCATTGAACAAAATTGTTGGGTGCAGTGAATTCAATAATACATGTCATACTTCAATACCACGATTGTCGAGAAGTTAAATAAGTTTTCTTGCAAATGAATAAGTACAATTCTATTATAATACTGGGGGGGGGGGGACTTTTCCATCCTGGGATGTAACCTAACCTAACATAATACCAGCTAACGTAACTGTAACGTGTATTCCCTCCCAGGTTTGTAATCGAACCTAATGTAACGCACCTATTTTTTTTGGTCTTGTTACCGTATAATGTGTAAAGTGAAAAATTAATTTTTTATTTATATATGCAACAAAAAAAAACTTCATTATTATGGTAATTTAACTCCTTGCGAAAAAATTGTTTAATTTTTTTATATACTTAGATAATTATTTTGCCCTGCTTTGTGTAATTTATTTTACCTAAAGAGCAAGAGCAGCTTTCTTTTGTGACATGATCTTATACCTCCTGAACTTCATTGCATGTTATTAAAAATTACTAATAAAAAAAAGTTGACTGATAGATCACGATTGACTTATCAGGCCTACTATAGAGTATGTTATTATTCCTTTTTGTAATTTTGTGTGTAAGGAAACTCCATACTTAATACTTATATTAAAGTACCTAACGAAATATGTAGATAGGTAATATAAAAAATATAAAACAATAAGACATCTTTTATAGCGATATTAAATACTTGATTTATTTTTAAATACTACTTAAATAGTAAATTTACATGCATGCTTAAGTAGTTATATGTTAATATGTTGGTAAAATAAAGTGCAGTGTAATATAATTTTTATCGGAATCAATAAAATGACAAGTTTTATGTAAAATAGTGATATCCAATAATAATATATTATTCGACATGAAAATGATGTAAAATTTTATTATTAATAACATATTTTATGTGTAATTAATGTTTATAACATCGACTTAATTATTGAAAATTACATAAACATTATATAAATTGCGTTACGGACTATAATGGCTTTTGTAACCCATTTAAAACTTTAGTACGATAAAAAATATGTGTACCTAATTATTTTTTTTAAATATCGTACAGAAAAGACTCCTACAATTTGATTTAACATATTTATACATCATAATGAATAATGGTATATACTTTCGGACATTACGTAACATTTTGTTTTTATTGTAAATTGTCTGTATTTAAAAAAATGTATTTATCAATTCACTGAGCCATTAAACGAATTACTGACTCGGTAAAAACTTTGGATCTTAACGCTTCATAAATTCTCTTGAGAAGAAACGTGGATAGATAGTATTGTACAATAATAGATATCAACTTTTAAGATATTATCTTTCTTATTCTCTATTCGCTACTAGATAAGTTTCTGCTACTTTTTTGACATACATACCTAAACTATTTAGAGTTGATTAAAGTATTTTTTGTACAAAGTGGTAGAAAACTTTAACAGTTTTTTTTATTTCCATTTTTATTACCTATTCATTATTATTAAGAACCATTATTTACTCTAAAATATTAAACGTTATACAATTAAATAAATTTTTCATTTAATAATATTTTTTGCAAGGAAATGTATTGGCTATATACGTCTCTGATATTAATTGAATCTGATGTATTTTCTATACAACATCTAAGTATTATTTTATATTTTGGGAAAGTTGATGAAGCCCTTTATACATTATACCTACTATATCTATATGTTATAATCAAACCAATCAAGTGATCTTATATCGCACCTAAATAGGTTTTATGTATTAATTATTATTATTGCTTGTGATGTTATTTATGTAATACAACTGTAGTATAATCATATTATAACATATATTTTAATGATGTTATCGTGTTTATCATTTTACAATAAACGATTAGAGTTACATGTATAATGTCAACTTGAATAAAAATGTATGTTCTCTTTGATAGTTTATTAAATCTTTTCAATTATCTTTTATTATTTCATTTTAATCGACGTTTATACTGATTCGAACAAAAACTGTTCAAGTAATTATTGATTACCTATATTTATCGTAATAAAAATAACAATTAACAATTAAAGTATATTTTATTATTCTTTTTAGGTACGAGTACAAGTATCATTAATTTTTTACTTATTTTAAGAAATTTGATTAAATATAGAAAAGGTTCTCATAAAAAAACTAAAGAAATAAGAAACATATCATTATCTATACATACATAATAATGAACAAGTAGTTAAATTGTATTAATATTAATTCATGGCATCTTAACTCATAATCATGTATAAAAATTATTGCTCAAGCATTTCTGAATGACCTTAACAGAATTAATTATAAGAATATTCTAATCTACTAGTGTAGGACATGAGCGCTAGCATAATAGTTTATATAGGGTGTCTATAACTTATTTACGTACAATTATATAGTGCACTGATTGACAGTTACTTGTTTTAATCAATGGAAAATATTATTAACTTCAAAATTTAAAGGCACACATGCATTTATGTGAAATCTAGAGAAAATCAAATCTCTAATAAAGAAATAAAATAGGGTTATACGTTATACATATGGTATTCATATATCATATTATGTATTAAATCAATTATAGTTTCATATTTAATTGGTAAATGTTTATATCTTAAGTATGGTAGAGTGGGGGAGGGGAGATATCCTCATTTCCCTTATCTATTGGCACTCATGGTGAAGACATAAATAGGTACAGATTTAACGACATAGTTCCTAGACGTGTTACTCGATGTTATTTCTATATACATCGTTCAAATATACCATATCACTACAATGATGTAGGTAAAAAGCGAAGCATTATAAATATGCACGAGATCAGATAATTGTTGGATACATTTGTTGTAAGCGCGTTGGAACAATTGGGTTCATTATTTGGTTGGTCCAATGTCGGTCTGTTACCATAAAGAATTTGGTTATTAGTCACACCTGCCATAGTATATAAGTATTGCTATGCTGACTTACTGTTGGAGATTCCTGAATTCATGTATGATACATACGTGGTGGATGTTTTATTCGATCCTTATTAGGATCGTGTTATGTTTTATTTTGTTATTGTTTAAGTCAGAGGTATTTAAAATGTAATTTTTGGGCTGTATTGAAGATTTTAGAATTATGCATATGTTCTGATGTTAACGATAAAACAAATTCCAAATTATATATCTATACTTAATGGTATAAGCTCTAAACAAAAAAAATATTCATACAATGTATAATATACGTAAACGTAAGTAGTATATAATTTTTGATAGATGTTGCAGTTTTGCAGTGCCCGTGGTTATTTGTAATTATGTATAATTTATTTATAATAAAGTAAACACAGTTATACTACCTGTAAGCTATTCGTTTATAAACTACATTAATTTTGTTGTGAATTATGCGGAAATTCAGCAGAAAATCACTAAATGGTTATTTTCTAACAATGTCGATGTTGTAAATTTTTATCAATTGGGTGCATTAAAGCGTTTATGATTCAATAACAAGAAAATTGGTTAAATGAGGAAAGCGAAATTATAAGTATATAGGAGGTTTGTACTAGTATTCATTTGGCGGCTTGTTCTTAAGATTACAGACCGCTAGACGTAGCACATTATTATTTACTTGTACGTAGAGTGTCGGTAGCTTCAGGTTGAATTACAGCTGATTAATTATTTATCATAGAGAGGGAATGTATTTGTAATTTCCGATAACCAAGTTGTGATGAAAATGAAAGCACTATTCGTTTGAAAAACTTGAATTATATTAAATCTATCAGATCTGATTCTACTTTTAATAATATTTTTAGTAAGAAACATACAACTATTAATTTATTAATAATAATTTATTCTGATTTTATTTACAAACAACTGAATATTAAAAAACCGCTTACAGTCTTTTTTTATAAATATTATCGAAATATATAATTAAAAAGCAATACATAAATACTTAATTACAGTAGTAATATTTTAACGTCTCTGTATACACACATACATACAGGCCCCTCTTTCCCACTGGGCACTCTGGGCACGTGCCCAGGGCCCCGCGATTGATAGGGGCCCCATATCACCAAACAATAACCGATATTTATTACCGAAAAACATACGATATTTATTTTGAAAAAAATCAAACGATAATGACATTAGTGACTGACTACAATACCTACTTGCTTATTAGTTTTTGCATGCGCGAAGCCCCTCTACTCTCGCCCGAAAATCAGGCTTTCCGATTTCAGCATGTTTAGGATTTTAAATATATAAAAATACATTGAGTGGCCAGTTTCTGGAAAACCGGGAAAGTCAGGAAATTTTGCTAGACAGGGAATTTTCTGTAAAAATGCAAAACCCACACCACGTCAAGACATTTTCCGCAAATATTTTTAAACAATTATCTATTTAAATTTAAAAAAAACATGCAGATTTTCAAAAAAGTTCTATTGTCAACAAATAATTCTGTTTTATCGCGTGATCTATTTTTAGTATGTACTTTAATCAATCAGAAGTGTATAGGTACCCTGGTACCACACTTCATGCAATTTGTTCAATCGTTGAATATATTAATGGTTTTTAACAGTGGTGATATTAATTTATTATGTGATTTGTTATTGAAGATATTAATTTTATTGAAAATAATTTCTTGAAATTTGATTTATTTTACGTATACACGTTACACGTACCCTCTGCACATTAATTAAGGGGATACCTAAAAAATAGCCTGTTTTCAAGTTTGTAAATTGGTCAAAAATTTACCAATTTGAAATCTTTTTTTTCTGGAATGATGGAAATTTACTCTACTTTATGATGGTGCATTTCGTTCCTCAACATTTTCCCCGTTTTAACGTTTTTATGTAAAAAAATGCGTATCTTAACACGTCACGGAGTGCATTTATGTAGAAAATTTAATTTTAAAATAATCATTTTGTAGAGAATTTTGATACCTTAAAATCAGTATTTTGAAAAAAAAAAAATGCTACAAAATTCGCAATGGTATTAAAGTTCTTTTTTAATATTCCGTAAACTTTAATATATTGTGTAAAATATGCTTAAAAACATTTTTTTTTAATAAAAAACGGAAAAACGTAAAAATTCACCTGGAAAACCGGGAAAAGTCAGGGAAATTTGTTGTAGAGAAATACTGGCCACTCGTTTAATGGTGTACTAATTACCTACACTGTTTTAAAAAAATCATCAGTAAACTATAGTTTTTCATATTCTTAATTTTTGAAGTGAAAACTTTAGCTCTGTCAAGGTCATAGGGGCCCCATTGTCCTAATGTGCCCAGGGCCCCCAATAGGTTAAAGACGGCCCTGCATACATACATCATTATCTCTACGTTTACTCGATGGACAACGATAAGGTAAACCAACGTTGATAAACTGTCTACAAAGCATGTCAATAATTTATTGGTTTTTAGTTTGAGATGTGAAAGCATACATAATACACAATTTACTACAAAGTTTTATTTAAATTACTTTCTAGATAATTAAATAGGTATCTATTTATTTGTTTAACCAGTCTCAAGCAAAATATGTTTAATTGTTTATGTCTTATACGCCAATAAATTATATACGTAAAAGTATTTTTATTTGTTCGTTGAAAGTGTTTATTCATATACCTATATTACATATAAATTGAATTTTAATGTAGGCTTTGTTCAACCTAGTTATTGGTATACATATATATACAATATGAAATCATTACAGTAAAGTGTTGATGTATATAGAAATCATGTTATCCTTGATGTTAACAATATCATTTATTAGTCGGTAATCCTATTTAAGGTAGTTGGTCCATCATAATGTGATCACATTAGGCCATGAGTACATATTTTTAATTTAGATAAATGATCATGGCAACGCTGTACATTATCTACTATTAACTACTTGCCAAATGATTATATTTTATCATCTAAACTACCACATAATATATTAATAATTAATGAAATCGATTATAATTCCCTTCAATCCACTTATCATATTTTGTAAAAATTATTTCATTATTTCGTGTATTTTTTACTATTAACAAATGAATACGTTGTTGCCACATTGTCAACAATACTGTAATTTATGTGATGGTTTGGTAGTTAAATCTGGTTAGATCTTAATAACGGGATGGTCAATAATTCCAATTTTTTGTATACTGTTTTCTTTCATATAAATATACAACATGTCAGTTTTTATGAAAATCTGACGCTACGTTTAAATTTTATCTAATAAAACGTTACGTTAGTCCATATAAGCTGTGTTAAAAATATAAACTTTGAGATCGTTTTTCATCACTTTGAGATGGTCAATTTTAATAAAAATGGGTTATTTTTCAGATATTAATCTAGGGAATATTCCTGTGCATTTTAAACAAAATCTGACGAAAACATGTTTACGGACCAACTACCTTAATGTGACTCTAAAGAAATCTTTATAAATAAATATATGTAGAAGTTAGAATTTTGATATTTGAAAACCTGTTATATTTTTTATACCTGCATATTTTATGAATCTAATAAGTATTGATATTTGTTTCAGATGGTCAAAACAGTCATTTGAACCTCTTCAACACCCGACAACAGCCGAAAAAGAAACGAAAATCACGCACCGCATTTACAAACCACCAGATATTCGAATTGGAAAAACGGTTCCTCTATCAGAAATACCTAAGTCCCGCAGATCGCGACGAAATCGCAGCCTCTCTTGGTCTGAGCAACGCGCAAGTGATCACGTGGTTCCAAAACCGAAGAGCGAAACTCAAGAGGGACATGGAGGAGTTGAAGAAAGATGTAGAAAGTGCGAAAATACTTACAGCTCATAAAAGCTTCTTAGAGAATGTCCAAGATCTTGGTATTTTAAAGAAAAAGTCTATGGTTAATATACCAGATGACTGTCCGAAGAACTTAGTCATATCTCATGAGAAGTAACTTTAAATCTTTAATATTAGATTATAATCGATTATTTTTTGTTACCGTACTGAAATGTAATTGAAATAATTACAATTAAATTTTAATTTTCATTATTTAAAAAAAATTCAATCGAAATCTAATTTAAATATACTGTAAATATAAATATTGTTTTATTATGTACCCTTCTATTTTATTTACTTACACAGTTTTTTTCTTATCATCTAGAACTCTACCAGACTCCAGATCGTCCTTAGAGGCCGCGGCGATTGCTGCCCAACTACGGAAGTTGGTTTATAAAGAGACAAGAAGGAAGATCTGGAATCTGCAGAGTCCTTTGAATCATTCGAATGCCATTTTGTAAAGAAATTTAAACTGTAATGACCATTATTAAAATGTGATACATACCTATATCATGTATTACTTACATTTTAATGTTCTAATTTGTTATAAGTAAGTTTGCAAATTTGAATAAAATAAAAATTGATTTCCTATTAGTTTAATTAAAAATGTAAATATTTTGTGTAAATAAATTCAAGTAGAGTTTCTGTAAAAGATGTATAATATTTTAGAATGTCCTCGATATATATTTTATACAATTATATGATTTTTTTGTAAAAAGAATAAGTTGCAAAAACAACATAGAAATTGGATTTTTGTACAGACTTAGTTTTTCTCGTTCTTATCAAATTAATGCTTACTGTTTATTAATGTTTTCATTTTTGATGTCATCGTTAACGTAGACTTCAAATATTAATATTTTATATTAATTATTTATACATTTTACTTATATTTAAAATGAAAAGATATAAACATTGATGTTACTTTTAATAATGAAATTACGAACTTAGACTCATTTTCCAATTTTTATGCAAATAAATTTAATACTTAAGTTATTTATTTATTGACCTATGTAAATATTTTATATTATTTTTGTAAATATCATACGCATAGAATATTAAAAATGTTAATAAAGAATTGTAAATGGTTTATAAATATAATTGTGATGTACCGTCTAAAGTATTAAAGAACATTATTATCATAGAATGTGTTATAAACATTTTTAAATAAAAACAAATAAAATTAACTACTTCAAGATCATTTTTGAATTACCAGAGTAGATTTAAACCTTGTCTATTTATTTTTTATTTTTTTTAGATAATTAAAATTCATCACATTTTTATATGAAAAAAATTATATTTTTGAGTAATTGCAACTTTCAGTTTTTTTTACTCGGTACATCACTAATATATAAATGTCTATGTAAACTAATACTTCAAAAATCACAAAGTATTTTATATGTACTATTATAGTATATTTAAAGATGCGTAAGCGTTTTGTGTACTTAAGAATATTTGCAATATTTCATAGTTATTTAGTACTGGAAGCTTGTAAATTGTCAGTCTATATACATATATGTGGCGAAAATAAAACTGTTGTTATAAATTATGAAGTGTTTTTATTTTTAAAATTTCTATATATTTTCAGTGCCTATTATTTGTTTGATTATAAATAAAAATTTACATTATGTATGGTTGGCAATACGTAAACAAAATTGACATTGAATTTATTTCTTCTTCTTCTTGTATTGCGGTATCCAAATCATACTAAACAAATCTGCCATAGGTACCACATGACTTTCTTATACGTAATACTTTTGACTAACTGATAAAATATAAAACATAGAACATGAATTATAGAAAATAAATGTTCTCAACATTTTTTCTGTTAGGTTATTTTCTTAAGAACGTTTGTTTTTTAGAATAAAACATTAATAATTATATGTCATATTGTTTAATTTTTTTAATTCACACTGTTCAAAACAATTAAAAAATTTATAAGAATAAATATACGTTTCCGGTTGTGGCGGTTGTACAAATGTTTAAAAAATAGTAGATTTTTTTCCAAGATGATCGAATATTGATCCCAAATAAAATTTCACCTTTCTATGTTATATAGTTTTTAAGTTACGTCATCCTTAAAAAATCTATATTTACTATACTTTTATATTATATATGGCCGTATAAGAAAGTAAAAACTATATTTTGATTGTAAAAAATATATTTTTTTAAATATCAAATAAAGAAAAATACACATCAATTTTCCTGTTTAATGTTGTACCTACGAACAAAATAGTAATTTTTCTTAACATTTCCTGATCTTCAGTAACTAAAAATGTACCGAATAAGCTTCCGCTGTGGCTCGAGGCTTGAAAAACAAACAAAAATTTATTTCCCATCTGGTCAACCTAAACGTATCTGATTTATGAATTGACATAATAAACTCCGCTGTCAGAACATGAAAATCAAAGTGAATCTTTTTTAATCTTGACCTATATTTATCTGCAATACGTCAAAGTTGTCATAGATTAAATTTACTACTAGTGTCAAAGATTTTGTAATGTTTATAAAACATTTATGCGATAATAAAAAAGCTACTAGTTTCCTTTAATACCGCCATCATTCATTTATATGTAAAATCAACAAATAATACATTTTTCATTCATCTTTTTCACAACTTATGTTTGTTTATTATACAACACATACCTACTAGTATATTAATATACCTACATATGTTTAAAAATATTACAGTAGAAGCTCTATATTTTGAACTTGATTGGGCACAATACCTTATAATGATATATCTATACTCCTCAAGAAGTCTCTATATATTTGTACTGCTGATTACGCCAGCGTGGTTCACAGTTTAGAACGTCTACTGTATACAGATTCTTCAATATTAAAATATATAATATATAATAATAAACAGTTGTATAATAGAACATAAAATACTAGAAAATAATAATAAATACAACATGGTATAAAACATACACTTATCAATCAAATAACAATAAAATGTTTTCTTTAAGTACCATATCGTATGAATTTCAAATTCATTGGTTCTTACTCACCAAATCTAATTAGCTACGAAATAACGGCTAAAATATGCTTGCAACATATTATATACGAAGTAAAAAAAATAATAATACGGTTAGCTAATGAGTTATGATTATTATTACTTTTTGCTTTAATTTCTAGATGTTGAATTTGACATGAAAAATTGTATTGTTCGGTTCATAAAAACCAGTGGCGGACTTTATGTAATAAATAATAACTGGAACATATCATTAATGCCTACTTCACAATTGAAACTGAATAGCAAAGCATGTACTGTATCTACTTGTGTAAATTAGTTATTTCTATTAAGGTTTAACAACATTTTGACCAAGAGATTTAAATAGGAGATTTATAGCGACAAAACTGAATACATTGCCCAAATTGCTTTAACATTTCAGAAGTTTTTGAGATGAGTTTAACTAAACATCCCAAAAATGACGATTTTGGTAAATTTTAATAATTTAGTACTAAAAATATAATTTTTTATACAATTTTTTTAAATTAAAGATAATGTTTGAAAATATAGTATTTTTTTTAAATAAAGAGTATATACAAATATAAAAATATCTTTAAGCTAGTACATTTCGACGAAGAAAAATCATACAGTGAAATGTAAAAATCAATTTTAAAGAGAAAAGATAGTATTATTTATTACCATGAACGAAACATCTACATTTTTTTACCTAAATGGAAATAAATTCATGAACATTGTCGAATTGTAAACTTTGGGATTTTTAGGTTAAGTTATCAAATTCGGTTACACGTTACAGCATGCCAAAAACTTTTGAAATCAACTATTCTGGTATCTAGGACAGAACAAAAGTATTTTTTGTTGACCAATGTAATTTTTATAAAATATTTTTTTAATTCGTAGCTGTAGTCATAAACGAATGATTATATACAAATTGTAGGTATATATAAGCTATAAATTAATATCCTATGAAAACTAAGAACTGTAAACACAATTTTCGTAGATTATGGCTAATAAGTTGGGATGTCCTTTGAATCCACTTCAGTCCATAAAAGATGAATGAACTAAGTTTTTTAGAATGTTTTGAGAGTTCCTAGATAAATTTTCGTTACTTATTACAGACAACATTCCAATTCGAGTCTTTGCGCATATAAATGAACATACCACAATACTGCTTTATTGGTGTAGGTATTATCCACAATAATTGCAAACTTGTAATGTTGTCCGCCACTGTAATACGAGTCACACACATAACATATGAGTAAGTTACATGTACTGAGACGTCATTTCCTGTGCATCTTTGTAATTAAGACATTAATCAAAATACTGATTACCATAAATCATAATTATATAATTATTGTACTCAACTTTTTTAATTCTAGATTTGGTGAACGCATTATGACCATATATTAAATTATGTTAATGTGAATAAAATAATTTTGAACATTTTAAACCTAGGCTGTTTACATTAAAATTATACGTGAGTTCTGTAGTTAAAATCAAGCAATAAGATAATTATCATATGTATTGAATGATAGGGATTAGAGTTTCCTAACTAACCATTCCTGAGTAACCCAATTTTAGCTCAATAAGTGAAGTACCAATCTAAAATAGTTATAATACATTTAATTTCGATTTAATTTGACGTGAAAATTTATTTTATGAGATGAATACGATAAAAATAATATTTTCCAGAACCTATAAATTCTGAAATAGGAAAATGAAGTAATAGAAACATTATTAATAACGAATTATATACATAGATAATAAAAAAGTTCAATTATTGAATATTTGGTGAAGTGTGCCATTCAAAAGTCTTCACTTATTGTTCTTTAATTGCATGAAATCATAGAGAAACGAAAATAAAAAGGTCAGATCGTGATTTCAGTTATTATAGAATTTATAAACACATTTTAATGGCTCTTCTTCACTATAAACGTTATGTATCACATGCAAACGGATGTTCGTTATAATATTTTATATAGTGTGATTTATCGTGTATTAATTTCATACGTATCGTTAAAATTGTAATTTATAACCACAGTCGTTACTTTCCCGCAATTTATACTATATTAAAAAAAACTTAAATAAATATACATATGATATTTATCATAGTAATACAGAAATATTTCTTTAACTGATTTCTTCTCTTCAATAAGATCAATACCTATTTGATAGAATCAAAGATCACATCCATAAGAAATCGTTGTTTTATGTAGGTATGTAGACCTACATCCATGGTAAGTTTTATTTGGAGAAGTTGCACTATATAGGTAAGTACTCGTATTTATTTATTCTTTTAGATTAAAAAATATATCAGTGTCCATAAACTATTAAACATTATTTTATAAAATAACAAATAAAAAATGTTAAACAGAATGTTATTATAAAATTTCGTTTTTTATTGTTGTTGTAGCCTCCTGAATAGTTTTTTAGAAGACAAAAAATGAATTCCCCCATTAAAAATATTTTGATGTCAAATATTTTGAATGCACATTTTTTTTTCGTACATTTTTTTCGAATTTTCTCTAATAACATTGTTCTTAGTTGAGTTAAAATGAAAAATTAAATTTAAAAATTACTTTTGACATGAATACACTAAATAAGTAGATAGGCATAAAGTTTTTGATGAACAACTTAAAATAAATAAATAAAAGCTTTTTCCACACCAATAACCACTAAAATTTTTGAAAAGGTAGATAAACAGATATAGTCGTAGTCCTTGATAGTACAACCTATCATTTTTTAATATTCAGTATTTCGACCTGAAAAAGGCAATTTCGTATTTTTATCCGATTTACTATACGAAATACAATTTATGTAATTTTTTAAAATAAAAACTTATCATAAAATTTTTTTTCATAGAGATTTTGCATACGAACGAAACATTTTTTTTTTTCGATAAAACTATATTTTTTTTCGATCCAATCTTGTATACGCTTATAACTTGTATTAAAACTAATAATACACTGACAAAAATGTTGAATTTATTGAACATACGCTAGCTAATAAGTAACATTTTATGACTAATGCCATTTCCCGTCCACAGGCGCTGGGAAAAATAAAGCCTCCTTATAATCATAATCATAAAATACGGACATACAATTTTTAATTCAAAATCTACCACGTATACTTACATATAGATATGTACAAACCGATGTGACAATTAGTCAAATTTAACGTACGAAGATTGTAATCAAAACCGTGACATTTAAATTAGATATAATATGATCGCCATAGGAATTCCGGATATTCAAATCAGAGTTATATCAGAATCGCTTTTGGTGGTCTCACACGGAATATCTGTTAGCGCTTATGGCGGCGTGGATCATAATTAGGACCCAACACCTTTTTAACGACCTTCAGATCTAACGAGACAGACCCAACGCTTCTGTGCGCGAAATATACAACGGCTATAAGCGCTAAAGACGGACTTGCACTGCGTTAACCGAGTCCTAGCCATTTCTTGTAGAAATATTATATTATTTTGAAGATATCTCATTTGTATCACAAGAAGAGTATTAAAAAAAATGTATTTATGAGATTATGGATACATATTTGTCTTGATTCAAAGGCGAAGTAAAATTTTTGTTTCTTTATTTTAATATAATTAAAATGTTATTCTGCTTCATCCTCATGTTATATTAGCTCGAGATATTTTCTTATTGTTTAGTGACCTATCTCTATAGTATTTTATTTATTACTATATAATAATCATAATATTTTTCAATATTATGCATGTTTACCAAAAAAGTTATAAAACCGCTTTTTAATATAAACACTAGGTGTTTTTTCTTATTTTTAGATGCCGTTTAATTTATATAAAAAAGATTTATGAAACATTATAACAAAATATTATGTTAATCAATTAATTAAACAACTACTCAAACATGTACCTCAAATCGCATAAATACAACTCGTTCAAGTTACTAGACCGAGTTGTTCAGGTTTGTAAACCGGCCCTTAATGGGGTGTTCTCTTAACGTTCTAAACTACTACTTGTAGCACGAATCAAAATCGCTTGTAATTTCGATGCCGCCAAATTACCCCAGGCTCTGCTCGACGAGATGAATAAAGCAGCATTGTGGAGGAATAGCCAACGTACATACATATAAGCGAAGGAATGCGGTTCTCAACATTTTCATTTTTATGATCGTTTTTGTGAAATATGTATTTAGTAATTTTTGAATCATTGAAATGAAAATAATTATATTAATCGAAATCTCTCAGCAATATGGTTTTTCATATCACATGCATAGAAACAACTAGTTTTGAACCTAGTTTTGACAGTAGAAACAAGCCAATTTCAGACCAATGCGATTGTAGCGAGCAGAAACAAATAAACAACGTTATTCCTGACTAGCAAATTCATTAATTTATTATTTATTAATAATTATAAAAAAATAGAAGTAACAACTTTGTGAGCTTCTCTACAAAAACTGAAGAATCTAATTTATCAACGACAGATACAGTAACATCAAAACAAACCGTATATAATTTTAAAAATTCAATCAATACAATTAATTTTTAAATCTGTCAGAATCGAATTTGTAATAAACAAAAGCGAATCTTATTTCTGAATTATTTTAATATTAAAATAGTATAAGATATTACTGCGCTATTTGTCTAAAATAGTCTTACTTCGACTGGCTACAGAAATCAAAACTCGTTGTTTCAATGCATGCGATATGAAAAATAGCGTGTGTAGCACGGGCTGAAACAAGACGATTTCTGACCAGTGCGATGACAGCCCTCGCTTCGCTCGGGCAGTCAACTCTCGCCCTAGTCAGAAATCGTCTTGTTTCAGCCCTTGCTACACAATATACTATTGTTTAAAAATTACTAAAATTTGCTTGTTTTTCAAGTACTTTGAAATATGGTATCAAACTTTTATTTTATTTTATTTCCAATATGTTTATTAATTAACAGTTTAGCGCATGCGTGGTTAGTAAAATATTACGGTATTAAAACAGCGGTGGTATGTGTAATTGTAAAATGTACAAATATATGCATATGAAAAATATCCTGACGTCACCAACAGTTTTAGGAAGTTGAAGTACCAATGTTTTAAATTTTTAAATAAATCCACAGATAATATCATAGAGTTATACCCAGTTTAAAGTGCCTACCAGCTAGCAAATTTTATTTAAAATACCATGAATTAGAATTATTAGCAAACAATTAATATTAATATTGTTTTTCACATTTATTTTATTTTATATATGGTGCACTGAAAAGTTATCCTTGTAATGCTTATACAAATACTACTCATAGGAAATTGTAAACAAAAATGGGGGCCCAAAGTGAAAAGCAAAAAAAGATCTTCAGGCATATTTAGTGAATGCATATATTTTTTTGTTATAATTTTTTTCCTATTTTTCAAAACAAATGTTTTTAATGGGGGTCCTGAAAATTTTGTCTGAGTAGAGCTCATGGTTTTCATAACACGCTACTGCCCTTTATCGTGATGCTTATATGAAATAATACTAGCACTACGTATTCGTATACACATATAGATTTACTCATATAGCCCTCGGAGCCTCTTATGGGTCAATTTGACCCATACACCGACTTTGATCGTGAATAGCGCTCAGGTATTTTAAATTTTTCGCGATTTTTTTAGTATGTTGAATACTTCAAAGGTATTTGTAACACTTATAAATTCATTTACCATGAATCAAAGTATACCTTTGAATTTTGGTAAGTCAAAAGGTTTCGTAGTTGTGGAATTATAGGCGATCAAAAATAAGCAGGGTGAAATTGACCCAGAGTGTACTAGTAGGTTGAAAAAATAGGTGTGTACTCCGAGGGATAGACTTATTTATAATGGACTGACAGACCTAAAAAAAGAGACAAGTATGGGCTACACATTCGCTTAGTCTCTTTCAAGAGAGTGGTCAATTTTATGAGACTATTGCTCAGTCCATTCTATAAGTCTATATGGATTTACTATACTATAGCTTACGACTTCAGTTTACGACTCTTGTTTCTAAGATCGCATCCTTATCGATAATCGAGTTACAACTGTATCCTTATGCTCATGTAAAAGAACACAAACTGTTTTTAAATACAGACATAGAGTGTGTTGGGTCAATCAGCGTACAACCCTTGTTTCTCCGTTTCGATTCGCTCAATGCAATGGTGTCGCGTTTGTATACAGTGGCTGGACAATAAGGCACGAGTGTTATCTGCAGCCGAGATCATTACTGTACGGTGATATCAGTTGCAATTACTGTACTGCGTTCGTTTTAAGATTTGCTATTGTTACGGTTGTTTTCCCACACACGATGTGTTTCAAGTTATTGTTTTAAATATTATTTATTGTATAACCTTTTATTTATATTTAATTTCTTCATTAATTGTAGTGGGATGATTAGAAAATAAACAGAAATAGTCATATAAGTATATAATTATATGCATGTATAAGGTAATGGCCAAAAGTTTAAGATAGGTCGAAATTTGATTGTTAACTACAGCAATGCCTCTCCTAACGTACGTAATTCGTTCCAGAAGCAAGTTCGTTAGGTGAAACGCGTCTAGTTCGGGTGACTTCGTGATATACGCAGGAGCGTTCGGGCGGCAAGATGAAATACGATCCAGTTTGTTGTGTGAATATAGTTTCGTTGAGTGAGCCGCGTAATGAACGAACAGAAAGTTCGTTGTGCGCAGCGTTCGTTATGCGAGGCATTCGTTGTGTGAGGCATCACTGTATTTACTTATATATGATAAAGGTACAATAAATTGTTACCAAGATATAAACTCAAAATTACATGAAAAAATATGCAAGACTAATTTGAAATTTTTTTACTTTACAGAGAGTTACATAATTTAATGTCATTATTGATGGGGGTTAATCTGTGCATTTATTTTCGATATACAGAATGATAAAAATTTGTTTCATTTTTTTAATAACTCCGAAACAACATTAGATACTTTTATAACAATTTGCAGGTGTAAACAAGGTATTGAGATACATTGTTTTGTAAAAAAACGAATTTTCAGTTTCAACTTGATTATTTTGAATGAAAATATTATACGTCACTGATTTTTTCAAAAACAAACATTATTTGAATAATGGTGTTGTATTTTGTGATAAAATAGATCTCTTCGTATCTTAATATGTTTTTTCGTAAAAAATAAAGAACAACAATTATCTATATGTGCAAATAAAATATTTTTACACTTGAAGTACTGTTTACACTTTTTTTTAATTAACTGTAAAAAACTAATAACAAAAAAATTGATCATTCTGTATACCAAAAATAAAGAGAAAACTTTTCATCTTAAAATCATGCACATGTGAGCCCCCTTCATTATTGGCATCCATTTATGAAACACCATGTATGTATATTCTTTAGAAAATAAAACTTATACCAAAAAGTATAGACAACATTTTTGGTATTTCCAATTTAAATATTTTGTAGTAATATATCTATTCGGATAATTTCAAATGTTGAACATATATTTTATCGATCAATAAAAATGACAAATTAACTTATCAATTAAATGTATGATTAATGTACATGTCAGCACATTCATTTTCGATTACCCGCCAACACAGAAAATGGTAAAATATTGAAACGCCGTCTCTGATAATTTTCATTAGGGCTCAGATTTATGTGTCGGCGATCACAAAAGCGACTCCGAGGTGTTACTAAGAATATTTACTCCATGACAAAACAGTACAAGCTAATTTACTGGTTCCAGAGAGAGTGACATATAAGCTCTCTGTCTTAATCCTCGAATATAATTCAACCGCGTTTACATTATTATAGATACGAATCGAATTACTTGCGCAATATTTCAATAGCATACCCCCTCCCCCACCAAATAATTATTATTTGTCATTAATATGTATTATCTTGCATTAGTAAGCATTTAATCAGAGACTTTGACATAATGAAATTATATTAACATATATGTATAATTAATGTAATTACATTAATTTATTTTGCCAAAAAGACGATAAATGGTTCGATTAGAAAATGTTTAAGTTCTTTATGTTTTAATCAAATAAAGCACTTTTTCTGGAAATTTCTGGGAGCTTTTGCATTATAAATGGTTAAAAAGTTAAATATATAAAATTAATTAAAACTAAATTTAGTTTAAGACAAGGCGCCAAGTTAATATAATTTAGTAGGTTAATGTTTTGAAAATCAATAGTTATTCTTTAAAAAGATTTATCTATCTTGAAACTACTTTTAAAAGTGTTCAGAAATAGATAATTAATATCAGAATGAGTACTATAAATCAAAATAGATAAATAGATGATATATATTTTTGAACGATTCACATTAGATCAGTGGCGCATTTTATGCAATTATCTAGGGCTTTAAGGTAAAAGAGGACCACAAACAAAGAAAAAAAAACAATTGTATAACATATGTATGTTTGAAAACTTTTTTTTCTCTCCCAATTGCTTGAAGAGCAAAATATGTTAAAGCATTGCGAAATATTTTTTTATTAAAAAAATGAAGGGCCCGAATATTCACTCTTTCTGAGATTCCTGGCTTAAATAACGTGCCATTGCATTAGATTTATGTGATATTTAATTTATTTATTTATGTATACCTAATACCTGCACTATATATGATTTTATTTTGATTTTTAAGATATTGTGGTCTTGTAATCACATACATATAATTTACATGCAGAAATCTGACAAAGCATTTTTATTAATGTTAACGTGCCTTAATAAACAGAAAAGTACTGGCATGTTAAAAGTACGTGATAATCTGGTTTATGTGATTTTATTCCGATCTTTAAGATTTTGTGGTGTAATCACATATACATACCTATGTTTTACAGAAATATGATTTTTACATTATTTTCATTAATGTAAACGTGCCTTTATAAACAGAAAAGTACTCTCATGTTAAAAGTACATGAATCTGGTTATAACGTCACTAATTATAATCTATGTGTAGAAAATCATATATTGACGATTTTATTTATTTTTATATTGTGTTAAATATTTTGGTCATATTTTTACCACCTGTTTTTTCATCATTTAACTTTTATTTTACATTTAATATAAAATTATAAGTAATTAATAATTATTGGTATGTTCTTATACATTAAAATTGTTAAAATATAATTAAAAAATACCATAATTAATTTATTGTAAGTAAAATTACATATGTATGTAAATACTATTTGGTAGTTATACCGTTATTTTTAACATTACAATCTACAATATTTATATTATTTTTTACTTCAGTTATAGTAATAGATTCTAAGTTCGTTGAAGCATAAAATCAAGAATAAAGATAATCAATGATTTGCTTTTTGGTAGTCACTTTTCAATCTATACTTAAAGAGCTTATAAAGAATAAAACAAATCAAATAATGTAGTTTCTTTACGATCGAGTCGCTTGAAGTTAACTTCTAAGAAATTGGTTATTTGTATGTGCTGTTTTATACGGTACTATACATAAATATTTATATAGGATATTACCAAGAATTACCATAATATTTTATTAAAATATAAAGTCGTTTTTGTTTTTATATACTATAAATATAGTCATTATCGAATTTTGAAAACATTTGCGCTTTAATAACAGTTTTTTTAGTGAATTTATATGATATATGGGATATACTCGAATAAATGTATATAGTCTATGGAGCCACCAAGATGGCATTTTTCTAATACCGTGTGTTGTTTGTATCGACAGTGCATGTAAAAAAAATATTTTTTTGAAAAAGATTCCACAGGTAAGAGATATATCCCAAATATTTGTATCGAATCTATGTTTAAAAAAGGATTAATATTGCTTTTTTAAAGGCAATAGGTACACAGAAAAAAACTGTATTGGACCAAGAAAACCTTGTTTTGTATATAACTAAAACAATATTTTCTTAATTTAAGAAACATACTCTTAATCCAACTACGTTATTCGTTCGTTCAAGAATACTATAGTTGGTTTAAGAGATTATTGCTTATCTTTAGAAAATATTGTTTTCGTTATATACAAAACAAGGTTTACTTGGTTTGAGAAATCCTTTCTACCAGTGTACATATTATTTTCAAAAATTTCTGATTATAAATTCATCTAACTTTTTAACAGTGTACTCATATCTAATATAACTAGATGTACATATATTTCTAAAAGTGATGTAAGATTGAGATTGTATGGTTGTCTTTTACTAAATGATTGTTAATGACATTTGCTGTTGCGTATATTCTTACAAAAAATAAACTATGACATACGTAAACTCTAGCAACGACCGTATAAAATGTTAACAAGAATCGCAATGATATTTTGAATAATGAAAGACTGGTATTATTTTCATTTCTTAGAAATCTTAACGATTCTTATTATTTTCATGTTTCATGTGACTCTTTTAACCGAGTTTTAAATAGATTATACACATCAGAGGCGCATTTGAAGAGGATTTACTAACCGTCTTCTATTTCTACTCTAAATATATTATTTTTATTAATTTTAGATTGTATTTAAGAAGAAAATTAAATAATTAAACTTCAAATTGAAAAAAAACATTTACAAATCTATAAATTACATTTAACATATTCTTTTAAACCTAAATAGTTACTCTATATTACTCACATAATTTTTGAGTAGGGAGTTTATTCCCTGCTTCGCAAAAGTCACCAAAATGTAGAGCAATGGGGTATAATTAAATAACAGTTGATGTAACTATTAAGCACTGTTTTATAAGTGGAAATGTAATATTTGTCTCATTAACGTAAATTAGACGTAGCATATTATCTATGATTATATACAAATTTATTTTAAATATTACCCTATTCATAAAAATTAATACACTGTCAGATATAATTATATTGAACACCGCAGGGTATTTTTTACAACTGAAAATAACATACATAACCACAAAAATTACTTACAAACAATAAAATTTCCATAATGGAACTAACCGAATAAATCTCAACATTTTTTACTAAAATAAACACGATAGCAGAGAAAATGTAATATGAAATAATATACTTAAGAATAAGTTAGCACCACGAAGTCATAGGCGGCTTAGATCAAAGAGATGAGCGACAGAGACGGTTGCCGTATCCATTTAAATATGACAAGGATGGTACTCGCCCGTTATATTAGCGTAAGTAGATTCTTTTATTAATAAGATGAGTTTCAAGTGATAGACCACTCAAGGTATGTTCACATCGTTTTTAACGTACATACAGGATATTTGATTCTTGGATTCTGGTTACATGCCGTGTCCTTTTGATCTTTGCAGAGATAACGACCAAAACGACACGATTTGTACCAGAATCCAAAAATCATTTCAACAGTATTGAGAAAACCTTAAAACTTCATTAAAAAATGTTATATTTTTAAATAAATATAAAAAAAAATCTATAGTGAATGACATTAATTCGAACTTAATGTATACGTACTCCTGAGGAGAATTTCTTTTGAAGTCAAAACACGTGTCGAGTGACATTGTTTTATTGTGGTTATGGAGTATATATTTAGTTTAAATAAATAACAAATATAAACAAATAGATAGATCTGTTTATTTGAAAAAATAAAATCTACACTATTTGAAATAAAAATAAGAAGATCTACACAGAAAAAAAACTGTATTGAACCAAGAAAACCTTGTTTTGTATATATCGAAAACAATATTCTCTTAATATAAGAAACATACTCTTAATCCAACTACGTTATTCCTTCGTTCAAGAATACTATAGTTGGTTTAAGAGATTATTGCTTATCTTATGAAAATATCGTTTTCGTTATATACAAAACAAGGTTTACTTGGTTTGAGAAATCCTTTCTACCAGTGTATTATAGATAATTTATTTATACATAATTTTATATACGAACTAATAAACCAAATTGAAGAAAATGTTTAATCCAAAACACTTTTAAGTTTTAAGCTTATAGTTTATTAGGATTAAAAATTATGAAACTCACAGCAATATCCTATAAGAAGTGTCCATTAATTACGTAAAGCTTTTGTGGGAAGAGGGTTGTAACGTTACGTTAGTTTTTTTAATTCATTATTTTAAAATACCTACTTCAATTGAAACCAATTTCTACTGTTGATGTTGCTTTTTAATTTTTTTTTAGTAATTTATTTTTAATAAATATACTTTGCTATTATACATAAGCATAAAAAATAACAACAAAAAACAAAAATAATCCATACGTAAGGAAAAGTGGGGAGGATGCCCTTATATTTTACGAATCGTTTATTGTCTTCGAAAATGTCAGACTTAAACATTAGAGGGTTTAACATGAATAGTATAGTAGGTATGTTGGATTATTTTTTATTTGTTATTATAAAATTATTATAATTCATCATTAAAATGAATAATTTTTGTAGTTATTTTTAACTATAGGTAAATGCCTGAAAAAATATTTTTTAACAAAATATGTGGTTAGTAAAATATAAAAGGAACTCGTTTAATAAAAAACAACATATTTTAGCATGTAAACGAATCACAAAGTTATTCTACGCGCTCATCAAATATGAGATGCTGATTTTGATTGTTAATGTTTAGTGAGAATACTCACTGTGTATTAAGATAATTAATTTTTTGTAAGATACAAATTTCATCTCTAGATGAGGTTATTTAAAAATTATATTTAAGCATTGAAAGCGTTGCAACATTATAGCCGGAATAGTATAAACCAGTTGTTTATTAAGCGTAACTGTAACCAAATTTATCTAATAGTCTAAATTTACTTTTGCATAGAGCAGTTTTTAATTTTGATCGTCATTACCTGTCTGAACGTATTCTAGTATTTTGTGTGCGGTTTAAATTATGACAATAATATATTATTCCTTTCAGATTTTCGCAAATGAGTTCTGGTTGTAAATTATGTGGTGAATATTAACATTTGCTTGCTCAACATATGAAGAAGAATTTAATATAGCACATCTTTTGTAATCAAGAAAAAAATTCTGATGTTTTTTTCTTATATTTTTTATTATCTTACATTGATTTCTAACACAAATATGTAAGTACCCAAGGTTACCTTTAATATAAGGCCGATCTAATAGGGTTATAGCTTATAGCCCTAGAGCGTATGGAGCTTCCACGGGCGCTTAAAATCATACCTCATTAAACAATTTTTTTTCCTTATTGAGGAAATTCAAATGGTGATCTTTTTTCTCGGTCAAAAAATTTTTTCTATTGAAACTGATTTTTTGGGAACCATAAATGTAAAAAAAATTGAACCCTTTTTTATGTTTTGTAGATATACCTACAGATATATTTAAAGTACAGATACATTTGTAATAAAATTATTGTAAACAGTTTTGAATGAATCATCTATTTGTAGATATATATTTTATATTTTAGCTACGCATTTTTTGGGCAGTTTATTTTTCATAAGAGTACTTGATCTTGATAGCTCAAGGCGCTAAAATATCTTAAGATGGTCCTGTATGTAAGTACCAACAATATATCAAATATCTCTATGTAGGTACTATAGAATATTTCAGTATTATGGTAAGAAATCTGTATTTAAATGATAAAATACAGTGGTGCCTCGCATAACGAACGCTACGCACAACGAACTTTCTGTTTGTTAATTGCGCGACTTGCACAACGAACCTCGCTTCGCACAACGAACTGCATCGTGTTTAATTTTGCCGCCCGAACGCTCCTACGTATCACGAAGTCGCCCGAATTTCCAAGGTCACACGCAGTCGATGCTCAAACTTGCATGAACAAAATGAACATGTATCTACGCGCGGCAGTCGTTCTTTTCTGTGCTTAACTCACACACTTCATTGTTTTAATAAATGTAATTTTGTGTGTCTATATTATGAGTTCTAAAAAAAGCAGGAAGGTGATTTCTGTTGAAATGAAACAAGAAATAATTAGAAAGAGGATTTGACCCTGCAAGCCTCGGTAAACTGTCGTAAATCTGATTCTGACTTAAAAATAAAAAACTTGTGTACAATCTTTTTTATGTTACAGTACCATATTTTATGCTACAGAACGAATTAAAATTTTTAACATGTATTGTTATGGGAAAACGCGTTTCACATAACGAACTTTTCGCATAACGTTATGCGAGGCACCACTATACATATATAGTACAAAACCCTACTGCCTATTATCAGTTCAAGGCGCTAAAATGTCTTAAGATGGTCCTGTAAGTACCTATAATATATCAAATATCTCTATGTAGGTACTATAGAATGTTTTTAGTATTATAGAAAGAAATCTATATTTTAATGATAAAATACATAGTACAAAACCCAACTGCCTATTATCACATCAAGCAATACATGGAGATACGTAAATAAAAATTTAGATAACTCCAGTTATCATCTTAACCGTAACTTCCTTCAACTCTGGCCTTCCTGTACATTAAAACTTGATATGGTTGGTCCCTAAGTAACATCTTACTCCTTCTTATGCTCTTGCGTCGTCAAACAATTAAATAAGAACACAAATACCAAAGAGCTGTCTGAAAAGGAAATCATCTAGCAGACAAGAAAATTATAAATAGGAATTATAAAACAATTATATATATGTGTTTTTTTAATCTGTTATATATCTACATATAATGATATAATAATTATGTTTAATTTTCTTTTTCAGATCTACGAAAGAGAAATTCGCAGTTGAAAACAAAAAACAATAAGAATTTTATCGAACAGAAAAAAAATCATGAATAATATTTTCTACAAATTTTTTCTCTTCAATTCTAAATGTACTTGTATAGGAAGAATATCCAACATTAATAGTAATTAAAACCAATTAAATTCACACGTGCGCATTAGAAATCACATATATAATATATAACACGTCATTTTGGTATATTATTACAAATATACATTAGAAACTACCGCAGATTTGCATATAATTACAAATTTTACATACGCATATTTTTTATCAGAGCATTGTTAATGTTAATTCATATCAATGTGGTGTTTAATTAAATACAATATCAAAGGTTTCATATTTGCGTGTTTTCTTATAAATGTTGATTTAAAGTTTCTGTAATTGTGGAGGCTCAGAAAAATTATATCGCTTATTCTCAATTGCAAGAAAAAAATCCACGGGCTAGAAACGAAAGTACCAATGATCATTAAATGGTATAACGCAATTTTAACAAATAACATACAATTTAATGTCATTAGTACTGTAATGTACAAGCTAGCATTTCTTTATCTTTAATGCATGAAATTAAATAATTTTCAATTGATGTGGACATAGCCAATTATCATGTGTGCACGTATTTTTTTTGAAATAATAAAACTGTCGTTCTAGAATCAAGGAGATATAATCTAAAGAGAATGGTTATCGTGCCTCTTTATTATAATTATCGAATCGGTTATGGTATATGCCATATGCAATCGATGTTCTTACATATGTGTTGCTATCATTCGAAATAAATGCATACATATGTCATTGCTGTACATAAGTATTGATGTAAATTTTTTTATCGGTATCGAATTTTAGTTATTCCTTCAGCATTGAAATTCACTTCTTTCTGAAGGCATTGATATTATTTTATTTTTGCAAGATGTGTATTTTTATGTAATCTTTAAACTATAGTAAGCAGATGACAGTTGTGCAACGAGCCAAACGTGACAACAAGAAGACATTCAACGCAATGATCTATATCGGTGGTTTTTTGTTTTTCTAAACGCTGTCATGCATTTCTAAACTAACTGCAATTCTACCAGTTGATTTTTCGTGTATTTATATACATTTATTGGTTCATTGACTAAGTCTGCGCATATGGAGCATAGTTGATAAATTATTTGTTATTCTGTGCTAATTCTATAATTACAATGCTAGTATATAAATCTGTAGGCTCTGTCTGTACAATGTAAATAATGCATTCTATAGAGTATTTTGTTATAGCCTTAATATGCCCTCTTATTCGTATATTCTAGCCAATATAATTCATTTTGATTATAGATTTTTTTACAATCAATCAGTCTGTATATCGGCACCTATTCACACCACGATTTTCTTCTTAAGCCGAATTATTATGATAAATTCATGTTTGATGCATGCAATATTACCCAAAATTTTTGTGCTATCGATTTTGTTAAAAGTATATTTGATAATTTGATAAATGTATATAAAAAAATGAAATTTTTAAACCGAAGATCTATAATTCAAACTAATTCTCGAGATTAGCCTCTTAAAGTTTTCATTTTTTCAAAATTTTATTTTATATTTTGATTGGTCCACCAACCATTTACCCGGTTGCCCGCTGGTCGTATCTTATATAGCCTGGAAGCAACGAAGCAACATGGTAACGAAAACTCGCGAGAATAACCGTTCTTGATCTGAACCTGAAGCCAAAAAAACGAGAAGCGACAATCGTAAATTAAAAACATTTGTTTCATACGCATCGCTTACATGCATGAGTTTAGCCAGTTTCATATTCATATTACCTACTATGTTTACAAAATTAAAAGCGAGCAAAAAAACTAAGCATCTATGTGGCCGCAACTTTACATCCAGACGTAAATAATCTCTTTAAGATCACCGTGGAAGCTTTATTTCATACAAAATGGTAATGTTAAATAGATGAGAATACATCTATCATCTATTAAACATGGCCAAATCACCTTTTGTAAATTTTAACGAACCTTTTTCAGGTTGAACAATACTGAAATATGAAGAGGTATATCTATATGAAAACAAAATATTTAACATATTTAAAAACCTAAATTTAACCTGTCGTTACTCTATAGCTATAGTTATAAAAAATTAAATAAAGCCATATATCAACATAAAACTAAACAAAAAATATACACAATAACATAAATTGTCCTTCGATCCATTATCCTTAATTCGCTATAAAAACATCAAAATCCGTGGCATTATGGGAATGCATTCATATATACGAAAAATCTGTCAAAAAAAGTCATCATTATACATGATAAATACATTGGTTTGGCTGTGTGGTCGGGCGAGCCGGCAAAGGACAGGTTATAGCGCGGTGAGTGTTATAATATAGGTGTTCGAGGCGCGGCGGTATTCTTTGTGTTACCTTATAAGGTAAGTAATTACCACAGTTGCTGGTAACCGACACAATAAGACGACCGGGGCTAACGCGATCTGGGATCCTCGACTCGGTTATTTTTGGGTAATTAAGACATTATTAACATTCCTTTCAATTCGATCGGAATATTAGGTAGATTTGAGGTTAGTTTTGACAGTGACTTATTAAAATATAATAAATATACATTTTTTTGTATTTCTTATAGATCGAAAGGAATCTTAATGTAAAAGACATTAATTGTGAAATAAATGAAACTAATAATAATTCTATATTTTTTTCATATTTTTATGCTATATCAAATTAATATTTATATTTTTATAATAATAATATAAATGTTCTTAATAAAAGTTTTTTTTTATATTTTCCATTGTATATACATATCTTATCAATATTAAGCTGACTAAAAAACTTTCTAATTAAATTAGTTATAAAATATATTTAAAATAAAAACTCATTTGAATGCAAACAAATTTTATGAGAATTTTTGAGTCAAGGATCCCGATGTGTTGTCGGCATTTGTTTCAACTCACATATTGGGTGGGCAGAAGGCAGCTCTTATACAAAACAAAAAAGAGATGAATCGCGCAAGCCAGCGATCGAGGCATGCTATGGGACGTCACTAAAACACCTGAACACCTCGTTGCATAGGTGTGATGGAAACAATCTTTGGGTGGTAGAAAGAGACAGACATATGTATCTACAGTTGGCGTTAGAAAGAGATGTTCTTATGTGGGTGTTTAATTGAACGTTCACACGACGGTATAATATAGCAGGTTGTAATTTTGACATATTGTAATCATTAGGTTATAGTTAGTATATAATTTTATCGGTCATAGATAGATAGATCTGTATCGAGACTTCTAAATCTATTTATGACTAAATTATCTTTTTAGAAAGTTTAATGACAATTAGGGACTTTATAAAATTGTAATTGTATTTTATTGAAGCGATGTATCAAAAGTAAATTATTTTAAAACAGTCCATAGAATGTATTATAAATTCATATAAGTTTATGTTATTATTTCTGAATAAGGAAAACAAGAAAATAAGGTTAAAAAACTAATAGAAAATAAATACAACTAATTGCAATCAAAGCGCGGTGCAGGATAGTGAACTCAAAATAATAAAAACATTTTTATTAAAGATATATTCCTCGTATAAGCACTTTCATAATTCTAATAACACTCTCTGGATTTATAATCGTACACCACTGCTTTGAAATTCACGACCGTGATTGACGCTCAGGTAATTGTGTCGATTTAAATAATTACTTTAAATAATATAAACTTCCTGTTCAAATTTTGCATTTGCTTCAGGTAGGTACCTAATATTGTTTTTATTAAAATTAAAACAAGGAAGGAATTAAACATTTGAAATCCTGTTACGCCTCTGGTTAAATGTAAATACTATAATATTTATTAAAATTGATTGTCAACTTACGAATATAATTAATAATGAAATACTAAGTAAGCAATTATCCGCTAAAATTATATAAAATTGTTTTATGAACATACCATCTAATAGCTGTAAATTTCGATTTTTTTAAATAGTCGTATATATGTTGAAAATTTTGTTCGTGGGTGTTCAGTCTATTGCTTTATTATAAATTATATCTTTACAGTAATTATATAATCTATTGTGTGCCGTTTCCTACGAGCGTAGGTCTTTACAGAACCATAATTTATTTTTTAATCAAACCTGTTTTTAGAAGAATGCATATTATAGTGAGCATTTTTAACTGTAGTTTTTCACTACATAGATAACGCAGCCCCACTATTCAGATTATGTTTTTCTTATGTATTTTTGGATGCTGACTGCACTGAAATCGAATTTGACAATAAGAAAACTAGCATTAAAAAATATTTGCTATTGTCAAAAAACAGTAAAAATTTTAATTTCGTCCACGGATTGTGATTAATATTTAGACCAAATCTACACTGAAAAAATGTAATGTTAATTTTTAATATAAAAAACATGCTAACGGCAGAACGAAATTTCATTCTGTGAAAAATTAATCGGTAACGTAGTAATATTTCATACCAACAGTATCAAAAATTACTATACCGTATGTGAAAAGATAGTAAATGCACTGCTATATTTTATTATTTATTATTATTATAAAACTTAAACGATTATTTAAACAAGTTATTAATAGTCAGATGAAAAAATTTCATTAACATTTTTATTTATTTATGATGCGTAAGAATGGGAAAAAAATAAAAAAATGTATAGATTGATGAAAAAAATTTGGTCCTAGAAATTTTTAACACCCGACATGATAAAATTTAAAAGAAAGTCTACTACAATTCAATATACTGTATAGCAGTTTCTATAACGGAGATAGACCAGATATGAAAAGTAATATAGAAATATAGTAAAATTATAGAGAATTTACGTGAAATTTTCATATGCAAGAAATTAAATTAAATAATAGCGTATATTACTTTTTCAGAGTAAATAAATTCTAATAGGTACTATGTTAAAATTTACCAGTATGCCATTGTAATTTTTCATTTACTTTATTTTAAATTCTACCGACTCTTCTGTTAATTTTTTTCAGAAGTTGATTCTGTCCTCAGGTTCACAGCATTTTCTGTTAATTTTTAAAAGAATATTTTCTCCGTGTGATTAATGATTTTTGTATATCAGGTTTTTCATTTCAACTTTGCTTTATTTTATTTTTTTCTTAATCGCTGTACGGCCATTTTTGACCGAGTTATGAAGAATAGACTTTTATCTTTGCAAAAAGATATATTTTATTTTATAATCATTCATTTAAAAAAATAATATAATAATTTTAAACCGCGAGGCTCTCAGTATAGTACTCTCGACGAAGCTAATAAATAAAATTGAAATCGTCTTAGTCTCGTCTCGTCAAAATTTTAGACGATTTTGTCTCATCCGAAATTAAGCCAATTTAAGGCACTATCACTGCACAATATCACCAATATTAAAAAAAAAGATCGGCTTAAATTCGTACATAACGAGACTGTCGTTTACAATATCCACGGCGATACTAAAATTATGGTAGTCTCGTGTGGTGGCATATAAAAATTTAAATAAAAAAAAATAAAACGGTCTGGTTTTGTAAATCATTAGACTTAACTGGTATCTCAAAAAATATAAATAAATACATATTAGACCAGGGAATAAAGGATTTTACTATGAAAAAATTCCGACCAAGCTGGATTTTGGTGGAGACTTTTATTTTGATGTCCTAAACATACTATAAGTTCGGATTTTGGCACTCCTCACTGCACTCTTGACTGGGTTAACAGTTTACTTAAAAAGTTTTGATTATACGAAAAAAGTATAAGTACCTTTTTTGTGTAGAATTTTATAAGCTACAATTTACTTCATAATAATTTTTCTCGAAAAATTAATCATTTTTGAGATATTTGCAAAAAACTAGAATTAGCCACCCTTTACACCCTAAAAAATAAAAACCCACCATCCAAATTAAGGGGACTTTTTAGGGTATGTTTAAGACATCAAAATAAAAGTCTCCACCAAAATCCAGCTTGGTCGGAATTTTTTCTTAGTTTGACCGTTTTTTTGTCTATTGTCTGGGCTATATATTTTAAGCCGGTATTCAAATACTTTTAAATTTGCCGTAGCTAACTTTTCGGGCTGTTGTCCACGTTGTCTTGTTTTCAAACTTGACGTTTCGACTCTCATGTCGGAGTCTTCTTCAGAAGTGATTCTGAAGACAACAGCCCGAAAAGTTAGCTACTATGGACAACGGCCACGAAAGCTTACAGAAGAAAACTTTTAAATTTGAACGCAAAAATGGTCAACCAACACAACAATCTAAATGCAGATAATATTAATTATAAATCCATCTAAACATTATCAAATTTTATTAATTTTAATACTTCAAATAAGTGAATATTGAATTTCTATAGACGACTTACTTTATTACACCGTGATTTATCTGATAGACTTGTTTCAGAATTTGATTTTTTGAAATAATGCTTCTTTTATTTTTACATATATATATTTCTTTCTCTGTCTTCTACGCTAGTGCGAATATTTTGCATTCCACCTTAAGGTCGTTTATCTTTTTTCTTGTCGTTTGTGTTATATTAATTGGTTTTATGCCTCTCTTCATGATTTAGATTTACTTTCTTTGATTCCCGTTGTAATTGTAAAATTAATGGCGTTTTTTCGCTAAAGGTTAGACAGTCTGTTAATTAGTTTTAGCATTTAGACGTTAAACTCTATGACTCATGATGCAATTTCAAATAATATATGTTATACAGCTGGTAAATTGTTTTTAGCTTTTTTTTATCTATTAATATAATGATATATTATTATTGTTGAAAAGTTAATTTTATTGCTAACGAAAAAATGTTTACTGTAATTTAAAAAATAACTGAATGTCTACGAAAAAAAAAACTATTATAATAATTTATTTTTGCATATATAACGTGCATAAAACTTAACCACTTAACCTATTTCAATATTCGAAACTTAAAAACTATTGTTCTTATTGTTAAAAAATATTATTTAAAACAACTGTCCGTGCAGTCATCTGTCGACAATACGTTGAAACTTATGTGGTTCTGCGCTTGGCTAACATAAAGAATTCGATAATCTAGTGTTTCTACGCAATAGTAGATGGCGGCATACGAAATCATCAAATGCACAGGCTACATTAAAATTAATATGGAAAATGTTTTAATTAATTATAACTACCACAAATATATTTTTGTACAAATTAAGTCCAATAGCGTTTGTATAGAAAATATCATGACTTTATCACAGATATTTTACGGATTCATGTACATACCTAATAATTTCCTAAACACAGTAAAAAAAATCTTTAGGTAGATATTTATTACAGAAAATTCTGAAAATATATTTCATTTAGATATAAAGAAACTATTATACATATTTAATGTTTCTTTTTAGGTAATTGAGTTTTTTTTCTATTTTGCAATTTTAGACCTAAATAGGTATTTTACAAGTGAAGTTTTTTCTTTTAATTAAATGCACACAAAAAAACTGTATTGGACCAAGAAAATCTTGTTTTGTGTATAAAGAAAACAATATTTTCTTAATAAGAAAAGTACTCTTAATCCAACTACATTATTTCTTTGTCCAATAATACTATAAGTAGTTGGTTTAAGAATATATTTCATATCTTAAGGCTGAACGTGCTGTTTGAATTGCCATAAGCGTTACTATAGAGAAATTACGGTTTTGTAATTCAACACCATCTCTGACCAGTATTATTAAATCCTTTAGGAAAAAATACAGTGATAAACTAGATTAATTTTTCTTTGATTCGGCATACCAAATTTTTCAATTTTATTTTTTTAAATATTAATAAAAAAATTCTGAAAATGTGTGTATTTTTCTTGATATGATAAAACTCAATATATAACCAAAATTCTTGAAAAATGTGGAAAAAATAAAAAGCCGTTTCATAGGTAATTGTTCAAGCTTTCTAATTTTATAATAATTTTTACAATTTTCATTTTGAAAATATTGAAAACTACTGAAAATAAAAAAAATATCACCATCCTTCGTATCGCGGACTTTGTCTGATTTCGAGAATATCCCATTGTCATTACTCTGACCAATAACAGAACAGTATTTCAAGTATATCGACTCGCTATATTCATCTCTTATCACATTTGTATCAGTTGTCAATGAGTTATAAACAGCGCTGTAAAATAATGCATTGTTTTCGTAATGCATTACTAAAAGTAATGCATTATCTCACAATGCACATTATGCATTATCAAAAACTATCGGTAATGAAAATATGGGTGCATTACTGCACTGATTTGAAAATAATAATGCAAAAATCACAATTTTTCATTACATTCAAGATAATTAATAATGGTGAAAATAATGCATTATTTCAAAAATTTCGTGCATAACTATTAATTTTTTAGGTTTATATTTACAACAAAAACTGGGAAAAAAAGTTCACAAGTACAATACAGAAATCTACATAAGATTGTAATTATAATTAATCAATTTAAAAAATTGTCTCGACGTTGCATATAAATAAATTAATTATAAAAAAAATGTCCAGCGGCGTATTAAGTGATATTTGAGGCCCCTTCTGTTATAATAACATTTTCACATAAACTGTATGGGACACCTTGAATATAATTTAACCAATAAAAAAATAGTCCAGACGCGTATTTAGTGATATTTGAAACCCCTACTGTTAAAAAACATGTTCACATAAACTGCATGGGACACCTTGAATATAATTTAACCAATAAAAATATAGTCCAGACGCGTATTTAATGATATTTGAGGCCCCTACAGTTAAAATAGCATGTTCACATAAACTGCATGGGACACCTTAAATATAATTTAACCAATAAAAATATAGTCCAGACGCGTATTTAGTGATATTTAAAGCCCCTACTGTTAAAATAACATTCACACTGACCGTACGGAGATATTGTATATAATTTAACTAATAAAAAATACTACAGAGGCGTATTAAGTAATATTTGAGGCCCCTACTGTTAAAATAACATATTCACATAAACAGTATAGGAAACCTTGGACATAATTTAACCAATAAAAAAATAGTTCAGACGCATATTAATTAAAATTTGAAGACTGAATTATGAAAATTTACAATAATAATTTGAAAAACTTAGATGTTATTTTATCATTTAAAGAATACAAATGTGTATGTCAGCGATTCTCAACCTGTGGGGCGCGCCCCCCTAGGGGGGCGTGATAAAACTGAATGGGGGGCGCGAGAATATCGAGAAAATCGTTTTTCATGGAACATGTTGGTGCAGGTTTCATCAAAATATGAAGTAAAAAAATTTGATTTCATTCTTGACTTAATTTTTATATTTGGTTTAATACGCAGCCGCAGTATGAGAAAGGGACTCTTTAATTTTAATAAGGCCATTGTTTCTGTTTAGTTTAATATATAGATTATTCTCAAATTTAAAATATTATTATAATATTGGTACTTATATTTTATTTTGATTCTGCGATTATCATCATATAATACATATTTAAAAATATCTATAGATTGCGTATGTTTGTGTTCATTTTTTTACTTCGTATTGTCTGTTTTCAACTTTGTATCAATGATTTAGGTAATAGAGGAGTTTATAACTTACTGGACTTTACACTGCCTTTATGATAGAATGAGAAATATCGTTATATTTCAACATTGCAATTCGTTTAAGTTTTTACACAAACAAGGATAGTTATATTATTTAACTAAATAAAAGATGAACACATCTCTTTTACATTGAGTATACAGTACATATTATGTTTTGTAACCTGACAAATGTGTTGAAGTTTGAAGTCTTGTTACTTGGTACAATTTCAATTTTCAATAACTGATTATTTAATTCTATAGCTAATAACTATTAAAAATCCTTGTGATATTAAGTTGTAAATGTTACTTGTTAATTTTTATACAAGTATACAATGTTTGTTTTTTTATTTTGTTTCAGATTAATTTTGTAATTTACCATAATTTCATAGATTTTTTTGAGAATTAATATTATTTACAAAACGAGGCCTATGTTTTCTTGTAAAAATAATTATTATTATTCAGTTTATAATAATATTATATATAATTTTTAAAATTGGTTTCTAGATTTAAAAAGATCATTTATCACGAATCACTGTTTGTGCCTACCATCGATAAATACAAAACTATATAGTTAATCATATAGTTAATTATATAGTTACTTATGCATCAAACCTCTTCTCATATTGAAGTTACTATATAATAATCATACTTTAATATGTTACGAATAAATTATTTTTAGTTACACAAGAGCATCAGGTAAATACGATATCTATTTAACTGGTTATTACCCAATAAACATTGTGACGGTTGTCACAGAAAATTGTGACGGTCGTGACACGTTGAATAAAAGGATACAATAAGAGTACTATTTGTGTGTTTAATTGCTTATTGATATTATGAACTAATACTTATAACAATTATTTATCAAATACATCAAAAGACTCATTAAATTTATAATAAATGCGGTTATCCTTAGTCATTATTTTTGGTGAGGGTAATTTTTTTTTAATTCGGTCAAACGTCACGTTTGATATGTAATTGTCAAAGACTTTTAATAGTTTGCCACGAGCGTCACTAATTGTCAAGTAAGTTATTGCGATTTCACATTATTTGTTGTCTTTTTCGAAAAAAAATTTAAATTTTTTGTAATATTTTGAAAATTAATCAAAATTTTTTAAATTTTCTTTTGGTTTATGAAAATTGATGTTAAATAGCCTGTTATTTTTATATTTTAGTATTCTTTTTCGTAAAATATTTTTTTAACTATCTGGTATCGATTACCGTGGACTGACCCATATAGGTATCTTATTTTCATGTATTATATTTTTAACACTAGTAAAAAAAGAAATGAAAACCTAATTAATAGATAATATAATCTTAATTTTATAATTTTATTCCCGACATTACAATATTTTAATAAAAAAGGGCAATAAATTAACCATACTACGCGACTGACATTAAATTTTATATAGTATGTTTGGTACAACTTACTATCTCATATTATTTTTTTATTTTTTCGAAAATATATATTTAAAAAAAAACGGGGCCCAAATTTTCCATAATACGTGTCAGATTTAATTAACCATGTTAATGATTACAAATTGGATAATATATATTGCTTTGAATCTGAGATAACGTTATATGTAATAAAAGGGCATTAAATTTACATTAATACGTGACTGACTTTAATTTTATATAGTTAATGTTTGATACAGCTTACTATATCATGTTATTTTTTTGTTTTTAAAATTTTTAAAAATATTTATAAAATAGGGCCCAAATTTCCCTCAATACGTGTCTGAACTAATTAATCATATAAATGATTACAAGTGAGATAATTTAGTTTCTGATATAACGTTATATTTAATAAAAGGGCATTAAATTTACCTTAATACGTGACTGACTTTAATTTTATATAGTTAATGTTTGATACAACTTACTATATCATGTTATTTTTTTATTTATCCGAAACATTTAAATGTTTAGAAAACGGGGCCCAAATTTTCCTAAATACGTGTCTGACTTAATTAATTATATAAATGATTACAATTAAGATAATATATTTGGCATTGCTTCTGAAATAATGTTGTATTTAAAAAAAGGGCATTAAATTAACCTTAATACGTGACAGACTTTAATTTTATATAGTTAATGTTTGAAATAATTTACTTTCTAGTTTTATTTTTTATTTTTCAAAAAATTTTAAATATTTAGAAAAAGGGCCCAAATTTTCTTAAATACGTGTCTGACTTAATTAATTATATATATGATTACAAATAAGATATTATATTTTTCATTGTTTCTGAGATTACGTTATCTTATGTAAAAGGGCTCGAAATTTACCTTAATACGTATTTGTTATAGATTGTTTTTGATCACAATATATTATCACATATCAAATTATTTAAATAAAATATTTGTTAAAAAATTCATAAAAGATAAGTTATTTATTTATAAAATTATAGACCGCGGAAGCCTGATCAATAAGATATTTGCATTTTATAATAATTACATACACATGCAGGTGTACTTATATTTTAAATTAAACTATATCAATCTAATGTAGAATTTGGGAGCGTATAGACTCTAATCGTTCCGGATTTTTACTACAAATTTTAAAATGTAACAATGGTCAAAACTAAACATAATAGGTCAAGTCAATAACAAATATGAAATAATGGATGATAGCGTGATGAGAGAATTGTTCCACTGTAAATTCTGAGTGTGACAAAAGTAAGATAACAATATCATAAGATATACGTCTTATTCTTTTCTTTTATTATTTTCGTTTGCCTTCTCTCAACCCATTTCTACTACACATTTTAAAATGTATCAATGGTGAAAACTAAACATAATAGGTCAAGTCAATAACAAATATGAAATAATGGTTAACAGCGTGATGATACAACTGTTCCAATGTAAATTCGGTCTGTCGACAGAAATAAGATAACAATATCATAACAGATATATCTTATTCTTTTCTGTATGCTTTCCCCTCAGGGCTAAGACTCGTGTATGATTTTTACTACTAACGCCATCTCGTAGATTTTAGTTTCGGAAAAATCGGCATGTACGGCCTTAAGAAAATATTGTTTTCGTTATATACAAAACAAGGTTTATTTGGCTCAAGTAAACCTTTCTACCTGTGTGAAAAAAGCATGTATTTGTTTGTTTTGTAGATTTTGTTCTTTTGGCTTGTGAATGGATTATTATTGTTTATATCTTGTTTTGTCTATATCAGGAATCTATATCTATCACTTATCTATGTAGTAGCTCAAAACTCAATATTTAACAAAAAGGTAATCCACATCCTTGATCAACGATTCATGTTTGAAATCTCTTGAGTCAAATATATTATTTCGAAAATTAATAAATCATAATTACATACTACAAGTACCTACTATTAAAATATTGCAGAGAATGTTTAACATTCAAAATGAAATTAACAGCCGCAACAAATAGCAACTGTTGGATCTCGAATAATCAAACACTCTGGACATAAATTAACTAGTAGTCATGAAATCCTCTTAGACCAGGCGCTCAAACAAAAACATACATGCACGTATTTCTAGAAAAAGATATTATATACTTTATTATATGCAAATTTAGCACTAACTCTCTTCAGCATTTATCCATTTTAAACATTATCCATCCTTTAACATGTAGTATAAAACAAAGACAAGCATATGAACCTATTATAACATAATGCATTTCCATCTTTTTCTGGTAAGCGTCTTCGATAAAATATCAAACTTCTCTCTAAACATTTATTCACAAAACTATTTCAAAGTAATTAAAGGAAACGTAAAACCTAATAATATCTTTTATTAACTGTTCAGTTAAGTTTACATTATTCATATATATTAATGGTTCATTGAAAACAAAGAAGGATAAACCATTATATGTATAAGTGAGAAAAGAATGTAAGCATCTTAGATATGACGGGGAAGTTTTCACATCTCCTGATTTGTTGTAAAAACAATCAGTCAGTCATCTGTCTTTACTACTTACACTGTAAATAAAGATGCAGATTATATTGATTAAATAAAATAAAAACTTTGTTCACTGTTGGATGCATATCATATAATGAATTTTGTAACTAAATGAATTTCAAGAAATAGGTTTAAATGAGTTACTGTTTATTTCTTTAACAAATGGCTAAAGATGATTTTGGCAGAGGAACAAAAAACGTTTTAAATTCTTTACAGATATCTACAATCAATTGAATATATCAGTTAAAAAAATCTAAAAGATTATTTTTTGATATAATTTCACTTGACTAATATATGTATTTTCAGTGTATGGCGTAAAAACTCAATAATTTATCTGCAAGTACCTAATTGTTATAAACAGTAAAAATAAAAATTATTTAGCTGGTTTATTATGTATTATTAAATAATAATAATAATAATAATATTTTAATAAAATTTTTGACACACTGAAATCTTTTGACGTTAAAACTATTTAAATAATATAATATACAACTATAATTACGGTTATTTAATGAAAAAATATGTATGTATAAATGTATACATATTTTACATATTATATACCAAACTATATATTCCGGAATTTTAATTCATTTAAAATAAATAATTAAATGTACATAATCTCTTAACCAACATTAACGTTAAATACAATATCTACTTCTGCATGTAAATTAACATTTATAGTTTATGAATCAGTTACATTCAGTAGCGCACCCAGAAAAATATTCGGGGATGCTCAACTTTTTTTTTGTAATTATGTATATGTATATAATTTTCATGTTCTCATCTATCGCAATTGTTCCTTTAAATAATGTATGTTGACCGATTCGGGGAAGGAGGGTGGGGGTTAAATCCTTACTTCCCCCTTGGGTGCGCCAATGGTTAAAATATATATTTCATTCTTAAATGTAAAATTGAATAACAACCTTAAATTGATCAAATCAGGAGTGAGAAGTATTCATTATTAACAGTGTACTAAAATATACAGACATAAATGTTTGTGTGTTTAAGCAGCATTTAATGTTTAAAAGCTCAATACAACTTCCTCACTTTGGTCATTATGCCGTGGGCGTGCGATGATATATACACATATGTATAAATGCACATACATAATACAAGTGTATAATGTACATATACTTACATTACATACATTATACCTAAATATAATATGTATTTAATATAGAGATCATTATCTACCATACTTGTTTAAATAAATATAATATGTAACTACCAACCACAGTGGAACCTCTTATAACGAGTAATTCGTATGGCGAGCAAAAATTGTAAAAAAAATTGGCTCCTTTAACGAGTGACATTTCGCATAACGACTTACGTGTTTATATATAAATATACTTGTTATTGTTTCGCTTAACGAATGTTTCACATTACGAGTAAGATTCTGGAACGAATTATGAGAGGCACCGCTGTATCTACATATAGTACGTAAAATTTTTACAGACGAATTTCTAAAGCTGTTAGCAAATCTTTATCTGAAGTTGAAGTCTTATATCATCTAAATAATCTAAAATAATTATTATTGTGGGTGAATTGAAGATTTTTTTTGTATTTAATATTTAATAAAATCTCTTAAAACGATTAAATCAAATATATAACACTTTTATAATCGGAATTTGTTGAACAAAGATTGTAATGAAAATCGTTTAATCCATTCATGCACATGTTAAACAAAAAAATCTGTTAGTATTTGAGCTAAATTTAAAATACACTGTTTGAAATAAATAGGTAGTATTCTTCAATGATAGCCCCTAATAGTTACAGAGATTTTTAATAGGAGTCTGTGGGCGTCATTGTATAAAATAAAGTTTGTGAAGTTACAAACACAATTAACTTTGTGTCTTAATGCCCTCTTTGATCCACAACGTCAAAGAGAACTTGATAAATTTTATTTTAGTGGTCTGATTCTCTCCATTAATTCGAATGTTGCCGACGGTGTTTTGTCAATTTAGTGGAATTTTGTTTATTTGGTTTTTGTACCCGATTAATTATTTCCTACGATTAAATACATATATTTGCTTTTATATTCTTGTTTGATCCAAAGGAAGTTCACTAATGCTGATAAATATAAACTATTGATTTTTATTTTACATATTGAGTTTTTCAAAAAGGACCGTAAATATATATTTATGTATTTTGTATGTAAATATCTAATTTTGTTCGTCAATTTTATTTTTAGATACAGCTTCAATGATCAAAGTTATTAAAACACACTTTAGTAGAAAATATAGTTATTTAATGTTTTTAAAGTTATAAAAAATATCATGAAATTAAAAAGAAAAATAATTTTTAAATTTAATAAGAATTCGAAAGAAAGGTATGTACTAAAAAATTAATTAAAAAAGAGATATACCTATACATATTACGAAATACGAAAATAACTATACGTAAATCATCATACAATTATACAATATAAATGTTCACTCATCCCAAATAACTTCAAACCTTGCACATCCCCTTTATTCGCTCCCCCCCCTGTACTTGTTAACCTGCGATGATCGACCCATCAGCACAATCCTATTCTATCTTGTATCCCTGTTAATTCCCATTGCTTACATGAAAACACCACTGAGCTGTTGGAAAAGGAGCAATCCAGTCGACACCAATAATGAAATAAGAATATAAAAATGAATCAATGAGTTTATATTTTAAGAACTGCTGATTTCAGCTGTCATACAATATTATTTTTAAAATTTCAATGACTTCATCAACACGTGCGTTAGCGGAAATATTTGCTATACGAAAAGAAAAAAGTTGACAGTTTCACTTGTATTTTAAATATTAAGAAAATAATAAGAAAGAAATAAATGACAATTCGGTAGATCTTTTTTGTTTTCGTACTCATATAAAAGATTTAAATAATTTTTGTAAAAAATCAACCAATGCAATTGTACCTACCTTGTTTTGACTATCGAAAAAGTTTTTTTTTATGTTATAAATAATAATTTAAATATTAAGAGCCCATCTGATACTCTAAATCAGTGGTTCCCAAACTCTTTTGGCCCACGAACCCCTTTTCATAGTCAAATCTTGCCCACGGACCCCCTTTCATAGTCAAAACTTTCCCACGGACCCTGGGTGAAAAACTACATAAATGAATAATAGAAAAATTAAAAATTTAACTTTGATGTCTTGAATGGTAGGTAAATGGTGACGTAAAAATAAAATATAAATAAAACATTTTGTTGATGAAGTATTTATTGAAATTATAACTTTTGTTTTAAAATACAAAAAAAAATTAATGACTTGGATGAACCTGATGGGATGTTATGTTTTTAAATCTCAAACTCGACTCACCGCGACGCCTGTTATCACTTGTATTTTATGCACCTGTCTATATTTATATTTTACTTAGGACGTAAAAATTGCTAATAATTTATTCATTGTTATTTATTTTAACTTCCATATTAATAAAAATGTGCGCGGACCCCCTGATGTTGTTCAGGGACCCCCAAATCGATTTTAATTTTCCACGGACCCCCTGAACGATGCCAGGGACCCCTTGAAGTCCGTAGGGACCACTTTGGGAACCACTGCTCTAAATGAACCGAAATGTAAGTTGAGTAGATACTCGTATTTTAAAATCTCAAGCAATAATTAAGTAAATAATTTATCATCAAACTAATGAGATAAAATTAATTGAGAACTATGTTCGAATGTACTTTAACAATTACGTATATAAAAGTAAAGCGACTGAAGAAGCTGAATCGTGCAATCTTGCTTGCGGCGTCGATTCACGCAGCGGTAATTTGAGTTAACCACAGCTTATAACAGCCCCTAATAGAGGCGCTGGGGTGCTCCGATCGAACGCGACCGATTTTATTCGAACCCAATTCAATCAAGCGACTATCCTCGTGTACCCCACACCCGATGTACGGCAAACGACAAGGGTGGAATGGACTTTGTTCGTATATGTTCGGGTTTTAACGTTTTTAAAATAAAAATGTTAAATTAAATAATATTCAGTGTTTTTATTGTTATTGCTAATAGTACAGGCAATGAATGGAATAATTGCCCTGTTCTTGGAACAAATTAGAAGTGCGATGAAATTTGGTACCAATGTATTATACATTAAAGTACGTCTGTACACAAAAGTCCCCATCTATACGCCTTGTGGAGAATTTTTTAGAGCCGTTTGAAGTTTAATTTTGTTATTCTTGAATAACTTCAAGACAAATAAAGATACGGAGGCGTGCCTTATATCAAAATTTTCAAAAATGTTTGCATTTCAACAATATTTCAAAATTTATTCCGATGTGTGCACCTAAATTGCTGAAAAGTTGCCGTGAGTCCAAAAATTAGGCGCGTTAAATATTTTGAAAGGTATAAAATCATTTTCTTTATTAAAATGATAAAATAAAAAGATGTAGAGATTTAAATACTTTATCTAAAATGCGAATAACGGGATTGATTGGACATTCCGTGTATTAAATACGGTATGTTTATAAAATTCTAGACTTATGGGCTGACCTATCTAAAGTCAGCACCCATAGATCTTAGAACCCATCTAGCTGTGTTCTATATGTCCCGATTAAGAAAAAAAAAAAAAATCTGGCTTCTCTATCAGACTTTTGTTATTTATTTAGATAAAATCTTATATAATTTTTGATAAATAAATTTAATTTTTATTGTTTTTATGTGCCATAAAAAAGTGCTCTGATTTTATTTAAAAGATTTGAAGAAAATCAGTGTTGATACTACATCATTTATGTATTAGTAGGTCTGATCTTAACATTTGAAATAATATTTTGGAAGAAACATAGTAACTATTTCACAACTCTTGCAAACTTTTTGTTGGCCAATCAAGAACGATTTAGCTCTTACGGTACGATTCTGTATTTGAAAAGAACATCTTATTTGAGTTGAAAAAGTCCCCTCAGAATTAGGTACCATTCACGAATGGAGATGCCGGCATTCATTGCTATCAAAAGATGACATAATGGCTTGTAAGAATTTCTTTGGAAGAGGTAATTTCTTTAATACAATTATTTGAATAATGTGTCTATTGAATAACGAAGTATTATATATTTTTAAGTTCCAAGATAATTGTCTATAATTTAAATGTTTTCATCATTCGAAAATGATTTAAAAAATTTTGTTTGCCTTTTAGAATTTTGTTGTACTATTTGTGTTAATTTTTTGATATTATTGCAGAATTTATATATTGAAGGTTTTGCGTAATTAAAAAAAATATATTGGATTCATCATATTAAATATTAATTTAATGATGGATTTATTTCATGTATAGAATATACTAATTCATTTTTAATTGTTTTGAATAAGGCTGATTTTAGTCTGTATAAAGTTATTCATTTTTTTCTATCCACCCCTGATTCGATAGCAAATTCATTTGAACTGGCAACCACCAACACTTAGTATTCTTTTCAACACTAATCAGTTCTATTATTCTGATTCCCTTTATGTTTAAATTGTTCGATTGAACAGTGTCATTGAAAATAGAATATATTTTATTTACAGTTGGTTATTGTTCAAATGTATGAATTTTTGAAAAAAAATATAACTTGAGTAATAATGATTTTACAATATATTAATTTATAATAAATATAGTAAAACTTCTATTAATCGTTTTTGATGAGATTTAATCAACTAAACGATAAATAATAATTACGGAGATTTTTTATAGGGCATTATTTATAGTCATATCAATAAAATAAACGACATATGCGATCGATAGAAGTTTTACTGTAAAATCATTTAATGTATGTATAATAATGGAAGAAATACTTGCGAAAATGTAATAATAATAAATATATATGCAGTATAAATAAGATATAACCGCTTTATTAACACATTCGCAGATAAAACGGCATATGCAGTCAATATTTTTTGAGGATACGACCGACGCGACGGTAAACTCGGACATTAAACACATATAAAAGATTTTCTAGCGCAGGACCGTACTTACACATCTACACACATTAAGGCCCTAGTCGCAAATAAAAAATCAGAACCCATAAAAAAAATTTTCAGCTACCAAAAAAGTTAAGTAACAATATCTTTCTAGGCCCCTCCATATGGTCTCTACATTTATTTTAGGAGTTCTACCTTAACCTATAATTTATAACGCGCCACTGTCTCTCAGGAAGCCCTTGTCCTCACGCCCTCATCTAACACCTCATACGCCTATTCACTTCCTTCTGTCCTGTATATATATATATATATATATATATATATATATATATATATATATATATATATATATATATATATATATATATATATATATATATATATATATATATATATATATATATATATATATGGATTTATTCTTCAAATAGTTTTGCACTGATAAATATGTTAATGTTATTTGATATAATTTGAAGTAATGTATGTTAAAAACATATTGTTTAAAATAAAATTAAACGCGGCAATTCTAATGAGTCTTTTTTAAACAATAGTTATTTGATCTTTTATTTCCAATGCACTCGTTCAGTTATTTACTTTACTAAACCAACTAATCTTAACTAACTAAATATTTAGTGATATTAAGTATTTTATTTGTACAATACAAACGATTCCTACCTACGGACGAAACGCTATAAGGATATTTACTGTTCAGGAACATTAACAAGGGTAGTGTCTAAAACTATGCAAATGAGTAACTGATAATGTTGTCTTCGAAATTGAGTGTGTGAAATAATGAAAAGGAAGGAGAATATTTGATTATTACCTATAGTGTTTATTTATCGAATATTTTAAAGAAACGCGATATTATTAAAGTAAATACATATCTAATTTCGCAGAAAAATATAATAAAAATGTATGTATATTGTAATAATTATATTCATAAATAAATCAATATTTACTGTTACAAATAACATTAGTAGTCTTTTTGAAAATAAGGTTTAATGGTGTAGAAGTTTTTTTTACTTAAACTGACTTGGTAATATTTCGACATTACCCCGGCAATATTGGGTCTATTAAACATTTGTTTGATAATAAATGTTACAAATGTACACTAGTAGAAAGGATTTCTCATACCAAGTTAACCTTGTTTTGTATATAACGAAAACAATATTTTCTTAAAATAAGCAATAATCTCTTAAACCAACTATAGTATTCTTGAACGAAGGAATAACATAGCTGGATTAAGAGTATGTTTCTTATATTAAGAAAATATTGTTTTCGTTATATACAAAACAAGGTTTTCTTGGTCCAATATTTTTTTCTGTGTATGTTAACTAAATTTAAAAGGAATTAAATATTAAACCCCTACAAAGAAATCCAAACTGAAATTTTTTAACAAAATATATATTTATTAATTTAAACCTAATGGATTTTTTTTGTGTATATTGGTTTCACGAAAATCGTGAAATTACGTATACTAACAACTAACACTTGAATAAAGTGGTTCTCGTAAACTGTGCATTACACATGTAAAATATCTATACAAAACGTTTTACAGACACTCAAGCATAGAAAATAGTGTACTATTTACATAGCAAAATACTCGACAATATGGTAGAATTTTGTGAAATGAGTAGGTACTATAGGTAATAAATAAGTTAATTACAAAATATAAAAAAATAAATATTAATTGCTTACTTAAAAAAGCAAAATAATTATTTCCAGAAAATAATTTTTAATTATATTTCAAATATCAAAAAAAAATTAAGAATAAAAGAATAAAAGTTGTATCATTTGTTATTTAGCCAGAAAGATTTATTTTAAGATCAGTTTTTCATCTGTTTCGAAAATAATTCGAAAAATTCAAAAAATGATTAATGCATGCACCTAAGCATTCGTTTCCGGTTCGTTACCGGAAACGAGACCATTTTAAAACAAAATTCTGAACAAAATTTAGATCCTAAATATAAAATATTATCCTTCTTTGTATTGTAATTTTTGAATAATATTGCCTACCAGGTAAACAAAATTTATTGGCAGGAGACGTCGAAACAGATATTTCCTTACATTAGATTAAGAAAGACTAAGATTACATAACAACCAATGCTAGTCAATATACAGGGTGATTCAGCACTGTCGTGCCAAACTTGAACAGTAGATTGAGAAAAATATTTTAAGCAAAAAACTTCCAATAAACATGTGTCCGGAAATTTTTCCTTAGGGAACTACAGGCTTCCAAAGATTTTACTAAAAATGAGTTTTAATTTATTATCTAGAGTACCCTTTGTGATAGAATTATGAAATTTGGTATTTGGTTTCGTAATAATGAATGTTATCGATTTCTAATATCAACCAATTATATTTTAGACCAGGGCTGTATGGGGCCAGTGGGCCCATCGATTTTTATCTAGTATTTGTTTGTCCGTTAATTTTTTTCCTGAGTTAGTACATCAATAAGATTATATGACACAAAATACACAAAAACATACTTTGCTTGTTTATCATAGGATAAACCGTTTTCGAGAAATATCGATGGAAAAGAAAGCATGCAGAATTTAACTTAATACGGATGCTTGAAATTACAAAAAATAATTTTATATTCTTGTTCTATGATTAAATCTAAGAAAAAAAGTTAATATAAAAAACGTCCTAATATGAATCCTCTAAGATCTATAGCTAGTTGTGTTACTGTTACATTTACCTTAATAATGTGACTAAAAAACGAAACTAAAAATGGCTATTTGTTGATAAGGATGCATTTTTTGAGGTATACTTATGTTAACTTTTTGTCTTATTTTTTATCATGGAGTAAGAATATAAATTTATTATTTGTAATTTCGAGCATTCGTATTAAGTTTAATTCTGCATGCTTTCTTTTCCATCGATATTTCTCGAAAACGGTTTATCCTATGATAAACAAGCAAAGTATGTTTTTGTGTATTTTGTGTCATATAATCTTATTGATGTACCAACTCAGGAAAAAAATTAACGAACAAACAAATACTAGATAAAAATCGATGGACCCACTGGCCCCATACAGCCCTGGTCTAAAATATAATTGGTTAATATTAGAAATCGATAACATTCATTATTACTAAACCAAATACCAAATTTCATAATTCTATTACAAAGGGTTCTCTAGATAATAAATTAAAACTCATTTTTAGTAAAATCTTTGGAAGCCTGTAGTTCCCTAAGGAAAAATTTCCGGACACATATTTATTGGAAGTTTTTTGCTTAAAATATTTTTCTCAATCTACTGTTCAAGTTTGGCACGACAGTGCTGAATCACCCTGTATATGAAAGTGTTACCAAAACTTTATGACAACCATCTTTAAATTTAACGTTACTTTCGGTATTCATGTATTAGTTATATACCTATCCCAGAGGCGTCAATTGAAAAAAATTATATTATACAAATATGTTTTAAATTACAATTGAATATGGTATGTAAGAGAGATATAATTCCAAATAGACGTCAATTATTACTGAAATACTTTTAAAAACAATATAAAACATTTATTGTTAATTAATTGTATTGATATTTATTTTAAAATCCGAATGATACGCCAATGATTCGTGGAACGATTTTTTGTGGAGCGATATGGTAACAACGCTAGGTAATGTGTTATTAGTCTTATAACTGTCTTTGTCTAAGAATATTTCCATCAAAACCTCGAATTCACTGAAAATTGGTCTAACAATACATACATTTATTTCATTAAGTATGATAGTCGTATAAGAAAGTAAAAAAATACGGATAATATTCAATATTAAAATTTAAAATATATTTCTAAAACTTGGACAAAATGTAGGTTTACCAGCAAGGAAATTATATTTTTATTTATATTTATTAATTTTGATAGCTCTTATAAACTGTATTAACCAATATACATTTAAAATGAATTATATTGCATTGAGTATTTGAGTTAATATCCACAAACCATCATCCAGTTACAAAACACATTTAAAACTAGATGTGCTGTTAGTTCTTAAATTAGCATATAAACATAGCAACTATCAATGGAGCAACTAATTCATAAATCAGTTATTGAATGATCATGACGCAATAGAATAAGTGTGTGTAGTGGTTACAATCAATTTACAACTCTTGTACTGGAATATTAAAGCAATACATTCTTAGTCTCGAGTGCCACCTGAACGGTAAGTGCACTTTAGACTGTATTATGTCAGACCCTGAAGCTAAGGTTAAATAATTTATAATACATTTCAATGATATTCTTCACATACCATATTTTTCATTTCCTGCTGTGCGAATTGAAGGAAGATGGTAATTAAGAAAAAATAATTTATTTGTTTTGTAATAGATTTAACCGAAAATATCGCTTATTTTATACAATTTACTTACATTTATTTTTCATTTAGGATAGGTAAGTGTATATACAATACAATATCTACATATAAAATATATAAAATCGCTATCTGCGAGATATATTTCGGGATTTAGATTTTATCATTTTATCATTAATATATTTAATAGATAGCTTTATTATTTACTGCAGATTTGTACGGCTATAATGTTTAATGCCAAAGGTTAAGTATAATTAAATAAATAATGTTCGTTTTCTTAAGGAAATCCAAATCAAACTTTTGCGCCCAAGTAACTGTGGGGCGATGATTTATTTTATTTTTTGTATTTAAAAAAGGACCCCAATATTACGTAAAAATATGTGAATGTTCTCATTCTTCTTTTAATTTATAAAAATATACATTTTGGAATTATTTGTTGTACAATTGATTAAAGCACGCAATAATGCTACCACGCTACCAGAAACTCATCCGTCGGAGTTAAAATTAATTTTCAACAATTTTTATTGAACTAATATTTTTTTATTTTTTGTTATTCAAGTTAATTGCAAATAATTGCAAAATAATAATAATTAGCCACTATCACTTTTTTTGCTAGCCTCTAAAATTTCAAACTACCCCGTACAATGATATAAATATATGTGGATTTAACAATCTAATTTTATGAACCATTAGATAAAGTAATATATGCAAAATAAATAAAAAATATATTGCCAACATCAAAATCAAAAGTTTCAGTATAAGAAACGCAATAAGTGATCTTGAAGGGTTATGCATTAAAACCAAAGATCCTCATAACAATAGTATCTTCAAGTTGTGTTGCATATACACTGAACATATTAGTTTTGTTCCCAGGCAAGGATTATCGAATAGGTTTTTAATGCAGTTAAACGTGTTAAGATTGATATGGCCACTTATTGTCGACTAAAATAGTTGTTCATGAACGTAAACATGCATAGCTCGTAAGTAGATCGTCCACTTGACGTGAGTGGAGATGTACTTAAGCAGCCTGATGGTTTGTCTTAACATGCCCTCTTACGTCAACAATGTTGTGGCGCGACCAACCCCGAACACCATGTCGTATTTGTAAATAAATATAAATTTATAATATACGTGTCTGGAGCAAGATTTCAGTCGTTATGGGTCAGCATTCGGTGTACTCTGAAGTATTAACCATGCAGAAGATAAAGTGAACAATTTCGATTAACTTGAAAAAAGTAGTGTATGCCTTACCTACATAAACGGACGGTTGAAAAAACTATAAAAAACACATAGCTTGACCCCAACGTAAACTGCTTTGTACACATTCATCAATTTTTCTCTTGTAAATTTACTCATCTCTCTCTCACGCATAACCGACGTAAAGTATACGCAAGCACTATATGTGTTTCTCTTATACATCTACTCACACATATTCACACTCTCCTGCGAGCGACTCATCATTTAAACGTGTTGGATTTTAAAATCTGCCAAGGTCATTCCAATTTACTTGACTCGTTAAAGAAGTTTTACTTCAAAAACGACCAAGAAAATGATTATATATTTTTTTAAAATAAATATTATTCTTATAAGACAGCGTGATATAGAAAGTTCTTTAATTTATTAGAAGTAAATAAATTAACAATTTAAAGGAACCATTACATTCCGGTTCAAGGACATAAACCTTTTAATAAAAAAAATTCCTGATATTAAAACAAATAAAAAATATTTTTTGGCTGTAATAATATTATGGTCTCTTTACTTTCGTACGCATTAATCAAGAAAAGATACTGGAGTCTAAAGAAAAAGATAAAAAACTAAATTTGTTTTATATATAATATCTCATATTTCCTTAAAAACCCTAAAAACTAAATTATGTACTACGCCATGTAAATAAAACAATAAACAGTTTAAAAACAAGAAGAACATAGTGTTTTAAGAATCTGACAGGATAATCTAAATAAGCCAAGTATTAAGTTACTCTTGAAAGAGGAAACAACCTAACATACCACCCATATACATACATTATGATAGATATAGTGCCCCTGTTGGAGATCATAAGTTCAAGGCCACTGAAGTAGTAGTGTTATAGTATTTATAATCATTAAATTATGTTCTTATCTATCTAAATTAGAATATCTTTGTTTTAATCGAATTTTTTGTTCTTATCTAATACATATAAAGTTGTAAGTACTTGTAAATGCATATAAAGACTCTTAAATTCATTGAAATCTAATAATACATACATACATACATATACCGGTTGTCCCAGATATCGTTTCCAGTATAGGAATCTCAGTAACTTATAAGAGTTACAGATTTGCTTAAATAAGATTAATTATTCGTAAGAAAGGGTTAAGTCTACATAACTACAAAAAAAATCTATGTGGTTTAGGTGAAAATTCCGAATTTCTTTTTTGTTAATATAAAGATTTTTTTATATAAAATTAATTGGTGTTCAAATGATTTTCATATCACAATTCGTTTTTGAGTTACAAGTTTTAAATATATGTAGCTTTTCATTCATATGTCATTAATGTAAGTTGGCTATGGCATATTTGTACTTGTTACCAGGGCCGACAAGAGGGCGATGCAGATTGCAGGCGATGCAAATCATCGGGGCCCGGGACCTGAATGGGTCCGGACTGAATCTATTCTTAAAAAAAATATAGATAATAATATTGAAAATTATTTGAATGATGAAATTTTAAAATAGTTCTGTTGATGACAGCTATAAAAATCTTCATCATAATTAAATATCGGTATAAATTTAACACAAAAGGCCTCTTGTTAGAGAATAATTTAATTTTCACAAATGAAGCAGAATATATTTATAGAAAATTTTATTAAAACCAAAGAAAATAAATATAAATATAGAAGAAAACGCCGTATGAAGAATGATTTAACATTCAGGATCCAGGGCATTTTGGTAAAAAAATTGACCAAAATGATTTAAATTTGAGTAAATTTTAAATCAAAGATGTACATATATGTCATTTTATTGAAATACTTCTGGAAAAATATTAGGTAATCCATAAAAAAATGCGAGAGGCTCCACATAAGAAAATCTAATTTATTTTATATGATAAATTGAAATTATTGAAATACACAAACTAATTAGCTAACTAGCCAAACTATATGAAATTTAAGTTATTTTACAAACGGTTGTGTTTTTATTGAGGCAAGTGTAGGATTTATTTTTTATTGTCTAAAATACGTTTCATCCATTCAATTTAGTAAGTAGATAAATTTCTTAATTATATTTCTTCTTGAGACTGAAGAGTTAAAATCAAAAGTTTCTAGAACTTTTTTGATGCATTTTAGGAGACCTATCTAAAGACACCCCACATGATGGGGTAAGTGAAAAAAAAATTGAGTACACTTTTCAGTCTATGGGAGGGGGGTCCAGAAAACATTTTTGACATGTTGCATCGGGGCCCGGTTTGGCTCTCGGCGGCCATGCTTGTTACTTATGTCCGGTATTATAAACGACCTAGCAAATTTGCAAGCTAACAAGCACTTTCAAATGAGATATCAAAATTATATGACAGTTCTCAGTAAGTTGGTTTTTACCATTTTTTACGCAAGGTTAGTAAATACACTTTAGTAAATATACTTTACATACCTTTTTTTTACTTTCTATGTATGAAACTATCTATCTATAACTTTAAGAGAACTGTCATATAAGTTTGATACCCCATTTGAGAGTGCTTGCAAGCTTGCAAATTTGCTAGGTCGTTTATAATACCGGACATTACTCTCCTATATAACGATGTAGCACTTATTTTCGAAAATAAATCGAAGATCTAAATATCAGTGATATTTATAAAGTACCTAACCTTACCTTATCTAATAAAAAACGAATTTAAAAAAAAAATAAAACAATAAAAATAACAAATGAATATCTTAAAACTATTGATGAGGGGGGCTATTGCCCGCAGAATCACTTTTACTGAATTTGGTGGTCTGTGCTCATAAATAAGTTTGACATCACTCTTTTATTGTTTGATGGTAAAAAAATAAAAATTTCTTATAAAGGAAAAATTTTCAATTTCATTTTTCACGACTAACCCAACTAAATTCTTTTTTATATCCAACTGCAAAGTCACTAAACACTACATTAAATGCAATTTTTATAACTCATTGTATAGCACGCATAAAATCTTATTATAATATTTAACCTTAATACTTTCATAGTGTTTATTCTATGATATCTACTTCCAGTTGTCTGAGTATTAACACATGTTTTCATCTTGTCTTATAGTTTACGTTAACGTAACTTAACACTTAAGAGATAAGCAGACAAAAACATGGTTATTAAGAAATTATAAACATTTTATCAGCATCTAGTATCTCAACGTCTACATTTTATGACAAATAATTACATAAATTATTGTATCTGTGCACTGTGTATTGTTTACGTTTATAATCTTGTGAAGTGTAAAGAACATGTTGGAATGATTTTAATAAAAGACATGTGAGTTTACAGTATAATAATCCATATAAAGCTTGTATACATAGTCCTGCTAGTATTCATAAAACATTCACTTGTATGTGTTACTTAACTTACCCTTAATTTATCGGAATTTGTTTTAAAAACATTTTATGAATTTTATTTTCTCACTGTGCAAGGGGGGAGCCTGCTTTAGAGGCTTCAAAAAATCGTTTTTTTTTTGCATAAATGTCTTTCCAAACTATCCAAGAATGTGTCCCTAAAATTTCAGACACAAATTCGAAATATTTTTTTTGGAGTTACAGAAGAAATAGTGAGCAAGCGTCTAGCAGGTATACAAGCGGCCGGATTACGATTTTTTATAAACGAAAACTTTGACGCACGATTTCTCGGTTTTTCATTTTTACGATTTTTCCTAATTGGCGGGAAAGATAGGGAAAAAACTAAACGTTCTATCGAAACGAGACAAATGCATTATATTTAGGATTAAATTATCTTCTAGTTGAACCTAAAAAACCTTAAGAAAGTTAACATTAACCCACTTTTTAAACAATCTAAAGTGAATTTAAAAAAAAAATGAATTTTTTTTTAATTTACGAAAAATTGTTGAATTATTTACTTTTTGTTGAATTTTCTTGGTTTAACTAGAAGCTATACTATTGAGAAGTGAAAATTTTTTTGGGTTCTTTGTTTCAGATGAAAATTGCGACCTGCATTTTTCCCGCCGCACGGCAAATGCACACTCGAGACGCCTCGGCAAAATGCTTGTACCGAGCATAATATGAAATGTATCTTAATGAAAAAATTTGAGAAGACTGTTAAAATATATAACAATAAAACCTGAAAGTTTTGTTTCAATCGGATATTTTTTTCCTTCCCAAAAAAATCCTTGAAAAAATCGATTTTTTGAAGCCTCTAAAGCAGGCTCCCCCCTTAAAGACAAAAAAAAAATAAAGATAATAAAATTCTACATAATAAATGTCTCAAAATATTTCTTCATATTTTAGCGTAAAAAGTTATGAAACCTATAAGTAAACTATGTGTAATAAGCCATAGTTATAAGTAAGTACGGTGAATTACAAATGCGTACATAAAACAATAATTAAATAATTTTTGAAAAAGTTAACGGATCTAAATAGAACAAAATGTGTTTTTTTAAAGATTAATTCACATTATTAGATAAAATAGATATACAGAGCTTCCGATATAGATATATAATAATTATACATATATCGTCACCTCGGAGCAAGAGTAGCACAACTAAAAAAATATCGAATATGTATCTACTAAACTCGTCAGAAGAATAGTAAGATGGTAAAGATTTATATACAAGAGTTTCACAACTGTTCCATGTGTGGCCACCAGGGGCAAAATTTGATAAACAATTTTTATGAAAAACTGTCACAAGTCAGTGGTAGAATGGTGAAACATAGACAAAATTTGTTCAAACGTTAGTACTATTAAACGTGTAAAAGTTGGATTCACTAGCGCTTTTCTAAAGCAACAAAATAAAGTAGCATTCAATTATCAGTTTAAAAACGTGATTTCCCAAAACGCAGAATTTTTTTGTTGTGCCACTCTTGCTCCGAGCTGACGATATGTATTGTGTATGTTATAAATGGTGATTTTTAAATATGATGATCATGGACGCCGATTGGGTAGAGGAAAGTTATGTATCTCCTCTTCAAGAGATGTAAGCCAATTATTTATTAGACGTTTTAATTGTTACATATAAATGTAAATATGAATCTATTGAATATTAAGAAATATATATACTTATTATTACTTATATATCTTTCGTAGTCAATAAACATTATAGAATAAATGCTCTTGTTTTTGGAAGATATCACAGGAACGTCGGAAATGACAGAGTTTATTATTGGTCTCCACTAGGAATGAAAAAATACAAATTATACAGTAAATATTTTAAAACAATTTTTTATTTATTCATTTTTGTGCATACATCAAATTTCATATCTTACATTTTTCATAAAACTATTATTTTCCAACGTGATTTTTTATATTTACATTTACAATATTTTAAACTGTGCACAATTATTTTATTTTAAATATAATCTAGTCTTTTTATCTACAAAATTTTCTATAGAAAAAATACAATTACGTAATTGTATTGTTTTTGCATACATGTACAAATGAAGCTTTGTATTTTAAAAAATAATGTGTTGAATAAAATAAAAAGAAAACCTAAAATGTGCACATATTTTTAAATATATTAATTTACATCAACATTAAATAGAATATATATACATTTCAAAACAAAAACACAAATATTACTGATCAGAAATATTAGATGCTTGTGTTTCCATTGCATTATCATCTTCCTTAATAATGGATTGGGGACTTGCTAAATTATGGCCAAGCATAGCAGGGTGATAACAATTAAAATATGATAACGGTAAAGGAACGCCTAACGTTCCGCTATTATATTGCTGTTGATAAATATTCAATACTGACTGTTGGAAAGATTTGTTAGGAACTTTGGAATCATATAAAAAGTTTTTATTTTGGAACTGACTTAAAAGATTCGCTTCGTTTTTAATAATCTGTTCATAAACTGATTTCTGTGAAAGATAATCACTCTTTTGATCATTGTAGTAACTAGGCTTTGGGTGAATGGAGTTATATTTCTGATGAAGAGCAAAAAGCGGTATGTCATCTTTGACTAACACTTTCACAGCAACTTTCCGCGCATTTTGGTTGATCAAACTACTTTCTTGCATTTGTAATTGTTTTCTTTTAGTTTTGTATCGTCGATTTTGATACCAAATTTTAACCTGTAACAAGAAGAAAAGTATTTGTAATAGTACATACATATGATATTACTTTTTAATGGTTTTATCCACTTTCGTAACAATTGGTTACAGCTATATGGGTTGTTCACGTACCGTATCTAATTGCTAAATGAAATACAGGAAAATAGGTAAGTACTACTACATCTCAAGATTGTATTATTTGAAACTATCTATCAGAAAATTCTACCGATTCGCATATGTAAATAATTTTAATTATGTACGTCAATTTATGCAGTAGGTATGTGTACTAATGGTAAGTACTCATTTTGTCGGCATGTTATTCGAAATTTCCATTTAAAAAGCTCTTAAAATGGATTGTTTTATTTTACTTTAAAATAGTGTACAAAAATTGGGAACTTTTTTTGCAACTTAAGACTTTTTTTCGCTAAGCAACCCGTAAAGATGGAAGAAAAGTATTGCTTTTTAGTTATTAAGTTAGTAAAGTACGTCTAACAGTAATAGAACAGGCTATAGGTCTAAGAGGACACGTAATAGGAAGTATATTTACACTACTTTTTTTACTTTTAATCATAGAACAGGAATATAAATTTATTTTGTGTGATTTAAAAATTCTGCATGGTGTCTTTTGCATTGCAAGTATACTTTTGTGTATTTTTGCCAACTCAGGAAAAATTAAAGAACAAAAAAATTCTAGATAAAAATCGATGGGCCCACTGGCCTAACACAGACATGTTCTAACTTATAATTGGTTATAATACTGGAAATCTTTGGGTAAAATCTTCAAAAGGCTGTAACTCCCTAACGAAAAATTTCCGGAAGCATGTTCATTTAAAGTTTTTTTGCTTAAAATATTTTTCTCAATTTAAAGTTTGGCATCAAAGTGCTAAATCACCCTTTTATATACAATATATTAAAAATTCACCTGTGTTTCTGTAAGTTTCAAACTATGTGCCAGATCAGCTCTTTCCGGGCCGCTCAGGTACCTCTGTTGATTAAACCTTCTCTCGAGCTCATAGACTTGTGCGTGGGTAAACGCGGCCCGCGACCTCTTCTTGCGTGCCGTCGTGCCGGATGCCGACGTATCTGTACTATTGTTAGTGTCCTGACTATGTGAGCGTTGAAACGCTTCCGGAAGATGCGATGTGCTCTGAAGGAACGCCGGGCTCGGCGACGGGGACGAGTAGACTGTCGTTGGGGATATCGAGCCGTCGTCTGTTTCTGTAAGTAAAAGAATTATCAATATTAATATAATGAAAGCTCTTATGGACAATCCTGCCAACATAGAAGACTGATTTTAAATTGAGATTCCACTGTATAAGTAATTCAAATATAGAAGTATTAAGTTGTTTTATTATCATATTTTTTCTTTATAATATTAATTCCACAATTTGACAAATTGACGAAATTTTATAGATCTATAATTAAAGTTTTTCTGAAAGGTTAATTGACTCTGGAATATCGGTTGGAGTTTGTCATTCTTGCAAATCTTAAATTTGTTTGCCTTTTTTATAAATCATAATTAAGGCTTATCTGCATGGGCCTTATATTTCAATATTTACCTTGTTAAATAACATTATGCCGAAAAGACATTCAAGGCTGACTGATAATTTTTGTATTTAATATACTTAATGGTAGTATTTAAATAAAGAGGAAATGGTATTATTAAAATACCAATTACTTAAAATTTCATTCAATTGTATCTATATGTATGTATGTATATATAACAGTACTTGATTTTAATATACCTAACAATTTGTTATATCTATTATCAGCTAAATTGTGGGGTGAGCGCATAAACCAATTAGTTAATTTAAAGTTACGCCTATCAAGGTAGCGTTTTAATACATAAATTGCTTTTAACTTAAAAGGACGATCAGAGTTGGCTGGTACAAGGTAGGACGAAGCTACTGATGTTCTTACGTCACGCCATTGTCAAATATTGTAGCGGTGGACAAAAGAGTGGCTCATTTATAATAATGAATGATGTGGCCAAAAAGTTATAACGGGTTTATAATGATACCAGACAATTTAGTATAATACTTTATATTGATAAGTTTTTGTTGATCGTGTAATTCTGATTTTGCGTTTTACAATCTACGAAATTACATTATGTTTGGTAAACAAAAAACATTAAAAATTAAGCATTAGTTTTATATAAAACCTGACTTACTTTATTATAATAAAAATATAATGTAACAAAGAGTGATGAAAGTTTTCTAAATTTAAAAGTATACTAAAAAAATAAAATAAAATATGCCGTTTTTAGACTAAAGAGACAAAACAGCAACACGGTGTTTTTTTGACAAAATAGCAACAGACCCTACACACATTTTTAATGTCGACGTGTTTTAAAAACACCATGTAGCTGTTTTGTTTAAACAAAATATATTATTTTACATTGCTATTTGTTTTTTTTTTAAATTGGAATAGGCCTACTAACTATTTTTTTAATGAAGTACCAATTTAAAATTCCTAATTTCTAATTACAATGATTTTAAGGAATAACATATCGTATATAACATTTTAATCTGCAAAGTACCTATAAAATCTATGTAACTATAGGCATAATTATTTTGTATCGTTAATTATAACTGAATGGTATTAAATATTTCAAATCAATTATAACCTTACCTGAATATCTCCGTCTGGCCGTAGAAACCCCACTTTTAGACATATCTATTGCCGTTTCTTCGCCGTGCCGATCGACAAGAACACCGTCTTCAACATCACTGTGGCTATGCTGGTGGTGCAAATATGCACCTCGTCTGTCATCGCGGGGTGGACCACACCCGGTCCGGTGAAGGATATCGTTGATGGAGAACGGTGTCACAGAACTAGCACTACCGGTGTTTGTTTGTGATTTTACACAGCCACTTCCGTTTTGTGATATCTTTGACACCGACATTTCCGGATCAGTCATTATCTAATAATTTCTTTCAAGAAATTTAAAAATAAATTGACATTTAATTATTTAATAAATAGCACTTTCCACTCAACAATTAATTTTATAGCTGCATAAACAAGCATAAATTATATCACTGTAATTATGTACGTGTGGTAAACTCAAAATATTTAATGTTTTGGTGGACCGCATGTAAACCTTGGCGAGTTATTCATTTACTGATCAAAGACATCTTATTCTAGCCACTATTTGAGTTGGGGTGCTCAATAAGTCCCTCCTCAATGCACTCTTCGTAGCTGTTTCACTTTACAACAACCACTTATGAATGCTCTATCTCTTTCTGCCATCAAAACATAACCTTACGTCATTTTCTATCACTGTTGCGCTTGTATATACATATAAAACTCCTTTAGTGCTTTCACGAGAGTACGTGTTAGTCAATATATTTGATGTGGAGCATGTCTGCGTTGTTGTAAAGTAGATTATATTAAAATAGAAAACTTCTTTGTTTTTATTTTTAAATTCAATGATGGTGATGATTGATATTTAAATGGAATTAAAATGGCTGTACGAGTATGTAGTAATGGATAGTTATATATTCTAGGTCAATGTTAAAAAATTAAATGTTTTTAAACAATAAAAGTACTTATTAGTCTAAAAAGATACAAGAGGCATATCATTTTAATAAATATCATCAGAAGTAGACTGAAGTTAGGCCCAGTTGTAGGTTATTGTATTACCTATTTGAAAATACAAAAATGTATAAAAGTTTATTTAAATTAATTAAAATATAAATATAAATGCTATGTGATACGAAACGTTGGTTTATTAGGAATTTATAAAAATCAAAATCCCATTAAGGAAAAATCGCAAAAAGTTTAAATATATTTATTATAAGTTATACATTTAATTTATATTAATTATTATCATTTCATCGAATCGTTAATATAAATATTTAACTTTCCAATAAAAACCTATTAAAACCGTGTCGCTCTATCTCTACCACAATCTAAAGTGCATTTATATTTGTGGGCTCTTTGCGTTGATATACGATTTAGAGTTCCTCCAATAGAAAGGTACGGTTTGAAAACAAGCCAATCGGAGAACATCTCTCATACTACGTCAACTCCAATAATAAAGTGGGCAGTCTAATATTCCTGATATCAATTTCAACAATGTTGATATACGCGCTACACCAAATAACTAAATTATGATGTATTGTTTTACATCGTTGTTTGTAATGGGTCTTAATGTATTTACCGTTCATTGTTATTGGATTCAATGATTGAGGTTTTGCTTTGATTGCAATGTAAACAAGATTCAGTAATATGACACCAATGACAACATACCGAGGATCATTAAAGATCGGCAGTTCAATATTTGTACGGTAATAATGGCATAAATAGATTCTCTAACAATAAGTTAATGTACAATGTACATTTCAATGTAATTTAATAAGTGTAGATCAGTTTGTAAGGGCTTTAATAATGATTTCGCTGTTATATATACAGATTATAGTATACAATAGATTTTACGATATATTGGATATTCATTAATTATAGTCATTTTAAGAGGTGTTCAGGTTTCCGCGGTTATATCTATAAACGAAATTTTATACCTGTGTATAGGTAAAAGTTATTTTGTTTCTTGCATGATGGAAAATTAATGTTTCTGGACAGAGTATAAACTTTAAATACTATGGCTAGGCCATAAAATGCACACCCCTTAAACATAAAAAAATGTATTAACTTATAATATCAAATAAATATGGTACAGGTACAATATAATTGGTGAAACTTAAAAGGATGATTGAAAAAAATATTGGAGGTAATAAATATTACATAAATATATAATATGAAGTTTATCACTCATTAAGATTTTTTAGAAAATCAACAATGAATCTTGATATCAATCGATTATTACCTTTTTTTATTTAAATTTAGGATGTATTGTAATAAAACAACAATCATTTTAATTTACAATTTGTATAAAACATATTTTTTTTGTAAAATGTATAAAGTAAATAAATTAATTAATAATAATAATTAAAAAGATAAATACATCCACATTTTGCAGCGATAACAGCTGTGTTCACCTGCAGTGGCGGATCCACCCATATGGGCACGGTGGGCATGCCCACAACCTAATTGAGGACACCGTTCCTTTTAGCAAAACAACGTAATAGAAATAAACATAAGAAGCGATAGATGTACTGGATTGTATAAGTCTCTCTCGTTTTATTAGAAGAGGTTTATTAAAAATTAGAAAAAAGTTATTTTAAATGAACCCCCTATGTGTGATGTTAGTCTCCCTTTTGTTGAAATTAAATTTTTTGAAAGTTCTGCTAAATGGTGCTATATTGTTTCAAAATATTACCCTCCTAGATTAAAAACAACACTAGAAAAACCCAAAAAACGACTTTTTTCAGTAACCCTCCTTTCGTTGAATTTAAAATTTTTGATTGTTGTGCTAAATTGTCCTAGTTGTTTTTAACAATGACCCAAAATATTACACCCATCAAACAAAAACTACACTAATAAAACAAAAAATTCGCTCGGGTGGCTGGTAAAAAATGTATTTTATGTTTTGGGGGCCCGATAAATTTTCATCGAGTATTGATGTTTTTTAACGATGTTAAGAACAACTAGAATAATTTGGCACAACTTTCAAAATTTTGAAATTCAACAAAAAGGGGGGCTAACTTCATACATGTTTAAAATGCATATAGAATACCTTAAATGTAAGTAAAACACGTGTTCTTAGCGCAGTTTAAACAAGTATGTAGTTATTATTAATTAATTATTGTTTAATTAGTCGCAAAAGCGAGAAATACACCGCGAACCGCGAGCGTGCCACGCGAGTATTAGCAACTTCGAACGTGGTTTGGCGGGCGAAAAATCAACCAATCGGGATATTTCTTTCTAATATTGCGGAAATTGAGTCTACTTCAAATAGTAAACTGTCGAGGGGGGTCTCAGATGCGCTGGAAATGAGCTATACACAAAGGAAAAAATGTACCCGAAATAATTGTGTCAGTTGTCAGTTACTAAATGCACTGGACTATTGGCCGATTTTCGGGTGGCCGTGCCCACAACCTTTCTTCAGGGCTGGATCCGCGCCTGTTCACCTGATGTCTAGCATTTAAAATGGAACAACAATGTAACGTTTATAGGTTATATGACGTATATTATATATTTGTTTTAAAAATGCAAACTTACCAGATTTTATCTTGATTAAAAAGATTGATTGGCTTTGAATAAAATAATTAAAATACAGCACGTATCGATGTACGTGTATTTATATATTAATTAACACAATATAATAATTATGGAATTTGAGGTGACATATGAAGAAATAGCGCCTACTACTATTAATAAATTATAAATAGCAACTACTCTATTTGTAAAAAAATTTCTTGTCAAAATATGAATTTTTGTTTAAATAAACTGCAAATTTTGTTACTTCTAGTTATCCAATTTTGTTGAGTTTTAATAGGGTTCTATTCTGATAATAGATGAAGTGAATTCAAAAGGATTGGTGCAAATTTATTTCGAAATGTAGCCTGTAGTTCGGCGTTTTTATCAAAAAAGCGGGTTAAATCGACTAATTGAACTTTATTTATATTTTTATAACAGAAAATTAAAACCGATCGATATTAAACTAAGCAAAAATGGAGACTGTAATGTTTTCTATCAGAAAATGTAAAAATGTAAGTGAGATACTGAAGAAATTTAAGATATAATACTCATTTTATCAATTTATATACTAAAAAAAATTTTAGGACGAGAGTAGAACACACTTCCAAGCAGAGCCTGCTTGGGGTGTGCAATATAATTAATAAAAATATAAGTCTCATTAAAAAAATTGATAAATATTTTTAAAAAGCCCTGTTTTCAGTACAAATATATAGGTAGAGTATATTAGGTATACGCAGTTGAAATAAATGTGGGGGGTCAAAAATGCGTGAATTTTGAGAGTATCATTAGGTTATATTTCATTTAATACCTATATCAGTATATAGTAAGCAATAAGTAAAAAAATATCTACCTATTATTAATTTATTTAGCAATATAGCTATACTTATAATATAAATAAAATTCTCAAAATGTTTGATTTTTAAAAATTATCAAGACTCGAAAAATTATAAAAAGCTCAGATTAAAAAAATATTTTGTGAGGTAGAATATCATTTTCGACAGTTACAAAATATTTAGGAGGGAACAATCATTAGTCATATACAAATATTTTATATTTGTATATTAAAATAAATAAATAAATAAATTATTCTATCCTTTTTTTTATACTATAATATTTGATAAAATAGGTATTATTTATTAATGTAACTTTACAGTAAGTGTCTAATTCTTCAAGAAGTATCATAGTTCTTATATATATATATACAGTCTGGATTCTAGATATTGTATAGTTGTAACAAATTAATGTGAAATAATAACTACGTAGGTACCTATAGTTTTAATTAAAAGTAGTAGTTAAATTAATATTTAATCGGTTTATAAAGTTAATAAATAAAAGGATACAGTGCCTATATAATATCTATTAATATATTTTGAATTTATTTTTCATAATAAAAACGGATGTCAAATAATAAAAAAAAATACTGTAAACACTTTGTTCCTAAAAATTGGTACCACCAATGACTTGTTTATTTTACTTTGTACAATACTCATTTATCATAATTTGTTGGGTTAGGACACGGTGCCACGTGGCTAACAGGATGTGACATTTAGAGACATGTTTAATTTCCGTTCAACCCTTAAAACATAAAATCACTGTCAAATTATACCACGGCATTAATGTCATTTCAATTTTGGTTAGTGCGTGTTTGAAACTGAAAACGTATCATTATTATAATTCTGATTGATATTAAATTTCATATATAGGTACTTACATAGTAGTTACCTACCTACATACAGTTGATCAAAATTATTAAATAAAAATTATTTTTATAAAATAATTTAATATTAGTTACCTATCTATTGACAAGCAGTTTTATAAAATTATTATTTTAAATATATAGTACCATATTTTAATATTTATATCTATTACCTACTGTGTCCTTCAATTAAAAGCGAAAAAGTTATTAACCAAAATTAATATTAATGTCAAGATCATTTAATAGTTTTTGTCTGTTCTTCCAAAAAAAACTAAGCATTGTTTATAAATTAATTTAATTTTAATAAATTACAACTTGAAAAAACTTTTATTTTCTAGATATATCCATACATAATATTTGACTACCTAATATGAAATAAATAAACAATTTATAGATACGCATATGAAAATTTTAAGCATTCATATTATCATAGTTCCTTAAATAATTGACTTCATCTTAAAAAGAAATTAAAATCACTTGGAGAAGAACAAACGCGTTAATATTATGTAAATGAAAGCTGTTTTTATAATCAATAACCAGTGGAATGGAACTCAAATCAACCCTAATGATTCCAGCATTCTTGTTCTTTTAACAAGTACAGGGATGTGATAAATGTATTTAATTATATATGTATACAGTGGAATCTCGTTAGTATGTTTTTGAAGGTACTACGTGGAAAATACGTATTAACTAAATATTTTAACCCGTCTTACGGAAGAATGGTAGGACTTAAAAAACGATTTATGACGAAAAACATAATAAATCAAAACGAGGTTCCACTGTAGTAAAAAAGTTCCCAAAGGTGCGGTGGGACTTTTTTATTTAAAATACTCTTAGTTTATAGTGGTATTACGTGTAAATTTCTTGCTAACTGATAAAAGATAGATATAAATAAAAAATTAACGGGATGTAAATAACAGATATATAATAGCGTTACTTATTTCTATAAAACTTTTATTGAAAATTTGATTTTCTGTAATGAACTATTTCAAATATAACACTGGTAAACAGCCATTTTGGCGCAAAGTTAAGATAATGTTTTCTTGGGTAATTTAGGCTCACTGATTTCGAAAATAACCATCATTTTTTTTTCCTAGGTCTAGTTTTCGAGATATTTGGAAAAAACCGTTTTTTCAAAAATGCAAAAATTAAAAAATTATAACCGTCATTTTTTATTATTATTACTTTTATTCTAGCAAAAGGGCAAAAAAAAATTTCAGAGTCGTGATAATATAAAGCATTATTAAATCTTTATATTTAATAATATAAATAAAAATAATAATATATGATCAATATACGTCTGGGAAGAAAATCCCATATTTTTATAAATGATCTTATAACCGGAACCGAGTTTAATTTTATCATATTTTTTTTCGAATTATTTTCAAAACATTGCGAATTATAAAAAAAATGTTTTAGAAATGTTGTATAGAATATTTAACTTTAATTTTTTAACTTTGTCAAAAATAATCGATTTTCTTAAATTACACTGGTCAACAGAAAAAAAATGTTGTTTTGGCGCAAAGTTAAGATAATGTTTTCTTGAGTAATTTAGGCTCACTGATTCCGAAAATGACCATCATTTTTTTTTCCTAGGTCTAGTTTTCGAGATATTTGGAAAAAACCGTTTTTTCAAAAATGCAAAAATTAAAAAATTATAACGGTCATTTTTTATTCAAAAATTTCATTGAAAAGATAATTGAAACTTGCTATGTACACTAAAATAATATTTCAAAACATTTACAAGTACATTTTCCACGAGAAAATGGAAAAAACACGTTCAACAACAAAAAAACATGGATTTTTCATGCAAAATTGGTCATTTTGCGAACTTTGACGTGCTGTTATTTGCAAAATTTCCAATGAATTATGACATAAATTATCAGGAACAAAGCCTCATGTCTGCCATTTGACATATCAAAATTTCAAAACAATCGTATAAAAATTGTCCAAATTATGTTCAATAATGTATGACTCGGTCGAAAGTGCGCACATTATACCTTTAGAGATCAATGCGATAAAATGCCTGATTTCTTAGAACAGCATAATAAGGAACTGTAATATTGTTTGATATTTTTTATTTCTTTAATTCTAATGATTGTAACAGTACATTAGTCTTGATATTAAATTTCCATCCACCCTTATTAATCAACATCAACAAATTGTCTTTTCAATGATTTTCTGCTGACTGGTGCGTTTGGTCGGTCGCGCTGAAGGCTCCAGCAGTAGTCCGCCATAATGTGGATGTTCCATTTTCCTTGGTTCCTACTTTCCATTATTTTTTTATCCTGGTGGAACCTTTCTCATTGCTCTTCACTGACATCACCAAGGTTTTCTGGGAATCAGTCCAATTGACTGCGCAGAATCATTGAAAATACAATTTGTTGATGTTGATTAATAAGAGTGGATGGATATTTAATATCAAGACTAATGTACTGTTACAATCATTAGAATTAAAAAAATAAAAAATATCAAACAATATTACTGTTTCTTATTATGCTGTTTTAAGAAATCAGGCATTTTATCGCATTGATCTCTAAAGGTATAATGTGCGCACTTTCGACCGAGTCATAATTCATTGGAAATTTTGCAAATAACAGCACGTCAAAGTTCGCGAAATGACCAATTTTGCATGAAAAATCCATGTTTTTTTGTTGTTGAACGTGTTTTTTTCCATTTTCTCGTGGAAAATGTACTTGAAAATGTTTTGAAATATTATTTTAGTGTACATAGCAAGTTTCAATTATCTTTTCAATGAAATTTTTGAATAAAAAATGACCGTTATAATTTTTTAATTTTTGCATTTTTGAAAAAACGGTTTTTTCCAAATATCTCGAAAACTAGACCTAGGAAAAAAAAAATGATGGTCATTTTCGGAATCAGTGAGCCTAAATTACTCAAGAAAACATTATCTTAACTTTGCGCCAAAACAACATTTTTTTTCTGTCGACCAGTGTAATTTAAGAAAATCGATTATTTTTAACAAAGTTAAAAAATTAAAGTTAAATATTCTATACAACATTTCTAAAACATTTTTTTTATAATTCGCAATGTTTTGAAAATAATTCGAAAAAAAATATGATAAAATTAAACTCGGTTCCGGTTATAAGATCATTTATAAAAATATGGGATTTTCTTCCCAGACGTATATTGATCATATATTATTATTTTTATTTATATTATTAAATATAAAGATTTAATAATGCTTTATATTATCACGACTCTGAAATTTTTTTTTGCCCTTTTGCTAGAATAAAAGTAATACAGATAATAAATAATGTACATACTCGTATACTCGTATGTAGTATGTATATTTATATACATACATATCTTAAAATATAAAACAAATCGTTTAGATATTGTGGAAAAACAAATATAGTTTTTTGAAATGTTGGTAGGATTAGGATTGAAAGCTCAGAACAATATTTACTGTCATCGAACTATCGACCTGGTCAGTCTGTCATTGAACATCATAACCATCGATAACTGATCTGTACAAAATAAAAAATGTACTAATAGCACACAACACTGTTCACCCCTAGAGTATTACACCCTCGCCTTTTGAATCTTTAACCACTATTGCCGGCACCGGAGTGATTAGCGTCTTGTAATCCGGGCCGACAATACGGAGTTAGCATAACAAAACGGGTGTCTAAAAAGCGGGTATTGTTGGTACAGCTCTGATTACGCTCTTGGACTTGTTCAGGCAGAAATATCGCGGTGGCGGTTGTCTAATTGTGCGTTAAACGCGATGGATCTACGACTCTTGTGCTTGCCTCGTCAAAGTTTACTATACAGTTAGGTACGGTTATCAAAAGGCAGTTCGAATCATTAAAATATAAACTGTATACCTGATTTTTAATACTACTATTTCTAAAACAATACCTAATATGAAATGTAATTAACGGTCAATTATCTGGATATTTAAGAAAATAAGGATGCTTTTGTGACATAAACAGGTTGGGTATCATTCGAAAGGACTTGGTTTGAAGTCCTCCTCCTCCCTTTCTGTTCCGGTTAAAAAATATTAATCATTTTCTTTTATTTCTTGTATGTTTATTATTTTGTCTACACCTATCCAAATTTTAAATCAATGCTAAAGTATCTGTCTCTCTGTTTGTTACTTTTCCACGGTTAAACCGTTGAACTGATCTTGATCAAATTTGGCAGTGAGATAGCTTGTATTACGAGAAGAATATAGGTTACTTTTTAAGCCGAAATATTTATGTATTAGATGAAAGAAATGAGTGTGTGACATTTGTTCGTGTGATTTTTTTTATCGACTGTCATAATATAAATCTACATTACCTAACCGTCTTCTTCTTCTTTTTCATGAGTTTTATGTCAACTGGATTTTCTCCTTTTCTGACAGCTCCTACCTAACCTAAATTCCACGTGAACGAAGTCACTGGTAACAGCTAGTTGAATGTATTTTATAAATACTTAGGTACCTATTGAAATACAAATATTTACAAAATATATCAATAAAACTATTTTTTTAATATAGAAGAAACTGTATCAGGTATTAACAAAGGGCTAGTGTACCTAACCCAGGAAGCTTTTGGGACCATTAGTAAGGGCGTCCATCAATATTTTTTAAGAAAGGCGCACAGCTTATAAACAACTAATTAAATTAGAAAAATATAATTTAATTAGTTTTAACAAGTACCTACAATAAAATCAATTTACTCGATCACATGGAGAGAAAAATACCCTATTTACCTTTGTGCGGACGCCTATGGCTACAACTCACCTTGTTTCAAATGAGCCATGTTCTTTTTAAAAATTCACCTTTTTCTATTTTATTCACATAATTAATAAGATATTGATATATTTATAAATAATTATTTATTATTTCGTAGGTGATAAGCTGAGAAAGGCAGATATTATGCTGTAAAATTTTTATCATATAAAAATATAGCTCATTCAGAATAAATTTAAATTTTACATGACCCCTAAAAGGTCCTTATTTCTCCTTATTTTACTGCTTCTTTAAATTAATTTTATTTTATTTAATAATTAAAAATGACCTATATATTTAACTATTAAATTAATTTAAGTATGTATTAAATTTACTAACTAATTATGGGTTAATTTCTATACGAAAAATATTATTTATTATATACCTATTTGAATACTTAATAATATTTATAAATTAAATTCTAAAGTATAAAACCAAATTGTCATCTCTATACTTTGTTATATTTACACAGCAAAGTCGTCCCTTGATGTTAAAAATAAAACATTAACGATTCCTTAAAGATGGTTTAATAACTTTAAACTGTTTATAGATAAGTTAAAATATCCGGTAAGATGGTTTGTTCATTAGCGCTGCGGCAGCCGGATGTAACCTCAAACAACACAGCGTACGTCGTCGCGGTGAGGGTGCTTGGACAAATATTATATATTTATTTTAAAAATAACACATTGGCTATCATCCGTAGGCATCTCTTGACTTCATTGACAAAATAATATGTCCCACAATATTGCCTATTTATATGTATATAATAAAAATGTCTCAATTATTTTAACTTCTGTTATTTGAATAATGGATATAGTAGGTGTATTAATGACTCACAATTTTCCCAGATGTTAAAATTTCATATTTAAACTTTCAATAAAAATCTATCATACCTAATTTAAATTTTCGAAAATCATTATTTTCTTTAAAAACATTTGAAAATTATGATACGATGTTCAAGGTTAGGTATATTTTAATATTAAGAAAATATTGATTTCGATATATGTAACGCAGTAAGGATTGTCATGGCTCAATACAATTTTTTTCTGTGTAAGTGGATCTAAAATTGTATTTAAAAAGTCTTATTATTTCTTCCCAAAGACCCCCAAAAATATGACTCAAAATTTAAAAAAGTACCAAAGGAATTTTAATTAACTTTGCATTAACCCATTACTTCCCGACTTTTCATTTCTTCGAATTTTTTGATCAAGTTCTCAATTCTTGTTGAAAATATGGCCAAAAAAATAAATTCAATACAAGACATAATAATTAGCAATCGCAAACTAGATTATTATCATGAGAACCCAATGTTATAATTATAGGACAGCACTTTTTTCAACGACGATAGTCTGTACCTGGATTTATTTTTTAAATTATTGATATTTTTATGCTTTATTTACACCCTCATAACTAATATTATATATAGTTTCGTCAAATTAAAAACGCTTTACTAAATGAAAAAAAATGTTACTATAAATGTCAGGTAGCTGGAATAATTACACGGTTACTTTAAAAGTGTTTTAATTTGTCATTGAATGAACTCTTTTTTTTAAATTACTGTAAGTAGAGAGACTTAAAAAACATATTAGTAATGTAAATCAAATTAAAAAGTTATTATGTCAGAAAAAAATAGAAAATATGATGTCCTATTAATAAGACACTGGGAAGTAATCCAAAAATGGCCTTCAGGTGCAAGATTATCTTCCCATCCTTGGTATTGGTACATCAACCATGTTTTCCTAGATTTTATGGTGAACATTTTTAGTACAAAGGAAATGCAACCCCTGAAGCAATAAATATAACACTCTACGCTGTACTAAGGTAAATATAAACAAACTCAATGAGTCATCTGGTATTGGAATTAAACGCGTTTTGTTTACAATAAATATCAACACCGCATACTCATTTACGAATTGCTTCAGTATAAGTGTGTTTAATTTTTTTTTCGCTGTATTTGTTTCAGAAGAAATGCACAAAGATTAATTTTTATTGGATAAAAAGAAAAAAAATAGGTAAATTGAAAATACAAGTGTGGGATCATTAGTATTAAAAAGTTAGAAATAAATCCTGTCCCAGATAACTTTTCCAGCATGGGGATCTCAGTATGCGATGAATTTTCTGTAAGAAAGGGATGACTATTACTACACAAATAAATATTCATAATTCTATGTGAAAAAAACTGAAAATTCGGAATTTCTTTAAAAGGCTATAACTTTTTTGTCAAAGTAGATAGGTACTTTTTGTAAGTGGTTTCTCAAAGCACTTTTTTGTGTAGAATTGACTGGTGTATTTAAATTTTTTATATCACTTTTAGTTTCCGAGTTACGAGCCCTAACTTTAACCGGTATACTAATTGTAAGTACATAATATGTATAATGTTAAAATTCTTCAGAAGTATAATAACATATCAAAATACTACGTGGATACTAGGGGTGTACCGGAATTCACGATTTTATTCCGGTTCCGGTTCCGGCCGGAACTACGAAATTCCGGCCGGGTTTGCCGGAATTTTTAAATTTTGTTATTTCTTTCTACTAAAAAATCCATAAATAATATAATTATGAATAAATAACATTTTATTAATGAAAAAATCCTTCCGTAATTCAAAGGCAGTTTTTTATTATTTGTTTTATCATAATATTATTGAAATTTTAGCATTAATTGATTTTAAATATATTAAGAAAAAAGTCGTTATATTACAGACTACGGACATTAAACTGATAATAAATAAGAGATGAACTGTGCAATAAGAAACTAAAGATTTTCGAAAAAATTTTAATATTATCTGTAAAATAAGACTTATTCTGCATTTTTTAAATAATACTATAGTCCGGTTTTTTCAAAAATATTTCCCGATTTAAACTAAAATGTTTTTTCGGTGTACTCTATTTTACCCATATAAAATATATCTTAAAATAATAATATTCAAAATAGTGGCCCGTGAAAAATTTGTTACTGCACAAGTATTTATGCTATTGGGATTATTGGGATTTATAAAATCAGAAAGACTCACATAATTATTTCTCTAAATCTATCATTATATTTATATTTAGTTATTAAATACTACTTAACTAATGTGAGTGCTTCATAATTTTTATTCACGGAACCCCCAGAGAGGTACAGCGGAAAATAGTTCGAAGACGATTGCACTAGGACTAAAGTAACGCATATTGGTGCTTTAATTTCGAGTAATTGGTTTTCTTTTATCGATATTTTATATGATTTACTATATTGTGAATTTGTTTAACTGCTGTTTTGATTTATCATATTTACTTATATAAATTTGATATACTAGTAATTTAATTAGATTAAAAAAAAACAATTTAAAACACCTTATGAAGCTGTAAAAATCGCACGATATGTAGAAAATACTATGTTTTATAATATAATGTAAGACTCTATCCCCTTAATCTTTAAGAAATACAATATAAAATAATATTATATTAATTTATAATGATAATCTATGTATATAAAGCATATTTATAACATTTTAGTTATTTTTTTATCATTAGTAATTGAAATACAATTTTTTGAAAAAAATTCCGGTTCCGGCCGGAATTCCGGCCGGAATTTTTTCGTGAATTCCGGTAATTCCGGTTCCGGCCGGAACCGAAAATTCCAGTTCCGGTACACCCCTAGTGGATACTTAAAAAAAGTTATATATTGTGTTGAAGAATATTGACAATATATTTATATCGTTACACTTGCACTGTGATAAATTATGTATTTTGTTAGATGCATATTTTTTTGAACATTCTACTGATACTTTGTAACTTTCCTCTCACAGAATAATTTGACAATGCATCAACAACAACTAAATAAAAAATATACACTCATAAATTAACATACACGCATTTGTTTTTCAGCGTTGAAAAACAATACAGTTCGCAGACACTCTTGATGTGGTTGACATGTGGCTGTCATGTTTAGAATCCATTAGAGCCTGTAACCTGCGCGCTATGATTGAGCGATGTTTATTGGTTACTCAGCGGGACACGAGCGCGGACCTTGTGATGGGCTTTTATCTCGTCGTGTTTACAAACGAGTAACCATCGCTACTGATTTCCAGTTAGTTATAAATATGTTACTCAGACCGATGAATAGTTTAATGATACAGAACAGTGGCGTCACGTATCAGAAATATCCTCTTTGTAAATAATTATAACATTGTAGTCTCATGAGACTTTACTAAGTTGTTCAAATTAAAAAGTAACGGAATCAACAATTCAAGCAGTTGATGCAAGCAAGCTCTTCGAAAATGCAATACCTAGTAGTTATCTATGAATTATTACCTTTTGATGTGAGTGGTTCAAACGCCAAAATAATGACTTAAGATTCTACAGAAATCCTATTAACCTCACTTTAACCGTCCATCCATTCCAGTCAAAAATATATATCGTAAATTATATACGCTAAAATTTTGCAAAGAAACATTTTCGGGGGTTTATTCAAGAATTTTTTTTAAACCATAGCAAGTGGCATATCTAAATGTATAACCAATCCAGTGGAATTGTACCCTCTTTCGTATTTTTTCCTAATTCAAAATTGGCTCGGCTAGAGTTTCCAAAGTAAGTATTTTTTTTAAATTTATATCAAGACATATGGAGTGTGAAAATGTAGATCTCCATTAATAAAATTTGAGCCTTTTTTAATATTTTTTTTAACTTGAAAATGGCGCTTGCAAAGGGCTCCAAGTAGTTAATAACTTGTCTCCACCATTTCACGATAACAACAAAAACTGGCTTAAAAAATCTGAAATAAAATGATGGAAGAACTTTGGTGATACCACCAATGACAAATAATAATGTCAACAATATAATTTCAAATTCTGTTGAAATAGGGAGGGGCGTTTAGAATAGTTTAATTTTTATTTTCATATCTAAGCATATGGGATGTCAAAATGTAGATCTCAATCTGTAGAATGTGACTCTATTTTTTACTTTCTAACTTGAAAATGGCACCTTCAATGGGTCAATCAGTCCACGTAGTAAGTAACTTCGTAACTTTTATGACATACACGTGTATAGACATAGACATAGACATATTTATTATTCTGTAAAACTCTACATCGAGTATAGAACATGTCAATAAAGAACAAAATAAAGAATAAACAAAATAATAATAAAAAATATAAAATATAAAATATAAAGAAAAATAAAGAATAGGGGGAAAAATATACAGTTTTAGAAATAACTTACAAAAAGTAAAAATAAAATTCATTCTTCAAGAAATTCTTCTATGTTGTAATAACATCGATCCAACAACAGTGACTTTAACTCTTTATTGAATTTATTTAGAGGTAATAATTTTAGTTCTTTATCAAATACAAATCCCCTAACCATAAAAATTGTAAGAGTTTAGACTTACACGTGTTTCAATAGCAATGCTATCATCATCAGAGTCCTAAAGACACTGTTTTAATAGCATAATTCAGAGGCCCTTTATAAACAGTAGATAAGGAAGTGGCAGTTTGTACATGGTAGTCTTTATTTCTAGTGTTATAATTGTGTAAACGCACATTATTATCAAATAAATGTGTTTCTTTTTTGATGAATAGTGAACATTCTAATATATAGAGACCTGTTATAGTTAATATTTTAAGTTCTTTGAAAAGGGGTCGACAAGGTTCATAAGGACTTTTTCCACAAATAATTCTTACACATCTTTTTTGAATGAGGAATAAGCTTTGGGTATAACTGGAATTTCCCCAGAAAATAATCCCGTACCTCAAAATTGATTGTATAAGAGCGTGATATGAATTTAATACGGTTTGTGTATTTGTATTTTTCTTTAATACGCGGAGTAAATAGCTTATAATATTATTAATATTACTGTATATGTGTACAAATATTTCTAATTAAATCGGAAGTTATATATTTTTTTATTGTCTATGGATTTTAGTATAAAATTTTACGTTTTTCTTACAATCAAATTTTCTATTATGATAATAGATTTACTCAAACGATGTGCAAGATTATTATTTATATTTAAAATATACTAATGGTTCTAACAATTTAATCAATCAAAACTGTCATTTTTATAATGTAAATTACATGTTATTTTTTAATGTAATATCCAAAAATTTGGGAACCACGAATGATCACGAAATGAATCTAATCGTTGTAGCTTCTGAACAGTACAATTGTCTTCGATATTGATATGGTGTATATAAATGTTTATAGATATTGCACTAAAAGTAGGTTCTCAAATAAAAATAGATAAAGAACATTTTTTCATAATATTTACGAAGTCATCGCACATGAACGTTGTTTGACTGATCGGTTATTTTGTCTGTTTAATTTTAACTTTTCAAATGAACAGTTTAATATTCAATCATTAGCGATTACTTAAAGGTTTTAAGTTTTCCAATGTAAACATTATCAAGTTCTGTTTAATATTTGTGTAAGTCGCACGTGTGGTACACATATTAATTCAATTTTTATTTTAATCTATTTTTAATCAATAATCAGTTAAACCACATATTTAAATGTTGGAAATTTGGAACTCGTATACATAAATATTTATCAATAACAGTATATGAAAATTAATATTCTTTGTTGATTTTAAAATAGTTCATTAGGCGTTTATTGCATAATTTATTTATATTATCTAATATTAATATGTTAAATATTATTGTTGAAAATATGTGAAGTGAATGCGTATTTTTCAATTTATGATGAACGGAATGGACCAAAAATATACGTTTCTATTTTCTTATATAGGTAATACTATAGTATAACCTATAAGATGTATTGATATATTGATATACTATTATATATCAAATATCAATATATCTAAATCTATAGGAAAAACGAACATATTGATGACTATATCCGTTAATACATTAATTGTGAAAAAAAATTTAAGTAAACAAAATATAAATCAATTTATATTAATTTAGATTATTTACAATTCAAAATATCTATAATAGAAGTTCTTTAGTTTCATAACTAATTTATTTTAAATAAGGTAAAAATAAATTAGAATTTTAGTAATCTTTTAAGTAGGTTTAAAAATATATATTTGTGATTATTCAAGTATGATTAAGTAGTTGTTAGTCCCTTTTATTTTTTTTTAAATTCTATGAAAAAAATAACAAAAACCTATGACCAAAAAACTATACTATGTAGATTATACCTAATTTATGATAAATCATAAAAATTGGTATTGAAATGAATAAATGATAGCTGAAAGAGTCATTAAGGGTTCACGAGACCACACAGAGAGATGGAAGAGGGGGGACTGAGGCCCCTAGACTAACTAAAATTAGTGGCGTGTTATTACTTAATGAAGCCCCCGTATTTGGAGGCTCGATGTATAGTGTTGAATACAGACATTTTAACTTTGGAAGACCATATCTCGAGAACGGTTTGAAATACAGACCTGCTGTTTAAAAATTTCAAATTTTTATTATAATAAAATAAATATACCAAAAAATTTAAGTTAAATTATTAAAATTAAATTATAAATTGTAAATGAATTATAAATTAAATGAACCTTTCATGAAGATTAGAAAATAACTCACGTGTTGTTTACAAGACCCAGTCGAAATTATGTTTCGAAGAAACAAGACTTGATGTCTGATATCATCGAACAAATGAAAACATGTGTATTGAACTTATTTTAAGTCGAATTTTCAAAATATATTATTAGGATTTGTAACTATACCTTTGTAAAAGTAATTTTTATATAAATTATTTTGGTTATTGAACGCAGCTTTTAGTGTCTGTTTTTTATTATGTACAGAGCCATCTATGCCCACATCTGTTAAGCTTACAAAAATGGTTTGAATCATGGGTAATATAACATTGATGTTGATGCTACACGCAAGATGTCACTAAGCGATGTTCAGTAGTAGAGATATTCATAGTAAGAGTTCTGACAGCTCGATTCGATTTCTGATTGATTGTAGCCAAGTATTACTCACAGCCGTATTTTCTGATTTTATAAATCAATTCATCATGTATTCAATATTTATTTTATTATTTATGCTTGCTAAAAATAATACACACATAAAATATTGAATAAATCGAGTTACCACCGGTTTGGCTTAATTGAGCAATATTAATAAAAATTATATTTAAATAAATATATTATAGAACTATTATCATGGGCACTTTTAGATATTTTCTTAGGGTAGAGGAATTAATTTTGCATCAGTGCCAAACTATATAGATAAACTGTTTATCAATTTCTATACAAAAAACAATGAATATAATATAGTGTAAAAAATCCAGATCTGCGACCATATTTAAAAATTTCACGAATACAAATAATTACTCGTAGGTGTAGGTATATCATTTGTTTTCAATTAAAATTACGAAAAAAAAACTATTATTTACATATTTATAATTATAATCATTATAAAATATAAAACACGCGGGTGGTGGGTACCCGGTAGAAGTAGAAGGCATGTGTTCCTGTTTGTGAATGTGTGTAAATGTATGTGTACAGTAATCAAGATCAATCATCTTTCAAACCAAACAAACGAAACACAAGCTTAATTAATGGACAGAGATCAAATAATCGATTGATGGAATATTCTCATAATAAATGTTTGCTTTTATTATAAATCATAATTTAAAAATCTACCAATGAGAAAGAAATGTAAAAAATTTCAAGATTTTAAGGTTTCATGTTTTTTTCTTAAATTGTGTCTAGATTCCTGAAATTCAGTAGTGTCTTTATAGTAAATTGACAATAAACTACATATTGTATAATATTGTATAAAACAATAGGCATGATGCTAGTAACAAAGTATCATGAAATTATGATTTTAAATAAGGGAGCGTTCAAGTAATACGTAACGCAATTTTTGGAGATTTTTGACCCCCCCTCCCCCCATGTAACGCGCCGTAACGTTTTTCTGTACCCCCCCTCCCCCCAAATTCGTTACGTAATACTTGAACGCTCCCTAATGAAATATGTTAAAAAGATTCTAAAAAAATATTTATTTTTATTTAAAAGCGAGATTAATAAAATTTTTGTTAATATAAAATAAAAATGCAAAATACGGCAATCCGTCATGTTAAATGGAACACCAATCAGAACGAATGACGTCACGCATCAGTAAACGTCAAAGTGATTGACTTTTATTTTAGATAAATATCAATTCCTCTTACAAGGTACATACGTTATTTAAGAACTTATATACTTTGGAATTCATTTTTAACACACAAAATAACTAAATTATTGTCTAACTTTGAATGTTTTATTATTGTTGACAAGGAGTGTGACGTCACAACTCTGAAATGTCACCTGCGAGCGTTTTAGCGTCAAATTCAAAATTTGTTTTAAAAGAGTCAATTTTTTAGATTAAACCTTTATTTTCTGCAGAAATAGGAAATAGGAGACACGTAAGATCATCATAGAATTTTTTTTTAAATTAGTCATCATGCCTATTCTATGTATATAAAAAAACTATTTCTGGGCTAGAGCTGTCAGATATAAAAAATAGTAAATTTAATTTAATACTACTACCAGAGGCGTCTACAGAAAATTTTCCAAAGGGGGGCGGAAGCAGAGGCAACGCTTGTAAACAAACAAATACCTATATCGATATGTAAATATTTTATTAATTATTTTAGTAGATTAAAAAATACATACAGTATAAATTAAGAGAAGGGGTCGAAGAGCTCCGTTTTCCCTCTACTGTGAACGCTCATGATTGTTGCCCTATAAAATAAGTTGTTTTGTTTCTTAATACGGCCCTACAATTAATTCCCATCATACTAGTTCCCAGAAATCAAAGAATACCCCGTTACTAATAATAGTAAATACCAAACACATATACCTCATGTAGATTTATCTATGTAATGAGGTGATCTGCTCAGCATCTGAACCCAGGACATGTCCAGGACTTGGCATCAATTAGCACCAGATCACCTCGTGGCCTCTCCGCTGATAACCTTAAAAGCTTTTTGGCATTTCAAAGCACTATATCAACGTAATAATGTACGGTTCTATGATAGATGCATCTCAAGTCCGTCGGTATAAATATACCTACACTTTATTATCTCGAGCTTTAGTGTTTTATTGTAAAATGTAAGCGATAAATAATTATTTTGGTCTATGATTTTGAATAAGAAATTTATTATTATAGTTGAATTATATACGTTGAAAACTTTAGATTTAAATAATATTTTAATAATCTTTATTTACTGATTCTAGAAGGAACATACACAAGTAACTAATATAATATAACATCTGTAAAAAGAGAAAATATAATGAAGGAAACAAATCGAGAATATAATTTGATAGAAATATTTTATTCAAAGTTAACAAGTAATATATATACACTATCTCTTACAATAAAAACATTAAATACTAAATTATTTACATTTTTATGAACATAATAGTTAATTTATATTGTCCTATATTGCACAAAATGTAGTACTAATTTATTTAATAATTGTGAATGCTTCCTTATCAGCTCATAATCCAAATATACCAGATGTTCAAATGAAAACGTTCCGAATTTTTATTTCGAAATTATGCTATATAATAAACGAAAAACTTTTGAGACAAATTACTCAGTTTGGAGGGGGCAATAACATAAAATATTTTATTTTTCACTTGTGTGAATATTTAATGGGTTTTTAATGACAGTATTTTTATTTAAATAATCTGATTCTACGTGAATAAAATAAGAATATTTTTTTTTTAAATTTGGAAAACAAATCGACTCGGCTTAAAAAATGTTTCGTACAAAAGTGTTTTATTTATTTTTTACGTGGAACAAAATCTAAAATGAAAGTAATCGTTTAAATAACCCATAAAATCATCTATAAAAAATACCATGGAATTATCCCGTCCAGACTGAGTAACTTTTGATTGAAGAGTTTTTCTGTAGGTCGTTTAGTTTCCAAAATAAAAATTTGTAACGTTTCATTTTGAATACCAGGTATAATAAAATTGAAACGATTTAAGAAATTCTGATAAATATTACTCCACATTGATAAATACTATTGAATGTATTTTATAAGTGAATGAAGTATATATAATTATTTTATATATTAAACCAGAAAAGTAGAATCATGCCAAAAATTATTTTATTAACACATTTGTTATTTTATTTTATAAATTAACTATCTTGAACTACCACATTTTAATGCATGTTTGATCTACATTAGAATTATTATAACCACTTTGATTTAACCCATTATTATAACTAACAGATGGAGAATTAGCTTGATATATTTGTTGATTTTGATTATTATAAGGTGTTATATAATAATGTGTCTGTTCTACACCAAAATTATTTATATTTGTACTACTCGTGACTACAGCATTGCTAGGAACATTTTTATTCATCAAGCTCTTTTTGTTTGATGGTTCTAATGGTTTATCTATTCCCAATCGCATCCTTTTATTTTTGTACCTACGATTTTGAAACCATATCTTAACTTGTGTGGATGTGAGTTTTAAACTTGCCGCCATTTGTTCTCGTTCTGGTGCCGACAGGTAGCGCTGTTGCTTGAACCGTCGCTCAAGCTCGTAGACTTGTGCTTGAGTAAATAAAACTCTTGGTTTCCGTTTGGATCTTTGACGGCCGTTTTTCCGGAGTTCTGTTTTTGAACTTGTTACAAGGTTTTCTGAAATGTAAACGTAGTTATTAATTATTATTATATTTACAAACTAGATTAAATTATTGTCGAATTTCAATTTTCATACATATAATTTCTATATTCTAAAAATTTTGCGTTTCTCTAAGCTAATAAATTCAAAAAAATATTTTAGTAATTAGCTTAATTTGGCATTTCTTCCTCGCTGATTTTCAATTTCAAGCAAAGTCTAGGATTGATTTTTGATCGATTCATTAAATACTGATAGATATAGTATAATATCTGTATATTAAAAATCAATTTTTTTATTAAAATAAAAATGGTAACTAAAAAATATACTATAACTATGAAAATATTTTTAATATCTATCTACTAAAATTAATTTTTGTATGGAAGGAAAAAGTTATATTTTTTAAATGAAGAAAACAGTAATTAATCTTGAAACTTACTTGGACTGTCAACTCTGTCTCTTTGTGATCCTTTGTTGGCCCCATCTGACGTATCCATTTTAGGGTGTTTCTCAGGAAACGGTGGACATAAACTACTCAATTGTTGCACGTGTTGTGATGTCATACCACTTACAATGTCACTATTGTATGTACTAACAGTTTTTGTTACATCGATGGAATCACCACACTCCATCCGTTCAAAGTTTCCACCAAGTTCATTTAAATTTTTACACTGTTCGTTGTGTCCATAGTGATAATGCGTATTATAATTTGGAGGAAAATATCCATCATATTGATGGTATGTAGGTAAATTTGATGTATCAATATTATAATTAGCGTTAGTCCAAACGTGGTGGTTGTAGTAGTCATCGCTTTGATATTCTTCTTTGCACATTGGAGGGAAGTATCCTAAATTTGTTTCAATATAATCCGGATTTTGTTCCATATTTAAATTCAGAATGTCTTTTACAGAAAACGGAGTTGATAAACAACTGTTGCTTGATGTTGATGTTATATTCTCATCACAATTTTGTTGAAATGAGTCAAGTTCTGCGCTGTTACAATACGAAAAAGTATTAAAACTGTTTGACTGTTGCAACATTTTTAACATTTACAAACTCAACACTTAAAATTCATATTACATTTTAAAATATTAAAAACTGGAAACACCGGGCAGAGCACTAAACTTTTACTATTTTTTTATTCACCTATGACCTAAAGCTTACTTGCTAGTAAACTAATTATTCTCCAGTATGGGAGCATGTAATGTGGCCATCCCCACCTCTGATCAGGTCATCTTGTTTACAAACAAATATGATCCATATGTGATGTGACAAAGAGGGATTGTTTGGTTTGAAAGCTTCCTTTACAGGCTTTCTATAAGAATTCCTTGTGCCAGTGATCCATAAGGATCGGATTTCAATAAAGGAGGTGTAGTTAGCGGGTTGACTTACTCCCAAGTGGGTTTAACGTTTGTTTTAATTTATGTGACTAATTGCTTAATGACTCATAAGTATTATAAGTTTTTATACATATTTTTAATTAATTCGTTTATTATTACCACATTATATTTTGTTCTGATAAAAATACTTTAATAGTTTTGTAGTTTCTTGGTAAAATGCGTATCAGATTTTATATATACAGTGAAACCTCGTTAGTACGTTTTTTGCCATATTACATATTTTTAAGTCCCGAAATTCTTCCTTAAGATGCCATGTTAAAATATTTTGTTAGTATTTTTCTCTCGTTAGTACGTCCCTCTCAGTTCCTTCAAACACATATAAACGAGGTTCCACTGTAGTATAATTTATATAAAATAGTAACGTTTGAAGATATATAGGAATTATTGGCCACTTTTCAGATTTTTTGTTTAAAATAAGAAACATAGTAGGTAACATAATAAAATCGAAATGCTTACTAAAATGGTAGCCTAGTTTATTGTGATTGTTTTAAGAGCATATTTTTGAGTACACGCTTAATATTTGCAAAAATAATTACATTACTTTGATTTTAAATTTTAACGTATTGTAATTTTGACATTTTGTTAAAGACATACATAAGAATGATTGAGTAGATAAAAATAAAATTTGTGTTAATAATTTTCAATATTTAAAAACAGCTGTTAGTTTATATTGAAGATAATTATTAAATGTAAATGTTTCAGATAATAATTGTTAATTATTTTTAAACTCTACTGGTCAATCATTGTGTTAACACATACAAGTTTTTCTAATGATTGGCCACTGGTGGTTAATTATTATTTATTGGTAAACAATATGCCTAAAAAGCAAAAATAATAAAAATAATGTTACTAAAAACATAAATGATGAAAACGTAGCTCATGAACAAACAAATTTAGATATAGAAAAAAAATTAGAAGAGAAGATTGATAAAATTTATGAAAAGGGCGCCCCAGACAATTTTTTACATTATTTCAGCCCCCCACAATAATTTTTTATTACTTAGAATTTTGATACTGATTTATGAAAAATAAATTTTTTTGATGATAAAAAAACATTATTTAACATACCAAATTTTCAAGTTTTCGAGATTTTTATATCCAATTTTAGAATTTTAAAACAAAATAAAAACGTAAAAATATGAAAGCTGGATAAACGAATATGAATTACTGAAAATAAGCTTTTTTTTAAAATAAAAAAATGAGTAACAGAAAAATAACTGAAATAAAATCAAATAAACGAGCTGCCTCTCTTTTGAGTAACAGATTTGGGTAAAACCCAAATCTCTTACGTAACATATATTGGCAATTACAAATAAATACAAAATTTGCTGACTAATTATTACCTTTGTAGAAGTTTTATAAAATTGACCATCTATTACTATGGCCAATAATTGTAAAAAATACTATGCCAATCATTAAAAAAAATGTCCAATCATTATGCTTTTTTGAGATATTTTCTATTTTATGCTGGTTTTCGTTTTTCCTTAAACTTATAGTTGTAATACATATACCAATAATAAAGGGCTAAATAATGAACATATTATTGTATTTATATTCCATTTATCACTTATATTAAAGGAATAATGTTTGTTTTTTTCGAGTTTTTTTGTTAAGTGGCCAATAATTATACCGTTTCCCCTATCATAAATGTTACCGACATTATTTCTTAACCGCTAAATAGTATCAACAATGGAGCATTTAATCATATATTAAGCAAACTAGTATATTTATTATATGGTTTAATATATTTTTATACGCAATAGATTTCCTATTTGTACAATTATGGACGTCTGCAGAGAGGGGTAAACGGGACACTTACTTGCCGCTGGGATCGAGTAAATGTTAAAAAAATTAAATTATTTTAATGTTTTTATTCGTTTACAAACTTCCTCTTCTTGGATAATTCTTGTGGGCGCCCCCGGGTGCACATTTTTTAAATTTATTATTAATGCAATTCTGTAAAATATGTTAAGTAATTATTTATAATATAATAAAAATAATTACAAAAATTAATATAATAGTCCATTCAATAACCATATGATCTTGCAGTACCAAAAGTTTTTAAGTGCCCATATGCCCTTTAGTTTTTTGAGTAATAATTTAGATAATTTTTTTCTGTAAAAAGGTATCCTTCTGTTATCTACTAAGGAATAAGTTATGTTTACAGTATGTTGCAAGAATATTTTACAAGTTCATGTTATAAAATATAGATTTTAAATAATTTCAATTTGCTGCGATTTTTATACACTTATTTTTATAAGTTTAAATATTATTGTAAAATGTCGATTTTTATAATTAATAATAAGATATTAATTTTGTGGTCCATTTATAATATTCGACTTTGTTTAGATCAGTGTTTCACACCCGGGTTTTCATAAGTTGTATGACCATAGAAAGTTTGTATATTTAGTAGAAAAATTCATCGGAAATAATTTTTTTTCAAATTGTATAACAAGAACAGTAATTCTTGTACATAGTAGGTTAAATGTTATAAATTTAAATGCATCATATTTATAATGAATATACATATAATGTAATATGTTTATCTGAAATAAAGTTAAAATACAAGCAAGTTCTCTTCCTAATCCAACTTTATTATTAATTTGTATAGATGTCCAACGATTAAAACACACATGGCGGAAAACTAATTTAATATAAAACTTGACAAAAAGTAGCTTATATCAGCGTTTCCTTGGTAGTTTTTCATCTTCAGGGCTCTAGTAAAAGTGCAACTTATACTCAGAAGCCAAGATTCAAATAATGATCACTGCAGAAGCCTGTAGAATAATTTTTTTTTAAATACTTAAATTATATAAATTACTTTTCTTTATGAATGATTAATACTAAAATGAATGATTTAATATTTTTAGACAATAAAATAGATATTATGTTCACATAATAAGTGTGTATATGTATTGTATAATATATGTATGTATCGGAAATTGATGCGAATGTGCAGTCTGTGAATTTATGAGGAGCAATCTGTGTATTTGTTGTGTGTTTCGGAGTCCGGCGCCTCAAATCGTGTCATACACAGTCTCGTAAACATACATACATGTATTTCACATGTGCTTGGATTATCAACACATGTGTGTTTGATAAGAAAAAATAAAATATATTTTTTAATAATAAATAAAAAAATGTATTACATATATTATTTTGTTGCCTAACTTAAAATTGTAAAGTAAATTTACAATTAAAAAAAATAGAATATTTAAAATAAAGAAGATACTAAAATTTACTATAATATTGGCTAAAAAATACATGTATCCTCTTGCGCTGTATTCTGTATTGTAAATAATTTACTAGAAAGCAAAGTTAATTTATTTGGGAGCTAACGCTATCTGCGAGGTGTGTCAAATCGTTATGACTTTGCTCGGGATTATAGAGCAGTGGTAATAAATATATAGTAATGAAAATGCTATGTATTTTATTAAGTTTATTTGTCAGCACTTATTTTAAGTTGCTGATAACGCGCATTCGTTACATTTGTGAGTGTTGTCATTTAAGTATATTTAATACTTATTGTTAGCAGATATAGAGGTAGCCATAAGCTAATTAGCTTTCACATTGGAACAATTTTTTTTAATAACGGACATTAATATTTTATATTTATTATATGTATAATAAACTATGTCGAATTTAACATTTATGTACTTAGAGTCTCTACCGAATAAAATTTCGTGACGAAAAAAAAATAACAATTTGAAAAAAATGAACGAAATATCTTACGAAATTGTCAACATATGTTTTTAATAAATTAATAACTATTCTTCTAAACGGGGATATGAGTCTCACCAATTTTGATTTAAAATTTATACAGGTAATTAACACATTTTAAAAATTAATACTTCTACTTCGCGTTAAAAAAATGTCAGTCTGGTAAAATTTTAAGCTGATATAATTGTAAGCTTAATATAAGTTACTTTTGTTTAGAAAATCTGTTGAGGTCTTGTATATGTCTGCCCATCTCATCTTGCTCTTTACTTTATGGACATAAAATAACTTATGGGATTTTCTTCTGTAGGTTTTCGTGGCCGTTGTCCATAAGAGCTAACTTTTCGGGCTGTTTTCTTCGTTTTCGTACTATATTTCTTGAAGTTTCGACTCTCATGTCGGAGTCTTCTTCAGAAGTGTTTCTGAAACTTATGGAATTAACCATACACATATGTACCTACTTACTATCCTTTTTTAAGTATCTACACATATCGAAGCGAGTTGAGCTTAACAAACATATGGATTTATCTATTTTATTTATAATAAGCAAAATATATATAATTATAGTTTGTATTGTTGTTATGAATCCTGACTCTTTCAACGCATAGACTACAAATACTACGTATATGAGTGAGTGACTATATGGTGTTGTAACGGGACGTATGTGTGTGTGGAGGAGGAGGAAAGGGAGACAGAGAGAGAAGGAGGACTCCGGTCATCTGGTTAATGTAAACGCGGCGCTACCTCGCTGCGGCCGACTGGCGGACACCGGCATAACGTCAACCGTTCAGGCGCCGCCCCGATGCCACCGACGCGACGTTGTGTACATACTCACATAGATACACACACATTATTCTATGAAATAACTGTATTGTATTTAATTTCCTTTTATTGTTTCTGTGTAGTCATGATTATAAAATAGGCCTACATGTTCAGATATCTACAAAGTAATTAAACGTACTATATGGTTGTTACTACTTTTTTAATGTGTATTTTATAATGAACTTCTTTTTATAAAATCATATACATGTTATAATCAGTTATTACATTGTTGTTTATGTTATTGTTTTCATAATTTACCTAAAGTAATCGAAGTAATTTAATTTCATACTAGCTATATAAATAATTAAACATGATACAGAATAACTGACACACAAAATATTTTAACTATGTTATAAGATATTACATGAATCAATAGTACTTGTAAATTAATTGGTTATTGTTTATAAAATTTAAAATATAAAAATAAAGCTGTGCTAAATACAAATATAATTATAGTATTATGGAAGGTGCCCTTTTGTTAAAACTGTTTGCCTATATGTAAGAACCTAGATATTTGATCAACATTTATTATACGTAGGTATATGACTTATCATAACATATATAACATTTTGTTATAAAATTTTATGAGGTATCCATACGATTTCGACGCGTGATTATATGTATAATAACAGTTTCTGCGATTTTTGGTCGTATGTGTTCTCACCACATAAAATCTGAAGTGCACGTCGAGCCTAATACAAAAAAGGAAAATATTTACCTGTATTTCGAAAGAGAAAAATAGCTTGACAAATTTTAAAACAAAATTTTATTTAGTCTATAATAATACGGTAGATACCTACAAATAAATGCAACATTTTATACATTAGTAATTTATAAAATACAATAATACCATATTATTTTTAATCAAATACAGACATAAAATATTAAGTATTGACATTTAGGTTTTCTTAAAATTTTAACAAGTAAAAGAAATATAATATGGATGTTATAAAAAATTCCACCACCCTCCATGTACAAGTTGAAGACTTAATTCCTCTGACAAGCAATCACCTACATGAGACAAGGTTTCACAGCATCTTTGTTACACATCTTAGTCGTCAATCCTGACAACGATCTGCAACAGACTTGGCATTAGTTTCTGTTTTAATTTTTAAATACGTCAAAATATCAAATGCACGTGAAGTGGTAATTAATACGTATATCTATAGATAAATTATAATAAAACAAGAATATTTAAAAATAGTTTAAACTATTATTAATTAACATATCAAACAGATTTTGTTGATATTTTATATATTTTTTCTAATAAATAGATTTTAGAGGAATTACAAGATATTTTAAAGAAAAGAGAACTGGTTATTAAAATAAAAGTGATTTTTTTATACTTGATATTTTTTTTTATTATCAGTGAAATTGGTTTAGTTATGAATTACCATATTTATAGCTCAATTGGATATTTATTAGATTAGGTAATCTAATTACGATTTTTTTTATTATTAAATTGTCTTTTTAGAATCAAGCTGATACTTAATATAAGCTAAAATTATACATAAGTTAATTTTGTTCATTGGCTTATTTATATTTAATAGTAACAGTATACAGAATACAGATAATATATTTTGTATGATTGCATGAAATATACTATATCAGGATCTGTTAGACATTTTGCCCTTTGACCGCTGAGTTCTCCCTCAGGACGTGTCAGCAATACCGCCCTTTTAGTCGGTCTGCACACTAACATTGTGGTGCTGTCCATGATATATGTCCTTTTAAACATTTACACCGTTTTTCTGCACACTTTTTTTTGTTTGGGTTATAAATTTGTTTTGGATATTTTACATGGCGCCAATGTCTTCATACACAAGCCTTTTTAATGTCTGGATGAAATATTATTACATATTTTAAGTATTAGAAAATATATGGTAGTGCATGTGTCATCTAATTTATTGCATTAAAAATATTATTTTTAATCTATAATAATAATAATATTATAAATGTGAAAGTAACTCTGCCTGTATTTCTGTATTTTTTCACAGCTTAACCGTTGAACCGATCTTGATGAAAATTGGCAGGCAGATAGCTTGCATCCTGAGATATATGAGATATTTTATATCTCGAGAAATTGGTTTGATAAAAAAATACAAATTCCGTGCGGACAAAGTCGCAAATTTAATGTAATATCTGTTTAAAAAACCGAAATAAAAATGCCCAATTCCATTTCACAAAAACTCTACATTTTTTACCGTATAGCCTCGATTTTACATTATTAATTGTGAGACATTTAAAAAAATCATAACTCCATAAATAAAGAATCTAGAATCCAGGACACTTATGTGTTTGTAAATAGAAATTTAGTAACTAAAATGGAAGGTATATGTAAGGTTTTATGAAAATATATTCAGTAGGTACCATTGATATTAAAATCATATATACATACATGAATATTGTTGAGATAACGACATCTTTCTCAAATCTCATTCTGTGAATCGAAAGCTTGCGTTTACTTTTTTAAATAAATTTTGACGTTAAGGCTGAACATGCTATTTGAATTGCCATAAGAATTACTATAGAGAAATTACGGTTTTGTATTTTAAGTTCAGTTCTGACCAGTATTAATAAATCATTTAGGAAAAAATACAGTGATAAACTAGATTAATGTTTCTATTTTATGATATACTTAATTTTTCAATTTAATTTTTTTATATATTTATAAAAAAAATTTGAAAATGTGTGTATTTTTGTTGATATGAAAATTCTCAATATATAACAAAAATTCTTGAAAAATACGGAGAAAAAAATATACCACGACATAGATATTTGTTTAAGCTTTCTAATTTTATTATAATTCTGCAATTTTCATTTGAAAATATTGAATGTAAGCCTAAAAACATAAGAACTAGTTCTATCCTTTGCAGCTTCATCTCTGTTTAATATCGAGAATATGTTTAAATATCCCATTTTTCATTCGATCGTCAATTGTCTCTAAATTATTTATATCTGTCATTTCCCCTCAGTGCTAGACTTGTGCAAATAATTTTTGTTTTCTACGGTGGCGACATCTCGTAGAATTTAATTTCGGAAAAATCGGCATGAACAGCCTTAAGACAATTTAGTTGTTATTATTTGATATTAAATTGCCTAAACAAAAAATAGAGGTGGCCATTTTTATGTAATCTTTTCACTATTTAATTTGATATGTCCGATTTAATTATATCTGTTATATTATTTTCTAATTCTCTTCATATGTTCGATTTGTATGAGTATAATATACACTTTAAATGTATATTTTCTAAGCTTTAATTCATACAAAAATCTCACGGGAATATATGAAACCATGACAGGGTTAGATCTCAATTAGATTTATCACGTGTCCTCTGTCACAGCCGGATGCCTATACACACTAATTTGTTTAGTTATGTAACAAATAATTCTATAAACAAATGGAAAGTACCATATACACGCGTAGCATATTTCTATCAACGGGAGATGTTTGGTCAAAGCAGCCCGTGTGAAATGTTTACATTTAGCGCCATTTCCAATCATCAAAAATGAGTTACGGTAATAGAGATGATGTGTGAAATTCTTTTGTAGTCTTTAATATGTAACTCGATCTTTTGTGAATAGATAAATATGTCCGAAATTTATGAGGTATTAAAAATTAAAGATTTAAATATGTATATATCTAATTTATTGTTTACGATTTTTTAATTTGAACTGTACATTTTGTTATTTGACGGCCAACCTAAGTGAATTATACTAAATATAAATACCTACTTACATTTAAATATTATAGCATGTAATCGAAATAATCGAAATCATCAAAATCTACACTTTCTTGTAGAAGAGGTCTAAATGGTATAATGGGTGTAATTTCTTTAATATCTTCACACTGATTTTCTTCACTGGATACAATGTCTATTGGAGTTATTCTTGAAAAATCATAATGCTTACTTCTCGATATTTGAGCATTGATTGATTCTTTTTTGACTCTCCAAACTGCGTTAAAGATGGTATCAGTGTAATAAACGAAATCACCAAGAACGGTTATTCCATAAGGCATTTGATACCGGCCATGAATTAATGTCTGAAATGTAAATGCAATAAATATTTAATATTTGTGACCCTTTATAATACTTATTTACACGGAGAGAATATTCTTTTAAAAATTAACAGAAAATGCTGTGAACTTGAAGACAGAATCAACTTCTGAAAAAATTAAAATTATAAAAGTCGGTAGAATTTAAAATAAAGTAAATGAAAAATTACAATGGCATACTGGTAAATTTTAACATAGTACCTATTAAAATTTATTTACTCTGAAAAAGTATTATACGCTATTCTTTAATTTAATTTTTTGCATATGAAAATTTCACGTAAATTCTCTATAATTTTACTAGGTATATTTCTATATTACTTTTCATATCTGGTCTATCGCCGTCATAGAAACTGCTATACAGTAATACAGTATATTGAATTGTAGTAGACGTTCTTTTAAATTTTACCATGTCGGGTGTTAAAAATTTCTAGGATCAATTTCGTCCACCCATTAACATGTTTTTCATGTTAAAAATTAACATATAATTTTTTCAGTGTAGATAAAATAAAACACAAACCTTTCGTCCAGATCCATCCAAATTAGCCCTTTCTATTTTAAAATATACTCCTTTACTAATTTCTACCCAGTATATTCTACTTGATCGTTGATCTATTGTGATTCCTATAGGCAGATTTAAATTCCCTGAAACTATTGTTGATGAGTTTTTATTATCTATCGAAACAATGTCAATACTGGCACCGACACGTCTGTATATGGTTAAGTAAATATTTCTAAAATAATAAATTATAATTTTATAAAATGATATATCTAGAATATAGGCTCACAAAAAGGTCTTCACCTCTACGGATCATGTTAAAGACTAAATCTTACGAATTTTTTTGCAGATGCTTTAATCTAATTTGTTTTCATTTTTATTTTTTGTATTGCGCCTGCATGACCATTTTTGACCGAGTTATTTGCGATTCAAGCAAAAACCTAATTTTAACATTGAAAGCCTATATAAATACATGATCGTATAAAAAAATTCCAAGGACGGATCTGGAAAGCTGGAAGTCTTTTTTCATAACTCGATCAAATATAGTCGCACAGAAATTTAAAACAAATCAAATTGAAGAAGAAAAAATATGATTTACAAAAATCATTAATGAAGTTTGGTCAAAATCACGTCCAAAATAGATTTTTTTATTATTTTTTTTTATGATAACAAAAAATTCGAGGGCTCAGCACCCAAAAACACGCAGGATAAATATAATCCGGCTTAGAGGTCAAGATCTTATTTTTATGGGGCTGTGCAATTTATTCAAAAAATACCTTCTACAATTATCAAAGGCAATTCCTTGAGGATGTCCCTTGTCAATATTTAAAATTGCTTTTGGATGTTGGTCTTTTCCATCTAATGATAATTGTAATACACTTGAATCGTTAATAAACAATAAATGGTTTGTTTTTGAATCATATTCTATGCCCTGTACAAAAATTAAAATTAATATACAATATAAAAGCCTTTTTTCAGAACCACTAACATATTCACTATAAATTTATTTTTCCTACCTGTATAGTCTGATTTTTCAATTCTAATAAAATATTAAAACGCGTTTCTTTATCTTTTAGTAAATTAAAACTATAAATTCGTGTAATATCTGTACCGTTTATTTTCAATAAACTTGCAATCAACAGACGAGAATTTACACTATCGAACGTAATACAACGTGAAAGAACTTTTTCACTTTTTTGATTAATTGTTTCAATTGTATCAAAACTAGCTTTATCCATATCGAAAATTATTAAATCATATTTTGTGGTCACTGCAATATCTATAATATTAAATTTTATTAATTCAAAATAATTTGATTAGAAGTTATTTAAAAATTAATGTAAAATGAAATTATTTAAACAAATATTTTAAATTAAACTTACCCCATGATATAGTGGCATTTGACCATGTCAGAAATAATAAAAAACTTAATAGTTTAACGAGACACAACATATTTTTTACTTTTATTCCATTAATTTAAAACGAAGTATATCTTCACTGAAATACAACTGACAACTAATGTAAATAAAATATTTTCAACAAGTATGTACTACATTGGGTATGTTATTTAATTATATGCAGTCATTATATCAAGATAATACATATTTATTAATTTTAAGAATAATGAATGGACGTTATACAAAAATACGAAATACATTTTTATTTTGTCTTTTTATTTATTAATATATAATATGTATAATTATTTTATTTTATTATAAAATTTTATGTGTGAGTTCATATATTTCACCAATGATAATACACCATACGTTCTACACAGGTAGAAAGGTTTACTTGAGCCAAGTAAACCTTGTTTTGTATATAACGAAAACAATATTTTCTTAAGATGAGAAATATATTCTTAAACCAACTATAGTATTCTTGGACGAAGAATTAATGTAGTTGGATTAAGAGTACTTTTCTTATATTAAGAAAATATTGTTTTCGTTATATACAAAACAAGATTTTCTTGGTCCAATACAGTTTTTTTTGTGTTTATTCAGTTTTAGGTATACACTATACATACATATTGCATAAAATAACTGTAGGAGTTTCAAATCTTTATTCGTTGATAATAATTATTATATGTTAGATACATAAATAAATACTACTTGTAATAAAACATTAATATTTGAAAATACATATGTAGTTACACATTGAAATATAGTATGTAACTGAAAGGCGGTGGTTAAAATTTAAAATTAAAATAAATTAATAAGTTACTATAATAATAGTACTATTGTAGAATTAGATTACTTACTATTATTGCATTTTAAATAAAATAGAGTCTTCAGAAGTGATAAACTTATAATTATAATAAAGGTAAAGTTGTGATCCTTAAAATATTTTGAGTAATAAAATTATTTCAATAATCCTACATAAATAATTAATTTTACATGCAAATATAAAATTCATATATCACAGTTATTTAAAAAAATAACATTGTTTTAAATATGGATCGTCAATAGTTCTTCAAAAACATTTTTTATACACCTAGGATATAAATTAAATTGGTAACTCTTTAAGGACGGTACCTATAATTTAACTATAATTGTGAACTTTGTAGGTATCAGAGCTGTGCATGCATTTAAGTACTTTTAAGTACCTGGGTTAGATGCAATTGTATTTGTACTTAAGTAATTTACCAAACAGAAGCGCTTGTACTTAAATATACTTATTGAAAAGTAATATATGTACATATAAAAATCCACTTAATTATTTTTTTTTGTAAAAATACTTATTGTTTAAGTGTACCTACTTATTTTGTCAATACAGCTCTGGTAGGCACTTTTATAAATATATATTCAGAGATAATTTTTACAGATATTATTGGACTAATACAGTAGATAATGTTGATCTGAATAACGATTATCACGAAAAATTTATTCAATTTAAATTGGAATTCGTTTAAAAGTTAAAATAATTAATTTTTCTTTACTTTGTGTTTCCATTAACAAATATTCCGATGGTTAAAATAATCATACTTTAATAACTTCTTCCTTATTTTCCACAAGAAGTTTATCAATATCTCCTTCATCATAATACACAACAAAGTTCTGTGGTTCCAGGCCTTCAAATACGCTACCGACACTTGGCTTCATTTTATAGAATAACAGCGGTTGTGATCTAGCGGCAAAGTCTTGTGTGATGGACTCAATAACGCGGGCTGCTGTGTAATCTGCGCCGTAGACGTGGGAGCAGTCTATGACCACGGGCGGCAGATCAACATTGTCCCTTTTACAACTAGTGCCTTGCTTATTCACCAAATGTCTCACGTAATCGGCTGAAGGGAATATGATGCAACGGTCTGGAGTTAGCATGAGGTATTCTTTACCGCCGGGACTCTGAAAAGCAAATGTTTCGTTTTCAATATTCAGATTATATTATAACTGACACATTTTATGAATTTTATTTTTATATTGGTTGAAAAACATTTTTTACAAAATTTTACATATATCTATCCTTTTCAAAATATCGACTTAATTCTTTATTTAAATGGAAATTTTTTCGCTGTAGAAAATAAGTCCATTCGTTTTTTAAAAGTATGTTTTAAATTGGCATATTTCGTTATTTGTGGTTTTGATTGATATAATGCATGTACCTCAGAAAATAACTAGGGATTACTGTAGAATATATACGATATTATACATGCATTATTTTTACGAATAGTATACTAACTAATAATAGTATGATGTATTTTTAAATTTGAAGTGCATGGTATTTATATTTCTGGTATTCAAAAGATTTATTAACTAATTTTTATTAATATGCCTGCTTATTATAATATCGGAAAGAAATATGTTTATTATATAAAAAGAATTGTTTTTATTAAAAAATAGTATGTGTAAATTAATACTAACCATCAAATGTTCAATTGTTATTTTAGGTCTAGCAGCATGGTAAAGGATGAATAAAACATTTATACTGACGCCGATTAATATACCAATCTCTAATGGAAATACAAGACACGAGATGAATGTCCCTAATCCAGGAATTAAATCACTTTCTGAAAATAAATAACGTATGCATTAATCTACAATAATATAAAATAAACAAATTATGACCGAAACAGAAAACAAAATTACTTAAAAAAATGTATCTCATTTAATAGCATTGTTTTAATTTAAACATATGTATGAAGAAATTAAAAATAAGGGATGCGTTGCATCCCCATAGTCATCAAGGAACCTAAAATCAAGATTGAAGTATCTATTGACAGTTCCTTAAGACCAAAACTTATAAATATTGATGTCCCGTGGGTTTCGTCTCGTCAAAATTGAATTCGATTTTGTAAGTGAATTACATAAAATAAAGAAAAGTCTTATTTCGGTATTGAATATACATACTTTTCGTCCTCCACATTGGTTTAACGACGCTTATCTCCACCATGAACACCACTGCAGCTATGATCACGGCTGCAAGTGCTGCCCGAGGTACAAAAGCGAAACAAGGTGCTGCGACCAGTAAAGCGACTACAACTAGCGCGGCAGTGACTGCGCCGTGCGCAGGTGTTCGCGCTCCGCTCGCAGCTACGACAGCGCTGCGAGACAATGATCCCGTACCAGGGAATGCCTGCGCGAATGAGTTCACGCAGTTAGAGACACCGAGAGCGATTAGTTCTTGAGTTGCATCGATGGATTTTCCATTTGCTGGAAATTAAAAAAAATGTTACCAAAATATTCAATGGTTCATTTAAAGTTATATTATTATTAATAATGTGATTCGATAAGAAGCCAAAAAGGATAAGTATATTTATTAAAAAAAAATCGAGAATGGACGTGGGTGCCAATAAGGCGGTTTTTGGGCCATGATATTTCACCTTGTTCTAAATGAGTCCCGTTCTTTTATTCACCTTTTTTATATTTTATTCACACAACCGTATTTTGATGTGTATAACTATTTTTTTTGATCGTTTTGAGATATTAATTGTAGCTAATTAAAAGTTATTTCGAAGGTGATGGCAGTGGAGAAAGGTGATAATTACGCTGTATAATATTTATCATATCAAAAGATAGATAGATTTTTGTGAAGTTTGAAGAACATGCATTATTTAGAACAAGGTTAAATTTATTTTTGTCATTTCTTTTAAGATAAAAAAATATTTTTCAATTTATTGGTAAAATATATATACGAAGGCAGAGTGGGAATTTTGGGCCAATAAATTGTCTCCAGGAGATGGACATTTCTAATGCGTTTTATATTGATACACATATAGGTAATTTTTAATTTCCTATGATAAATTCAGACCAGCAGAATTTTATTTCGGCGATTAATTAATCGTATTCTGATACCATAACCATTATTACAGTAGTAATTAGACTTCAAACAGCTTACTATCATCTTTTTTCAAATGAATAAATTATTAGTTCAAACTGTAGATTAATGAAAATATTTAGTAATAATAAAATTCGAAGTGAGATAAGACACAAGCATCAAAATTGAATTTATTTTTCATGAATGAATGTTTACTATCAAAATATAAATAACTTACCAAATGCTTTACATATAGATATATCTTCAAGAAGAGAAAGGAGTGGTATAACAATTATTGCAGAACTCATATCACTAATCATTGTCCATAAGGAGACTGTGGTATTGTTTTCTTGATATCCTACAAACGCTGGAATCTGGAAATGAAATAAAAATAAATATCGAATTGATGAGAATATTTAAAATTAAAAAAAAATAATTAACTTACTTGAAAAGTTGGTAGTCCCGCTGGAACATGTCCAATCAATCGAAACGGAGCAGTCTCGCCATCTGGTGAGCACACTGCGAACCAATAGCCAAGACACCCACAAGCTATAACCACAATTGCATTTCGTGACGTTCCAACTAACCAGAAGAACTTGTTCAGTAAATTGTACTTCGAGTTTTTCTCACTAGGTGCTTTACCGTCTTCGTTATTTATTTCTGGATCTTTGATCGTTATTTTTGCCACTAACTGTAATCAGAAAATAAATAAATTGATTAAATAAATTAAACAATAAAAATATCATAGTTTTTTTTTACATACCCTCATGAGAAGTAAGATTATGATACAAACAATGCCTAACACTGCATCAGGCCATTTCGTTTCTCCGATTTTTTGAAAGAGAGATCTCCACATTTGGAGAAATGTTACACCTTTTGACGGAACCGCTAAAATATCTCGTACTTGTGATGTTACAATAATTAGTGCAACTGCTGATGTGAAACCTGATGACACTGGTCCTGATACGAAATCGATTATGAATCCTGAAAAAAATTATAATAAAATAAAGTATACTACATAATTTATAGATACATTTATATATAAATACATTTTCTGCTTACCTAAACCTAATAATCCCATTACAAGTTCTACGAGTCCTGATAAAAATGTTAATAACACAGCCCGTTCCGGACGCCCATTTGTAGCTTGAAATGTTAATAACGCAACGATTGCTGTAGGTCCCATTGGAACATTTTTACTACTGCCGAAGATCATATATACTAAGCATCCGAGAAAGGAACTGTATAGACCGTACTGTAATTAAAATTTCGATATAGTAGGTACAGGTAAACTTTTTCAGATATATGAATGGAATACTAATGATTTTACATATAATATAAATAAATATAAAATATTTTCGGGTTACAATGTAGCATAAGTCCTTCTTTAGAATGCAAGCAAATAGCATTATGATCGATTTAACAGTTAAGCCGTGAAAATGTAACATACAGGCACATACATTTATTATATTTATGTATGAATTAAGTTAATTGTTTACAACATATTTTTTTAAGATTTTTCTTGCGAAAGAAGAAATAAAAAAAAATCTGAATGATTCATAAGACTTTACAATAAAAGCAAAACAATGGAATACAATAATACCATACAAAAATAGTAGGTATGATAAGCAAGCTGTTATAATAAATTTTACAAACCATCTCGTAACAGCCATTTAGAAAAAAAAACAACTATGCAATTATGATAATTAACCCTTAATGCATATGTAATTAGTATAGAGTATTGCCTTATAAAGACTTGATACGAGATAGCATTGTAATAGGTCGGTAATAATTAGAATATGAATAGTAAATATTTTTTCCTGTTTACTAGAATTTTGTAAAAAGGAAAGTCAGCATGTGATATAACCATGTCTACAGTTCTAAGAATTTCAAAAGGCCACGTTTTTTTTGTAGTTGTAGTTTTATTTTAGGAATATGTTATAGAAGACGTTGTATATTTTTAAATAATATTAATTTACAATTCCCATAGTATTTTTAGTACAATAAGATACATTCCATCATTTCATTTTTTTAGATATAGCAAGTTGATAGATAAACATTAGTTTGACAAGTAAAATCAGTATTTTGTTTCGTCATTTGCTAATAAAATTAATTATTGAAGAATTGTTGAAGAAACTATCATTTCCTGATATTTAAGGTACAAGTGATGATCAAGGCATTTGAGAAAAATCATGGTTATTGGGATAAAATTTTTTTTAAATAATTAATTTTCAACACTTTTAATTTGTTTTATAAATTGAATAAAAAAATGTTATATCCTTAGACCTGGTAATTCTTTTGATATCATATTTGTTATCAGCGATGAAAGTTACCCTAGACAAAGTGTTTAGACACACAAATAAAAAACATTTTAAGTTGATAATCAAAAATCTATTTTGTGAACTTTTGTGGATAAAAACGTGTTAGTTATATTGAATAAAAATAAAATAATGTTAATAAACATTTCCATTCTATAAAACAAAATAAATGTAAAAGTGTAAATATTTAAAATATAAACATGATTTTATTTTTCAATATTTATAGATAGATGGTAATTCTTTCAGTGATGTGAGTATTAATTGCCATTAAACATTTTAAGATAAGATGAAAATAATATTTGTAAATACAATTTTTCTAAAATATTTATTCTTTTAAATATACCTACAAATTAAATATAAAAATTTAAATACCAACCTGTGGTGGTAGTCCAGCTATGCTTGCATATGCAAGAGCTTGAGGTATTACTGTAAGACCGACCGTTAGACCTGCTACAAGATCACCCAGAAAATCTTGAAGCGAGTAGTTTGGTGCCCATGATAATATTGGAATCCTTTTCAATAACATCTTTTTAGTGAATTTAGGCCTGTCCATGTCCCTTGCCCAAGGAACTAATGCCCTTAGTCGTTCACTTACAGTACTACCTTTTCTTCCTCCGTCATTTTTGCAGGTCACTATAAAGATAAATGTTTTACATCCTTAAAATAAGTCCTGGATTTCAGAAAATTATACAATCGAATTTTTTTGTGGTTTTAAATATTTCATTAAAAATTACTAGAATCTATAAAAATATATGAAACAATTCGCAAAATGGGGTGAGTAACGATTTTTTCTATAAATTATATATTTCTTCTAATGTAAGTGAAACTTACATATAAAATCATTACTTCCTCTTAAGCCACCATGTAGATCAGAGATGTTGAAATCAGGGTCCATATCACTTTCTCCAATAATATCTTTGTTCTCTTTCATTCTGTAAATTAATATAATATGTATCATTATTTTGTTACTTACTTCTGCAATTAATACCTAGTTTTAAAAAAGTTAGTTACTTAATTGGTAAAAAAATGATTATGTGGTATTAATTTAGATAAAAACACAATAAAAAATTTAATATTCATAAAATTATATTCTTAAAATGTGTATGAAAATTGCACCTACATTAATTTTTGGTATTTAATTTAAAAGTATAAAGATTAATAAATTGCAAAAAAATTCAATAATTATAATTTAATGGTAAATTAATGAAATATAAAAAACGAAGTATATAGCACTTGATTGTTATCAAATATTTAAGAATTATTCGATTTTTTTTAATACCCGAATTTAGAATTTAAAAATCGATCAATATTTTCTACACTCGATTGCAAATGTAACAACACGTTTACATCTGTATCCACACGTGACACGTTTAGATATTGTGCTACAATTTCATTTAGTTCAACATATTTGCAGGTATTTAACACCAAGGTCAGTGCAATCAATTTAATAAACAATGCATTTCTTCAAAATAATTGCCACTGCATTATATACATAAATGACAGTTATCTATATTAAAGCTATTCTAGATCATAATATGCAAATCGGAATTTTAATTGTTATTAGCATTAATATTACCTATGCTGACATTGCTAATATACAGGGTGTCCAAGATAAGCGTGCAATGCATGGGGATATCCTAAACGGTAAGAGATACAGATGTGGTTAAATGAGATGAATTATTTGTAAGAAAGGGGTGAGTATTAAAACATCAAAAAATATTAATAATTTTATGTGGTTCAGGCGGTATACCCAAAAAACTGAAAATTCTGAATTTCTTTAAATGACTATAACTTTTTTGGCAAAGTAGATAGGTACTTTTTGTTTGCGGTTTCTTAAAGCACTTTTTTGAGTAGAATTGTTTGGTGTATTTAGAATTTTTATATCACTTTTAGTTTCCGAGTTACAAGCCCTAACTTTAGTTTTTCTTATGGGCCGCCAAATTGGCTATATCTTATTTGAACGTGTTTTTTACTCTACTTTACAACGATATATCACATGACATACTTATTATAGAAAATAAGTCGAAGTCTAAATATTGGTGATATTTATAAAGTATTTTTATTACAAACATTTAAGTAAGCCATGAAAAACAAAAATTGTTAAACAAAAATCGCAATAACAACAATGAAAATAACAAATGCATATTTAAAAACAATAAACTATTACAAAAAAAGGTTTTTACTTTTTTTTAATAATAAGTATGACATGTGACATATCATTGTAAAGTAGAGTAAAAAACACGTTCGAATATGATATAGCCAACTTGGCGGCCCATAAGAAAAACTAAAGTTAGGGCTTGTAACTCGGAAACTAAAAGTGATATAAAAATTCTAAATACACCAAACAATTCTACTCAAAAAAGTGCTTTAAGAAACCGCAAACAAAAAGTACCTATCTACTTTGCCAAAAAAGTTATAGTCATTTAAAGAAATTCAGAATTTTCAGTTTTTTGGGTATACCGCCTGAACCACATAAAATTATTAATATTTTTTGATGTTGTAATACTCACCCCTTTCTTACAAATAATTCATCTCATTTAACCACATCTGTATCTCTTACCGTTTAGGATATCCCCATGCATTGCACGCTTATCTTGGACACCCTGTATATCTACTTATTTTGCACATAATTCGATGTTATGTTATGTAAATTATCACTAAGGTGATATAGATATCAGATTTATGTATAAATTGTGTAGATTTTGAAGATAATGTGTTTATAATTACTTACAAGAAAAGGTGAGGTAAAGAATTTTTATAAAGCATTCACCGATTATGAGATCTTACCCTGCTTTCTAAATTTTATAGAACTTTTAACAGAAAAATCAATTTGAAACAAAAAATTGTCAAGAATTTAATCAGCTATAACAATATTGTAGGTCGCGATTTACTGGCCGATGATTTTGGTTAATCGCCAATTTATAAAAATTTATTGATAAAAATGTTGAAGAATTGTAACAAATACTGTTTTATGTTATAAACCTCTTTCATCATCCATATGCGATTTTTTATCAAAAATGAAATAAAAGAGTATTCCTCTCCAAAATTATATTAATTTTTATTGTTAAGATTTAAAATATCTTTCGTCACAATAAAAAAAGTAGACTACAAATGCATTTTTGTAGATTTTATATAATAATTAATAATTAGGTGATATAAGAAATATTATTTAAATTAAATTAATAATATATTAAAAATTACAAAAATAAGAGACTCCATAATAATTTTGTTTTAATCTATATCTTACTGTTAGTTTTAAGACTTTTAAAGTACATACATAGTTAATATCATATAATTTTAATATTCAGTGGTATACTTATACGCGATTTTTTTTTCTTTAGAATAATTGCGCTCTAAAATTATTGGTTCTATTTTAACTTCATTTACCTACAATTAATCCACCGGTCGTCTTCCGTTTACTAAATACAACGTTTTGAGATTATTTTCTGATATAGATGTAATAAGAATGTCTTAAAATCTATACATAATTTGTGCACGATTTTTTTAGTACCTATCTACTGAACGGATTTTATTCCGGCTTTCACTAATGGGTAGAGTGTTTCACGAGGAAGATTAAAATGTATAATTCGTGGATATTTTGTGTAAATTCAATGAAGTTAGAAAGAAAACAATCACCGGAGAGGTATCTTCGCGAGTACTGCTTTAATAGTTACCGATAAGTGAAAACAATGTTTAATTGGTTTATTACAAATTTTTATATTCCTGGGTAACACTGACAATGAGTTTGATGCGTTAGTATTTTAATATACATACTGAAAACAATGTTATACTTAATTGATGTGTATTATGATGAAATAAACATTAATACCTGACCTTGAATATCGGCAAAATCAATTAAAATAATCACTAGGAGAAATTTAATTTTATAAAAAATTAATATACCTGCACCTGTATTGAATAACAATAACTATTATATTTTACTGTTTGATATTAACTTATCTACTGTAGTTACACTTAAAAGCAAAAATATACAAAGTTATCTTTCGACTTTACAAAAAAAACTTTCTGTAAATTAAGTGTAGGTAATTAAAATTATATTGAAGCCGAAATAAAAATAAATTTTCCATATTACATTTTATTGTTGATTGCTAAAATATATTTTATGTAAATGAACTCAAGACTTTAATTTAACTGTACCTATTAATAATATACAATTTAAAAAAAATATGGTAGCACAAATTATAAAATACTTCGGTAGTTTTTTCAAAATTTTTAGTATATAAAAAATATATAAAGTTTTTTAATGTATGTACAAATGTCTATAGGTAATTGTATACTGTATTTAAACGAAATATTAATAAGTTATAAAATAAAATGTTATTTAGTGTGAATCAACAAATTTTAATAATAAAGCGAAGATCTTAAAATAATTAACGATTCATTCTAAAATATTTTTATTTATTTATTTAAAGTTGAAATTTAATACTTCCACGATTTATACTAAAAATTGTAATGAATTTGATCTAGACTAAACAAAATAATTCTAAATGATACCAAATTATGTTATGCTGTCTATAGATTTGGCCTGTGTAAAAAAAATTATATTTACAGGGAACATCATGAAGGTATAACGATTATACTAGAAATAGATAGTAAAATGATTTTGCTTTAGGCAAAAAATATTAAGTTAACTTACTTGGTCCTTTGATAAAATTAAAATATTTTAAAACTTCATCACACACATAAGTTTTTTAGTAATAATAAAATATAAAAACGCACTGTTTTTAATATTGTTTTAAATAACTAAAACACATTAATAATATACTAACTTCATCAAATATAAAATATACTTCCTTAACAATTCAATATTATTGTTAGGAATTAACTTTACACTGTTACCGTGGTGTAATTCGTTTAACGTGAAACGTTCAACTGTTTCAATAAACAATTGCACGTTAGTTTTCATACCGGCTGCCAAACACCACGTGCTTTCAGATATGACGTCACTTGGGAACTTGGGATCCACCACATGTTGATAGGTATGAATAAGTACATTGTTATAAATGTGGAAAATACTTTTTTATGGTAACAATTTTTACCGACAAGTTTTATCGAATTGATGAATTAAATATAAAGTAATAAATTGTGTTCTTCTTCATCTTCATCCATATTTTTGTTCACTGTATCGGGTTTGCAGATTAATTGTTAAGTGAACTATAGTATGATTATGAGGGTAGGAGAGCACAGTGACACAAAAAGGATGAGAGGCTACTAATGAGTCGATCGTAGCAGGTTTTGACGAATAAGGAGAGTAATTGGATAGTTTGTTTTTGTTTATTTATTTTTTGCTTTTGCGATTGAATTTATTATTAGACATTATATGATTTAGGGCAGTGGTCCCCAACCTTTTTGTACCTAAGAGCACATTTTAGAATACCGTTTGGGCGGCGGGCACCATTTATTTTTTCAAGGTGCCCACATCAAAATATATATTGTTGAACGAATTTGTGCAATGTTTGATATATGCACAAATGTTTTTTATTAAGAAAGCATCAACAAAATATTTTTAATTTATCTTTAAAATTAATATAAGTTATTTTGTAATTGCGTACAGCCAGAAAAAGATTAAATGGTTACATATTTTTCTGACTATTCTTTACGGTATACGTTAAATTTATAAACAAATGTTTTCTTCAAACAAATACCTTTATATTTCCCTAATTAGTTACTACAAATAAAAAATAAATTACATAAATTTAATTTTTTTTATCGTTCACAGTCAGCGGCGGGCACACGTAAAACGGTCGGCGGGCACAATGGTACCCGCGGGCATAGGGTTGGGGACCACTGATTTAGGGTGTCCTAAATTATGGTCTTTAACTTTAAAATGGAATTATTGTTTATATTGATATGCAAAGATATTTCAACTAATCGAAATTGAAAAAGGTAAGTAAATAAAAAATATGTACAATGTACACATATTATACGTTGATTAGAATTAAATTAAGCGAAGATTAAAAAAAAAAAACACTTTTTTCTTTATATTTATCCAGAACATTATTTTTTTATTTCACGCGAATTTTTTGTTAAATACGAGTATACTATAGATTATTTTAATTTTTTTCATATAAGGTATAGATTAGACTAGAATTTTGTGTTCTTCGTACTCAAATGATTAAATAATGAATAATAACTAAATGTGATAAAAATACTAACGTTAGAATATATAAATATAAAACATACAATCTATATTGTGTTCTAGATCTTATACCACCCTCAAAATCCTGCCATAATATATTCTTCACCGATGCGTGGCGCGTCATTGTCTACTAGATTTATTATTGATTGATATTAATAAAAGCTCTTAATATAATAGTCAAACGGTTGGTATGCGTTAATAAACAGAAGTATTTAATCAAAGAAATAGCGGTCAATAAACAAATTATGTCACATGTTCTAATCTAATGTGTCTGTTGTTTTGGGTTATGTTTTCCAGACACTCATTAAAAAGTTCGTTCACTGTCAAGGTCGTATGGATAATAGTGCGTAAATTAATTATTGTAAGTTTTACTATATCATACCAGTTGCTCTACAAAACTTTTTAGATAATTATAGTAATTTTTTAATAATGTTGATTAAAGTTCACCAAACTTTAGATATCTATATATTTATGTAATGTATATTTTAAAAATTAGTTAAATAAAAAAATGGACTTACGTATTTTCTCAAGAAAGTGTAAAAAGACAGACGAACTAAACTAAAAATCTACAAATATTGTTCTTGAGATAATAAATGATATTATAAAAAAAATTAATTACTAATAATTGTTGATCTTATTTCGTGCTTAGACCAGAAAGGCAAAACAACAACATGGTGTCTCTTTGACAACATAACAACAAACTCTATACATGTAAAAACACCGTGTTACCGTTTTAATTGTTTATTTGGTTGGTCTAAATATAGAAGATTTTAAGAGTCTGATAAATAGATACTATATGAGCTCAATATAATTTTGCATGTCTTAAAAATCTTTGAAGTTGATTGTACTCAAGAATATCCGTGTAGGGTCGGATGAGAATAGCCCTAACGTATGCTCTGCGTGTCGTAAAAGGCGACTAAAAGAGTCCCAAGCTAAGGTGTAAGCTACCGTGCTTAAGGCTGAATGGCACTGGGGAATAGTGTCTCGAACGGTGCCTCTGAGATACCAGGTCGCCTCTCAGAGTATGAAGACCTTACCTCAGTATACGGGGCTCTGCTGAGGTGGACCAATATTTCCCTTGATTCTCGTGGGAACAATATGGACCAAGAAAATAAAACCAAGACCAAAGAGGAAGAGCAGGGGCCTGCGGGGAACCTGGACAGAGAGAGGGACTCGAAAGGGAACCTCAATCTACAAAATGAGGGACGAACAGAAACCTCAACAGATCGTACTGAGACGGGCATCATTGAGGAGGCTCGTGTGGAGGGACTTGTTGAAGACATCGACAAGATCTCACTACACAGGAAAAGACTCAGTGGAGCCGCCAGAAGGAAACTCAAACGACAAGGGCAGCAGAACATTGGGGACAGTAAAGAAACTGGTACGTCTGGGGGCAACCAAAGACAACCGGGAGGTACTTCTGATACCCAATGTAAGGCTGTAAAGAGACCACGACCTTCTCTGGAGACCCCACCGTCGACGGAGAAGGTAGCGAAGAAATCTCGTGGACCCTCCAGCTCCTATGCGGCAGTGGCTGCAAACCTCCTAAAGGTAGCCATTGTGCACAGGGGACAGGTGGAGGAAATCAGCGAGGAGCAGTCGCAATTAGTGCAGGATGGGATCATGGAATTAATGGACAGTATCCCGAAAGGGGCACATCTTCCAAGATTCCATGAGACCTACCTGTACAAAGGGGCGCTAAAGGTGACCTGTGCCGATCAAGAATCGGAAAGGTGGCTAAGAGAGATGGTGCCGACCTTACAGAAATGGCAGGGGTGTAGCTTGCAGGTAGTGGGCATAGACGAACTGCCAAAGTATGTGAAGGTAATGGCGTACATCCCCAACCATACAGCAGAGACGAATATCATCCTGGAGAGACTGGATAGACAAAATCCGGGACTCAACACAGGGAGATGGATCGTTCACGAGAGGACTAAAGAGGATCCCAAGCGGAAACTCAGATTGATACTCAGCGTGAGCGAGAAAATCATACCTGTGTTAGAGAAACTGGACATGAAACCCTTCTACGGTATGGGACGAGCACAATTTATAGTGCTCAGTACCAAAACTGTTGAAGGAGAAACCAAGCCGGCGGAGAAACAAAGGGGACGACCATAATGGGGAGTAACCTGAAATTTCTCCAAATAAACCTACATCGCAGTCCAGCTGCAACAGCGGTGCTGAGTAGAAGAATCTCTCGGGATGGGATTGATGTCGTACTGATCCAAGAACCCTGGACTTTCAGGGGCAGGGTCAGAGGACTAAACCTAGACCGGAGCCAGCTCTACTATAGTAACGCTGCAGATAGACCTAGGGCATGCATACTAATTAAAAATCTGGCGGCCACACCGCTGCTTGAGTACTGCGGGAGGGACCAGGTTGCTGTAAAGCTACAGGTAACTCTTGGACAGTGGAGAGGAGAGGTTGTGGTAGCATCGATATATATGCCCTATGATTCACCTGAGCCACCGCCGGCTGTGGTGACGGCTGGATTGGTACAGGACTGCAAAAATAAAGGAAGAGAATTGCTACTCGGAGCTGATGCCAACTCGCACCATACTGTATGGGGAAGCAGTGACATCAACAGACGAGGGCAGAATCTTCTAGAATACATAGCCACAACAAACCTGGAACTTCTAAATAAAGGTAAGGAGCCTACTTTTATTATTACTAATAGACAAGAGGTAATCGATCTTACCTTGGGAACACCAGGGGTTATGCGGTGGGTTAGTGAATGGAGGGTGTCTGATGAGCCGTCTCTATCGGATCACCGACATATAGAATTTAGATTGAAGGGCGAGATAACCAGAACGGGGGCGGGTTCGTACAGAAACCCAAGGGCTACCGACTGGGCCTCGTACGCAGGCGAGTTAAGAGAGAGAATGAATAACTTCATCTCAAGCTACAAAAACCCCGGAGACATCGAGGTCGCAGTCAATATTTTGAATGACTCGATATTAGGGGCATTTGAGAACAACTGCCCACTTAAGATGGTGGGCAACAAAAATGTGCCGTGGTGGAGTAGGAAACTGCAAGAACTACGGAAACTTGTAAGACAGGCCTTCAATAAAGCAAAAAAGACAGGTGCTTGGGATGCATACAAGCAACACCAAAGAGAGTACCGTGAAGCTATACGAAAGGCTAAACAAGGATCCTGGGAAAAGTACTGTGGGGAGATAGAAACGATCCCACAGGCGGCTAGGCTGCAGAAAGTACTGGCAAAAGACCCAGGAGGAAACATAGGACCATTTCGGAAACCAGATGGAGTGTACACTACCAACTGGGAAGATGAAATTGAGGTGTTACTAGGGAAGCACTTCCCAGGATACAGGAAATTGGATGTAAATGATACCGGGTCGCTGACAGTTCACGCTCATCAAGCGGGAAAAGACTGGGACACGGCATCCAAAATAATCACCCCATCCAAAGTTAAATGGGCAATTAAAGGGTTTGACCCATACAAGAGTGCAGGGGAGGATGGTATCTTTCCGGCACTCTTGCAAGAGGGTCTAGACATAATATTAATTCCTTTGACAAAGATTTTAAAATCTTGTGTTGCCATGGGGTATATTCCAATACCTTGGCGGAAGACAAGGGTAGTCTTTATACCAAAACCGGGGCGGATCGATTACGATCAACCGAGCGCTTTTCGCCCCATAAGCCTTACTTCTTTCTTACTGAAAACGTTAGAGAGGCTTATGGATAGATACATACGGGAGGGTGCACTAAAGGAAGCACCCCTTCATGACCTTCAGTTTGCCTACCAACCAGGGAAATCGGTTGACGCGGCTTTGCACAGTTTGGTGTACAGACTGGAGCAAGCTCGATCGGTGAATGAACTGGGAGTAGGGCTATTTCTAGACATAGAGGGAGCATTTAATTGCACCACTATAGAATCGATAGATAAAGCGGCAGAGAGACATGGACTCGACAGAACCACCAGAAGGTGGCTAAGAAACATGCTCTCTAATCGTATAATAACTGTGACAAGAGGGGAAGCAACCAGCAGAGTTGTGGTAACCAGAGGATGTCCGCAGGGAGGTGTTTTATCACCTCTACTGTGGAGCCTCGTGGTTGACGACCTCATTCGCAGATTGAATAATCTAGGCCTGTATACGCAAGGCTATGCAGATGACAGTGCAACAATTATAAGAACCCGACACGCTAACACGGCTGGGGGACTTATACAACTGTGCCTGGAAACAGTAGAAAAGTGGTGTGATGACACAGGACTTTCTGTCAATCCAGACAAGACGGTTCTAGTGATATTCACACGTAAGAGGAAGCTGGAAGGTTGGAGAAATCCAACCTTCTATGGTAAAGAACTGAAACCCTCGGACTCAGTGAAGTATTTGGGAGTGATCCTAGACACTAAACTGAGCTGGGAAAAGCAGGTGGAAGCGGTCAGCAGAAAATCTTGTGCCCTATTGTGGGCAACAAGAAGAGTATGTGGCAAAACATGGGGACTAAATCCCAAGATGATGCAATGGCTATTCACCGCAGTAGTGAAACCGATGATCATGCATGCGGCCCTGGTCTGGTGGAGGAGAACATCGCTGAAGGCGGTGATAAACAAACTCAATCACATACAGGGACTTGCATGCAGAGGGATCACGGGGGCCATGCGAACCACTCCAGTAGCAGCCTTGGGAGTGCTATTGGACCTCCCACCTCTGTACATTGAGATAGAGGGGGTAGCAATGGCAACCGCCTATAGGTTGCAACTGAAGGGGCAGTGGAGAGGAGAATTGCCCAATAACAGCCACACTGAGATAGGAGTGAGGCTGAGAAGAATAAGCCCTACGGCTGGAATGCGGCAGGATGACATACCAGTCGAATACTGCTTCAACCAGAAGTTTAGGGTAAAATATCCTAAAAGAGAAGAATGGGACACGAACCTAGGACCACTTTCCGGACAGGAGCTAGTCTGGTTTACAGACGGATCCAAAATGGAAGAAGGAACTGGAGCCGGAGTTTGCCTACAAGGGTCAAAGAGGGAACTCTGTTTTCCTCTGGGAACCTATTGTACTGTGTTTCAGGCCGAGATGATTGCTATACTGGCCTGTGCGCAAGAAAATAGTAGCTCGGGGTACAGGAACAAAAACATTAGTATTTGTTCCGACAGCCAGGCCGCCTTAATGGCACTGGAGAAGTACCAATGTGACTCTAAGCTGGTGAAGGCCTGCAGGACTGCCCTTGATGAACTTGCTACCAACAACAGAGTAACATTACTTTGGGTACCTGGGCATGCAGGCATTGAGGGTAACGAACGGGCAGACGGTCTTGCAAGAATGGGGTCAACGACTCCACTTATAGGACCGGAACCGGCAGTAGCAGTGGCAACATGCCACACAAAATCCCATATCAGGGAGTGGATTAAAACACAACACCTGAGGGAATGGGAAAATGCACCTGGCATGAGACAATCTAAAATGCTCATAGACAAACCAGATCGTAAGAGAACTGGACAACTTATGGGCATGGATAGAAACACGCTGAGGATAGCAGTAGGACTCCTAACTGGTCACTGTTACCTTAGAAGGCATATGCAAATATTAGGAATTGAGAACTCTAGTATCTGCAGGAAATGTGAAGAGGACGAGGAAACGCCCACACATCTATTATGCTTCTGCCCCGCGTTGATGGACAGAAGACTAAAATATCTGGGAGAATTTTTCATCGAACCAGAAAAAATAGCCAAATTCCCGATGACAACGCTCGTGAACTTTATCAAAGGGACGGGGTTGATATTAAGGGAGTAGGACAAGCAGCGGAGTTAGTACAATGGGCCTATGGCCTCAGTGCTTGTGGGTGCTAACCGCAACCACCTCCGACAATATAATATAATATAATACTCAAGAATAATACAAACAAAGGATGAAACAAAAAAAACAACCCCCAGTGAAAAATATGAAGTTTTTATAATAAATATGATTAATATATACTTATTTCAATAATACGTCCTTGCATATTATATTAACTGTAAGTAAATATTCATACTACAAATAAATAACAAACAATGCACGTTTGTATCTAAAAATAAAGCGTTTTTGAAAAAATGTTACTGAACGTAAATAAGAATTCTGTTCAAATAACGAGCGGTTTTCCTTGATGTCTGTAAAACATTTTATTTACATAGGTACGTACTAGAGATGTAACGAATGTATGATTTTAAACATTCGCGAATGCGAATGCGAATGCGAATATTGACTTTTTTTTTTAATTAATGTATTTTTTTTAATTAATGTTGTAGTATTCATATTTAAAATATTCAGCTAGCTAGGATAATTACTTTTATGGAAAAAAATTAATTATTATTAATTATTGTTTGTTGAGTTCAAAATATTCCTAATTAATAAAATAAAATAAATAACATTAAATTGTTGGTGTGTTTAAGTTCTTTGAAAATTTGTTTAAGAAAGACAGAATCTTTGTTTTTGGCTTTTTAAAATAGAATATTATAAAAAATGTCGATCGAGTTTAATACTTTCAGAAGAGATCTGAAAATGTTCACTGCAATATGTGACGAAACATTGACCGATAACACGACCAAACCAATACGGCTTACATCCAGAAGCCAAGATCCATGTCGAGTTTAATAAAAATTGAATTGTTAATTAATGTTAAGTTTTGAAAATTCCAATCATTAAATAAAAACAAATTACAAAACACTATAGATACCACATTATTTATTTATTGGTACTGAAATTTATATTCATTAAGGGGTTACATACAGTCAGAAGGCCAAAAAAAAGTGTTTTTTCAAAATTTTTTAAGAGAAGACTTTTATAATTTATCAATGTAAAAATTTGTACATACTATATTACGGTAACTTTTAATTGTATTTTAACATTTTTTATTTGTAAATATAATAATTTCGAATGCTGCTACAGCTGTTCTCCAGGAGGTCTCTCAAAAAAGGCGCCTTGCAGTGACCACGATATCTCTGGACTGCATCTTTTAAAATAAAAAACCCAAACGAATTTCTTTAAAGTAATGTATAATCTTGTATTTAATCGAAGGAATAACCAAAATATTTTTTTTGACAAATTGACGGCTTCTCAAAAAAAAATATCGATTTTCGACAAAAATTTGACCTTAAATTGTTTATAAAAAATATATATATATTTATCGGCGAGATAAAATCTTCGATTAATTACTAAAAAATATTCTTAAGAAACTTGTGTTAAAATTTGAGATTGATCGGTTCAACCGTTTCCGAGGAATAGTGGTCACCGACTTTAAAAACACAGATTTGAGAAAAACGCGCTGCCGCTCCGACCTCCTACATTCAAACACTCTGAGACGTCTTTACAAATATGCGTGTAACTTCGAAAATAATCGCCGGATTGACTTGAAATTTTCTGTGTGTGTATTTAAATATATGTAAATTACGAAAATGAAATAAAAAAATCGATTTTTTGAAAATTCTAACTGTATATAACCCCTTAACTCCGGCCTCCTACTTTCAAACGCTCTGAGACGTCTTTACAAATATGCGTGTAACTTCGAATATAATCGCCGTATTGACTTGAAATTTTCTGTGTGTGTACTTAAATAAATGTACATTACGAAAATGAAATAAAAAAAATTAATTTTTTTGAAAATTCTAACTGTATGTAACCCCTTGAGAAACTGTCAGCTAGTGTCTATTAAATACAAAAAAGTACTATTCTAGAAGAAATTAACGATATAGTGAACCATACATGACTTCCATGTTCCATAGAGGTGGGGGGGAGGGTGAATATTTCCAAAACCCTTAATTCGATTAGCCCCAAAATCAATAGGTTTGGAGTACTCACTAAGACAAACATCCATTTATTTCAGAACATGGAAGTAAAAATAAATATTGTCTCTTCCTAAGTTCTTAAAAATAATTATTGAATATAAGTAAAAGATAAAAAAAATTTTTTTTTATTATTACAAAAAAAAAGTAATATTCGCAAAAATATTCGCACTTTTTTTGCGAATGCGAATGCGAATGCGAATGTTTAAAAATGTGCGAATATTCGCGAATGCGAATGCGAATGCGAATATTCGTTACATCGCTAGTACGTACAAATAGTATAGTAAAAGCACAATTAATTTTTGGTAACAAATAATAACTGTTTTAAATATAATTATCTTCGTTATTTTATATTATATTAAAAGTTTTTTTATTTCAATAGAAAATATGAACAGTTGTCAGTAAAGATTCAAAATATTGTATAAAAATTAGGTTAAAAGCTATTGTTACTATAGTTCATTTAATTATTAATAAAACATAGATTTTATTTAAAGTGGATTTAAATAGGTCATCAAAGAAGTACTATTTATTACGAAGAATTACTTATTCAAAAATGTATTAACATTTATTTAATTTACAAAGCATGGTGCACATATTTGTATTTTGTATAAATGTAAATACATACATATTTATGAATCCAGAGGGCTATGATCTTGCTGAGTAATCACCTTGTAGAGCTTAACGGATAGAGGTCAAGTAAGATGAAAAGAAAAGGAAGTGATCGGTTCATTGATATAGTAAACAATAACGTATTAATTGTACGTATTTGAATAATATATTTTTTGATAATTTAAGGCAGGGGTGAGAAAGTTTTTTATTTTTTAAAATAATTTAAATATGCATACTTTTCTTTTGATTGTTGATTTTGTGCTTTTAAAAGATCAGAGAGTTAAAATACTATTAATCGAAAATACAATTGAAGAATTAAAAGATATAATAGGAAAATTGGGATGGAAATTAATTTTGTTTAATTTGTGCGGTAAATACAAGATTTAACTGGTTTTTATTTACTTGGGTTACCAATTTAAGTACTAATGACTGTTGTATAATAAAAGCAAAACACAATTAATATGTTTAATAAACGATTTCTTAATTATATTGCTTGAAAAAATACATAATGATTAAAGTGTTGTTACAAAATACGTAATCATTGTGTTTGTGATAATTTAAATAAATTTTGTGTTGTTTGTTTACCTTTTTTTCCAATGTTAAAAATAATATACTACATAAAATTCAAAACAAAATCCATCTTCGTACTAAAGTATATCTGATTTTGAAGATATTTTTATACGACCATCTAGTATAGTCAGATCCACTTATATAGGGTTGCCTGATGGTAAGATGTGAAGAGGATTAGTTGATTAAAAAAAAGAGGACAACAAGAGGACAGATTGAAAAGAAATAAAAAAGTATATGTCGGATTAGATTTTTGATATCGGTGACCTTTTTTTAGGTTTCTTATCTAAAATTTATTAAAAATATAGAAATTAGCAATTTTTCTTATGTAGGTAAACTTTAAAAAACCGGACACATTTGAAAAATCCCCCCGGACGTCCCGGACAAATCAAATTATTAAAATCCGTTCAATGGTTCAAGAGTTATATCAAGAATTTAAGGGACAGACAAACGGACATATGGATTATTTGGTGTCAGATATCAAAATTTCCAATTGATCTACAAACTGCTTTTAAAAAAATAATCACATTTTATAAATATGTATAGCGAGGAAGAAAAACTTTTAAAAATTGCAACCATGAAAGTTTAAAAATCTCAAGTCATCCAGGTTAGTTCCGATATACATATCAAAAATCAAACTAAGACATGTGATATTTTAAATAGATCTAATTGATCAGTCACAAGCTGCTACTGTAGGCCATGATATGTAAATTATCCTAGTCAAGAATTTGTTTAGTGAACTCTAAAGTGATGTATTAGCAACCACGTGATTGAAAAAGTGACCTACAGTAAAACGAGTTTGTACAGGAGAAATCTTCGCTCGATCAAATCGAGTTGTAAGGTTGAAAATTTGCGTGTATTGTGTACAACTTCGGTACAACGACCTTGCCAATGCCGCGCTTTATATTTATAAGTATAATTAATGTGTGCACCGTGCACATGAAAGTAAATGTATATCAAATAAGGAAGAAATTGAAGTCGTGTTTTTGTGCTTTTTAAACTTTTTTATAAATACGAAGTACCTATTTAATAAATTGTTTTACGAATATGTTCTTTGAATCAAGATTTTTATTGAATATAAAATATCAAATATTTTAGTTAGATTTCATAGTAAATTATTTAAAAAAATGACGATATTATAATAATAATATTAATGACAATGTGATATTATACAAAATGGACTTTAAAAAAATTGGATTTAAAATTTTAACATAAAAATCAAAAATAAAATAGGTTAATAAATTAATTTGAAAACAAATAATAAAAGTATAAAAACATGCAAATTAAGATCGAGGCTGTCGACGAGACTTGTTGATAATTGATATCGTCTCGGTCTCGTCTCGTCTGATTTTAAACAATATTTTTTAACAAAATTCGCAGTCAAGTCAAATGTTTCAGCATCTATTGGCAGTAATCTACCTATAAAGTTTATCACTGTTAATATTTAATTAATCCGTTTTATGTGTATATAAGATGTCAAAACAATAGTCAACATTAAAGAAATATATAGAAAAAAAAAACAATAAAATAGAAATTATAGAAAAAGCAGCAAAAATAATACGTTATAAACAGGCAATAAAATAATGAAATTAATAAATTAACACTCACGACAATCAAGATATGAAGAAAATAACGGCACCAGAAGCAGAAGAAGAATATTTAATTAATCAATATGTAATACTTAAACTAAAAATACACCTTAACCACAAAATTTATGTCACTCGACACGTGTTTCGACTTCACAAGAAGTCCTCATCAGGAGCCTAACGATTCCAGACTTAGGCTCCTGATGAGGACTTCTTGTGAAGTCGAAACACGTGTCGAGTGACATAAATTTTGTGGTTAAGGTGTATTTTTAGTTTAAGTGACTAAGAAACCACAGTTTCTGCGTTTTTCAAGTAAAAAAATATGTAATACAATAATAAAACTTTTAATTACTCACATCTCAACCTTGCATCATTAGAATGTTAATATATATGTATATTAAAAATATATATATAAAAGTGCCTATATAACGTAGTGTTTAATCCTTAAAAGGATAAATGGGAAACGATACTAGTAGACATCCCTGCGAAAGAATGTGGAGTTTCTTATCCTTAACCCAAATACCATCAACTCCCGGAAATGATTGTTTTCAATACATTTTAATAAAAAAATGTGTCATGTATATCTATCACCGAAAATCATCTCAAGGTTTACTATAATTAATGAACAGAAGTGACAGCCATAAGTACTAGTGTTAATTATATTCATGATATACATACATTTTATGATTTTAAAAACAATATCTTATATTAAAAAGTTTTTTTTTTGCTAAGAAATGAATTTAAAATAATTAAATCATATTGAGAAAATTATGTTTAATAAGCTAGCTATAAAGAAAGAGTTAAATATTTTTTAAAAATGGTAAAAGGAAGAAATATTTTAAATTACATATTTTAAAGTGCATTCTAGTGAGGAATAATGTAAACAATAAATATGTTATTTATAATTGGTTTATATATTTACTTTTTCGGTTTATTATGTATATTGGTTTATATCTTCACTATGCTAGAAAATAACAACTATAGATGGCAGCAGTGTAACATATAGAAAGTTCAACGGATCGTGTAGAGATGGCGCAATTCTACTATTTCAATTCTATTTTCTTTCAGTAGATAAAGGATTATAAATAAAGGATTTATTATTATAAAATATAGAGATTCTGTTTTATAAACAGACAAGTTTGGGGAAATAGTGTTTTTAAATTAAATTAGTAATAAATAAAATTATTTTTTATTATTATATATATTATTTAATTATTTATATAGGCGCTTCAATAAAAATGATGTTTAATATTAATCTATGTGTATGTACTCAGTACCCACAAAAAATCAGTTTGATTGATGCACATTTTCTATTAAAAAAATTAAGTTAAATATCACAAATATCACGGAAACACCAAAAACAGCTGTTTTCGAAGCAAATAAAAGTTATATGGGGGGCAAGATAAATTGCTGAATTTTTTTTTACAAATGCTCTTAATAATTATCTAAAAAGGGCAATTTGATTCGTTTTGTTATTTTAATTTTTTTAGCTGCCAGAAATTTAAAAATAATCAAAAAAATGCAAAAACTCCAAAATTAGCTATTTTCAAAGTAAAAAAAATCTCTGAAGGGGGTGAGATTAAAATGGAATTTTTTTTCTACAGATGCTACTGCCCCTTTTGAGTGACGTAAGTTGACGCACGACGCCTATATGACTTTTTTAAGTCCACGATACAGCTGCATTGGAGTTACTAAAATTGTTGATTTTTATTTTATTTTTCATTTTTAATGCGTGATTTTGATGTTTTTCAGTCTAATTGCAGGACACAAAGTGGCTAGAATTTTTTTTAAAATCAGAAAAACACCATTTGTCCTTTAAACCTTACTACTGTAAGCATCTTTAGAAAAAAATCAGATTTTAATCTCACCCCCTTCACAGATTTTTTTTACTTTGAAAATAGCTAATTTTGGAGTTTTTGCATTTTTTTGATTATAAAATCTGTGAAGGGGGTGAGATTAAAATCTGATTTTTTTCTAAAGATGCTTACAGTAGTAAGGTTTAAAGGACAAATGGTGTTTTTCTGATTTTAAAAAAATTTCTAGCCACTTTGTGTCCTGCAATTAGACTGAAAAACATCAAAATCACGCATTAAAAATGAAAAATAAAATAAAAATCAACAATTTTAGTAACTCCAATGCAGCTGTATCGTGGACTTAAAAAAGTCATATAGGCGTCGTGCGTCAACTTACGTCACTCAAAAGGGGCAGTAGCATCTGTAGAAAAAAAAATCCATTTTAATCTCACCCCCTTCATAGATTCTTTTTACTTTGAAAATAGCTAATTTTAGAGTTTTTGCATTTTTTTGATTATTTTTAAATTTCTAGCAGCTAAAAAAATTAAAATAACAAAACGAATCAAATTGCCCTTTTTAGATAATTATTAAGAGCATTTGTAAAAAAAAATTCAGCAATTTATCTTGCCCCCCATATAACTTTTATTTGCTTCGAAAACAGCTGTTTTTGGTGTTTCCGTGATATTTGTGATATTTAACTTAATTTTTTTAATAGAAAATGTGCATCAATCAAACTGATTTTTTGTGGGTACTGAGTACTATATGTGAACATAACTTACGCATAATTACAGCTTTCTCGGTTAAACCAGAAAGCCACTGAAAATTTTGAAAAAAAGATAAAATGACAATGTCATAAATGATATTGAAAAGCCTTTATTACGAATATCTACAACGAAAATAACCTAAACTCAAAATTGAGTTAAATCATTTTGAAGCTAGACTCTTTAGGCTTTCAAATGACCCCAAGTTTATTATAATTGTTTAATTAGAACGCTTGCTACAGCGAGTCGAAGAATCGTTAAAAATCAATGAAATATTCCTATCTTACGAGGGTAAAACGATGACCACCTCTAACCTGTGAACATTTAAAATTTTCTAATTACAGTTTTTGCTAACTAATACGTATAATAACAACTGACTAAACTTTCATCAAAATTAAAAATGGTGCAACATCTATTTTTTTATAACTGGAAGGACTCCGATATAATGCTCGTATCAAAAAAAGTTCCGAGTTTTTTTTCCGGCAACCTTCAGAATTTCATTCTTTACATCTTTCTGAATGTAAATCACCAACTCTTATGAATCCTAACGGTTTTTCAAACGGAATGTAGCCTGGCTCCCGGTCTATGTATTATAAAAATAAAATAATATAAATAATTTAGTTTCAATAGTCTTGTTACTAATATCTATAAAATAGTAACCATTTTTTAGTCTTAAAGTCGAAATATGACTTAAAATAGAAAATTGTATAGATACATAACAAGCCACCTAGTCAATTATATGAAACTAAAGAACAAAATGATAGCGGCCATCTTTTTTCAAGTATAAAACATAAGTTCAAATAATTGATATATATTTTAAGACCTGAATGATACGCTGCTGACCTTAGGAGCTCATTTTTGTGGAGCGAACTCTTTTCAATGTTAGGTAGTGTACTTACGAGACCTATATATTTCCTTGTTTTAGACCTCTCACTATATGTGACCTATATACGTGGCTTAAGGTTTTAGGTACTAAGTAATAAATTTTATAAAATTTTTTATCTATTTTATCTTATTAGGTACCGTTTATATTATCTATAATCTATGTATGTCCACTGAAAACATAAAAAATAACAACATTCTAAAAAAAATATCTACACATATATAAAAAATATCCTCGTGCTCGTTGACAGAGTTATATTTATTATCGATCTGAGGTGGCTAAGGTGGCCTTGATCCTGAAGCACAAAAACCACTCTGTGCTGAAACTAGCCGTCGCGGCGGGGAGTCGGCGCGCGTACAAGACCCCGGCCCCGTGTTAGCGACGTTGTAGAGCAATGATGGACGGGCACCAGCTAAATATCTCTCTTAAACCGCCGCGTGCCATTGTCTAGGCGTGGTGGACACTCGGCCGGCCGGTCCTACACCAGGCGCGTACCTATCACTCATTTACCTTTGGTATTATTTATCTATTTTAATTTCATTATTTTTAAAACATATATCACTAAACTATGTATTTAAATCTTATAAGTTTGTGTATTTCATAAATTTTTGTATAAAAATCTTCAAAAATTTGTAGCGGGTCTGATTTCAGGAATGCTCTTTCAATTTAGATTATATGAAATATCCGAGTAAGATTTGGTTGAATTTTAGTAACTACTAGAGTAGTGCTTCCAAAACTTTTTAGCATTGCGACTAAAATTTTGGGTCTAAAAAACAAATATGTAATTTTTTGGGGTCGCACAAATTTTTGTTTCCGGAAACTGTTGATGTAATTCGAAAAATGTGATTTCAGCTTCAAAATGTTTTTTTTTTTTTTTGATGTCCGATTTTTTGAGAGCTAATTTTTTTAAACAAGGACGAAAATCAAAGCTATGTAATTACAGTACCTAAAAATGGATACAGATCGAAAAAAATATATAGTTTTAACATTTACAATCTCATTTTCAGTGTATATAAAGAGATTATAAAGCAAGCAGAAAATATACATAAAAAAGTGTATTTACCCTATATAAGAACCAAATTGTTTGAAATATGTTTTTTAATAAATAATATAAACTTTTTTTATATTATATTAAAATAATTAATATTTCTATTCCCAAATCGAGTAAATATTGTAACAAATAAGCAAAAATAAATTACATACATAGATATCACAACATTGTATTATTGTCTTATAAACATATTCAAATGATTATTACATCACATCATATCCTACTACTGGTATGTTATTATGACACAAAATCTCTTCAGAATTTTATTTTCATTGCATTTCACAGCAGTAGATATGGTTGAAAATACAAATTGTCAACAGTAGTACTAATATAATATTCATATAAAAGTAAAATTTATTTACCAAAAAAATTATGCTTGCTTGTTAACTTTAATTATATCTCAAAGGTTCTAACACTTCTAACCAAATAATTTTTATTATTTTTAATTCATTTAATGTTTCGTCAGAATATGAAAAATACATTTATATACTAAAATTTAAATATTATTGTATTTATATATGTTTTGAAACGCTGTGGATAATTAAATTATACAACATTTATTGCTAAAATAGTCACACTACTGTATACATATACCTAATACACAGTTTTAAGCAATATATATTTCTACTATATAAATAATAAGGACTAACAATAGAGACTTAACATTCTGGAATGTAGTATTATTTTGTTTCATTATTTTGATAAAAAATAAATTCGTTTATAGCCATTTTGTTTACTGAAATATATTTCTCGATAATTGATTAAACATTAAGAAATACTGTATTTACTTTACAGATTTGTCGCTAAGCTGCACCAAGCAAATCATCATAACAAGAAATTACAACGGGTTTAATTGAGAGAAAGATGTATAACATTACCCATAATGTCATATTAATAAATACATCTCTATCATCAACTGGCCTTTATACCTTTCTCGACGTTTTAAAATATCTCTTACAAGATGAAGCCGATATTCAAAGCTATGGTAATAATAAAATCAAGCTATGTTAAAATAAAAGCAGCATGCTGAGAGACAGAACCGCATTTATTATTTTGTAAATGGGCAGTCAAATTAAGAAAAGTCAAGAAATAAAGCATTATATGATTTTTTATATTATTCTCGCTCATAATCCACTAATATTAAGTAAGAACATGCAGTGGCGGATTTAGGGGGGGAGGGCAACCCTGGGCAACTGCCCGGGGCACCAAGGTAGCAGGGGCGGCAAGAAGTGAAAAACATAAAAAAATAAGAAAAAAAAGATGCAACAACGAAAAAAAAAAGCTCATCAGATTTTTTTGCGGTAGAAATTAACTATATATTCGAGTCAACCAAAAAAAAAAGGTCTTCAAAGGTCGGGAGGGCGGCAAAAAAATATTTCGCCCGGGGCGCCGAGCATGCAAAGGCCGGCTCTGAGAACATGTGTACCCACCAAATGGGTTATAACCTATGGCATATTTTCATCAGAAGTTTTCAAAAATATTTGACCCCGAATATGTGAACAAGTAAAGATACGATCATTATAAAAACTAGAATTTACACTAACAATAAGAAATTGAGAAATATTTTCGATTGAAAATCTGAGGAACAGTATTAAAAAATGGGGGGGTGGGGGGGGGGGGTGAGCAGTAAAATTATTAGTTATTATATACACAAATTTTCAGTGTTTCTTACTGAAATCGAAAAAATCATGTACGATATTAAAATCTTTGGTATATCTATAATAGCAAATGTTGAACAATTTTTAGACCAAATAGTAAAAAATAAAATTTTAAGTTTTTGGCGCATTTTGAAAAGTGTAAAAGTTTTGTTACTTAAAAATTTTGCTCCCCATCTACTTGTATCTCCAAAAGTAATAGTGAGAAAGAATTGAAGAAAATTAGAAATATGTATAATTCTTAATGACACCAACATTAAATAAAAATTATCAGTATTTACAACACTTACGTATTTTATAAACGAATTTTTTTATAGTGGTTCTTAGCTTCGTTAAAATTATATAAATATTATATTATTTTAAAATATCTTCTTGCTTCGTCATCGCACAGTTAAATTTTGTACCCTCTAGCCAGAACCGCCGAGAGCCAAACTGGGCCCCGATGCAACGTGTCAAAAACAATTTTTTGGACCCTTTCCCACAGACTGAAAAATATACTCCAATGTTTTGTTCACTTACCCCATCATATGGGTTGTCTTTAGATAGATCTCATAAAATGCAATATAAAGGTTTTAGAAACTTTTGATTTTAACCCTTCAGTCACAAGAAGAAATATAAATCAGAAAATCTATTTTGTAAAATTATATTTAAGGTTTAATAAATTGAATGGATAAAACGTATTTTTGACATTGAGCATTAATAATAAAATTTAAATCCTACACTTGCCTCAATAAAAACACAACCGTTTGTAAAATAACGTAAATTTCATATAATTTGGTTAGTAGTTGATTAATTAATTTGTGTATTTCAATAATTTCAATTTATCATATAAAATAAATTAGATTTTCTTACGGGGCGGTCTCTCGATTTTTTTCTATATGATAGACTACCTAATATTTTTCCAGAAGTATTTCAATAAAATGATGTAAACTTCTTTGATTCAAAATTTACTCAAATTTAAATTATTTTGATCAATTTTTTACCAAAATGCAAAGGGCCGGGCCCCTGGAGCCCGAATGTTAAATCTTTCTTTATATGGGTTGTTCTTCTATATTTATATTTATTTTCTTTGGTTTAAATAAAATTTTCTATATCTTCTGCTTATTTCGTGAAAATTAAACTATTCTCAAACAAGGGACCTGTTATGTTAAATTTATATCGATAGAATCATGATGAAGATTTTATAGCTGTTATTAACAGAACTATTTTAAAATTCCATCATTCAAATATTTTTCAATATTATTATTTATTATTATTTTTAGGAATAGATTCAGTCCGGGTCCCGATGATTTGCATCGTCTACATCGCCCTCTTGTCGGCCCTGCCTCTAGCCCCAAAATCTGGAATTAACGTTTGCTCCCCTCCGTTAAATAAATCACTGCTGCTGAATATAACCGAAAGATATTAAAAATTAAAAACACAATTATGTCCATTATCATCCATTCATATTTTTTTTATTAGATTAATCCTCATATATTATATTAGAATTTTTTAATTTTTTTCTAAAATAATTAAAATAAATCGAGTGAAATAATTTCAAAATATGAACAATACATTTTTATAAATAATATATAATAATATGTATGTATGGTATAGGTATATATTTTTATGTTAATTGATTGAATACGGTACTGGATAGTGATACAAAAAATAACAAGAGGTAATAACTACGGGATATATAAACATATAACTCTATCTTTCTTATCTCACAACACCACCATGTTAAATCAATTGATACCAAAAGCCGTCCATCGTGTAAATATTAACACACAGTGATTTAAATTGTTTATTATATTGTAATAGAGATCATGTATATTTTAATGGGCTCTCAGATATGTAATTGTCAGGGTTTTTGTAAATTGTGATATGTTAAAACGTTTAAATAATCACCTGGTTGTATGATTGAACAACGCTGTTGAAAATTTCGTATATTATTAAAACGGTTAAGAATGAATGGTGTTTAATTCGGATGTTTTATATTAATAATATTCGAAGATACTTACTCAGTTATTTACATTCTTTTATGTTTTTTTTTGTATATTCATAAAATAATAAAACATGGAAAACACGAAAACATAAAAAAATATTATAATACTTCCCTCACTAAACTGAGTAACTTTTGTCTGAAAAGTATTACCTGTAAACAGGTTCCTTTTTTACATAAAAATTCATAACTATTTATTTTTAACTTTTTTTTTTGTTTAATTTGATTTTATCGAGAATTGCTGAAAAATGCGCGCTACCGCTGCGGCAGTAGGCATGATGACAAATTTAAAAAAATATTCTATGATGATCTTACGTATCTCTTATTTCCAAAAAACTACTTATTTCTGCAGAAAATAAAGGTTTAATCGCAAAAATGAACTCTTTTAAAACTAATTTTGAATTTGACGCACACTCCTTGTCAACAATAATCAAACATTCAGAGTTAGACAATAATTTAATTATTTTGTGTGTTAAAAATGAATTCCAAAGTATATAAGTTCTTAAATAAGGTATGTATCTAATAATCTTGTAAGAGGAATTGATATTTGTCTAAAATAAAAGTCAATCACCTTTGACGTTTACTGATGCGTGACGTCATTAGCTCTGATTAATGTTCCATTTAACATGGCGGATTGCATATTTTGCATTTTTATTTTAACAAAAATTATATTAATCACGCTTTTAATATAAAAAAAATACATTTTTTAAAATCTTTTTAACCTATTTCATTATTTAAAATCATAATTTCAATGATACATTGTTACTGACATCATGCCTATTGTTAATGTAGGAAACGTATTAAAACCTTCAGACGCTTGTTTAGTATAATTAAAAAAATCCGGGTCGTATAAATAAGTCATATAAATACAAATTTCAGTTTTTGGCGCTTTTTCATGAAGGCAAATACTTACCATAGTTTTAAATACAATCCTGGCGAGTGGGGTACCAAATGAAAGATAACTCTTAATTGTTAGTTGATTATGCTCAAGAAATAAATTTTATTGTATATAACACTAAAATGTTAATTGATAAATATAAAAAATTGGATACAACTGTCTAATATGTAACAATTACATATAGAAACGCAAAATAGCATTCTATCAGACGTGAATTTAAAAATTCTAAGCAAAATGTTATTTAATGTACCATAACAAAAGTGTACGTTTAAAAAACTACTTTAAATTCTTCGTATATCAAAAAAATATTTTTTATGAAAATTATGACATAACAACCATAAAACGACCATAATGTTAACTGCTATGATGAATATTAATTTTTGTATATAATAGTTCTCTACTGCGTGGAATTAACACAAAGCAGTCAAATAAATTTTCTGATATCAGTCGTGACTTGAACGTTTCATTCACGAATATCATTTAAATAGTAATCAAGTTTAGCATAAGATCTGTGTAAGCGAGTATTAAATTAGTTTATTAGCAGAAAAATCTAGACCAAAGAGTATGGGCGAGTCTAGGCACGATCGTTTTGAATTCGTACACAGTGGTAGGTTATGAATGTAATTCAGAGAGGAAATATGAAAATGAATAGATTTTAGTAAAAAAATAAAATGGTTTTCTAGATGGAATAGGGATAGCCAAAGTTCATGCTAGATCGAGTCGCATTCACAATTTAGAAATATTCAAGAGTATAATCATTAACCATGCAAGAATTAAAAAAAATGTAGTGTCTACATAAATCTCTAAATCATATTTTGTTGCTCAGAAGTGATCAACAAGTCAATTTTGTTTTACTAAGTTTTTTTTGGCCGTTTAAAAAATTTGATTTGAAATTTAACCATCATACTTTTCCCCAAAATATTAAAAACCACACAGGTAGAAAGGTTTACTTGAGTCAAGTAAACCTTGTTTTGTATATAACGAAAACAATATTTTCTTAAGATAAGAAATATATTCTTAAACCAACTATAGTATTCTTGGACGAAGAAATAATGTAGTTGGATTAAGATTACTTTTATATTAAGAAATTATTGTTTTCGTTATATACAAAACAAGATTTTTTTGGTCCAATACAGTTTTTTTTGTGTGCATTAACTGTTGGTCGAGTTAAAATAAAAAAAGGCATATTGGAAGAAATTGTAAAAAGTCATTATTTCTCAAAAAATTTCAAAATGGCTTCCAGAGACCGGTTTAAAATATTGCATCGGTCTTTCAGTTCCATATTGAAGAAAAAATTTTCCAATATTATTCCATAAAAAAGCATAGGTACATATATTATCTAGGTAAAAAGGAATGAATAGCGATACGTATGTATTGCATTTATGTTTGCTTCTATTTAATCCAAGTTTTAATATCTTCCATTTGCGTATATAGTTTTTAATTACTGTATAACGGCGCATAGTTTAAAAATGTTTTGAAATAACGTTGATAGGAAAAATGAACACCTATATAAATTATAAAAAAAAATCGTTTCGCAGCACGATATTAAATTGAAATGATATTACATGATTTAATTTAAAAAATAAACTTTAAGATTGCCATACAGAACAGGAGCAGCAGTTTGGCCATGTTGGGTCTATTTTTAATATTTTTAAAAAGCTCGATAATAGACCTAGTGCGTATTACCTATAATTAAAATTGTTTTTGGATTTGATTTTGAAAAAAAAACATTAGAAGATTTAATTTCATTAATCAAGTAACAAACAGGAATAGTGAACTGAATTCTTCAGATGATACATTATTAAGGTTTGAGGATAACATATGGCGTTTAATAGATTATTGCTCCATTATTCTTGTACATTATGTTCCCTGTAAGTTTTTTTTTTTACAGAACCCTCAGAATTTACCAACATGGGCTGCCATTGCCCGCACATATTTTTTATATGAAGTAATTAAAATTTTAATAGTTTAAGGTGAGGTGTATAAACAAAAACTGTAGAATATAATTAAAAATGGCATCACACACATATTAGGTTAAGGTACCTAGATCAACATAATTAAGATGTTATCAACGGCAACTCTGTCCGAAGCTGTCGACAATTATTGTAATTTATTATCATCCAGCAATACAACATGTTTGGGTGGTCTTTTAACTACACCGATCATTTTTTGCTGACGTCACGATCATTAGTTACATATTGAAAAATATCGTGATCGGTACCTATACGAGTTCAATATCTGAACTGTCATATTTTGATAGCTGTTTAATAGAAAGGTAATATGCACATACATACTGAATGTATCGAAACGCAGCGCTTCCCAGACTTTTCGGACAGAAAAGTGAATAAAATTATTATAATTTAGCCTATCTATACTATAGTGAATATCTATGTTATTTTTTTATTGAGATTTTTTTCTTAGTCTAGAACTGGTACCACGTAGGTATTATGTAAAAATGTGATTTTATTAAAAAATAAAAACAAATATATTTTAGAATAAACATATAGGTATATTTAAAAGAAATATCAAATAAATAAACAATTAAAAATTATCCGAAAGTAGAATATGGAAATTTGGATATATTTTTGAAAATATAAATAAAGAAAAGTATAAAACATTGTGCGAATCAAACCTTGCGTATTATATCTTGTTGTATATTTTTAAAATTTATTTGATTATGTTAATTTGAATTACACATATGAACACTAGTAATGACACTTTCTAACATAAAATTCAATTAGTTTAAACATTACGAAAAAATAGATTTTTTGAAAATAAAAAAATAATAGTAAAATAAAAAAAAATTAAATAACATGTATTAAATTTCTTTAATTCATTTGATACTACTCTAGTTGGGATTAAAATATTAAATAATAATACAAAACTTGCTGACCCATTTGCTCCCCTCAAAAAGTACCACAAATTAAATATTTTATTTTTATAACTCAGGTCTATTATATTATTGGTCCATTATTTATAGTAAATACATTAAATAAAACTAATTTCAGCTTTTTAGGTCATTCGGTATAATAGTTAAAATACTATGAGACAGACAGATAGACAGACACAGTGTCGATTTTATGTGTTCTTTGTTTCGATTTCGTTTTTTTTTTTTAAATATGATATGACAATTTAGCATAAATTAATTATACTAAAATAACGAAAATATGCGTACATTTTATTTAATGTACCTGCATTTGTATCTTATAAATAAATTTCCGATTATATTTTATATAATTTATTGCTTTGACATATATCTCCATAGACGGTATTCAATTCAAAATAAAAAAATGTATAATTCGTTATTGTGTAAGTTTTTGGAATGTATTTTCAATATTCAAAAGTTGAATCATTCTAATGTGTAGTGAGTATACATAATTTAAAAACTATTAATCATTTCTCATACAACTGTTTAACTAATTCTATGAAATGCATGTCCATAAAAAATAATACATAATAGAATACCTATAATTTTTATTATTGTAGGATCCACAATTTATACTTATCTCACACGGTCAATATTTACTAACATAATAAATTCTTGCATTTATGAAATTAGACTGTACAATATTTTTTCATAAATTAATTTTTGCAACTGTTTCTTGATTTTTGTATGTAAGTCACGTAAGTTTTTTCAGTTATTTTACTGGTTCAAATTTAATATGTAAATATATAAATAGATGGTTTTTTAAATTAACAAGGGCTAATACAATATTTAATGAGTAAATACGCATACACATTGAAACCTTAAAATGTACTAGTAAAATTAGAAGACACAAATAATTGAATTAATCGTTCTATAGCTTCTGAATGACTCATTTATTCAACATATAATAACACGTCCGTGTGAAATGGTTCTTATAAATTCTTTTTTTTATTCTCTCATAAAACTTTTAACAAAAAAAATATATATAAAATTTAGCGTCCATTTGTCATCGCGTGAGAAAAAAAAACTCATGAAATTTAAAAAATGTCCGAAATGGATTTAGTTTTACGACTACCTGCAGGTGACTTGGTAATGTTTATATGTAGGGGGATGCGTTTTGTATTTCTTAATACAACTTGTGAACTAGAAATTTTACACTTAACGCCTTATTGAGCGATTAACGAAAAATAATGTGGGATTTGACTTTTCTAACTTAGGGTTCAAGTGACCGTGACGAATTCATGTTTAAAATTGCTATCTGCACTCTGGTATTGTCTTTGAGATAGGTTGACAGAGTAGTTCTCAGTACAAAATATACATGGTTTATTTTGTTTCAGTGTAAAATAATTGCTCGAAGTTTTGCATAAATTAAAGTACAGAAAGTACTTATATGTTATTTTATTTTAGTGCTATTTTTTGGAAAAAGTAATTGTGCTTACTTGTGTGTGCATTTTTTTAATACAAAAAAGTAGTTCTTCTTTCTGGTACTCTAATGTCCGGTATCATAAAGGGGCTAGCAAAATTTGCTAGCAATCAAGTACTCTCAAATAAGGTTTTAATTTTGTGATAGTATCTATGGATTTGCTATGGAAGTTAAAGCATTGATACTTCAGCATATAGTAACACAATTTACAACTTTGATCGTAAAAAATAATTTTCATAATATTACTACTGTTTTAATACCGTTGGTATTTACTATCTACAACGCTTGCGCGAAAATCTTCATGAAACTTCAAGAGAACTGTCATATAAGTTCGATACCTCATTTGAAAGGGCTTGCTAGCCCTTTTATGATACCGGACCTTATAATAAATTAATCAAGCATCTCTCTTGCTATACAAATAATTTTTTAATACATTGTATTTTATATATGAACAATAAATTTAAAATTAAAGCTACACGCATATAAATAATTCAAACCTACAACTATGTTAAACAGTAAATTAAAAATAGAAGAACACAACATGTTTGCAATATAGTTAATTGCATTTCATTTGTGCCTAATCCCGGGTCTGGTTCCACTCAACCCCCGGGACAACAATAGCAGTAATGGTCCGTCAGCCACTTGTTAAACTATGAGCGGTCACTTTTGAAAACGAAACACCAATTTGTTAGGATTGGATTTTTTGAAAAATGACCTGCTTTATTATGATATATGGAGTCTTTTTTACAGACTCAAGAACCGAATGGACAGAGAAGCCACTAAAGACTTGAGTGGTCAAGGTCGTTTTTAACGATCTTTTTTATTACTGAACTAGAATTAAGAAATTAACACAGGTTAATTTGATGGATTTGTTTATGATTTCCTAAAGGCATATAAAACATTCATTACTTTATGTTGATATTGAATTGGTGTTGTTCTTGTTTTTAATAAGTGTCAAATTTAACTGTTGTCTTTAGATAATTAGGATTTACTCATTCTTTAACGGAAGTATCAGTTTATATTCATTTTAATTAATCAAATTTAGTACTGTTAAACTGTTGACATGACTTATTAATTATACATGCGTGAGTTTTTTTTATTGTAGAACTATTTACAGTTAAGGTGAATTAATTGCTGTATTATTTAAATTTAATTTAATGTACAATAAAAATTATAAATAATCACACAGCTCTACAAAAAGTTTTTACAAATGTTAACAATATACAACAGGAGGTTGTAAAGTGTAGTAGATTGTAGCCATCATGTACAGGGTGTTCAAAATTAATTTTCAAATTTTGATAACTTCAAAGTTATTTTTCTCAATTTTTTCAAATGGGACACCCTATATACTTTTTAACGATGATATGTAGAATTAAATAATGAACATTTTTTGTGCGATCTTATCATGGCTTTTCTTAACCCCTCTTAATTTAATGAGAAAAATGTACAAAATTCGACAATATTTACTAGAAAAATAATGTTTTTTCTTAAATAAAACAAAACACCATGTACAGGGTGTTAATATTGACCATAAAATCAGAATTTTATGTTTGTATCTCGATCTCAAACAGCACATTCGTGAATTTATTTGATTGTAAATTATTTTGATTGTTTGTGTTCGACAAAACAATAAGGCATCTGTTTGCTAGCTGAAAAAAATGCATGATGTTTTTATGGGCAACATTAATACCCTGTACATGGTGTTTTGTTTTATTTAAGAAAAAACATTATTTTTCTAGTAAATATTGTCGAATTTTGTACATTTTTCTCAATAAATCAAGATAATGTTCGTACAAAAATGTTCATTATTTAATTCTACATATCATCGTTAACAAATATATAGGGTTTTCCATTTGAAAAAATTGAGAAAAATAACTTTGAAGTTATCAAAATTTGAAAATTAATTTTGAACACTCTGATGTATAGCCATCATCTATACGATATTAAAAAAAAAACACTTTACAACCTCCTACAATAAGGTCCTCACTTAATTTCGTCTTCAAAGTTACATCCGCGGTAGTGGTGAATTATTATTTGCGGAGTAATATAAAAATCTTTTTTTTTTTTAAATATATTATTATTTCATAACCGGACGTTAGATGGGGCTAATATTTTAGATATGAATAAACATCCCAAGAGAAATGTTAAATATGCAAAAATATTCGGGGCATTCCATTTAAAAAAAATGAACTAAAGCGTGCCACACTTTTTTGTAACAGCCTGTATTTTTGAAAATAATTTCTATTTATGCGCATTTACCAACATTTTACATCTGCATTAAAAATAATTTTTTATCTGTTACGGTCTACGAGCTATCGAACAACCGAGCACTATTGCCCCATCCTGTATAACATGAAAAATGATTTGGACAGTAAAAAAAAACTCGTTGACCCACAAATCTTTTGTTATTCTAAAAGCATTTACAAAATCTAATAAATAACTTTTCTTGATGAGACTTTTCTCTTAAAAAAATCAGCTTTTTGAATTTTTTTCACGATCATTTGTTCCCTAAAAGTTGAAAATATGGTTTTTGCTTGTATCGCAAATGAATCAGTAAAACATAAAAGAGAAAAAAATTGCCATGGTACTTAGATGCTCTCAAAATTGATATAACATTTTCTATATTTTTGTTGCAATTGTTGGACGATAGAAAAAAATGTGAGGGTTAGCGAGATTTCTTATTTCCAAATTCGTTTTCAGAATCTCAAAGAGTACTACAAGACCTTTTTGTGGTAGTGTATTATTTAAAATTGATGAAAAAAAATCTTTCTATACGGTACTGTATAAAACTATCTAATAATTCTTCACGTATGTTTTATTCAAATAATTCGATTTATGTATTTTTATCATGTGTTAAAAAGTCCCACTGACATTAGTAAGTATGTGACAATATCATAACGTAGGTACGCATACCTTTATAATATCTTTATACCCATTTAATAATATATGTTTGTTATTTAGACATATACTAGTATACACACAAATATTTCTATAGAGAAATAGCGTGTGGTTATCGTGTAATAAGAAACAATAAAATAATAACACGGACGATTTTTTATGAGCCTAAAAGAGACCGATACATATCGGAACTTTAAAACAAAAGGATGTCGTGGATGTAAGTTTTGATATTGTTTTGTGTAAAATAGACATTTAAAAAATGCTCGGTGCTCAGTTTTTTCTCCAGTGGAACGCCTAGGTGGCCAGATAAAGATATTTCTTACAAGGAGTGAGTTGTTTTAATTTATATTATATAATTTATGGGATTGTCTTTTTGGTTTATTGCTTCGTGAATGGTATTTTTGGTATGCGTGTTTTTATTAATTTGTATCTTGAGTTTTATTACATGTTGCCAACATAAATGATATTAATTAATTATGCTGTTAGCAAATGTTGCAGAATTATGGTTTTCTGATATTTGTTATGAATGCTTATTTATATCGTAAAATATTGATACATATCGTGAAAATTATGTTTTTATGGATATTAAAAATTAGAGTGAATGTTGTATTTCAAATAAAAAGTTAGATGGCATTGAACAACTCTCGTAAATACGAATTGTAATGTAAATAATATTAGAAAGAGATCAAGCTGAATACGTACATAAAGTAACAATAATGGTAATAAAGACATTTATAATTATTTACATAATTGAATTTTCTGTTACTTTGATTGTACGTTGCATATACGAATCATTTTATATTAAAAAATAAACAAATTTATTAAATGCATTATCATTATGATTAAAATATTGAAAATTTAAAATCGCATCTTCGAAGATCTGATGACTTAACAATAATTAATCCAAGTCTGCCAGCTACAGCGCCACTACTAATGAACGGCGGCGGCAGAAACTACACACAAAGAAACCGCATGCTCGAAAAATACGCACTTCATAAATTTATTTATATAAAATAAATCAGATTTTTAATAGAGTAATCAGTCTACATTAATAACTATATTATTACACAGTCATGCCTGAATTATGAATATTAGTTTGCATTATATTTTAATAAATCAGTGTATGTTTTTTGTTTCGAATTTTTTGTATACTTTTAATAATGCTTGCATTTAATTAAGATCTTGACTTTACATATTGGTATTTCCATTTTTTATTTTCTGTAATTTTTTCACTGTTTCTATACGAAATAAACATTTTTTTATTAAACAAAAAAATGATGAAACGGAAATAGAAATTAGATTTGGACCATAGATAATGTACTAGTAAGACCCTTATTACAAGAATAACACTATTTGGTCTCAATCGATCTCTGAAGCAAAATACCGTAGAAGAGGGCTGGAATAACTGTAATAATAATAAACTTATCTGACGATAAATTGTGTGAGTAATTTATTAGCCATTTAGTTGAGTGCAATTAAAAAAAATAAAACATAAATGTAACAAAAGACTTTTCTTATATAGGTTAAAAGAGGGATACAAATAAAAAAATATTTTCGATAAAAACTATCACAGGCAATAGACTTAAAAAAGTAGTCAAACTAAGAAAAAATTCCGACCAAGCTGGATTTTGGTGGAGAGTCATATTTTGATTTCCTTAGCATACCCTAAAAAGTACCCTTAATTTGAGCAACGGGTTTCATCCTACAATCCCTTTTTTAAGAGTGTTGCACCACTTTTCGCCAGTCTGGTTTATTTTTTCGAATGTTATGCCCGAAAATATATAATAATCAACCATAAAATTGCTTACCCCTAAAAGTTCGGATTTTGGCACTTTTCATTGTAGCCTTGATTGGGATAATCGTTTACTTTAAAAGTATTGATTATGCATACGAAAAAAGTATAATACCTTTTTTATGTGGAATTTTATAAGCTACAATTTTCTTCATAACGATTTCCCTCGAAAAATTTATAATTTTTGAGATATTTGCAATAAACTAGAATTTGCTCCCCTTTACTCCTTCAAAAACAAAAACCCGTCGCCCAAATTAAGAGTATGTTTAGGAAATCAAAATAAAAGTCTCCACCAAAATCCAGCTTGGTCGGAATTTTTTCTTAGTTAAAACCTTTATTTCCTAAGGGCTACAAGTCATATTGATAATATAATTTGTTGTCCCATATCGCAATGTATACTGTTTTGTATATTACTGTGCCGTGGTAGAAAATATACCACTGACACATGTTTACAACTACCGCAGTACACCCCTATCAGACCGCATGGTGTTGACAGCGAGTGACAGCCCTGGCGAACTAATCTTCCAGCAAGCACGGCGCGCACCCAGCCGAATCTATGCGCGAGCGCGTATTGGTTGAGTCACACCACGTGGTCACCAGATCCCTTTGTCTCGATGTTTTACATATTACAAACGCTCTCACGCTACTATCGCCGCAATGGACACACCTAAAATTTATTAGAGCCGAATATTTTTAACTAACAATGATAAATTCATAATTCAGTTATTATTTTTTACTTTTACGGGAGAATTGTATTTGTGCTCGTGTTGTGTATACCTCAAGGTACTGTACTTTTGTTTTTATTATTTATTTTACGTATTACAAATATTACACCACGTTTTATGTGAGTGGCCATTTTAAAATTTCATACAGTTATCAATTAATTATTCATAAAGCACACAATACAATTTTCGCCGATTAGTACACATTTTAAAATTCATTCTTTCAAATATATATTTAAAATTATTTTACTCATACATACTACGTACATCATAACAATCAGTTTTTTTTATATTTCATTTAAATTACAATAGTAGAGCATATTTATTTTTATACATTCCTGTAATGGCTTAAAGTCTTACAGCTTAAAATTTCGTTTATGTTTAAACCCGTGACTAGGTGCACGAGGTACATTTCACGCCTACGTATGGGCCAAAATTCGCGTTTACGAGTAAACGTGCGAATATCTCTTTTTTTTCATTCTACACTAAATATTAGCTTTTCTTATGTTTCAGTATTAAATTAAAAATTCTTTTCATAATATTAAATTTAGCGTAACTTTTTCGCTCTTATATTTGTAAAATTAAAAATTCTATTCTACGTTCATTATTCGAAAATATTATGGCTATATTCTAAAGATTGGTTTCAACCAATCTCAAACTAGTTCAATCACTTATTTTAATTATTATTATTACGTCACGCCGACAAAACAAGCTATCGTAGGTTCAGGCCTCAACTTTTCCAAATTCAAAATGGCGTGGACATTCTTGTAAAGATTTCGAACACTTTCAAAATTTATTTAGCTTTTGTGGCTCCAATCGCCCAGGAGTGTTCTCACCAACACGTGTTTCGCTTATCTTTATAAAAACCATTGTAAACCTTATTTTTAAGACACAGAAATTATTATCATTTTATTTTATTATTCTCAGTTTGAAAATATATACATTTATTTAAACTTTAATCTGTATTTTCTTTGCTTTTTCCTATTCCAGTTCTCTCACCTAAAGATAGACTAGGGGGTTATAGCCTGGAGTCGAAAAGACGGACGTCACGCGGACTCTGCGTATAAAATCTCTGCTGTTCATATCTGGCATCTATTTTTTTTTCTTTCTTAATCATAAATTAACAAACTTCATTACGATTCTATATTACATTCATTGGGTGGACTAAGGGCTTCCCGTGGGACTCTCGAGGGACTACAAAAAACCTATTAGTGGTAGCAGTATTACTTTAGCCAGTTTTATTCATAACTTTTCATTAATTCCGCTACCAAAGCTGCCCCTGACTGGACGTATTGACAGAACCCCCATTTTGTGACTTTGACAATACTGCGAGGCGTAAGCCGCGACACACAGTCCAGGTTGCAACCTTCTCGACACTAACGAGGAGCCGGCCAGGCGGCGCATGGTAGCAGAGCGTAGTTGGTTTAGTTTTCGACCCAGACAGTTTGTGAGAGAACTGAAATACTTATCTAAAATAATAATATTCTGTGTGAGTTTACTAAGATTGAACTTGAATTTTTTCCCTATTACACTACGTCGAAACCATCATCACGAGTGAAATATTTAATACATTTTTTTTTCATATTTTGAGTCTTTGAGACAAGTTTATGTACAATAAAAGTTATCGTACGACGGCTGAAACGAGAAAAACCAAAGGACCACCAGTAAGGAATATGACGGACCCGCAAAACGCCACAACATCGCAAAATCAGGATGCTATACAACCACCAGAAGCACCTGAGGCGAGAAGCATCTCACCTTCGTCATGGCCGGTACAAACAACCCTCACCTTACTGGGATTGGCTACTCAAACGGAACAAAACCGTAATACTATAGAACAAGGACAACAACAGACGAGTATTCTTTTTAATACACTCATAGACAAAATCTCAGAACTCACTTTGAGCTCAGCCTCAGGCGCGCCGAACCCATCAGCGGGCGACGCATTCAAGAACATTTCACTATGTGACGGTTTAGAACCACTTAACCTTATCTATTTCGTTGAATCTGCAGACAAACTATATTTACAGAAATTTTTACCCGAAAGACAATTTATTCGGGAGATTCAACGTAAAACATGTGGACCTTTCTTCCGGTGGCTTAACCACACCATCCGGGTGGATACCACCTGGGACGCATTAAAGCACTTAATAATAAATGACTTCTTAACATCCACAGATAAAGAATCGATGATCGAACGGCTGGTTGGACGGCGCCAGTTGCCCGTAGAATCTCTCTGGACGTTCTTGGAGGACGTTGAAGCCAAAGCTGCCTTGCTGGACTACGGCCGAACAGAAGCAGCACTGGTGGCGATGGTATTCAACAACATCACCAGAGAAACCTTCCAGGCAATGCGGTTCGCTGATCCACCAACGTCTTTCGATCAATTCCGAGTCCTAGCAAGGCAGACTGCGGCATACCAGAGGCGTTTCGGAGAGACTTCTTCGGAGCGACCAGAGCCCGCACCTCCAGCCAGAACTCCGGTAAGATCAAACACCTATTTCTGTACTTATTGTAATAAGCAAGGCCATTCTGATTCTCGTTGCTATCATAAAGCACGTAATATGGCACCACCTGTTCAAAGAAATCATTTACCAAAAAACTCCCACCGGGAAGCTTAATGGCGGGCGCCGCTTCCAAAAAGGTTCACCGTTTACCCGCATTGAACAGACTTTTACTCAAAAATAATGCACCATCTTTTCCACGTTTACCTTATATTAATCTTTTCTTAAATTTTGTTCCCTTCCGAGGACTCTTGGATTCAGGATCCACTCACTCATTTGTTTCTTCTGATATTTTACGAGGTTTGCCGGACAAGTCGTACACATGGAAGGCAGGAGCACCTGAATGCCGAGCTGCAAATGGATTGAAGCTAACTACCAAAGGACAAGTCACGCTGTGGCTGAAAATTGATCAGTTCCGATGGAAAGTGGATTTCATTGTAGCCGAAGACCTGGACACCGAGGTGATTCTAGGTAACGATGTGCTTCGCTCATGTGGTATGTTACTTGATATGGCCCACGGGCATCTTTATTTCTCTTTTAACCGTACCTCCCATATATCTTTTCTTGAGTGTGATCCTGGACATTTTTGCAATTCTATTTCGTCCCTGGAAGAACAATCTTTTTCTATGTCGTCAAGGCAAAAGGCCCTTTTAAATAACTTGTTGCGTGAGTTCCAAGACGTCGTGAACGATTCCATAGGAAAGGCGACGAAGTACGCATACAAAATCAATGTGAAGGATGATCTCCCTGTTCGTAGACCACCATACCCGTTAACGCCTCCAAAGGCTGCGGAAATGAAGGTCCATGTCCAAAAGCTGTTAGCAGAAGGTATCATAGAACCGTCTAAAAGTCCTTACGGAGCTCCAGCTTTCCTCATTTCCAAATCTAACGGAGAAAAACGTCTATGTGTGGACTACCGTCACCTGAACAAGAAGATCGTATACGATTCTTTCCCGTCTCCGTCGCTCGAACATGCTTTCCAAGTCCTGAACGGAGCACGCGTCTTTTCTACCATTGATTTGAACTCAGCTTTTTATCAAGTTCCACTTACTCCCGAGTCAAAAGGTTTAACGACATTCTTAGTTCCACATGGAGCTTACCAATTTAAATATACCCCCTTTGGCCTTTGTGTTTCTCCACAGGCCCTTAACCGCATTATTTTTGATCTGTTCGCTGACTTAACCTATAAATTCATATATCCTTACTTAGACGATTTGCTAGTCTACTCGGATTCTCTGGAATCCCATCTGGAGCACCTTCGTGAGGTTTTCTCACGCTTACGAGGTGCTGGTTTCACTGCCAATCCGGAAAAGATGTCGCTGTGCAAGAGCCGGGTGAAGTTTTTGGGACACATTCTCACGCCCGAAGGTATAAGTACCAACCCGGAGAAGGTCGCAGCCATCAAAGACCTTCCAGTACCAAAAACTCTTAAACAGCTTCGTAGTTTCCTGGGGATGGTAGGATTTTTCAGCCGCTTTATCCCAGACTTCGCTGTGACGGCCGCTCCTCTCAACCAGTTGAGGAAAAAAGGAGTCCGGTTCCAGATGAGAAAACCCGAGCTAGATGCATTTCATAAACTGCGATTAAAACTTTGTTCTCCACCTCTTTTAATATACCCCGATTTCGACAAAAATTTCATTCTGCAGACAGATGCCTCAGATGTTGCTATCGGAGCTGTCCTTCTCCAAGAAGTCGACGGATCCCTAAGACCTGTACAGTACGCTAGCCGCAAACTCAACCCTGCCGAGAAAAACTACCCCATCTACGAGAGAGAGTGTTTAGCAGCCGTGTGGGCTGTCGAACGTTTCGCGCCATACCTGGAGATACGCCCATTCACCCTCCAGACGGACAACGCTGCGCTTTCGTGGATGGTAGAACATCCAAAGCAACTCGGTAGGATTGGTAGATGGGTCCTGCGTCTAAGCCGCTTCAAATTTACTGTCCAGCACATCCGAGGTACTCTGAATCCTGTCGCCGATTGTCTTAGCCGTCTGTTCAGTGTGAAGGCAGAACAGAAAGCAGCCGTTAATCTGCTGCATCATATACCCGAGAGCTTCAAAGCCATCTCCACTCACCAAAAAGAAGACCCTGAAACCAGTTCCATCTTAGGCCGGCTGCAAGCAGGCCAAGATGTCGTGGACTATCAGGTTCAAAGGGGGCTTCTGGTGAAGGCTGTGGGAAGGCAGAAGAAGAAGAAGGTAGTGGTGCCAGCTGGTGTGCGGAACATGCTGATGTTCTACTTCCACGACACGGATTCGGCGGGACACATGGGTATAACAAAGACTTTCCGAAATCTGTCCAAAACCTTTTGGTGGAAAAATTTATACGCAGACATTGTGCGATATGTCAGATCGTGCGAGGCATGCCAGCGTGCCAAAGCCGTCAACACGTCGCCAGCAGGTCTGCTATGCTCTGAACCTCCGTCTAGACCCTGGGAACGAGTATACATAGATTTTGTCGGACCGATGACCCGCTCCAGTAGAAGCAACCAGTACGTCTTGTCCATCATAGACGGTTTCTCGAAATGGGCTGAATTGCTTCCTACTCGTCGGGCGACAGCTGAGGTAGTCTGCACTCGTCTTACAGAACAGATATGGTCCAGGTATGGTCCACCTTCGGTGTTGGTTACGGACAACGCCAAATGTTTTACTTCGGAACGCTTCCGACAGATGTGTCTTGCTTGGGGCATACACCACGTCACCACGACTCCATATCGGCCTCAAGCCAACTTGGCCGAGCGTCTAAACCGGGACTTGAAGTCTCACCTTTCTATCCTGGTGAACCAGCTCGGACGCACACATCGTGACTGGGACCGATGCCTTGGGTATGTTGCTATGTCACATAATTCTTCCATACATGAAGCGATAGGAGCAACTCCGTCCGAAGTATTTCTAGGCCGCCGTATTCCATCCGCCATCGAGAACCGATGGGACCTCCACCATGTCTCTGGTACCGAAAGGGTTCCAACCCTCGACGACGTGCAAACATCCTTGAAGTCCGCACATCGGAAAATGGCCAGACTCTATAATCCAAAGCGCCGGAACGTGACCTTCGAAGTAGGACAACTGGTAGTCCAGAAGCTCCACCACCTGCCTCGCCCTGGCGAGACAGAGGTAAACAAGCTCAAGTGGAGATATTCTGAGCCTCGACGTGTCGTCCAGGTACTGACACCAGTAAATCTTCTCCTACAAGAGATCGAGCATCCAGAAGTCACTCACCGCGCCCATATAGATCAGGTCAAACTCTTTGTAAATCGCTAGTCGTATTCTCTCTATTTTCTACTTCTCCATCTTCTCTATATTCCTGCGTTAATGCTATGAGCTAACATTTTTATGTTTTTTTTGAGGTTCCATGTGTATCTACAGTTACGATGGACCCCAAACGAGATTCTGTCTCACTCGATAGAAGTACAGCCGAAACGGGAAGCGTGACCTGAGCAGCGATTGATTCGACGTCTATTGGACGATAGGGGACTTCACCCCGGACAACGCTGCGGCAGTACGTCTCTACCCGTAACCTCGACTGGGAGACACGTTCTCCAAAACTTCTTCTTTTCCTACCGATTGGGTATGCATCCTAGGGATGAAAGGTTGGGTACAGTTTCAGTATCAGAAGTGTCACCCATACCGATTAAAAATTTAAAATTATGTGTCTATTTATATATATTAAGCTTCTTTTTTAAAAGCATTTATTTGCCGTCCATTTAAAAAATTTTTATTTCCTTTATATTATAAGTATATTACCAAGTCGCTCATGACTACCTTGGTTGAGTTTCTAATATTTGTTTTACTATGTTTATGTAATCACCCGAGAGAGTGCTGAGTGAACGTTCGACCTGAGTCGAACTTCCTCCAGGTGGTGCTGCCTGTGCCGTGGTAGAAAATATACCACTGACACATGTTTACAACTACCGCAGTACACCCCTATCAGACCGCATGGTGTTGACAGCGAGTGACAGCCCTGGCGAACTAATCTTCCAGCAAGCACGGCGCGCACCCAGCCGAATCAATGCGCGAGCGCGTATTGGTTGAGTCACACCACGTGGTCACCAGATCCCTTTGTCTCGATGTTTTACATATTACAAACGCTCTCACGCTACTATCGCCGCAATGGACACACCTAAAATTTATTAGAGCCGAATATTTTTAACTAACAATGATAAATTCATAATTCAGTTATTATTTTTTACTTTTACGGGAGAATTGTATTTGTGCTCGTGTTGTGTATACCTCAAGGTACTGTACTTTTGTTTTTATTATTTATTTTACGTATTACAAATATTACACCACGTTTTATGTGAGTGGCCATTTTAAAATTTCATACAGTTATCAATTAATTATTCATAAAGCACACAATACAATTTTCGCCGATTAGTACACATTTTAAAATTCATTCTTTCAAATATATATTTAAAATTATTTTACTCATACATACTACGTACATCATAACAATCAGTTTTTTTTATATTTCATTTAAATTACAATAGTAGAGCATATTTATTTTTATACATTCCTGTAATGGCTTAAAGTCTTACAGCTTAAAATTTCGTTTATGTTTAAACCCGTGACTAGGTGCACGAGGTACATTTCACGCCTACGTATGGGCCAAAATTCGCGTTTACGAGTAAACGTGCGAATATCTCTTTTTTTTCATTCTACACTAAATATTAGCTTTTCTTATGTTTCAGTATTAAATTAAAAATTCTTTTCATAATATTAAATTTAGCGTAACTTTTTCGCTCTTATATTTGTAAAATTAAAAATTCTATTCTACGTTCATTATTCGAAAATATTATGGCTATATTCTAAAGATTGGTTTCAACCAATCTCAAACTAGTTCAATCACTTATTTTAATTATTATTATTACGTCACGCCGACAAAACAAGCTATCGTAGGTTCAGGCCTCAACTTTTCCAAATTCAAAATGGCGTGGACATTCTTGTAAAGATTTCGAACACTTTCAAAATTTATTTAGCTTTTGTGGCTCCAATCGCCCAGGAGTGTTCTCACCAACACGTGTTTCGCTTATCTTTATAAAAACCATTGTAAACCTTATTTTTAAGACACAGAAATTATTATCATTTTATTTTATTATTCTCAGTTTGAAAATATATACATTTATTTAAACTTTAATCTGTATTTTCTTTGCTTTTTCCTATTCCAGTTCTCTCACCTAAAGATAGACTAGGGGGTTATAGCCTGGAGTCGAAAAGACGGACGTCACGCGGACTCTGCGTATAAAATCTCTGCTGTTCATATCTGGCATCTATTTTTTTTTCTTTCTTAATCATAAATTAACAAACTTCATTACGATTCTATATTACATTCATTGGGTGGACTAAGGGCTTCCCGTGGGACTCTCGAGGGACTACAAAAAACCTATTAGTGGTAGCAGTATTACTTTAGCCAGTTTTATTCATAACTTTTCATTAATTCCGCTACCAAAGCTGCCCCTGACTGGACGTATTGACAGAACCCCCATTTTGTGACTTTGACAATACTGCGAGGCGTAAGCCGCGACACACAGTCCAGGTTGCAACCTTCTCGACACTAACGAGGAGCCGGCCAGGCGGCGCATTACAAATATCAAATATATTTACCTATGAAATGAAACGTGCATTCGACAAAGACCGTAGAGACGCTTATATAGATTTCTTAATAAAATTCTGAAACATATACCCACAATCTCTTTGTATCAAACATGATCCTTTTCTAAAACAAGCCACCCTAGACCCGAGATATGATATCTAACAATGTTTTTGATTGACAATATGGAAGATACATCAAGGGAAATAAATGAGACTGCCACATATTGTTTTAGATATATTTTTTAACATTCAACATATTCTCATGTTGTGATACATCTGACATGTTGAAAATTTGTTATGTAATTAATTTAAAATAAATATGACGAATGGTTAACATAATCTATTGTTTATGCCAGCTTTGATTAATTGTTGTTTGAAGCAGAAGGGAAGTAGAGATCAATTCTTATTTTATTTTACTTGGTGTGATATCTTCCTATTTGAACATTTATGATAACATGTTGATTAATAATTTGATAATTATAACAAGTACAATATGTAGGTTCAATTTTCTTATCAGGATCTATTTAAAATTGATCTTGTATTTGTTGTAACCGTGCTTTAGTAGCTGGTCATTAATTATAAATAAGATGTCAGAATTATATCACAACTAAAAAATATTTGAATAATGATAGGTGATATAGGTATATTTTAATAAACAAAATGAATATATGCCTTTGTGATGTTTGGTGTATGTCTCACATTTCTTGTAGATATTTATACATTTGTTCAAAATTAGTGTGGCAAAAATGTGGCAAGTACACTGTAATAATTTAAAAAAATACTGTAGTATCTTAGATTCTGTGTGGAAGATAATATTTTTTGTTGAAATATGTACTTTTGAAAAAGTTAGATTCAAATTCAGAAATTGATTTTATTGTTTACAATATCCAATACGAATGTGTATTCATAAAACGTATACTGCTATTTTATATATTTCTAAATTAATGCACATATATCAACATATATAGTTCTGTTGTTTCGAAATTAAAACGAACAAAAAATTCAATAATATTATCAAACAAAGGGTGTAGAAATTCACAAAGTGAACATCACCTTATTACGAATTCCCAACTGTAGGTATACAAAATTGCACGCTTGCTGCAAGACCAATAAATTTCACCAATAATAATGGTTTCGATTCGATGCAAAACAACGAACAAGTATTTTCAAATTTAAATTTTTAAACTTTTGTATTCACGAAACATTGCGACATCTTTATTTGATTCTATAAGACAGGGACCACCATTCGCATGTAAAACGAAAGATTCTAAAACTTTTGTATTTTAAGGACAGTAACAAAAATATTGTTAAATGTATGATTCATTCTAAAATTTTATTCTTATCAAAAAATATTTCCTGATTAACCTAAAATACGAAAGTTTGAAATTTAAATTATTTTATGCATTAAAAATTAAAAGTACCTCATTTTATTCATCAAAATAAGTACAAGAATATTATCAAAAGGTTGAATTGTGTTTACTTATTCATATATGTTTGAATGTTATTGAAATTATATTGTTTCTGATAAGTGATAAGGTACACTGGTAAAACATTGACTCGGGCCAAGAAATCATTTTTTTAAACAAAATTTTCTTAATATAAGATTATACTCTGAATCCAACTATAATATTGTTTTCGTCCGACAATATTGTTTTAAAGAGAAACAATAATAGGTCTATAGTTGTATTTTGTTTACACCCATTTTGCACGGTTGATAGGCACGTACAGCCTACCACTGTGTAAAAAAATATTTATTTAATTTAAAAGTAAATTTTAACATGAAAAATAAGTTCACTGTACGAAAATAATAAATTGTATAAATTTTAAACTAATTATAAAAAATGAATCGTATAAAATCAAATCAATACGTGTATTTTTTTTAAATTATATTGTTATCGACAATGCTATTTCAAAATCGTGTTAAAAAAGAATTGGGTGTATATTCTTATATTACAAAAATATTGTTTTATCTGTGTAGATGTGGTTTAAACATTTAGAACTTCTGTTATATACGAGACACACATTTAAACGCACGATTTGAAAATAAAAATAAAACGATTTCTGCACATTCTCCCTGAATAAATTTTACAAATGCAAACTATGTTTTATAAATAAAGATGCATATAACATAACGGGTGACCGTTATATATTATCTGTATCTCGGTGTGCTGATATTGTAATATTTTAGTGCACGAATCAACACAAAAAGTAAAATAAAAGCATCCATAGGTTTTGTTCTATATAGGTATTCTCAACATGTAATAAGTTGTATTTGTTATTTACATATATTGTTAAATAAAGGTATAAGTTTATAATGATACTAGCGGAATCTCGCGGCTTCGCTCGCGTGAACTTCGAAACTAATTTGAACCCTCCATAAGTGATAGGGAATGATATATTACATTTTTTTAATTGATTTTTATTCATTACCTATAAAAAAAACGTAAATATCTCGGATCTTAGTTAAAAATTGTAAAAACTAACCCCCTGTCTACTCTCGCCATTAGGGGTTGAATATCGAATTCTTTTATTGCAGATTATTTTGCCCGACTCCACCATTATAACGTAAGCAGCTATGCAGATAAACATATCAAAAACACAGACCCTGTCTACCCCCGCCATTAGGGGTTGAATGTCGAAATTTTTATTTTAATAGATGACTATTTTGCCCGAATTTACCTTTATAAGTAAAGCAGGTATGCATATAAACATATCTAAATCCATCCTCGTCCCTGTCCAATGCTATTAGAACTTGAATATCGAACTTTAATTTTTAATTGAATATTAATTTGTTCGAATTTAATTTAATATCATTAGCAATTGTGAAGATAAATATATCAAAATTTTACCCCCACCTCCATTCCCATAGGGGTTCAATTTTCGTAACTGATATTTGTCTTGTAGAGTACATACTTGCGCCATGTTTCATTCGGTAAATACAAAAAAAAAATATTTTACAAATTTTTCCACCCGCCTAATACCTTAGGGGTAAAATTTTGGGAAATGCTGAAATAATTGTTTCATTATTTATATTGTAGAGTATGTTCGATAAGTTTCAATTAAATGCGAACAAAAAAAATATTTTTTATGTGTAGCTATATACTTTGACACCCTGTTTTAACCCCGTAGAGGTTGAATTTCGAAAAATCCTTTCTTAGTGGGTGCTTATACATCATAGAAGGAAGGCACATACGAAATTTCACGTTTCTAGGCCCAGGGGTTTGAGCTGTACGTTGATATATAAGTGAGTGAGTGGTTAAGGACAAACTCTTTTATAGGTAGGGGAAAGCAGGTAGGATTCGTACACAAGGAGCATTCGTACAGTGATGATATCTATGCTATCTAATACATTTACATGTTCGCGTTTGTATGGGTGACTCCCCCTCATACGCAAAGGGTACCTGCGGGGCGGGCCGATAGTACGGCCACCGGCTTCGATGGAGCAAGCCGATATGTATTTTCGCTCTGCTTAGGTTTTTTTTGTTTTCATCTTTGAACACGCTTGGCTGGTATAAGTAATGCTCGAATTATAAAAGTGATGTATTTTAGTTTATGCCTTAAAATCTTGGTTTAATATTTAAATAGTCATTTTAGTGTATCTATAACGGTAATTTTTATTCAAAATTAATTTGTTGATTTCTCGGGTTGGGGTACCTTCGTACAGTTATGAGGGGTCTACGACAAAAGGCAGAATCCCGAAAGGCAGACATGGACAAAAGGCCGACAAGGACAAAAGGCAGAATCCCGAAAGGCAGACATGGACAAAAGGCAGACTGACAAAAGGCAGACATGGACAAAAGGCAGAATCCCAAAAGGCAGACATGGACAAAAGGCAGACTCCCAAAAGGCAGACATGGACAAAAGGCAGACTCTCAAAAGGCAGACATGGACAAAAGGCAGAATCCCAATAGGCAGACATGGACAAAAGGCAGACAAAAAATTTATAAAATTAATAATATCTTTATGGGGTAAGGGGCTTCTAAAACACCCCCTACCTTCTCAAAAAAATATATCGTTAAAGTAAATCAAATAATACAATAGTATTTTTAGGGAGGGGCATATTGCATAACCCCTCCGCCCTCAAATATATTATTATTTTTTATAAAAAAATTTCTGCCTTTTGTCCTTGTCTGCCTTTTGTCCATGTCTGCCTTTTGGGAGTCTGCCTTTTGTCCGTGTCTGCCTTTTGTCTGTCTGCCTTTTGTCCATGTCTGCCTTTCGGGATTCTGCCTTTTGTCCTTGTCGGCCTTTTGGGAGTCTGCCTTTTGTCCATGTCGGCCTTTTGGGAGTCTGCCTTTTGTCTGTCTGCCTTTTGTCCATGTCTGCCTTTTGGGAGTCTGCCTTTTGTCCTTGTCTGCCTTTTGTCCATGTCTGCCTTTTGTCCATGTCTGCCTTTTGTCCGGGTCCCGTTATGAGTGGGGTAGATTCGTATTGTACGAATCCTGCTCTACTAGATACCTAATACCTCTACTTGTAACTATAGGCAATTCTGTTCACATTTCACGATAAACACAATTCTATTTTATGTTTTAGGTGGATGCAAAAAGATTGTTTACCAAGAATTAAATTAAAAGTCTTATATATTTATGTTTAAGCAATTATAAGTACTTTAAATACAATAATTGTTAGATTACTACATGAAGGCTGATTCTGTGTTAACTTTGACCTCAATAAATGAATTTAATACATTGAATAAATGGCATTTTCTTTGACTGTACGAAGCTACCCCATGTATGGGGTGCCTTCGTACGTTTTTCATTTTTTAGGAAAATTGCCGTAGCTTCCCCATGCTGTTTTATATGAAAACTACACTTCATAGTATTAATGCCAGATATATGGGTAACATAGCGGTATTAAAATAATTTAGTAATAGCTAATAGTTTATTTTTTGTAAGGCTCAGAGTAAAAAGTGTACGAATCCTACCTGCTCTCCCCTATAGATTGTTTATTTTTTTAATAATGCTATGTGCTCCCTTTTTCAGATTCATATTTTACTCAAAATGTATTGTGATGCTAGAAATTGAATAAGATAATCAAAAACTGTAATTGAAATATTTACATAGCGAAGTGAAACAATGTTAAAATGTATACTAATGATGTTAATTTTGTTTTCTATATTTGGAAAATATATCATATTTAGTCATATGTCATAAAAGCTGTATACTTTCAAAAAGCCTACTTCCAACAGTATGAGAATACATAAATCGAATAAAATGAACTTGTTATAAATTCCACGCTTTCCTAAGTCGCTCTGAAATATAAATATAAATAACAAAAAAAACACAAGTATACATAATACTGTTAGATATTTTATACACATATTTTATTCAACAGTATAGATTTATGTATGATCAAAAAATGCACACATTTATCAATGTAGCACTGGTACCTTTGTTTTGCGAAAATAGGTGCATCCAGCGCCGCCTTGTGGATTTATTGTCAACTGAAAATTTTAATTTTTTTCAGACACGAGTCTATATACTATAATAAATAATCCATTGTGATGTTCTGATGGCTAGGCATCGAATACGGAGTATTTAAAATATATACGAAATAATATCAGATTTGTAAAATAGAGGTATGTGTCATAAGTTATACGTGCAAATAACTCATGCTTACAAAAATTGATTTATGTCTCATAAAATAAATTATAATATACCTACGAGTACAATAGTGTATACATTTGTACATGTACATGATTGTAAATTAAAATAGTGTAGGTATATTTGTTGAAACAGTGTATTATCATCTAATTTTAAATTAATTGAAGATTTTTGAAGTAAGTATTGTAAAATTTGAGATTAAGGGGGATAGCCACTGTGACGGGTCAAAAAATTGTAAATGTTTGGGATTTTTTTTCACAGATATAACTAATTATTTTTGAATCTGGTAAAGGACGTTGTATTAAGTTTATATTCAACTTATTTAATATCAATTTTTATTGAAAAATATTAAAGATTTACAAAGTTATGAGCCTCGATGTGACGACCGAAAAAATTATTTTTCTTTATGGTCGACTCGAAATTTCGAGAAGGGTTATATGAAAAAAATAAATAAAAATTTTATCAATATCTATATATGAATGTAGCTATCGTCGCACGTAGCCGATTTTTTTTATTTTATTTTTTCACAAAATGGTAATCGTTTTTTAGACCTATTTTTTTTTATTAGAGCGATTTTAAAAATAGTAATTATCAAAATTTCAAAAATCGGCTACGTGCAACGATAGCTACTACAATTACGAAAATTATAAAAAAAATAATTGAAATAATTAGTCTTTGAGGAATCGTGTCGACCAAGTCCAAAAATGTCATTCCGAGATAAACGTGTTTAATGTTTTTGTTATGTAATAACCGACCGTGCTACATCGTCTCACTAAATTAACTGTAACTCCGTCAATTTTCAAAATTTAAACTCATTTTTTTGTATACATATTTCTGAATATGTAAACTTTAAAAAAATGTAATAAAAAAAATTATATTTTTTTTCCGTCACAGTGGTTATCCCCTTTAACATGAAATTTCAATTAAAAACTATCATTAAACTCGTCTTAAGGGGTTACATACAGTCAGAAGGCCAAAAAAAAGGGTTTTTTCAAGAATTTTTTAAGAGAAGACTTTTAAATTTATTAATGTAAAAATTTGTACACATATTATGGTAACTTTTATTTGTATTTTAACATTTTTTATTTGTAAAAATAATAATTTCGAAAGCTACTACAGCTGTTCTCCAGGAGGTCCTCTCAAAAAAGGCGCCTTGCGGTGACCACTATATCTCTGGACTGGATCATTTAAAATAAAAAACCCAAACGAATTTCGTTAAAGTAATGTATAATCTTGTACTTAATCGAAGGAATAAGCCAAATAAAATTTTTTCACAAAAATGGCGGCTTTTAAAAAAAAAATATCGATTTTCAAAAAATTTCACAAAAATTTGACCTTAAATTGTTTATAAAAAAACAAATATTTATCGGTGAGATAAAACTTTCGATTAATTACTAAAAAATATTTTTAAGAAACTTGTGTTAAAATTTGAGATTGATCGGTTCAGCCGTTTCCGAGGAATAGTGGTCACCGACTTTGAAAACGTAGATTTGAGAAAAACGCGCTGCCGCTCTGACCTCCTACATTCAAACGCTCTGAGACGTCTTTACAAATATGCGCGTAACTTCGAAAATAATCGCCGGATTGACTTGAAATTTTGTGTGTGTGTATTTAAATATCTGTAAATTACGAAAATGGAATTAAAAAAATCGATTTTTTGAAAATTCTAACTGTATATAACTCCTTAACTCCGGCCTCCTACTTTCAAACGCTCTGAGACGTCTTTACAAATATGCGTGTAACTTCGAAAATAATCGCTGGATTGTCTCGAAATTTTGTGTGTACTTAAATATATGTACATTATGAAAATGAAATAAAAAAAAATTATATTTTAAAAAAAATTCTAACTGTATGTAACCCCTTAATTTGTGTACAGTTCTTTATGTATTTTTTTTAGTCTTCAATAATTTTATTAGTTCAAAAAATTGTATTTATCAACTACCTCTGTATTCTGCAATTATTATTAATTCATTTTTTAATTTTTTTAATAAGCACATTTTTTTGTCATTTAAATAAATATTGTGGAACTATTACACAACAAAAGTATAACGATAATAAAAACAAGAATGAAATATTAGCATTTTTACACTAAAAGTTATATTATTTATAATATTTATCTAATTTGTATGTTATCATAAACGTTTTTATGTGGTAGGTTATTGGTTTATGGTAACACTTACTCAATTATTGAGAAGATAACGTATACAACCATTATAACAAACTATAATGAAATCTCATCAAAAGGTAAGTTAGCCAATTAATTAAGTTGCCAGAACTATAACCTCCAGTTACCACCGTCTCATAAACTAAATCCTGTATACCTGAAGCCCCACCGCAACCAAGGTGTCGTATCGTTGGTAAAATTATATCTGAATAACACTTTAATGGTTACTTGATGTAAATTTTTAATAATGTTTTATTTAGTGTTTATATACATTTGCATTATAAAAAGTAAAAATTAAATCCTTGTTGTTATATTAACTTTTCAAAAGATTAGTCATATTATAATTAAGTTATCGCTTTACTCATTGTCTGGTAAGTTTATTGGAATATTTCCAGTTAGAGATTATATTCTGAATCCTAGATACATCTAGAAAAGTTCAATATTACATAATCCCATCTCATTATAAATATATGTATAACAACATAAATAAATAAATGAAACTTACATTTGACAACACCATTTTAAATGGCATATTAAGATATTATTGGCAATTTTTTATTTGCTGTGATATATTACACGATAATTATAAAGGTACAAAAACAACACGGCTCATTTCGTAAATTACTTTAGAAATATTCATGTAAACTGTCTTAAGATATATAAAATTAAGATATTACGTTATGAATATTTTTCTTAAATTCCCGACATCACATATCTAGCTATTCATATCCAAATGTAACATTTGACATATTTAGAGCATTCATATCACATTAGACCGGGCTGATTTATGTCTAACAATAAGAGAGTGAGTTAAGTTTAGACACATGGGCGTTTAGTTAATAGTGCACTTATTTTTTGTGGTGGAGGTGGAGAACACACACATATACACACACATAAATGTTATGTATTTAGTTATTTGCGGTAATGTTAAATGCGAGTGGTATATTATTCTTTTATATCAACTGATTAATAATCAGATGTAATATAACACATGATAATTATTTATCTACTTTTTCCCTTTGCTCTTCATTTGTGGCATTAATATACTTACATCAGTCTAGTTTGGAGTTATGTATTGTAATTTATTTTGTTATTTAAAAAAATTAAAACAATATAACTGTTATCATATACCTATTAGAGCAAAATTTGCATTAAGTATGCCAAAGATGGGTATCAGAAAAATAAAAGATGGTACTGGTATCACATAGATCATAATCGAATTTTAACACAATTATACTTCAGATTTATAATCCATAAGATAAAAAATCTATACATAGGAACAAACAATTACATATGTATTTTAATAATAAGTGTGTGACAAACAATTGTTTATGTTTATAAAATAACAAACATTCTGAAACATTTCTGCTGAAACCAAAATAATTATTTTTTCCCAAACTGCAGGACATTCCTAATTTTAATAAGATTCTTATTTTTTTTTAATTTTCCTTGTCTCATTTTTAAGTAGTTAGATACTTCAATGGCTAGTAAAATTACTATTATGAACCATATACATTTATGAATGACCACGCAAAATGAAAATCTTTTTTTTCTGCTCCGTTTCAAAAATATTAATTAAAAACTTCGAATAACCCAATGGTCCTAGAAATGTAGCTAAGAAGTGTGATAACGCTGTATGTATTTGACAAAAATCTCATAATATGGCATTATCAAATATTATTTTTTATGAACAATATTGATCTAACGGAATTTAATATTTTTATAAGAGTTTTAATTATTTCTGAACAGTTGGTAACGGTCACTAAATTGCATGTTTTAACATTGGTGATCCTCTCTAACCACCTGCTTCTTAACCTTTAATTACTCGCGCTGGTATATTTTGTACACCAGCAATGCATTTTTTGCGATTACTAAATGTATGTATTTTTTGGGACTGTATACCCCCACCTAATCTTTGTTTATTCGGTCCAGAATGTGATAGGAATCTGGCAGTCAAAATTTGAGGACTGTAGCAGTATTTATTTATTTGTTTTTATTTTCACTTACTAAATGTAGGTGGTGTTAATACACAAATATCAACCTCCTAAACGATGGAAAGACATCTTGTCAAAAGAGCAAAATTAGAAAATTTAACAACAAAAATCAAATTTACAAAATTACACAGTTTTGTGTACTTTTTTAGATTTATTTTGGTTAGTTTTTCATTCTTATCCTAAATTCTTAGTTGTGTTAATTTTATATAAATTTTCTTTGTTCCTTAAAAATAAATAGTACATAATATGAATTGGGTAAAAAAAATTAATATAATATCTTCAAAATTCCCAAAAGATAGCTTTTTTAACTGGTGTATAAAATACACAGCGCGAGTAACTGCGTTACAGTATATCGCGCGAGTAACTAATTGTAAGAGTTAAAGACTTAATCAACGCTCTTAACTGTATTTATGTATTATCAATTTTTTTAAGTGGACATATTCTGTTTAGCTTCTGAGCGGCTCATTTAGAAGATACTCATTATAATATATATTTTTTACACAATGATGATTCATAAAGAGTTCCTATGTGCAACGCCGTGGCCTTTTCCACCACTGGTTAGTAATCAATAGTTCCTCAAACTTGTGTCATTACATTAGCGCGGTCGGGCAGCAGACAGCGTATCATTATCTCGCATGTAAACTTATTTATGGCTTTATTAAAGACACACAACTCAAGCCCACAGTAGATGTTTATAAATTAACATCTCTACTAATTGGTCTTATGCAAATGAGACTCCGGGCTCGGATTGTGGACACCTATATTGTAAACGCGTTTCAAATATGGATATGCCGAATGTTATTTGGAGTTTGATAGGTCAGTGACATGTGCTAAATATTTTTTAGTCTGTATGATATAAAAATGTAATGCACTTTGATTTTTTTTTGATATGCAGTAAATATTATACGTACAACTGTTTATTATGTATTACATAAAAAAAAACATTGCAAAATATTAAATATAATTTATTATAAAGTAATAAAAATTAATAAATAAAATATTTACGTGTTTTATAAACAAGTAAATAATTAATTCCAAAATATTGCTTCGTATGTCATTAACTAAAATTAATCAAAAATATAACATAAAAATTAGTTTTAATAATATTAGCAATACAAAATGAAACAATAATTAAATTTATTTGTTACTATTAAACAAAAATACTATTATTGGATAAAATGATAAGCAACGATATTATCAGTATTGGACTAAAGAAAGTTGTGGCCCGGAGTGAAGAGTACATATTACCCCAAACTATAGCAGCGCATTGTGGTAATTTTCGAGAAGGCCAAAAAATTTATAAAACATTTAAAATGCTATTATTTTCACCGAGCGATTCTTGGTGACTTCTTTATTTACTAAAATTATTCGAAGTGTAAGAAACTTTGGACCATCCCCCTTAGTACACCACTGGATATTATTAACTTATATTTGTATGTATGTATGTATGTATGTATGTATGTATGTATGTATGTATGTAGGTAACCTAACATGGCCATTTAAAGAATAGACTTGAAATAAAAATCCGACCCCATCGAATATAATTATAAACTGTAAATATTTAAGAACGGCGATACAGAAGCTGGCCAGTGTAATTATTAGAATAAAAATTTATTAAAAGATAAAATAAAGAAGCGGTGATTTTTAATTAATATTCTCGATTGAAATTAATAGAAGATATTTATTAACGAATAAAAACTCCATAGGGTAGTTCATGAGATAATTCCGAATTTATCATATTTTAACACTGTGAAATATATATGATATTTTGTTTTTAACATAAAAATAATAATCGTTTGTTTCAACAGATATAAGAATTTTTTATTGGAATATTTTGAATATTATAATGGGACATTTTCTAGATGTCATTGTTAATGTCAATTAATATATATTATTAGCTTCGGCAGTAGATTTTATCACTTATGATTTTTTTCAGAAAAAAGTATTAAGTATTTAAAATTTTTGATGATGTAAATAATAATATGTTTTAATTTTTTGTTTGTTTTCAAAATTAATGATAAATAAAATATAATTTTTGGAATCTTAAACAATAAAAATTTATGTACCCATAATTCAAAAAGTTATTTTTCCCAGAATATCACTGGTAAGACTAAGAAAAAGGAACTTTTGAACTGTATAGGGATGTCTTTAAGATACATTTACTAGCTGATTTATAGTATAACGGTATAAAATTAGCTATAAATTAAAAAATATTTTCATTGATATTGTATAAAATAAAACTAAGATCTATTAATAGATCAAACAGCTTTTATAACACATAGAAGCCTAATTTAAAATTACTTTTAACCAGGACACATAAATTTAGCAAATTAAAAGCAGCAATAAATTTGAATAAAATACACCATATCTTAAAATCTTTTTTTACAGAATCTTATGAAAATTTATCATTTAATTAACTGGATTTTATTGCTTTTATTTCATATTTGAAAAATTTAAATTTTATTATTCCAGTTTTGTAAAATATGTAGAAAATAATGATGTCAAATTGTGTATTTGTATCTTTTGAGTAATTTTCTAATTGGGTGGTATTAATTTTATTTATTTAAATTATAACACTTTCTTACATTGTCATTTTTTATATTAAATTAATTTTAGTTAAAGGTCGCAATAATTTTTATATTTTTTATAAATAGAATCTTTATTATAATATTTTTTCCACTATTTTTCTTCCCAATAGCGACAAGCATACATGCATGTGCATTGTTTGTTAAATATATTTCAAAAAAAAAAAATTGAATTGATTTAATTTATATTTCGATTAATTAAATTGACCACTAATTTAAATTAAGAGTAAATACTAATACAAAAATTTATATTGAATTTGAATTATTAAACGTTTAATTATTTAAATTTATGAAAATACGTTTGCATCTAATGTATTACAGAACAATGAAAATATAAACAATAACATGATTTTTAACTTTGAATATAATTACATTTCAAAGGAAAAATATGTATCTTTTTGTCGGCGTAGTGTGAATCAACAATAAATAAATCGTTGTAGCCACTACAAACACATTATATAAAAAATGGGAAACAGAAAAAACGCAATTTAAGTGAGTAAGTTGTCTAAGCGCCTAGCACTTCACAGCTTCCGTTTGAACTGACGTCTTAGGTGCAACACTTTTAGAATCATATAAACACCATTAGAATTTGGCGACAAGGGTCGATTAAAGTGATGAGAATATATTTAGGCGGCCACTTAAGTCATATATAAATTAACTTGTGTTAATGATTATCACGTGTTAGTAACAACTAACAACTTATAATGTTATTCAGTATTTGATGCCTTTTGTCACACATACATACATACATATTATGTACACATGTTCGTATATGTATGTGTTTTTTATATGTATATTGTATATAGACTTATGGTTAGATATACATATATTGTATAAATATGTATACTGATTATTTAGCAATAGTCAATATACAGGGTGATTTACAACTAGTGTTAAAAAATTTAACAGCAGATCGAGGATGTTATTTTAAGCAAAAAACCTTGTGTGAACATTGTCCGAGAATTCTTCGTGAGGGAGCTACAGCCTTTCAAAGATTTTGCTTAAAATTAGTGTTTATTTAATAACTAGAGAACCCTCAGTGATACAGTTATGAAAATTGATAACCGGTTTGGTATTAATACGTGTTATCGATTTACACTATCAAACAATAGTAATTTAAACCAGGGGTGTATGAGGCCAGTAGGCCCACCCATTTTTATCAAATATTTTTTTGTTCTTTATTTTCCTCCCGAGTTTGGTCCTTGTGAAAGATTATATGACTCAAATTACACAAAATTATAGTTTGTTAATTTATTATAGGACTAATCGTTTTCGAGAAATATTGATAAAAATAAAGTACTGCAGAGTTGTACTAAATACGGATGTTTCAAAATACCCAAAATCAATTTATATTCTTGTTCTATGATTAAAAATAAGAAAAACGATAATAAAAAAAAAACTCAAAATTCTTGTCATCATAGACTTATAGCAGGTTATAACTGTTAAAAAATCATGTTAAAAATGAAACTATAAATGACTATTTGTTGATAAAAATGCAGTTTTAGAGGTATATTTATATTAACTTTTTATCTTATTTTTAATCATAGAACAAGAATATAAGCTTACTTTGTGTAATTTGAAGCATCCGCATTAAGTAAAATTCTGCAATACTTTCTTTTTTTCAATATTTCTCAAAAACAGTAGGTCTTATAATACATTTATAAAGTATATTTTTGTGTGTTATGTGTCATATAATCTTTTACAAGTACCCAACTCAGGAAAATATTAAAGAACAAAAAAATACTTGATTAAAATAGGTGAGCCCATTGGGCCCATACACCCCTGGTCTAAATTATTAATGTTTAATACTGGAAATCGATGACACGTATTAATGCTAAACTGGGTATCAAATTTTATAACTGTACCACAAAGGGTTCTCTAGTTGTTAAATAAACACAAATTTTGAATAAAATCTTTGAAAGGATGTAGCTCCCTCACAAAGAATTTTCGGACACATGTTCATAAAACTTTTTTGCTTAAAATGACGTCCTCGATCTACTGTTAATTTTTTTTACACTAGTTGTAAATCACCCTGTATAATATACTGTTAAATATTATTGTTTCCAATACCTGCATGTAATTGTTTAAGGCCCGGTTTCTCAATATGAGTTTAAACTTCAGATTAAATAATCTTCATCCTAGGTTTAAACTGAACATAATGTCCAGTTTAAACCTCACTCTGTTTCTCAATATGTATAAGTTTAAATGGAGGTTTTTTTATGTCAAACTAAAAATTAACCTCTAATTATTATATTAAATGTGATAAAAACGGGTTAATTTCAATAAAAGAGAACAGGGTACATTACTAGAATTAATAAAAGAATATAGTGCTACTATAGAATGTAAAAGAAGTTGGATAATAAGTTAATATTTGGGCTAGAAAAATCATTTTTTTCATCTGTCAGTTAAAAGTTAATCTTGAGATTAATTATAATTTTTAACTGGACATTGAGAAACAAATTTATAGTTTAATCTTAAGTTTAACTGGGACATGTGGTTTAAACTCATATTGAGAAACCAGGCCTAAGTAGTAACAAATTATTATTATGTATAATTATATTATTGTGTACTTTATTTTCATGCTTTATTTGAATACGCATATATATGTACATAGAAATTATAAATTTAGGTAATGCATTTTTTCTGCAAATAAAAATGTAGTTAAGAGGCCTTTCAAGAAAAACGAAAGCGCATTATCGTTAATATTGACCCCATCCTTTTCATATGCAAAACTACCTAACCCCTAAAGAATATTCTGTCTGAAATTTATTTGTTTTGTATCAGAATTTTTTTTTAAATAATTTTATTTCTAAATTTGTCAAACAACCATCAATATATATTTTTTAAATTATGAAATCACTCTTTGTTTTCTCGTTAATTTTACATGTAATTTTTAAAAATGTATCCATTGTTATTTTTTAGACATTAAATTTTAATTAATAAATGGTATAAATAATAAGACGGTGTTGAATAATTATTAGTGCGAATATAATGAGAAATAATCGAAATATTTCTAATAGTTAAATTATTTTATCAAATAAACAAATTAGAATTCAGTTTTAAACAAATATATTCTAAAATTGTAAAAAATAATCAGTAGGACAGCTCACTTAAAACTGATCTGAGCATCTTTGGACTTCCATTTAAGAAACATCATTTAAAGTTAATTAAGAAGTCACTTAAGTCAGTAAGCACCGACGAGTTAATATGCAATTGGCAGATGCTTTTGATGGCAAAGTGCTTCAGTTAAATCACCAGTGTGTTTTAGTATTTTGGATGCAGATTGGGTAATTACACATTACTTAAATGTTAAGTGCCCATATATTTAATCATTTGTTTTGGGTTTTATGTATCTGTATTCACATATGTATATCGAATATTTATAATCAAGACACTCATTTTATTTGTGTATTATAATACTATAATTATAATTATATTAATTTTGGGTAATAAAGTAAGCCATATTATTATATGTTTATCATGCCGTATTTAACCTATTGGAGGCCCTGGGCACATTAGGACAATGGGGGCCCCTATGACTTTGACAGAGCTAAAGAAGATTTCACTTCAAAAATTAAGAATATGAAATACTAGTTCACTGATGATTTTTTTAAAACAATGTAGGTAATTAGCACACCATTAAATTCAGGGTGGCCAGTATTTCACTGGACAAATTTCCCTGACTTTTCCCGGTTTTCCAGGTGAATTTTTACGCTTTTTATTAAAATAATTTTTTAAGCATATTTTACACGATATAATAAAGTTTACGGAATTTTAAAAACGAACTTTATTACCATTTCGAATTTAGTTGCAATTTTTTTCCAAAATACTGATTTTAAGGGAAATTCTCTACAAAATGATTATTTTAAAATTAAATTTTCTACATAAATGCACTCCGTGAACAAATTGCATGAAGTGTGGTACCTATACACTTCTGATTGATTATAAAGTACTAAAATTAGATCACGTGATAAAACAGAAATATTTGTTGACAATAGAACTTTTTTGAAAATTCTGCATGTTTTTTTTTTTAATTTTTATAGATAATTGTTTAAAAATATTTGCGGAAAATTTCTTGACATGGTGTGCCCGCACGGAAATTTTTATACTTGAAATATATTTTTAAAGTATACGGCGTATATTTTTTTATAAATTTTGTATACGGCAAGTATAAAAAATAAATTTTACATAATTCTCGTATACGACAATTATAAATAAAGTATACGGCGTATACGTAGAATGTACGGAGCGTATATCTCATTTATATTTGGCACATATAATTGAAATACTTTCCAAGTATACATTTTAAATGTATTTAACAAATATATTTAAAATATACTTTGAATATATCTCAATATGAAATTTGTATATACGCTTGGCAATTATATTTTTATGTGCGAAAAAAATATGTTTTCTGTATATTTAGCATATACTTTAGGGCACTTTTTTTATACTTGTTGAGTATATTTTTTAATTGTTTTTCTACACATATTTGATGTATACATCAAATATCATACCTATATACTTTTCAAGTATATTTTTTTTATACTTTCTGTAACAATATTCCTCGTATATTTAATAAACATTTTTATGTTCATACAGGGTGGGCCAAGTAAAACGAAACGGGCGCGGTTTTGGTCATTTAAAATAAGATTTTGAGAAAAAGCTCGAACACGTCGATTTTGCTTTCAAGGGGGACATCTTTTGCTATGAAATTTTTGCAAAAATCTTTTCAACCCTAAGCGCTACGAGCGCAACCCTTAAAATTTTAAATAGCATGATAGGGCAAGTGATACCTCATTTGAAGGGTTTTTTCATTCTGAATACGGCGCTGTTTGATTTTTTCAAATCTGTTTAGTTTTAGTTAAGTTATTGACATTTTGAATTCCATAAATGCAATGATTTTCTAATCAAAAAACAAAAATTTACAACTAAAATTCAAAACAAAGTAGGTTTATTTTCTTATCAAATAATTCAAAAACATCCAATTTGGACATTTATTGAATTAATTAAAAAATAAAAATAAAAATTATTAAAAAAAATTTATCTATATCCAAAATTTTAATTAATTCAATAAATGTCCAAACTGGATGTTTTTGAACTATTTGATAATAAAATAAACCTATTTTGTTTTAAATTTTAGTTGTAAATATTTGTTTTTTGATCAGAAAATCATTGCATTTATGGAATTCAAAATGTCAATAACTTGACTAAAACTAAACAGATTCGAAAAAATCAAATAGCACCGTATTCAGAATGAAAAAACCTTTCAAATGAGGTATCACTTACCCTATCATGCTATTTAAAATTTTAAGGGTTGCGCTCATAGCGCTGAGGGTTGAAAAGATTCTTGCAAAAATTTTATACCAAAAGATGTCCCCCTTGAAAGCAAAATCGACGTGTTCGAGCTTTTTTTCCAAATCTTATTTTAAATGACCAAAACCGCGCCCGTTTCGTTTTACTTGGCCCACCCTGTATATCTACTTATTTTTATTCCGTCCGTCGAAAAATATACTGAAATAAAGTTTTAAATATACCGCCAAAAAAGTACATATAAAAGAAAAAGAATAAGAACTTATGTGTAGGAAGACGTCAGCTGACGTACTAATGCTTTGATTATGTATGCCGAATTAAGGCGTAAATTGTTAGTATTTGTAAGAAATAAAGATATTTGGTGTGTTTTTATATTAAAATTCAGAATTGGGATACATTTAAATCAACGAAAAAGAGACATAAATAGTGAATAGTGCAGCTACACGGAGAAAACGAAACACCAATGAGTTGTGTTTTGGAGCATTAATCTAGTCAATGCAATGTAGTGTTTTTTTATCGTAAAAAAACCAAGCATTACGGTTGTGACCGTTGTGACAGCAATGAGACTGTCAGACACACTATAGGGAAATGTTTTGAGCATCACAGCAAAAGCAGGTAATTGTTTCTGCGTATGATCTACTCACGGATATAACCAAATTAAATTAAACAGTTATTTATAGTTGAACCACTGAACCGATCTCGATGAAATTTGGCAGGAAGATAGCTTACATCCTGAGAAAGGGCGTAGGCTACTTCGAATCTAAAAAATTCATCCCCTAAGAAATTGCAAGGGGGTGGAAATATTTGTATGAGAAATATTTCACCCCCTGTCACATATTAAGGGTTGTAATTATTTTCATTCGATCCGGCGGGAAAAATACTACGGGAGTGAGGGGTTTTAGGGGGAAAAACAACCCCCTATCTCCCATAGGAACCGAGATATTTACGATTTTGTAAAATAAATGAAAACCAAAACAAAAAATATATAATATATTTCACCCCCTTGCACATATAAAAGGTTGTGTTATGAGTTTTATTCGATCTGGCGGGAAAATACCACGGGGTAGGGTTTATAGGGGAGAAACAACAACCTCATATGTGGAAGGGGGTGAAATATATTTATATTTTTTTTGTTTTGGTTTTCATTCATTTTACAAAATCGTAAATATCTCGGTTCCTATGGGAGATAGGAGGTTGTTTTTCCCCCTAAAACTCCTCACTCCCGTAGTATTTTTCCCGCCGGATCGAATGAAAATAATTACAACCCTTAATATGTGACAGGGGGTGAAATATTTCTCATACAAATATTTCCACCCCCTTGCAATTTCTTAGGAGATGAATTTTTTAGATACGAAGTAGCCTACGCCCTTTCTCAGGATGTAAGCTATCTTCCTGCCAAATTTCATCGAGATCGGTTCAGTGGTTCAACTCTAAATAACTGTTTAATTTAATTTGGTTATATCCGTAAGTAGATCATACGCAGAAACAATTACCTGCTTTTGCTGTGATGCTCAAAACATTTCCCTATAGTGTGTCTGACAGTCTCATTGCTGTCACAACCGTAATGCTTGGTTTTTTTACGATAAAAAAACACTACATTGACTAGATTAATGCTCCAAAACACAACTCATTGGTGTTTCGTTTTCTCCGTGTACATAAAATATTTTGAGTTGGACGAGGACAATATAACGTAAAGCGAAAGAGTGTGATAGATAAACGCTATAATACAATTGTGAAATTTTGGGCTTTAAAAACTGTAAATTTCTATTCAATTGCACTGAGAAATTGCAATCGAGTAAAAACTGAAATTGAAGTAAGTAAAAATATCTGTTTACTTAAAACTTAAAACAACAAAGTTCTTTTGATAGTCGAATTTATCAATTACTTTTTTTTTAGGACCCACAAAAAGACAATAATACAAAAAGAGCAGCAATTCAGAAAATAAACAAGATTCTTCATAAATTATTTCTTATTTTAAACACATTTTGTTTTTAGTAAAAAATATTCATTTATATATTCTCAATAAATATTTAATGATCTCAACTCTGGTAATTATTTCTAACTATATTTTCGTATCCTACGATAATATCACGTATGTAAATCTAAATTTAATATATTCGATATTATACGCAGGTCCTGAGAGAGCTGCCACGGGGCCCGGGCCATATGGCTTTCCTAGCCTCCCTCTATCAGGGCCTGACTAAAAGGTTATATGTCGAATGTACGTTAAATATATGATTAATATATTTAAAAGTATAATTTTTATATACGTAAATATGTATATAAAAACTATACGTATAAATATATTTTACGTATATTTAAAATATATATATGATAGATATACGTACAGCGGCAAAATCCATACATTTGCGTATACGCCAAATGCATGGATTGTACGTATATGCTGTACGTATAGCCATCAGATATATTTTAAATATACGTAAAATATATTTATACGTATACTTTTTATATACGTAAGTATCAAATATGTATATAAATATTATACGTACAAATATATTTTACGTATATTTAAAGTATATATAACGGATACGTACAGCGGCAAAATCCATACATTTCCATATACGAAAATATATAATCGGCGTATACTTTGACGTATGATTTGACGTATATTCCACGTATAAATATTTCCGTGCGGGTGGTATTTGCATTTTTACAGAAAATTCCCTGTCTAGCAAAAATCCCTGACTTTTCCCGGTTTTCCAGAAACTGGCCACCCAATGCATTTTTATATATTTAAATTTATCCTAAACATACTGAAACCGGAAAGCCTGATTTTCGGGCGAGAGTAGAAGGGCTTCGCGCATGCAAAAGCTAATAAGCAAGTATAGGTATTGTAGTCAGTCATTAATGTCATTATCGTTTGATTTTTTTCGAAATAAATATCGTATGTTTTTTATTAATAAATATCGGCTATTGTTTGGTGATATGGGGCCCCTATCAATCGCGGGGCCCTGGGCACGTGCCCAGAGTGCCCAGTGGGAAAGAGGGGCCTGTGTTTATGTAAATATTGATAATAGAGTTATATTTAATTACAAAGCTAAAACTTTATTTTATTTATAAATGTGTTATCAAAAATCAATCAATGTCATAAAATATATTGTTTTGCTTTGATGACAATCTGCAAAACACTTTTTATTTTTATATCAGTTAAAATTTATAAAAAAATAATAATTCACACAATACAAAAGAGATCAAGATGAGAGTCGTGATGAAAGACACGCAGCGCAGGTGAAGTGAGAGAGTTAAAAGGTGGGGGGGGGGTTCAACAGAATCTATCAATCACGTATCCACATGCAGTAAACCTGCAACAACACGTGAAAAGAGGGGAAAATTCATACCTAGCTGATAGACTACCGCTCCTCACTTCCCTCCCAGTACCGCCGCTGTCCCTCACTCTTTCTGCGACTTCCGTCCGTCACCATGGTAACAAACAAGGGTTGATTCACTGGCGCGCGTTCCCCGTCTCGAATTCACGATTATCTGGAATTTAAAAATGGCGCGATCTATTTTCCCGATGCATGCATGGCATTCATTTTATTTGCAGTGAGAATATTTGATCGACTGTTTAATTTATTTATTAATTTTTTTTTATAAAAAAATGATATAGCAACGAAATCTACAAAAAATTGGAATTTTAATTAAAGAAATGTTGAGACAATACATTTATTAAGTAGGTATTTTATTAATAAAGTTTGAAATAAAAAATATTTTGTTTTTGTGCAAATTTTAATTAATTTTATTTGCCTTTCCTGATCACCTGAGAAAAAATTAATTCTATTATATATGTTACCGGCAATGTATGAAATCCGGCATTGTACAGAATTCCTAGGTATTCTATAGAATGCCTAAAATCACCAGGCAATGTATGAAATGAATTTAATTATATACATTTCCTAGGCATTGTATAGAATACCTAACTGGTAGCCGGCGGTTTATGAAATATAAACATAAATAAGGTGAACCAACAAAATTTGGTTCGGATACAAATGTTGACTTACTTTATGTAATAAAATACTTCAGATGCAAATATATAATAAAAAATATTTGATCATTCTCGATAGTTAAAGATTTGCAAATTACCGCCAATATACTGAATTGTTTATCTTACTTTAATACAAGTCTGGACTAATATGTTATTAAATGACTAAATAATATCTAATATTTTTATGTTTTTTATTTTAACTATTTTAAATCATATACTTAATATTCGTCTGAACTAATATTTTATTTTATTTATTATAATAAGTAGGTATCAAATGTTCCAATATTGTTTATGTAATTTTGTTACTTTAATAATTAAGGCCCTTAATATGAATTTTGACTTTTAAAAATTAATTAACTAATATCTATCTGTTTTAATAACATCATTTTGTCTTTTATTTAATACATTTCCTAATATCATCTTGGCATTCTATAGAATTCCTAGGTATTCTATATAATGCCTAGAAAAAGTATGTAATAAATTTATATTAAACAGTTATTTCATACTTTGCCTGAAATCGCTAGGCATTGTATAGTATTCCTAGGAAATCTATAGAATGCCTGAATTTCATACTTTGCCGGTAATATATACAGTGCGTTCATGATGAAAGGAACAAATTCGTTTAAAATTCAGGTAATTATTTTGTGGAAAAACGCTCGCACCCGTCGATTAGTATTTTTAGTTGCGGATTTTTTGTCATAAAAAAATTGTATACAGGGTGTCTCAAGAAGAAGATATGCAGACATCATTGATTTTTTCAAATGGAACAACCTATATATTATGCCATTTTTGAATTGTACGATAATTTCTGAACACTTTTTGTACTGCATACAATAGCTCCAGAATCAGCGGTTTTTGGAATAATGACGTTTGAAATGTGTCTCAAGAAGAATATATGCAGTCATCATTGATTTTTTTTAATGGAACAGCTTACTTTGATTTTTTTTAATGGAACAGAAAATTTATGCTGGAAAAGCCATGTCATAGATATAACCAAGTCCTTAAATAAAACAATATACCTGCTCAGAAATCTGAGAGACTGCATTAATATAGACACATTAATAAAAATATATTATGCTTACGTGCACAGTAAAATTAAATATGGTTTAATGTTGTGGGGTTCATCACAAGCAGCCAACCAAGTGTTTATTCTACAAAAAAAGTAATGAGGACAATTACAGGTGTCAGTCAAATGACATCCTGCAAATATTATTTTAAAATTTATAAAATATTAACTTTACATGCAATGTACATTCTGGACTGTCTCATATATATAAAAGAAAATAAACACAATGTCGAATATAATAATTATAATCACATATATAATACCAGAAGTGCACAACAGCTAAGAATACCTAAACACAGGCTGGCTGCTTATGAGCATTCACCTTTTTATAATGGCATCATTTTTTATAATAAGCTACCACAAGAAATTAGGAGTATTGAAAGCGTAAAAGTATTCAAGAACGCCTGCAAGAATATTTTAATTGATAAATGTATCTATGATTTGAATGAGTTTTAATTTGTCTGTTCGTCTGTATATCTTTGATAGTCTTATTATTTTAATGTATTTTGTGTTTGTGACTATTTCTCTATATGTACTATGTATATCAATGAGAAATAAAATATATTATTATTAAAAAAATATATTATTATTATTATATTTTATGCCATTTTTGTATTGTAAATAAATTCTGAACACTTTTTGTACATACATGTAGCTCTAAAATCAGTGGTTTTTGGAATAATTTTTTTTTAATGTTTTATTATTAAAGTTCATTAATTTTTTATTTATTTATCACATTTCAAACGTCATTATTCCAAAAACTGTTGATTTTAGAGCTATTCTATGTTGTATAAAAAGTGTTCAGAATTTACCGTACAATTCAAAAATGGCATAAAATAGAGGGTGTTCCATTTAAAAAAATAAAATCAATGATGTCTGCATATCTTCTTCTTGAGACACCCTGTATACAATTTTCTTATGTCAAAAAATCCGCAATTAAAAATACTAATTTTAAACGAATTTGTTCCTTTCATCATGAACGCACTACAATAATAAAATGGTTAAACCAACAAAAATAATGAAAAATTTCAGTTGATAATAACAATTATCCCATTAGTACTTTTCTATGTTTGAAACAGGTAGCAAGATTAGGACAACTTTCTTTTCAAGAAGCTATCTCGATACATTTAATACATTGTAATTAAATTTAATTAAGAAAATAATGTGTAATTAGTATCTTGTTTAATATCAGTAATATGAACATCCGTTCACAAAAATATCATCGCTATAAAAATACATATATAAATTTTATGTAGGTGCCTAAGATAAAAAATTTATTGAAATACAGTTCTTGATATTTTTAAATAAAAATAACAAGCATTTAAAAATTAAAATTAAGTAGTGAATTTTAGATATTATTTATTTTATTTTTCAATAATAATTTTGCTAACCTTCAGTGTCAGGATTATTTTCAATAATTAGCAAAAAATTTTAATGTCTACTTTAGCAATTACAGAATTATAATATGTACGATATATTTGTCAAAAATTACTTTCCACTTGTCAAATATAATAACCGTGGAACACTGGGCCTACGAATTTACGTATTAATTAACTTTGTCGTTTTTGTAATTATATATTTTTTATTTATCTTTATGACGTGACTGGTCGTAAAATCAAAATTTTATCAATTTTAATTCCAAGAGAATACAAAAATATTTTTAATGGTTTTAATATTAACTTAAATTTCAAAACTGTTAAATTTTATTTTATTTTACACACTTTTATTCACACAACTCATGTTAATGAAACCAGTATAAATATTTCCATATATTATGAAATTTAATTAAGACAGTGTCGCACGTAAATATTCTTAAATTGTCTCCAGATTTAAGTTAATTAATTGTTCATCTTTAAAATAAATATCCTTTTTAAATTTTAATTGGTTAGTAAAATGTTTTAATAATTAAATCTCATGGATACGGTATTATAACATCCGTTTATATTTATTAATTAATACAGTTTTTGTACCTACGTTATTGATTATATTATTTTTAAATAGTAAAAACAACTGACTTATCGATGGTTACAAATTCAATTAGCGTAACGTAATGCGGTGAAAAAAACAAAACAGAAACATCGTGTCTTTAAAATACTTCGTATTTAAAAATATATAGGGTTTATTGCTTTTTTGTCAAAAATCACTGTGTTTCTGTTTTGTTTTTTCGGTGTAAACACCGCATTAGGGAAAAAAATTCGAAGATTAGTTATTGGAGTTGTCAGTTTTTCTCACTGTATCGATTACCTACTATAGTTAAAATTTCGAAATTACTTAAAATTAGTGTTTTATACTCGATATTTATTTGAAATCTTACACGTATTTTTTTTATAGAAAAGGTAATTTAATGATTTTAATATTATTGAATTAGAAAAATGTAAATTTTCTCCCTTTATGTCAATTTATAGATTAATAAAAAAATGTTTTATTATTTTTTTTATCGTGCTGTAAATTCTTGTTTTGTTTCTTGCATCAATTAAAATTTCAATATCATAAATCCAACACAATAAGAAAATGAAAAACTACAAAAATAATTTTCAAATTCATGAAAAGTATTTTAATAATTAATATTTTAACTATTTAAAAAAAAATTAATACGGGGCTTATCATTCAAATATATATTATTATATGTTAATTCGTACACAAAAACCATAGAGCAAGATATAATATTTGAATTGAATTCGCGAACTTCGATTAAAAAATGGAGAGAATAATGCAAAAGCTCAAAACTAATATCCATTCTGTTAGACATTGATGACTTCATTTAACGAGATTCAAATCAATGATGATTCGTACCAAAACTGACTTCCACTCTCTCAAATAATTGGCTATTAGTGATTGCTCAGTTAAACGGGACTGAAAATTTAAAATTCGTAAAAAATCGTTTGGCTTTATGTTTTACTCTGTGCTGCAGAATCCATTACAGTCGCATATAAAAAGAAGAGATATCTGTTGGTATGGGTATAGAATCACAGTCAGTTCTGAATCGTGTGGCGGTTTTATTCAATGGCGTAGGTGACGTAAAAAATCTATATTTTATTTAAAAATTTTACTGTTTTATATTTCCAAATAATTGAAAATATTATTTGCATGTATGGTTGCAGATCTCTGTAGCTCTTACCGTTAGATGGACTCGAATGTAATCAAAATTTTCATACTTTATTAATTGTGAAATTTCGTGATTTAAGGGAGTATCCTGCTTTATGAGGCCAAAAATAAGCGTTTATTGGGGAATTTTTTTAGGATAGAAAAAAATAAGCTAGTGAAGCAAAATTTTTCAGATTATTTTATTGCATATTTGAACGTTAAAAATTTTTTTTATTAAGACAAAAATATTCAAACGCAACCAATTTATATGAAATTTTGTAGAACGCCTTGCAATCGCAGTCTCCAATCTGCGGGAAAGAAGCTCGTAATTTTTGTCTGAGACAAAAAAACCAAAGTAAGTTTTAATTTTTATATATTTTTCTTCTATACGAACTAAGAAAAACCCAAAAAATTTTAAAATTAAAAAAATGTCAGGTTTGAAAAAAAGTGCTTTTTGCAAGAAAAAAAATCATTTCAACTTGCTAAAAAAGTTGTTTAGAATTTTTTTTTCATGAATCTTTTTAGTTAATATGGAAGAGAATTTAAAACTGAAGACACCAAGCTTTGGTTCATTTTGATTGGTCGTTTAGTTTTCTTGCAATTACACCCGCCAATTTAGAAAAATGATAAAAATTAAAACTCGAGAAAACACGCTTCAAAGTTTACGGTCAGAAAAGGCAGTTAAACGGAGAGGAAATATATCATTATCATTTGTACTATAGCTTGACCCAGCGCTTATACAAATTCAAAATATTGTTTTAGACGATAATTGAACCTTTTCAGGTAGGTAAATGCCCGAGCGCTTGTATACCTTCTGGACACTCCACTGCGATTAATGCTATATTTTTGAAAATATTTTGAATTTGCCTATAAAACTTTACAGACATATTCTTAGATATATTAAGAAGAGATTTAAGCAATAAAAAAAATGATTTTTTGGACTCATAAAGCAGGACACTCCCTTACCCCTTCTCCTACACGACCAGTATTTAATGCAATTTTTTTAGTGTTTTGTACCCAAATTGGAAGAAGGAATTAACATACAGACAGACAAACAGATACATGTATCATTTTGTCTGTCTACATATACCTATCACAGAATTCTAGCTAAACGATTTGTTATTATAAAAACATTATTTTAACAAATTTTAAAAATGTTAAAATATTTTGTCGCCAGCCCATATTTTTGAAAGTAATATAGTGTGAAAATTCTTAAAAAAATTGAACATATACATATATGATTATACCGAGATCCAAAGAAAATTATCCGCAGTCATCGCACTATCTAGGATTAATTCAAAATTATAAGTCAACATAATAAAAATGGAAAATACATTATTTAAATAAAATGCTTCATTAAAAACCATGTCTGGTTGGTTAAGAGATGTTTTACTATATTTACTTTTCTACGTTTTTCTCGTTTGGAGGGATGACATTTTCTTGATAACATTATTTTTATAAGTAAGAATTATGCATGATATATATGTATATACTTATAAGTAATATATTTTTTATATTTTCAAAAAAAAAAAAAAACTTTTTTATGTCACAATAACATAAAACACAAAATGTTTTTCTGGAAAAAAAACAAGGAATGTTATTATAAGGGTCACAAGAAATATTTAGCTATATAGTTTGCATAAATAAAACTGCAACCGATTGGAAACGGATTGTAATCCGTAAAGGTAAGAGAGTTAGCGATGTAGAGTTTAGTTGGCGTAGCTTGTTAATATATGGCGTCGGAGTGGTAAGTCTGGGAGGTACGTGTGGACGGGCGGTCGGTAAGACAGCGCGCTTTGTTAACATCTAAGTGACGCGTCCGCCACCGAGCGCGCGCCTCGTTAGCGTGGCTTCGTATCCCACCCGAGCACATATATATCAGATTGCATTGATCTGATACGGTGGGTTATTTTTTAATGGTATCGGTGACCTGTGCAGATTCAAGTGAAGGGAATGTGTACGCAATAAATTGAATTTGTTTCATGTTAATTATATTGGAAACACCACGATTTATATTGTAATTCGTTATGTAGAAGGGGTAATAATGTGTATAATTGACTTTAAGCTCTACCTCGTGTTTTGTTTTATCATTCAATTAGGTAGTACTGTGACCTGGAACGCAAATGAGCTTGCGTAATCGGAATATATTTAGATTTCTGATAGGTATTGGATATTAATTTTAATTGGCTTACATCTATAATTATTAAACAATGAAAATTAATGTTTATGTATTATGTTATGATGATCATTTTTATTCTTCTTATTTGAACCATGAAATTTGATTAAATAGGGCTTCTTCGCAATTTTTAAGGGTATTGTCAAACATTTAAAGTACGTATTATTTTTTCGTAATATTATGCATTTCAAAACTTATATAGAAATTAAAAAAATGTCGGAAAATAATATTTCACTACAAATCATAGATATTAACTCAAGTACGTTTTAAATTTTATTTATAATATAATTTAATAAATTGTGCCACAACCGTGAGCGGGCTCACACGTTTAAAACGAATTAAACTGAAAACTTCAATACACAATAAACATTTCTCTCTTAGAAAAGTGTCTCAATTCAACACTTTCCATACAACTTGCCACTGACAAGGAAACCTTTTCGTCGAAAATTCGTATCGAGTTTACATTTTGTATATAGTTAGAGGAGGTCAAGATAAGTAAGAAAAAAATTATCTTAGCTGCGGTAAAATGGTTTAAGGGGGTGGAACACCTCTATGAAAATGTGCAAAATAATCATATTTTTTCAAATAACTCTAATGAAAATTTAAAAAAATCCACAATACAAAATTTTCATGATTTTTTATGCTCTTTCGAATGGCGATAGTTAAAATTCGAAAAAAATAAACTGTTAACACCCACCACCCACCCACATTTCATAGGTTTAATGTTTTCGAATTTTCACTATCACCATTCGAAAGAGCATAAAAAATCATGAAAATTTGGTATTATAGACTTTTTAAATTTTCATTAGTTTCAGAGTAATTTGAAAAAATATGATTATTTTGCACATTTTCGTAGGGGTGTTCCACCCCTATGAAATTGTTATTTCTGAGATAATTTTTTTCTTACTTATCTTGACCTGCTCTAACTGTATATAAAGTTTAAACTCGATACGAATTTTCGACTTGAAAAGGTTCCCTTGTGAGTAGGTATACAATTAAAAAAATAAACATACGATTATTAACTAAACATTATAAAAACTATTCTAATAAACGGATAATACAATTATTAATATCAATGCAATATCAGATAGTTTGGTTTCAATTTCTTCTTAATTAACACATATCGAAGTATGTATTTGCCAGTATGTAGCTACATTATATTTGTGTAAATTCAATACAAGTAACGTGAAGAAATCAGGAATAAATCACGTATTAACGTGATGTAAACATCATGTAAACGCGGAGTAAACAGCACACCAATCATCGGCAAACACATTCTTATTTTATCGACAAGTATTTTTGAATATATGAAACAATATTATGTTGTTACAGTGATATATGTCTGGATAATATTTTAAATAGAATGTACAATACATGGCCGGTCTTTGAACAGTATGTAGAGAGGTCGGAGGTGGGAAACTTTAATTAAAATGTAGATATAGTTGATATCTACAACTTTAAACAGTTTTAAAATTATTATACTAATATGTATATTAGGTTAATCTTCTAATGAAATAGGTGATCAATACACGTTTAGATATTATTTTCAGAAAATTTAAAAATAACTTTTATTATTTGTAAATTAACTGAATTCTTTATACTATTTCGTTGTTATCAATCTATAGAATAAAAAAATGCTCTCATATTTTATAGAAATTATTTTATAGAAAATTAAGTGAAAAGTTAAAATTATCAAACCGCAAGTCTCTATATATAAACGTTTACGAGATATATAAGTTTTCGATTTTTTAAATTTTTGGAGAAGAATGACATTATGTAACGTGTGTTCGGATTTGATATTTGACGACGGATTTGAAATCAGCGTGAAAAAATCTATACAATGACATGTACAATATAATACTTCAAAACTCGACACAAAAAAATTCGCGAAAATTCGGAAAAATTGACCACCGTTTTTTGTCGAGTTTTGAAGTATTAGATAATCAAGAACCAATTAATGTTAAACAAAATATTTGCTTATTTTATTTTATATTTTAATTTCTGTATGATAATTTTTTTAATAATTGGCTTTGTTTGTTGATTCCAAAAAAAATTTTGTTGAAATTTTACGTTTCATGAACTCCCAAAGATTTTCTATAAGGTTCCAAATCAGTCCCGAATTTCAGCTATTTGCACTACTATTCTGTAGTTAGAGCTTTTTAGTATTGCATTATTTTTTTAAACATATAATCCTTAATCCAAATAGTGAACCATGCATTATATCTATTGATATAAACTGACCCTCCTCACAAAAAAAATTCATCCTCAATTATAATAATATGTACAATGTACTGTAATGTTCCTTATAGTACATAATATCCTCCTATAAACCATTATATTGAAGATAAATTCAATCATAACAAAATAAATATAGTTTGTAATCAAGTCTAATGCGATGGTATCAAATTACATGGGGATTAATAAAGCAAATGTCGCATTAGACCAAAATTAAGCAATATAATCTGCACCTTTAGTTGTGCAAACAACCATCATCGCTCTGACACACACACATAGGTAAAAGCCGACATCCTGAGCGCATCTCTCACCCTAAATAGATAAACCGCCACTTAAAAATTGAAAATGTTGATCATTGAAATTCAATACAAATCTGCCGAACTGGTCTGTTCTTTGTAGCCTGTTTTGTACATGTTTGGAATTTTTAAATATGTATGGTAGAAATAGATACTGTTGAATAATTATTAGTTTCTGCGTGGGTTTTGTTATTATTTTATACGATGGATTAGGAATTTGTTTACTATATGAAATTTTATGATAATTATTTCTAGATAATTATTACCATCAATATTTAATTATGATTAAATAGCTGTTTAGGCACATTTTTAACAAAAATTAGTTGGTAGGTATATTGAGAACAAAAATCAATAATAATTTAACCCTATAACGCCTGAATTTATTACTAGATACGTGTTAATTAAACGTTACGAAAACGTCACGCTCGACGTTATAGGGTTAATAAGATACCTATACTATATGTTGTAAATTCTTATTATACATATTATAAGATTGCATTTAAATATAGAAGAAAATTGTAAGTGTTCATAGAAATTATATATAAATTTATTTTAGAATCCTTGTAGAACTCATGTGATTAAAAAAATATGATAATAAAAAATGTGTTTTTTTTTTTTTAAATTGTAAATGAAAATGTATTTATAAAACAAATCCAGATATCTATTTATTTTGAATATGTTGAATTTATTTTTCACATTAAAAGGTTGTTATAACGATCATTCATTGTTCACCACGGGGCCGAATTTGGGTAAAATTTGTGTCTCCTTAGAAATGTAATATCTTTTATATGTATACTGCTTTGAAATTGCAAAGAGCAGATTTAAGAATAATTTTGTGTAAATTGAAAGGTCATTCAGTTGCACTTTTTTTAATTAAAAGACCAATAATAAACTTTTACATTATTATCGTAACCTAGTCTGAGAGTCTTTTCTTATTTTTTTAAATATACCCTGTCACTTTTTTTATATCATTTTTCATTTCTAACAGTAACAAAATATATATTATTTAATTAAATGAAATACAATAAAATTGATATATCAATGGAGATTATAAAGTGTGTATCTGAACAGAAGTAAACGATTTTGGAAACAAACTTGAATGCACATTTTAAGCGCCCCTAAAGTGGATACAGGGATCATTGTTTAACCAGCAATCTCAATGTAAGGGTGGTTTAAAACCACTGTTTATCTTTTAAAACCTGTGTTTGTCTTTTTGATTGACTTTTTTGTAAGCGGCGCTTCTTTTAGTTACATGTATAACTGTTAGATGTTTGTATACCTTTTGTCGCTAGTTAATTTTCGCTACTTAAAGAAAGATTATTTATTTTTTAGAGGATTATGAGGGTTAGTTTACATTGCTGAAAGTCTAGTTCGGGTATTTTGTGTTATTATATGTACTTTTACAAAAGAACGTGTTTTCTTTCTGTTTTGTGTTTATTTAAAACCATTAAATATTATTATAACACATTTTAAAATTTATACACATTTCTAAAATAAAATTACCCTAAAACATAATGTTGCTCATCAAAATTTATAAGTAATATATTCATAAATCGACATATAAAACTAATTGTAATATATATTTTTAAATAGCAGAATTGGTCATCTTTAACCGTTTAAAAAAGTGTTTTTTTGGACGGAGGGTACCATTTCAAGTTAATATTTTTCAATTCAAAATTTATAAAATAAATTTTCATTCTCCATGTCTCTGAAAGAATATGAGTTTATATATCGCAGTAAAAATAAAAAAAAAATACTTGTTTGCGTTCGAGATATTTTATTCAAACATATTTACCATAAAATAATACAACAATATTCCATATGATCAGTCGGATATATTCTGTAGCATATAAATCATCAGATTCTGAACAAGGGATACTTGGATATTTATTTAATATACATTTCCCTACGTAATATTCCACGATGTATTCATTTTTGATTCAAAAACAAAAATATGGAATAGAAATGTCTTCATTAACTGGACAAGAGGTATTACCGATATTTTTATACTTTTTTTTATTCAACAAAGGGCTTATCGGGCTGATCTGTTTACATCTTTGTATTTATGTAAATAAAGGTTTCTGGACAGTATAATATTGTTCAGATTTAACTATAATAATTCCATCATCCATAAAATTTATATTATACTGTTTTTCAAATATTTACTCTAAATATTTATGGATGGGAGGATTTAAGGCTTCTTCAGTGGTGGTACCTACAGCCATAACGTGAGCCGAATGTAGCTTTAGGAAAATCTGAATGGAGTTAAAACATAAGAGAAATACAAGCTTTGTATAACTTCTGCGGTGATCTACCAAACCGAATAACAACCAAAATGTTAAATCAAGATATAGATATACTTGTAAGAGTTTTTTTTTCATTTTATTTTAATTTAACTTGAGTATTGCAGATTTACTGATTTACCAAATTAGCCACCTGTGATCTAGAACATATTAGTTTTTGGAGACCCTTGAAGTTAATTTACAGTATATAGCATTTTTTTATAGTGTTGTTTTTAATTTAGAAGAGGAATATTTTGAAACAATGTAGCAATTTGGCACAACTTTCAAAAATTTGAATTTCAACAAAAGAAGGGGTTTTCTTCATAGTATTTTTTTTCTATTTAAATAAATATACATTTGTGTCGTGATTTTTAAAGTCTAATCCTAATTGAGGTAAAAAAATTGAACTTACAGTGCATGGTATTAAATTTCATAAACTTTATAAGTATACATAAAATCGAGCAATTAGCAAAAAAGAAATATAGAAAAATTGGTTTGGTTTGCTCTTTTACATATATAATATCAGTTTAAATTTAGGCATGATAATATAAAATTTATATTTTACTGAACAACAAATGTATTGCTTACACAAAAAAAAACTGTATTGGACCAAGAAAATCTTGTTTTGTATATAACGAAAACAATATTAGTATAATATATAATATTAATATAAGAAAAGTACTCTTAATCTAACTACATTATTTCTTCGTCTAAGAATACTATAGTTGGTTTAAGAATATATTTCTTATCTTAAGAAAATATTTTTTTCGTTATATACAAAACAAAGTTTACTTGGCTCAAGTAAACCTTTCCACCTTTGTAGTAATTAATAATGTCAGAAAAACACAAATTATTTAAAATTACTCTAACAAAACTTTATTAACAGATTATACATTGTTTTAACTTCATATTTGAAATTTAGTTATAATTTTGAAGTAAAAATCTTACAGCAGCAAAGATTTTCTTATTTGTAATAACAAACAAATAAATACACACGGTATAAACAAAGCGAATAATTGAAACCCACATATAGATATGAAAAAGTTTCCGTCTGGTTAAACGTGGAAGCGTCTAAATTCATCCAACTAGCGAGACGACCTCCAGCCGCAATAATCTCGACTTTCTGCCCCATTGGACAAACCGTGTCTTCTCTCGGCTCACTCGAATGAGTCGCCCGCCGCCATATTGGTGTTTGATTTTTATTAACGCGCGCTGCTTTTTGAAATATTCGACTGATACTGATTTAAGAACACATATATTATTTATTTTTCGGTTTGTTCTGTTGAATTGATGAAAGTTGGAAATGGATTGTGAACTGATTTGAGAGTTATGAAGTATTTTTTGCTCGCTGTTATTTTTTTTAATAAAAAATACGTGTTTGTAATGTACGACTGCAATCTTAAAATAATAAGTAATGACAAAGGAAAATTCATATTGTTATATATATTATTGTATCTTAAAAAGAAAAGTACAAATGTCAGATATAGAAGTTAAGAAAATAGCTCGGGAACTGCAGATATATGTAGTTGATATATGTATATTTTAAATTATTTAACGTTTCTTTTGTTAAATGATGTTTATGTTATATTTATTAGATTTTCAAATACAATTTAGTTTTAGACATAAAGTAAAATCACACACGCTTGTTCACCACAACTGGAGTCAAAAGTGAACAATCTTATTGCAGAACCAACTGCTTTATATTTAAATTTCTTGAAAGTATTCAACACCTAAGAGTTGAAAGTTTCACAGACCAATGAGAAAACAATTTCATTCTACTTTAACAAAACATGAGCGCGCGTAAGGATAAAACACCTACTGCTGTGTATTTTCCAGTAGTACTAAATTTTTTTATTTGCAATTGTGAAGTTTCCAATAATGCAAAAAATTATAATTAAAAATATTATAAGCATAAAACGTCATTAAAAACAAAATAAAATTAAATGTATGACATTTATAAACAATTAAATGTAACCCATACAAGAACAATTCATAAATAATACATTTCATTGATTGAGTAAGTACCAACCTACTTTTATTTTACTAAATATTAGATCTATTATATATATAATATATTATAATATATTATATATATTATATTAATATTAAACATATTAAATGACTATCTTTTAAAAGATAGTCATTTAATATGTTTAAGTCTTTTGCATGTTTAAATAAAACATACCGTATCATATCATATAAAAATGATTTTTATATGAGATTTCTTTGAGGCCCCCTTGCTGGTGGAGGCCCCAAGCAGTTGCTCTTTTTCCCCCATAGGATATTGTCATTGGTGCATTTTGAAATGCCGCTCGCCTTGAAACTAACTGATAAATTGTATGTAAATGAGTCAATAGTTTTTATTTTCAACTTTGATACTTTTAAAAAAACATCTAGTATATTTAATTTAATTTCAAATTGTTTTTCAAAGATAAAAACAAAATACTATTAACTAATTTGTTTATCAGTTTCTTTCGAGTTTTGGACAAAAGATGCTACAACACTTCTAATTTACCTAATGTTAAATTTTCTTTGGTTTAATCAACTTGGAATACACTGTATAAGTAAAAAAGAATTGTTTGAATCATTGCAGTCATGAGGGTAAAACAGATCTTATATTTTTAAAATAAAAAATAAATTAAAAAACTGTTTGATATCACTGGAAACGATTTTTTTCCATATAAAAACGTATCTCCGGCTCTACAATTCTCAGCGGAGCCAACGTTGCATGTTTGATTAAGGGAATGAATTCCGTGAAGTGGGGTCTCCATTACGGGGCGTATGTAAGTAGTTTTTTATTCACCGTATTTTGCATTGTGTGCGTTCTCGTTCGCGTTTGGGGGCCCCGGAATTGCTCCGGGAGTTTTAATATAAAGGAATTGTTACCGTTTCTTCAAACTGAATTTTTGTCGAGTGGATGATTTTTAATACTGAATATATAAATTTGTGTGAACATAAATGTCGCATAAAGGCATTTTTTTAATAGTTTAAATTGTTCTGATAAATAATTATTTTCACATATGAAAAATTGAAAATCATGTTTGTGTGTTAGTCAAGAATTTGAAGTAGAAATAATACTAAATCCAAAAACAGATTTTCAATTGTATTTTATGATGTTCTGATTCTTAGCATAATAAAATATAAAGCACAAATAGTAGTAACTTTTGCAATAAAATGAAACCAATCAAACATAAGAAAAGTATAAAAATACATTGATAAAATATTACAATTGAACATAAAATTGTTTGCGAGTAGTAAAAAAAAACTCAAAATACAGGGTGTAAAAAATATAAAAGTCGGTTGTAAGGAGGTTAGAAATATATACATATATTCAAATCATTGAAAATCTAGAATCACAATACTTGCTCTTCCAGCGGCAGTGGGCGAGAAAATTCAAATAAACACATTTTAAATGTTCAGCTTATTTCTACATCTTCAGAATGTGTTCTACATTGGTCAGACAAGCGGATGTATTGCCCATTCTAAGCAACCAGATCTAAATCTCGCATTCGCCATTTGATTTGCATTGAACGGAAGGTATCGCTTCTTTTGCTTGATCGAAGAGTAGCGAATGGCCTTCGGGATTTCTAGAATTCCTCTCGATTTGAATTTAAATTTGATTCTCTTAAACGATTTTAGGAAATGTATTTTTAAATTTTTCGCTTTGAACTACTATACCGTTGACTTATCAATTTCCTTAGAATTCAATAGAGATTGATGATAAGTATTTGCGCACCTATTATTGTCTACACATTCAAACTCGGCGCTATTATAGAAACGGCTGCACTTTATTTCTTATAATTCGACGTCAATGATAACAATTTATGGATTCAATTTAGATTTCGTCTTGATTTTAAATTTACATATTTAAATTCTTATATAAAAAGCAATTATCATTAAATTATACTTGTTGAAACTTTTTCTTATAATTGTACTTCTAATGTAATATATAATAAGTAATATAATAATACTTTTTAGATTTTTATAAACAAATTAGAGACATTAGCGTAATAATAGAAATCAAATTGATAAATATTCAATAAACTGGTCTATACAAAGTAAAAAACGAAATCCCATAAATAACAATCGAAATTTTGACAAGCATATGACATTAATTGACTAAATATGAAAGTTTCTGGCATTTTGTTTTTATAATCCCTTTTGATTTATAGCTATGTAAAATATATCAGAAATATTTACACTTTTGTTATGAAAACATATGTTAATGTACTTTTATTGATAATATAGTAGTACTTAGACATTTGGAGGGCCGGAGCAAAAATATAATGATAATAAAATCATTATATTTTTACCTTCCTTGAATGAATCCAGTTTCATCGATGTCTGTGTGTCTATCAGTTTGTAAACGCTGTAATTTAAAATTGAAAATTTATAGATAGGTGAAATTTTATATTTATGATTATTTTTGTTTGGGAAGTAAACCTTCTATAAAAACGAAGTTTCTATCAAAAACTAATGTTTACTCTTAATTTTTTAAGATAAAGTTGTAGATAATTTAAGTAGACATCTATATTTTATGATCCATTCATTTTTTCATCTTTTATCAGTTAGTTAAAAGGAATTTATTATACATATATTAGCTGTTACCCGCCACTTCGTCCGCGTGGAATTTATATTTAATTATCCAATCAATTTTTCGGGATACGAAGTAGCTTATGTTCTTCTTCAAAATGCAAGTTATCCCGCCAAATTTCATAAAGATCGATTAAACGGTTTAGTCGAGGAAATGTAACAGATAGACAGACAGCTAGAGTTACTTGGATATGGATAGTTATACGTATACTACACACTTATTGTTAGTATATGGTTCTGTGGCTCTCATAGTATCTTTTTTTAGTCAACGTATAATTGAAAGTTGCGAAGACCTATATGTGTGACTGTTTATAAGTAAGTATATAGCTTTGATAGTTCGTTAATATTTAATAAATTTTGAAAATTTAATAAACAAGAAACATCAGAACGAATATTTGAATGTTATTAGAAATCTTTTTCAAAATTCAACTACTACGAGTATTACTAATGATGCTTTATCAGTGACCAAGTAACATCAAGTTTCTTCATTTCAGGTTTGAATATTTAGAATAAAATAATTTGAAACTATAACTTAGGTTCAGCAGTCATACTATTTATATGACATCAAAGACGGTAACGTCAACATTTAAAAGAGTGATTGGTATAACCTCGAGAATAATACAAAGTAAAAGAAATAATTTATCATGCATAAATGTTACTCGAGACATTTGCGGCGAACGTATTCGCGAGCTTAATAAAAGTACGAAATTGAAACGTGTCACCGGGGCTCAACGGGAGTTGGAATGAACTGCTGTAATAAAAACATTAAAATGCTTTTTCCGACGAGTGTAAAACGCAAATGAAATTTCTGTTGACTGAAATTACAGTATAAATATAACTTTAAACCAAATTTCTTCTCGCTTTGTTATTTTTACTTTTAAATGTTGCAATTTTTGATGTTACTATGTTTAATAATCTTTATTATGATGCGTTCTTTGTAAATTTTATTTAATTATAATAATTTTGTTTATTTGTAGAACAATATTAAGACAAACGAACAACATTAAAAAGGACATTTTTGGCTCAAAAAGAGGAAAATGAGAAAAAAAATTTTGGGTTGTTGAATACAAAGGTGCATTAGAAATTTTCATGCACTTTGGGAATGATGAGAAATATTTATTTGAAAACCAATTTTCCAAAAATATCCAGCATTTTCGGTTTTTAATATGACTCAACAAATGACTTTTCAGAAAAATCTTGGTTTATTTTTATTAATTTATCACGTTAACAGCTGTTAATTATCAAATGGTAGTAATTTAAAAATGTTTAGGGAATATATTTATTTAAACTGATTTTATGATGTCTCTAACTAATTTCGGTAAGTATATTACTTTCAAATATTCTAATTTTCATGCAATAGATAACAGACATAAAAAACATTCATATCATATTATATTATATCTGAATTTCAATTTTGTTTGCAAAGTTATATTATAAAACTGATAAATATAATAAAATAAAATATACAATGCGCATATCAATAAAAATGAAATATATCTGGTTAAAGAAAAAATATTAAATTCCTTTTAATGTAATAACCATCTTTCCACAACGATATACAATATGAAATTGTAGTAATTTCTTTTGCAGATTTCGCTCATAAAAATGTCACCAACGATTTAAATGCTATTTTAAATTATGGTGCAAAAGAAATTAAAGTTGGAAAATGAAAATTCTCCGTGAGAGTCGGATAAATCTCAGCTTTTTTCCTCCGACTCTTTGGAGCAATGACGTAATTTAAAAATTTGAATATTTCATTTTATACGAAGAAGAAATGATGCAGACTTTTTTATTACTCCCGCTATTCGCGAAACGTTATTACATTTGAATATAATTGAACATATATCTTTTTGAAATGAAAGATTTTAATGCGAAAGAAAATTTTCTTCGTCTCTTAATGGTTTTTATAGGTTCAAATGAAAATTTTAAGGTGCGTATATATCAGAATGCTTTTCTCAATGTTAAGTAATTTATTTTTGACAGTATTGTAATAAGTGATGATTCTCTATCTGCCCGTTTTTAGTGTTTAATAAAGGTTTATTAATTGTTAATTTTTATATAGAAATGTTGAATATTAATTCGTATTTTTATACAAAGGTTTCAAGTATTTATTTACTTTTTTCTATTGCATACAGTGTCAAAAAGCAGCAACATAGACCAAGATAATGATATCTACATAAATATTTATTTAATATATATAAATTGTATTAAGGACGAGTTAAAATTTCAAAATTACACTTTAATTATCATTTTTGTCTACGACTGCATAATAGATAATACAAATTATGAATATTGTACTAGTTATAAACGAAATAATTACACGCGAAAAATTTAGATAAAAAATCAGGATTATTACATTGTTAATTGTGAATTCAAATACATGTATATTTTTTTATTCAGGCTCATTGGTCAATCCAAAAAGAATTATATAAATGTATTGTTTTTTTTTTTTTTTTTGCAAGCATATGTTTGTCAATTTGTTCCTTGATGCAAATAAAATATTAATACAATATTTTTATTTCTATTTAAAACTTGCTATAAACTAGGAATTGTAACTTCCGGAATGTATGCTTACGCCAATATTATAAGTTTATTTTTATTAACAAAGAAGCTTAGATAATAAAAATACATTATTCAATAGTGGTCATATATAAATTTAAATATGTAGAAGTAAATATGTATATGATAATTGTGAATAAGATTATATTATTAATAACAATAATGCCTAAATAAAAATAAAAATTCAATTATTCTATGTATAATCCATAGTGTCGGAACGCTAACTTATTACCAAAAATAAATCATAACCACCACGGTTATATTAGAAATATGTTAACTTATAAAAAATCATTGTTTTGGACCATATATGTTTACGCACACGTGCGCTAAATACCGTCACGTGACACAAAATATCGACGACACGTGGCATGTCACAGCCGTGATTGATCAGATGTAATAACTGACTGATCTGTTTGTAACCACCGCCCGCACCGTCGCTCCCTCATATACTGAACGCCAATGAATATTAACAGAATTTACATCATAATACGGTGTGAAACGTACGCCCGTAATTTTAGCATAATACAATGTGTTAAAATTTAAATATTTTCATATGAAAATTAATTTGTAGTTTACTGTTAGACAGATTTTGATTTATTCGTTGCATTTTTTTTACAAACTGATTTCAATGAAACAAAATTTGTTATAAATATATTAACCATTTATTAAGAAGAAATAATATTTTATTAATCTATCGTAATTAATTAATTTTACTCCTCTCCGTCCCAAAAAAAGATTTGTAATAAAAATAAAAATTTATGTGTATAGGTAATGTAAATATCTGTTTTTTTTTTGTCTTTTACATAGGTAATATAGTACATTTTCATACAATTTTTAAGTTTTGTCTGTTTGTCTCTCTGTTTGTTTTAAGAGAAAAATATCTGAACCGATGTTGATGAATCTTTCGCTCTTCAAAAGCCTTAGAATTAGAACTCATTTACGCATGATAATTAGCTAGCTCTTATGTAATTATTATTAAATAAGAACTGGCCTGTAATTAGTTAAATTTATTTACACATATAAATATAATAAAGGAATAAAAACTTAATGCAAATATGTGAAAGTTAAAGTCAGTTGTGATATTAGTGCAATTAAACCAATAATTAAATAATTAAGTCAATTATATAATAAGAAAAGTTTACAATTGATATTTTTCAATAAAAATGCATGAAAATGAAAACGGTATTTTTCAGTTCAAAATATAATTTAAAAAATACTGCAATATTGAAAAAATATATGTCGTAAAGAGCGAGAAGGAATTAATAAATACAATAAAACAATACAAGTTTAAGTATCTTTATAATTTAGAATTTAATTAATAAATTAATATATAAACTCCCTATACATAATTTCAGTAGGCGTCAAAATCAAATATGTTCTGGTTATTTATTAATAGTAATATATACCGTCATATAAAAACTGGTCCATTGAATATTATTTTGCTACATGCTGGGGTGCAGTCCACATATGTTTATTGAAGGGGATACGCTCTATGTCTATTACCAAACAGAGATTAAAACATGACTTTGTGTGGTTTACAGTATCATTATTGTAGGATTGACTTGCGCGCCCCAAGTAAAATAATAAAAATGCCACTGAATAAATAATACCGAATATAATAGTATATAGTGATTTATGTGCGAGGAAAAAAATATCACTTGTACGCGTGTCGATTATAGTTTTGTGATATTAATTTGTGTACCGAGTGACTTGCGCTTTTAATTGTTTAACTGTTTGATTTTCCCATGATATTTTGTGTGCTATTTGTTTATGTATTACGTATAATATGAAGTTATGTCTATTAGTTAATCTTCGTGGAAACTATAAAGTATGTAAACTGTAGACGACTTTCAAAAGAGAATAATTTATAAAAAAAATAGTCAAAATTATATTTGAATAGGTATTGTTTATTAAATAATCTACTAGTTGCCCGCCCGCAACTTGTACTTATACGTTTTTATGAACATTTATATAATTTATAAAATACAGTGTAAATAAGAATGTATAGATTATTGAGGTTGAATTTTGAAATATCGCAATACACGAGTATTTTTATTTTAGTATACGAGTTTTGTCCGAACAGTTATGTATATTGTAGGTACCTAAAAATAAAGTGTTACTCTATTTCTTTCCCTTAAGAGATTTAATTTTCATGTTTATATCATAAAAAGAAGTCACAACTAAGATTTCCCGTTTCTAGGTTCAAGATTTTTATACCTTTATATGAATATAAAGGTTATAATAAGCTAATTTATTAACGTTAGTCGATGATAATATTTCAATAGTATACTATTTCACAAAATTAAAAGATTGGAATCTCATTTCTTTTAATTATAGGTAATGAATTTCATATTCAAATGTTGGTGTACTACCATAAACGAATAATCCAAAATTGATAAAAATGTGTTAAAACACCAATTTAAAAATGTTTGAACTCTAAAGATTTCAGGTAAGTTGGATGTTTACAATCAAAAATGAAGGAAGAATTATATCCATCTAAACAAACAAAAAATGAAATAAGTGTACTTGTAATATTTGCTGTCAATTATAAAAATTATTATTATAAAAATATATATTAAGTATACCTATGTTTTTATGTACCTATATATATCAGATTTAGTATTAATTAATTTTATATTGTTTATTTAGTATAGGTATCAATTAATACGATTTGAGAATATAATACTTAAAACTAAAAACAAGGTTATCTAATGAACATTTAAAGATATATCCTAATTTTCTATCTATAGATCAAAAGTACAATAGGCCAAACAAGACTTTTTTATCCCCCCATTGTATTATTCTTGATTAAAATTGATACTGAAAATAACAAGCCAAAAATGTATTATATTATACAGTAGTAAATCTATGCAGGTATATTGAAAATATCCCAAAACTGGGGTAACAGAATCGCAAAAAAACACAAAAGTATCGAAACTGAAACTACAAAAAATCAACAATGCATAAAACTGGGTGGTTGTTAAATTCACAAGTTTGATGACCAACAACAATAACAAACAAAAGTGTCCAGACACACACATAGTTATATACAGACACGATCTCCTCGCGTTGCTCATTTTGTTCTGCGCGCCTGCCTGTGGCGACATGCGCGCCATATTGTCTTGTCGACATCTCAATCCGCGGTCGCATCGACGACGATATTTTACCTGAGTCCCTGTATTCACGTGTGTGTTTATAGAAATCTACAAGGTGTTGTTCCGAGCTCTACCTTGAATTCAAACGAAATATTTTATAAACATTAATTCTGTATTTTTAAAATATGTAATACTTATAGCCGTTACCTGCGACACCGATCGCGTAGAATTTAGGTTAGTGAAAACAACACTATAAAGTTAGGTTAGGTAAGTAATAAAGATAGATAATACAGATTTCTGTTCTGATAGTCGATAAAACAGGATTTTAGTTTCGTAGTTGTACGCTAGATGTCTACGTCAAAAAGTATAACCTTCGTGCGTACAAATGCCACACACCAATTCAAAATCGGTTCAGCAGTTTAGCCGTAAAAAGGTAACAGACAGACGGACAGATAAGAAATAGAAACACTTTTTAGGGTTCCGTAGAAAACTAGGAACCCTTATAGTTTCTGCGTGTCCGTCCGTCCTGAAAAATTTTGACATAACAAGTTGAAATTTGGTATACGGTCGTAGATTGATGCCCCAAAAACAGAAATGATAAAATTTTTGAAAAAAAAAATTTTTAGGCTCCCCTTTCATAAAATGAAAAGTGTTTTCAAAAAAAAAATTACACCTTCCCTATTGAGTGGGGTACCGTTAGAAATGTCTCCTAAAATGCAACAAAAAATTGTATTCGAACCTTTTGATTTTAACCCTTCAATCACGATGTATTTGCTCTCCAAAGTCATTATAAAAGCGTCCCCCCCTCCATTTTCTAAACTATCAATTCAAAAAATCTGAAAAAATTCCACAATGTAGCTTTTAATTAGTACTTTCACTGAAAATTATAACGAACATTGTGAAAAATATTTTGGACCACCCTTTCACAGACTGAAAAGTGAACTCACATTTTTTTCACTTACCCCATTGAGTGGGGTGTCATTTGTTAGGTCTCTTAAAATGTAATAATAAAAGTTAAATGACTTTTGATTTTAACCCTTCAGTCACAATATATTTGCTTTTCAAATTTTTGAAATCTCTCTTTTATAAACCGTAGTGAGAATGACTACGGAACCCTATCATGTGCGTGCCCAACACGCACTTGCCAGTTTTATTTATTAATAATATTAGTATGGATTTAGTGATTAATAATATATGAAAATAATTTAACTACTTACCAACTCTACGAAGACAAAGAATTGTGTAGAAAAACTATATAATTTAATATTGCTGATCCTTAAAAAATACCTTGGGGGTATAAATTATTATAGTTACATACACACATGGAATAAATTTACTTTTGTAGCACCTTGTATATATGGACGTATATGTGAATTTTATTACGTGTGTGTGTATGTGTGTTCGCGCTTTGTGTTTTCCTCCCGGTCTGAGTATGCGAGAACAACTTCGCGAACATAAATGGCTTGAGATCTCGTGAAATAATACATAGGCTCACATCTATATGATATATGTTTGAATGAAACAATATACAGGGGTATGTCAATAATAAAATAAGTATGTATGCTCATGTTAAACTAATATAAGAATACGAGTTCGCTTAAAAATATTAATCTATACATTCTTAGACCGTGTCTTTTGATCTTATAATGCTTTAATATTGTAATAGATTATATATATCATTTATCGTATAGTATAAGTTCAATTAATCTTGAAGAAAATATGTCTTTTTTAGTATTAAAGTTTTAATGTCAAGGTATTCAATTTTTCTAAAAACTAGATAATACCTAGTAATTTCGCTGAAGTTAAAAGAAAAACCAAAAACCTTCACTATCTTAATATCTTAATGTGTATTGTATAGGGTATAGGTACAGAAAAAAAAAACATAAAATTTGGTATATCACAGCCGTACAAAAATATAGAAAAGTACATAGCTGTTATATTATATACCGGGTGTCCCAGATAACTTTTTCAGCATGGGGATCTCAGTATCTATAAGAGATACATGTTTGGTTGAATCAGATGAATTATTTGTAAGACAGGGGTGAATATTAATACACCAAAAAATATTCATAATTCTATGTGGTTAAGGCGGTATACCGAAAAAACTGAAAATTCGGAATTTATTTAAATGGCTATAACTTTTCTGTTAAAGTAGATAGATACTTTTTGTTTGCGGTGTAGTAATACTCACCCTTTTCTTACAAATAATTAATATGATTTAACCAAACCTGTATCTCTTATAGATACTGAGATCCCCATGCTGGAAAAGTTATCTGGGACACCCGGTATAGTACCTACACTTTAGGCAACTAAAATAATATTTGAATTTTATTTTTAATAATTACATATGTATAATGTATATGTTTATGTATTATGTATAGAGGAGACCAGGGATAAAAGTAACGCGGGATGAAAGTAACAAACGAGATTTCGAGCAAACTATAATACCTGTATGAACCTGTCAATGATTTTTATATGTTTTTTCGACTCCCCTTTCACCTTAGTAACAATCACAACGTTACGACAATTGGTTATGTGTACAACGTATCGGTACTCGAAAAATACGACGAAAGTTACTTTTTGTAATATTTTTTTGTGGTTAATATTTCTTTATTAGTAAAAGGTAACTATAATCTTTATTATCAATATTGTACTATAACGATCTATTTTAACTTTTTGCTTTACAAAAACTTCGTTTCTTAATTATTTTTTTATATAGAGGCACATGTTTGTCTGATTTTGAGAAATCAAGAATGAGGGATGAAAGTAACAGTTTGTTACTTTTATCCCGATTGCAGTAGTATGTATGTACCTAAATATATGTTTTATAAAAATTATTTAAAATAATTATTTATAATAATGAAATTAGTTATGTTTGTCATAATTTATAATTTAATAATTCTGATTATTTCTTTTATTGATTCCCTTAAATAAAATGGCGCATAGTAGTATAAACATAATGTAGTTTTAATACTTATCTATAGATTATGTTTATACTACTATGTGCCATTTTATTTAAGGGTAATCATAATAAATGTTGATTTCAGACTGAATAAAACACTAAAATATATGAACGTTATTATATTTCGTTTTTATTAACTATGTTACATCTATCCCTACCCCTTGTTACAACTATCCCTATGGGTCGGGATGGTTGTAACAAATCGCGATCTTCATTATTCATTTATTTTTGTAAAAACCATAAACTTTATAAGAATTGTATATATGCCGAAAGGAAGAAGAAAGTGTAAGTATAGTAAGAAATAATTATGAGTTTCATAACTGTACACAAATTAAATATATAAACACAAAAGTGAAAATTGTAACTTTCATCCCTGGTCTCCCCTACCTATATACTAAGTATTATAGTGTATTTAAAAGAATATATAAGTACATTAATAAATAATTTATATTTTCATAATATAGATATTTACTTTTATTACGAAAATGCATTGTATTAATAGTTTCACGCTAATATAGGTTATAAATATTTAATTAACTTATTTTACATATCACATTAATATTATAATACTATACATATACATTTATTAATGTTATTCATAACAAAATATTTTAAAATAAGTACAAGCGATTTTTTACTGTCTACAAAAGTATAAGTATCATAATTAAGGCGGTATTTTAAAATAAAGATAATAAAATTAATTTAACGTATTATTATATTTATTATGTATTTTTATATGTTATAATAACATTAAAATAATGAATGTTCGCAAATTTCACTAATTTCTTAAATTAATAATGCCGACATCATAACACATTTATAAAAAGAACCGCAATACAATATTCAGAGGTGTATCCAAACTTTTATTGTGTTTATGATATTTGATAGTTTTTGTTTTGTTAAATGTACCTACTTAAACAAAATATTAATATTTCTATAGCATGTTTTTTTCTAAAAGGTTTAGATTACCATAATATGTTTGTATTAATATAAATTATTACCAATTTATTCATAGAAAATTATAGCTGTCAAAAGTTTTAGATTTTAACTATAAAATTAACCAGACTCTTTGATGCTAGGAATGTTAAGAACAAATTTGCAATTAATAAGTATAATATATTATAAATTATGCAAGGCAGTTAATATTTATTGTATACTATATTAAATATAATAAAAAGGTTATTATTGATTTAGAGGCTAAGCCCTTACATAGCAATGCCGCCTCTGATATAGTATTACGCACTTAGTTATATTTAATTTTTATACTTATGCTATTAAAACATTTATTGCTATTTACTTTACATGTGCAAATAATACACCTGCTTGCAGATTATATTACACAATTATAAAACTTTCGTTACGCTATATAATGTATCCTTGTCTTTCTCTTACAAATATAGGCAATTACTCTACATTGGCATGGAACACCGAGTATTATTTACTATAATTACAATCTATTATAATAGCATAATATATAGAATTACAATATGTATTTATATTTTGAAAGTTAATATTTTTTAAAAATACTTGTAACATAAACTACTAGCGAAATCCCGCGGCTTCGCTCGCGTAAACTTAGAAACTAATTCGAACCCTCCATACGTGATAGGGGATGACATATTACATTTTTTTATATTGATTTTTATACATTACCTATAAAAAAACGTAAATATCTCGGATCTTAGTTAAAAATTATAAAAACTAAATTTTTTATTGCAGATTATTTTTCCCGACTCCACCATTATAACGTAAGCAGCTATGGAAATAAACATATCAAAAACACAGAAACTGTCTACCCCGCCATTAGGGGTTGAATGTCGAAATTTTTATTTTAATAGATGACCATTTTCCCGAATTTACCTTTGCAAGTAAAGCAGGTATATGCAGATAAATTTATTTAAATCCATCCTCGTCCCCGTCTCACGATATTAGGGCTAAAATATCGAAATTTAATTTTAATTGAAATTATTAATTTGTCCGAATTTACTTTAATATCATGAACAATTATGAAGATAAATATATCAAAATCACCCCCCCCCCCCCCCCTATTCTTATAGGAATTGAAATTTCGTAACTGATATTTGTCTTGTAGAGTATACCTACTTGTGCTATGTTTCATTCGGTGAATAAAAAAAATATTTTACAAATTTTTTCACCCCTTTAACACCTTAGGGTATAAATTTTGGGAAATGCTGAAATAAGTTTCAATTAAATGTGAACAAAAAAAATATTTTTTATATAAACTTTGACACCCTATTTAACCCCGTAGTGGTTGAATTTCGAAAAATCCTTTCTTAGTGGGTGCTTATATAATAAAAGGAAGGCACCTACGAAATTTCACGTTTCTAGGTCCAGGGGTTTGGGCTGTACGTTGATATATGAGTGAGTGAGTGGTTAAGGACAGACTCTTTTATAGATATAGATGAAAATATTATTAGAGTGAAACATACAATTGAATGTAGGAGAAGATTTATTGATTGAAAAAATTGATGGCAAAATTTAACAAATTCAATTTACAATAGACTATATTAATAATGCACAAGTAGATGTAAAAATTACCGTAAAGATAACAATAATATTCTACCATGGCTGTTAGTATGTTATATAAACAATTATTTTAATTTACGTTACATTGAGATAATTTTAATATAATTTTTTCAATTGATTTATAAAAATAATCATTCTATTCAATATTTGTTTATAATTTTCATGATAGATAATATGTATTTACGATTCCTTGTCAGCAGGCCTTTATACACTCATTAAAGTAGTACCAATTTGTAAATTATTAATATTTGTTAACTCATAAGGGGTGAAAATTAAAGGATATTTTTCCTTCTTTTCGAATTCAGGGATATTGTTGAGTTATTAAACGTTTGTTTATAACCATACCGCAGTTGAATAAAAAATAATTTATTTTTTTGCAATTTTTATGTTGCCCACAGGGATATCTAATTTTTTGTACATATGTATAGATGGCTATTTATAAGGAAATTTTCACAGCTATAAAATGCTTTTTCAAATTAAAACTTTTTTTTAAAAACAATCAACTTTTCAGAAAAATTGCAAGAAGAAATAAGTTTATGTTTTTATAAAAGAATATTCATATTTTTCAGATGGTTTTGTACCTATCAGTAATTTCGGATCAAGTTTATTTTTACTAGTAGACTTTTTTCATTCAAACTGAAATATATACCAAAAAAATGCTACAACCATTTAAAAAAATGTAATCCAAAAATTACGATATGAATATTTCAAACTGAAGGGAATATCATTTTAAAAAATGTTTCGATTTATTTTATTCCCTTATGAATACTGCCTAACAATGGTACTTATTAACACAAACCACTTAAAAATTACAATAATTGTAATTTAGAACTAATTTTATTTTTGGAATTAATAAAAAAGTAAAAGTTAAAATATTACTGAAAAGATGGAATTGTGTTGGTTTTAACTTTTAATTGATTTTAATATTGTCATCCTACCAATTTTGCCGCTCTGGGCAGTTGCTCTGGTTGCGCCCCCCTATATCGGGCCCTGCTTGTTAGTTTGGAACAGTAAACGCGTACTGAAATTAATTTTAAAACAATAATACAAACTTAAACTTTATTTGTGCAATTGTTTGTCAGAATATAAACAATCACTGGAAAATTAGCTCGGCAGCGAAAACAAAAACACATAAGCGGAATTTTCCGCATTACGGTCGAAATTCGCGCAAGCGGCAGTAATAAATACAATAACAGTGAATCCCAAACAACCCTCTTGGGTCATTAAATCAAGCACCCTAATCGAGTGTAATATGATTTTTCATACAAGCGTACATGCCCAGATAAGCGGACAATAATGATAACCCAGCCGCTCTCCTCTAGCCTGTGCGAGAGAGATCACAGTCACATCTAACTGTCTCACTCTTCCTTTTAGCACCTCCTTTCTGTGTACCCTCGCATCTCTCTCAGTTCTACCTTATTATTTTCGCTAACTATGTAATGACCGAATAAAAAGATCTCTTTAAACGGGCGAAAAATAAAGTCGCAATTTTGAATTTATTAAACGGAAATTGTTGAAGAAAATATTCTTAAGAGGCACAAAACATAACGAATAATGGTTGAAAGTATTATAGTACGAAAATTGGTTTTTATTTATTTTTTTACTTATTTTCCTCTTATTCAATATTGATCTTACATTTTTGTGAACGTAATGAAAAATTGTAAATGTAAATAAATTTAATTTGAACTCTGAAGTGTATTCAAAATTTTGAATAAAATAAATAATCCTATAAATATTTTTTTAAGTTTTATATAATTTGTAAATGGGGAGATATCTTTTCATTATAATATAAGGTGAAGTTTAAACTAAAAAATTAAGTAACGAAATTATATTATTATCACCAGAAGTTTTTAAAAATTGAAAAAATAAAGTATACAGGTAGATTATTCGCGGGTTATAATTAAATTAAATATTGCAAAAATGTAGTCCTGTGGTGATTGAGCTTTCAATCTTAAAGAAATCAAAATGTCAAAACAAATAATTCATTATGTTCACAAGACTAATTTAACAAGTTATAAAATTATTGAAAATGTCAGTTTATTAAATATTAATAAAAACAATTTTTAATTGAAAATTCAAATTGAGATATTGCATTTTAAATAGATACTTATAAAATCACAAAATATTAAAAAATATAATAGAAGTATAAAACGTATTTATTAAAAATCTATAAACAACGATTTGAATTCATGTTACAAAAATGTTTTCAAATAAGATTGGATAAGGAAGGAAGAAGTCTTTTGCGACGGTCTGCTACTTCGATGGAAGGAGGGTAACCTCGTATTAAACTATTATACGCGGCAACCCCTGGTGGACTATTATATATCACTAATACTTTCACCCCCAGTTTCGGAAAGGATATCGTTAGTTTTCAGTTAGAAGTTTTTAAGTAGTTTCTTACATTTTTATATAACAATATTTTTAAATAAATTTGTAGAACTATTGAAACTTAGTTTTTCAAGATATTATCAATTATTCTTTAACTTTATTCTAAATTCTAATTAGTTTTTTTTAGTTGTATATTAAAGATTCTATAATTATTTTAAAGTAAACCAATTTGAAATGTCAGTGCAGTGGAACGATAAGGTTAAAATTTTATTTAAATTTTCGTCAATTTACCTATGACCATTTTTACTATAGTTGAAGAACCTTGCAATCTTTTGCTGCAGAGTTTGATGAAACGTTGGCCGATAAATATTAACCTAAAAGACACAAAACAACAAATAATTAAAGATCACCGCAAAAAACTTAATGCATACAAAATGCAGAAATAACATAAAGCACACATGAAATTAGGCTTGGCCATTTTTTTTTTGTTATCTCCGTTCCTTTATGGTATACGAATAATTTTACATAATATATAAAGAGTAAATTCCGTCTTACATAGTGAAATAAAAGGCTGTCCGGAATAATCAACACCTCAAAAACAATTGTGACTTGTAACCAGAAACCCAACTTATTTTTTCTAAAATAAATTATTATATATAGACTTCAGCAACATAAATGTTCTCGATACCCTCACGAGCGACAATTTGCCTGGAACGAACGGCAAAAGCGGCCACATCTAACCAGGAAGCAACATATTCCTCATAGGTCGTGAAAGACTTATTAGCGGTTGGGTCTCCGAAACTGTAAACTCACATTGACCCTTCCTGTAGGCAGTTAGCGCGCAGTAACATTATATATCTACCCTTTAAATAGGGGTTGACGCGAAAATAGAGACGTTCAGATCAAATTTAGCGTGAGGCAGATTAGAGCGGTGGGGGCGGCTACCCTGGTGTTGGGCATTCTGAAATAGTGATAATGTACATAACAGTTATTTAACAAATTTTCTTATTAAGTACATATAATTGTTTCATTCAACGAACTAAAAAAAATAGTGGTTTATTTTTATGGTTAGGTTCATTATGATATTTGTTTTCTTTATGAGTATTTAAGGAAATATTTCTGAAAAATTTATATAAAACTTATATATAAAACAGAGGGGCTTAGAAATTATGACCAATTTTGTAAGAAAATGGAAACATTTTCAACACCTTGTAATTTTCTAATAACAACAACAAAAAATTGTTTTCTTTTTGAAGTAGTTTTGGCATATTCTCTATTATTGCGATATTATGTCAAACATTTACAAAATTGTATTATTTGTATCAAAACACTAAACCTAGTTTTTTTCAAAATTTTCAAATAGAACACCCTATATATTTTTACATTTTCGAATTGCCTGTTCAATTCTCAACACATTTTACAAACCATGTTCTATACCTAAATCCAACCGTTAACAAGTCATTAATTTTATATTAAAATCTTAAGATTTTTTTAAAAACAATACAACTTTATTATATTCCACAAAATAATTAAATTTTTATGTTGTTGAAGTTTGTAAGTTCTATTAGTTTGTTAAGTTATTTTTAAGCGAACTGTTTTATTGATTATAATAAAGTTGTATTGTTTTTATAAAACATCTTAAGATTTTAAAATAAAATAAATAACTCTTTAAGGGCTGGATTTAGGAATAGAACATGGTTTGTAAAATATGTTGAGAATTGAACAGGCAATTCGAAAATGTAAAAATATATAGGGTGTTCCATTTGAAAATTTTGAAAAAAACTAGGTTTAGTGTTTTGATACACCCTGTACAAATAATACAATTTTGTAAATGTTTGACATAATATCGCAATAATAGAGAATATGCCAAAACTACTTCAAACAGAAAACATTTTTTTTGTTGTAATTAGAAAATTACAAGGTGTTGAAATTGTTCCCATTTTCTTACAAAATTGGTAATAATTTCTAAACCCCTCGGTATAATCCAATAATGATATATCAAAATACTCAGAAAAATGAATGCTATTAGATTATCAAATAAAAATATATAGTTTGTATTTAAAAAAAACATAACTTTGATTTGTAACGCAGTTATCCTGTATAAATTTAACTAATTTCAAACTATGCCGATACTCTAGCCTGACAACTTTTCTTAAATAATTATAATTCTTATAATAATATGAAATATTGAGCTTTGACACAGTCCTGGGACACCCTGTATTTAATTGTAGAAATCATTTGTTATCAACACATTGTGTTTATTATACGAGTATAAACCCGAGTTTTATCAAACTTTAATCAAATGAGCCAATCAAAACCCAGCATTTAATATCAACATAATGTATAAGTTTATACATAAAAGAAACCGGGTATATAGAAGTCTATTGTATAACTCCCATAATTATTATTAATAATTATTATTATTCTATGAATTTAACAAAAATGTTCGTATGTTTTCATAACGTAGTGTCTCCTGCTCGTCGTTCTTACTCCACCCGCAGTGATGAAGTCCATAACTCCGCACGAGAATCACAGGAAGCACGATTTAGTCGATGGTGTGCAGAGTTGATTTTTATGCTATCACCGAGTTGATATGAAGTGATTTTTTATTTTGTTCGAAAACGTGATGTTGAATCTCGTATGTACGGAGAAAACGCTTCTGTGAAAGCTACTACATAAAATAATTATTTTTATTATCGTTTTGTTTTTATTTTGTTAAAGTTAAACTTATATAGCTTACTTGCACGTTGTATCATTTTTTGTAATTTAATATATATAAATAATGATTTTGACAACAAAACGCTAATGAGCCAAAGCTTCTATTATTGCTCAACATCGTCCAATTTTTCATCATATGTAGCAGTAAATCTTACACTTTTTTCAAAAATTTCTAGATATAAATGCTAATTTGTTATATTAAATTTAACTGAAAACATGAAGAAATATTGTAAATAATCTAATAAAATGTTAAAATATGAAAAACTATGCATATTAATAAATTTAAATTATAGAAAATTAATTCCTTATACATTGTATGCAGTAGTTTCTAATTGCATTTTTATAGAAACAGAAATATGTTGTTAATAAATTTCAATTAACCTAACACCTTGTAAATATCACCAATTTTGAGCAAAGATAATATATATTCTGTTATACAATTTCATTAACATAATCAACAATTTATGTACTTCGAATACACCCAAAAGATTAACTAGTATTCAAAAGAATTTTGAAATATTTCTCTAGAATGTGTTTACAGCTATTTTATGTTCAATTGATAAAAACATATGTATGTATTTTATAGTTTTATATAAACAATTTTTCAAATATGCTAAGATACTATATCTACATAAACATAAACTATGTATATAGAAGAGATGCATACAGAAAATATTTGTTGATAGGTGAAATCAATTTTAAAGGAAATTATTTCCAATGTTTCATCATGATTTACATTGAAAACTGAATTAAAATTCTCGTATTGAATGGTATTACATTATAAATAGAAAACACATACTTATATAATTTGTATTTTAACCAAGAAATAATATCAAAAATTAAATCATTAGATGCATAGAACGCTAAAATTCGATGCACATATTATACATATATGTATTTAATCCTTAGAACCTAATATTATTAAAAAATTTCCACAATTAACTCATATGTAAGTACTATACATTTATTTTTTCAATAACGTACGAGTAACATATCTTCTACACAGGAAAAAACTGTTTTATAATATAATATAACGAAAACAGTATTATCTTAATATTAGAATATAATATTAATCTAGCAATATATTATTGTTTCACGATCTTTAAAGCAATAATGTCGGACGTAAATATCAATTATCTGTTTGAAACAATATTTCGAAAAAAAAAATTCTCCTGTTCGATTTTGTTAAGCTTCATTTATTACTGTTGGTAAAATTGGTAAAGAACTCAGGAATGAAAAAAAAGAAGGTGTTTGTCTCCAATACTTAAAAAAAGGCAAAAATTAGAATCGCATATATCTTACATATATATATTATATATTAGCGTACTTGCCTCATAAAATCTTCTTTAAATATTATAATTTTCAAAACCAGCACCAATAAGCTTTAAACAAAAACATAAACTTCGTATCTTTATAATAAAAATGAATAATTAATACAAATATGTGTATAAATATTTTATATCTTAATTTATGATATTTCTCAATTTGTATTGTGCATTCAAGGAATCTGGCGGCTTACGAAGTCACTTCTATTCATCATGCATTCCACCGCTCGATTACAAGATAATTCTACCAATGAATTATGTTTACAGTATAATTCTTTTTACGAATTTGCATTAACAATATATTTCTGGATTCTTAGAACGTACGTTTAATTTGTTTTATTTTGTATTAATGTTTACACATTTTGTTGCCTTAATAGATGAAGTAATTTATGAATAGGAAAATACTTTATTTATAGAATGTAGGTAGGTACTTTCAACAATGTAACAGTTTTGTTGAATAATTTTCACATTTTTTTTGAATAATTACTTAGCATTTAGGTATATACATTATCAGCTGTTGAGAAAAAAATGTATTTTCGAGTTGTTTGTACCTAATTTATAAGATTAGAAAAGTATGAATTCACAACAAACCACCTAGACCATTATACGAAACTTTGAACAAAATCGTTGTTGGTTAATATCTTGTATATCAAATGTAAAATACACGTCGGTTGAATATTTATATACCTAATCCTTAAATGCTTAAAATTGAAATTGGTCTGTAAATGGTTCAGAATAAACGTTTCTAAGTTAATATTACTAAATCAATTTGAAAATTAATTATAATAAATTTTATAACTTTATAAATGTATATTTAAATATTGATTTACAAATATCCGACTAATACAGCACTTATTTTATGGAGCAAATTTTACGGAGTACACTGGCTTCAATGTTAGTTATTTGCATATATCTGAAAACACATTTATTTTATAAATAAATTTTACACTAAATATGAATATTTTTTTATAAATTATGTATAAATGAATACTTCGCTATGTCTAAAAATGATAAAATATTTCTGCAAATACAAATAAATAAATAATATTTGATTTAGATGTAAATAAAAATTAACATAAGGATGGCATATCTAATAATCAATATGTATGGAATTTTAAGAATTATATGTATTCATTTAAATTTATACATGAGAATCATATATATTCTTTTATTATGCAAAAATGTGTTATATTTTGTAAATTTGTTGTGTCAATATTCAATATATTTTTAATGAATTTGTGGGCTCAATAAAACAATTTCGTAAAATAATTTTAGTTGATATAATATGTATTATTAATAAACACAATTAGAAGCAAAAAAAATCATAAGAAAGATTTTTGTCAAAAATAATAGGTACTAAAAATATAAAAATGTTATTTATACAATTTATTTTAAAAACTTCTACACAGAAAAAAAACTGTATTGGACCAAGAAAACCTTGTTTTGTATATAACAAAAACAATATTTTCTTAATATAAGAACCATACTCTTAATCCAACTACGTTATTCCTTCGTTCAAGAATACTATAGTTGGTTTAAGAGATTATTGTTTATCTTAAGAAAATAATGTTTTCGTTATATACAAAACAAGGTTTACTTGCTTTGAGAAATCTTTCTACCAGTGTATCTACCGAATTTCTGAAGAAATTTAAAGTTGTATTTTTCAAGTCTAAATTAAATTCACCGAAAACGATACTGTAATTACAGCTTGTATAAAATAATTTTACAATAACAGTGTAGTAGAGACTTAAAGCCGGTTTAAAACCCCCGAGCGACATCCACCTAAACACGCATCCGACAGACGCAGATAACACTCTCGTCTCCCTACAGCGGACGTTATATTTTCCGTACCTATTTCTATATAATGGATGGATTGATTTAGATTACACCGAACTAAATTAACTAGCTTTGTTACATAACGCGAGATGTATGCGAACAGCCTCGTGTCAAACGTATTATATAACGAAATGTAATTTCCGGATGAATTGTAATACTGGCTGTTGTCATATTTTTATATTATATATATTTTTCGGAGTATAAAATGTGTTCATGTTTTAAAATGTAAATGTGTGTGAACTGATGTATTTTAATTTTAATTGAATTTAAGAAATATGTATGTCATAGATGTTTTGATATATTTAAATGATGTAAATGAAACATGAATAATAACACATTTTACCTACATATGTATGACCATTATACATGTAAGTCGAGTGCTTTACCTAGGAACCCAGTTATAATGAACGGATTTTTGTGAAACTTTCTGTAGTGTGTTGCTAAGACTAAATACTTATTAAAATGTTTATCCATTATTTTTTCTAGTATTTAATCGTAGCAACACATTGCAGAAAATTTCACAAAAATCCGTTCAGTCGAACTTGTTTCGAGCTTTTTCATTTATTTTGTATGATTATATTCGACTACATATATATATATATACATATATATAGGTCGTTCCGCGTAATGCGGATTAAAAAGGCCAAAAAATGTGGGGATAAAACATTTTTATTTATTAATGCCTTGGAGTAGAGTTGCCAAGTGGCATTTTTTACGATTCGTTATAGGGGGATCAAAATTTCGCTGAAATGGTTAACATTGTGTATAGTTCGTGTTCAAGTATAAAAAAATAAAATACTCATTTCAGATATCAGTCAGATTTTAGAAGATAAAAATAAAAATACACATAAAATTCATAAAAATAGCAAATTATCAACATTTTTGAAATGTTCCTAGTTATTTAACTTAAAAATTGATAATATACAAAATTTTAGTTATTTTAGCTCAGAATTTGGCTCCCTATAGTGAGTCATAATAAAAAATCCTTTGGCATTAGAAATCTCTGTTACTAAGCTTCAATTTAGGCCCTTTTTATTATGAACACAATTTTTGGTCCTTCATGGTTATGATCCGTTTCACGCGGAATGTCCCATATAGGTACAAAGGCAAAAAAAAATTAAAACATTCAGTATATATTATTGTAATACCTATTACTTTTAAAAGAAATTTCTACATTAATAATATTTAATAATATACATTTTTTTGTTTACAATATTAACAATAATGTAATAGTCAAAACAATATTGTTTATTTTCGCTCTGTTTTATTTACAACAATGACAACAAAGAGTTTTCTAGTATTTTATATTGAGTTTTTCAATCCAAGTGTGGTACATTAAAAGTCAAAAGTATGACGAAGAAAGGCACGAGTATATTATATTACCATTAATGTGTTAACAAAACCATATATCTATATTTTATTGAGTAGTAAAACAATTTCATTCCGAGCTTTGACTTATTGTATACTTTAAGAATAATGTAGAATGTATATTTAGCACAAGTACCTACCTACTTATACATTATAAAACTGAATGTGTCATTATTTTGTTGTAATTAATTCTTTATATGAATTTTTGATTCAATATGTATTTTAAATATACAAAGTACACTGTAAAGTTAAAGCTTTATAAATTATACTAATTTTAAGTATGGTATTTGGCATTTGGCTAAATTTTAAAATATACTTGTTTCATTTCTTTTTCCAAAACAATCCAGAAAAACACTCAAAATAAAAATTGTCTATTCAAATGAAAAATTTCCCGCCATAATGCTTATTTAAAGTTAAATAGACGTCAGACATTAATAAACAAACTGACACAAACCAATAGCAATTGAGTGTTTTTTTGTCAGATGTGCCAGACGCGTTTTCAATAACGTGACAAACAGGTTAAAAATTACAATTTTAAATTAGGTTTACTTATTTCATGTAAATAAACAGGACTTGATTATGGTAACATATTATACTATTAGTTTTATAACATTTTAGAATTTGTTATCAAAAGTGTCTAATGCACTTATTGTATAATTTTAGAAGGATGTTTTGGCGACAGGGATGCAAGATATACTTTCTTTATTATTTGATAGATTTAAATGGGACCGAAAACTATTTTTCAGTATACCATTTAATTTTTAACGCAATCATAGTCATTTTTATCCAATAAATTTTAGTTACTACTAATAAGAAATATGACTTGCTGTTTTAATAAATTTAAATTGATTATGCAAAAAATGCGACATTGACAAATTAAGGATTAATCAATTCATGAAGTTCTAGCTGTATGATAATCAAATATCTGCCCACTTGTATTCAAATCACATAGATTTAAAGTAAGTTAGAGTATGTTAAATTGTTTAAAAATCCTATAAGAGCTATTTACACAATTTATTCTATTATCAGAGTCTACCCTAAGCAAATATCAACAGTTATCTTAACTGCAAATCTTTTTCTGATGCAAGCTGCAGTGCTGCACACGCTCAAACGGTGGCAGAGATAAGAACTAAATGAATGACGTGTGTGATTTCAGCGCCACTGCAGGAGAGCGGCGTGTGTGAGAATTAAATACTATGGGGTGCTTTGTAGCTCTTAAAGAAATGCGTTTTAAGGGTTGTATTCCATCGTTTACACAAACAGGGGTGTTAACAATGGGATTAATTGATTGTATATGTAATGTGTGATGGATACTTTGTTTGTTCTCGAAAACGAGTCGTGATTTTTGTTTGAATAACGTCTTTTGTTATCTGATTAACTTTGTAATTGAGTGGATGTATTTATTTTGTCACTTTTTGACTCGCTTATTGTATGTATGTGTGATAATTATTGTCAATCTAATGTAAGGGTAGATATTGTACTTTCCTCCTGATTAAACACCTACAACATTATATTTTAAATTTATTTGTAACTATATGGTATTAGGTACAGCAAAATTGTTTTATAAAAAATAATTATAAAGATTATTTCAAAATAACTTTAAAGATCATAAAATATTTTTTTTATAAAATTTAAATTTACACAATGTAGTATTTCGAGAGATATGCATTTTAGAAAAAAATTTATAAAAGTTATATGGTTTAAAAGGAGAAATTACATAACATAATTTATTTTTGTTCATGATTTTATATTATTTACTATACCATTGAAGTCAATGAATACTTAACTTTTTCTGAAACATTTTTTTCGGAATTCAATTTGTTATTTTGTATTATTTTCATGTTCTTTTTACTCGGAATTTTTCATTTTAGTGGAAAATTGGAAGATATAAAAAAAATTCTGACCTTAAGTTTACCTTCAAATCGTTCACCAAATAAAAAAATATACTATGCTATTTTGTTTCCCCCTTGAATCCATACTTTTATCAGTAACATTTTTTTTTACAAAAATGTATAACTTTCTAAATATTTCTTTGTGTCAACCTAGAATTTACACCTTACATAATGTTTATAAATACTTAATCTAAATTATTGATTAATTAATATTATTAAATAATTCTAAATTTCAAATTATAAGCTCATTTCAATGTAATTTATTTTCACCCAACATTTTAAAAATAATAGCACACAACATTTTTTATTTACTTGACTTTTTGGTAAAATGATTATTATTAATAAAAAAAACTGTCTGATTTAGTACTGTTTATTATATTCATGTAATAAAAAGTTATCTAAATTATGTTTTGTCATTAATATTAATTTATTATTCTTAAATAACTCAAAGCACATAACAGTATTAATAAAATATTATCTAAATTCAGATAAAAACATAACATATCTTTAAACGACATCGAAAAAATTATATTTAATGATACATAAACTCTCGATAAAAAATAAAATAGATCATTCAATCGTGATATAAAGTACATATTTATATTAAACACATAATACGGCTTATGGGGGCCCTAAACTGGGGATGAATTCCCGATGAAAGATGATGAGGGAGTTTGGCGATGTTGTGAAGAAGGAAGGGAGGTGGAGGATAACCCGACGGGTGATATTGTGTTTGAATAAACAGCTTAAAGCAAAACCAATATGGTAGTGTCATGTAATCCCGGTATGGACCAGACAGTTTTTCCTCAAGATTTGAACGATTTGTGACGATTTTTATTGGTCAATAAAAGTCTTTATAAAGAGTTTTTATCTGGCCTATTGTAATTCTGGAGAAATTTACAGGAACGTATTTGTAACAGTTTACTTGATCTTTTTAAGATAATTAAGATTTAAGGATTCTGTACTGATTTATATAAACTGCTACTTCATATTTGGATCAAAGTCTGCATAGTCTAACGTTGTCGTAAGATAGAACTAGTTTTAATATGCCAAATCAGTTTATTTATATGTATTTGAACTAGCTGCACGTCCGCGGCTTCACCCGCGATATATTTGTTTTTATGAATTTATATAATTTATAAAATTTATTGACATTTGTATCTGTTAGTCATTTTTTTACCTCGATCTATAAGGGTTGATCTTAACAAAAAAATATAATTTTGTTTGAAATTCACCTTCATAATTTTATAAGCAGCTGTGTGGATGAACGATGCATATTTTTGTATTCCGAAGTTTAACATCGATTTTAGTATTTTTAGTTTGTCATATTTGACATTATCTACAATATATACACAATTCTTTAATTTCTGTCCATTTTCTCACTACAAAGACCTGTCAATCTTTTTTCATATTTCTAGGTCCAGAGGTTTGGGCTGCTGAGTTAGTTACTCATAACATCTTTCTTTATATATGAATATACATATGTAGATTGGTAAGTATATCCTTTCCCACTTTATTTCTTATTTTGTTAGATATTTTTTAGCAGTGATTCATTTCATGAGTAATCTTCTGATATACATATATTAAACATTATTGTTAAAATTGTTCTGATGTCAATTTTTTCAACATGACAGTAATATAGATATATAATCTGTGTTGAATTCAGATAACCTATTGAAAGAGGGAAAATAAAAATACCGGGGGATTTTGGATTTAAAAATTAGTCTTGTGTGGACGATCATTTCTACTACTACATTTATATTGGAATGTAGAAAAGAAAGACATTTTATTTCACCCCCTCCCCCTATGATATATAAAATAAAAAAATATTCTAATGCAACTAAAAATCTTTCCTAACCTAACCAATACTTAGCCTTTTGATAATTACAGAACAAATTCTGAATTTTTAAACGAAAAAAAAATGATCACAACTCACCACATTCGATTATGAAATAATCATGTAAGTTCTGTCCTGTATCCAGCGCTTCCATGTACGAGATCACTTTCGCGCAGGATCGAGTACGAGCCCCTGCAGAGGCGCCGACGCCCTGAGGGGTTCATAACGACCGCAAAACTAATAAACCAATTACATCTTCCCCTCGCACATCCCTACGCCGCAGTCACCCATCCACCCGAGCGCTCGCTTACTCGCACACTCGATTATATATATCTTTGTTTCACAACCGTTCTCTTTGTTTTGTTCAATGCTGAGAGAAATTGTTGAACAGTGGAAAATATGATAAATTAATTGATAGTACTAAACGAAGTTATTGCCCATTATATGGTTTAGTTATTGTTGCCAAGTATTAAATTCTTAGATGAAATAATGTACGAAATTTTAGTTTGACAATATGCTGTAGTCGTATATATGTTTAAATGAATTGTCTTTGCTCATACGTATATGTTTGTTTACATATCTACATATGGATATGTATCTATTTTGTATATCTATAAATGTAGCTATGCAAATATTTTTTATGTACTTATATAAACCCATTTTGAGCTCAAATAATATTTAATTTGTCTATAATTTAAGAATGAAAAATTAGGAGAATTTTAAAAGAGCACACTGGAAGAAAGGATTTCTCAAACCAAGTAAACCTTGTTTTGTATATAACGAATAAAGAATATTTTCTTATAGAGAATAAAAGAATATTTTCTTAAGTTAAGCAATAATCTCTTAAACCATTAAGGGTATGTTTCTTATATTAAGAAAATATTGTTTTCGTTATATACAAAACAAGGTTTTCTTGGTCCAATACAGTTTTTTCTGTGCATATAATAATATCACTGATCTGTCAAATCGAATAGATAAATGCCTTATTTAATATAGTAAATAAATTTTTAATTATAATGTTCAATATAACACAAAATTGAAAAATTTCGTTATATGGCATAAATCATATAATAAAAATGTAATCTAGATGTATCAAAATATGATTTGTTATAAAATCCTGATACTGTACTCTATTTACTCTCGTGTGGTCTATTGTTATGTAAATATGTCGTTATCTTTCTTTAAAGAAAGCAGAATTTGTTGTCATATATTCGTCGATGAAAAATTTGTGTTTTCTTTAACAATATAGAAAATGTGCGATAAATGAAACTAATGTCTGGATGAAATATGGACCATTTCCAAGAAATAAATCGTTTACTTTAAATATCAATTTAAGATCATATACAAAAATACTTTTCGATATTATACAAAACACGCGTTTAATTTTTCACAGAACTTTAATATACCTATACTAATAAACTGGAATATTATTCTTAAAAGGATTAAAATCCATCTGGCCAAATCTTCTTAAAAAATGGTTTTATGTTGGGTATTTTAAGAATTTGCTTTAAATGCAAGCGTAAGTTAACGCTATTTGCGAGGTATTAATAATAAATTACAACCTCCCATATAGGAAATGCCAGTCTTGACGATGGGCCCAAGCTTGACCCAATATTGGGTTGTCAAGTGTGGTTTTTTAATATTGGCCCCAGTCTAGGCCAACTTCCATACACTGAGCTTCGATCACCTATCCTTTACCCATGATTGGGACAACCTTTAGATACCGAACTATTCTTTACCCAAGATTGGTCCAACACTGAACCAGTCTTGGTACGACAAGCCTTGGTCAACAAGCCTTGGCCGAGCCTTGAACGAAGTTATCATTTGTATCTTGGCCCAGTGTTGGCAATAATAAATAATTGCCCCCTTTGTAGTTTCCTATACGGGCTATTGAAATTTTTTATCAATGGTATGGTTTATATGAATGCCTTTATAGCAGTGGTGACAAGTGTACATAGCATTTACAATAGTATAGGTTTTTGTTACCACTTCTCTAAAATTCCAAGCTTTTAAACAATTTGATACCTCGCAGATAGTGTTAGCATATATAGCTTTTGCTTTAGAGCAAGTTCATATAAAACCCGGCACTATTAGATACCTATGTATATCTACTCGTACAAAACAATCTGAATTATAAATACATCTTATTATTTGATAATGAAACGTAGATAGCAAAAATTGTAATTTGAATATATTATATACAAAGCAAACAAAAATGTAAATCGTTACGAAATACAGTTTTTATGAAATCTGTACGCTTTTAAATTCAGCAGGAAGTCCGGAGGCTCAACGCAAGAGAAAATTCCAGGAATCATATAACCGGGGTGAAGAGTGAGTTAGATGGAAACGACGACGACGACGAGACTGTGCGACGCGCGAGGGTTGAGGGGGTTGTAACAAGCCCGCGGCTCCCGACAAAGCTCCCCGTTTTAATTGGCTTGTATTTTAATTTACGGGCTGTGCGGGGAAAAGTAATTAACCTGGCCCTTTATAGTTTTAATTACTTCATTTTCATTCCTGCATTATCTGCTGGAGCCTGCTGTCCGTGTTACAGCGGAAAGTTTTTCTTTTTTTAGCGATTAGCTTTTTTTTTGTACTGAAATATTATATAATTACGAGGTATTAACTGCGAGGTGTTTGTTTTAATCATGTTTTCATATTTATATTTTAATTGCGGTATTTTTGTACCAATGTTTTGTTTAATAATGTAATTCTCGTTTGAAAATTATTATTGATACAGACATAAAATGTTTTATCTGAAGGCTCAGTTTAAAGACAGAATTACGAATTCGACATTTAAATCACATTGAAAAATTGAATTCTAATATTATATGTTCATTTTGAACGAATATCTAGGTTAAAGTAAATGACTGGTGTAATAACCAGTCCTAGAACTTCTTTTTTTTTAATTTTTTTTCAATTCTGTAAAATTTTAATTGTAATCTATCACTTGAACTTGAAATATGTCATTATTACGTCTGTTCATGATAGCAAGGTCAAGGATTATAATGAAATGGGACAAAAGACATAAGAATGGAAATGTTTTTTTTTATATAAAGAATAATTGCATGCACATTTTTTTAATAGGTGGTTGAAAATCTAATGAGATTGAAGTTAGGCGAATAAACAAATCGAACAACATTTATGATATAACATCGAAAAAATTTAACTTAATATACCTATCTAGTTATACCTACACATCATGCACACATACCTATTGTACATGCATCATTCTAAAAATAGCCATAAAATGGTTTGGGACTGAAAATGTGGATGTCTATAGTGAAAACCTAATTTCCATTCTCTACGAACGGGAAGTTAAAAAAATACTTGTAGATGATATAGTTTCATAGGTATTAAATTTTGGAAGATAACAATATCGCACAAAATAAACTTAAATCTATATAATGGTACACTGTAATACGGCCTTCTGTTTTATATCTGCTCCCAAGTAATTTAGCATTTAACTGTCGGAGATTAACCCACGTTATATAATGATTACACTATTGTTACAGGCCGCCATTTTAATTTCTCCCGCGTCGCAGCAAAAACAACATGGCGGCGTTCATACCGCTTTATACACATAGTGAGGCAATTAAAGCAGATGATAGGCGATAATAGCGTTAATTAATTCTGTCTTTCTCCGCACCACTGGCGCTGTCTACCCGCTCGCGCGCTAATGTTCAAATTAAATTGTAACATCCGTGCGGCCGGCTAGCGAGTGTACTGTTTTACCGACACGAGAATAGCTCTGCACCACCACTGCTGAATTAATATGTTATTACTTAATTCTTTTTCGAGTGATTAATTAACCAGTTATCTCTCTCGGAATGAAAACAGGCGATGATATGAATGTGCTGTAATTAAAAGAAATTTAGATTACTGATATAATTTATTTTGTTGATATTCAACAAAATAAATGTTAGCTTTGTGTAATCATATTCAATATAAATTTGCAATGGATGTGTTTATTTTGATAATTAATTATCCCAAAATGACTATACTCGAATGTTTATTAATGTATTTAATATTGCAATTAAATGTTTATTTGCTAAACAATTCAAGTTAATTAAAATACTTTTATCGATATTACGTTTTCATTTATATGAAATATGTATCTTTTAATATTCATTTAACAGTTAATATAAGTAATAAAAAAACATACAAGTGAAAGTAAAGATAAAATTAGGCACACTCCAAAATAGCATATTTTCTCTTTTATCTATAACCATTTTAAGCTGAAAGGGTATAATACCTACACTATTACCTATTAGATGACACCAATAAAATTAATCATAATTAATTAGTTGATAAGATGAGATATCTTATTTTGTCAATTTTTCACAAATTTTAATTAATTGATATTAAGAAATATACGTGAAAGTTATTTGCCATAAAAATATGAAATTTGAATAGAAAGTATGCAGATTGAAAGATAATATTAATTTATAAATATTTTGACTAATAGGTGATTATGTCTACAGATACAGATATAGTGTTTTGGTTTTTAGAGAAATTTGGCATGTTCTTTAAAACAACAAGAAATATTTTAATGTGGAATGAAAAAACTATGCAAGGTATTAATTATTGCTCCACGGTTTTTAATCAGTATTGGAGAATGGTGAATGATGGACCAAAAAGTACTATTTATGGAAACCGATATAAAATACAGAAATAAAAATGATGGGAATAGACAGATCAGAATAGACGATTTTTTAATGTTGCAGGAATATTAATATAACAGGACGTAGATAGCATGCAATGCAGTAGTTGGTACTAAATGCTTTTAATTGAAGGGATTGATCAAATATTGCCATAGAGATAAAGGCTCTTTAATAACGAGATGAGCGTACTTGCAATTACAGTATTTAAATCGTTTTAATTAAAATATGTAATTTTTAAAAAATAAACAAAAAGGAATTTCGACATTTTTAGGTACCTGTGGACTTATACTAAACTATACCATAAGGAATAACATTATCTAGGCACTGTTATATATTAATGTATCAACTCACAAAAATATAATTTTTGAGTTATGAATTCATTTAAAATAAAGTTTACAATAATATAGCATTGCTATTAAATTTTTATTTAAATTATAATTTTATAAAAAAAAACTGTTTCCTATTTGGTTGAAGAGAGAATGATTATAAAAACGTCAATAAAAGGAAATGTTACGAAATCGCAAATGTATTTTTTTTGCATGCATATCAATAACGTTGATATGATATCAAAATGAGCTTTGCGAGGGTTGGTACATTAGTGCATAACAGTATCCAGTTAACAACGAGTATTTAATGTCCTAGTCAAAATATAATTCTTCACCAGCCAAATGTAATGTCATGATCATCCGGAATAATTGATTTGAAGGGTAGGTAATTTACAACAATAATATTAATTATATTATTTTGATTAACATTCTTGTTAAATTATATAATCTAAAATAATAACTTGATTTATAGAAAAAGTCGAATATACCTACCTACTTATATTCATGGTGATTTAATTTTAATATAATCATATTAACTGACCAGCAAAATTAATTATCTTAGAGATTGAAGCAAAACGCCCATGACAGTTTTTGGAGTTAGTGATATGACGAAGTCATTATTACTAAATTATGTTTTTTGTCGATCAAAATCATATTCAATTGATGATTAAAATTAACTTTTATTATACTTTTTTTTATATATTTGCTGATAGGATAATTCATTAAACTGATTGGAAAATCATATTCCAATAAAATGATTCAACATTTAAATGAAACTACAATCGACATCTATATGGAAGATAGTTTGTTATATTGTTTATTTATTTACTAGCGGAATCCCGCGGCTTCGCTCGCGTAAACTTCGAAACTAATTAGAACCCTCTATAAGTAATAGGGGATGACATGCTAAATTTTTTAAATTGATTTTTATTCATTACTTATAAAAAAACGTAAATATCCCGGATCTTAGTTAATTTTTTTTTAAACTAACCCCCGTCTACTCTCGCCATTAGGGGTTGAATATCAAATTCTTTTATTGCAGATTAAATCCATCCTAGTCCCCGTCGAACTTTCATTTTTAATTGAATATTCATTTGTCCGAATTTATTTTAATATCATGAACAGTTATTATTTTTATTCCCATAGGGGTTGAATTTTCGTAACTGATATTTCTCTTGTAGAGTACCTACTTATACCATGTTTCATTCGGTGAATACAAAAAAAAATATTTTGCAAATTTTTCTACCCCCCTAGCATCTTAGGGGTTAAATTTTGGGAAATGCTGAAATAATCGTTTCACTATTTATATTTTAGAGTATGTTCGATAAGTTTCAATTAAATGCGAACAAAAAAAATATTTTTTTATATAAACTTTGACACCCTGTTTTAACCCCGTAGGGGTTGAATTTCGAAAAATCCTTTCTTAGTGGGTGCTTACATCATAAAAGGAAGGCACCTACGAAATTTCACATTTCTAGGTCCAGGGGTTTGGGTTGTACGTTGATATATGAGTGAGTGAGTGAGTGTGTGAGTGAGTGGTTAAGGACAAACTCTTTTATAGATATAGATTAATAAATGCAACATAAGGAAAAAAATGTACCAGTACTATTTGCTAATGAGTATGTACTATTATAAATAACAAATATATATATCAATTGTCTTTAGAACTGTAGAATTAATAATTAATTAACATTATCCTTATTTTATTATTTCGTATGTACGTGTACAAAATATTTTGCCACCGTCCCTTAACAATAACAAACGATGTTCTGTGTTGGGTGGGAGGAGGCGGTAGAGAGAAATACCCAGTAATTACCCCTATAATTGCCAGATAGCGCACCAGTGTAGTGGATTAGTTGCATTGTTTTACAGTCCCATTGGCGCGTTCATATTATCACCCCCTACTCTCGAATTTAACCCAAACCCGACCACAATCCAACAGGACCGTACTTATTATAATATAAAACCTTATATTAATAATATTACCCCAAATTAAACAGTAATTAAAGTGTGTATTATAAATGTTAGTCTGCCTGCTTCCCCACTGTCACGTATAACATACAAATTGAAAATATATTGTGCTAGAAATTCCCCGCGGATGAGTTGTAACTAGATCTTTCTTAATGTGTATATGAAAGGTAAGAGGTAGAAATAATTTCTATATAAGAACTATAAAACTATTATACTTCATGTAAAACGACTTATATATATGTAGATTAAAAAAACAAATGTTATTGTTGAACAGAAGAGCCCACAGTTACATATAATATATTATTGTTAAAGTATCATTAATATTATAATGTTATTATTTTTTTTTATCATAATCGTGTTAAATAGAATTGATATAAATTGAATTTTTAGCAATTTACTTACATGATTATCGTTTTTTATTAATTTATTCAAATTTTAATATTTTCAATACCATAGGTGGGTATTAACTCGTTAATCCGTTAATCGTTAATTAACGAAGTTAACAAAATGCTTAACGGATTAATTTTTAAGTTAACTCAAAAAAATGTTAACGCGAAGTTAATTTTTTTATTAATGAATTAACGAAGTTAACTTTTCGGTTAACTGTGCCCACCTATGTTCAATACATACATAAGAAGATCTTTGTTGGTCTGTCATAAATTTTTAATTTTATGATACTTCTTTGAGTTTTTTATACAATTATATTTATATTAGAATTGGTTTAAAAAATTAAATAAAACAATTAACTACTGCTCTGTGATTTTGTTTCACCTCTGTTTTGGAATTGTAACAAACAGTATAAAAGATACAAAGCGAAGCTCGATTTGATAAAATCATTTATGGATATAATTTATTGGTCCAGATTATGATATGCCATCGTTTGTTAGTTAACTGGAAAATTTATTTGGTCACAAATTTTGTAAATTGTACGCTTATACAATCAAGATTTAACTGATCATTTTTAGGCAAACCTACAGGGTGGAAAAATATATAATAAAATGTTTTACTGCAAAAAAAAACATTTTTTTTGTTTCCGTTTCTGATGATCTATTCATTGTTAAAATCATACAGATTTTAAAGAGTTTTTAAATGATTGCTATTGAATATTCTACACTAGTTTACATAGTTGTTTCTATACATGAGTGATATTGATAAATCCGTCACGTCATGTTTTTGTGATAACTTAAATGTGCAAAAATGACGATTTTGGTAACTGTTATGAATTTATTAACAAACTGGTAATTTTGTTCTATGATTTTTGTTCATGGCAACAAATAGTACTGTCTTTTATCTTTAAAATAATTTCAATATTTTCACTATATGATTATTTCACAGAGGTACATTAGTTAGAAAATATTGTTATGTATGTGTGTGTATAATCCATTGTATCTATGCTGCATTCTTATTTTTTTAACTGTCATTAGTATGTTTAATTTAATATATTTTGGTATACAAAAACTGTACAGTTAAAAGTTTATATTTATCTAAAAGAAAAAGATAGTACTGTTTGTTGCCGTGAACAGAAATACAAGAAAAAAATGCCTGCTTGGTAATTTTGTTAATGTGACTAAAATCATCAATTTTGGTAATTTTATGTTTAGATATCTAAAAAATATAAAAATTTTGAATTCAGTGCATCAAAAATCTTCAAAATCTCCGTTATAGATTTTCTTAAATAGTGTAGTCATTAACAAAATGAAAGTATCAAATTAAATGTATCATAAAAATAATTAAATATATTGCTAATTTTAAAAAATATATCGTTTTGTGACACCGTATTTACTACTATTTAATAAATATAAATGAGGAAATTATTAAAATTAAAAAGTTCAATTTTAATTTTCTTATACACAAATTTTAAACATTTTATTATTTAACTGTTTTCAACTATAATTTCTTTAATTACAGTTTATATATTTTTTACTTTTCCGCATGTGCTAATTATTTAATTTCCAATTAAAAACCGCGTACTGATTTCTAAATCCGTTACATCGGGACAGTTTCACTTACGTATTTTTTACACAAGAGCCCCGCTTCCAGTACAAGAACAGAGAACAAATGAATACTATTTTAGTTTTTCTGAACGTAACAAAATCAGATATAAGATTTAGTGAGTCTGGAAGTCTGTCGTTAATTGACTCTAACATTTCGCTTCACGGACAGTTTGCGTTCAGGCAGTTTATCACCACAGCTGCTGCTACTGAGGAGTGTCTCTTTTTAAATTTACTGAACGGGTTTTCTTGTTTTTTTGTCCGACGCACAAAATTCGGAAAAGGGTGATATTTATACGGTAGTTTTATTGAATTTATAAGATAAAAATGTTTAAATTGACTGTGAGGTCGTGTTATAGCTATCATAAAAATAGACGAAAAACAAGAGGGAATGAAATAAATACCACATGTTTTATTTGAAACTTGAAATGGTTAAAACGTATGTCACTTGGATTTAGAATATAAGTCTTAATTGTATTTATAATAAAAAAATTTCACAATACTACAAAAACACATTTTTCCATTAAGGGAGCAAAAAAAAAATATTTTACTGCCGATAACTGTTTAGATAATTTCAAAGGTTTAAAGTGTGCTGGAATCGAATACGTTCCCTAAAATAGTTAAGATTCTGAAGAATCCTAACCTAAAAGTGCCAAAATATCGATTTGGACATATTTATGGATTTATCATCAAATATGCTATCCCCTTTAACTTTCATGTTTGATTGTACATTTTTTTGCCAAAATATGATACACTCGTTTGAAGATTTTTGTATATATCATTCCTTCAAACTAGTTTATCTCCTCTTCTGTAGGCTTTCGTGGCCGTTGTCCATAGTAGCTAACTTTTCGGGCTGTTGTCCACGTTGTCTTGTTTTTAAACTTGACGTTTCGACTCTCATGTCGGAGTCTTCTTCAGAAGTGATTCTGAAACTGACTACAACAGCCCGAAAAGTTAGCTACACTGGTAGAAAGGATTTCTCAAACCAAGTAAACCTTGTTTTGTATATAACGAAAACAATATTTCCTTAAGATAAGCAATAATTTCTTAAACCAACTATAGAATTCTTGAACGAAGGAATAACGTAGTTGGATTAAGAGTATGTTTTTTATATTAAGAAAATATTGTTTTCGTTATATACAAAACAAGGTTTTCTTGGTCCAATACAGTTTTTTTCTGTGTACTATAGTATATCTTCGATGAAACAAATTTGTATTATTAAGAGTAAAAGTTCATTTTAAAGAAGACATTTTTTTCTATTTGTTGCTCTGAACGAAAACTAGAAAAATGCCTGTTTAAAAATATATTCATAATTAAGTCCAAAATCGTCATTTTTGGTACTTTTATGTTAGAATAACTCAAGAACTGGGAAATTTGGGGAACAGATGGTAGAACTGAATAGATTATAACTAGAAATATGTTAATATAATAATTCAATAATGTCATACTCGCTAAAATTGAAGCTTATTGGGATACAGAATTGGCCGAATATTGTTAACACCTTTAATTTTTATGATTTTTCTAGCAGTACTTCCGTTTGTTTATTTATTTAACATGTAAATTCCTAATGATTTATTTGATATTATTTTTCTCGACAACTATAGTAGCTCGTTTCCTTCAACATTGAACAGTAGTTATAGATCTTAGATTGCGTTGAATAATAACATCTGTGTACACAGTTTGCGTGTTGAGGAACCTACTGATATATAAATTAAACGGATCGAAATGCATATGGATTAGACCAGTTACATTATGTGACGTGTTTGCATCCAAACACCGGGTTTTCTAACTTTCTATGTAAAACCATTAACGACTCTTTTAATTGAACGTAAAATATTTATCTGTTGTTATCGCGCCCTGGATCCGGTTTATATACACCAAATATCTAGTTAACATTTTTGTTTGTATTTTATTTTATGTTTCTGGTTAATTGTAAACGTCTTAATTAAAAAATTATTCAAAAATACGTTCACGTATTATACGATAATTTATCCAGTTGTCATCATGACAATATAATTATTTGATTTTTTTAAATGCATCCTACTGTATAGTATACCAATTTAAAAGAAAGTTTGTTGTTTCATGACGACAAATGTAAATTAATTTATGAGTTAATTTTATGTACCAAAGAAAAATAGTGTTATAAAAATAATTATACTTAATTTTGTTGTACTGATATCTATAGAAATTATAATAATTCTCATAATTAATAGCTACTTATAAATTATGAAAAGGACAACAACCTCAGTAATAAGCATTCAGATATAAAAATATATGGAAATTGCACACTTTATATTTTAGTCACTAGTGTATTTAATTTTATTTGTGACAATAGTCAAGAGAAATAAAATAGTACTAATGTGGTTTCAATCTTGATGATTAGTTAATATACTCAATGAAATTTTTCATTTAGTATATGAACTTTTTGATCATTTGTATAGAATTAAAATGAAAATATAAAAATGTTTCAGTTTTAAAATTAATTCATTCCATAGTTATCTCCAATCGGAATTAGTTAAAACTTAAACACTAATTAAAATTTATCACTGTTTCATATCTATATCTGCTTGTATTTATATAAATAGCTACTGTTAAAACGTTCCATTTATTGTTGATATTTCAATGGAACTACTATATTCTCCAACAGATAAAATTGTCATTTTTGTTTTCTGGCAATTACGAAGCTCAACAACAATCCTCTGTCTGTATTATTTTTCTAATGCGTTTTAACATCTGTTAACAAATATAATTTTCATATATTTATTCATCCATTACCATGTTAACACAATGTTAGATAATTTTAACATTATGACAAATATGCAGTGGCGTAGATAGTGTAACACGACACTAATTATAATACGTGATAAAAAAGCAAGACTTAAGATAATTTACTATCCAATAAGATACATATTTAAATGTCTACCATAAAATTAAAAACGTTACAGTTTTATTATAATGGGATACAGAGTAATATAAATAATCAATAATATGAACATATTCAACTACATGTGGGAGTGCATTGAGGATTTCACCCATGGGATATAATTATTTGATGTAACACAGTACCTACTTTATAGTCTAATACTTGTAATGAAAATAATTAAATACAAGTTTATCGAGGTACTTTTTTGCCTACAAGCTTTACATCATTACATCCCTTGAAATGAATTTTGAGACAAAATCATATTTTTCCGTTGGTATTTGATCTTTGTAGATCATTGTAAATCTTTGCAGATTTCCACAAATCAAAAACCAGCGAAAAAATTGTATTTTGTCTCAAAATGCAGATCTATCAAGATCTGATTTGATCACTATAGGATTCCCAACTAGGTCCAGGTGAATCCCCTGGGTATCTAAGGAAGTTTAAAAAGGATCTATAGAAGTCTATTGGGGGTCTATAATAAATTTTTCTGTTTTAAAATTTTGAATGGCAATGCCCTTTTTTGCCTTTAATTTATATTTATTGATATATAATTGTTTGTATTTGCTGTGTGTATTGCTCGTACTTTTTTTGACAATACTGTAGAATATTTATGTTTTCTAGAATCTAAAAATGTAAGGGGCAATGGGTCCATAAAGAAAATCATTCTTTTTAAAGAGGTATATGTAGGAAAAAGGTTGGGAACCCCTGATTTATATAGTAATTTATGATTTTCTTTTCATTTTCTTTTCTTAAAGTCGATATTTCTGTGACAATTTGATAGCTGGTGCATGATAATAAAAATTTTGAATTTTAGAATTCGTTTAAATTATAGTTATTTTATAGAAAATAACGTGAAAAGTTGAAATTTTTAAACCGCAGTTCTGTATCTCAAAATGTTCTCGAGATAAGGGTTTTGAAAATTTTTGATTTTTGAAAATTTTAGAGAAAAATAACTGAATAAAATAATTGAACGTGTGGTCGGATTTGATTTTTGTTGACGGATTTGAAATCAGCGTATCAAAATCTATCTGATGACATGTATAATATCTTAAAATTAAAAAAAAAAATTGATCAAAAATCGACATTTTTGGATTTTTTCTGATTTTTCGAAAGATTTTTTTTTGTTGAATTTTGAAATGTCATAAACGTCATTGCATAGATTTTGACACGCTGATTTCAAATCCATCGACAAAAATTAAATCCGACCACACGTTCAAAAGGTACGGCCATTTTTTTCAAAATTTTCAAAAATCGAAAACTTTGAAAGGCCATATCTCAAAAACGTTTTGAGATACAGAACTGTGTTTTGAAAATTTCAACTTTTCACGTTATTTTCTATAAAATAACCATAATTTAAACGAAATCTAAAAATCAAAATTTTATAGTATTATTCATGCATCAAATATCAATTTGTAATAGAAATATCGAGTTTAAGATAAGAAAATAAAAAGGAAAATTATAAATTATCTAAAATTGCAAGGAGGTCTATAAAGAAAATCATTCTATTCAAAGGGGTTTGTGTATGAAAAAGGTTGAGAGCCTCTGCTTTAGATCTAAAAAAATTCCGGGGTTGGTTGCAGCAGCGATTGAGTTCCCTATTTGTTGAAAAATCCTCAGTTTTGCCATCGGAGTTTGGTTGCAATGGAAAAAGTGTCCCCTTTTTAACCTAGAATAACCCCCAGCTTCGCCACCAGAGATAGCTTGCTGAAATATGACATGTAAAACAACAGTAGAGCCAAGAATACCTAAGTGTTTCAAAATTTAATTCGACCGCGAAGGCCTTTACCATGCAGATCCCTAAATAGATTTTCTAGAACTTGAAAAAAGCAATATTAATTAACTGTTTTATAGTAAAGTTAAAATATGTAATTATAAGTAAGAAGAATGAAATACTTGATTAAGGATGGAAGATAAAATTTAAAAAAAATTAATAAAAGCCCTTGTGTTTTCTATCATGAACATCATGAATAGTAGGTAATTCGTAATTTTGATAAATTAAGTTTTTTTTTTATTTCTGTTTTTTTTTCTATTTGCAAAAAATACATAATTTTTATTAAAATAAAACTATAGTAAAAATAGCTATCAGATAAGATCACCTCCAAATTCAATATTTTAAATACAAATAAATATAAATATAATTTGTACAATGCTATTCACACGAATATAATCCACTTAAAGTTACACCAGAAAATCCTATAAACGTACAATAAGTACTTTTGTTAGACATTCAGGTAACAGATCAGACCACAAACAAAAAAAGTATTGCAAATCGAGTTTAAGAATGAACGACATAGAAAGGTGACAAAAAATAATAACAAAAGATGATTGACTACTCTAAATAACAATACTACATAAGGGTTTCACACAACTTAACAATGAAAGTAGAGAATAAAATAAACAGAGCATAATAGTATTTCAAGTTCTAAGAAGGACTATGAAAATGATGAACTTATAAATCGTATTTTAAATGAAGTAACATTGTATTGTACATTATTTATAAATAAACAAATACATTGTATATCCCTATACATTATACATACAGTAACTACTAAATGCAATTCGTGAGGCACCACATCTCATCTTTAACGCAATTTTGGTAATTATATTTACCCCACCCCTTATAGTTTATTGTTATTACTTTGTAAAATACAGTGTAGTAATTCTAATCTTTTAGTCAATTTAAAAAATATAATATATTTATTAATTAATAAAATAATGGGAATATTGCATTGGTATTATAATGTAAAATTCAAAAATTGTTTCTATTGTAATATAATAAATAATACTCTTAATAAATAAAAATAATAATCAATTGTGTTATTTGATTATTTATCCACGACTTATACATAATACATACATTACATACGTAGTTTTTACTATATAATGCGATATATTAATCCCAGAGGGAGCCATGACGAAAGAGAAATTTTCTGATTGGTGCATTAGAGGGCAATAATGGTCATTATTGCCCTCTAATTCATTATTGCCCTCTAATGCACCAATCAGAAAATTCCTCAAATTAAATAATACCATGGAAACAAAATACACAAACTTTAAGTCTAAAAAATTTATTTACGACTGTCAAATAAAACACCTAGTGTTTGTGTATTTGTATTGAGATGGATAAAAATTCTAGTAAAGTTGTTGATAGTACAAAACTTGTTCAGTTTATTAACTGTAATATTACTAATTTTAATATTTTTGGACACACAGAGTTTGTGTATTTTGTTTCCATGGTATTGTTTAATTTATATTAATTTGAAATTATAACAAAAATGCTTGTGTTTGCATTTCTTGTATTCAGTTGTGTTTTATTAAAGTAATTGAAATAGTCGTAGATAAAGTACAGTATACTACTCGCAATAATGGCTATTATTACCTCGGAAATTTTTTCTCCCTCGCCGCTATGCGGCTCGGTTCGAAAATTATTCCTCGGTAATAATAGCTATCATTATTGACTCGTGGTATAATATACTATTGTATACATATACATATAATGAAGTATAACGTAAAAGCATAAATAATTCTTGTCGTATGCGATCTACCGTTGTTTATATTATATGAAACTGGGGTTTATTTTGTAGGTATTCTTTGGGAGAATAGAATTAATCGATAATTAACAAAACACTAATGTATTAATTATTAATAACGAATCCTGTGAAATCTTAAAGAATGCCTGTATAAAAATATTATGAAATGAGGGGCATATATATTAAAAACAAATGTAATTTATATAAAAATCAAATAAATAAATGTCAAATATTATGATACGTTCGAAAAAATTTATTGAGGCAATTAATATTGCAACAATTACATAATAAAATAGAATCGATTATGTAAAGCGATTCTCACAAAATAATTTACTACGTAGTCGTCACATTTAAATGGTTGTATTTAAGAGGTTATATTGAACACAATAATAATATTAATATATGGGGGGTCCAATGAATCATGGGGGTCCAATTAAGCCCCCATTGGAGTCCTCAGGGGGCCAAGCGACTCTCTTTTCTACCACTGGTTTTGTTGTGTTCAACTCAACAGCTGCTTGCTGCGGACAGAACTACACCGATATAAATAAAACACACTGCTCTCGATCTAATTCTACAGCAGTATTAGATTAAAGGCTTCTACGGTTTTAATTTTTTTAAATTTCTTATTGTAAATTGTACTTTAAGTTGTATTCACTAAACGTTTCATCGAAAATTGCAGCATTATATGAAAAAAAACCCATATGTTTAGTATTCAAATTTGAGTATAAGTTTAGTAATTTAGCACATAGGCTTGTGTTCCAATTTTTGGAAGTCAAGATCATCTTTATTTATTTTGTATTAAAACTTCTAAAATACATTAGATGACTAATCAAATATGTCTCTTCTGAAGTTAGACCATAAGCTGTTATGTTTTTTTAAGAACTATATAAATATATTTATGCTTTAAAAAAACAATTAGAAATAAAAATATAATAGCAGTGTATTTTACATGACTTACCTGTAACTGTTTTTTTCTTACGAATAATCAAACATATATTATATTATTGTACAGAAAAAGACACTTGTATATTGTAGCGTTTAAAAGAGCGAGACACACTTACATGGATCCTTGTTATAATTTTGGCGTGCATGTTCACGATTTATTTTTGACCTCTCTGAAATCAATTGTTCGGATTCAGACGTTATAATTGTAGTGAATTGTCTATGATATGGTTCATTAGGTCTTCTTTTATTTGCCGAACTATTCCGTCTTCGAATGCATCAAAGGTACTTTCTACTTTTTGTATTTTTTTTATTTCGAAAATATGACGAAGCAAAAATATTGTTATAATGATACGTTTATTCTTTAATGACATTTCTGATTGAATATGCTATAATAATATTGGATTTTAATGCTACTATTTAATTTATTAAAGACGGCTATTGTACTTTTATAACCGGTAAATTATTTGTATGACTCATTAATGACATAGAAATTTTCGCCTGAAGATTTCAGTATTGAAATTTTCTGATAATCAATTATTGTTGTAAAATTACCTAAAGTATAAATAAAAAGGGAAAATAAATAAAGAAACTTAATTAAATTGAAACTGAATTTATTCATAAATTGAAATTCATATTTCTTGATTTTTTACATTAATATTAAAAATGTACCGATGTGTGGTCAAAAAATTATAGATATCATCCTGATAAATAAATTTTAGCCCTAATACATCAAGAAGACACAGCATATTTAAGAGAATATAATCGTTAAATATATTGTTTACATTTCTATAAACTACTGACCTAATTATAAATGATTTATACAATTTTTGTACACATTTTAAAATACATTGTTACAATGAAAACATATATATCATAATAAAATATTTACACTAATTTGTACATTATTTACATCCTATTTACAAATATGTTTACATAAAACTATCGAAACAAACTGTATTAAATATTGTGCTTGTTTTCAATTATAAAAAAAAACTTCAGTTTAAATAGAAGTTCTACAAAGAAATTATAACATGAAAAAATTAAATATTGCACAAAAATACACAAAATACTTACATAAAAAATATTTTGTAATGAAAAATGAACTTCTATCTTAAATTATTAAAAAGTATTAAAATAAAAAAATAGGTTAACATACACCTAAAACGTTCTGTGCTTAATTAATATTAATTATACACTGGCTATTATTACGCATTAATTCCTGTAGGTAGGTATTTAATAAACTGTCAATATGATTACAAATGGAAACTAATTATTTGGTACAGCTAAAAAATTGAAATAGCCGAAGGTGCTAGATAATAAAAACAACTAAAGCGCATTATCATTTGTCATATGACCTTCACGACTTAATAACAACATAAGACCCATAAATATATCAATGAATATAATTTAATAATCAAGTTTTATAATTAATAGCAATGTTTATTCAAACATTTAATTGATGTTTTTGAATTTCTTAACAGCGTGGCGTTTAATTAATTATAATAATTAGGTTTAAAGATCGTAACTGCATTCAGTGGCAGCAAAAGTGGATTAACAAGAGGCTTTTGCTAGTTAAATTATTTAAAAAACTATTTATAATGAAAATAAATGCTTGTATGTATAAAATTGTGTATGCAATATTAATAATAATTATATTATGACCACATAATGAAAATGAACATTATTAACCTGGGATTGTAGTGATTATGTTATACTAATAGGGATCAATACTTTTCTGATTAAAAGTTGTAAAGGTATCAATACTTTTGTACTATATGAAATTCATAAGTTCAGGATTATTCTGGCTTGTAGTTACTAAAGGTACAAGTATACAAGCAAACATCGAAAATCCAACGTTAAATGTTTGCTCGCTTACTCTAATTTCACCAATATCTGTTACTTCAAAGAGTTTTTAAAATCTCCAAATGGACCAATCAGAGTCCAGCATCTGCCATTTAACAGTATTAGTATTAGTACCAAACTGTTATCTCAAAATAGACTGGTATCATAGATTGATGAAATTGGAAGTATACTAATGTATTACAAGTAATAAAAAAATAAGAGCTGAAAAAATATGTATGTGCGACAGACAAATCATTTTAAAAAAAAATTATATAGCCGCCACTGATAAACAGTTACGTATGTATTAATATTTATTTTAATGTCCAGTTGATTTGATATATTAAGAAATTACATACTTGTCGACAATAGGTCACAGAGTCATTCTATTATCTAGACAAATTCGTACCCAGTAGAAAAAAAATGAAAAATAAATTAACGGTGCTGACCTAGTTTTTTAAACTAATTCATTTAACTTATATGAACTTTACAAATTTTAACAGTGATCTCATATTTGTTTGTTTAAAATTTTCTTAGAAATACAAACATTGTGTTAAGATAGATTATGGAAATGTCAAAACAAAGATATGCTATTTTTTAATTTAAGTAATGAGTAGTAATGACTATTACAGTATTTCTCATCATTTTCTATTTTTAGATAATGGTAATTAATTAAATCTTTCTGACAACATCGATAATCGATTCTGAGAAATAGAATGATTATACTAGATTCAATCACGTCTGATAAAATATTTTCATAAAAACGGTAAAAGAAATACAACACAGTCATAAAAAAATCATGTAAAGAACTTTTTGTAAAAATACTATTGTATTCCTATGTATTTTAAGGGCGCACTGTATCCGAATTTGAGGTCAAAATAGCACCTTATCTCAAAATATATATGAATACAATGGTCTTCAAAAAAAACTAGGCTTATAATTAATTTAGAAATTAATTGTAAACACAATTTAAAGAAAAGTAATGAGATCAATTTAATATTTGCATAATTTGACATTGTGCGGACAACAAAATATGAATAATTAATACAGCCTTTTAAAAGAAATATATCCTAATAATATCACCTTTTCTACGACATGTGAGGACTTGATGGCGGCGATACAAGCGTGTTCATTTGTGGTGGAGGTTGATGTTGTGGGGGTGGATGAAGGAGTCCCAGTGGACCCATTTGGTGGCGAGCACTCAACAGTCCCGCGAGTGGGTGCGCTGCGCCCGGAAAGTACTGCTGTAGCGCCGGATGGGGGTACAAAGGATGATGCGGATGTCGACTTAACGACGCCATCTTTAATTTCTCTATTTCCGCTTCCTGGAGACGTTTGGCTTTAGCGCGTCGATTTTGAAACCATATTTTGACCTGTAATTAAATAGCTGGTATTAATTTTGTTTCGCAATATAAATAATTAAATGTTGTTAATTTGTTTCTGAGATATTAGGCCACAATATATTATCTATGTGTAATAAATATTATGTCAAGTCATATTACTGTATTTTTAGATCAAAATATATTTGTTCTATTGTGCAATCAATGTTGATCGATTTTATAAATCGAATTCCAATCAATAAAAATTAATAATGAAATAAATCACATTTGACTGATTGTTAATAATGAGTATTTGTATTTTCTTTTGAACAACCGGTTAAATAGTTTTTTAATTGTAAATCTGTGAACAAACGTTTGAAGTTTATACGAAGGAATCTATTTTATGTATATTATTTTAACACAATTGATTCTTTTTGATTTTCAAAAAGAAAACCATAAGATAGAATATAGATAATATATAAGTATATGTATTAGTAAAAAATAATTATTTTTAAAAGACTGTATCTTTATTTGTCTATACCGAATGATTAAAATAAAAAGTTATTCTTTTGTCGGTATAATTATCACAATTAAAACAAAAATAAAAATTAATCTAACTGCCTAGTTCCGGTTCTGTATGAATTAAATATTTATTATTTTCAACTTTTATTTATTTATATCAAATATTATGTAATATGCGATCATAATTTGTTTAAATATAATTATTTGTTATTTAAATTTTAATGAACCATGTTAATTTATTCCGTATCATAATTTAAATAAAATAATATTAAATAAATTATTCTAAAAAATGGCAATAAAATGGAATGAATTCATCAAATTTAAGGTTATCTAATATGTCAACAATTATCATAGCTGACAATTTAACATATTTAATTTTACATTTTTATTATTTCATCAATAATTAAATAGTATTTTAGTCATTATTATATTGCAAATAATTATAATTTCATATCACGATTTTGTTAAGAAAATACTTTATGACATTAAATAAAAATTAATAAAGACGGTTCAATAATTAATAGCAGTAATACAAAAAGTTAATAATTGTTTTTATATTAAAAAGATTTATAGATAATTATCCTCATTTCCATAAACGTAATAAGAAATCGGAGACAATATATTTAAAACCTCTACAGCACTCTCTATCTTTATGTCAATAGTATTTTCATCTCTCCTTTATCATTTCTGTGATGTTGCAAGTAATATTTAACAATTATGAAGGCAATAAATTATATAATTAAAGTAATTAAGGTACTAATTAGAGATACAATAAAATGCTGATGACTTTTTTAATTACTGAATCGCATTATGTCTTCAAAGATTTTTATATTCAAACTCGACATTTAATATTTCAAACGGGCTTTCTTTTGATGTCAAAATTGTCGACGATTTGCGTTTTTTATGCTTTTTGCAGAAAAGAAACAAATGAGTAGCGTGATAACTAGCAGGATTTATTAGTATGAAAAAAAAAAAGATATTTAATGAAAAAGTAATTTTACGAGAGTTATAATTATTTATTATACCTACTGAATTTTGAGAATTAAAAATAATTTATTTGGAATTGATGCATTATTTAAAAAAGTGGCACCCAAAATATGCATTGACATTATTTATACACAATTTATAATTGGATCTAAAATAAGTTTAGAAAATTATGCAAAATTATAAAATTAATTTTTACAACTTTTTTTAATTGCATTTGTGTCGTGCGAGCATTGTTAAAATTAATTAATTAATTGTCTTTGTAATACACGTAAACATGCCGCCAGAGAATTCATTTTCGATAGGTGTATAAAATAACAAACGAAATACATACAGTACATTTGTTTATTAGTACGGTGAAAGTATGTTTGGTATTGCAAGATTTTTCACAATCGCGAAATTTTATACCACATTGTATCACATTGTGTTACAGTTATGAAGTTTGTTGATCGGTTTAGTATTAATAAGTGTTATCAATTTTCAGTACAAATTAATAATAATTGATCCCAGGGATGTATGGGGTAACCAGGCCTCTCAATTTTTATCTTGTATATTTTGATTCTTTATTTTCCCCATACACTTTTGCGCTAAATAATTGTTGGTCGATACAGAAATTCGATAACACTCGTAAGTATTAAGCCGACTAAGAAATTTCATAATTATATCACAATATTAAATAAAAATCTTTAAAAGGTTTTTAGCGGAAACATGTTCAAATAAAATATTTTACTAAAATAACATCCTTGATCTACTGTTCGTTGTAAATCATCCTGTATATATATTTCGTAATTTTGTTGGTTATAATACTTATAATATTATTATGACTGATATAAAATTTATATTAACCAATAGATTTAAAAAAATTATAATAGATAATATATTTGTGGTAGATGATTCAATTTAATATCATTCTAATTAGGTAATATTTACCTGTGTTTCAGTAAGCCTGAGCGAGCTGCTGAATTCTGCGCGCTCTGCAATGCTGAGGTATTGTTTGTCTCTGAACTTCTTCTCCAGAGCCAGTAACTGCTGCGTCGTAAATGGCGTCCGCGGTTTGCGATTCGGTTTATGTTTTCTTAGATTACATTTTAGTTTTGGTGGTTCGCCATTTGAATCTGTAACAAAAATAATTCTTTATAATTTATTGTTTACGATTGCAAATACATTTATATGTAATATTTTAACGAATGTCAAACTAATATTAATTTATATGAAACCTTTATAAGGAATTGAGAAAATATACAGTTTCATATATAAAAATATATGAATGAAAATACAATGTTATTTATTGATCATTGTGAGCGGCGAGAAATATGCAACAATTAATTATAGGATTATTTGGTATTAGTGCACATCACTAACACCCATTGACCTTTAAATTAGAATTGTTGACAAGCACCGGCAATTACTGAAACCCGTCCCGTTTGTCATTGCTTCTATGAGCAATCTAAAGTTATTGTCATAAATGTCGGATAATTAATATTTATATCTTATTAATTTGTCGTTTTCAATAAATTTTATGGTTTAGCGGCATTCATTGTGCCTTTTCAGCTTCTTTAATTGGGTCGTTCAACTTCGTAAACATTATATTCTACATTTACATGAAAATGATTTATTAGAATACGTGTTTATAATGTGTAAGATATTAATTTTGTTTCTTGAATGTTTAAATGTGATATTCTTTTCTTGGATACAGATAATATTAAATTATTAATGCATTTCATTTACAAAAATTTCACATTAAATAAAAACTAACATTTACTGCTAGAAATATAAATAAAAGTGGATGTTTTTTAACTAACATATGCATGCATAATATATATTATAAATTAATATAAAAATAACGTATTCGTTTTGTTACTACTAACAATAAAACATGGAAGATAATGTGATTATTAATGATAATTAAACAGTTTTTACAAGCTTTTACTTAACTCAAATGCTATGTATGTCACTATGTCCCGTGGTACAAATCTTAGAACCGTTTTTTAACCAACTTCCCGTCGTACGATTTTCATCAAATTTTCAAATATGGTGTATTCTCCGTGACAATGCACTTTTTTATCATTTTTATAGCTATGTTATTTCATTATAAGGTCTTTTTTGATGTATCTAATATAATAAAATAACTTGCCTTCGTGATCAAGTATTATTTCATAATTCAAATTATTGCGTAACCATGGTTTGCTTCGACAATAACATTAAATTATGTTTTGTCAAAATATTTTGCAATATAATACTCATAATACAAATAATTCATAATAATAGAAATGATAATTATTATTGAAGATTATAAATTATAAATTGAAGAAAATTATTGAAAAATTATCGAATTTTATATAAATATCAGGTATGTATTATAAATTTTATTTGTAGTGATTATATTGACATATAGAAAAGATTTAGCCGTTTTAGCTTTATTTCTTCATTTAAATGTATGTATACATAAATATGTATTATAGTATCTCATTTTATTGTTATTATATCATCCTATATGCATACATGTAATGTATATGTATTATATTGTTATGGCATTATTGAAAAATATTAAATATAAATTAATTTATGTTAGTGTAATTTTGTAGATCTAAATAGGTAGGTATTGTTTTTCTAAGAGACGCGAGTCTAACTTTACAATGGAGGAGGGGGTCATGGTCTGTGAAATAGACAAAAAAATTTACTTTAGTATATTTAATAAGCATTTTTCTATTTAATTTGCTTTACTTTTTAGGTTTGTGTGGGGTGTCATTTCACCATGCCCCCTCCCCTGGATCTGCGCTTCATTTCTAAAGAAGCGAATATACAATCAAAACGTTAGTGTTCATTTTAAAATAAAAACTAAAGATTTTTTGACGTATTGTAATAACAATACTTCCATTTCTTCGAACATGGAAGTAAAAAGGGTTTTTAGTCTTATGCAGACCCTGAGAGAGCTTCAACGTAAGGACATTCCAAACAACTTTCGTACTAGTAAAATTCTTGTTTCTTCCTGATATTATTTAGTATTAAAAACCGTGAGGTTTTTTTAAGTACTTTTTCTAAAAGGTGTGTTTTTTTGTAGTATATTTATGTTTTTTAAATAATCTCTATTAAAAATAGTATTAGTATCAAAAAATGTAAAAATGTAAAGTATAAATAATTTTCGGGACGCCGAGGCCCCTGATACCAAGACCCGGGCCATATGGCCCTCCTAGCCCCCCCCCCCCCCCTATCTGGGCCTGGTCTTATGATGCAATGAATATAATATAATATAGTAAAAAAATAAATAACTTTAGACTAAAAATGGATAAAATAAAATTAGAAAAAAAAAATTTTTAAAAACAAGCTTTTACATATGCACTAAAAAGTAAAAAATAAGTTTTTTTTTCACAAAGTCTTCCAGAATTCGTATGACTAAAAAAGCTTGTGGCGTTCATTTAATATTTAATGTAATATTTAGAAATATAAAAAATGTCGAAAATATCAATATTGGAAAAATCTATAGTAGATCAAATATTAATGTAATGTTGATACTAAATAAACCTGAAACTCAATGTATGTTAATGTTTTGAAATATGAATTTATAAAATAGATAAGGTAGTATTTCTTTTCGGTATTTCTTAGCCCTTTTTCATATGATAAATCTTGAAGCCAAAATATTCCTGTAGTTTATATCAAATTATCCAGGAATTTAATGTACAATTAAATAATATTAATTGAAAATATTCATTTAGGTTGAATATAATTTCAAAATATTCACATGATATAATATTTTATATTATATTTGATATAAATTATGTACATATATGGAATTTTATGGAATATTTCGAAATATTCATTGAATGTAGCTAATGTAGTTTTTCCATTGAGAAACTCTTAGCCCTTAATTCTATTTTGAATCTAGAATTACAAATATTTCATGTAATATTTTGAAATAATAATTTAAGGTAGATAAAATACTGTTAAGACTTTTTTCCTATGTTGAATCTAGATTACTAAATATTTCTTTCATGTGCGATAAATTAACCAGGAATTTAAAATACTAAATTAAACTAGCAAAAGGTTCTTTGTCCTATTTGAATCTAGATTTCCAAATATTAATGTATACATATATGTATAATGTATATAGTATATACATTATACAATATTATACATATATGCATTTTAACATAATATTAATGCAATTTAATGGAAGATTTGAAAATATTAATTTATAGTAGAAAATGTAGTTTTTCCTATATTGATATTTTCGACATTTTTTATATTTCTAAATATTACATTAAATATTAAATGAACGCCACAAGCTTTTTTAGTCATACGAATTCTGGAAGACTTTGTGAAAAAAAACTTATTTTTTACTTTTTAGTGCATATGTAAAAGCTTGTTTTTAAAAATTTTTTTTTTCTAATTTTATTTATAGAATAAAATACAAGGATTAATGCTAATTTATGTATTTTTACAGGAAAATCTTTTGAAACAATAAATGTATAAATAATAAAATATTAAGAAGTAGATATTATAAATTAATACGAATTTAAATTATTGGCATGTTTTCAAGATGTATACCTAATGTGCGAGATGAAGTTTTTAATTTAATTATTTTCAAATAGTAAATGATTGAAAGAACGTAAGGATATAAAATTGAGCACTATTTTAATTTCGAATAGTTGTGACGGTTGCTCGTACAGGGTGATTAATTAAGACAGTTGAAATATTTGTATTCGGAATGTACCCCGACTTCAAAGGCAACGTTGTTCGTCTCCGTCTAGCTCAGTGGGATGCTTTTAACAGGCGACTAATGGATGGCATATTTGTATATATTTGATTTGTTGAATTATTTCTCTGGTACCCGAATATTTCTCAACGGATTGGAACACGGATTGGTATTTATTTAAGAATTAACGAATAGATATCCATGTTATGAACAATTGACTGTTTTATTTGGCGAATTAAAAGTGAGAACCATATTAAGTGTTTTATTAAACTGGTTATGACTCATTATAAAACAAATATGAAATTATTGACTTAAAAAAATATCTAGAAATTTCACATAAAAATTAATATGTAGATATTGTGTATATATATTTATTATCTATATATGTATTAAGTCTTGGCATTTTAGGACGCCGCGTCGACCGCGCTAGCCGCTTCGACCGCCAGACACGCAATACTGATGTGTGTATATTATTTTCAAGGTTAAAAAAACACACATCAGTATTGCGTGTCTGGCGGTCGAAGCGGCTAGCGCGGTCGACGCGGCGTCCTAAAATGCCAAGACTTTAGTTTGATAAATAATATTTATAATATTGAAATAATAATTGAATAAGTATTTTTACACAAATTTTAATAGTCGAATAACACGATATTTTTTTTGAAAAGGGCGTTTTATAATACTAATAATGACTCATTATAACACAAATATTTGATATTTTTCTGTGTATATCCGTTCGTAAAACATGACCATCTGCGAATTAATAAAACCCAGATGACATTTATATTTATTCTATCATTTAATTCATTATATAATTTATTGTTATGTAAAGTTGATTTGCATGTATGTGTACATAATATATGTTTTTACATAAAACAATAATTAATCTTTATAACAAGTGTTACTTTTTTCACTAATAGCCTTCAGAGTAATTGACCGTACTAACAAAAAATATATAGTTTTGAAAATATTTATTGTAACTACAAATTATGATAGACTGTAGGTACATTGTATCATGTAATTTTTTATTTAAGTTTTTTTTTTATTTATTCATTAAATAGATAATTAAGGATCATGCACTGTACTCACTATAGAAATGCAAATTTATATAGGTATACAATTACGTTGATTAATGTTATAATATTTCATAGACAAATATGTTAATTATCACAATGTTTAAGAGCATACATTTAAATTTCTATAGGTACCTATATTATATATTATATATACATATATGTGTTTATCCATTAACTTTAATTTTTCTATATATATGTTATATGTAGATATATTTCGAAAATCACACGAGAAAAAAATGACATAAAACAACAAATGACCATTCGTAATTATTACGTCATATAAAATTTTACTGTAGGTTGATCTAATAATTAAAAATATAAAACCTTCACCAAAAATTCCAACGTAAGATAAATTTGTCAAAATGGAATCTATATAATTACATTTGAAAATTTAATTACAGGCTCTAAACAAAAGCAATTCTCGAAAATATAACTTCTGGCCGAACGACCCGCCTTTAAGATAGCTATCAGAACATTTATTTGGGAGATAAAATGTTTGAGGTAGTAGTCATTATTCTTCTGGAGAAGAACAGATGAAATTTTTCTCAAGTATGTAGAAACACAGATGTTGTGTCCTTTTTTATGGCTCTACCCCTGCATAACTATGTATATTTGCTGTGTTAGCAAGGTTCTACAAAAATAAATATCTTAATTTGACATAGAAGATTACAATAAGTACATTTTTTTGGAATATCTAATTTAGTCATCTTTTTTGTAGTCATAAACATTATTAATACAACGTATAGTATGATTTTTAAAATATAGAAATTTACATATTTACTATACTATATTTATTCTAAGAATAAAAATATAGGAATAAAATATAAGTATGAACATAATATAATAATGTTTAAATTTTAATATAAAACGAATTTTGAGTTAATATATTTCTCGAAAAAATAAAGAAATCAATATAAGTTTATAAGAAGCTTCATTAAAAATCCTGTCATCTGTGAGCAAAGATATTATCAAAATAAAATCATTAAAAAACATTGCGATCGTAATCCCTATACTCGCAATGTTAAATTTTGATTTTATTTTTTTTGTAACCTATTTACAAAATTTGGGCTTAAGAATTTTTATATACAAATCGCGCAATATCTCTTTTTTTTCTATCGTATAGCGAACCTTGTTTGTCATCGAGAAATATCTTAATGTTTATCTGTACAAAAAAACACAACATAATAATTAACAACAGTATACTTAAAACCAATATAAATGTATATAAACGAGTATGATATAAGTGAATGTGTAATTCTAAAAATAACAAGCAATTATGAGATGCGAATACTCACACCTTTCAACTATATTTTTGTAATTATCTTCTCGTGTAAAAACACAACACAAATCGGTGTCTAAAAGCTTGTTGAAAAACCATTTAAATCTGTCATCAAATCGAGCCGCTCTAGTTGATAAAAAAAATAACATAACCTCAAAGAAGACAGCTTTAGCGAGACACTTCTAATGTTGTTACAATCATCTCCATTACCACTTCTGTGGCAGAGGAAAAAATATCGTTTGTCTTCTGAACAGAAAAAAGAGAGAAACGAACGACAACCGTTACTAAACAGTAGAAATGTAAAATATGTCTTTTTTATGTCCTGACACTAAACGACGATATGTTTGTGTACACAGGGACGTCGAATTTAATTTAAGTAAGATTCTTATTTAAATGACTGATATATTATGCACGTATAAGTTCAGAACTGTATTTTAAATAATATTTGTTCTTATATTTTAATGGTTACCTACTCAATAACATGTAATAATTAATAACTACTTTGAATTGAATCTTCAATTAATTTATGGGTTAGTTGAAAAACAATACGCAAAATCCCTCTTCAAAAGTCGCCTCTGTATTTTTCTTCTATGTATTTTTAGTACCTATATACTATTTCAGCGATTTTTATTAATGTAAGCGACACATCATTTTCTTACACACAAATTAAGTACACATACATGAAAACTTAATAAAAAAAACTAATAAATCATTACAGGACACAGATATAAAAAATATTTAACGATAATTTATATTTGTAACTAGAAGAAACACATTTTAAATATAAGATAATATTTTTTACAGTTATTTTATAGTTTTGTTTGTACATAATTGCATGTATATATTACATATGATATGCATATGTTTTATTTACATAAACAAATTAATTAATCAATAATTATTATAATTATTTAGAGAACTAATCAGCTGTAACTTATAAATATGTATATATTTCTTAATCTTTTTGAAATCGCACAGTTTTTTTTTTATTAATTAAACTTTACATATTTAATTTTATATGTTACTGTTACTCATATATTCTGCTTATAGGTGATTACAAAATCAGTTATATATTATATTATTAACACACAATTATTTATTAATTATTAAGTACCTACATTTTAATTTCAATATGTATATTAAATTAAACATGTTTCAATTCTTCCTACAGAAATGTATGTAGTACTGGACAGGGAACAAACATGTACCATTCGATCAATATAATACGCTGTGTATGTAATGTATGCTTCATAGATGTAGTGTGAGTCTGCATGTCTGTGAAAACGCGTTGACGGACGTGTATTAATTTGGTTTGTGATTCTAACTAAAGACTCTCGTTACTTAAACCGCACCAAATTATAAGCTCAGTTACTGCCAAACGTCCTACAGGATTGGATTCTAATGCAAATTAATAAATATATCGTCACACCTAATTAAAATGTTCGACTTATTCTACAAAAAAAATAATTTACTTATTATATGGAATTAGTTACACTGGCTTCTGAATTGTTAAAATTTAAAAGTATAAACAAATGTCAAAATTAGTAATTTTGTTTTTACAAAATATCTACGTATAGATTTTTGTAAAACAATTTATTAAGAATTTCTTTCTTATGCAAAATAAGTTGTTACTGTTGTTATATTTTGATTTTAATTACTTCATTATCTCGTGGTAAAAGTCTATTAGCAGATAAAAGAAATTTAATTAAAACGATGACAGCTACATTGATTTAATTATCTTTGATCTTGTGATTTATTTTGTCGCAATCTGATGTACACAGAGTGCAGAGCGTTTATTCAATTAATAAGAAAATCAGAAAACGATTTTGTTACAAACAACATGTAGCTATTATTCAAATAAATGTTGTTTTATTCTATACAATATTAATTTATAACAAACAACAACATAGATCTAATTGTATAATGAATAACTTATTGATTATATTTGTTATCTATGTTTGTATAAATATTTAATTTGCAATTACTTTTTATTAACATCTCTTCGAATAAGATACGAATATATTTTATTAACGTATATCAAAATATAATTTATTATTGTTTAGAATGTAAATAAAATATGTAATTTGTAGAATGTATATTGTTAAGTATTAGTTATCGAAAAGTACTATTTAAAATGTAAAAATTAATTACCAGCATGTTTTCTAATTAGTACTTTTATTGTTTAGTACAATAAAGCAATTTATTTATTTACTTATCAGTTTTTTGATTTTGTATATACAGGGTTACACATTAGGAGTGGATATCGACTTTATTTTCGAAACTATAAAAGTTAGAACAATATTTCAAATCGTAACTACCCTTCAATTAGTATTTGGAAGAATAATAAAAAATCATGCAACCCCCATCCACACTCGCATCGCCCACAGGTCTCCCAACTTTGAAATTTCAAATAGAACCCCCCATATTTTATTTCAGAATTTGAAAGATCAATTTTATTAATGAACATTTTACTTCAAACAATTTTTTCTATGATGGACCATTTCGGAAATATTGGGTAATATTTCTATTTTTTATTGTATAGTATTTTGGTCACATTAGGGTGGATATCGACATTATTTTCGAAACTATAAAAGTTAGAACAATATTTCAAATCGTAACTACCCTTCATTTAGCATTTGGAAGAATAATAAAAAATCATGCCACCTCCATCCATATTCGCATCGCCTATACGCCTCTCAACTTTGAAATTTTAAAAGGGAACCCTCATATTTTATTTCAAAATTAGAAAGATCTATTTTATTAATGAACTTTTTACTTCAATAAATTTTTTCTATGATGGACCATTTAAGAAATATTGGGCAAAATGTGTATTTTTAGGGTATAGTATTTTTGTCACATGTGGAACATTGTGGATATCGACTTTAATTTCGGAACTTTAAGAGTTAGAGTAATATTTCGAATTATTACTACCCCCACCCATATTCGCATCGTCCACACAAATAAAATTACTGTTATAATGTCGATGTGTGACAAAAATACTATACCCTAAAAAAATAGAAATATTGCCTAATATTTCTTAAATGGTCCATGATATAAAAATTTGCTTTTAGTAAAATGTTCATTAATAAAATTAATCTTTCAAAATTTGAAATAAAATATGGGGGGTTCCATTTGAAATTTCAAAGTTGAGAGGCGTGTTGGCGATGCGAGTATGGATGGGGGTTGCATGATTTTAAATTACTCTTCCAAATGCTAATTGAAGGGTAGTTACGATTTGAAATATTGTTCTAACTTTTATAGTTTCGAAAATAAAGTCGATATCCACTCCTAATGTGTAATCCTGTATGTTTGTATATGTATATGAACATAAAAATGTGTAAAATATGAAAGTTATATTTTATATATAAATTAGTATAAACGTCAAATAAAATTTAAATATTACAAATAATGTTCGAAAATTATAAATGACGACTTCTATAACCAATTAACGTCTTTAGTTAGAAACTCATAAATAATTATATTAGTAATTAATTAAAACTAAAAAGTGAAGTAATTAGATAAAAGCTGATTTCCTAAATGTAATTATCATTAAAATATTTCTTAAAACGCCCCTGGCTATGCAGACTCGGCAGCTATAGTATTCCAAAGTAATTAATTACAGTTTAAAAAAAGATAATGCATATGTGAAAAATAATCAGTAAAAAGAGAGGTAATGCGAGAGACTTAATGAGTTATGGAATCCGAGTTCATTTGCGCAGCAATAAATATCTTCACTAATGATCGCTCCGTTTAAAAATGTAACTTCTTCCGGTTAACTGAGGTTAAATTATAACCTAAGATTCCTGTAATCTAGTGACTTAAATAATGGATACTTAAGTGATAGGGATTGATGAAGGCGAGCCGTGAAATATGAATCTGTTTGTTAGTTGTCTTGACGTGTTACGTACAACCCACCGAGCAGATGAAAGATTTAATTGGATTATTTATGCATGTGTTTTAACATATTTCTTACTAATAGACAATTATTTTGAAATTGCTCTTCTTTGAAAATGTTCACTGAATTCTTTAGCAAATCATTATATTTATATCTGCATGTTAAAATTTACATTGTATAAATTTACCTATATATATTTTTTTATACCTATACATCCTATGTCGATTTGTTTTTAATGATGTTATTTATTCCAATATTAATAAATACCTTTCCATAATAAATTATTTCATTTCTCATTTTTACATCTTAATGTAATTTTATCAAAATAGATAATACATTTATGAAATTAAATAGAAAAATGTTTTGGTTGAATAAAAAAATCAGATTTTGATTATTTTTTTTTTATAATAGAACGGTTAAATTTTAAAATCATAAAATACAATATCAAATCTGCGTACATCCGTTGACATTCTTGTAGTGCTTTGGAATCTAAAATAAAACACATAATGTGAAAACGGGCTACAGATTTATGTGAGGCATTGTCTTCAAAATACGCCAAGATATCAACAACAAATACAGTTATCCTTCAATTCCTGTCAGACGGCGGTATCGAGGATATACAAATCTTGTCGAAGGGATCAAGATGACATTTGCCCGAAACAAAAGACTTTGGGGCCGACTTGATCTCTTGCAGATTGACATAGACTTATTCAAATCAGGGTGGCTGTGTATATGATATGTCTGGCCACTAAACTGGCAACGATGTTCCGTTGTTTGTTGTTGTGTGTATTTCATAAGTGGTTTTGACATCGAGGAGAATGTTCTGTTTGCGGATAAATTTATTATATGTTGTACAGATTTGTTGAATTAATTATATGGTAATAAATTAAATTTTGATATGCTTTTCAAACAATGGTAACAGTTTGTCTTTATTAAAGACATTTTGAATAATTAATTTCAAAATTATGTTATTAGCATAAGGCCTATTTCACACATATACGGTTTCATTCAGTTCGGTTCGTTTTCGATTCGTTTTCGGTCGCTGCCGACAAGTGTGAAACGATGATTCAGTTTGTATTCGGTACCTGATAGAAACCGTACAGAACTGAATACTCCCTCCACACGGACAGATTTCATCAGGTTTCAATTCGTGTACAGGGAACACAAAGCAATGAACGCGTTCACACATACTCGGTTTAGTTTCGGTTTTAACCTGATAGCGAGTGTTATTTTTTTTTAAGTTTTGTCGCGGATTTTCTAATAAAATGAGCGGTTTTCTAGATGTTGATGTGGATCGTTTTCATGCTCTTTAGCTTCGGGAAAATAATGTAGAATGCTCCAAATTCCTGCTGTAAAGTGATGAGAGGGTGCTCGCAATGAATTCTAGTATTCCTCCTTCATTTTTTATTTTTTTTTTTATAGAGAAACAACATGGCAACAACTTGCTTTCTCTCCATGATAACTACTGAGTTTACGGAAAAAAATAAAATCTAATATGAACCGTATGAGAACCGTGTATGTGTGAAAGAGTTAGATTCGTTTTTGGCTGAAACCGAAAACGAACCGAACCGAATGGAACCGCGTATGTGTGAAACAAGGCTTATGCGGCGTTTACACCGAGAAAACAAAACAGAAACACAGTGTTTTAATGACAAAAAAGCAATAAACCCTATACATTTTTAAATACGAAGTATTTTAAAAACACGATGTTTCTGTTTTGTTTTTTCGGTGTGAACACCGCATAACAATATTAAAAACTCAGATTTAGAAAATTGAATTTTTTATATTTATTATTGTTATTAAATATAAAAATTAAATTTCATTTTATTTAGTAAACAATAATATAAAATAATGCATTAAAGAGATGAATTATTATACTAAACAAACTATATTTACCTTATCTTAAAAAACAATTTAAAATTTAATTAGTTTGCTCAATAAAAACAACAATTAGTACCGTGATAAGATATATTAATTTAAAAATAAGTAATAAGTTTTATTTGAGTAATATAAAAAGTATACACATATACAATATAAAAACTAAAGTATTGTAAATTATCTTTATATTTCACAATACAAATTATAAAAAAACTATAATATCGAAGTTAAAATTATTATTTTCAAATTAAAAAGTATGTGGGTACAAACACGTAATACAATGAATTTTTAAACTACATATTTACTTATATAACGCAATCAAATATAAACAGTCAATGAAAAAGCTAATAACAAAATCCTTTTCTTTTATAATTTATTCTATTTGAAGATATGTAACTACGAATCCATATTTAATCAGTTTTCGAATGTCGGTTCAGACCATATATTATCTAAACAAATATTTAAACGTGGAATATCACTTTACATTTACTCTAATTTTAAAAGCGTTTGGTGGTAATTCTAATTCAAATATTAGTACGAGTAAATAATACATGTTACTTCTACCGTGGATACGTATCATGGATTTTTACATAAAATTTGTGGTCATTTACATGAAGGCTCAATTAGTGTCCACGGAGACTGATGCTACTCACATAACGTTTGTAAATATATGTGTATGTGAGTGTATACGAGCACAGGGCTGTACTGAAAAATATTCAATATCCTACACACTAGGGTGGTCCTTATTTATAGGTGAAGGAAATTTTTTTGGATATTTTAAACTCCGTACCCCCCAAATTTGTTCGTTATCATGAGACTTGAATTCCTGTTAAATTTGGTCATGATCAACCAACCCCTTCCCGTGCCGACTTGGGGTTGAAAAAAGTCCAAATAGGGTTGTTTTATTGTTTTTTGCTTTTAATTAAAAAAATAAAGCAATTAGCATAAATATGTATATAACATTTATTGTAGAGCGTAAAATTGTCTATAAAAAATGTTCTTATAGTATACCACGAATATCTATTATTTTCCATGAAAAATAATAAATTTTATTTGAAAAATGTTATTTGTTGATGGTAACGTAAATATATGATATGAATGGTAGTCCAGTTAAAGAAGCATTTTGACAAGAAATTTTAAGGGACAAGCAGTGTTATTGTTGATTATTATAGATTCTGATGCGGAGAATTCGAAAAAAATAACACGGACTAGAAAAAAGTAGTGCAACACCCTTAAAAATGGGGTTGAAGGGTGAAATCCCATTTCCACGTGTATTTTCAAATTATTTCAAAATCTAAAGCAACAATAGTGTATTTTTATGGTTGACATTTGTTGGGGACACTGAGATGAATCGATTGAGACCACATGTACTGAATTTGACCCAAAATTACCCCTTCTAAAATGTTTAATATAGGTAAAAATGCTTATTTTTGGTGAAAATAGTTTAAAAATTAATAACTTCTGTTAAATTCATTCAAATAACTCGATATTGGCCTCAAATTGTTCCTGAAATTCCAAAGAATAATGATCAACCATAATTAAAAAAATATTAATAGTTTAAACAATGAAAATTGTTAATATTTAAGGGTAAGTAACGTAAATTTTTGGATTATTGTCATTTTACTAAAATTTAATTAAAAACATAAGAGTTAAATATTTTTTTGTAAAATCAACGTGAATATCTTCGTTTCGTAATTACAAACAAAATGAGACACCCCCCCCCAAATTTTTTTTTAATCACTTGAACGGATGTTATTCCACACTAAAATGCACCGCATTTTTGTTGTATACAATTTAAATAAAATACATTTTTAAAAATAAAACTGTAAATTATGATTAAAACATACTTTTATGTATGCTTTAACGTAAATTACAGGTTTATGCATTAATAAACGCTCATATGAGTGCACAATAATGTATGCGAAAGTGCATAAAAATATATTATTTCAATAAAACAAAAAAATTCGGTGAATTTTTGTGTGGAATTGTATCCGTTCAAGTGACTAAATATTTTTTGGGAGGGGCTCATTTTGTTTGTATATACAAATCGAAGATATTCACGTTAGTTTTACAAAAGAAAATATTTAACCCTTATGTTTTTAATTAAATTTTAGTAAAATGACAATAATCCAAAAATTTACGTTACTTACCCTTAAATATTAACAATTTTCATTGTTTAAACTATTAATATTTTTTTAATTATGGTTGATCATTATTCTTTGGAATTTCAGGAACAATTTGAGGCCAATATCGAGTTATTTGAATGAATTTAACAGAAGTTATTAATTTTTAAACTATTTTCACCAAAAATAAGCATTTTTACCTATATTAAACATTTTAGAAGGGGTAATTTTGGGTCAAATTCAGTACATGTGGTCTCAATCGATTCATCTCAATGTCCCCAACAAATGTCAACCATAAAAATACACTATTGTTGCTTTAGATTTTGAAATAATTTGAAAATACACGTGGAAATGGGATTTCACCCTTCAACCCCATTTTTAAGGGTGTTGCACTACTTTTTTCTAGTCCGTGTTATTTTTTTCGAATTCTCCGCATCAGAATCTATAATAATCAACAATAACACTGCTTGTCCCTTAAAATTTCTTGTCAAAATGCTTCTTTAACTGGACTACCATTCATATCATATATTTACGTTACCATCAACAAATAACATTTTTCAAATAAAATTTATTATTTTTCATGGAAAATAATAGATATTCGTGGTATACTATAAGAACATTTTTTATAGACAATTTTACGCTCTACAATAAATGTTATATACATATTTATGCTAATTGCTTTATTTTTTTAATTAAAAGCAAAAAACAATAAAACAACCCTATTTGGACTTTTTTCAACCCCAAGTCGGCACGGGAAGGGGTTGGTTGATCATGACCAAATTTAACAGGAATTCAAGTCTCATGATAACGAACAAATTTGGGGGGTACGGAGTTCAAAATTCAAAAGTTCAAAAATAAGGACCACCCTACTACACACACAAAAAAACTGTATTGGACCAAGAAAATCTTGTTTTTTATATAACGAAAACAATATTTTCTTAATATAAGAAAAGTACTCTTAATCCAACTACAATATTTCTTCGTCCAAGAATACTATAGTTGGTTTAAGAATATATTTCTTATCTTAAGAAAATATTGTTTTCGTTATATACAAAACAAGGTTTACTTGGTTCAAGTAAACCTTTCTACCTGTGTATGCTAACTTTAGGTTGATGATGGTAAAAAATCATTCTGATTAGAATAATCGCGTTGTTTTTTATCAACCCTTACAAAGCTAATTTTGAAATATCAAAGTTTTAGATGTGCGCATATTTTTATTATATTTCCCTTAATTGAAAAAATAATAATTTGCCGTTTGGTTGATTAATAAGTAATAAGATATATCTTCCAATAAAATCAAAAATACATTTTTTATAATCATTCTCGCTTCAATAAAACCACATTTGTTTTGTTACATTAGATTTTAAATAAATTTTAATTTGAGCTATTTTCTTTAATGTTGTAAACTTTATTTTGAATGAAACTACATTCATAATTCATCATTTTTTGTGGGTTAATACATAAGTACATAGCAGGGTCCATTTAGAAACTGGCATATTGACATTTTTATTTACTCGAAGCATTATAACAAAGAAAAAATGTATTTTATATTTCCTTATACCTACATATAATATTCGCGAGAAATAACGGAATAAATCGAATAACAATTTTTTGTTTCGTTATTTTGGAAGTTTTGAGAAAATCTTTTTTTTGTAGATTTGTAGGTAGGTACTATTCTGAAATCATTTTTTAACACCCTGTGGCTCAGAGAGGGTTGAAAATAGATCCTTTCTCAATCAATTTATTTACTCAAAATGAGCCAGGGAATCAGCTCCTAAAATATTTGTATCAGAAAACCGGACCACTCTTCATATTGTTAAATTTTAATCCCCCTCTGTTCTATAACTATACATAGTTTTCGAGGCGGCAGTAAACAAAATGTAAAAACATATTTACTTGTTGGTGTTCGTGACTTTTTCATTTTTAAGTTTCCATAATTAATAAATATAATGAAGTAATGAATACTTTTGTTTGGGTTAACGGCAGTACTAATTATAATGTCAGTTTAATCCCCGCATGAAAAACTTTTAGTATTTGCGAATATGTAACCACTTGATTATTTTCTTTAATGCGCGAAGGAAAAAATCAATTGTAGGTAGTTGTTTAAAATAATATTTTTATTTTGTGTATACATCAGTTTCATTTCCCATTATCATTAATGGATTACTTTTTAAAATTGTTTGCAGAATATCTTAATATGGTATCGTTAAAAATAAACATACAAATTAATTTTAAAATATTGTTAATCGTTTAAGCTGTGTATTGTTTTTGGATTTTGTATAGAAGAGTTTGTTTTGTAAGAAAATAATTAAAAATGTTATGATGCCATTAATTTACAATTAGTAGTATTTGTTATTTGTACGCCTGATAGAGAATTTTTATTATTTAGAAGGTTTTGTGTAAATGTTTATAAACAATTTTTTAATTGAAATTTAGATTTTAATATTAGGATAATTAATTAGATAAATGAAAATAATTATATTTTCATAAAACAAATTTTACATTTGAATTCATATTTTAATATTTTTTGACAAAAAAAAACATTTATAGCATTTACATAGTACGTATAGGTATATGTAAATGGATGTATGAAAATGCATTCGTCATAGAGTAAATATAACGATTTTTGAATATAAGTATTTGACAATATGATGTCAAATTTTCTGATGTATTCAACAAATAAATATTTGTTTGGTTACGACTGAAGTTTAAGTAGCACGCGACAAAATATGTACTTTATTTGAAATTAGAAGTTAGTAAATCATATATTTGTTTTGTAATCACAAATTGAACGCTTCTGAATTAATAAACATATTATAAAAAATTAACATAAAATTAGCAATGAGCTCATTGTTAAAATAATGTTTAACAGTGCTTATACATATGTGACTCACAATTATTTTTTTGGCAAATAGGGATCTAAAAATATATATTTAGTTTAAAATAAATGAAAAATAAAAATGTACAATAAAATTGTGTACATCTGATTTTTAGCTTCTGTTTTTTTTTTCTGAAACATTACTTGGAAAAAGAAATGCCCCCAACGTACATCAAATTCATATTTTAGAACGTCTTGGCTTGGGTATTTTTCTTTGAAAGAACCGAATGAGCCAAACAAATTTCGACAAACACTCCGAACAAAAAATCGTGGTGTTCGCCACATTCGTTGTGCCCGTCTTGTTTCAAAAATATTCTTGATTGTACATATTTAAGTAAAACATAATAGGAATATATGGCAAAATTTTTCCCATACATAATTTTTTTAAATTATTTGGAAAATGTTTGGCGTGCTCGTTCTGTTCAGAGTTACACACTGACCAAAAGAATATTGCTCGGCATGCTCGATTCCAGTCACTTATTCGGAGTAAAACGCCCAAGTCAGTATATTTAAAATTATATGAAACATTTTTTATGAAAGTATAAAATCGTTATTTTTTCCGTATTTTTAATTCTTCTCTCATAAATAATCCAACGTATAATGTTTTGCAAATATTTTCATTTATACATAACATTATTTCCAAAACATGTAAAAGCTTTGGTGATTAACGTGCGAAGATATATCATCAAATTAAGACGTGTTAAACTCTTGTGCTATTTTTAAATTATTTTAATTCATTCTTCCGTGTATATCAAACAAGAAAATCTCACATATTTCTTATTCGTGTTGCAGTGTTTAAGCTAAAGATGAAGATGTTTAACGTCAACTAATTTGAAAATAGTTGCTATCAGGTACTTGCCTCATGCGGCGTCCACATATTTATTGGTTGGAGTCTAACTGCTAGATGATCATATATATCCCGTCCGAGTTATAAATTTGTTTATACAGTAACTGCGCGTTCATGGTAAAAAAAAACTTTACGAGTACAGTAAAATGTAATGTGGTATTCATTACTACTGCTTAGTGTCTACACATTTTGGTCGTATTTATTTTATTTTATTTTTGATTAATTGTAATAGTTAATTATAAAAAAAACAACCGGTTTTAGTTTTATTGCGATATGCATTATATAGGGACTATGGGGGACTAGTGCACAGCGGGTAATCGTGCGCACCACGACTTTAATATTTCGCGGTAAAATTAACAACTTTAACTATAGTGCAACTCCTTTGTATAATATTAGTACACACACACTTACACAAATTTCTATAATTTAATTGTTTAAATTATATCATATCAAAAACGAAAATCGCGTATTTTATTTTTGTTATTATGAATATTTAAAAAAAATATGAATGTGAGCCTGTCGTTGTATTGAATTATTTTTGCTTAACATTAATAAGTACCAAAATGCAGAACCGTATACAAATGAACAGACGCATGATAAGGACAGTGGCGCGTTATATATTAGGTAAATTAGTCAATCATCTATAAGGTTTCTAGCTGAGCAAAAAAGGGTCTCACAATAATATGATAACAACCTACATATCGTTAAATTTTTTTTAATGAAGCTTCATTTTTAATTTGCGCCTAAATGTTACTACAACTCAATGTGGTTGGTAATATTATTTTACGTTTTCCATGCATTTTCTTTTTAAAATAAGGCTATTAATTTTCTTTCTTTGAGTTTTGTCTGAAAAGGGTACTGGTGCGCAGTATATTTTTTTTCATGGCGTGATATTATTTAAAAGAAAATAGTTCCTGAAACTAAACCTGATTAAAATATAATATACCTTTTAATTGCATATTTTATAAGAGTTTTATAGTAAAATTGTATTAATGCATTCAATATAAACACAACTCTAGTATTTTGTATGAGTATAATTCTTTTATCAATTTGAAATCAATACCATTCCGTGATGGAATACATTTAGGTATTTAAAAGGCACATTATGCATGTGTACAAGCAGCGTATACACGATTCGGTTATGCATTAATTAATTTATAAATACTATGAACAATGTGTTGAAATCACATAATGCAATTTGCTTCTTGAATAGATTTGCATACATACATTTTTAACTAAGGGTATATACTGCGGAGTATCAATAGAAAGTCATATGCATATACCATTATTATACCAGTGAGTCTACATTGAAAGATATTCAACCCGCATCCAGTTAAAAAAAGTATGGTAAAGTCAATGTATTTACATTTTATTGAATAATGATATAAATATATGAATTTTTGCATCTGACAGTAAACTTATCTTATATGTGTGTTTTGATTATTTCTCAATGTGCAATAAAATGTCCCAGCCCGCAAGTTATGTTAACCAGAAATTATATTTATAAAAAATTCAATTGTATTATATTAAGCTACTTATGGCAAATAGAGGAAAAGTGGCAATATAAATATCTTATGTACGAATATCATGCATTTTATCATGCATTTGCTGTAATTTGAGTTATATTGACATATCAATGATTTTTCTTAGACGCGAATTCATTTTTAAAATATAAAAATTAAGTATAATTTTATTTACTGATGATATGTACCGACTGATCAAAGTTTTTTTTAGTTAAAATTTGTATGTTAAACGTCTTATATACCTACTTGCTATTTTATCAAATTGTTAAAATTTAAGTAAAACTAATTTTAACATAAACTGGAGTTAGTATTTTTCTACGGGTAATCAAGTCGAGTTGTAGGTAAATCAACTTATAAAATAAAGGAAAAGTAATGAGAAAAAAAAACCCGAACGGAAATTGTCACTCAATATCATTATAATATTGTTACGAGAAGCGGCGGCCAATGATGGAATAATACAATACAAAACATTTGTGAAATAAAATGTGTTAATTTTTTTATACGTTCGTAAATCGGATAATTCTTCCAAATCATATTTAAAAAAAAAGCTTCTTAAAGTTGTTCCTTGCAATGTACACACATTGTACATACATTATAATATATGGCCACTTAAAGAAATGGTTTTGTATAAGATACCAGGGATTCTAAAATTTTAGTCCTTGCACCACGGGTGTTATTTTTTTACAACTCCGGTTTCATCCTTTTTAAGAGAACATAATAGATCGGATAATATAGTTTGAAAATAATGTTGAATTTTATATAAATATACCCTATTTAAAGAAAAAAAGTAAAATTGATTAAAAAAACTTCATGCAGTACAAACATTAATGTAACCTTGTAAATTTACGACAAATTATAGTGGTGCTTGTTAAAATTCCAACCGCATTATATTTTTCTTAACTAGCTTAGTGAATTATAACACATTTTATAACAGCAATTATCCTTTTCAAGAAGCCATCTTCTGAGAATAAAAAAACATACCAACATTAAGCTGCTGTAGAAAAATAAATTATTTCCTTATCTAATTAAAACCTTATAAAGCGTTTTAGTGTTGAAATGACATTAATAACATCTTATAATTGAATCAACTAATTGATACAACATATGGTGGATATATTTATTATATGCATGATGGCTGATGAACTGGGAGCATTGGCAAAAAAATTTGCAACTGCTGATTTACTTCCGGTTATTCGAGAAATTTTTTTCTTCAGGTAGTTTTTCAGTTTTAGTTTATATACCTATAGTAAATTATATATTAATATTATATGGAGGCATATCCTATATTCGCCAACTTAATTGTTTAGTGACCATAGAGGAAGTATTAACTCTTCTACAATTTGTTTTGTTTTATGACCAGATATGGATATTGAAAAATATGGCAAATTATACTAAAAACCAAAAACCCGAATGGTTTCATCAAACACCGATCGGTTATAGGAAAAAGATCATCCAGAATCTAGATAAGTAATGTAGAATAAGTGGTCAGTCAAAAAAATATCAATAAACGTACACTAAAATGGTTAAAATGTAGTTAATTGTAAGTTGTTAGAAGATGAATTATTTAAAAAATCAAGAATTATTAAAAAATATTGAATATTACAAATTGTATGTTACCTACAATATAGAAGATTGTTTTATGTCAATATTTATTTTAAATGAGCATGTCCCCTCCGCCAATGATTCCATGGATGTATAATTACTGTATCTACTTATAAGTAAATCATGTGGATAGCTAATTGAATTTACTTTGTAATTAAGTGTAACGATTGTAAAGTAAACAAATACATCCATTAAGCACATAATTATACAATTTTATGAATATTGCTTTTAATTTGTCAAACAGAGCAAAAAAATATCATACCATCCTATATATGGAGCAGAATAAAACGAAAAGGATGTATGCATATACTTAAAGTTGTTATTGAAAATGTAAGTAACCTTTTAAAATAATATAAATAAGTATATTTGACAATCATACATGTTCATTACTTCCTAAAAGAAAATTAGACATTAAACAATATATTTGACTAGGTGGAATTTATTAAATCATCATTTATTGCTAGAAAAAATAAGTCATTTTGTTCATGCAATTTACATTTGTTTCTCTTATATATTGTATTGTACGGCACTGGTATTAGTACAATATTAAAACAGTTATTGTCACAAACATGATATTTACATGTGCTTCACCGTACGTAATTCATATATTATAATTTATGTATATAATTATCGACGTTTCTACCATTGTATTCCTAATTAGTAATTTATACTCGCAGTAATTACTGTTCTATAGGTAAGCATATTGTCTATTGTGTTTTATTGTAAAGTATGTAGAAAATGGTTTTAAAATAGTTATTCTTGACAAGTAATTAATTTGAAATTCGAATGCCCTTCTTGCATTTTTTAGTATTTTATAACGAAAAGATTTTATTCAATGAGTATATATAATTTCAAAATAATACTTATGTATTTTAAAGAATATATAAAGTAACACAAACCTGATGTAAGGCCAGACATGCCGACGCCAAAGGGTGAGTTTGAGAACATTGGATTTGCAGGCCCTCCGAACGGCCCGACGAGACTCTGTGACGCCCAGTTAGGATGCGCCGCTTGGTAGACAGCCGCGGCTAACGCTGAAAACGGCGTCGGCCTGATCGGTCCTTGTGACATGATTCCCTCGCGTTCAGCAAACGCCCGCTCTCTCTGTTGTTCCAGAAATTGCAGCCGTTGTGCTTTATCTGACTCATCATCTTCAGCACGCTGTTCATGGAGATCTTCTACGTCGACTATTGAATCCTCTTGGTTGGAATCGTACTCTTCATCGGAAGACGCGGTTCCCGGCCCGGCCGACGCGCTTACAGACGTTGATACCGGCGGTGGTGTCGGCGATGATACCGGAGACCGGTTTGGCCGCGTATCGGCTAACAATGAGGCAACACTAAAACTAATATGTCCGTTTTTGTTTGTTGTCAACTGTTGGGGAGAATTGTTCCCCACACTCGAGATCATACTGTTGTGGTTTTTTGTCGAGTTCGATTGCATTACAGTCTTTAACTCACAGCCACTACCCGCACTGCTACTGTTCTTTGTCGGTAAACAGTCAATATTTTGGATAGTCATGCTACTACCGTTTATTTGATCTGGTTGTGGTGTTTTCAGCATTAATATTCGACGTTCACGAACACAATTGTTTAGAGTTCAACACCTACACATTCGCTGTTCATCGTGGTTCGTTACCACAGCACACCTGACGGCACAACACGACTGGTTTACAGTGTTTCTGTTTTGGCTAGCGTTTTACAACTGACCGTTTCACAAGTTGGGTCACAACAGTTGCTCGCTCGCTGAAGGCGTGTTGTTCGACTGTGGGGCGGTGCTACGACACACGCCGCCCCCTTGTATAAATTTAACGATCGACCAATAACGGGGTAGCATTTTAAATAGGGAAACAGTCGAACAGTTCGGTATTGACGAAATTCTCTTATGTCGTGGCTGCATTGTTTCGATATGTATTGTTGGTTGCAGGTTTGTTATACACTCGTTTGTTGATGTTTTTTTGCAAACTTGATTTTTTTGCATTCGCTTTTGTATTATTACTGTTATTAAGTTAACTACATGTATGGTTTAATGGGAGCCTATTAAAACTTTTTTCAAATGGTTATATCTTCATTATAAAGGTAGCTTAATAGGATGGTTAAGTTTGACTTGAATTATGTCTTTGTTCTTTTATCTGATTTGTTCATTTGATGAGCTTCTACGAAGACAGTTCTGCAGTGTACAGCATCCAATACGTTCTCAATCTTTATATTTTCAATATGTCATTGATTGCTGGCACATAAATCAAACCTCAATGTTACGAGGCAATTATCGATGATGTATACTACATTAACCATCAAACATGAAAATGTATCAGTACTTCTAATTAATAATAATGTAGGTACCTAATTTTATAAAAAAAATCTTAGTTAAAGATAGGCTATATTCTAAAATTAAAGTTAGATTATAATTATCGAATACCTAATTAAATATTTTTCTCACTTATAATATTTAAAAAAAATTCATAAGTGAGCGGTGAGCAGCTACAAGAACAATGTTCTTTTTATTTTATTTTTTCCTGGTAACAATATCAGTTAATTGAGTTCAATTTACAATGCATTTAAGTTGGTTATTTAAAATTCTATTTAAAAATAAGTACACAGTTGTTTAATTTTATGAGGATTGAGAGGCGGAGTTACAAGAAAAAATAATTGTTCGGTAGATTGCTTAAAGAATGGCAATTATTTGTGTGCTACTGAAAAAGAGAAGGTGATAATTGAGATTTTGCTCGTAAATGTCTGCCATCCAGTTTCTTTTATTGTTTAATTTGATGAGCTAATGTAATTTACTGCCTTGTATTGTAAAACAATAATCAATTTTTATATTACGACTTATGCATTTTATTAATATTACCGTGTGAAAGAATTCATAAAGTAAAAATAATAATTTAATAATATCTGAAAATAATTTTTGAAATTATAAAATCATTGTGGATACTTAACAATTTAAACGCAATTTAATAATAAAAAAAACTATGTTTACCTCTTAATGTTTTGAAGTAAATATGTATGCATATATACAGGATGTCCCAAATTTAAAGGACCATGATTTTTTTCCGGATACTTTTGAAGACAGATATGAATATTTTTTTGTGGGGTTCGAAAGAGCCAGCTGCAGTATAAAATGTATTTTTTCAAATCGTACTTTATTACTTTTTACTGTTTTACACATCGTTGGAAACCCGATTTTTTGTTGAATTGAAAAAAATAGTTGATCTTAAATTCTTAATGCTATATAATAATATGTAGGTATACCTATACACGAAAAATTCATATCCTGAAAAATGACCATTGTTTCATATCTCTAATGATTTCAAAAGCCAAACTGAATTATTGTTATCATAAATGTTTAAAATAATATATTAAAAGCCTATATAATAAACACTGCACCATATAATTAAAATGATTTATTATTGTTATTTAATTAGTGTTTCTTATTATATACTCTATACTTACATATACTTAGCTATACATTATATTTGGTATTTTTTTAAAAGTATCATACCCACTGGCGCCGACTACGGGGGGGCGATCGCCCCCCTAGATGTTATACCAGGGGGGCTTCGCCCCCCCCCCTGTAAAGCTGCACTCTAGTTTCTTTTAAATTAAAGATACTTTAATTAAGTAATATCAATAAGATTTTTTTAAATAGGTGCAATATTCAAATACTTGTCACTTGACTAAAAACGATCACTAAAATTTTCTTCAAAACGAAAATTAATACTGAAACATCTTTATTTCCTTTGCAAAGCTTAGTTAGACTATCAGCTTTAAAAAAATCCACGATTTTTCTCTACCAAGTAACTGAAGTTTTCAGCTAAAATCGTCGTTTTCGTTTCGTGAGCCTCTGTAAATTAAAAAAAAAAACAACTAATGTACAAATGAAAAAGAAGGATTTTAAAGGTACAAATGTTCACTTTTCAATTATTGTAAATAATTAAAGTTTGATCGATTTTTACCGAAATTACACTACAAATAATGAATGTTGTATCGTTGGTAGCGTTATCCAAGTGGATGTTGATGTTCCATGGTCCGTTTTATGATGATTTTAGCTGCTCCAATAATTTGATGAAAAAAAATATTTTTTTTACACACAACGCACTATATTAGTTGTATTTCTGAAATTTTTGTCGTTATTATGAAAGTTGGATACTGCACATTTTTTAAGGAAATTTTTTGCCCCCCCCCCCCCCCACACAAAAAAAACTTATGAAAATCTCGCCCCCCTAGGTGATATGGAAAGTCGGCGCCTATGATCATACCTACTTATATACTTACATAATTTCAATTTTTGTTTGTTTGAGTGTTTATATCTCCATATACTTACTTATTATATTTTAATGAGTTCTCATATTTAGATAATAGTCAAAAATAAAAATTGAATCGTTAATTTTGAACAATTTAACTGAATTTTAGAAAATACGTATAGGTTGGTCCTTATAGTGGCTTATAGTATATGTATATAGGTAATATTTTTTGTTAATATACACTACTGGAAAAAATAAAAGGAACAAAAAATTCCTAAATTTTGTAGTGATTTTTGAAAGATTGAAAAATAGTCGTATGGTAATTTAAAAAATAGGGTTTTGAAGCTTTATGTTTCTAATTTTGAGATCTTTAGGTAAATGCATGGACCAAATCGTTTCAGAAACGATTAGATGGTGATTCCTTAAATGTCCAGTACCTTAAAAAATTTGTTTAAAATTGTTTTTTTTTTATCTTTTTTTATTTTCCTTAAAAAAACAATCTCTAGTTTAAAATTGTGGAAACAGTCGAAAAAAAATCTTCATTTCATTTTGATAATGATTACGGAATTTTTAGGAGCAATAAACGCACGCTTTCCTTTAATTCTTTTCAAAACTTTGATCATTTGAAACAGAAAAACGGTTCGATGGATCAACTTGTAAATTTACAGGGTTATTGTGGGTATACTGAACTGTAAAAACCACGCTCAACATTAGTCGTTTCATCGAAATTAGTAAATACGCTGTAGATTTTCTAAAAAACCGTAAAAAGTCATTTTTTTCAAAATAATGTGGAGGATAAAAAACAAGTTCATGGTATGTCCTTGTATATAATTTATTCAAGTTTTCAAAATCGTCCTTAGATTTACTATGTGCGATCATTATATTTGCTGAAATATCGATGATCAAAGACAAAAGGATCCTTTTTCATTTAAAGTCGAATGTCTTAACGATAAATTGACGTAGAGCGAATTTTAGAATAGCAAAGTAAAGCTAAATGAACAAGCTAACTGCGATTAATGTTTTTGGTTTAACTGAGAAAAAAATTCGCAAAAATAAATTAACCCAAAAAAAATAATTTTTTTATTGAAAATTTTTGACTCGCGTTATTTATTATGATTGCGCAATAACCGTAACTCACTAAAAAAATTGCCTAAAGATCTCAAAACTAGAAACTTAAAGCTTCAAAACCCTATTTTTTAAATTACCATATGACTATTTTTCAAAGAGTTACAACCTTTCAAAAATCACTTCCTTTAATTTTTTCCAGTAGTGTATTTAATTAAACTGTATTGACCTATTCTAGAAATTATTAGTAATTATAGATGCTTACAAAATTCTTTTGTATACCTATACAAATAAACACTGTAGTAAATTGTTCTTTGTGCATTTTAGGTTTATAATGATTTGAAAAATAAAAAAATTAAATGTGCACTTACTGATAGGGTAGAGTGGGGCACGTTCGGCCATGGGGCACATTCAGCTATTTTATTTTAAAGTTATATTTTCAAATTTCCTGCTTTAATGACTATATCTAGAAGTTGCTAGTGATGGTTGTTACTCACTGAGTATAGTTTCAAACCGAAAATATCCGTTTTTAAAAAGTGACAGAAAAAAGTGTTTTTAGGAATAAAAAAGATAAGTTTTTAGCATTATTGTATTTGTTGTATATTGTTTACATGAAGTGCTTCATTTGTTGTAAAATTTGGCATGAAGGGACTTCAATTTATCTAGTTCCTATAATTTATTGTAACATAACCTATATTATGAAGCAAATCTGTTGAAAAATTTTGCTTATTATAAAATGCAGTTGGGGAACTTTCAGCCACGGATAGTGGGGCACTTTCAGCCGATGGCCGAAAGTGCCCCACCTTACAACAATTTAAGATGGTTCGGAATTATAAGCCCAAAACTAACAGGGCCGAACTAGATGAAGGTAAAATAGGTCAAGCTTTGCATCAAATCTTGTCCAAGAAAGTGTCACAGAAAGAAGCAGAAATGATAAATGGTATAAAGAGGCAAACCTTGCAATCTAGAATTAAGAAAATTTTGAAAAATACAACTGTTGAAGACTATCTAGATAAGATAGAAGATAACGGATATTTACGTGAAAAGGAGGAAAGGGAAGAAAAGAAAATACCAAACAAGAAAAGTTATTTAGAAATATTGAAGATTATTTAGACGGTGGTCAGCATTAAGTGTAGCATTTGGTAATAAATCTGGTTGGATGACCAGTGAGTTATTTATTAAAACACTTGAGAAACCGAATGTTCGGTCGGACACAAAATATAATGTATGATATATATGTATGTACCTATACATAATAAAAAAATTTAATTAAAAAAAATTTACCAACATCCAAAACATTAATTAATTCAATAAATGTACAAATTGGATGTTTTTAAATTATTTGATAAGAAAATAAGCCTACTCTGTTTTGACTTTTAGTTGTAAATATTTGTTTTTTGATCAGAAAATCATTGCATTTATGGAATTCAAAATGTAAATAACTTAACTAAAACTAAGCAGATGAGGTATCACTTGCCCTATCATGCTATTTAAAATTTTAAGGGTTGTGCTCATAACGCTGAGGGTTGAAAAGATTCATGCAAAAATTTTATAGCAAAATATGTCCCCCTTGAAAGCAAAATCGACGTGTTCGAGCTTTTTTTCAAAATCTTATTTTAAATGACCAAAAGCGCGCCCGTTTCGTTTTACTTGGGCCACCCTGTATGTATAATATTAAATAAATTATTACATATGTATATATAAATATTTTAATATTGTTTTGTTTCTAAAAATTACACAAATGAGGTTATTGAACATCCATTTTACAATATTTAAGTAGTCCATAATAGCTGCCGAAACTGCCCCAGTCAGTGGCCGAACGTACCCTTACACGGGGCACAATCAGCCGATGGGTATGGATTTTTTAAAGTATTTCCAAAAAAAATGTGAAACTCCTTTGTCAAAATTAAAGGCTAGAATTTGTAGTTAAATGATCAAATAACTGACCCATATTATTTAGTTTGCAAAAACATTAGGTACTAAACTAAAAAAAAATAAAACCTATTATGTGGCTGAACGTGCCCCACTCTCCCCTATATAATTTTATGTCGTGTGAATCTATTGTTTCAAGAACACAGTGCTAGGTATTTATTTCCAATATAACACACCTAGTGGAAAATTCTTAAGCTAATTTGTATAATTTAGCAAATATATTTATCACTTACATGCTAATAGCCAATACTACTCAAGCAATAAATAAAACACACTAAGTATTTGTCGAGTGAACACAAAGAGATACTATTCACATATAGGTAATTGTTTAAACTAAAGTCAGTAGGTACATTATCTTTGTATAACTTAAGAAATAAAACAGGTATCTATACAAAACAATAATATATGTGCATTATTGTGCATATAACATATAAAACTGTTAGAAAAATATAATTTATATAAATGAGCTCATTTTTTGTTAGCTTTTGATGTTATTAAAATATATTTTGCATATCCTATTAAAAATCAAACAAATCATTTTGACTCTTTGGTAAAGTAAGTTATTTTATAACCCAGATCAGTGTTCTTGAATTGTAGGTCGCAACTTCTTAGGTTTCAGTGAGTTGTATTTAAAGATTCTAAAAATTGGAAGAAATTTTTGTAAAAGTAAGTGAATAAGTATAATTATATATTGTTCAGTTTTCACAAGTGAAAAATGGGTCGCGAGTTAAAAAAGTTTAAGAACTTGTGTAATGGGCGACTAAAACAAGCTCTTGTTAGTCTAAAATAACATTTCTAACATTGTAACATGTCATAATTAGTTCAACAACATACTGGCAAACACACTAACTAATTATTTCTTTTGAAGTATTTACGTAAATGGACCTTGGTATTTTTCTTAAATGAAAGAGCAGTTAGCACTTTTAATAATCAGTAATAACATAATGAGAGTGTAAACAATATTTAGTGTTCATTTTAACTATATGTATTTATGGCTAAAGATAAGTGAGTTGTTTATTTTAAGAATTTTTAAGATAACTGGTGCTAACAAATGTAACAAGAAAGTGAATGAAGATTAATTATCTCTTACTATACGTAGTCTGTGTTTGAGACCACACGCGTCATTCACTTTTGTTTTCAACTGACAGCATTGAGTGATTTTCTAAAATTCGATCCAAAAAAATTCATACATTGTAACAGCTACACATTTATTTTTAATTTTACAAAAATATATATTTTTATGTTTGCTTTTAAACAATGCAATAAATAAAAATATATTGTTTTTAATTTTTAGTTTCTTATGCGGTGTTTACACCGAAAAAACAAAACAGAAACATCGTGTCTTTAAAATACTTCGTATTTATAAATGTATAGGGTTTATTGCTTTTTGGTCATAAAAACATCGTGTATCTGTTTTATTTTCTCGGTGTAAACGCCGCATTATATACATTTTGATGGAAATATCCATTTTGATCTCTTGTGTGTCTATCTGCCTATCTGTAGACGCTGTAGCTCAAAAAAGTATAAAAGAGTGAAAATTTATATTTAAGATATATTTTCGTCTCGGAAAAAGTCCTCCTATTTGGGGAAATTGGAAACAAATGTTTACTATTGTCAATTTTCGATTTTTTTATTTATTATCGGAGCGGCGAGAATATAACTTATGATTTATGTTCTATTTATTTTTTTCAAAAAACAAATTTTCGAAGAAATAATTAACGGAGAAATATTTTCCATGAGTTCCATGGGACGTAGTTCGATCATTTATTATATTATATATATTTCATTAGTTTACCAGAAATATTTAAAAAATAAATAAAAATAAGAACCTGCACATAAAGTATTGTGCGATTTCAAATGTATTTATGTTTTTATTTTGTTATGGTTTTATTTCCAACGCTAGCCTATATGTTATAGCGGCGGCGTTGGAAACAATTATTATTATTACGTTTGTTATAAAAAACAAGTGAGTGATATAGAAGTTTTCACACATGGCAGTTTAGTGAAGCATTCATTATTATTATTTGTTATTATTGCAAATTATTCACAATAGTTGTATATTATTTCACAAATATATAGTGTAATTTAAAGTGTTTGTGTTGATATTTATTTGTCTGTATAAGACATGGTCCACTATATCGAAGGAAAAATAATTACAATAAATGATACCTGCTAAGGATCAAAAACTATTCATGGTGTGTACCGGATAGAAATACATTGATCCTACCAGCAGTTCTATATTATCCATCTTCTATAATATCCATTGGTCAAATCGTTTCTGGAGTCAGAATTATTCATGGTCCTTCTACCGGGATAACGAAAGCCAGAAAGCCAGTGGATTATCAAGTATTGAAGATTATAATGATAAATCATTATTTTACAAGATCAACGTCGCCAACATATACAAGTGTATAAATGTATGCTGGGTGATAAGAAAATTCATGAAATAAACAATTAACAAACGTTGCTGTGTGACAAAGTGAGTACAATCATCCTTGTTTATGAAACACATGGTGTTTGTTATTGTTGTGCTGTCAAATTATAAATTGACAACAATTGATTTTATAAATTTAGTATATGTATGTATGTATTATAGATATAAATATTTTACGTCAATCGTTGGATCATTAGATTTCTCTGTGGAGAAATTTTATATTGTTTAGGTTAGTTTTGTATTACTGTGTAAAATCAAAACTACTTTAATTTCAGTTATTAGTTATATTCTTAATTTTATTTGTATAAATATTGTATAAAATGGCGAAAAATGTAGAAAAACTACTCAATAAGAGAGAATATTATCAGAGTAGGATAACAAATATATCAGATTCGTTAGGTGACATTGAGTTATGTACGCACATTACTGATTTAGAAGGTGCGTTGAATAGACTTAGTGACATTTTTATTAAATTTGAAGAAAGTCAAATAGAATTGGAAATAATTGATAAGAATAAATACAAAGCTGAAGGTCTCGCAGTGGAAAATGAGTACTTGGACTTAACCAATAATATTAAGCGTATTATAAATAGATTTAAAAAAGCAGAAATTGCTTCTATTAAAAATGAAAATGTTAAACAAGTTGAATCAAGGGCTCATCTTTCACTTCCGAAAATAAAGTTATCTGAGTTTTCAGGAGATATAAGCTGTTGGCTTAATTTTAAGGATGTTTTTGAGAACTTAATTCACAATAACAATGAATTAGGTAAAATACAAAAATTTTACTATCTTAAAAGTGTCATAAAGGGGAGTGCTCTGTCATTAATAGAAAGCATTCAATCGTCAGAGGAAAATTACGATATAGCTTGGCGTATTCTAGTTGAACGTTTTGACAATAAAACATTAATATCAAACAGTCATTTAAACGCAATTTTTGAGTTGCCTAAAGTAACTAAAAATTCTGGAAACAGTTTGAGAGCTATGTTGAATTCATTTACGCAACATTATAATTCTTTAGAGGCGCTCCATTTACCAAATTTACTTGATAGTTTTTTAATATTTTTTATATCTCAAAAATTAGATTTTGACACTCGTAAAGAGTTTGAGCTTCAGCGGAAGGCTGGAGAATTTCCTACTCTCAAGGAATATATTGATTGTTTGAACCATAGATGTCAAGCGTGGGAAATATTACATCATAGCGATTCGGTTAGTAGTGCTAAGCCCGATAGGCGAAATGTACATTGTAACGCTGCGGAAGTCGCAAATAAGATTCATAACTGTCCGTTGTGCAATAATAATCATCGTCTTTCCAATTGCGGAAAGTTTTACAAGCTATCTGTTATTGAGAAACGCAAATTTGTTGAGAGCAATAAGTTATGTTTTATATGCCTTGGTACAGGGCACATGTATTCAAAATGTTCAGCTAATCTATGCAGTAAATGTAATCAGAAACATCATAAGATGTTACATGCTAGTTATGAAACCAATGGCGGTCATAAACAAAGTTCGCAGACTGCTAGTGTAATTAATAAAAATGAAACTAGCGCTCAAGAGGTGAGCGTTGTAGCAAATGCGTCATCTTCTTTCAATGCGGAAAAGATGAATACTTCTATTTCCAAATTTAGCGGTGAATGCAATTTAGTACTTATGAGTACTGCAATTGTTAATGTCATAGATGAAAAGGGAAATAGGCATTCTTGTCGAGCATTGCTTGATAGCGCTAGCGAGCGTAATTTCATTACTTCTAATTTTGCGACAAAACTTAATATCAACGGTACTCAAGCTAATTGGCAAGTTTCTGGAGTTGGTGGTCTCACATCTCCAGTTGATATGGTATTTTCGCTAACGGTGGGATCTCGAGTTAACGATTTCTGTTTTAAAAATAATTTTGGGGTTATAAAATGTATAACAAATGGCCTTCCAAAAGTCAGTTTTAGTAACAAATTATTGAGATGGCCAAGATTTGTCAAATTAGCAGACCCTCAATTTAATGTTCATGGAGATATTGATATGCTCATAGGGGCAGAGGTATATTATTCATTATTACTAGCAGGTAAAATTGAATTAGGAGATGAAAAACCTGTACTACACAATACTCGTTTGGGATGGGTATTTGGTGGTAGTTTAAAAGGAGATATAAACCTGACAGAGAGTTTAGTCTGTAATGCGGTTACAGTCACTTCATGCGGTGAAGATATAAATGATTTAATAACGAATTTTTGGCGATTAGAAGAGTATTCGTCCAAAAGTTTTCTCTCTGCCGAGGAAATGCGTTGTGAAAAGATATATCTTGACACGGTGTCAAGAGATAGTGAGGGTAGATATGAAGTCGATCTCCCTATCGTTGAAGAGAAATTACCTAGTTTAGGCGGTTCTTACTCATATGCACTGAGGTGTTTTTTGAGTTTAGAAAGAAAGTTTAAAAATAATCTAGAATTTTTTGAACGTTACAAAAAATTTATCCAAGAATTTGTGGATCTTGGTCATGCATACGAAGTTCCTCGTATTTCTTCAAGTGAGCTTATTCAGCCATTGGAGTATTATATGCCTCATCACGCAGTCGTGAGGGAGGATAAGACATCAACAAAGTTAAGAGTTGTATTTAATGCGTCTGCGCCATCAAACACGGGTGTATCATTAAACGAAATAATGCTGGTAGGGCCGATAGTTCAACCAGATTTATTTTCAGTTTTAATAAGATTTCGCTGTTATAAATATGCTATTATAACAGACATTACGATGATGTACCGTATGATAAAGATCAAAGAAAAATATCAACCATTGCAAAAGATTTTGTGGAGAAATTCTCCTCAGGAAGAAATAAAATGTCTTCAGTTAAATCGCGTTACATACGGAACTGCTTCCGCAAGTTATCTTGCGACTCGAAGTTTATTAGAATTAGTTAAAGACGAAGGTATACATTACCCGTTAGCTTGTCGTGCGTTAAAATGTAATACATATATGGATGATATTATAACTGGTGCGTCTGATTATGCGTCAGCAATGCGTTTGCGAGACGAATTAGTAGAATTACTTGGTAAAGGCAAATTTGATTTGCACAAGTGGTATTCAAACAATGAAGCTTTACTTCAGGATATCCCTGTAGATAAGCGCGAGAAATGTAGTTTTAAGCTTAGTGATGGCAGCGACTCTTTAAAAGCCCTCGGAATGATTTGGGATCCAAAAAGAGATTCATTTTTGATATCGTACTCGAAATCAAGCAGTGAGTCAAATACGAAGCGTACGATTTTGTCAGAAATAGCCAAGATTTTTGATCCATTAGGTATAATTTCTCCGGTTTGTATTATAGGCAAATTGATTATGCAAATGATATGGAAAGAAAATTTAGATTGGGATAATGTTGTTTCCTCTCACATTTTGGATGCTTGGTTGTTATTTAAGGAAAATATGAAATATATAGAAGGAATGTTTGTTCCTCGTTGTTTAATAGGGAATGATGCCTTAAGTTTTCAGTTACACGGGTTTGCTGATAGTTCTTTAAAAGCTTACGGTTGTGCAATTTATTTACGATCAAAAGACCGCTATGATAATTATACTGTTAATTTGATTTGTTCTAAATCTAGGGTGGCACCTATCAAAACTGTAACATTGCCACGCCTGGAATTATGTGCCGCGTTACTTTTAGCTAGATTTGTGTCTTGTGTTCAGCGAACATGCGATATAACTTTCGAAAAATGTTATTATTGGACCGATTCAATGATTACTATCGCCTGGATTAAATCCGACGCGAGTAAATGGAATATGTTTGTTGCAAATCGTGTTGCTGAAATTCAGGAATTGTCTCCAAGGGAAAGTTGGAATCATGTAAAATCTGCTGAAAATCCAGCTGATATTGTCTCTAGGGGTATGGAACCTCAGTTGTTAATAGATTCAACTTTATGGTTTAACGGTCCTGAATTTCTGAACCGAAGTGACGAAGAGTGGAGTATAAATGACGTTTCTTTAGAAAATAATTTACCTGAATGTAAAATAGTCGCGAACGCTGTTAATGTTCAAAGCAAAAATTCAAACGAATTATATGATTTATTTGAAAGGTTTTCTTCGTTTTCAAAATTGTTGCGGACAGTTGCGTATTTACAAAGATTTACGTTTAATTGTCGAAACGACGCCAAAAGAAAAGGTTATATAACACCTGACGAATTGAATTTAGCTTTGGGTTTAATTGTTCGAACGTATCAACAGGTACATTTCGAGAACGAAATCAAAGTTATTAAGGAAAATATAATTTCCAAAGAAAATTTTTCTAAATCGAAATTGAAATTTTTATCGCCTTTCCTTGATGACGATGGTCTCTTAAGAGTAGGAGGAAGGCTTAAAAATGCACCTCATATTACGGAAGCTCAAAGACATCCTTTGGTTTTGCCGTATGCATCACATGTAACTAATTTAATAATTCGTCGTGAACACGAAAGATTGTTACATGCCGGGGCACAATCTACACTGTCATCGCTAAGACAGAAATTCTGGATAATAAATGGACGAAATGCCGTTAGATTTATTATTCATAAATGTAATTTATGTTACCGTTATCGTGCTTCTACAGAGAATCAAATAATGGCAAATTTGCCTAAAGTTCGTGTAACCCCTACCAGACCTTTTCTTTCGGTAGGTGTAGATTATGCTGGACCTATTGAAATAAAACAGTCTCGTATTCGTAGATCTATTTTGACTAAGGGTTATATATGTTTATTTATATGCATGTCGACTAAGGCTATTCACGTCGAGCTTGTATCTGATATGACTACTAAAAATTTTATTGCTGCTTTTAAACGCTTTGTTTCCCGTCGCGGAAAAGTTTTAAAGGTATACAGTGATAATGGCACTACCTTTAAAGGTGCAAAAAATGAGTTAAATGCTTTGTATAAGATGTTTCATTCAGAAAATAATGATAGTGTACTTGATTTAATGTCACTAGAAGGAGTAGACTGGAATTTTATTCCTAGTTATTCACCTCATTGGGGTGGTTTATGGGAAAATGGTGTGAAATTAGTTAAACACCATTTGACCCGTATTATGGGTAACGCCCATCTTACATATGAAGAGCTTAATACTCTTTTAATTCAGATTGAAGGAATAGTAAACTCCAGACCTCTCACTTCATTATCTAGTGATCCAAATGATTATAATGTTATTACCCCCGCACATTTTTTAATAAACGATTCTATAGTTGCATTACCTGATAGGGCAGATTTGACTGAGTTGCCTATAAATAGATTGAGTGCTTGGGAACGAGTAACTCAATTAAAACAGCATTTTTGGAAGCGCTGGAATTGTGAGTATTTGTCTTCTCTTCAAAAGAGAAGCAAATGGCCTTTTGAACAGCCTGATATACAGGCTGGCACGCTTGTTTTAATCAAAGAAGATAATATACCACCAGCACAGTGGTGCTTGGCTCGCGTGGTCGAGGTATATCCCGGTAAGGATGAACATATCCGCGCCGTTTCTGTTAAGACTAAGTCTGGGAACTTATATTCACGTCCTATAACTAAGTTGTGCATTCTGCCCAGTCAATAAATGTGATTTTTGTTGAAACCGTGGTTTCAACGGGGGGTGTATGTGCGATTTCAAATGTATTTATGTTTTTATTTTGTTATGGTTTTATTTCCAACGCTAGCCTATATGTTATAGCGGCGGCGTTGGAAACAATTATTATTATTACGTTTGTTATAAAAAACAAGTGAGTGATATAGAAGTTTTCACACATGGCAGTTTAGTGAAGCATTCATTATTATTATTTGTTATTATTGCAAATTATTCACAATAGTTGTATATTATTTCACAAATATATAGTGTAATTTAAAGTGTTTGTGTTGATATTTATTTGTCTGTATAAGACATGGTCCACTATATCGAAGGAAAAATAATTACAATAAATGATACCTGCTAAGGATCAAAAACTATTCATGGTGTGTACCGGATAGAAATACATTGATCCTACCAGCAGTTCTATATTATCCATCTTCTATAATATCCATTGGTCAAATCGTTTCTGGAGTCAGAATTATTCAAGTATATAACATCTAATGCGGTGTTTACACCGAAAAAACAAAACAGAAACATCGTGTCTTTAAAATACTTCGTATTTAAAAATGTATAGGGTTTATTGCTTTTTCGTCATAAAAACACCGTATTTCTGTTTTGTTTTCTCGGTGTAAACACCGCATAAGAAAGCCGCGTGGTACCCATGGCTGCTTTTTATTTTATTTTACTATGTTTCGTTGTTAATTACAGAGAAAACCACTCAAAAAGCATCAACTAATAACAAATATACAAAAGTTTGTAAATAACGTTGAGCTGGAATTTTTTTGTTTTAATTTATTTACTGCAGTTATAGAAATAGTTAAAAATACATCTTTATATATTTTGTTATACATATATATAGAAATATTTTCAATCGCCTGAACAGGAGTTATTCTTTAAAAATACTTCACTTTACAGGAATAATTTACATGTTAATATTTAAATATTTATTGTTAAGTAAACTGACCAGTCATCTATTACAAAATTTTAAACTTTTTAAAAATAAAATTGAGCCATGAATAGTACTCGTATATATATTACATTACATTGAAGAATATATAACTAATTTTTCGGTAATGAAAATAAAACAATAATCAATTAATTCTCATTATTCTAAAAATCTTAACTAATATAATGCCTTATTGCAATTTCCAATTAATCTTATTTAATTTTTATATTGTTATTTTATGGTTTGATATTAAATTCGATACATTATACATAAACATGTTGTTTTATGTTTTCTTTGTTTTACATCTTTCGTAAAAAATAAATTTGTTTTGTTTGCCAATACGTGTAATTTGGCGATTAAATGAAGATAAATTAAATTAATAAATCATAATATTCTATATGTGTGGTATATACATTTACAAGCATATATTGATTGCCATGCCAAATAAATAAAATATTAAAGATATTCTATAGTAATATAGGTGCATAGTAATGTATACAAAATTGACATTTATTGATACAAACGTACTTACAATTAGTAATAGTTAAGTATAGGTTTAATACGGTTCTAGGAAAGAAGCCCACAGGAAAAAAGCCCATAGGAAAAATACCCACAGGAAAAAAGCCCACAGGAATAATACCCACAAAAAAAAGCCCACACGGAAAAATGCTCACACGGAAAAATGCTCACACGGAAAAATGCTCACACGGAAAAAAGCCCACATGGAAAAATGCTCACACGGAAAAATGCTCACACGGAAAAATGCTCACACGGAAAAAAGCTCACAGGGAAAAAAGCCCACACGGAAAAATGCTCACATTAAGAAATAAATAGGATACAGATGTTTAACATATTTCATGTATGTACTGTATGTACTGTATTGACCTTATATATTTACAATATAAATACCTGTTCAGCTTGTTACATTATCAATCAAATATTCAATCTAAAAATATATTTACTTAATAATTTCCCAGAAAGGATTCAATCTCCGGTTTGGTTATAATCTAACAAAGGCGGAGATTGAATTTTCGTATTTTATACTAGATTAATCCCCTTTCGCCCCAATAGATTGCCCTAACCAAGGCGGAGATTGAATCCCCGTTTCTTATACTAGATTAATCCCCTTTCGCCACAATAGATTGCCCTAACCAAGGCGGAGATTGAATTCCCGTATTTTATACTAGATTAATCCCCATTCGCCCCAATATTTTGTTAGCAAAATTAAATATTTGTGATTTTCTATATATTTTTTTAAACATATTCTGTATCCTATTTATTTCTTAATGTGAGCATTTTTCCGTGTGAGCATTTTTCCGTGTGGGCTTTTTTCCGTGTGAGCTTTTTTCCGTGTGAGCATTTTTCCATGTGAGCATTTTTCCGTGTGGGCTTTTTTCCGTGTGAGCATTTTTCCGTGTGAGCATTTTTCCGTGTGAGCATTATTCCGCGTGAGCATTTTTCCGTGTGGGCTTTTTTCTGTGGGTATTTTTCCTGTGGGCTTTTTTCCTGTGGGTATTTTTCCTATGGGTTTTTTTCCTGTGGGCTTCTTTCCGGTCACCGTTTAATACATACATTGAGGAAACGAAATATCGATAATCAAGGATATAATTAACTCCCAAAGAATATTAGGGAGCAGTGATCAGCGTATACTTTTTATTTTACTAGTGGAGAAGGCAATATATATTTATTACCATGCAGGTTTGGTTTTAATTTGAAATCTTTTAATGCGCCGCGCCGCAATATTAATAAAATTAGTGATATTAAAGTATATTTAATAATAAACACATAAATATTTTTACTTGATGCTAGTTACTGTTGATTCTAAGCTGTTCAGAACATACCGGGTGGACCATTTTAACGTTTAATGGAGAATAACTCGACCGGTAAGTGAAATAATAAAAAAGTTTTCAGATAAAAGTTGTACGGTTTAGAGGGGGACATAGACGTACTTGGATGAAATTTTTTTAGGTGGTGTTTTCAAGGTGGTATGAAGGACAACATATTTTTTTTAAATAGGAACCTATAGTTTTTATCAAGTAATTTTATTTAACGTGAATAGACACGAATCTTTCAATGATAACTTTTTTTTAAACAACTTAACCTTTCCAAGATATCTAACAAAATAATTCGAGATTTTGAAAATTCAATATTTTTTTATGGATATGAAATATAAGAGCAAAAAAATGTCTTGTGTTCTTAATTAAATGTTGGTAGCATTTATAAATAAAAGATGAAAATAGCAGAATCTAATCAAATAAAAGTTCAAGCAATTAAACAGTAATCTATAAGAATCACTCTTTCGGTATGTGGCATTTGCAAATGGCATAGAATTTTGATAAATAAATGACACGTTTTGTAACAGGAATTCTGTAACAGCTCGATAGTGTTTTGTGTTGATATGAGAAACGTTCATTAAATTAATTATTTATGCGAATGAAATATTTAATAACCGTAGCAAATTATCGTCGACCAGAACACCTTTGCGATGTGGGAGATTAATTGAGCATTACATTAAGCATCGACATGAATCTGGAGTGTGATCGTGCTGCGTCAATTGTACAGGTTATTCAAACACCCTGCTACTCTTAGCTGCAATTTTCAGGTATAAACAAATACATGTACATTTTTTGATTCTGTATTAAAATTTAAAGACGATGTTGTTAGCGATTTTTAAAATGATTATAAAATAAAATATATATAGGTAGGAGCGTCTAGTAGAAAAAAAATCAGGGGGGATTTGTAAAAATAAAAATACCTTTTCAATGATAGTTAGGTAAGGTTTAGTTATTAAAATTTGTTATATAGATAAGATTTTAATAATTCCTTTGACAAGTTAAGAATATTTTTCCCACGTTGAAAATATAATAACCTGTACAAAATAGATTCACTACATATGAATACTAAATTATAAATATTTTATCATTATTAATATAATAAAACTTCGTTTGTTTAATAGTAACAGGTATTCATGTACAATCATTTGTTATTAATATAACCCCTAAACTACCCCCAACTATGGCATTTTTTAATCAATAATAAGGTATATAAACAACCTGTACAAACAGTTCGAAAGGTATATACGTATATGTGTATAGGCAGGCAAACGCACTGAGAAAAAAACAAAAAGGTGTTACTATAAACTTTACCAACTGCTGTATATACGCTCATCAGCGCATACTGATATTAACAATAGCATTGAAAATTACTATTGTAAATAAAAATTATGAAGCAAATTGCAAAACAAAACAAAAAGCACGTCTCTCGCAATTTATAAACAACAATTTTATAAGGTCAATTCTTTTCTTTATTAGTTTCATATTATATGCATTTACTGACGTTTAATGTAATAAAATATCGAATAATGTTAAATGAAATTGCTCGAAGTATATTGATATTTAGTTGATATGATATTCATATAATAGTAATTAGTGAGAGATATATAAATACATATATAATTAATAAATATTTAATTGTTATTAAAGTAAATTGTTTAATTTTAATAATATGTACAAAAAAGACGGACAAACGCGAGTGAAACTCGCGCCCTGTGCGTTCCGTACTTTTATATAAAACTGAATTATTGGCAATAGTTATACGTAAGCAATGAACCTGATTCCCAATACGTAGACGCTATAATTGTTACGAAATAATGATTTTCGGATTTTTTCCTGTATTTGTGCTAAATGAAACCTTATTCCGTGTCAAATTTCAAGACTCAAAGTCATCGAGAATTATACCTTTTAGGTTTTGATAAACAGTGAGTTAATCTGTCAGTATTCAAGTATGTTTTCAAAGGTCATATCTTTTTATTGCATTAAATTCTAAGGGAGCGTTCAAGTATTATGTAACGCAATTTTTGGAGATTTTTGACCCCCCCTCTCCCCCATGTACGCGCCGTAACGTTTTTCTGTACCCCCCCTCCCCCTAGTTTTTACCTTAAAACTGTTACGTAACGCGTAGTTCAAAAAGCCACCCCTCCCGCCCCTGTAACGCATCGAAAGTTTTTACAAGACCCCCCCCCTCCCCCCAAATTCGTTACGTAATACTTGAACGCTCCCTAAGCTAAAATTTTTTAACAGGAATATGAGGCTGTAGACCTTAGTATTTGATATTATAATTGATAATTTTGATACCTTTAACCGTTTATGAAAAAAGGGTCTTTATGGACAGACAGACGGACAACAAAGAGATCCGTTTTTTAATTTATTTTGAAGTACGAAATTCTGCGAAAATATTCAATATGATACAGTCTCTGTGTGCCAGTGCCGGATTTACCAACAAGCAAAAGAAGCAACTGCTTAGGGCACCCGATCCTTGAGGGTACCATAAAAGTGATTTCTGGGGGCATCAGCGTAATATTGCAGTTAATAGGGAACAATGGTAATGAAAATTTTGGTGATGACTAAAAAAATGTCATCAGAATTAAAAATAATGGCCTTTAGATGGTTAGTGCTTAGGGCATCACATTAGGTAAATCCGGCACTGCTGTGTACAATGTATATTTAACTGTCAAACTCTGGTTGGTGCCTATAATGAAAATAATTTTAAATATTGTAAGCTGTATTAAATTAGACAGGAACAGAGACGGTTCTTTTATTTCACTTCTCCCATGTATTTTGAAAATCTAAAATAAAATACATATTTAATTAATAATCCGTTTCAATATACGTTGGTACACAGACATACAGGATAACGTGATGCCATAAACAATTCACAAAACAATACAAAGAAAATGTTTCATGCTATTAAACTTAATAACAAAAAGATAAAAGCTTTGTGAATACAAAGATGATGAGACTGTACAGAATAATGAATTCATACGAAAGCGCTTACTTGTTAAACGAGGATTTGTTTTATTCCACCGAAATAATTTACGTAAAAAACACACCGTATACATGTTGTACATAAAGTCGGATTTCGCTTGACTCCATTGTAACCACTCTCATTTGACTATATTATAATCGCATATTACGCGAATTTTCACTCATATCTTTTTCTGTAAATAACGAACATTAAGAATATAAAGACATGCATGCAGTACTTCTGTGTGGTCTCGTTTATTTAGATAGAAATCTGATTTGGGTGAATTTGTGGTGAACTCAACGACTTTTGGTATTTTGTAATTTAATTTTAGAGAATTTTATGAAATTCTTGTTAAGCTTGGATTAGTAGAGATATACTCGTATAAACAGTTTTAGTTATGTATTCTTTTATATTTAACATTTTATTTTTTTTATAACTTATAAAATAAGCTTATATCTTTTTATTATTATATCTGTATGTCCGGGATCGGATACGAGCTCCAACACTGGCCTGAGGAAAAATTATAGACCGGTCATATTAAGTTTAACCTGAATTGATTGTTATTCCCATAGACAACATAGGGGATGTGGATATAGCTCACCTCAACGTGAATCCATCGGGGACTTTTTGTTTATTTAATAAGTGAAAAACACAAACTTTTAGGTTTGTTATAAAAACACAAAATTTGTTATAGAAATATCAACTTTAAGATAAGAAAATAAGAATGAAAATCATAACCTTCCATAATCTACATATATCTATAAAGGAGTTTGTCCTTAATCCTTAACAACTCACTCACTCATATATCAACGTACTCTCTTAAACTGAATCAGTGAGAATTCCACTGATTCCCTCAGTGAAGGCAGAACTCACTGGAAAATCAGTGGTTCTCACTGGTAACCAGTGACTTTTTTGCGCATGCGTCGTATGTTAGCTGTCATCCATTTTACGTTAAGAACGATTACAATGTGTTATAGTGGTAATTGCTTTTATCGTGATTAATAAGGTAAGTTTACATTTGTTTTTCTAATTATTAATATCATGATATTGTTTATATAATATAAATAATCCCAATAAAATAAAGATATAACATACTTATGATTTAAACGCGAAAATAAATTCTAACCTCATTTGTGTATTTCAAAATTTTCCATATACATACATGACAATAGTATCTATGTTTATGGAAATTATATTAGAATTATTATTAAAAATTATGTTAAAGTATTAAAATTTCTGCCTGCTCTTCAATGTAAATAAACTTTTAGAATCTTAAGAAGAATTGGCAATTTATGTGGGCTAATAAACAACCTAACCTCACTTTTATTCTAATTGTAAGTAATATGCATTACTTACAACTTACAATGACTCTTAGTAAGCTTATATCTTTTTACCATACTTTTCTATTTTGTTATAGTTTATATGTTGTTTTTAGATAAATAAATATTAATAATTTTTTTCAGTTATCCACTCTCTAAACCTGAAATAGTGAATTATCACTAATTCACAGTGTATATTCACTATTTGCCACAGCTAAAAGTCGGCCACTTGGAATTAGTGCATATACACTTATGTACCCAGTGAAATGATGCACTTATGAAAACAGTGAATTTCACTGGGTACATAAGTGTATATGCACTAATTCCAAGTGGCCGACTTTTAGCTGTGGCAAATAGTGAATATACACTGTCAATTAGTGAAAATTCACTATTTCAGGTTTAGAGAGTACAACCCAAACCCCTGCGGACCTAGAAACGTGAAATTTCGTAGATGCCTTCCTTTTATGATGCAAGCACCCACTAAGAAAGGATTTTTTGAAATTCAACCCCTACGGGATTAAAACAGGGTGTCAAAGTTTATATAAGAAAAAAAATTTATGTTGGCATTTACTTGAAACTTTTCGAACATACTCTACAATATAAATAATGATAACAATTATTTCAACATTTCCCAAAATTTAACCCCTAATGTGTTAGGGGGATGGAAAAATTTGTAAAAATATATTTTTTTGTATTCACCGAATTAAACATGGTACAAGTATAGGTACTCTACAAGACAAATATCAGTTACGAAAATTCAATAAATATGGCAATAGAGGGGGGGGGGGTAAAATTTTGATATATTTATCTTCATAATTGTTCGTGATATTAAAGTAATTTCGTACAAATTTATATTCAACTAAAAATGAAAGTTCGATATTCAATCCCTAATAGCATGGGACGGGGTTGAGGATTTAAATATGTTTATCTGCATACCTGCTTTACTTATAAAGGTAAATTCGGACAAAATAATGTATTAAAATAAAAATTTCGACATTCAACTCCTAATGGCGGGGGAAGACAGGGTCTGTGTTTTTGATATGTTTATCTGCATAGTTGCTTACGTTATAATGGTGGAGTCGGGCAAAATAATCTGCAATAAAAAAATTCGATATTCAACTCATAATGGCAAGGGTAGATAGGTGGTTATTTTTTACAATTTTTAACTAAGATCCGAGGTATTTACGTTTTTTTATAGGTAATGAATAAAAATCAATATAAAAAATGTAATGTCATCCCCTATCACGTATGGATGGTTCTAATTAGTTTCGAAGTTTACGCGAGCGAAGCCGCGGAATTCCGCTAGTAAATTATAATGTTCATTATGTTTCATGCATATACATTTTAATTTTTTGTCTTCTTTTTCTTCTTCTATGTGCTTAAATACTAAAATTTAAAACTCTTATAATATATCAATATATGCTTCAATTGTTGCTTATAATAAGTAGTTCTTAATTCATAAAACATATGTACTGTATTAAAACATTTCATGGAAATCAAATTACATACTACAGACAGTGTATAGTAAATGGTTAATAAATAATACTATCATATATCCTTTCAAAAATAATTAACGATTTCATTGATTAAGTTTTGATGTTTACATCGAAATAAGAGGATTTAAAGTAGATATAATCCTTTGTACTCTATTCGGTAATTGAATGAAGATGTAAATCATTATATTTGCTTTAGTTAGAGTGGTTTACACACTCCTATTATTGTCCGTTACCCTATTAATTTTGTAGTTATTTTCCGTTTGTCGGCACATTTAGTTTTATCATAGGCGTCATTTAGTTAGCTAGTTTTTACCTATATAAATATGTTTAATATCTAAATGAAAAAATAAAACAAAATAAATTTAGAAATTGTTTAACCTTTTAACCTAATTGTAATGGATTTTTAATAATAACATTTTTAATTTTTAATGTTTATGTATATTGTAAAAACTTCTCAATACATTATGTTTACACCAAAAAGATACACCAAAAATATGTTTTTTTTAATAAAATTTTTATTTAAAAATATATTGTTTTTAATAACAAAATACCAGATATATAAGGTAATGCGGTGTTACACCGAAAAACAAAACAGAAACATCGTGTCTTTAAAATACTTCGTATTTAAAAATGTATAGGGTTTATTGCTTTTTTGTCATAAAAACATCGTGTTTCTGTTTTGTTTTCTTGGTGTAAACACCGCATAAGACAGAGTATGATTTTAATGATAAAATATTTATAGTAGACGCCCATGTTCTATCTATTATAAAATCCTTGGACTGAAATCGGTAGCTGCAGAAGCTTAACAAAGTTTGAAATGCAAAAAATGTCCCCAAGTTAGCATTCAGATATGCACCGGCAGATAGCAGCTTATTAGGCACAGCTTAAGGGTCATTATTCAAGGATACGTCATCGAGGCGTTATCTCGACTCGCTATCTACATACATACACACATACACAGACGCAAGAAAGGTTGGACCCATTTCTGGTTGAATATATAGCATAGAGCTGGTTGCCTCAACTATCATCTGTCGCTTACTATAAATATTATGTGTGTGGAAGTACATTTATCTCTCCAGAAAGTTACTTTTCTTGCATATTTTTTTATAAAATAAAAACATTTCGTTATTTAATCAGGATCTGATATGTCATTAATTTGTCTTGACATCTTGAAAAATATTTTATAGATTATTATTTAAGGCTATAAAAATACATTAAATGTCTACTTGACTATAAAACTTTGTTTCCCATTTGAAATTAAATAAAAATAAGGCAATAATAAATTCAAACAGTTATTATTATTTGAAAAGTATATTTTTTTCTTTCTCATATTTCAAGAGTGGTCAACTAAATGGGATCTACCGCTTCTACTAAATATCATTGCACATCAGAAAATTTAGAATTAGATTATTTTTTTATACACTCAAAAAAGCTACAAAAATGTTATATACATAGCAAAAAATTAGTCGTATCTATACATATAAAAAAACAGATTGAAATGTACATACATTTTCCAATGCTTTACATATATTGAATTTTCAGTCATTTCCTTCTGAGCAATGCAGCTTCCAAATGCTTTTCTATATATGATATCAGATTTTTTTTCTACAGATGGTCATTTTTTGTTTATTATTTAATTAATCGAAAATAAAAAATTCAAACTTCCAAATGTACTGTTTTAAGTCTATGTGTAACATTAACGTACAATTATTTTTATCATTATAATAGAGCCTTGATTATTGTATGAATTTTTCAAAAAAATACTTTGATCTCATTCTTTTATTTGATGACTGAATAAATATTTAACATTTGCTATGATGGACCAAAATTAAAGCTTCAATCGACTTGTTGGCTCCCCCTATCCATATTTCATGCATTAGCACTGAATCACATGTATATAAGGCATAAAACTAATTTGCATAATTTACATATGCATCTATAAAATCAAACAATGTATTTTAGTACCATATTTTCTAAATAATACAAAACCGAAACATCTGTATTTTAATACAGACATTTATTTACGGTTGAAGTTACATTACAAACACGTTAATTCGCATTTCGAGAAGATGCTGTCTATCTGTTTAAATTTAAATTACAAACAGACATTCAGAAGAATTCGACGTTAGTTTAAACGCCAATTAAGATGCTACCGTGCATAGCGCGATCGAGAAAGACATATGTGTTTAATATGTATCAGGGTAGAGAAGGACAGATATAGCTTAATACAAATAACTTCCTCTGGAGACGTACAGGACGTTGTCAGTCGTTAAATGATTGTAAAAGAGAGAAAACAAATGTAAATAATTTGGATGAATTGTACTAAATGACTGAATAGAAATAGTTCGAACAATCAACATTTAATTGCCCACCCAGAATGCTAAATAAAAATAATTAATATTTTTAGGAACACAGATAAAATCTGAACTACATTTATATATGATAATTGTTTTAAAATACTCTTAAGGTATACTTAGAGACACTCATAGTAAGAGTTCTGACAGCCCGAATCGATTTATGATTGACTGCATAGTAGCCATAAGTCTCATTCACAGTATAGGTAGGTACCAACTTCATATTACCTTAAGTTCAATTCTAATTTAATTTTTTAAGCTTCCTAACAAGAATACATAAATGATTTTTATTGAAGGATCTTTAGTGTATACTTACATATATAGGTGCATTACACACTTTATACATTGTACATATAAGTGCAGTGAGTTTAAATATGATTTAGATTTATTTTTGTTTTAAACTTTAAAGTACCTACACTTATATATTTCTAAATAATTTAAATAGTATTTTGTAGTAAATACATTCAAATGTATGTCTGTACATATACATTACGTGCATCAATTAAATGTGTTAATTAAATAATAAAATTAATAGTAAATATGTAAAATACTCCAAGGTGAAAATATACTGTGGGAACCACCTTTTGTTTAACTCATTGGAATGATAATTAAAAGTGCATCTGGGTAAATACATAGTAAAATTGTTTTATTGTATAAAGATTTTATGACATGGAATAAAACACTATGTAGTATAAAGATTTCTAAATTGAAGTATAAATTTTAATGTGACCAATTAATGAACTGTTTATGTTGTTATCAAATATCTACAACCAATAATATGGCTTCAAAGTTTATATATCTTGTATTTACTAATAAATTTTAAATTGGTAATATGTTCACATTTTATTATGTACCCTAATTGACATTTAAATTTTTTCATTGACCTCTAATTTACATTTATAACAATTTGAATTAATTTTAAAGAAAATATAAAAACTTCAGAAATTTTGAATAACTAAAAGAAGCGAAAAATGTTTTTCTTTTTCATTTTTTATTTCAACTTTCTAAAATTTTTGTTTACAAGTATGCTATTATTATACAATAGGTATAATCTGATAACTTTTTCCTGTTATAGAAAATCACCTTAACTATCGATGTGGTGAAATATAATAATAAATTAAGTGATTTAGGTAAGCATAACCATAGATGTATAGAGACATGGACTATGCTTTCTTTATTAGTATTATGTGCAAAAATTTGGTTAAAAAAGGGAAGACAGAGATATATTACCAAAGCAATACTCAATATTTTTACACTCATGCTTAAATAAAGACAAGTAGATACCCAAATTACGCTCTATCTCTTTTCTTGTAAAGAGTCGATTTTCGAATCAGGTGTATAATAGTCCATGCTCTATGTCTATGTGCTTAACGTTAATTTCCTCTTAGATATAAATTTAAAATCCCTGAAGAAATAACAGAAACTATTCATGTTATGCTGTGCATACAATCAATGCCAACAAATATTTAGGATCGTTTAGTTCGAATTAAGCATTTATATATAACATTTTCTGCCAACATGTGTTATTCTTGAATGTCCTCTGTCTCTGCACCATCTGCCACTAATTATATTGCCATAAATAATTACTGTCATTGTAATTCAATTTTACTTTTATTTTCAGCGTGTCGTAAACAAAAGTTGTGATATTACTGGATTTGTATACAAAAATAAATTTATAATTTATTAATTGTTTTGAAATTTAGGGCACATTAGTGAATATATTTCACAAACTAAGTAATACCAATTTAATGATTAATGAAAAATATAAATCTTCTCTCTACAGTCAAAAATTTCATTTAAAATTTGATAAAAAAGTGTGTTGTAGATAGATGCATTTTTAAAATTACACAGAGAATAATAAAAATGCACTTACAATCTATTTATTGCATAAAAACAACAATGGTTTCTTAACAAGAATTAATCTACAACACATTCGTACAAACACACACACATACACACACACTTCATTAGACAACAAGAACAATAGCGTAGTATGATATATTGCATACTCGACATTAATGAGTTACAACAGACACTGGATTCCTACAATTAAACCTTGCTACTTATTTGTATTCAGAATAACTAAATATCCAATTACCGTCGAAAGAATAAAAACCCAATACCATTAAAACTCACATTATAAAAAAAATCTCATATGTACCTCCTTTTTTATCTCAATGTGTATTCGATGCACATGTCTTTGTTGTTCATTTAATTAAAACATTCAAAAAGTGAACAGGATACATTCGTGTACACGTTACATTTAATTATTGCGCCAATTATCGAACAGCTTCTGTTTTAGAAGTACAAATAAATAAATTACAAAGACATCCATTGATGATAATCTAAATACCCAGAAGACGACGTATTTGAAATAAAATAAATTAAATTGAGTATCCTTTTTTGTTCTAGAAACCAATATGTAAATGTAGTACAAATGTAATGTTATAAATATTTACATTTTGTTTTGGATTTCTTACACCTTTTAAGGGGTTAGGTGTAGTCAGAGACCTGAAAAAATGACAATTTTAAATAATTTTTTTTTGCCAGTAAATTATTTTATTTTATAAAAGTAAAAACATAGCATCACTAAAATAAGGTTTCGACTTGGCTTGACAGAAATTTTAGAAAAAAAAATTAATAATTTTAAAAATTATGGCTGTTTGTGTTGATCCAGTTCCAACCGAAGCTCCTTGCGGTGACCATCACTTATCCTTGGAGATTCATCCAAATTCAATCGGACAAACAAAATTAGTTTTATTAATAGATAATCTAGTGCCTGATCGAAGCTTTTTTTTTCTTTCTTAAATTACCAAAATGGCAGCCTCAGGAAATTTTTTTCAAGATTTTCGGGAAAAAACCAACAGTTAATTGTTTATAACAAATCGAAATTAAAAAAAAAATCCTTCGATCAGGCATTAGTTTTTCATGTTTTCAAAAAGCTCTATAAATTTCATTAAAATCTACCGAGCGGTTTTCGAGCTACAGTGGTCACCAGTTCAAAAAACATAGTTTTTGAGAAAAACGCATTTAAAGTTTTACACTCAATTTACGTAAAGTAATATACGTATTATTTAATTACTTACACCGAGTTATCTATTAATGGGCCATATAATAGTTCTTCAGTCGTTGTAGCAGCTTCCAAAAATGCAAAAAAAAGAAAATCGATTTCTTGAAAATTCTGACTACACCTAACCCATTAATAAGGAAATTAGTGATTATTTAGAGTTTCGAACTGTAATTTTTTTTGATAGTACTCTTCCATGTATAATTTGTTGTTTAAGTTCCAAAAATTCACGATATTGGTATCATTTGATAGACGCATCATTTGACCGATCAGAAACTTTTGTATGAACCAACATTTCATAAATATCAACGTATATATAAGTTTCTATTTTAATGTCCAGTTTTTGATAGTATCCAATGATTTACTATGAAATTTAGAACAATGATATTTTAACGTATTGTAACACAGTTGGTGACCGACCGTATAAAATAATTTTCATAATATCACCACTGTTTTAATACCGTTGATGTTTACATACAACGCGTGCGCGAAACATGTCAAAGTCTTTTATAGAAAACTCCAAGAGAATCGTCATATAAGTTTGATACCTCATTTAAGAGTGCTTGCTAGCTTGTAAATTTGCTAGACCCTTTATGATAGGTACTGAACATAATTATAGCAATTTTAATTATAGTCAAAAATCTCTGGAAGTGTATGTTTTTAATCTATGTCTATTATTTGACTCGACTGTTTTTATATAATATATTGTTAAAAAAATTATTGAAAAGCATGTTTTTTTCTCTCTCCTGTAAAGTAGTCTATTTTGAGTTACACGGTGTTAGACAATATGTAAATAATAAATTATATAAATTATTTATATAAAATTTAGTGGACTCTATTTTAATATAGAATTTTGGATTTCATCCAATAGGTATGTACTGTGTTGTTAATAAAAAGTTTTATTTTGTTCAAATTCAATATTTAATCAATTTTCTATTTTTTTTTTCTTAATTACTTAAACTAATTCTTAACAATTGTTATGAAAAGTAACTAAATATTTTATCTATACATATGTAAAAAAAATTTTTGCTCAAACCTCTGGACCTTAAAACGTGAAATAAATATTACGGGTGTTTTCCAAACACGTCTGTCGTGACTTTGAAAATTGTTTCAAATCAATAATACATTATTATTAGATTTTATAAATTGTATCTATAATGTTCATAAAAATGAAAAATAGAAACGCAGGCGAGCCGCTATTTAGGTAAACAAAATTATAAATTCATATGTTACTTTGTATGAAATAAATATTTTGAATTCCAAACAGCCCATATACTAAATTAATTTATCATAAGTATGTGTGAATAGAAAAAGCATGCCAAAAACATCAAAAAAACAAAGAATGCAATTATATTAGTTATGAAATATTACATTTCGAAGAAAAAAAAATGCATACATGTGTACAAACGACATCCAACATAAAAACAAAAAATAAAGATCATAATTTCACCGTCGATCGTCTAGCATGTCTATAGTGTCACATTTCTATTTAACAACCATATTTAGTAAACAAACGCATCGCACAGATTCCTCGCGCTCACATTTGGCAAGACGACGTAACGTCACATCCGGGATTTCGACATATCCCGGCTCCCTCTTTACCACGCTTCAATAAACCGCTAATAGATGCAAACGTTTAGAACTGCATTGTTCAAGGACAAGCAATAGTCTCGTATTATTATTATCTAGTTTTAGTTCAAATCTACCATTGTGTGTATATTTTTTAACGATTTTTTAATTTTAATATTTGTACTGTTTATGTGATATTTGTTACGCCCTATAGACAAATCAAGTATTTGGTGCCCTTTAAAAAAATTATTAGTTTTCATAGATTTATTAGATTCATTATTCTCACCAATTAAATTTACGCTCATAGTGTCTTAATTCTGAAATAACAAGGAAAATAAAATGATATATTATATATTTGCTTTTATTTTACATGCCCCATCAAAAAAATAGTCTGACTTATACGTGAAAATAGTCAAAATGGATTATTTTATCAAATTACTTGAGAAAGTATAACAAGAAATAATTAATTGTAATAATAAAAAGAATAAGGTACTGGCACCTGTCTTGAACGCGTTAAGCGCCAAGAATATTGTTTTTTGGATTGGTGGCCTACTTTTTTATAATTCTCATGAACCTTTATTACTAATAAATTACCAAAACCTGCAAATATAGTTTCTTTTTTTTAATCACAGCCTTTTGTTTTGTTTTTCTCCAGTAATGGACAAAGTAAAATCAGTACCTAATGAACACCTAGTGCAGAACACTTAGTAATAATTATAAAATGATAAGTACTACTACACAAATGTTATAAAATAAAGAGTCATAAAAAAGCAATGTAAAGAATTTACCTACATAAGAAAATACACTTTTCTTGATAATGTGTCGAACCGCGATAGTTATTTGTCCAACTGTTTTGAAACAAAAAGACCAATTATCATTAAATCACGCTGTTAAGACAGTTAAATGTATATATGTATATAGATTAATATCCAGTAATGTCAGTAATCAAATATCAACAAATATTTCTAATTTAGTTCATTTAAGTTAAAAATATTTAGCATTGGGGTGTTGTCCAAGACTGGTGCTAGTACCTTATGGCGTTTTGTTATGTTAATTATAAGTACAACATATTAAAATAAACAATAAACCTAAATCAATTAAAATAAAATTAAGAAGTACAATAGAAGCTGAAACAAAAGGCACGTTGTTGGAACCTACCGACACCTAAACCCTGATCCCATTGGTAAAATATAAACTGTACACGTGTTTCAGTTCTTACGTTTTCGTTAATTAGCTGGAATGCATTATATATGTTGTACAATGATGAATGGAATGTTTTGACCTACCTATATTTATCGTGTGAAATAATAAGGGGGATGAATTATGTCGTAACCTGATAACTTGGCATTTATAGTAACTATTAGTGTATTTATCTTTAACTGGCGATTGCTTTTACAAATTAAGAACATAATCGACGACTTTGGTTTTTTATTACTAATTATATTTTTCTACTTTAATTGGTTAAATTAGTTAATGATCAGAAAATTTTTTGCGGGCTTTTTTAAGTTTGACTAGCGCGTTGATTTATCGTACTGAATCTACTCACAAGATATTAATTAGTTGAAATTACTTTGTGTTATTAAGGCGGCGGGAACGCTTTGTATTTTCTGATGATTATTTAATATCGATATGCGTATTTGTTATTTGAAATATTTGTATAATTTTATAACGAAGTAGTTTTTTTATTACGAACCAATTTATAAAATATAGTTACATAAGAGTTTTTTGACAGATGATTATAAATTATTGAATTTTTAAATAAGTTTTGCATATCTGTTGAATTTTTTCAAATCGATTAAGATTATTTATAACTAATAAAGTACAGTGATGCCTCGCACAACGAACGCCTCTCATAACGAACGCTGCGCAAATGAACTTTCTGTTCGTTCATTACGCGACTCACTCAACGAACCTCGCTTCCCTCAACGAACTGCATCGTATTTCATTTTGCCGTCCGACCGCTCTTATGTATCACGAAGTCGTCCGAACTTCCAAGGTCGCATGCAGTCGATGCATAGACTTGCACGAACATGCATCAACGCGCGTCACTCGTTCTTTTCTGCGCTTAACTCACACACGTGCTTGTTTTAATAAATGTAATTTTGTGTGTAAGGATTTGACCCTACAAGCCTCGGTAGACTCTCCTAAATCTGAGTCTGACTAAAAAATAAAAAACGTGTGTACAATCGTTTTTTATGTTACAGTACCATATTTTATGCTACAGAACGAATTAAAAATTGTAACATGTATTGTTATGGGGAAACGCGTTTCATATAACGAACTTTTCGCATAACGAACTTGCTCCTGGAACGAATTATGTTCGTTATGCGAGGCATCACTCTAAATGATATTCATAATGATCGAAAAATGACATGTAGTATATTTATTTTTTACTTAACTTATATGTATGTTGGATACATATTTATAGATGAATTTTAATTTCTGTGTGTGTGTGTGTGTCAGCTCACCCACCCGCGGTAATGAGTGGTCCATTGTCGTGTGCGGGTTCGGAGTCTCTTGCATTGGCGTGAAATGAGTCTCTAATTGGCCCACAATCATGCTGACTGTTCGCTGACTACACATATACCATATATGTATTATGTATGTATGTATACTTATGTATGAGTGTATTCTCAAAAGTTTGAATAGATTCGTAATTGCATTGTGTTCCAACAGTCTTCACGCACGGTGAAATATTTGTTTTGTTGTAAACACCAGTAGTCGTTCAACTAAAACTATATGGGCAAAAATATTCTTCATAATTTGTTATTAATAACGATTTTATTAAAAATTAAAAATTATATATAATAACAAATTCATGTGTGATAAACACTAATATGTACCTATTTGATATTTATTTTTACTTAAATACTTTTGAACGCGTATTGGTTGTAAAGCTACATTGTTCTGGTCATTATGACAGTAAGTACTCTATAATCTATATAATAGTCTATACAACGACCAAAATAACATAGGGATCTACATCTTCTGTATTTTAATATTTATTTATAATATTAAAAATCATTTTGTGTTTACTTAATAGTTTACTTTATTTCAATAATTTATATACAATAATAACTTATAGTTAATATTTATTCTATAGACTCTTATAAATATAATTTCAGAATTAATATATAAATTAGGATAAATATAAAATAAATAAATGCGAATTTATAAATGTGTTCATTTGTTTTTAATATTATCTACAGTGTATACATTTATATTTAAAAAAACATTTTGAGTATCACTGGACATATAATGCTCAACACGTATCATACATAAGAGATATCCGTGTGTAAAAATAGTAAATTACACGTCATTAAAAGTAATTTGATAAATTGTGTATTAATAAAAAATCACTCAATAATTCATTCGTCTAAATTGAATAACACCTTTTAAGTTATAAATTGAGCAGACAATATATCATTTTCGAAATTAAATTCAAAAATATTGAATAGTATAAATCATCACATAATGCATCTTGCGACTACTAAATTATTGTTATCCATGACTTGTTTTGGTAAGCAAAAATGATACAAACATGCTATAATTTCTTCAGAATATTTAATTTATTTATTTGAGTTTGACTTATCGTTGTAATAAAGACAAAAAAAATAATTTTAATTTTTTCAGGAGAGAATATGCACACATGACTTTAAGGATTTTTTTTAACTGACAATGAAATAAAACCAATCACAACCAAATTTTAAAAATATTTTGTTACACATTTGAATTGTTAAAAAAATTATACCATGTATTAGTAGTTTGTATTGAAAAAACAGTTTTTGTTTGAAAAATATAACTCTGTTGTTGGTACACTAGCCGCTGCAGTTGTTTCGCCTATAGATTTTTAGATTCTAGAGTTATATTCTAGAGTCTAGAATATAACTCTAGAATCTAAAAGCTCAGAGGGTTTTAATATTAAAAATATTTATTTTTTTGTAAAAAACGGTTTTGAGAAAAACGTATTTAAACATACGAACATAAAACATGTTTAAAATTTAAACTTCTACATCTAGATTGAATGAACAATAGAACATCTAAATTCTTTAAATCATTTATCTTTCAAATACGTTTTATACATTATAAGTTCAGTAAGAACCCCAAAGAGGTACTCAAAAAGTAGAGTATTTTTATAATGCGTCATGAAAAATAATGTTTCTGACCCTATTAATTAGGTTCCCTCTTAATTGTTACGGATATATTTAACGGTATTTTTTTTGAAATACATGCCTTTCGTATTCTTATTCATCCAAATTTTAAATAATGTGCTATTTCGGAAACTACTTTTTATATTTTACCTATACCTAGGTATTATAAATTACTTCAATCAAAATATATTTATGTATTCAATGTCATTAAGTATCTATTCAAAATTATAATTTATAGAAACAAATTTACGATAATACCTCATATTTGTGTGCTATTAAACACAATAATATCATTTCTATGAGGTTTATTCTGATTTTTCTTTCACGTAGGTATTAGCTATTATTCTATACACATTGTGCACAAAAACAATTTCTCATAGACGCAAGGTGTTTCAGTGGCTATTTGTTAAATTCACCACACTCTTCTGTACCTTTTAGAAAATCACGGGTGGTAAACGCACCCCAGAAACACTCATAAAAATTCAACACAAATAATTGCATTTTAAAAGTCTTAAAACTCATTGTGTACAAATAACTCTGGAACAAATTCTCCAAAAGTGAAAATTCAGTTCATCATCCTTTAAATCTATTTTTTTCTACAAACACATAATAGTTGGAAGTTTATGAAAAGGCAGATGGTACTTGACTTTTAACAATAGATTTCATACCGCACAATGATCCGTTGTGTTAGTCCAAGATAAAAGACTTCTAAAGGAATATTTAATTGTTATTCACACACATATGCAGTACTTGAAAATGATGCCTGTAGTTGTTTATATTGACACTTCAAGAACGGGCGTGTGCCGAAGTCTGTGAAGAATTTAAGTGTCGCCTTGAAAATTTACAAAAAAGTCTATTTGAGAGCAATTGCCCAGTACAAATTCAGTTTAAATATACATATCAGCATACAAAAAAAAAGCTAATTCAGACCTATATAATAACTTGACCTAACTACATTTTATCTAGGTATTTATTTTAATTATTATATCGATGGCTCTTACAGTATGTTAAGTAAGAGCGTGTACGGCGTTACTCGCAGTCAGTAAGTTATACAAACCTAAATCTTTTTTTATTAGGTTCAAAGTACCCCCGCCTATTGCGCATTGATGAAAAAATTTCAGTCTATATCGATCTTTTGTCAGAGAAACACAGAAACCGCGATTTGAATTACGTGTACGTGAAACGTTTTGAAACCATGTTTTTTTGCACGCACCCAAAAGGGCCAAAAATGTCTAATGCAGTGGCGGCCAAGTACATTAAAAAGTCGAAGGCATTTGTTTAGAAGTGGGCGAATCGGTTTAAAAAGTTGAAAAATGTCGACGACTTTCCAGATCGTGCTTCAGTAGGGAAAATGGCCAAAAATGAGGAGAAACTGATCGTGAAATTCTTTTCAAAAAATCGACATGGACTGAAGTTTTTTCATCAATGCGCAATAGGCGGGGGTATTCTGAACCTAACGAAAAAAGATTTAGGTTTGTATAACTTACCAACTGCGAGTAATGCCGTACACGGTCTTACTTAACACACTGTAAATTTACTGATGTCCGGTATTATAAAGGAGCTAACAAATTTGCAAACTTGCAAGCACTCTCAAATGGGGTATCAAACTTATATTTATAGTTTTTGACAGATAGTTTCATACATAGGAAGTAAAAAAAAGGTATGTAAAGTATATATTTATTAAATTGTATTTACTAACCTTGCGTAAATGGTAAAAACCAACTGCGCATGCAACTAACTCCAAGAGAACTGTCATATAAGTTTGATATCTCATTTGAGAGTGCTAGCAAGCTTGTAAATTTGCTAGGTCCTTTATAATACCGGACATGAGTAAACTAACAAATTTCTGTATTTTCACTTTTTGGTATAATGAACATAATCAAACCATGGTCTTGTCATTGATGGAAAAAATTGTCGAAAATATTAAAAGACACCTTATATAAATGGATGTTTTGGGATGAGTATGTATATTTTACTTTATTTAAAATCATCGATTAGAACTTACTTTACAAAAATTATTTAAAAAATGTAATGTGTTATGTAAAAATTAAATTAATATAGTACCGCTATCAAAGTACGTAAATTTATTTGTATCTATTATTAAGTAGTATAAATCTACTTAAAGCTATTTAAAATACCATAAGTAATAAATTTAATATGAAATCTGTATAGATAATTAATCTGAAAACACTATATCGAAATATATTCATACTCTAATCTTGTTCCTATTATTCGGACGAAGTTCATAAATTATAATAAACTATAAATGTAGGTAGATGTAAGGAACCATAGATTACATTAACAATAAATATAATATACAATTTAGTTTACTGTTAGATATTTTATTGTATATTTTGTAAAAAAATATATATAACCTACGAATACCTGTAACATAAAACACATTTTTTGTATTTAATAAAACATATTTCATTAGAATATTATTATAGCTATTGAAATTGAAAGCATTGTTGTTCAGTGGCTGAAAGGAGCTTTAATATGTCCCTAATTGTATATCAGAGGTTTCATTTATTTTGATATGAAAGGAGATTATAGTGTATTTATCACCCACCTCCATGGTAAGTTGATTTAGCTAATGGTGTGCATATTATTTTAATGACCACTATACATTTCATTATTCATTATGATTAATCATAAAAATATTTAGTATATTCACAGGATAATTTGACTACTCTTGATTAGTGATTTATTTTCTCGAAAACAAAGGAAAAATAATTGAAATAAATTTTTTATATCTCATGTAACTTATTTTAACAGTAAATCTAACTTTTTCAACTGTTTCTTGAGTGGGCTTAATTACATTGGCTTTAAAACTAATTATGATAATGTTTAAATTAGTAAAATTTAATTTTAATTATCATGATATTTAAATTTTCCTATGTATGCTTTATATGATTTTTAGGGATATTTTTTGTTTGCCTAGGGCCTGGTTTTAGCAATAAGTTGAACAAATACATATTATATAAATTAAGTAATAAAACTTATGTTATTTAAGGCCAGCTTTCAAAAGACTCAATCAATGTGGTAACGACATAAGTACAGTGGTACCTCGACATACGAGTTTAATTCGTTCCGCAACCTTGCTCGTATCTTGAATTACTCTTATCTCGAAGCAAATTTCCCCATACAAAACAATTGAACTACCATTAATCCGTTCCAACCCCCAAAATGTCACCCCAGTTATTTTTGTTACGTGGTTTTGAATAATAAAAACGTATTTATAAATGACAAATATTTATTGTAAAAAAACAAAAAAGAGAATGTAAAGAAATAAATTAGATATCCTCACTGGTCTTTGCCTTTTTCGCTACAGGCAAGTGTCATTAAAAAGATCAGATGCACGACCTGCTAAACTAAACCGAACTCGTATCTCGAATTTCGCTCGTAACTCAAAGCAAAAATCACTCGCTCGCCGGCTCGTATCTCGAAAAACACGTATGTTGGGGCACTCGTATGTCGAGGTACCACTGTACTAATATTCGCAAACGATTATGATAAATTGATGCATATATTCGTATGTCATTTTCTACATTCTATGATATACTATAAAATATATTATTGATAAATGTGACTGCAGTATCTGGTATGTGCACAATTAAAATTATTTTTCTTTTACTGTAAGAACGTGCTGTTTATATTTCACTTGACATATTAGGTTATCATGTTGTAGAATAATTAAATATGACTACCATAAAACGACACACTAGAACGTGGAATTCTCTCCGTTCTTTTTATGTTATGGTCTAGGAGCCCGTGAACGGCTACCTGTATGTATTTGACCAGACCTGAGTTTTTGTACGTTGAGGCCCCTATACCTACCATACATGAGTAGGGGACTCACTAAGCTCAAAGTGGTGGACGCGTCGAGCGCTCAGGTAAGACAGGTATCGATTTTTGGCAAATTTTAAATCCATTTGACCACGTCTGCCGTTTTCAAATTTGAATATATATTATTATTACTATTGGAAAATAAGAATGGCAGACCGTTATCGCGCGTTTTTCTTTGTGGCAGACAATTTTGAAAATGCTAAAAAAATAAAATTTTGAAAGTATTTGATCAGATCTGCCATTGATATATTTTATTTATTATAGTCTTAAAAACTTATATTGATCACGGCAGACGTCTACATTGCGTAAACACATCAACAAATAATAAAATCTTTGCTACTACCTGGTCAGATGTATATGTATTCCGTTCGCTGTTTTACATCAATGTAATTTACTTTATCACTGTATTTACAGAAATCAATATTTTTTTGTATTCTATATACTAAACTTCATTAGTTAGATGATAAAGAAGTAGATTTTTTATGGAAGAATCATAAATAATATGGTATAATGCTGATAAAAAAAATAATTCGATTACTCATTTCAATTTTTTTCTTTTTATTTCGTTAAGACAAAATTGAAAAGTGTTAAATAAGTTAAAAAAATATATCATGCATGCATTACAATATATATATATATATATACAGGGTGTCCCATTTTAATCTATCACCCCCACCTAATTTTTTTATCTATCAATGAAATCAAAAAATGCTTCAAATAAAAGTTGTTTGGTTTTGAGGGGGACCCACAATGGCGTTATTAATTTTTTATTTTTTGGACGTCTTCATGCTTAAATAGGCCCAACTTTTTTTTTCAAATGGAAACCTATATTTTTTATTATGGTATCTTATTGTTTGGAAAAAAACAAGTAGCTTTTGTTTCAAAAATTTTTTTGTATTACTTCATTTTTTTTAATATATAATAATGTTTATTTTAATATGATATAACTAGGAAAATCAATCAGGATTTTTTGTTAACTATTGCTCTTCAAAATATTAAAGCAAAAAAATAAATTAAATCAAAAAAACTGAAATAATTTTCCTAGTTATATCATATTAAAATAAACATTTTTTGTTTTTTACACTTTTCCTCTAAAGTTGATGGGTTTCGAGTAAAAAATTAGTAAAATTCTAAAATCTAAAATTATTTTGTTGAATATTAAAAAAAAATTAAGTAATACAAAAAAATTTTTGAAACAAAAGCTACTTGTTTTTTTCCAAACAATAAGATACCATAATAAAAAATATAGGTTTCCATTTGAAAAAAAAAAGTTGGGCCTATTTAAGCATGAAGACGTCCAAAAAATAAAAAATTAATAACGCCATTGTGGGTCCCCCTCAAAACCAAACAACTTTTATTTGAAGCATTTTTTGATTTCATTGATAGATAAAAAAATTAGGGGGGGGTGATAGATTAAAATGGGACACTCTGTATATATATATATATATATATATATATATATATATATATATATATATATATATATATATATATTGTAATGCATGCATGATATATTTTTTTAACTTATTTAACACTTTTCAATTTTGTCTTAACGAAATAAAAAGAAAAAAATTGAAATGAGTAATCGAATTATTTTTTTTATCAGCATTATACCATATTATTTATGATTCTTCCATAAAAAAATCTACTTCTTTATCATCTAACTAATGAAGTTTAGTATATAGAATACAAAAAAATATTGATTTCTGTAAATACAGTGATAAAGTAAATTACATTGATGTAAAACAGCGAACGGAATACATATACATCTGACCAGGTAGTAGCAAAGATTTTATTATTTGTTGATGTGTTTACGCAATGTAGACGTCTGCCGTGATCAATATAAGTTTTTAAGACTATAATAAATAAAATATATCAATGGCAGATCTGATCAAATACTTTCAAAATTTTATTTTTTTAGCATTTTCAAAATTGTCTGCCACAAAGAAAAACGCGCGATAACGGTCTGCCATTCTTATTTTCCAATAGTAATAATAATATATATTCAAATTTGAAAACGGCAGACGTGGTTAAATGGATTTAAAATTTGCCAAAAATCGATACCTGTCTTACCTGAGCGCTCGACGCGTCCACCACTTTGAGCTTAGTGAGTCCCCTACTCATGTATGGTAGGTATAGGGGCCTCAACGTACAAAAACTCAGGTCTGGTCAAATACATACAGGTAGCCGTTCACGGGCTCCTAGACCATTAAAGTGATTTCAAAATAAAAATTGTTTGTATATACCTATACTTAGTTTGTAGATGTTGTAAGTTTAATCATATGTGAATTTTATGCGTTAAAATAATAATTTGTGCCTACCTATCTCAATAAATAGTAATTTACAATTAACATTTTTAAAATATTATTTTATAGATAAAAAAACAAACTATTATAATAGTTTTTTATATAAAATACAAACCATTATGTTATTTTAATGTATGTAGGTACCTGGTACATATTAATAAACACTTTCCAAAATTAAGACTGAAAGTGACAGATTGATAAATTGGACGTTACCTTTTTAATACATACAACAAAAAGGAAATAAAATAAACAACAATAACAACTAAGAGTTGTTGCGAAATTGTTGTTTATACATTAATAAAATTTAATGATAATTTTATGAGCGAAAAATAAGATAATATACAGACCACATTTAATATAACGATAATTCACATAACTGGCCATTCATAATTTCTATGGAATAAACAATTTAGTATGAGCAACATTACAAACTACAGAACTATTTATCATGACATTATACTGTCTACTTTACACCAAAGCGTAGGATCAAATTATGTGTCATTGTTAGGTATCTAGTTTTCATGATGTAAAATATTGTATGTTGGTGCTTAAAGATTCTTTATAATCCAAGAAAGATCTAATTTATTATGTGTATTTGACTCTGAATTAAAATTACTTGTTCTTTTATAGTCTACAACAGAGGAAGTGTATGAGTTAACACATTTTATAAATATACGAAAAAAGGTCGCAGTACTACTACAGATATTGACTTTTTATTAAATTAAATAAATACCTACTTTATATTTTCAATTTTCAAGCAATACCATTACCATAAATAAATTATTATATTAAACTAAATAAACAAATCATTACATTCTTAAATTCAAATTTTGAAATATGTATAAATACTTTAGTTCATGATTAATCTATAGTTTCTATAGTCGAACTCAGTTGTAGCTACATTCTAGGGCCCACAGGTTTCATATCGTTATAACCAAGTGACGTTGTAAACGAGATCGCGCAAAATATCAAAAACCAACCACGAGTGATTTTTGTATCACATAAAAAAATATTATTTTAGCAGACCTAATCATCACTTTATTAATGTAAAGTATATGTATTATAATAAAATAGATGCAAGTATGTACGATAAGAATTCAGAACCCAACAATTTCTTTTCTCAAAATACATTTACTGAGGATAGCACCATACACATTATAAAAACACAAAGAACCTAATAAAAAAAATCCAAAAATTAACGTTAAGCTGACGTTGTAACCGAAAAGAAAATATTATTTATAATATAGGGATTTTTATTAGATGTAGTTCTGACATTATAACCAAGTTGTCGTTACATCCAATTTCACAATAACCGAATTCGACTGTATTCATAATTGAACGATTTTAATACATATTTTTATACAGGGTGAGTCATATCAGGTGGAACAAACTTAAACAGTGTATTAAGAAAAATATTTTAAGAAAAAAAGTTCATATAAACATGTGTCCAGAAATTTTTCGTAAGGGAGCTACTGATCCCCAAAGATTTAGCCTAAAACAGAAAGATCGAGTGAAATTTTAGAAATTTGAGAATTTTTTTAACCATTTAAAATACGATTGCAAAACGTTTCGTATCTTCGATAATAAAACAACTCATAACAAAGATACAACGCATTTTATTCATTATTGAATAAAAATCACAATTGCCATGGAAAACTAAAATATGTTTATAGTCGAGACGTCAGCCAAAACTAGAACATTCACTCGAGTGCAATATTAAACTCATGTCAAGTAAGCTTTGGAAAAAAGAATAGTTGATGTTTAAAATTTTTATATTTGTTAAAATTCGTTGTTTATTTTCTTAATGTATAACAGCAATGCTGGTTTTAGGGAGAGAGACTGGACGACTGCCCGGGGTGCCAGTTCAGATGGGACGGCGGACGGTCACACGGAGAAAAACTTAGCATAAATTCTAGTATAATTTTTTTTCTCTTTAGAAAACGATCAAGTCAAATTCTTGAATACTACCTTTACTATCATATTTCTCGTAAACGGTTGAACTTATGAAAAAAACAAAGTAGAATTATGAAAATAACAAAGTAGGTATATTTCTATGTATTGCACACCCAAGCAGGCTCTGCTTGGAAGTGTGTTCTATTATCGTGCTAAATTTTTTTTTCGTATATAAATTGATAAAATGAGCATTATATCTTAAATTTCTTCAGTTTTCCACTTACATTTTTACATTTTCTGATAGAAAACATTACAGTCTGCATTTATACTTAGTTTAATATCGATCGGTTTTAATTTTCTGTTATAAAAATATAAATAAAGTTCAATTTGTTGATTTAACCCCCTTTTTTGATAAAAACGCCGAACTGTAGGCTATATTTCGAAATAAATTTGCACCAATCCTTTTGAATTCACTTCATCTATTATCAGAATAGAACCCTATTAAAACTCAACAAAATTGGATAACTAGAAGTAACGAAATTTGCAGTTTATTTAAACAAAAATTCATATTTTGACAAGAATTATTTTTACAAATAGAGTAGTTACTCGGTAGTTCATAAGATTACCGTAAGGCGCTATTTCTTCATACGTCACTTCAAATTCCAAGTATTACAATTATTATATTGTGTTAATTAATATATAAATACATGTACATCGATACGTGCTGTATTTTAATTATTTTATTCAAAGCCAATCAATCTTTTTAATCAAGATAAAGTCTGGTAAGTTTGCATTTTTAAAACAAATATATAATGTACATTAGGGTGTTCCAAAAAAAGTCGATAATTTTTTTTTTTCGATTGCATGTGAAATTCTTGTTATATATGCTATAAAAAAAATTCTGTAAAAATTTGAGCCCTTAATATCAACTTGAAGAACTCCATCACCGAATTTGAAGATTTACCATTGATTTAACATGGAAAAATGATTTTTTAACGTTCATTTCTCCTGCAAACTATGTAGAACATTATTTTTCGGAAAAACCATGACTGATCCTTCTTCAGTATTAAATTCTGTAAAAAAATCTCTTAGGGTCCAGTCTCTAACGTCAACCCTCTCGTTTTTAAATTTAAAAAAATCTGTATTTTTTAACGCAAATAAAAACGAGAGGGTTGACGTTAGAGACTGGACCCTAAGAGCTTTTTTTTACAGAATTTAATACTGAAGATGGATCAGTCATGGTTTTTCTGAAAAATAATGTTCTATATAGTTTGCAGGAGAAATGAACGTTAAAAAATCATTTTTCCATGTTAAATCAATGGTAAATCTTCAAATTCGGTGATGGAGTTCTTCAAGTTGATATTAAGGGCTCAAATTTTTACAGAATTTTTTTTATAGCATATATAACAAGAATTTCACATGCAATCGAAAAAAAAAAATTATCGACTTTTTTTGGAACACCCTAATGTACATATACATATACCTAACCTATAAACGTTACATTGTTGTTTCATTTTAAATGCTCTGCTAGACATCAGGTGAACACAGCTGTTATCGCTGCAATACGTGGATGTATTTATCTTTCTAATTATTATTATTAATTAATTAATTTACTTTATATATTTTACAAAAAAAATATTTTCTATAAAAATTGTAAATTAAAATGATTGTTGTTTTATTACTATACATCATATATTTAAATAAAAACGGTAATAATCAATTGATATCAAGATTCATTGTTGATTTTCTAAACAATCTTAATGAGTGATAAACTTCATTTTATATATTTATATAATATTAATTACCTCCAATATTTTTTTCAAACATCCTTTTAAGTTTCACCAATTATATTGTATCGTATTTATTTGATATTATAAATTAATACATTTTTTTATGTTTAAGGGGTGTGCATTTTATGGCCTAGCCATAGTATTTTAAGAATATTACTGATCAAAATCAAAGGACCCACTGGCCCCACACATTGGTCTTAAATATCATAAGTTGGTGCTGGAAATTGATAACAAATGTTAATACTAAACTAGGTATATATCAAATTTAATTACTGTATCACAATGGGATCTCAAAATATTAAATAAAAACTAATTTTAGACAAAATCTTTGAGAGTCTGTAGTTCCCTCACGAAGAGTTTCCAGACACATGTTCATATGAACTTTTTTGCTTGAAATATTTTTCTCAATCAACTGTCCAAGTTAGTACCACCTGGTATGACTCATCCTGTATAAGATGCTTTGATTTTTTTTTGTAAAATTGATTACTCTTTAAAAATATACTCAATGCCTGTTAATTTTTTTAGTAAAAATGTAATCTATAATGATGTAATGTTTTAAAACAATTTTGCCCGAATGGATAAACTAATTACAGTAAAACAAAGAATAGAGCGTGTATTCTAATAATTAAAATTAGATTAGAATCTTTCTAACCCAACATTATTTTAATTAATTATTTTACAATCTTCACTGCATAAATTACGATACGTTACTCTACAAGAAAATAGTTTTTTTATTGCATTTATGTTATGGTATTGTAATTGTTTTTAAACCAAGCATGAAACATTGTTTTCATTAAAAGTTGTATTATTATTGAAAAGGTAAAACAATAAAACGTGAAATTATAGATTTTGATATTATAAATTAATTTATCTTCCCAGTAATACAGACCAGTTTTTTTTACTTCTAATGGGTTTATAATTTTTTAATGGACTGATATTTCATCCATTCACTCAGAAGCCAAATCGACTAAATCTATAGAATAATTAATTACTAAATATATTGTAAGAAGTTAGTAGCAATTTATGAAAAGTATTTCACTAAATATTATTCTTAATATTTTAATTGCTCAATTATAGATATATATTCTCTAATCCAATTATCTGATGAGAATATATTTATCACATTAATATAATGTCTCAACTAAGAAACCAGGAATTTTTTAGGGATGTTACTCCAAAATATATTAACTTAAAAAGTTATTTCTTCAAATGTTGATAACTGCAGTAATATGAATTAAGGCAGTAGTCTGCTTTACAGGCTTCAAAAAATCGATTTTTCGGTTTTGTCTTAAATCTATTCCAAAACGAGTTTTTTGAAGAAGAGGAAGGATTATTGTATGGCCCGGGGATAGCCGATTAACATCTAATTGGTGTAAGTATCCAAAAACTTACATTTTTTTGGACCGAAAACTTTACAGCCCGTTTTCTCGAGTTTTCATTTTCACAAGTTTTGGAAAACGGTGCCGGCGATAGTGAAAACAATATATGTCCGATCGAAAAAAACCAAAGTGATCTAGCTTCAGTATTGAATTATCTTCTATTTGAACTAAAAAAGTTGGACAAAAGTACTATTTAAATTACTTGTTTTGCAACTTAAAGTGAATTTTTTTTTTCAAAAAAGTGAATTTTTTTTTCAAACTTCGAAAAAATTTGGAATTTCGTCATTTCTTCGGTATTTTTTTAGTTCATATAGAAAAGGAACTTATAAAAACTAAAAAAAAATTTGGTTCCACTGTTTCAGATGCATCGCACGACCTCCATCACCGGCACCGATTTACGAGTGCACACTCCAGGCGCCCCAGAAAAATCGTTACAACTTTGGCAAATTTCAATAATTTGTAATAATAAAAATTGTTTTTTAAAACTTGAATATAATATACTATCGTCTCAAAATTTCGTTTACCGCAATCATTTCCTTCCCTTTCAAAAAAATTGTTGAAAAAACGCTTTTTTTCGGCTCCTAAAGCAGACTACTGCCTTAATCTTACAGATTTGAAGCAAGGGCGTTTCGCCAGACATAGTTATCAAGTTATTACACCTACAGCTATATCAATCATCTGTATCTGGCCTCCCCTTATGATATTATTAACGGCAATAATACATTCAACCTAATCATAGAGTACGGCGCGTTTTCAATCAGGGCCAGGTTTAAGCCAGGGAGACAATATATTTCTTAAAATTTATTTATTTTAAAATGGACATTGGACATACATAAAATATACGACTGTAATTTAATGACTGCCTATATAGAAATCAATGCTATTTTTGATACATGAGAATAAACCCTATAATATATATCAAATTACATATCAAAGTAGATTTCCTCGACTTAGTTTTTTTTTGCATTTGTATTAATATTTTTATGACAAATTGAATGAAGTTTGCTGCATTCAACACAACTAAAAATATCGGTATGGAGAACCATACATGACTTCCATGTTCTATAATATATTTTACAATAATTTTTAATATAAAACTCACCTTTGCATTATAAATATTAGTTTTCTAATATTCTAATGTCAGTTGTAGAATCGACATTTTTGTAAAATAATAATTATCTGACATTTGAATTTAACGCTTGTTTCCATGGCAACATGAATTTATTAGTATTTAAAATTAAAATTTTGAGGGTGGTTTTCACCCCTTCAGTAACTATCTAAGCACGTTTATGAAATAAGTGCCCCTTAGATTGGATTGAACTATCACGCAGAAAATTAACTAGTAAAAATTATCATGAAATTCCTAGTAACCTTGGGACATCGCAACTTTCTAACCAAAAATAATAGTATTCATTAGAATTTTTTGCTTAAACTGCTGTAAAAACTCCACCTCCTAAGAATAAAGTTTACTATAATAGTTGGTAAAGTTGAAAGTAGTTAAATAATACCATAACTTTTTTATTTTCTACTCAGAAACATTTAAATTTTACTTATAAAAATGTATATTTTCACTAGAATGTCTAGTAATTGTTCTCCTTATACTTAAAAATATTAAGAACTATATATATTTTCAAATAAATTGTATTATATATTTCTAGTAATTTTATTGTGATATAACAGTATATTTATCACGTAATTCAAACCATACTATATCACATGACTTACGAGTTTGCGCTTGCGCAGTGCGGCCTACTGGCGTCGTCTCTTGTTTCTGACAGATAATACGGAATATGGTCGCTATCCGGCCATTCAATGTTTTAATGTTGAAATAATTAAAATATAGAAGTACTTGAGAAAAATTAAAAGTCCAATGCAGTAATTGGTTTTATGTGCACGTAAGTACATATATTCAATACTTCTTAAAAACATAATATTTTATGTAGTTGTGCTTAGTTTTAGTTTATATATGTGTTAGTTATTACGTATTTCAATAGCAATGTTATCATCATAAAGACAGATTTTGATTTATAAAAAATATTAGAGAAATTTGATGTAATTATTATTGTTTTGTAGTCCATGTTTTGTTTTCGTCAAAAAGCATTATAATATATAGTTAAATTTACTTATTAATGAAATTTTTAAAAGTATCATATTCATATGTGTACACTAATGTACAGGATTAAATACACGTTCTTAAATACATACTATATTTACATTTAACAATTTTATTTTTTAGATATAAAGTACCAGACTGACCAAAACATAAAATTAAAAGAGGAAACAAACAGGACATAACAAAATTTCTATTCAAGAGTCCAAGAGCAATGTTATAATTTTCTATTACAACTTCAGGTAATTTAAATGAAAAATCATAATAAAAACAAATTATATTATTAATTTATTCTGTATTTTTTACAGATTGCAGAAGCTCGATTTATGAGTTCGGTTTAATTTTTTTCAAGGAAATGTCAGTTACAGAAACCAAGACGATAATTACTGGACTCTCGATCGTTTTGTCTCGTCTCATGCACAGCCCCAATTTAATTATAATTTATGAAAATGAAAATATTTATAGATATTTTAATATTAATAATTCACTTCTAACAATGCCATATTATGACTACACTCAGCATTCTTCTATATGATGGCATCGGTAATTCAAAAATTCCACTGCACGACGGCTAGAGGGGCACCCATCACATTTAACGTTGATTGGTGAATTTAAACGCACAGAAATATAGCAGTTACAGTGGTATTATAGTGGGGATGGGGGATGGACGTTGGTAGAACTGTCGGCACATTGTGTTACGGAGCGGTGGTGTAGTTGATGGTCGTATAGCAGAGTGCTGAGTATATAATATTATATTTACGAATACATTGTTCATTTTTATAGTTAGGGGCTTCGTCCAACCTTTATATTAGAGTTGGGCATTTTAGTTCATAACAGAGAGTGTTCCGCTCTATAGTTCTATGTTTTTATGTTAAATTATTTAATTATTAATTTTATTTTACTATTTTTTTCATCAAACTGCTGTATTTTTTTAGTTCATTATTAATTTATAAATGAAATCGCCAATTTCAAATGTATATTTGTAGTAATCATTTTTTGAAAATCGATTTTCATTTAAAAAATTTTGAAGATACATTATTTATATAACAATTTTAGCAATATGTTTGATTTAATTAAAAGTGACGTTACTTATTTTCATTGTCATAAAATATTTAAAAATCACGTGCTTTCGATAGACATATCGCATTGATATGAATGAGAATTAAAATTTTAAATATCTATATGTCATTGTATAAATTAACATTTAACATAATTTTAGTAAAATAGATTCATAATTGGTATAATAAAATATTCCAAACAAACTATTTCACATAAAAATCGTATAACCTCTTTTTCAAAACTATATTTATAGTGTATCGGGAACAATTGAACCTAAAGCAGGGCGCATACGATCTAGTTCCTCTATATATCATGCGGGAGCGTTTTTTTAATTATATTTTTCTGCTTCTAGCCTAGTATAAATAGATTATAATAGTCTTTTTTTAAAACATTGTTATAAATTATAATTGGAATTCAATATTAAAAATTGAGATGTGTAATTTAAAGAAAATTAATATGTTATTTTATTAGTATGTAAATTATATGTATGTATTTTATATTTTAATCAATAAATATAAACATTCATATTAACCTAATTTTTTCCTTAATCATTTATCCTTAAATAATTTAAAAATAAATAAAAATCATAGAAATATTGGATTTTTTATTATACTATTTGCATAAAATTTATCCTGCACGATTGGTAAAATATACTCATAATATGTGTTCATTTTATCGTACAACATATATACTTTTTACCATGAAGAACTAGTAAAATTTCGCTCGCATAATTATTACTAGATGAAATGTAAAACTTCATCTGCAGGAAGTAGATGGTACTAGAATGTGACGATGTCCCAGCATTACTAGAAATAAGGTAATTTTTGACAGTAATTTTGCGGTTATATTTACAAGTAAATTCTCTCCGTGTACAAGTGTACCAAGTCTTATCAAAATTGGTGAGATAATACTCACTTTTCAGACGATAATAGGTACAAAAATTTCGAATATTTCGGAAACCCCTAATCTGATTAGCACCAAAATAAATAGGTCTGGAGTACTCACTGAGGCAAACATTCTTCCCAAAAATAATTCAAATCGGTTAATATTTACATTAGTTATCGTAAACGGAAGAAAATTCTACATCCAGACACACAGACACACGGACACACAGACACACGCACAGCCGCCATGCGGAAATCAACTTTTCTTTACGTTTTGAAGTTAGTACAATCAGAATCTGCTTTTTTCGGACATGATTTTTTGACGGTATTACAATACTTCCATTTCTTCGAACATGGAAGTAAAATATGAATTTTAGATTTGAATTAAAGTTTTTTTATAGAAAATGACTTGAAAAGTTGATATTTTCAAACTGCATGTCTGTATCTCAAATCGTTCTAAAGATATGGTCTTTTTTTTATTTGGAGAAAAATGGTCTTTTGAACGTGTGGTCGAATTTGTTTTTTTTTCGACGGATTTTAAATCAGCGTGACAAAATCTACATATATTAACATATATAACACTTAAAAATTTAACAAAAAAAATTGATCAAAAATCGGTTTTAAGGTATACCTACTACCCCTTAGAAAAATTTCAATTTTCAGCAAATTTTTTTTCTTCTTATTTTAATGTAATATATGTACATATCATTATATAGATTTTGATACACTGCTTCCAAATCCGTCGACAAAAATCACATCCGATCACACGTTCGAAAGTTACGACCATTTTTCTCCAAATTTTTGAAAAAGCTAAAATTTTTAGAGGCTATATTTCGAGAACGATTTGAGATACAGACCTGCGATTTAAAAATTTCAACTTTTCAAGTCATTTTCTATATAATTAACACACTTTTAACGAAATAGAAAACAAAAATTTTCGGTCATATTTCATGCATTAATCTTCGATTTGCAATAGAAATATTAACTCAACACACACAAAAATAAAAAGTAGAATCTAAAACTATATAATCAATAATTTTAGCTATAACTCTATGTAATTTGTGATTTAAACCAGAGTTTCTTAGGTAATTTCATTGGAACCGAGATTTTTCCGATTTTGTATAATGAATCAAAAACAAAAAAAAATAATATATATTTCACCCCCTTCACGTATGGGGAGTTGTAATTAGATATCAGATAGTTTTATATATTTATTTAAAAATATAATTATAGTAGGTACCTGTATTTATGGTAACATTTACACATATTGATTCAATACACCTCTGTAAGAAAATTATAGTCTAATTACTCATTTAATAACAATTTTCTCACACTTGCATGTCCGTCTGATACAACAATAATTCATTGGTTAACTTTTCATAAAGTAATCATATAATAAAAATAATTGCCCCATAGTTTAACAAAAAAACAGCTGTCTGTAAATATAGACGTTACTTGAGTGATTACTTTCTTGTTATTTGTTTTTTATTACTTTCTTAAATTCTTAATGCATGCTTATAAGCACGATATTTAGAAAACATATTTCTATATTACTAAACAAATTCTAAATATATACAATGACGAATTTAGCAATACCTTAAATGCAAAACAGTAAAAAAAAACTAATATCTTTATCAAACAGTAAATCAATTATCGTTCGTAGTGTCATACTTTTTAAGGTGTCAATATATAACAGATGATTAATAACAGATTTGATGGTTATGGGGTTATAAATGTCGTCAGTAATTTATAGATTCAATATATCGAACAATAATGTATTTGTATAACATCTACCTAACAAGCGTTTAATAATCCATTAATAAAATCGGCAAGTATCTTTATATACATAATACATATGTACGTTCGTAAATAATAATTCTAAGATTTAAAAATATCTTACTTAAAACTGGCACATATTCATTGCTTCAGTTATTAATGATTTATTATACTAATATATAACTCTGGTATTTAAATATTTATTTATTTAATTATAAATGTTTTATATTTATTTTCACCAGAATTATATTATAAAACTTTCTTATTAACAATATAATAATATAATTATTGAAATACGCTAATTTTGATAGTGACAAAAAATATGATATTAATCATGTTTTTTAATACACACCCATTAAATAAGTTTATTTATTTATATAGGTAGGTAACATGATCCAATAATACAAGATCTGCTTGACAGTTCATTTGTGTTATATTGTGACGTCATCAACACTAAATTTTTCTAATAATGAATTTTTGAAAAACGAAATATAAATAAAAAAACGATAAATACAAAATATTTTTTTTTAATTTTATTCTTTGATTTTTTAACTTTTTTATAAATTTATTCAAGCTTCTTATTCTGAAAAATATCCTACATCTAAAAAATAATGTTTTTACATCAAGTGGAATATCTACTTTATCACTTGCATTAAAGCTAAGTCCTGTAGTATTTCGCATTCACAATTTCTTTACCACAAGCTTTAATCCACTTTTTTTATTTCCGGATTTTTTGGAAAACGAAAAAAAAATATTTGTATTATCTGTCTGTTTCCAGTTGAAACATTTTTTTACAACACAGTACCGCATTTTTTTATAACCAATATAATGTCAACAGTGTCTATTTCACATCAGACTTCTATTTTCTTCAAATCTAAAATTAATAATTCAAACTTAATATGTACAATGTCAATTTTTAATTTGTAAATTTTTGACCGATGTACTACGTCATCAACGCTATATGCAATAATGGCGGCTGTCAAAATAATCGTAGCAGACCTTGTTTTATTGGATCATGGGTAGGTAACAAATTTTCTTTAAAACATACCTAAACACTTAATTTCGGTGATTGAATAATTCAAAAATAAAATATATTTTCTAAAGATATGTAAACGTTAAAAATAACAAGAGATTGATGAGCTGCCTTAGAAATTTTATGATCGACCTCACGTTTTTTTTGAAAAATGCAGTCGTAAATTTTGTATATAGGTGCACATAATTATGTAATAGGTAGGTTATACCTTTATATATATAACATAATATTTTTATATTTTACCTACCCTTTTTAAAATATTTACGATCGATTTTTGTCTCAAGGTATATATTTTTACCATTTGGTTTTAGTATTATAACAAAAAGACTATACAAATTTTATATTTATAAATGATTGGCTAAATATTTTATATACATTAATGGACACTGCTATTTAATTTGTGTTTTCGACCGATTTTCTTCAAACGTAAAAAAATAGACGTATCGTTCAGTCGATCAATTTTTTTTAACTCACATATTTATATACCTACCTGATAATAAAGCAGAGAACACATTATGCGATATACTAGAAAGAGGAAGGCCCTGAATAGTAATATCAATTTCAAAACACATGTCTTCTCTTTCTACTCTCTAGTATATCGCATATATACAGCTCGCAAAAGTTTTTTTTGGTCGAACAATTTAGTGGTGCGTCTAATTGTTTACAACATAGGTATATAAAAAAATGATCGGAATTAATTTTATGAAGGAAAAGTGCGATGCCATCATAAAATATCCTCAACATCACTTGAACTAATGCTATTTGTGGCAAAAAGTATCTTTATAACTTTATAGTCACATAATATTTTTCGCTGGCTTGGGTTTATTACACAATCGCAAACTGGGCAAATATGACTAACTTTGATATATTATATTTTCTCGTCCATGCATACACTGTAACTGATAGCCATTGTAGCGCGATGGTTATTATTAATTGACCGGTGCCTCGAGCTGCTGGTCTCTCATTAGTCATGCCATTACGTGATATTAACAGTTTTCTGTTGACCAGTCGATGTTTGCAGTTTTGTATTAAATAATACACAACACGTTTATATAATGGTCTTGTACTAATTGTTTCAATTTTGTTAAATGTTATTATCAATTAGTGTGCGTAAATAATATTGTTACGGTTTGTGCTTAACAATTATTTGTAATTTATTTATTCAATTTTGAATATGGTATGACATACAGTAAAATCTTTAGATAGATCAGCGCTTTTTTAGATAAATAGTAATATTTAACACATATTTTATTAGATTCGCTGGATTTCAACCAAAACCTGTATATCTGATAGTAATCTATAAAAAATTAATATTCCCCAAACTTGTATCTGCAACTTCTTTCTAACATCATCAAATTGCACCAAATTTTGGGAAAAGATGCCTTATTTTATACTTAAAACATCTTGAAAATATTTTTGGACCCATGCTTCTATCACGAGATATGCATTTTTAAATACCCAAATTTTAAATCTTTAAAACGTATATTCTTTTATTTTGTTAAGTTGTAGGAGAGAGGGATGCATAAAAAATATTCTTCTTCAGATATCAACCTTTCTTATTCCGTCACTGACATAATATATAATATAATTATATACAGGGTCCTTCAATAGTGCGTCCGGCATTGTTTTACGCCCAAACTATTGAAGATAGAGAGTTAGGATAAAAATTTTACTATATATATCGACCCTAAAGAATTTCAGGAAAATATTTTCAACCCCCTAAAACCGCTCCTTGGGGGGTAGTTTGAGGGGTACATGCCCGTTTCTCAGTAAAATCAAATGGAATGGTATATCAAAAAGTACATATTTGTAAAGATAATGAAAAAATAAGAAACTTTATAAAACAAAAATTTTCATACTTTCAATTGTTTAAAAAATATGGCGACTTGTTATCAAATTTTAGAGTTTTACTCAAAGTGCTCAAATTTCGTTAAATATTTATGGAATTTTATTATTATTTTAAATTTAGAAAGTAGAAATAATGAACTTTGTAAAGATGTATGATTATTTGATATTTTAATAGTTTAAAGTGTCATACTCGACGTACCAAAAATTGAAAAGTTTAATTAGAGATAATTCAAAATTTTTAAATACAATGGTATATCAATTAGTACCTTTTCTTAAAGAAGATATGTAAATAAACAGTTTTTGATAAAAAAAAATTAAAATTAAAAATTTTAATTTTCAGTTTTCAATTTTAAAATTATAATTTTAAATTTTAAATTTCTTAACAAAAGTTGTTTATTTACATATCCTTTTTACGAAAAATTACTAATTGATATACCGTTGTATTTGAAAATTTCGAATTATCCCTAGTTGAACTTTTGAATTTTTGATATATCGCGTATGACACTTTAAACTATCAAAATCACAAATAGTCATACATCTTTACAAAGTTCATTATTTCTACTTTCTAAATTTGAAAAAATAATAAAATTCCATTAATTTTTAACGAAATTAGAGCACTTTTAGTGAAACCCTAAAATTTGAGAACAAGTCGCCATATTTTTTAAACAATTGAAAGTATGAAAATTTTTGTTTTACGAAAGTTTCTTATTTTTTTATGATCTTTACAAATATGTACTTTTTGATATACCATTCCATTTGATTTAACTGAGAAACGGGTATGTACCCCTCAAACTACCCCCCAAGGAGCGGTTTTAGGGAGTTGAAAACATTTTCCTGAAATTCTTTAGGGTCAATATATATAATAAATTTTTTATCCTAAAACTCTATCTTCAATAGTTTGGGCGTAAAACAATGCCGGACACACTATTGGAGGACCCTGTATAGTACAAATAAAAGTTTAACGTTATTTATTTCAAAGGAGTTGTATTTTACATCAACAACGATTTGAAGAATCTTCACTATAATTAATATAATAAACTAGTAAATATATTTTCCAGGAAACCTAATTTTATTAATTAGCGTAAAGCTACCCATTTATTTCATTTGTAAAGATAAAATAAATTAAATATATTTAACTCCGGTAATAAAATAATAATTTTATTTACAATATTTCTTAAATTACACATTATGTAATAAAGTTCTTTGTTATACAGACAAAATTACTTCCTATTCTTTAATATATAAATACGGTTAATTATAAAACATATGAGCCCTTTATCGTATGTGTAGGTACATATCATATATCCGTTATTAAACTATTATTTTTATATTAAGTCACTCTGAGCTTATTAAGGAACAGTAATTACATACATAAGTTCCGAATCATCTAATTAACTGAAAATTCAACTGCCCTTTAATGTTCAATAATTGGTTTACAATGTTTACATCACACTTGTCAGCAGATGTTTATTGAAAGGAAAAATAAATATTTAAAATTTAATCGAACATTTATTACTACTTATTTTTTTATTGAACATAAAAATGGAATTTTAAAATATTTACCTTAACAAATTGATTATTTTTAATTAAAATTATTTTAACAAAACGATCACTAATAATACTAATTAAAAATATTTAATAATAAATATTCATTTAAATAAAAATAATAATACAATTGTTTATTATAATGAAATAAATTTTATAAAATATTATAGTTCAAGAGCTGATAACATATTTCTCTGCCTCATCTGAGCACTAGGCAGAGTTCCGGAAAACATTAATTCATGTGTACATTATGGGAAAAAAGTTCCAACCTCGACACCCGGGGATAAAGGGGTTTAATTCCTTAGTGAACATGTAAAGAAAAAGTGTATGTTTGCCCCATGTGAGCACAAATAAAATGACTTCAGGGAGTTAGTTTATGAAAAGTTAGATAGTGAAAGTACAATGGGCAGACGCTTAGGGTGGGGATAAGGGGTAGGCAGACGGACTCAAACATGCAATATTTTTTTTGAAAATTGCCCCTTTTGAGCATTGCTGAATTTTTTAGTGATGGCAGTTTTTGATCTGTAGATGACCGGAAAACAAAGGCAGACGCGTAGGATGGGAATAAGGGGTCGGCATATGCCCTTAAACATGCAATTTTTTTAATGAAAATTGTCCCATATGAGCATTGCTGAATATTTGATGGATGATAGATTTTGATCTGTAGATGACCGAAAAAACACTCTGCCTAGTGCTCAGATGGGGCAGAAAAATATGTTATCAGCTCTTGAACTATTTCAACAAATACTGCTATACCAAATAAAACCAAGATATATTACCATAATATACATTAAGATTGTCACCTCTATTATCTACATTTTTACAGTTTTAATGTTTGTTCCTTACACCATAAACATGTACAATATATCATACGGATAAGTGTTTTAATGATTGTCTTAGCTCATAATTAATAATTTTATCGCCTTTTTTTGATAATTCTATATTATCGAACGGATGTAATTTCGTAATATATTAAATTAGTGTTAAGATATTTATTACTCATTAATTCTTGGAGACACATGGAATTATCACAATATCTAAACAAGTTTGCTGCTTTAGTTATTATAGATTGGTTTATAATTTATTATTAGTTTTTTTATGAGAATGGTTAGCCTGTTACTCTGTTACATACATTCACTAGTTTCTATGTATTTATATGTATATTATTAACTATCTGGGTTGAATCTTGTCTACTTGGTATAAGTCGTTTTATAATGGACATGAATTTGCAATGTTTTACAAAACATAAAATTCAAAGACTGTTAAAATAGTAAGAAAATATTGCATTTCTCGTTTAAATAGTTATTATTTTTTAAATAAAATAAACTATGTTCACTTTGTTTACTTCCTCAGTAACTTCTTGTATTTTTACACATTGATATGTATTGTATTGATGGTTCTAGCCTCTGATTTAGTTGGCATAGTTACTGTGCTTGTTTGAGAAATACTAATTAAAAAACAAAACAAAGCAGATAGGTACATTTTAAATTTTCAAATCGCTCTCTTGAGAAATCATATATATTTTTGCAGTATTACCTAGAACTATTTATGTATTTAGGAGAATATAATAATTATAAATACAAAATAATTATATGCACTTATTATGAATAAAAAATCTCACGCTGATAGATTATCAGTGCGTTATCAGTATTTAAAATTGTCTATAAAATGAGTCATTAAACATTCCACTTACGCTATAAAATGTTTTATTTGATAAAAATAACATAATGATAAAGTTTCTTGATAGATTTATGATAATTGAATTTAAATTAAATTAAACTTATGACCTTTTCTATTTTCTTAAGAAAAGATAAATTGAATAAATGTACTTAACTACATGCATACATATAGTTTTTATTGATATTTTTAATTTTTGATACAAAATTATTTCCATATATAAGGAACATAACAACTTATTATTGAATATTAATTAAAATTATCTTAAGCATAACATACCAAGGCACATAATGTGTATATTTTTATAAGATCAGGTAGGTACACAAAATGTTCTTTAATATCTAATATTTATATTTGAAAAAAAACATTTCTTTAATTATATTTTCTAAATTTGGTCCCTTATTTCCGTATATACTCTTTTATAATATCATCTGCAACAAGAGACTTAATTTATTAATGAATATATTATTACGTATATTATAATAAGGTATTTAGCAACTTATTGTTTTTACTTATAAAAAAATGAAAACCCTTTCCTCGGTAAATATAACCAAGTTCTATCTTATGAGTATGAAATAAATTATAAATATTAATTTTAAACAGCTCGGCCATTTAAAGAGACAAGTCAGCTAATTTGCCATTTAAAACGTGTTGTAAAAACAATGAATAATCTTTCGGACGTGTCGACCGGCGCTAACTGAAGATAAAAAGAAGAAAAAATATTTGTTGAAGAACCTTTTGCGGTCCTCTCACTAATGACAGTGCGGGTCGGCTTCACAGGAAACAACGTTTAATTAGGCTACTCGGAGATAGGCCGGCGCTTGTCAGGTACCTACACTGTTAGTTTTTGGTGACAGAAATATTACATCTATAATAATAAATGATTTGTTATTTTTAATGTTTTAGTTTTTATTGTTATGTTTGTATTTACTTTGAACATAAGTTAATTATGTTGTTTCAGGCGATTTTAATTGAAAATGCAGGTAGTCAATTTACTTTTGTTTGAAAATTGATTTGTCATGAAAATTCAAGTATTTATAATGTTTAGATGTGTAACTAATTTCATGCATTATACGTGACAGTCAAAGGATTACGAATATTAAAATAATAATATTTGATAGGTACCGTATCCGAAACACCTATATATGTAGAATCAACAATACATATGCACATATGTGCATTTAATTTATTTCCAAAGTGTTTAACATAGCAAACTGAAATTCTCCAAAAATATAGAATGAAAACAGAAACGAGAAGTTTTTCCAAAAAAATAAATATTTTGACGAAATATTTTTGGGAAAGTTGTCTGATAAAAAAAGAATTCCCATCTGATCAACTTCAAGAATTTCAATGTGTGAATTTTATTCAATCTGTGAGCTTAATATTTAACAAAAATTCCCAAGAACTATAAAAAATACTTACTGTCTCGCGCCTGTATCTAAGAAATTATGTAGAAGTAAAAATACATATGCTCGGTATTATCAACCAATTTAAAGCTCCTTTAGCGCTAAATGCTCCTTTCAAGTAAATTTGGTGTATTTCAAATGTGATTTAAATCAATATTTATGCTCTCAATAAAAAATTTACACAATATACGTTGTAAATAAATACTGTAGAAAATTTTAAATCTATTTAATTAAATATATTATGCTTGGATCTGTTGATAATATGACAGTTAGTTAATGGAGCATTTAGTTAAACTTGATAATACTGGGCGATAATAATTTTAATAATACAAAATATATCAAATATGTATGTTTTTCAACAGTTTCAATATAAAAATATATATTTTTTCATATGTCGATTGATATCAACATTGTCCTATTGAAAACCGCAAAAAAATAACGAAGAAGGTACGCTCTTTAATAGTACATTTAATTAAAATAATAAAAATTACTATCATTAAAAATAAATGACAAGAAATCAATCAATTTTAAACAAATTAATTATAATCAATTATAAAATAATAGGAATTCTTGAAAATGTTTATCATATATAAACTCGTATACCCGTATGTCTTTTAATAAATAGTTCAGGTTTTTTATTTGTACATTTGTTTAAAGTATACATTATATTAAATATTAATTACCAGCAGAAATATTTTTCAAATAACATAAAAACATACATGGATATAATTATTTTATTAATACGAATCAGATAGCAGCTTGTGAACAAGAAATACGAGTCTAATTAATAATTATAACGATACACATTTCAACATATAGAAGAAAAACTAATTGTTAGTATTATCTCGTATTCTAGCTATACAAGAATAATTGTACCACGTCCGTAGCTATACAATTTGTTGCGTGCATATCTCGATGATTTCGAAAAAAAATTAACCATATTTAAATACACTGATGTGCAAACTAATTTTTATAAAAGTAGCTACTAATGTTGAAAATAAAATCTTATCTATACAGTATATATATTGGGGTTTTGTGAAATACAAATTTTCATAAATTAAGTAGTATGAAGTTGAGTAAGTGTAAAAAAAAGATTCGAACAATAATCATTACTACAACATTTGCCCCGAATTGTTGGGGTAAATGTACCTAATACGGTGCTTCTCTGTTTTCATTTGTATGGTTAAAATATTTAGTAATTCTAATTTAAAACTAAATGTGAACCTGTTAAATAATAATTTAATAGAAGCAAAAAGGAATATTTATTATAATGCTATATGCAGTAAAAATTTAAAAAGATTATATATACCCAAAAATAGCGATGAAGATTGCATTTATCCTACTTGAGCCTATTTAGAAAACAACGATTAATTAATACCATTTCTAGATTTTATAATGAGTAGGTAGGTACCTATACTCGTGATTGATTAAGACCAATTAAAAAATGAAATAGTTACATTAACATATCGTCATCATTCATTAAGTCATTTTTGTTGAATTTATTTGTTTTGAAAACTAATAAGCGCCCTTCCCTCTTCTTCTTAATAAAATTAAGGAAAACCTACAGTATAAACATAATGTGTTTATGGTAGGTACTAAAAAGCATTTTATTGATTTTTGTGAAAATTGCTTTATAAATTATAACTATAACATAAAAAGATATATACAATTATACATATATATAAGTCAATTACTCTCTAAAACTGAATCATTGAATAGTCACTGGACTACGCTGCACTGTGAAATAGTGAAAAGTAGATATTTACTGAACAAATCAGTGAATCATTGTTAATATGGCTAAAATCACTGGTTGATCAGTGAGAACTAGTAGATATAGACAACTGATTTTCAGTGACTTTTATTTTCATTGAAGGAATCAGTGGAATTCTCACTAATTCAGTTTAAGATAGATGATACACTAAATTTAATCATTACAAAAAGGTAATCAATGTATTTCTAATTCATACTAATATGTTACTATATTGTTTTAATTAGTTATTTAAAATAAACACACCTTTTTTGTATTAATACAATAAAAAAGTAATTATAAGCACAAAATATAACAATTAGCTAAGGCTCATAAAACTAAATAAAAACCCGATGTTAACATGGGTTTTGTCAATAGGCTAGTATCGGACGATTCATAAACATTCCTAACATCAAACAATCTGTATCAAATGACAAAAGGTCCGACTTTCGGCAGCCGTCAGGAGCGGAGGAGGGAGCCTCGACCTGGGGCGGAGTTGTGCAGGCGCCAGGGGCAGTCGTCACGGTCTGGGGAAAAGACGCCACCCCGGCTACGTATGCCTCAACTCAATCTGAATGAACATCGTAATGAATTGGCATAAAACATGTGAATAGCATGACTATAGGTTAACATGCGTTTTAATAATAATCAACAAAGTATGTACTACGTTATAGTTTATAGATATTAATACAAGGAGTCAATTTTTGATTTTAAATAAAATCAAAAATAGTTTAGATTCCCGGTATCCGGGTTATATACTGGTTTACTCACATGCTTTTACAAAGAAACTATTAAGAGCTTTAAAACATTACTTGTAATTATTACATATTATTGACCTTTGAGAAATGTACATTTTGTACAGCTATATATATACATAATATAATAATATGCAGATTATAAATATAACTCCCGTGTAAATATAAGCTGTCTGTATATTATACTTTCCATGTATAAAATTCCACAATGCTTGTACTCATTAGAAAAGCATTTTTATATCGAACGAATTACCAATAAGTAATGCAATTAAATACGCCTTTTTGAAAAATGTATACACAGTCATTAAATCATTAAAAATATCAGTTATAAAACTAATTTCATACATTCATTTATAATTAGTATTAATGTTGTAAACAGTGGTAGCTCGCCACGAAATAAATATTTTTCAATTTTTACTTTTAGAAACTCGTGCCCCCAGGCTAGAGCTCTATTACCAGAGAGCCATGATTTTGTAAATATATATAAACGATAATCTAATTTAAGTAATTTATATGGTTATAGAACAAACGAGGACAAAAAATAACAAAAATAAATAAAAATATATAATTATAGTTAATAGGTAAAATATTAAAAATAAATGTTCTATAAATTTTAATAGAGCATAACATATTTTATAATATTATGCACAATGAAATTTCTTATACAGATCACATCCCCTACAGGACTTCTTCCCTAAACGGCCAGTATTTGATGAAACCATGCTTCATGTTTTTTTTTTTCACAATCTCGTATAGGAAACTACAAAGAGGCCCAGGCTTGCGCCAATTATTGCCAACACTGGGCCAAGATACAAATGATAACTTCGTTCAAGGCTCGGCCAAGGCTTGTCGACCAAAGCTTGTCGTACCAAGACTGGCTCAGTGTTGGACCAATCTTGGATAAAGAATAGTTCCGTATCTAAAGGTTGTCCCAATCTTTGGTAAATGATAGGTGACCGAAGCTCGGTGTATAAATGTTGGCCTAGACTGGGGCCAATATCAAAAAGCCACACTTGACATCCCGATATTGGGCCAAGCTTGGGCCCATCGTCAAGGTTGGCATTTCCTATGTAAAAGACCCATTCATAAGCGATCGTTATTTTTTTAAATAAATAGTCAAATTGTAAAAGTTTCATTTAAATATATAGATGTAATAAAAAACAGGCTGAAAAATTTAATATTTAAAAATTAAGTTTCGATTCTGTGCCGTCACTGGTGAGACAAGAACTGTATATAATTGCAGAACAAGTGTTTTGCGGAGAAACCAGGACTAACTAGATCGCCAGAAGGTACACGCTTACACATGTGATCTGGTCATTAGCTCTGTGTTTAACACATTTGACCAAATTTGAGTTTGTGCACTTATTAGAAACACGTGTTGCTTTCGTGATTGATAGATTTGATAATGATTGATTAGTTATGCTTTAATCGATGCGTGAATTGTTAAATATGGATTGTCTTTTTAAGTAATTAACTATTAATGTCTATAGTGATTGATATATGCATTCTTTGTACCTATTATTGTTCTGTGTTATCAGAGCCTTCTCGATTTATGTTAATTGAACCTAATTGTAAATTTGAATTGTATTTATATAGAGAAACAAGTGCGATATTATCAATGAAAATTATTTATATTAGACTTGATGGAAAAAAAATACATCTGGTATATATATATATATATATATATATATATATATATATATATATATATATATATATATATATATATATATATATATATATATATATATATATATATATATAGTAAAAACTCTTTTGACGAATACAAATTAAACGTATTAAGTATTTTTTTTTTATTAAATACGCTTTTAAATGTTTCAAGCGAACTTTTAATATTTTTTTTATTTTTATATGTATTATTTACATTTTAAGGGGCCATACCAGTGTGAAATTTTCAAAAAATCTTTTTTTTGCCTTTCTAGAGAGTATATAGTTTCAAGAATATTCTGTGAAAATTTCAAGGCCGTATCTCTAATACTCTCCAAACAACAGCCTTCTAAAGAGCGACCGCTCGCAGATATGAAATCGATAGATGCGTATTTCTCGAAATGAGATTTTTCAAATTTGCTGACATTGTAATTCAAAGAGCAATTATCCGATTTACTTGAAAAACTGAGTACTCTTGAATATATTTACTCTACGATAAACTAGGATATTTTCGATTGGACGAAAATTGACGATTTGGCATTAAAAATACGACCATTTTATAGGCAATAAAACAGATTTTTTTTCATAACTACGCCATTTTGTTAGATTTTGATATTTTTCGAAAATCGTAGGTCATCGTACAGGAAATACCTTCCAGATTAACGACATTATTTCTTTTTTCAATTTTAGCTACTCCGTTGTACGGAATCATGACCGCGGTGGAGGAGATTTTTTTTGTCGCCTCCGATGACAGCGCATAAGTCGCTTAGATATGGATATTTTTAGATGAAAAAATTATGGAATACACCCCTAATAAAGCTACATATATTCTCAATTTTCCAAAATATTTCATTGAGTATTTTTCTTCCAAAAAATTTCCGAAAATCACCCAAATTTCCAGCGTTCACACTAGTATAGCCCCTTAAAGGATAAATTACAAGTATCTATAAGCAGAAAAAAGGTAGAACATAATTAATATGTGCATTACTGAATAAATATTTTATTCAATTGAATATCATAATTTTTTGTATTTTTCTAAACCATAAAATAAAAAAATGAAATACGTTTTTTTTATAAAAATGTTGTTTAACTTTAATTCTTACGTTGAGGTTTTTAATAGTTCTAACATATTAAGGTTAATGCAAACTTACCTATATCATACACTGCAGAAAATGTTAAGAATCACTGTACTTAAAGATATACATATGTAACATAGATAATTACTCATTTATTCAATGTTCATGTGATTAATTGTTCGTTTTGTGATGTTAAAAGCGAGCTCATTAAAAATTAGAGACTGTAATAAAATCGTTAGTTGAGCAAATTAAGAAATATTTGTGAATTATTTTAGTTTTTTAGTCAAAATGAGCGGGCACTGGAATTTTAATTAATATTATAACCAAACAGAAATTTCGACAATTTCAATTTAGTTTTTAAATGATTTTTACATTTGTTAAAGATTTTTCTCACACATGTATATTATCAGTCGTTTGGTGAATTTTTGTTTTTATTTTAATTTTTTAAATTAAATTATATGATTTACATTTTTTGCCAATATTAGATTTCATTCGAGATTTTTTTCTAATTTTACGATTATACATATGTTTATAAAATATTTATTTTAATATTTATCATAAAATATGTAAATATTCTATTCAATACCAATCAATGTAAAAGTAAAATCACAATACAACATAAATACTCACACTTCTTTTATATCGTTCCAAAATACATGATACATAGCATTTAAAGTACTTAATTTATGTGACGAAGTGTACTCTGTACATTATAGTAACTTTAATACCCCTTATAATGTATTTGAAATACGATTGGCTGAAATATTTTAACAGAAATAATGTGATTGGTTGAACGTTTCATAAAAACTAATTTGATTTTAAATAGCTTCTGTAAGTACAATTCAGAATAACATTATTTAAAATCAGTAGGTAGGTACTATAAAGTAGATGGATCTGTAAACGAGCCGACTATGTAACTAATTATGATAAATAATTAACACTGAAATATACATACATTATTAATTTTAAGTATTTATTAATGATTCGAGTCATATAAATAATGTTTTTGTATATAAACTATAAATTAAAAATCTTTTTTACATAAGCCGCGTTTTTAAGATTTCGTTATCGATAAATTATAAAAGAGGCTCGTTTTTTTAAATGTATTTATCGTTTATAAAATATGATTAGGTATTTTATTATTTTCGTACAATTATTTTTTTATTCGTTTCGCACATTTATACACCAAATAAATATATGTATTACAGTTACAAATACTGCAATTTTATTCGAATTACAGTAAATATAATTAAATATCATTGCAGACAATAACAACAAATCAATTCCTATAAAAAATCTTTGCAAATTTCACTGCAAACATATTGTGGTACACTCTAGCGTTATATTTGTGAACTAACCAGAACGGAATCGTTGACAATTGCTGCAGCAAAGACCATCTGCCGTTTTATTATGGAACTCCCTTTGATAATATGTCCTTAAGTGTTACTAAATATACCCGGCATCCTATTTATAAATCAGTGACTTTATATATGTATACTTAATAAATAATGAACTAGCGTGAAAATATATATAATTTATAAATGTCATATTATATGAAGAGGTTCTTTTATAAGAGCTATCAAACAAAAAAGACCTCTTTATACAGTGTACTTAAGGTTGGGTTTTGATATAGCTACAGCTTGAATGAGCCGCATTAGTGTATCGTATATTGTATGTATTTTGGGACTAATATTGTACATATAGTTTGTCACAATCGCTTTGTCATTGAATATTATATCTTACCGGTTATATAAATTCATTAGTGAAATTTAAGGGTACAAATACGAGTTTTGTATTGGATAATATGTTCAGTTATACTAATTGTGATATATGAACTTAATGTTTCCTTCGTACATATGAGCTATGCTTAATAAAAAACAAATTAACATTATTTATACTGTATAGACCATGTAGGTATACGAGAAGCTGTATTTTTTATTGAAAGAGTTGGTATAATATAATATTTAAATATATCTTATGAATGAATCGTAGATATTATCTATAGATAAAATGAATTTATTGTACGGCTAATTTTATATTCGGTATAAATTATTTTTATGTTTGTAAATTGCGAATTTCTTAAATATTAATTTTGCATTCTTACAAAAATTTTGCATCTTTTAGCTATTACAACATAATGTATTTTGTTAATATAATCAGCAACCAAATATAGGCAAGTTCATCACAATTATTTTCATATAAGACTACGAGTTTTATATATTTTATAGAAATAAATGTTTTTCAGGGTAATATAATTAATAACATATTAGGATTTTCTACATTTATGGAAAATATTTGTCGACTATTTTTTTAACAGTTCAAACAAAAGATTAATGAAGTTATTATAGATACATCTAGGTTATTAAAACAATTAATTGGTAACCATACCTTAAATTATTTAACAAGTTGTTTGAATGTTGTTTAACTGCTAAAAATGATATTGATATGTCATGTGATATGAACAACAGCTGCGTGATACAGTTACCAGTTAATATGATATTGTATAACAAATAAGGTACCAGGGAATCGCAATCAACAGCATGCAGTGGCGACTTGTCTCCGGGGATAAATGAGTATGTGAATTTGTATTAATAAATATTTAATTTAAAGGAGTATATAGTACCTATAAAATGTGTACTGCCAACGAGACATATTTTTTAGACAACGAAAGAGGGGGCTAGATAAAGTATGTGTATATGAAAAATACACTTACATGTTTAACGGTGAATTTTTGTGAAAAAAGATATATTTTTATTTAATCTTGGCTTATAAACAGGAGCTAAGATTCATATCAACATCATCGCGAAAGCCTATATTTTTAAAAGGAAGTATTTCTTCGGTATCAATCAAAATAGTTTAACAAAACAAAAATTTTAAGAATTATTGTTTTGAAGTTTGAAATTTTTGGATCTCATGTGTTTTTTAAAGACACACCACTGCTAGCATACAATGTCCATGTAGAGCGAATCCGTACCACCACAATGTAATAGTTCTTTATGTTAATGTAATTGTTAATTAGACAGCCACGTTATAAGAGAACCACATCTCGTAGCTACCATTAAACCATAAACGGCGATTTTCTCGTTCACTTACAACCTGCCTCAGATTAATTGAGAATTTTAATCATTGATTAAATGAGTCAGTGAACTGACAGTTTTTGCCGTTTCTCTCGAAATGGGCGCTTGTAATGATCAGAAATGTTTTTATTCACTGCAATTAGTCGTTCTTGTCTACACTTGCTGTGTTAAAATAATTCCACTTTTTTATTTATATTTTTTTATAAACAAATAATTGTAGTAGTAGATGTTCTCGAGTAAATTAATTGGAGCAGATTCCTCCATTGTTTTATATATTTGTTATTTATGTTAAGCGTTACGTATTCGTGGAATTTTTATTTTATTTAATTTTTCTTAGAAGCCCGACGAACATATAAAAAAATAAAACCGGACGAACGGTGTTTTAATCTAGATCAGTTTTTTTATTTGGTTTCAGTTATCAACAACTTATTGAGATTAAATTTATAACTGCAACATGTCGATATAATTAACGATTGCATTTTTACAGTACGTGTATTGACAGCGAACAATTTGTTAGAGAAATACTAGTCGGTTAATTATTTGCTGGGAATGTTTTCTTATAAAAATACTTCAGTTAAACAAATATTCACATAAACTATAATTTAAAAAAAATACACGTCAATTTATCTACTTCAAAAAAGGTTGACATATTGTCAAATAAAAAAAAAACATTATTAATTACCAATTAATTTTTACTAACATGTACCCTGTAACATGTTATATTGTATTATTTGTTAATAAAAAATACAATTCATATTTTGATTTATGTATATAATTATAATTAATATAAACCCTATACTCGAGTTCTTAAAATTTGCAAAGTAATATTGATTTAGAGTACGTGATGCATAGTTCACAAAAGAATGAAAACCCGATGAACCCCATTCCTTCGTCTCCAATTTTTTATAACAAATTAAAAATTTAAACAATAGTACCCGAAAGATCGAACCATTCACAAACTGGATTTTTCTGGAGTGTATTTTTTATAACGAATTTACAACGAGCAATAGCGACAATCTTGATTATAATTAAATAATATTATTTCGTATTTCAGATAAATACAAAGAATACAATTATGGATTTAACTATATTAAGTTGAAACCTTAACAAATACTTATCAAAAATGCAAAGTTCTGGGTTTTTGTTACACGTTTTTTGGCATTTTTAAAAATAAAGTGTTTAAAAAACACCGTGTTTCTGTTTTGTCTTTTTGGTCTAAACACAATTTTATTTTAATATATAGATACAAATTTTTATGGCTGTCCAAATGATTATACATGCTCCTTAAGATTAAAACCCATTTTAATTTTTAATTTGTTTAAAAAAATTAGCTATAAAACCATTATTATCCATCAAAAAAAAGATTGGGAGATTGTATATCTACTAAATACCAATAAAAACATAATATGTATTTACTTATGATTTAAATATTCAGTGCTGCGCTCCTCCACCAATTCAAATATCATAAAAACTGTTAATATTTAAATAAATAAAGAGAGCATATTCTTTCACATGTTGACACAGTGGACATGAATAGTATGACATTGGTAAATAATTGCATCGGTGGTATTTAGAATCGTTTTGTCCTCCATTAGCGGTGACATTTTAGTTAGGCTCGATTAACTGCAATGGTGATTAAATCCCCATTATGTATACGATACTTTTGTTGAACAACTTACGCTTGATTTACACTGTCGCGTCCACTTTACGCGGCCGGCAATGCAAGCAATTTACATCTAGTTTTACATTGTCTATGGACTCACCACCACCAATGAATACATGTACGGATGGATGACTGCTTTCAAATCAAATGCAGTATCTATGTATCTTATTGCTTCAACGCCATCTTTGTGAGATAGTTGTAATATATGAATGTGTGTGAAAATAAATTTATTATTTGACGTAGGGAATGCAAGCTGGAGATCGATACCAGTGGTATTAAAAATGGAAGTAGATTAATCAATTTGACTCATGTTTTAACATAAAAAATCAGATTTGTAGGTGTCCCGTTGATATTGAAGGAAACCTTCTACAAATTAAGTAAATAATATTTTGGTCAATGATTTTATATTATATTTTTACTATATATTCATCAATTTTAAATAAAATAAAAGTATGTACAATAAATGCAATTGCTTAATTTTCTCGTAATATTAACGTTTAGTTTCCGTTTTAGTTCTCCTAATAATTATTTTTATATGCATATGATAAATACTAATAAACAATTTTCACACGTGTAGAAATAGCTGTTTCCTTTTCTCATTTATATTTATGTTTCATTCATGAGAACATAATTCAGTGATTTATCATTTATACAAATGGAATATGTTACATTAATGATTCTTAATGGGTATACTTACTACTTACATATCATGTAACAACCAAGCTCACTTCTTTTTTATATGAAATATATTTAAAATTAATGTATTTGACATAATTTATTTTTATATTTCAAGGCAAACGATGAATTATTTAAAATATCAGTGTAATTATTTATACTTTATATTTTACATTTATTATGTAGAAGATTGAATTATATTTCCAATAATAAAATATTGAAAAAACCACAACTTCAACGATCAATTATTTAATTAAAGTATCAGTGTAATTATTTATACTTCTTTATGAATATTATTTTACATTTATTATGTAGAAAATTGAATTACATTTCCAATAATAAAATATTGAAAATCATAGCATCTTATATAGAATTCCGGGTTATAGGTAATTCAGTAGGTTTAAATGCATATAGTAGATTAATAATAAGACGATACAATATTCATATAATATTATTAAATATTAACATTAGTTTATACAAATAAATATGCGAAACAATTTTATATTATTTAGTATATGTGCTATTTTGAATTTCTCACATGTTCATAAATATATGAATGAAGTAGGTACATATATACCTATAAGAAGGTTTAGTTTCGAAATCAATATACTAGTGATGAAAATATCCATTGTAGATCCTGTAACTTTAGAACAATAAAAAATAGAAGAGTAAAATTTCATATCTAATGCCGTGTTTAGACCAAAAAGACAAAACAGCAACACAGTGTTTATAAAAAAATTCACATTCAAAAATGTATAAGGTTTGATGCATTTTTGTCAAAAAATACGATGTTGCTGTTTTGTCTTTCTAACTTAAACACGGCATAATATTTAAAAGGTAAGTAGACCAATGTCTTACACAGGTAGAAAGGTTTACTTGAACCAAGTAAACCTTGTTTTGTATATAACGAAAACAATATTTTCTTAAGATAAGAAATATATTCTTAAACCAACTATAGTATTCTTGGACGAAGTAATATAATGTAGTTGGATTAAGAGTACTTTTCTTATATTAAGAAAATATTGTTTTCGTTATATACAAAACAAGATTTTCTTGGTCCAATACAGTTTTTTTTTGTGTGTATAGCAAATTTTAATTTTTCGAATAATTTCGAAACGGTGCATAGGTAATAAATCAAAATGTTTAAAATTATAGAGAAGTTTATTTTCAATAATTTATGTACCTACTATCATTTTTCCAAATTTAATAGTAAAAACACGAAAATTTTCAATTTATGATACAGGGTAACACATAAAAAATATTTCTTGATTTTCGTTTCAAATGTGTTCCATAATGAAGTTTGTTACTACTTTATTTATATATTTGTTTGCCTACTTTCTTTAGCTGTTCAATGTATTTACAATAAGAACATATAAAAGAATGATAAATCACAAATCTGAGAAGCGTTCATAATCCCACAACTTTGTTCTATTTAAAAATCCATAAATATAAACATTTGACGCAGCGTATACAGCAAAAGAACGTTTAATAAATTACAAATCATTTGAACGCATAAAATTTGTAAACTGCGCTAGTCTTGAATGAATCATAAAAGTGTACACAAAGTTAAATGATATGGAACTAAAAGAGGTCCTGTTGTTAAAAACTCAAAATGATTCCCAAAATGCCCGTCTTGCGGTGTCGTTCGCATGTCTGACTTGATTGTGTAGAGAAAAAATATCGTTTATAAAATACAGAAGACTTCAGATTTATATAGATATATTCATTCGGATGACAATAAAGCCTTTTGAACTAAATAGATTTGCAGCAGACGCGTTTCAAAGAAATTTTATTAGAAAAGAATTCTTAAATAAACCCATTTTCAAATGGGGTAGGATTTTTTTTACTTTTATATTGTTAATACTTTATATGTATACTGTTTTATTTAATCTTACAGAGTTAAAATTATTAAAAATATTTGGCTATTATTATCAATTACAATTTTCCAATGCAACTCATATGCTATTATTTAATTATTTAATACTATCTATAAAGATAAAAGGTAATGTTATAAAATATTATTATTACTTAATTTATTTTCATCCTTACATATACTATAAAACGCAAAATCCGGCTCTATCTGTCTGTCCGTTAGTGCGCTTATTTCTCGATAACCACATAGATCATGTTGTTTGCCTAGGTTTTAGTATATATTTTCTTACGTTGGGTTACACAAGGAATAAGCAGTGACAATATAAGTAAATCAAGGAATAAGAAGATCTAAAATAAACTCCGCACTATGATATATCTAACTTTCATTTATAAGCGAGCGAAGCCGCGAATATATATTACATAATTTATAATTTAATACCATATGTGCAAAGGTACTAAATTATTTGGATTCCAGAAATAAAATTATTGTTCAATAATAATAATTTATACATATAGTAAAACGTGTTTAAAATTGCATTAGATGTATTACAACATAGACTTTACCACACACATAGCAAAAAACTGCAGGTATGTATGAATATTTTAAGATTATATTGAAAGGTGTGACATCTTTAAAAATATTGTCAACTAGACAAAATAACTTCAGCAGGATTAAAACACCAAGTCCGTTGGGAAATCAACACTGTTGACCGAATCTCAACATTAATTGCAGCATTGTGAACTTTACAAAAGACACTAGCATTTATCTATACATGTGTAAAAAGGAGATGAGTATATGTAATGCATGTTGGTAATACTGTCTAGTAAGAATTTGGTAATCTCTAAAATACTTGTTTGACACCTGTCATAAGTTGAGGTTACTTGAAGATACAGGCACGTGCTATAATGAATATTCTACTTATTTTTTAAAAGATCTGTGTGTTTTTGTAACTTCACGGATTACTTGGGATAACCTATAAGTGTGTAGAAGAATTTAACAAGATAACATGGTAATGCGCAAATACGTTTTTTCAGGTGGACAATGTATCTTAAAACGAAAAATTTGTTTTACTTCAGAATTCTATGAAGTGTAATAATGTTTGAAGTCGGATGAGTCATGCTATACAGATTGTATTTCTTTAAATTTCGAAATTAAAATGTTTATTTTGACTTGTTTTGGAAATTGATATTTATACATTTAAATTTACTTAACATACCTTAAGAACACATGTGGCCAAATTTAACTGGTTTAACATTGCTGACGATATTTTTCTAAGATTGTTAAATACATTTTGCGATAATATACTATCATTTAATGCCCCCGCTATCTCAAAAATTTTGCTTTCGTCTCGTGACAAAAGATAAAAAATGCCTCGTAGTCACAAAATGATTACCTTCTGAAACTTAAGTACCAAAAAATAAATTAATAAAATAAAAAAATCATTAACCCATGGCTTCAAAGGACTTTTACTTTTAGCGTTAAAATGCAGTGCAACGTAGGGTAACTGAATAGAAAAAAAAACTCGATCTTATTGAAATTTTGAGATGGAAAAATGCTTAATAAATTTATCTTGTTAATAAAACAATATTTCCTCATATCAATATAAATAAAAAAAAATCTTATTGAGGATATTTTATTCATTTGAAAAATATATCTCCATGTTAATCTAAAAATATTTTCATTTTTCAAATTAATAAATAATTTATTACACCAACTAACGAAACTTTCAAACAGATTAAACATAGTGGTTGTATTAATAAATATTTATCAGTGTGAATATTTTTTACACCACCCAACAAGTGAAAGTGTAATTTTCAATATGGTAAATTCAGTGATGTCATTTATAAAGTTTTTTTTGTATTTAAAATTTATTTTTTCAATACGAAACAAAATTTTCGCCGTGATAAGAACATTGTTAGTTATAATATACATTTATCAGTAAGATAAATAAAAGATATTTTTTACATTGATCAAATTTTTAACACATACACACATAATTTTTTTCTGTGTTCCCAAATTTGGTAACTCCACATTGACATCTTTTTTTCGGGGGTAATGAGAGCAGACGACGTTTACGAGATTTAAGGAAACAAAAATGTTATTTTTATTTAACATTTTTAACTTCCCAATAGGGAGTTATTGTAATTGGTCCGAAAATCGAAATCAAAAATTTTAACATATTTTCATGTTTCAAGGGCATTAGAGTATATTGACACTATTTTTAGAAAAATGTCTGTGTGTGTGTGTGTGTGTGTGTATGTACGTACGTACGTACGTACGTACGTACGTGTCATTTTTTTCCGGGACGAAATCTCGCGAACAAAAAATGCTATTGACTTCGTTGGGGTGCTAATCGAAGCGTCTTGACGTGAATATGATCTGAAAGAAAGGATTTTTCGAAATTCAACCCCTACAGGGGTAAAAACGGTGTTTTTTTTCATTTTTATTTTTTTTCTTGGTCGAATTTAGTCGGAACTTATAATAAATACTATACAATACAAATAATGAAACGTGTATTTAGTATTTATTTTTTATATGGGTCCAAACAGCCATTAAATGGATGAAAACCAGCATCAAAATTTGAATTTCATACTAATAAATACATCTAATAATTCATGTTGCCTTGGAAACAACACAATTCAAAATTCAAACATTCAAACTGTCAGATTAGTTTTTCTAAAAATGTGCATTATATTATTGACATTATTAGGATATTAGAAAACTAATATTCATAATACAAAGGGTGAGTTTTATTTCTGATAAATTCCATTAAAATTTTTCATATACATATTAAAAAAAAAAAAAATACAAACTATAACATAATAATATTAATTATGGAAACAATAAGTAATCTGTATTCAAGTATTGTAAGTCATACCATGTTGGGAAGTTGATTGTGTGGACCTAAAGGATCGCACCCCACAGTTTACGTTATATAGTTTAATTTTATATCCCCGGGTAAAATTGGATCCGACAGCTAGTTTTTTAAATGTCTTACAGGTAAATATTGGTAAATGCAGTTATAGACAATACACAATATTTTAATTAATATTAATAACTACACGAAAAAATAACAATCTGATTTTTAAATGATTGTTAAACATTCAAATTGTGATTTTAACTTTTGACCGAACCCTACTACAATATTATAATATTTTCTATAAGTACGTCTATACCATGTTTCAAATATCTACCCACTATACATTCTAATTGTCTAATTTCTCTTCCCTGGACATTAATAATAACTATTGAGTGTTTAAATATAACTCATACAACAAATACATGTACATTATATTATTTACAATTGTATTTGCAATAACGTGGGGTATTTCAATGCGCCCATCGCTACACTTGATCAGTCAACCATGCCGGTATTCTTGATACTTTTATATATGTATAAAATATAAACATATATACGCATGCATTTATAGATGCGTGAACTCGTGCTTGTTCATTGTATGTAATTTCATTAAATTAAGTTATAAATAAAAGTTTTTTTAGTATAAATAAGTAGATACATTTCTGTTGTATGTTATAGGTATTAATAATAAGTACTAACATTTTTTTTATTTATGCAAAAGAATTACAATTCTGAAGATCACTGACGTGAATGTTAAAAGAAAAGAGTAGGTATAACAAAAACCTTACGGATGATTAAACCTCCAAATAATTTAAGAGAATCAAAATAAAAGTTCATGGTCGAAAATATTAAATATAAGTATTTAAATTCTCGAAAATATTAAACTTTTTATTTTTGTTTATTAAGGGGTTAGGTGTAGTCAGAATTTTCAAGAAATCGATTTTTTGTTTTTTGCATTTTTGGAAGCTGCTACAACGGCTAAAGAACTATTTTATGGCCCAGGAATAGTTGACTCGGTGTAAGTAATTAAATAATTAAAACGTATATTACTTTACGTTAATTGAGTGTAAAACTTTAAATGCGTTTTTCTCAAAACTATGTTTTTTGAACTGGTGACCACTGTAGCTCGAAAACCGCTCGGTAGATTTTAATGAAATTTATACAGCTTTTGGAAAACATCAAAAACTAGTGCCTGATCGAAGGATTTTTTTTAATTTGGATTTGTTATAAACAATTAAATGTTGGTTTTTTCCCGAAAATCTTGAAAAAAATTTCCTGAAGCTGCCATTTTGTTATTTTAAGAAAGAAAAAATAATGCTTCGATCAGGCACTAGATTATCTATTAATAAAACTAATTTTTTTTGTCCGATTGAATTTGGATGTATCTCCAAGGATAAGTGATGGTCACCGCAAGGAGCTTCGGTTGGAACTGGATCAACACAAACAGCCATTACTTTTAAAATTATTAATTTTTTTTCTAAAATTTCTGTCAAGTCAAGTCGAAACCTTATTTAATAATGCTATGTTTTTACTTTTATAAAATAAAATAATTGAGTGGCAAAAAAAAATTATTTAAAATTGTCATTTTTTCATGTCTCTGACCCCTTAAATTAAATAAATTATTGCTATACAAATTTAAAGAAGTAAATGAATAATGGTATTTATTTATCTATATATTCGTTTATAAAATCATTTAAAGATTCAAATTAATATATTTTTAACAAAAATAACATTTAGATATAGATATTAGACCTATTAAAAGTTAAAATGTGGAAACATCATAAACTTGTAAACATAAATTGTTTTAAACGGTAACAAAGGGTAGTAAAAATGTTAAAAAAAATAAAATTATTTAAACTCGTTCAAATACACATCTCTATAATTTCATTCGTCAGAGGGGCTATATCATAAAAAGAAATAATCCAATTATATGAAAAAACTTAACAAGCAATTTAACGTAAGGATAAAAGCAGCAGCACTAACAAATAAAGCTCATTTTGATCGTTAAACGAATAAAATAACGAGAACAAACGACAAAGGGAGATTTAATAATCGGGTAATGATGATATCTGGCAGCATTCAAATGACGTCGTAATGACGCAATAACGTCGCGCATGGCGACGCTCAGCGGCGCTTATCTCAACTAGCGACAGTGGTTTTAATAGCCAGCCAGCATTATAGCCGTTATCATAGCTGGTTAAATGACAGTTTTTTTGAATCCTAATTCTCGTTTTATTAACTCGCTATTTGTGATACGAAAATGAGATTTTTTATGCCTCTCCTGATTATATATACCTGCCGTAATTTATTGTTGATTACACTGTTCGTAATATGAACGTTTATATTTATCAGTAATACTACCCCACATTTGTAAAATTAGTATAAACGCATACATGCCGTATGCTGTATAAACAATTACCTACTCTGCAAATACATACATTTATATGATTCATGTATGTAATATGTATTACTCAATTATTTAAATGTTAAATACAATTTATATATAATAGAAATTATAAACTATATTTATAGGTTAACGAACTGTTTTTAATTTTATATATGTACAATATTTTTTTTGTTTAGAAGTAGGTATTAGTGTGTATGTACACTAAAATATAGTATAGTATTAGTTGATTCGGTATTCAGCCTATCAGCGACATATTGAATATTCCACGAATACTGATTTATATAGGTGAAATGTTAAAAAACTTGAGACAACTAATCGATTTTTTTTATTACTATATATTAAGTACACAAAAAAATAGTAAATGTAATAATATAAAATGGCTTATTGTTTTTTTATGTATAGTGTAAAGTGTATGTACTTCATTATTTATAAAATATACTCTAGTACGCAATTTTAATTATTTACACTGATTTAATGAAACTAAAAATAAACCACACTTACCCCACCACTGGTATGTTATTGTTGGCATATGGCTGAATATACTAATCGTTCAAACTAGTAAAAGCTGATTCAATATTAATTATTAAATTGGAAATGGTACTAAAATTTGTGAAAAAATATATTTTTGATATATTAGTTGTTTAAAAGGAATAAAAGAATATAAAATACAATTCGCAGATCTTTCAAAATACTAATAAATAAAATCAGTTCCTATTATTATTATTTAAGGTTATATATTTTTATACACCAAAAAAAATCTTTATATAGATACATACCTAAAATATATATAAAAAAATATTGAAATATAAATGTCACCCAAGAATTTATACACTTCATATTATGCTTTATACCGTTTTCAAAAAAGATACATTATGACAGAATATACAATATAAATCATTTAACATTTACGACTTAATCAAATTCTGCTAAAGCATAAAAAATGGGGGTGGAGATGCGATAGATTATTTGTTAACATTTACTGTGTTCATTGCGAATTCTTAACTTTTGCTTTCAAAAAATGAATAGAACTGACAAATGCTTTATATTATAATATAATGTTCAATCAGTACAATGCACTTTTATAAATTCCTTTGTTGAATTTATATTGAATGACATAGACGTAGGTATTCAGAAAGAAGGTGTTACACAATTTCAATGATGCTATTATCTAAAATACGATTTAAAATTTTTTAATCGTTTTGTTTATAAAAAATATATTTTTTATCGAATAAGAAAATACAAAAACTTATAACAAAATTTTAAAAAAATTACCATCACAATGCAATATAGCTCAAAATTTTTTTTTTTTTTGCTTTTCAATCAATTTTATTGTGTTGTATAATTAGCTATATAAAAAGCAAATAAAAGTTTAAAAATTTATTTTTTCATGGAGCCCCATTCTTTATTTCGGGATATTAGACCAGGCAATAGACTCGAAAAAACGGTCAAACTAAGAAAAAATTCCGACCAAGCTGGATTTTGGTGGAGACTTTTATTTTGATGTCCTAAACAAACCCTAAAAAGTACCCTTAATTTGGATGACGGGTTTTTGTTTTTAAGGGGTAAAGGGGGTCAAATTCTAGTTTTTTGCAAATGTCTCAAAAATGATTGATTTTTCGAGAAAAATAAAAAAAAAAAAAAACTGTAGCTTATAAAATTCTACACAAAATTTATTTACACTTTTTTCGAATAATCAATACTTTTTAAGTAAACTGTTAACCCAGTCAAGGGTGCAGTGAACAGTGCCAAAATCCGAACTTTTAGGGGCAAGAAATTTTATGGTTGATTATTATAGATTTTGGGGCGTAGAATTCGAAAAAAATAACCCGGACTAGCGAAAGTAGTAGTACAACACCGTTAAAAAAGGGGTTGAAGGGTGAAAACTCCGTTTTCAAGATTTTTTTCAATTTTTCTCAAAATCTAAATCAATGACGGGGTATTTTTATGGTTGATATTTATTGGAAACACTTACATTAGACGAATCGATTGGGACCACATACAGTAGTGTGAAAATGAACCGTAACACTACCTCGGATTAAACAAAATATTGTTTTTCTTGGAATGTGATTATCATTGATTGACTCACTTATTAAGTTTATTACCTGGGTTGATTTACTACCCCATCCACATAAAAAATGTCGAAAATTTAAATTATTTCAGTTTATTTTTGTTAGTAATAAAATTATTGTCAAACGAACAAAAAGCTGTTGTTTTAGCTCCAAAAAATTGAAAAAAATCTTGAAAACGGAGTTTTCACCCTTCAACCCCTTTATTTAGGGTGTTGCACTACTTTTCGCTAGTCTGGATTATTTTTTTCGAATTCTACGCCCCAAAATATAAAATAATCAACCTTTAAATTGCTTGCCCCTAAAAGTTCAGATTTTGGCACTGTTCACTGCACCATTGACTGGGTTAACAGTTTACTTAAAAAGTGTTGATTATACGAGAAAAGTATAAATACCTTTTTTATGTAGAATTTTATAAGCTACAATTTTTTTCATTTCTCGAAAAATTAATAATTTTTGAGATATTTGCAAAAAAGTTAGCCCCCCTTTAAGCCCTAAAAAACAAAAACCCGCCATCCAAATTAAGGGTACTTTTTAGGGTATGTATATATAGGACATCAAAATAAAAATCTCCACCAAAATCCAGCTTGGTCGGAATTTTTTCTTAGTAAAAATCTTTTGTTCCTGGGCTAATTAGGCGGATTACGTTAACTGTTTAAGGACATACAGTCAAAAATCAGTCCTATTACTTTCCGGACAAACCCTGTATGTATTTGTATATTTACATAAGACTTGCATCACGATCGCGTGGAATTACAAATATTAGTGCAGTGATAGTAGGTATACGTTATCTATGCTCTCGCATTTCACGACGTGCAGTTCACGACCGCGACTCACGCATTTAATGTTCTTGTTTTTATTAAAAAATAAATAAAAAACATTTGACTGTTGCTGTTACAGACTATACTCATATTGGTTATACCAATAAACCACAAATACGAAATATTTTGATAAAGTTTGAACATTTTAATCCACCACAATTTGATTGGATGAATGTGGCCGGGTTCTCTTTATTCTCTGCACAAACTCAGATTAAAATCGCGTGGTATTTGGACAGATTGGAAAATTACATCCTCTAATGTAATTAAACTGTATCACGTTTTACTTGTTTTAGAACAAAACTCACTTAAATAAATGTTTTGTTGGTTTCTATATACATATTTGCAAAGAAAATTGGTCTTTATAATAGGGACTACTTTGAATACTTATTTTTTTAATCTGGTATATTTAAATTAATACTTTAATTCTTGAACATTCTAGATGTAAATATAAGAAAAAGATGTACATAATATCAAAAATGCATGAATGCATTTTAGGGTAGTATTTAGATATCCATACTTATATATTATAAATATGAAAATCACTCTGTCTGTTTGTTACCTTTTTACGGCTAAACTGCTAAACCGATCTTCATGAAATTTGGCAAGGAGATAGCTGGCTTCTTAAGGAAAGACATAGGTTGCTTTTTATCCCGAAAAGTTTATTTTAAACAAAAAATACAAACACCACGCGGACGAAGACACGAGTAACGGAGTAACAGCTAGCATAATATAATGGAAAATTAATGTTTCCATATAATGATAATATATTTTTAATAATGTTGGATTAAACGATCTACGCATCTACGGCATTTCTGATTTCCTTGCACCATTCTCCAAAGTTTCCCTCATTGTCTTTTTCATTATCATTTATGTCTATCTAACTTTCTGCATTCCTCTGAAGGTTTTTAAAATAGTATTATTTTGGCAGTCTGGTTTCTTCCATATATGAAAAAATATAATTAAAAAAATATTCCATTTATCTAGTTTTATAATTATTTTCACCCGGACCTTATTTTCTGTACTGTACCGTATTTAAAATGGGTAAAATCGTGTTTGATTACAGTACAAGTTAAAAAATAAAATAAAAAAAAACATAATGTAATGATATGCAGTAGATACATTTAATAATATTGATTGATAAAATCAGAAAATACGGGCTGTGAATGAGATTTGGCTACTACTATCACTCAGAAAACGATTTGGGCTGTCAAAACTCTTACTATATGAGTATCTTTAGCTCAATATGGCGCGAACAAATTATAACCTTTAAAACTCAGCTTTAAAAAAATAATTTTGAAGTTTTAATTAAAATAAAGTATTTTACTCTGTAAAAATATATATGTTATTTTTCTTTTAAATAAAATTCAATTTATATTAATCCATATTGCGACGTTGATAGTTTTAGATTTTCAGATTTTAGAGTCAATAATGACTATATAGGTAGGTATATTAGATAATTATCTATTATTTTTCATATTTGTCATTGTTTTCACACAAATATTAGTGGTACATAGAGTATGTACCTACATTAATGTACTGCACTTACCTATTTAGATTTTCCACTATATTTGGAGATACATTTATATATTATTTAAATAACCATTTACAATGACAATATATACCACACGTATCATCGTTTCGTATATACATATTCTACATTAACATACAAATAAACAGTAATTTTAGTGAACAAAGATCTTGTCCCATGTCAAACAGGGGAAAATAGAAAACAAATATTGAACGCTTATCTAACAATACCTAGCAGTAATGAGTGGGCAAGACTGTCGTATTGAGTCCAGTTGAGCTGTGTTAGTAATCCGTCAGATCCGTGAAGCTAATCTGTTTAACCCTTTAAGTAACGTTTAAGTTTTGACAATGTTGCCCAGCAGGTGGGCTCTGTGTGTTCCAAGGTGGTCGATTTCAGTGTCTTTAATTTTTGTTGACATTCTAATAATAAGAAATATTTCATGATAATTATATTGTGAGTAGGGATACATATGCAGATGACATAGGTAGATGAAATAAGGAAATGAATTTTCTGCGTATAATATTAATAAAAAAGTAGTCAATTCGCTTGCATGTTTTTTTAATTAAATATTTATATTGTTCTGTATTATAATATATATGAGTGTCATATGAGAGAGTTGTTATTTTTATTTGTGTTTAAATTCAAGTTTAGTAATTCAAAAGTTTCCCTGCAAATGTGTATAATGTGAGCAGTAACAAGAATAATATTAGCTATTCAAAGTTTTAATTAAATCAAATAAATATTTTGTGTTTCCAAAAAAGTAGTACAAGGAAACGTGAATAAAATTTCTATAAACCATAAAAGTCATAGACTATTAAAAATGTTCTCAAGAATTACCAGAAATTTTCATAATAGTACCTATAGCTATATAATTTTACATTATTTGAAACACAGATAAAAATCTTGACGTTTAAAATTACTCCAACATTTTTAATGTTAATTTTATTTCTTGAAGTTAACAAGGAAGAAATTTTTTCATTGTAATTAGAAAAATAAATAAAATGAAAATATTGTTTGGATATATTTAGTTTTAAATAATTCGACAGATATTGTTTCATTATACAGTAATATGTGCCAAATTTATCAGAACAGCACAATGCATTCATTACTTGTAAGATGCAGATATTAAAATTTAAAATGCTCACTCATCAAAAAAACACATCAAAAAATTTCGTGTAAATAATTCATAAAAAATTACCCTCATGTTTCATATTTTATCATTGTAGCACCAAAACATGTCCGTAAATTTGTTCAACTTGCATAAAATTATAACTATCTCTAAATATGATCAACAAACACAATAATATCTACTCACACTCGTACACAAATACGTAAACGCTGCTAGGAAGTAACATGTTTAATTTTCATACATATATTATTTAAATTACACAGCAGAAAGTTTGGAACAATACGTTATTTCGTGTTTGATTATTTTATGTAAAATATTAAATTAATAGCTACCTAAAGCCAGAGGCGTACGTAGAGGGATGGAGAAAAACATGAAAACCGACGTGAGCTGGGGAGAAAAAGTACGATATACAGGGGTGTGCTGCCAAAAATTTAACAACCGGCTCGCAAAAAAAAATTATACCCTATTTTCGCTTGGAATAGATTGAAATCTATTGTTGTTTTCAAACGGTATACATTTGAACTCATTTGAAGTAATTTTAAACTTGCAACTTGTTTTTCATGCATTCCAAAATCATTTTAAAATAATCTAATTAATTTATCGCGGAATAATTTAACAACCGGCTTGCCGATTTTCAAAAATCTTAACAACCGGCTCGCGCAAGCCGGCTCGAGCCGGCTCCAGCACACCTCTGGATATAGGGGCATATATACGATGAGAAAAAAGAAGGTAGTTAATGAAAATCTTGTAAAAATGGTGCCAAAATTTTAACGACGTAGAGAAACAAGGTTATTTACGCAAGATATTGTAAAACAAGGATTTTTTTAATTCACTATACAGAGAAACGCTCATATGTCGGGAGCACAGCAAACCCTATAGCTACACCTACAGCATATAATCCATTCAAAAATTAAAAGTTATTAAGTATTAATATTTAATATTTAAATTAATATTTAATCTACCGATTTTTTTAACTGTCATGTATCGTCATTTTTAAATTATTTCTAAAAAAACTACATATTATACAACTATATTTCAAAGTATTTTCAAGATATTAAGGGGGCAGACCCAGTTGTGACTTCCAAAAAAGCTCTTTTTTTAGGATTTTTTTTGGCCACACATAAAAACAATTAATAACAATGATTTTCCATATGAAAGATATGTAAGTATATATTTACAGAAAATGTTATAATTTTTTATGACAAAATATTAAAAAATAAGTGGGATACAGCAAATTTGGGAGGAGTCCAAGAAAAGTGTTTTGGCGTGATCACTGTTGTTCGTCACTGGATCATCAGAAATAAAAAAAGGGATCATTAGTTAATTACATAATATGCTCCGGGTGGACGAAGGGATTTGAAAATTTATTAATTTTCACAAGATGGCGGATGTCATTACATATTTTTATTTCTATTCATATTCATTGAGTTTATGTAAAATTTTAATTAAAAATTCAATAATTTCACTACGAAGATAAAGATGAGTAGGTATATTTAAGTAGAATTGCATTGGGTTACACCGATACGTTTTATGTTTAGTAGGATCGTTTTCTCACAGTTAATGCAATGATGGGTTAGAATTAATGTAAATCAGTCCCTGAATATTTATTATAAACCTTTGTATGGTGTATGTGTGTGAATATAGAAGCGAACATGTTTATAGCGAGGTACGTAAAACGTAATGACATTATTATATATTAGGAGAGCTAAGAGTTATATCTGTTCTGAGATGGCAATGCATTTAAGGGAAATATTGATGTCACAATAATCAAAGCATCTTGACATGAGGCAATTGAGTATATTGAATAGTTAACAAAACGACCGCATTGTTCGTAGCGCTATAATCGTCCGCCATGATTGGACGCGACTGAAACAAGTTTCCCGCCTAAAGGCGTATCTAAACATGCATTCTATTGGATGGAACTGTCATTCAATTCAGTAGAGGGGGTAATAAAATCAATTTAATGCTATCACACTTTAAAAGGGAATGCATAATTGAATGCACTTGACAAAGACACGTCAATTATTGCTTAAGAGTCGGACAGAGTGCGCGATATACACAACATTTTTTGTTCGCGAGCAGTTAACATATAAGATTCAATTTATGCATAACATATGCGATGTTGGCACAGTATGGAATGTAGTTTTGAGGTGTAACTTTTCATGTGTTTAGTGTTTTTCGATTTGCATATAAATTATTAAATGTAAATTGGATTTCCTCTTATGTATATTGTAGCGTAACTTTTATTGTACTTCCATGGCCGACATAGATCTCATTTACTAATTATAGTAATTATCTACCTTTTAATTACTATGATTTTATCTTACGAAATAATTTTTGTTTACTCAGCATGTTTTTCCTGGAATTATATTTAAAGTACTTCTATAGTATTAAAGTTGAGCATAAAAATATACCTAATAATACTAACAATAAAAAAATATTAAGATTATAAATTATATTTAACTACAATTTCTACATTTATTTTATATCAACCCACTAACATTACATTATAGAATAGGTATCTAATTTACCAACATATCATACTGACATAAGACTTATCATCTGATAATTAATTCATTAATAAAGAAATATCAATTTTATCGAATATTGCATAACAGAATGATTGTTCTATTTATTGACCCATAACAAATTTTATGAGTTATTTTGTTAGGGTATTGAATATTAATTGCATTTATTAAATTAAAACAGAATGTATCTGTTAATTTATCGTTAGTTGGTACTCAAGTGATTAAATAAAAGCTTTAAAATAACAATAGAATTAATTAAAAGATATCTAACTATCGTACTTACGATAAAACAATTCGAATCAGTCATTCCATTATATGTACAACTTCATTATTGATTTGAAAATTGGCTATTAAATTATTATTATTATTTTTTTCTTATGAAAATAATAAGGATGTTCTTTCAAATAATATTGTTAACCTTTATTTAGATGAATATCTATTATTATTTTTATACAAATATATACTATTCCGATATATTAATAACTTCCATGTATTTAATAAACGAGACTTTATTTCTAAAAATCCGTTTTATAATGAAAACTAGCATTAACACATTCGTTTTTCAAAATTGATCTTTACTTACTTATTACTTACAAAAATAACGACTCAATTATTAATTTTAATAAATTCAAAATATATAATTTTTATTGATCTAAAATTCGGAATAAACAACTATATTCGCAACCAATCGTTTTATTTTAGAATAATTTTAACCCTCACGGTTGAATTTTCAACCGAAGACTGGTAAAAAGTACAAAAAATAATATTTTCTGCATTTTTATTACATTCATGAGCCAAAAATTCCACTAGTTAATATTTGTAAATTCGGACTAAATTCAAGTTTTTATAATTTTTTATTTAGGTGGATTACCACTTTACCAGCAATTTCCAAATCTTAACGTAAATAAGGTTTAAAGATGCTAAGTTGAAAAAAAATCATTAATTAATTCTGTAAAATGACAACATTTTTTATGTAACGCCAAATAATAAGTTCACAAAAATAAAACTAATTAATTAGAAAATAATATTTTTAATGTATAATATGTATATTATTTTTACAATTGGTATGATACTCAAAATTTTGCCCAAGCCTAATACAAGCTTTTTTATAAAGAGCATACGGCGGATATAGGTTTTAAATTTCGATAGATACTGCATTTAATTTTATAAATAAAACTGCAATTATAACACAGTTTATTTCACTTTGTTTATAATTTATAATATCGATCCAAAATCCCAAATAATTATCGCATTATATTTTATCAGTATAAATTTTTAGTAAGTGTGATTTCTACATTGTCATGACTTAAAAATATATAATTACTATTAAAATTTTATTGTTTTTGATTTACTGTTTCATTCCATGATTATAGTCAAATATTTTAATTTATTTTTACTAATATTTATTAGTTTTTATTAATTAAGAGCATTTGCTTAATTCAAAATTTTAAATTAATACAAGTGTATAGCAAATATCATTTCTGGTAATAAAACAACTTTTAAATCGTTTTTATGGTTCAGATTATCTATTAACACATTCAATGCTTATCAGATTGATAGTTCAATTGAAATATAGGTAGGTATACATATGAGAGTGAAGAGTCTATGAAATTTATTATACATTTTTTATATACATCAAAATACTTAATATTACAAATGCACGTATTATATGTGCAAAAAATTGCATTTTTCCACTTCATCATAGTACAGTGGCGGTTTAAGACATTTTTGGGGCCCCAGCATTGAGAAACATACGAGTAAACAATATAGTATAATAGAGACCAATACTTTATATTAAAAAATATATTTTTCATAATATAGGTACATTGTACATACTAAATAATAATTTGTGATAGTTAAATATTTTTATATTTTATATAATAGTAACACCTATCACTTACTAATGCTTATAAATTTGGCCCTGCTATAAAAATTACTTACAATCGTATTCAAAAGGTTAATAACAATTATATTTTCTGAATTCAAACATAACAATAATTTTAATTATTTACTCAACGAACGGATAGATTTGTCATTAATAAAGTACAGAGAACATGCATCATTAATTTAAAATGACTTAAACCGATTATTGTTTCTGTTGATAATATTCTGTTTAATTGATAATTAACCACGCATCATGACAATAGATACCATTGTATTGACCATAATTAACGCATATTAGCCAAGAACATGTTCATGTGATATTTATTAATTATTAATTTACTTTTAAATATTTGTGTAATATTATTTATATAGTAGTAGGTACCTATATAGAAACTTACTTTTAAGAAAAGAAGAATTTGAATTAAAATCTATTAAAATGTAAATATAACAATACATATTTTTATTTTTATCCAATTACTTATAGGTGAGATGATACTAGTATACCAAATATCATCCTGGTGTTGTTCTTACTTACAGAAGCACCTCGCAATAATGGCAACTCGCATAACGGCGTTTCGCAATAACGGCGCTTTTAAATCTCCGTCTTTTTATTTTTCAGTTTTAAATCATGATATACTGTACGTACCTACTAAATATATAGTTAAAGATAAAAATTGGGTAATAATGTATATTAGTACCTATCTACATAGTACGTATAGTTTTGCTTGCTAGGTACAAAAAAGCCTAAATTCACTTACCGACGTTTTTCACTTAACGGCGCGAGGTTCCGGTCTCTATTACGCCATTATGGCGAGGTGTTACTGTATATATGTATATTGACCCAAAGTTCATTCATATTCAAATGTAATACATATGTAATTTAAATCAACATGGTATAATATCTCACGCATGCGGTTATTAAAAATTATCAATTATCAAGAAGAATTAAAATCTAATTGACACTCTTGTTCCGATAAAAATAAATAAATGGATAGTTGTTATAGCGATTTTACAACACGACTATAAAAATATAAATGTTCCCATGAGTTACATTAACTCAAGTATCATTACAAAAACTTTAATCATATTTCAATATTGATTAACAAGATCTTACTTCTGATGAATAAAGTTGTTTCTGAATAAATCAATTTAATTTTATAGTGATTGCTGTACATTCAGCCATGTTAATTAAGTAGCAGTTTTTAAATCATTGATTACAGTTATAAACAAAGTACAATATACACCAAGTATAAAATTAACCTTTCAGGTGATGTGGAAACCAACACCTTTTTGATGTTTGGAATTATGTATTCGTATATCTAAGTAATAGTGTAACTGGAGTTTTTGACCCCATGTTCAAAAATTATTAAAGATCTTCCGCAGTAAGGAGAACTGAAAGTCTTTTAGCAAAAATTAGGGCAATTGAAAAAAAAGAATTTCCCATTAAATATTTCTAGAATCTTTCTACAAAGTTAATAATATACCTATATGAGGCGTTCATAGTTCAGAAGTAAAGTGGATAGTGCATTTTTTTTAAATCGAGTTATACATAACTCTGGATACATAGGCTCTCTTTATATAGGCATATATGTATCAAGAAATGTTATGAGTCACGTCCCTTTTTTAACAGTTTGATAATAAAACGCGCTTTATTTACTAGTGTAAAAAATTAACTTAAATTCAAATTATATCAAATGCAAGTAAGGTATATAGACTTGATTAGTAGTTTTTAAACTCATATGAGCTTATAGTTTTAGCGTTTACAAAAAAATGGGTTTCGATAAGCATATACAAATGTAAAACCTTTTTCATCTTATACACGTATTTGGTCTGAATTATATTTCTTTATTATTATGCTTATCATTTATAAAGAGATAAATTGGCGTACTAATACTATTAAAAATAGCTATGATCAAATGACACTATATGAGTCAAAATAACATTTGCAAACTTTAGTTTATTGTATGCGATGTCGGTATAATATAATTTAGTTATATTTTATACATTTAGTACTGAATAAGTCATATAGGTTGTAATATTTTACGACACATTATAGGTAACATAATATTTCAATATGTTTACTTTTTAGAAATCAGCTCATATAATGCAACAAACAAGCCACCCTCACATTGAACCGAGCAAGAAAATCACCCCAGACTACCCTTCGCACGGTAACGAGCTTTCATGCAGAATGACACACACATACGTATAATAGGGGAGAGTGGGGAGGGAAGTCGCACACAACCGTGGGGACGACTCACTTTATCTACGTGAGATCTGATACCGTGACTCCGCCCACTCTCACTCAATCCAACACTGTGCACGTTTCTCTGTCTCACTTCCACCCGTAATGTTAAACGCAACGCCAACTTCACGCTATTCAGTTACTATTTCGGTGTGTTCATGTAGAGACACACGATATTGTTTTGTTGGTGTAAAATTGTTAAAAACGATATACACACGTGTCACATATGGACTCTAGTAATTAAAACAAAAATATATCAGTTTGGGTTTTGTTACTGACCTGTGTTAACAATGTGGATCTTATCGAGTAAAATTTCATTTTATTGGAAATCAACAAAGATAATAAGTTATTTAAATAAATATTAATAGGTATTAAAATGACAACTAATATAACACAAAAAATGTCTGATCAACAACGTAGCCCTATTTCTACAAAAACCAATTCTTCAGCTTCGGCCGTTTCGTTAAAAAATAAAATTTCATTCAGTGTAGATTCATTACTCGGAACAAGAACGTCAAATATTGAAACGTCTGAATCGCCGACTCGGGGAGAAAATTTAGGGACCGATAATATAAAGGACAAATTTTATATTCCCGTAAGCAATGGACATTTGTGCGACGATAACGAAAATTACAGCCCCGATAAAAGTGGTGGTAGATTTATTAGTAGTAGTGACGATTACAGAAACGGTACGGACGTAAGTGATAGATTAATAAATAACCATAAGTATCAAGAACCTCCACGGTGTTCGAGCAGTGGAAGCATAGTCAGCGGTAGTGATAAGGACAAGACGAATTTCGATGGTAACTGTGATATGAGATCTGTCGATAGTAGACAAGACCGTGAACTAAACGTTGAGAATAGTGACTCTGATTTTGAAAGTGATGAGGACGTATCGAGGGTTGAAGACAGGTTGGGGCAGTTAGACAGTCCCGGTGGTTCAGATGGCACGTCGGGACGTCAAAACTCCAGCGGTGGTGTTGTCGTGCCGCAACCGCTGCACGCTCCGGTGCCGAGGCTGTTTGGTAGCCCTCAGCAAGCCTGGCCTTTCCCTGCCTCTGTCGCTGCTTGGATGCCACATTTTCGACCACCGTCACCACAAAGTATGTTATTTACCTTTATTTGTTTTATTTTTGCTCTATTAAGTAGGTACAACAGATAGTTCAAGCGATAAAATAGCATGCATTATACCTGTACAATATAAAAGTAAAATAATATACCAAAATTCGTTAATAACAACATTTGAAATGGCGATAAATAAACATTAGTTTTGGTATGAATATTTTAAGAGATTATTATTATTAAAATTTATATTTGTTACCTTATGATGATGGAGTTTTCATCTTACTTTTGAATTGTATATGAATATCCGAAGAAAAACTTTGTTTTGCCATTTTAAAGCTATTACCTATAGATATGATGATACCTCTTTTTAATATTCCCTTTTTTCTCATATTTGATATAAATTGTCATGGGTTTTAACATCATTCATTTATTTGGGAGTATTCCCCTAGAATGATCCTCAATTTCATTTATAAATTTAGAAAAGGAAACACGAAAAAAACATTAGTGTTTAGGTTAATTAAAAACGTCTGCACTAGATATTAAACTTTATTACAGACAGGCATAAACATATGTACACATATAAATACATAGATTAAGACATTAATTAAAACATACTAATTAATAATCATTATGACAACAGTGAAGATTTCCTTACAAAGAGTGTTTTTATAACTCTAATAACAATATACATTTTCGACGCGCTATATATTTTTGAACTAATTAAAATAATTATAAGTATATTTGTTTGAAGCTGTTTGTTCGAAGCAGTTCCTAAGTACCCGTTCCATTAATTAATATAAAACATATTTAATGGATGTAGCTAAATGTATTTATTTTAATTAAGCGATTAGCAGTTCTGTCGTGAACATTTAAAATGTCAAGCATTTCTATACTAGGTATATATATATACCTACACATTATAAGAAACAGCTTATGTAGGTATTAAAACGAACTCATTTCTCGTATTGTAAAGATATTATTGGTATTAACGTAAATAACATTGATGAATGCTATTTAATTAGTTATCATTTCAATCGTTTTAATATATTTTAATTCCTATTGTTAGTAGTAGTAAAGTCTTTCTTATTGTTAGTTAATAAATACATAAATGTAAGTAGAGGTACTTATAATTAGTTTATAAATGTATTTGTATAATAATTTAAAAAGTTTTTGAAAACTATTGTTACATGCATTATCAAATAATTAATTTACAATAAAAGGAAATACTATTAACAGTGGCGTATTCAGGGGTTGGCGAAATTGTCCCACTCCAGGGATGCCAAAATGGGTCAAAAGAACATTTTGAGGATTAAAAAGTTACATGACAACTAAAAAAAATGTATGAAATAAATTCAAAAGGTTGCAAAATAAGGTATTAGGGACGGCAAAATTTAACTTCACCAGAGGGGGGGGGGGGTATTTTTAGTTTTCCCCGTGGGCTCAGCAACCCCTAGATACGCCACTGGTAATTAAAGTACAGGCTTTATAAGACTTGCTTGAAGATTTCTGGCGTCAGGGTGTTAGTACGTTGTTATTATCGTTATTTCAATAAAAATAACACGGATTATACAAAAAACCCAAAATTCTGCATTATGATAATTACATTGATATAACAAAAAATATTTATATATTTTTTATTAATTTGTTTCCACTAAGCTCTGGTTCCGTTTTCGATTAGATTCATTTAGGTAAATTAGAGATAAACAGGAGAATACATACATATGTATATGTAGTTTAAAAAATAATAAAAAATATGCTATAAGATGTCTACCGAAACCAAAATAGTTAATTCGGTCTCAAATTTATACCGAATATTCCCAAATCTAATAAAAATCCGTTGATTTTTTTTGTCAAAAATTTCCTGTCCCGTTTTTAAGTAATAAATAATCAATTTGAATTTTATACGCAGGGTCTTATAGTAATATGCAATGGGCAGCACTGTTGCATTTAAAGCTCTATCATAAAATAGAATTGTTTTAATTAAAATAATATCGTAAACCATGAACCTTTATGAATTATAATATGCAAAAAATTAAATATCTCCTCAGGCTCATTTGAAAACAAAAATCTGTTGAAAATCAGTGATTGCTGAAATATATGCATACACAAGCCAAGAAGTCTGACAACGTTGCGTAGTTTCCAGTGTTTCCACATATAAGATGACTATGTGTATGTGTATGTATCGCAACAATACAACGAGTTACTTACTTGTACTTACCAAGCTGTTTGCGCTGTTGCCACGATTTCAGTGCGAATAAAATTTATAAAAAAAAAATTAAATATCCTGTAAGATCGTATTATTAATGGTAAATAATATTTGTAAACAAGATTTAATTGACCAATACTATTTTTCCTTCAATAATTTTGTCTTCTAAACAGTTGGTAATAGTCACCCCCTCTTAACACCCACCTCTCAAAGACTGCAATAGTCATTTTTATGTGAGCGATAATAAATTGAAAACTAAAAGAATTCTGCTTAAAAATATAATAATTAATAGGTAATTGAATTATTCAAAACGAATGCATTTAATTATATTCAACCAACGTCATCGATTCATTATTTTATAACTTTATTAATGCAAATATGTACTTATAGCAGTAATAATTAATTGTTATAATGCATACAAAATTATCGTATTTAATAATACAGCAAATAATACAGGTAAAAGTTCAAAATCTAAAGAACAACAAAATAAATATTTACACCACTCCAAGTTATTAAGAGCTTACTCATCTTGTTTATTTTTTTTGAATTATATGAATGTAAAATAGATTTAAATCAAAAGATTAAAAACACATAATAAATTTTCATATAATTACAGTGTAGTTTTAATATTTATGCATTCATAGAACATACCCATTTATCCACTCAAATCAATTTTTATGGATAAGAAATCTGTCGATAAATTCAACTAATTTAAAGTATGTTCGATATCAATAAGCATATACGAAAAGAAAGAATTACGAATTCGTATTTTTACATTTACAAAATATACATACATACGTTTGTAGTATGTATAGGTGCATATGTATACTTGAATCTGATAAAAGCACTTATTATTTGTAGTCTAGGTCAATATTTCTTGAACTATTTCATATAACTGTGAGATGTATTGAAAATAATTATTTCATTTAATTTTATAAACTATGTCAATTAATATTTTCACAATGCTGTTATGGCTCAAAAAATGTTTGATTACTAAGCAATATTTAATAAGCATTTCGCAGAATCTTATTTTACTGGGTGATTTATCACTGTGTAAAATTAACTGACAGATCAATCGATACTGGATTGTAGTGTTAATTTAACATTATAAATTAATACTTATGTTATTTAAAACAAAATTATTCCTCTGATATATCTATGGCCTCCAACTCATTCAATTACGAGACATATAAACAGTAATGGCCGTATAATTTATAAAAAAAGTACAGCTCAATACAAGTCAAATATTCGGTTCCCTTGTGAGAGGTAACTTGCGTGCGTGAATTAGAAATATATAACATATGATAGACCAATATTGATTATTATAATAAATATCTAATGCCATATGCACTGGACATAATATCGTTTTACAATGTTGATTGCAATTCAAACAAATTAGATAATACGTGAAATCACTATTGCACAGAAAAAAAACTGTATTGGACCAAGAAAATCTTGTTTTGTATATAACGAAACAATATTTTCTTAATATAAGAAACATACTCTTAATCCAACTACGTTATTCCTTCGTTCAAGAATACTATAGTTGGTTTAAGAGATTATTGCTTATCTTAAGAAAATATTGTTTCGTTATATACAAAACAAGGTTTACTTGGTTTGAAAAATCCTTTCTACCAGTGTGATTCAGTTCTACTTTATAAAATTGAGTTATTATAAGTAAATTTGATTAAAAAGGAAAAATATGAAGAAAAATTACAATGTTTTCTGATCATCTTGTACTTTCTTGAATTACAAGACGAAATTGTAATTTTTGTTCAAATTAAATGACTTTTTTCCGTGTTGGAGGTCAAATAATATCCCATAAAACAAAATTTTGTTGTAAATAACGCAATATGTATAATTACATTTAATTATCGGTATTTATTGAAATATGGAAAAATAGCAAAAAATTATTTTTATTGCACCAATTACGAAATTCAAAGTTTCCTGTTACAACTTTTATAGAAATTCCCCTAAAAACTCATGCAATTTATTAAGAAAATATTTATTTCTAATTATTTGCCAAATTATTTAAATTAATAGCAAAATGACAGTAATATATAAAAGTTAAATCTAATTTATCATTTACATAGTTATTAAATACAAATAACATTAGATTTAATGAGGTAAATTTTTAATTAATATTCTTCAGATATCAAAAAAATAATAATAGGAATTATTTTTATGCAAATACAAGTGGCGCTGATAATTAACATTAATTTATTTTGTTGGTAATCGTTTTTTATTTGAGCGAGAATTCAATAAAACCTATCAATAATGAATAATTAAATCGATAATTACAGTTTTATCAAAAATTCACATGTACATTTAATTGGAAACGAATTTTAATTATGATTATTACATTTAGATCAAGTCCAAAATCTAATAATTTTTGAATTTTTAATATATTGATGAATTTTCGCATATAATTAAAATGTTAAATTATTCACTAAAGAACTATTAAAAAAAAGATAAAAAATTCAGTTTATATTTTGTAAGATAATTATTTAACGTTCAATTAAATAAAGAAGTATTTATTTATATGCAACGAAAATCAATATTATCTTCTTCTTGCAGGTTCGATGAATGGTTTAGGCCCTAATCACAATGGTGGGCCTGTGGTACGGTGCGCGTTAAGGAAACATAAACCGAACCGCAAGCCGCGGACGCCGTTCACGACGCAGCAGTTACTAGCTCTGGAGAAGAAGTTCAGAGACAAACAATACCTCAGCATTGCGGAGCGGGCAGAGTTCAGCAGCTCGCTTAGACTTACTGAAACACAGGTTTGTGTGTTATATAATATTAACATATACATATCTATATAAAAAGTGATCTGGCAATAATAGTGCCCTCGACAAATCTATTATTGACAAAAGTATCCCCAGACGAATGCACACCTGAAAAGAGATATTATTATTCATAATAATTGTTGTTATGTTTCTTAAATAATTCAATAGTCAAATATTTCTTCAATTAGTAGATTAATACATTTACATTTGTCAGGGGACACTTTTGTTAGAGGTGTATTAATCGAGACGCATCTATCCTATATCGTATAATATTAATAAAGGAATAACTAATTTTATCGAAAAAAATTCCCATTTTCAAACTAATGCCAATGGGTCATATATGATTGTTTTTGGACTTATCGGGAATGGAAATTTAGGAAAATTTTATATTCTTTACGAATTCAGGATTCATTTTTTGTTATTAATCTTTTTTTACTATCACACCGCGATTCTTGATTTTTAACATATTTAAGTTCTTTAAAAAACTTACCAAAAATATTTATTTTATCTATGGGGTGAGCTTTTTACAATCAATGTTGAATCCAGTGTGACCCGACGTGAGCGTATATAAGATTTAAAAAAAAAATTCATGAGCATGCGTGATTGAATATTTGAATGCATCTATTAGCGGTCTGTTAAATAAATATGATTTCAATAAAAAAATTGCGCATGAATAATAATTAACATTATTTTTTATGGTATATATTGTGATTTTTCTTTTTATTTTCTTATCTTTAAGTTGATATGATATGATAAATTCATGTTTGATGCATGAAGTATAACCCTAAAATTTAGTTGTTTTTTTATTGAAAAGATGAAAAGTTGACATTTTTAGGCCGCAGGTCTGTACCTTAAACCGTTCTTAACATATGGCCTCTCAATTTTTTTGTCTATATAATAAACTATACTTTTAACAGAATCTAAAATTTAAGATTCTTGGTTTTTCATGCATCAAATATGACTTTGTAATAGAAATATCAACTTAAAATTACGAAAATAAGAAGGAATATCATAACTTACTAAATAAATAAAAATCTCCCTGTGGAATCATGCCGAGGTGGACGATTGCGCCTCCATCCCCCGTTATCAGAATTGGCGCCGATGGGCATAACAATTAAATTAGACAATATTTTATATATAGGCCGTTCCATTTTTTTTGCCCGGGTTAGTGTTGGAGCTAATATCTGGCCCTCCCTATAAGGTTTAAACTTTAAATACCTAACACAAATATGATACCTTTTATTAGTCCCTATACAATAATATTAAGGCATATAACATGCAGTAGAGTGTTTTATTCGAATACAAAATATAATGGGGGTTATAAAGGGTTTTTAAATATAAGAATAATACTGTTGTAAAATTTTAACTTACAGCATACTTTTTGAAATAACAATAAAACATGTATAAAAATACGTTATATTAATAATAAATAGGTACGTTGATATAAAATGCTCCATTCTTTTAATATTGTTTTATACCGAGCAAAAGTGTAATTCGGGTATAATTTAAACAACGCAGTAAAACGGCTGCAATTATGAGAAAATATAAAGGAGTTGGATTTATAGAGGATAACATTATTTTTTAAAAGGCATGTGGCTCATAGCTTATGAAATATTAAATATTAAAAGCAGGCTAAAATGTATAATAACTAGTTTTTATAGTAATATAAAGTTCCTAGTATACTTTCGAACTCATTAGTTACTCCCTATAAGTGTTCAGTTAACCCGTTTTTTGCACCATAACATTTCTTATAATACATTTTATTTATTATATTTGTGTGTGCATATTCAGTGACGGATTTAGGGGGGGGGCGACCCTGGGCGACCGCCCGGGGCGCCAAGCTTGTAGGGGCGGCGAAGAAGCGCAAAAGAATGAAAAACATAAAAATAATGAGAAAAGAAAGATGCAACAACGAAAAAAAAAAGCTCATCAGTTTTTTTGCGGTAGAAATTAATTATATATTTGAGTCAACAAAGAAAAAGGTCGGGAGGGCGGCAAAAAAATATTTCGCCCGGGGCGCCGAGCTTGCAAAGGCCGGCCCTGTGCATATTATACATAGTTTTAGCTGCATAAACCATTTAATGATAAAATTAATGTAAAAAAAATATTAGTCCTATTTGTCACATATAAAAATATTTTAATTTGGTTAGTGTCTCACATGCATTACGTCGTATCGGTTTTTGTAACTGAAATCTCATCTCGGTCTCAAATTTAACAATTGACAGTATCATTTCATATACACATGACGGAGGTAGAGAAAGTATGTATAGTATGTATTAGGTGTAAAAATTGAATTTAAACAAAAAAAAAAATCTTATATATTTTACTAAATTATTATTGATTTAAAAAATTTATATTCCATATTTTTAATTAAATTTCAAAAGCGGCATTTTCATTTTTGCGACTTAAACTATAGTATCTTAAAAAATAAATAAAAATAAGCTACGAAATAAAATTATTTTACGTTAGCTCTATAACCATAATTGTAATTATTGATAATGCATTAAAAACCAATACTCTTGACGAGATATTCCAAATTATTGTTGATATTGTCTCGGTCTTGTCTCGTTCCAATTCAGGCCGGTCTTCGCGTGCAGCCTTTTTCAATGCACAACATTTGTAGGTTTTTCATAGCAAACTGAAAGTTATCTTTTTAAATTGTTTAGATATTTATTATTTATTTGTAAATTTTACAGGTGTACACATGCAACAAATATTTATAAAATAAAAATAAAAACTAAATATAAACGTGCAAGAATATAATGTTAAAACATCTCAATTATTACTTTAGCATGTTCGATAATTAAAAAACGGAAATAGCAACGTATATTTGCTTTACATGTATTTTATTGAGATTTTTATTGCAAGGTTTTGTTTTCGCCTGATGTTAACAATAATATTTATTTTATATTATGTTTAATATTATGTCTATACACTCGTCAACTTAATTAAAGGATCATAAAAAAAGTGTCGAAATTTAGGTGATTTTCAAACCACTGTATTTTTTCGAAAAATGATCGGATTTTGAAAAACCTAAGATTTTTTTAAAGCTTGTACTTTCTAGTTTTTGAATCAAAAATTCAAAAAATTTTATCATCCCTTAGCGAGCCGTGGGAATTGAAAAAATAAAAGTAAAAATGACCCTTTAATTTTTTCTAAATTTGCACCATGTCTACGGGCTCCAAAAAAAATTTCAGATTAATTTCGAGTAAAGCATCTTAAAGCTGGTAGTTTCCGCTTCAAAACGCATTTTTTTGTATTTTTTGCGATTTTTTTTAATCGAGTTATCAGCTGTCAAAGCAATAATGACACATTTGACTTTAAATGCTCATAACTCATGAAAAAATGATCCTATAATAATTTTCCAAAGTGCATTAGAAAGCTAAGAATATTCTCTTTAAAATACTTACATTCAATTTTTTTCTGTGATTTTTTTTTGTTTCCAAATAATCGTTTTAAAATACCATTAAAAAACGACTATTTATCATTTTTTTGTTTTCTAACCACCATTTTGTTTAAAACGGCGGAATTATGAATGTTTGTACGTTTTTTTTCTCATTAGCGTATCAATAAGAACTTTGCCAAATAGCAAATTGCTGCAATTATTTTTTCATCGTTTCCTCGACGGTTGAAAATTTGATAAAATAAAAAATCGATATTTTATTCATTACCATACAAGTTAACAATGTTTTTTTTTTTTTAATTTAAAATTTCTGTATTTTCTCGAGAAATCATGAGATTTTAAAGAAATTTGGCTCATTTTAAAGCTTGTTTTGTGTAGTATTTATTTAAATAAAAAATTCAAAATTTGTCAATACTTTCTAATACTGCGTACATTTACGTAAAAGGTTTAAAAACAAACTTTAACTCATTTATTCATTTCGACATACGAATTCAAACGAACTTTAAAAAGATGATTGTTGTATTTTTAAATCTGTTTGTTACCAATTCTTATATTTTAAAATAAGCGTTTGTTGAAAAAAGTCCTTTGACTGAGTTAACTTGCTAACGAAAATCAGATGGTTTCTGCGCTTTCTTGGCAGAAACACGTTTTGCCGGCGGTACAAAAATTAGTTTTTCTATTTCACTAATTTTTTAAAGGTGACAAATTTTGAATTTTTTATTTAAATAAATACTACACAAAACAAGCTTTAAAATGAGCCAAATTTCTTTAAAATCTCATGATTTCTCGAGAAAATACAGAAATTTTAAATTAAAAAAAAAAACATTGTTAACTTGTATGGTAATGAATAAAATATCGATTTTTTATTTTATCAAATTTTCAACCGTCGAGGAAACGATGAAAAAATAATTGCAGCAATTTGCTATTTGGCAAAGTTCTTATTGATACGCTAATGAGAAAAAAAACGTACAAACATTCATAATTCCGCCGTTTTAAACAAAATGGTGGTTAGAAAACAAAAAAATGATAAATAGTCGTTTTTTAATGGTATTTTAAAACGATTATTTGGAAACAAAAAAAAATCACAGAAAAAAATTGAATGTAAGTATTTTAAAGAGAATATTCTTAGCTTTCTAATGCACTTTGGAAAATTATTATAGGATCATTTTTTCATGAGTTATGAGCATTTAAAGTCAAATGTGTCATTATTGCTTTGACAGCTGATAACTCGATTAAAAAAAATCGCAAAAAATACAAAAAAAATGCGTTTTGAAGCGGAAACTACCAGCTTTAAGATGCTTTACTCGAAATTAATCTGAAATTTTTTTTGGAGCCCGTAGACATGGTGCAAATTTAGAAAAAATTAAAGGGTCATTTTTACTTTTATTTTTTCAATTCCCACGGCTCGCTAAGGGATGATAAAATTTTTTGAATTTTTGATTCAAAAACTAGAAAGTACAAGCTTTAAAAAAATCTTAGGTTTTTCAAAATCCGATCATTTTTCGAAAAAATACAGTGGTTTGAAAATCACCTAAATTTCGACACTTTTTTTATGATCCTTTAATTAAGTTGACGAGTGTATTACCAGCATTTGTACTTCGATTGATTTTCATAACTGAATATTATAGTTAACAATTGTTTTTATTTGTATATACTAAAATATGTATATGAATGCATTAATAACCATACCTACAGATAAATAATATGTAAAAATAAAATATAATAAACAATGTGTGCGCACTTTTTATTGCAACTAATATTAAATACAAATGAAATAAATGCATTATTAATGCTATAACTCAACATCGCTATTAACAAACTCTCTTTGAAGGAAACCTCGATTTTTTGCTTCTCGACATTTATACTCCATGTTTATAATAATACTAGCGGCATCCCGCGGCTTCGCTCGCGTAAACTTCGAAACTAATTAGAACCCTACGTGATAAGGGATGACATACCGATTACATTTTTTATAGTAATAGTATTTACATTTGTAGTGATCGCGTATCACAGCTAACTATTTATAAGTATTTAACTTTATAAGTAAAGCAAGTATGCAGATAAATATATCTAAATCCATCCTCGTCCCCGTCCCATGCTATTAGGGCTTGAATATTAAACTTTAATTTTTAACTGAATATTAATTTGTCCAAATTTACTTTAATATCATGAATAATTATGAAGATAAATATATCAAAATTTTACCCCCCCCCCCCCCGCACCATTCCCATAGGGGTTGAATTTTCGTAACTGCTATTTGTCTTGTAGAGTACCTACATTTGTCACGTTTCATTCGTTGAATACAAAAAAAAATATTTTATAAATTTTTTCCACCCCCCTAACACCTTAAGGGTTAAATTTTGGTAAATGCTGAAATACTCGTTTCATTATTTATATTGTACGTTCGATAAGTTTCAATTAAATGCGAACAAAAAAAATATTTTTTTATATAAACTTTGACACCCTGTTTTAATCCCGTAGGGGTTGAATTTCGAAAAATCCTTTCTTAGTGGGTGCTTACATCGTAAAAGGAAGGCACCTACGAAATTTCACGTTTCTAGGTCCAGGGGTTTGGGCTGTACGTTGATATATGAGTGAGTGAGTGAGTGAGTGAGTGAGTGAATGAGTGAGTGGTTAAGGACAAACTCTTTTATAGATATAGATTTATTAATTATGAAGGTAATAAAATTATATTTTTAAAAATTATTAAATGCGAGTCATGCGTTGCGTACTAGCGTCTTACACTGTATAGTTTTTCGATTTATGATTTATGCGACTTAATTTATTTTTATTTTAGCAAAGTTAAGAACCGCACTAGTTTTATTTATTAGCGAATCATTAAAAAAAAGTTAGTGCGGCAATCGTTGATATTTTCTTATGGTCTCGACATATCCATTTTTTCAGATTTATCTCGCTTTATAATTTTACGATTTTTTGAAAATTTGCTACAAAGATTTTAATAAAAACAAAACGTTTAAAAATGTATTTAAAATTAATAACATTTATTAGATACCTCACTCGCCGGAATTAAATAAAAAAAATTATTAGTAACCCATTTACCTTTCGTAAAAACCGCCAAATACCTATCTATACTTTTTTTATAACTCAGGTCTGTGTTTAACCCACCATTTATAATATTAATGGCAAATCCCGCAGATTTTTTTTTAAATTCAAACTGAACCATTTGAACTAAAAAAATATAATGTTGTAACAAAAATACAAAACAGCAATACGGTTTTTTTTAAATACCTTGTATTTAAAAATGTATACTTTGGATTTGTATAGCAATTTCATCAAAATAACCTGACGACAAAGTGTTTTTATTTCGATTTTGGTAAATAGAATATCAAAAATGATCTATTTCATTATCGATCAATTTGAAATTTTATAACACTTTATTTCTGACTTTTAAACAATCTTAAATCATGCCAATACTGTGCAACCTCGCTAATAATAATTGTGTTAATATTCAACAGTAAGCGACAGGGGCATATTCTGGCATGTTAACACCAAAGAGACAAAACAGCACCATAATTTTACAATTCGTATTAAGAAATGTGTAGATATTGTTGCCATTCTATTAAAATTACCATTACTATAACAATTAACATTATATTTTATGCTTCTAGGTGAAAATTTGGTTTCAAAATCGACGAGCCAAAGCGAAACGGTTACAAGAGGCAGAAATAGAAAAACTCCGGTTATCCGCGCGGCCTTTGTTACCACCGACGTTCGGTCTGTTTCCTGGAGCAGGTCCGGCTGGTATGATGCCCCCATTCCTCGCTGCAATGGCGGCAGCTGCTCATCGACAACCTCATCACGTCGTTTTTACCGGAGCCCAAGGACCTATGGTGAACATTATGAACATACCGCATTAACTGATTCGTTTAAATTATTGCGATGGTGGGAAAATATGAATGTGATATTGTTTGGTGATTAAATTATATTATAAATAAGACACAACTATTTATGAATATACGCCATAATTATAACCAACTCTAAGCACCAGTTAATCGATGACGTTCTTGAAAATTATATTTTTCAAACATGAACACAGAAAAAAGTTTGCATTTATGGAAAAGCTTTGCTTGAAGTGTAAAAACATAGTATAATTTCATATAAACGTTTTTGTAGAAGATTGAGTTATACCATACGTACCTAAATTTTTATTTAAATTATAAATTCAATGCAACTGTTAATGAAATATTTATTTATTTATTTATTTTCATCTGTGTATATTGGTAACATAGATAAATATCACTTGTAATATCTACACCGGATGATTAAGCCATAATTTCCACCATGACAGTTCTGTGGAACTAACTCATCTATTTATCTGTAAAAGAAAATCACAACTCGTTTATATGAAATGTAAATATGAGAGAGGAAACGTCAGACGCGATTTTCCTGTAGCTGCAAAACAATCGTTCGAGATTTAGAAATCTTTATGAAACGGCTTTTCAATCGATATACTAACAATCACTTTTGAATGTAATAAGAGTATGTAAATACGTTGTAAATACAATATGTATGTATGTATTAGAAATTGTATATATATAAAGCTTTATGTAACAACTATTGTAACAAATGCATGCCTCATGTGATTTGAATATGGTACTTTAGTTTATGTTGACTGTGATTCTCTTATTAATTTAATTTTCAATATAAATAAGTTATATTTTATAATTATTATTTAAACTATAGTACAATTTAAACATTTTATTGAAAATATAAAAGATGAAAGCATATTTAGACAGTAAATAATTATGTATCGAAGAAGGAGTAAACATATTATCAAAAAATAAAATAAATATATATACAATATCCACTCAAACCCCGTCGCGTCGTTTAAGTATATGTTTCGCGTTTTTCTGGGAAAAAATGGTCCACCAAATTCTATTGCAGGTCTTTAGGACAGTATCTTTGGCGAGACCCTTTTGATACCCCCCCCCCACCGCCCTTTGTCAGCTCCTCTCTTGTAGGGGTCATGGGTCAGACTATGTTAATTTAAATTATTAATATTTAACGCAAATACATGAAATTGTTGAATTGGGTAGTAATGATTTATTAAAATGTACTGTCTGTTACATTTCTTCAATGTTCTATTTGTCTTTTAATGTGTCTATCCAGTGGCGGATTTAAGGGAAATGAGTTAGGTGGCAAACATACCAGGGGCCCTTATATTGAGTAAAAAAATTTCACTTAAAGAATTGTTTGATTGCACCAACTTAAAAATTGATTGACGTGAAAAAAACATTATAGGTAATTCATTTAGAGCTACAAATTAATTATTAATAAATTGATAATTTTTAGTTGTTTTTTGATTTCCTATTTAATTTTTTTATTGCGTCAACCAAACATTTTGAATTGTTATTTATTTATTATTTATTGTATGATTCGTTATCGACAATCTCATTTATAAATTTCGACTTATACATTTAACTCTTGTTTACACATATAGTACCTATATGTTAGGTTACATTGTTTTAAAACCTCGTCTCGTCTTTTGTTGTGCAAATATTTCGATTGTCGAATTCAGATCTATTTTGTTAGCCACGTCTCTTTCAATGTACAAAATACTGAAATTATTGAGTGTTTCCTCAGATAAAGTGGCACGACGATAGTTTTTGATTCTTTTCAAAGAACTCTTTCCTCGGCGCTTGCACTTGTGACTGCATGGCAATGTAATTTTATTTCCGCACGCAAAATTATTGGATGGAATCAAACATTTTTTACACAGCAGGATTTAAACAGGCTCACATACAAGGGCTCTTATCTGGAGGGGCCCTTGGGAGCACTTTCAGACGGGGGCCCAGGCGGCAACTGCTCATTTGCCGCCCGTTAAATCCGCCACTGTGTCTATCCTTCTGGCATTTGATTGAATTATGTTGTATTGTTTATTATATTTCCCGAGTACCAATTAATTGTTAATAAGTGTATGACATATGTATGTATGTACATATTGTACAACTTTCTACTAGTTTGTGTCAAAAGTTAGTTTGATATGTGACTGTAAACATATTGTAAAATATATATAATGTATATATTCTGTAATTTTTTTATTTATGTGAATGTATGATAAGTAAATGTAGACAGACGTAATAAATATAATACATTTAATTATTATTATTTTATTTTACAAAACCTTTCATTAAATATATTTTTATTATTAATTCATAAGATAAGCCTAAATATAGGTACGTATGTGATATTTATTAAAATAAATTTTATTATTTATTTTCAATTATAATTGTATATTTCTATTCAATTAGAATAAATATTAAATTAACATAACATTTAATGACGAAAATATTTTTAAAATAATAAATATAGAAACAAGTATTATTATTAATATCAACAAAGATTTGTTCTTTTGCAATATAATGTTTATTACCTATTTTTGCAAGTTGAAATGTAATCATCAATAATGAAAAATAACGAGCTACCGATATTCTTTTCTAATAAATTAATAAATACCTACCTATATTTAGAAAGAAATGTGCACAATATATTGAAAAATACAAGCACTACACTCAATCATATAACATGAGTATTTTTTATGGAATCGTATCTCATAAATCAGTAATGAAGATACAAAATTTTCATAGCAGAGACACACCCTGTACACGCACGGTAATATAATAGATCAAACCAGTGGCTCTTAAACTTTATTGTAAAAATCAGTTATGTTAATCCCATTAAACAAATTATCGACCTGCTCATCATTAGACTAAAATATTTTCTAAACTTAAATTAAAGAAAAAAAATGATCTAGGTATCAAATGTGGTATAAGTTTTTATTCTTTTCTATATAGATAATTTAAAACTAATTTTGAATATTACATAAGCTAGCTGATTCAGGAAAACGAAGAAACTGTAGAATTATAAAACTGAATTATAGGTACACAAAAATATATGTTGAATACGTTTCGAATTCTGGTATATTTTCAAACTCCTGATGAGGATTTTGTATGAAATAGAAACACGTTTTGTAATTTAGGTGTATTTTGGCTATCAAATTAAAAAGTTTAAAAACACTGAACGAGGTTAACGATCCTTCAAATTAATATAAATAACGAACCAATATTTCTAATAGGTTTGCAATCAAATTAGTTGTTTTAATTATAACGAAATATCATCATTATTCTAAATTGAAAAGTAACAAAGATTGCCGACCTCTATATAGTGGTCGCTTATCTTAATACACACCAAGCTAATAATTCATTTTTAAACTTTAATTACTTTACAAGTTCACATCTATTTCATTCCATTGATGGTTATCAGTTCGTTCAGAATTAATATTTGTCATAATTGACTTATGAACAAATCATAATTTATTTCTCTTCTCGTTTTAAGTATACGCCCTATTAATAATTTAAATGTTAATTCTTTAATTAATGTTACAAATTGCTTTCATAATTAAGTTTTATATCCAATCTCTCGCTGTGCCTTGTCAAACATAATATAGATAAAGAATTATGGAACACTGATTTGTTTTGCTTCTGTATGTTCACCGGTGCTGCTGTTGTTTTTTATTCTCACAGTCAGACGTTTAGTTGTAGGGAAGCAAGGGCGGATACTGGGTAAATTTTTAAGGGGCTGATAAAAAAATTGTGCAGATTTATAATATTTTTTTAAATTTTTAATTCACGATACATTTTGAATATTCAGATGGTGGCTTCCGTAATAATGTAAAAAAATATCGCATATCAATTATTGGCTAAAATAAATTTTGTTAATATGCACGTATATAAAATATATTATTTTGGATAACCTCATTTACCCATTCTTCTAGCCACGCATGGAGGGTATTAATATGTATGAAAATGAATATTACACATGCAAATTATATATATGTATATTTTACTAGCAGAGATTTGAATTTATTATTCCAAATTAAGGACTATTATTTATTTAAATTTTACTCCAATACATAAACAACGTTAACTCACTGTTGATTATATGATAGTGTTTTATTATCATAATAAAACATATTATATGTTACATACATAAAAAAAGTAAACAGAAAAAAAGTAGTACTTTTGATTTGCTAAATCTTAATTTGCTATTTTTTGCAATTTGTAAGATGTTTATTTTTTGTTATTAAATTTCACAAATACATACTTAGGTATATTTAAAATTCGTGTCAATAAATTTCAACATTCACACTATTATATAAATCTCTTAAGCAATAACATAAACAAATACTGAACTAATTTTATATTTAATTATCATAAATTCCGTAGAAATTAAATTGTACGCGATATCGCAAGAATTTTCTCGATTATAAAATCACCCGAATGGTATTGATTTACAATACATATGCAAATTTTTAGACTACTGTTGAAAAAAGCAGCTAAAATGCAAATTATATCTTCATACAACACACACACAGCAAGGCAGTAAGCAATTCAGCATCCAGTTCGTAAATTACTCTTATCAATTGTCACAAAACCCCACCCTGAATTCCAATTGAATACAATATGCATTTTATCTGACCATTTGAAACCCAAACAGTGAAGTCCAAACGCTTTATACAAACAAACACACACCATAAAAAACAAGCTAATTCCAAGAAGTAATTTCACAAATTGCCGTCTACACTTTTAATTTACGGCATTGGTGTTGTTATATCTAGCCTCGATCTACGTCACTGTGTGTTATCTCTGTCGTACACAATGATGGCGTGTGCTTGTACGACAGGGATGAGTGAACGTGAGGTAGCAGCGGTAACAGATCTCGCTGGGTTGGGCGTCCAAGGGACAGTAGCTGAATGTGTAATTATTATTCAATATGCACCGCGTCTTTTAATTGGCTACTCGAGACTTCTGTTCATGTGTTTTTACGTCTTTTTTCTGTTGATTGTGTAGTTTGTTTCTTTATGTTCTTTAGGCCCACATGATGTTATTATCGGATGGAAGGAAACATTGCGGACTGTTTTTATTTTATTTTTATTTTTCAAAATACAAACTGTAAATATAATCAGAAAGTACTTAATGTACACATGTATGACATTAACAATGTTCTTAAATTATTAATTCACCATCTTTGAATCAAATCTTGTGATTTTTACTCTTAATAAAAAATGTATAAAATAAATCAATACATACCAGTGAGTATAGTGACTAGTGACTCTATTAATAGTGAAACTTTTTTCTCCTTCCACTTTCCTGAAAATGTCTGAACTGTGTTACCAAAACGAGAAGGATTACTACACTTATACGTGTAGTAATCCTTCTACTTTTGCATTTATAGATGCAAAAGTAGAAACCTTAGAGCTTGTATTAAAAATGATATAGATAATAATATATAATAACAACACTATATTTTTCCGTTACATCTAATATATCACTACCACTCTGAATCGACCTATCTAAAATAATAATAATATTTTGGTATGTCAATTATAAAAAAAAGGATTGTGTGGTTTAATGAAACCACGGTAAAAGTGAAACTTTTTTTCACATTATAGACATTTAACTAAAAATTTTCGAAATAATAAATTCAAGCACTCAAAATTGAAATAAATCCATAAACAACAACATGCACCAGCAAAAAGTTCTAATAAATTCTATATAAAAACCAAGATCTTTTTTCCTTTTTCTATAAGCACGTGCTCTGTCGGCGTTCTGTTTTTTACGGCGTAAAATTAATTCATCGTCATTCATTTTTGCACTATTCTTTCTCGTTGATCAGTTTTTTGGACTCACTAGCTGTGTCGTTGTTTACCAAAAGCAAATAAATAACAACATTTACATTAAACACTGACAAATTACAATACAAACTTACTAAATATGTATGTATAATAGCACACAGTACATAAACTGTCATACAATGAATGGCTGCTTGTTCCACGCATGCGCAGTCCACGCGACATGCAACACACAGACCAAAAAGTTTGAGACGATGTAATAAAAGTTTCACTTTAAAAAACGCTTTTCGCTCCTGCCCCAATTTAAACCTTAAGATATCCTGCAAACCTTATTTTAATTAACTAAACAGTATAATATATTTATCTACATACTTATATGAATGTTCAACCATTCAAAAATATTCAGAATTATCAAAAAATAACAATTTTATATTCATTTTTATAATACAAGAGAATAATACCTAATTGTATTAACCCAAAGAGTTACACATAATACATAGCTTAACATAAAATATAAAAGACACTACACAAAAAAAAATTTAAAGTTAATTAAAAATATAGGTATATATAATAGAAAAGAGCTGCGTCAGAATTTTTGTAATAGAATATTGTTAGTAATTTTCTTTTATTTATAATTTTTCTTTGTTTACGTACATATATATACATTAGGGAGGGTCAAATTGTATGGGGCCAAAAAAATATCTATGGGCAACTCGCGATTCTGGTACTATGAGCCATAACAAGTATTTTTGCCAATGGAACCATACCTCTAAAATCATTTTCGAGCTTGCCGAAATTTGTCTGAAGATATTTTCGAAAATACTCAAAAATCGATCTATTTAGTGCATTTCGAATGTACAAAAAAATTATTGAAAATGTGTATACGGGGGTTTTTTGGGTTATTTTCAATAACCGGCAAGCTCGAAAATGATTTTAGAGGTATGGTTCCATTGGCAAAAATACTTGTTATGGTCCATAGTACCAGTATCGCGAGTTGCCCATGGAGTGAAAATAATTGACCCACCCTAATATACATATTGTTTTGAATATTGTAACATTTCTAGTTTGTATATTATATACATATACAGGGTCCTCCAATAGTGCGTCCGGCATTGTTTTACGCCCAAACTATTGAAGATAGAGAGTTAGGATAAAAATTTTACTATATATATCGACCCTAAAGAATTTCAGGAAAATATTTTCAACCCCCTAAAACCGCTCCTTGGGGGGTAGTTTGAGGGGTACATGCCCGTTTCTCAGTAAAATCAAATGGAATGGTATATCAAAAAGTACATATTTGTAAAGATAATGAAAAAATAAGAAACTTTCGTAAAACAAAAATTTTCATACTTTCAATTGTTTAAAAAATATGGCGACTTGTTATCAAATTTTAGAGTTTTACTCAAAGTGCTCTAATTTCGTTAAATATTTATGGAATTTTATTATTATTTTAAATTTAGAAAGTAGAAATAATGAACTTTGTAAAGATGTATGATTATTTGAGATTTTAATAGTTTAAAGTGTCATACTCGACATACCAAAAATTTAAAAGTTCAATTAGGGATAATTCAAAATTTTTAAATACAATGGTATATCAATTAGTACTTTTTCTTAAAGTAGATATGTAAATAAACAGTTTTTGATAAAAAAAAATTAAAATTAAAAATTATAATTTTCAGTTTTCAATTTTAAAATTATAATTTTAAATTTTAAATTTTCTTAACAAAAGTTGTTTATTTACATATCCTTTTTAAGAAAAAGTACTAATTGATATACCGTTGTATTTGAAAATTTCGAATTATCCCTAGTTGAACTTTTGAATTTTTGATATATCGCGTATGACACTTTAAACAATCAAAATCACAAATAGTCATACATCTTTACAAAGTTCATTATTTCTACTTTCTAAATTTGAAAAAATAATAAAATTTCAATAATTTTTAACGAAATTAGAGCACTTTTAGTGAAACCCTAAAATTTGAGAACAAGTCGCCATATTTTTTAAACAATTGAAAGTATGAAAATTTTTGTTTTACAAAAGTTTCTTATTTTTTTATGATCTTTACAAATATGTACTTTTTGATATACCATTCCATTTGATTTAACTGAGAAACGGGTATGTACCCCTCAAACTACCCCCCAAGGAGCGGTTTTAGGGGGTTGAAAATATTTTACTGAAATTCTTTAGGGTCAATATATATAATAAATGTTTTATCCTAAAACTCTATCTTCAATAGTTTGGGCGTAAAACAATGCCGGACACACTATTGGAGGACCCTGTATATAATATCTAAAATTGGTATCTTGCAAAATTAAAATATTTTAATTATATTTTCGTGCCTATATATAAAAAATGATGAGTCATAAGAGATATTGCCCTAATGAATCTCTTAAAATAATGAAATAGTAATACAATATCGAGCCAGTAATAAATTTAAAGTTTACATTATAAGAACAAATGTATTTATAATGAACGATGAATAAATCACTGTAAAATGATTTACTTGACATAGTACAACTAAATACAGAAGACTTGTATTTAATTATCTTAAACATCTGGAGTCAATATATTATATTACGCAATGTAACAAAAAATAACATAATTTAAAAATTGGAAACATAATGCTTCAGGTAAAATCGATTGAATTTAAATGAGTATGAATCTGTGTTATATGCAGGAGTGTTCTCTTGAAAGTAAAAATTAATAATAATTAATGTTAACAAATAATATCTATACGTAATGCCAAATATAATGTTTCTCCTTTAAATTTAATTAGTGTTTATAATACATACGTACATATAGTGAAACTTTCTTAAATTTGCATTTGCAATATTGAATACTTAATTAATTGACTGATAATTATCTCTTGTGATATATAAATGTTAACATTGTTATTACTTATTTTTATTTTTGCATTATGGTTATAAATTGCCTGTTTTATTTTTCTCATTATGACTTTCTTAAATGAATAGATATGCTTTTATAGTAGTGACATTTATTTTATAATTTAACTTATTGTTAGCCAATATATATTTACATTACCAAACAATCTTAATTAATATATATTAATGGAAAGATGTACTATTGACTATGTAACTTTAATGTCATTTTTTTTAAATTTTATAGTGATTGTTTCTCATTTCATAAACTAAATATTGAAATTATTAATACAATACATTTTTAAAGTAATATGTGACTGGAAAACCTTACTAATCCTATATTGTCTTCCATTCGTCGATCAGTTATAGCAGTGGTTCCCATCCTTTTTTTGACCAGGGACCACATTGACTTCAATATTGTTAGCAGGGACCACAAAGTTAAAAAATAAACTACAATTTTAATATTTTTTTATAGATTTGAAATAAAAAACCTAAAAAAGTCTTCACATTTCATTTTTTATAGATTAAAAGCCAAAAAAAAAGAAAAAAGGTCACCGATAAATCTAAGTTCATTCAAAGTTTGAAATATTTTACAGGGACCATATTTTACCCCTTGCGGACCACCGATTGGAAACAACTGAGTTATAGGAAAATGTCGTATACACTATAATATAAGTTAGCCTTTTCGTAGTTAAGGTACTTTTTATATAATTTTTTTATACCTAGACATGTAGGGTATCAAAATGTAGGTCTTGATCAGTATAATGTGCCCCTTAAAATTTCGTTTATATACACCCCTTCCACTTGTTGGTAAGTATTTATTCAAAAAATCATGAAAAATAGTAACTGATTGTGAGTTTAGCTATGTTTTAAAATTTTATACAAATACTGTCAAAAATATCAGCTCTTTTGAATAAATTAATAAATACGTATTTTAAAGTAAAATACACTGGTAGAAAGGATTTCTCAAACCAAGTAAACCTTGTTTTGTACATAACGAAAACAATATTTTCTTAAGATAAGCAATAATCTCTTAAACCAACTATATAGTATTCTTGAACGAAGGATTAACGTAGTTGGATTATGAGTATGTTTCTTATATTAAGAAAATATTGTTTTCGTTATATACAAAACAAGGTTTTCTTGGTCCAATACAGTTTTTTTTTCTGTGTAGAGACAATATCCTAAAGGCTTACTCGCGTATACCTTGACCGTTTTTATTTTATTAATAATGACTAAATTAGATATAATATGTATACATATACATATAAGTACTAAATATTTATGCGAAAGATGGGCCTATGGCCTCAGTGCTTGTGGGTGCTAACCGCAACCACCTCCGACAATATATAAAATAAAATATGCGAAATTTTGAAATATTATTGAAATTTTAATATAACATTAAACGAATAAATAAGGAATTTTTCCAAATAAATTAGAACAAAACAGGATAAAAATTAGGAACATAATTTTCTAATTGACTGATATTTCATAACTTTTTTACGCTCATTAGGTTCGTATGTATAAGTACATATATGTATCAATACAAACTTTCATTAGTTGCTTTAAGCTTTACTTTCGACTGTTATCAAATTATCGAAATAAACTAAATGAATATTGTATCATATAATATGTAATTATATATTACGAGTTAATAATTCATAGATGAAATAACCATAAGGTGAGTGTTGTCACGCATTATAAATATCCGTATATCTGTAATGTGTTAATTAATACGCATTTCCCAATTGTGGTACACGAAGGTTCTGGTTTTTTAACACCGCTACCGTTGCATAGGAGCTGGTATCTGATGTTTGAATGAAATACTTGCCGAGATAAAGTCGGTTCGGGCTGAAGACGAATTAAATTGCCCAGGTTCTAAATTCCACATAATTAAATTTGATAAAACAACTCTTGTGCTATGTGTGTTGTTTGGAATGTAACACTAATAAGTTGAACTAGGTACAGTAGCCAGTCTTGTGCAGGGGATCGCTGTTCAATATAAAGTTTCACATCAGTGCCGTGCAGTCTTATATTTGTTTAATAAATAATTTATTTTTAAATAAAATAAAAACAAAAATATTATGTATCTACCAGTCAGAGATTTATCTTAAGATGAAAAAGTGTAAATTATTTTGTATTTTAGATTTAATACAAAAGAGATGGCGCGATAGCTCAAAACAAATGTATGTATACCATTCCCTGTCGTCTTTCCAACTTGCCACTACTTTGAGGTTATGATTAACTCTTAAGTATGGTTGTGGCTATCATATAAGTTTATATATGTTTAAATAAAAAGTAACAAGGTTTTACTGTATGTTTTCCTCCCCTTTGACTTCCATGTAGAAATATATACAACCAGTAAAACAATACAAAGCTATAGGTATGGATATTACCCTAAGACAGGGGTCGACAGTTTTTTAAGTTAGAAGAGTCAAGTTGTTAAGGAAACAGGATTGCAATGGTATCAGAAAGCCATATGTATAAATGCTGTCTCGAATTGTAATGACCTTTTTTTAGACATTCAATTATAATTACCTTTTTTTAGACATTCAATACGATATGGATTTTACGGAATTTAAAATTTTGTAAGAACGGTGTCCTTGCAAATAAAAAAGAATCTGGAAGTAAATAGTTTAAATCACTGAAGAGCCACAAACGCCTGTGCAAAGAGCCGCATGCAGTTCGCGAGCCGCGGTCTACCGACCGCTGCCCTAAGATGATCCGAGCAGAAGACACTTGAAGTCATGAGATTCATGAATCTTATTTTACAATCAAAAACAGCAGTACATACCCCAATATCTGTACTTGTGAGTATTTGAACCAATGATTATTAACATGATATATTGTTTATAATAATTCCATAAAAAAATAAAAACCACTTGTAGATCGATGCTTAATTGTTTAGGGGGTGAAGACATTATTTGACATCATATTTTTTAACTAACCCAATCCCTTTCCACGATTTTTAAAAAACACTTTGTTATCCTAAATATAAAAATATTCTACCGATATGATATTTTAACAATGAATCTCTTATTATTTTTTTAAACTTCTATTGCTTTTTTTGTATTTATTATAACAGTTTTTCATTTTTATTAAATATATCAACTATTATTTATTATAATATCTACGCTACTGTTTCCTTAAACCTGTTTAAATTGCCTGTCTCATTATACTAATTGTTTTATTTGTTGAATTCGAGACTTGAATAAAATATATTTTAAATATACGATAAGGCTGCGTTTTCTGTTACTAATTCTGGGTATACTGGTTTTGTGCTCTTTATTTTTTGTCCACTGAACTTATCTTTAGTCAGTAAATACTAAATTGCTGACACTGTATTTAAATGGCATTTTATATAATAAAAGCTACTAAACTAATTTATATCTACCTAATAGATGTTATTCAAATTGACTTTTTTTCGGTTGTGATTAATTTATGTCAATTTTATTTCCTATAAACTGTGCACGTGTAGGATTGAAACTTTGTTAACAAAGTTTAGCATTCGTATATAAAAATAAATTATTATTGCCATAAAAAAATATTTGAATTGTCTAATTAACACCCTCGCCAACACATTTAAGAAAAAGTTAATTGCTACTGTAGGTATTATATGTTAATACCTATGTATATATGTATATCTAGCTAGCGTGCTCTAGGGTTACGGTTCATTTACGTAGGAGGTCTTTCGAGTAGCAAACGGAAAACATCTATCACGGACAGAACTAACAATTTCCATTTATATTTATAAATATAAAAAATATAACCAAGCAAACATTTTTTTTATTTTTCGATTTTGTATACTTAATGTTACTAAAAATGCAAATTTAGAAGAATAATGTAAAATATATTTTTAAATAATCAACCACAAAACATTCTAAACTTTAACCCTTAGCTGCCACACTGGGGTACCAGGCGCCCCACAGAGTTTCAACTTCAATTTAAGCTGTTTAAATTTTTGAAAATAGTTTTGGTGGCGACCCCTAACGTTAGTACAATTAACTATCTTCCCTCTGGAGGACCTATCATAATTTTAAAAGCGTCAGTCTAGTTGTGGTCATCAAGACAAGTTGAGTGGTGCCGTCAGAGACCCCAGTGTGTCATCAATGGCGATTTTGTGATTTAAAAAAAAAAAAAAATTATTTTATTTAATTTCTGTTTGTATAAAAAGGTAAGTACATGATATTTCACAAGGCTAGATTTTTTTCCGATAAAAAGCAATATTATTTGTGTTTTATAAGATGGCGTATATAGATTACGTTCACGGTTTATAGTTGAACAGTTAGTTGAAGAAGATGGTAAAAGTGATTTTGAAGGAGACGAGAGTAACAAAGTTGAAGACGATACAGACGATTCTGAATCAGAAGAAAAAACATCTAATACGGATGTCGATTTGGAGGACGCGTCTTTGGAGGAGCGACTTTCGTACTCGTGGCAGACCCATATCCAAATTTAAGTGGTATATAAAAAATGTTCCAAAATATAGATTTTTTTGGTGTTAAACTTATAATTAAAATATTTTTTTATGAATAAAAAACTCATTTATCAGCAAAAGGCAACTGTATTTTTTTAATACGCACCTGACCTATCAGCTATTTTTGTATAATCCTGAAATTTTTCAATTCTTTGTTTATTTATTTCTTAATTTTTCCATATTCTTTTTATACAATTTTATTAGAAACTAGTAAATTTAAAAATTCTTAGTACGCCCCTGTTAAAAAATATTTTTCTAAAATATTGATTTTGTTGTGTCAAATTAATATTTTTATGAGGAAAAAACATATAATTAATTAATTTTATTAAATAAATAAAAACATTTTTTATCGAGAAAATAAGATGTTTTTTTCATTGACTTCCCTCTCTTCAAATGTCAAAATAAATACATTTTTTCGAACGGCTACTTCCACACTATTTTTTTCCTTAAAGTATCATATCTCAAGAGTATCAGCCTAAAATTTTAGATTTTTAAGTTAAAAATTAAAAAAGTTATAAATTTTTATGTAAAAAAACCCATTTTTTCAACTTTTACAAGGTTTTCAATTTTTTTAATATATTAAATATTATATATTTCTTAAATAACCGATTAAAGTGCATTCCATATCGTTCAAAGATGATAGAGGAATTTTATAGAATTAAAATATTCAATAGCATACGAGTAGTTAGCATTTTAGTTCTGGGGTACGAGGCGACCCCAGTGTGGCAGCTACGTTATTTTTGAGAGGTGGATCAGCTAAGGGTTAATATAAATAATTATTCAAATATAATTACTTCTATAATAATAATAATAATAAATTTCAAAAATACATGTACTCTTATACGTACTGAAAGAAAAGTGACATAAGTATTTTTTAATAAATCTTTTTAACTTAACATAGCTATTATTATATACCAAAAACAAGATAAAATCGTATATGGAAATCTTCATATATTCAAATGTTATGTATATTAATACAGGAAATTCTATATTTTATTAGAACAAGTTACACATAAAATTTTTAGATGGAACGGACAATCCTGTACTGACAATGAGATTTCAATCTAGCAGCAACATCGTGTTGAAATAAAATTTAAAAACAGTCCGTATGTTAATTGGGTTACATTTGAATTTACTTCAAAACAAATTCCTTTAGTTGGGTATTTCAGGTAAGTAGGAATACTTATTGTTAACTTGATATTTTATCAATAAAATGTGTTATATTAACTAATACTGAGCTCTTAGACTGCTTGGACATAAAAACCAAGCTTAAGTTATAAATGAATTTTAAAACTTCAATTTATTAATATATATAATTTGTTTATGAAATGTATAAATAAATATATGTATGCAGGTAGTACCTATGTAATATAATGAAATGAATAAACTCATAGTGTACATAGGTATTAAACGTGGCATTTTGACCTTATTTCGTCTCATATTGTATGTGTTGTTAAAAAACGTACATTGCAAGAACTCTTAACTAACCATGCCTGTTACAAAAGTCCGTATCTATTTAAAAATCATATTTAATTAGCCCCATCTTCTTAATAACATTAACCAATCAAGTCCCTTTGAAAAGGTGAGAGTCCTAAATCTTGTAATAAGATATCGTCTCTTCCATTTTTTTGCAAATAAAAATTCCATACTTTAATTATCTTCTTTTAAAAGAAAACAAAACCATTTGTCAACAATTTTTATCCACGAAATCAATTCTAATAACATAAAACAACGACTTTATAGTACACCCAAAGAAGATATATGTATATTCAGAACATCATATACTGTTACCAATATAATAATAAATATTTTTATCAGATCAGCAAATCTAGAATTTAAACTATTTTCAGGTGTGCGACGCAAAACATCTTACATTAGGTTTTAACTACTGTTTCCCAACATTTTGTCACCGAATTTCAACTGTCCTGTTGGTTCTAATTTAACGGGATTAATGATAGTCATTAAAATTTTTATTTTTAATTAGTAAATTCCTATAACATGAACTTGTTGTTGAGCACATTAATTTATCGAACATTCATAAACTTGACAAGCTTTATTTTTGTTCGTTACATTGTTATGTTTTTTGTAGCTGGTCGTTCGAAACTGTTGCTATCATTTGTATTTTATGCGCTTGTTCATTATGTTATTATTAAGCCCCTTTTAGACTATACAGAATTAATTAATTATTTATCAAATCTCTTTAATAATTTTCTATAAAGGTACCTTCAAAGTATAAATTGTAGTTTCCTTTGTCAGTTCTAATTATATGTTTAATAACTATACATGTTGTATGTATATAAAATAAAACATGTTGATTCTTTGGTGAAGATTAAAACTATTAGGCTGTTCAATTCAGAACATATTATTTGAATTAATTGAAATCTCGATTCTAGTATCATGGATAGTTTTAAATCATACAATACATGTATTTTATGAGAGCCTCTGATAAATTACCCTAACAAAGACTCCTACCCTAAAAAATCAAGTAATTCTCGAATTATTATAGTTCACAATTAAACATTACTAATATACTCACTATTTACTTTTTTTACAAAAGAGTTATATAATAATTGTAATATTATTATACACTTTAATTACTTGAATTCTTTTGTGTGCTTTTGTCAGTGTACCGTATTTTACATATGTTGTGTCTAGTCTACAACCGGCTTAAGAATGATGAGATGCAATGTGTTGATGTAATAATAAGGACTTGACTTATTTGACACACTGTATCTAGTTATGTTGTACAGTAATCTGTTGGTCTGACGGTTGGTTATCAACACATCAGGATACTGACGATTCTAAAGACCACCTTGATTTTAAAAACATTATAATTTACATATATTTGTGGATCTTAATATTCGGTAGCTTCAAAATAAATTATAGTCAAGTTTATATTTATTGTTTGAATTTTTCATATTTTTTTAAATGTAGAAATTTTAAATTTTATTTTAAGTAATTAATTTTGCAGTGGGTACATATGACCTACTTCATTGAAAAATTCAAATCTTAATTGTATACACCTATCTCTGTGCAAATAAAATAAAATTAATTTTAACGAATGTCCATTATAGCTAGTTTACAAGACCGCACATAAATATTAATAAGTTAAACATATAATAAAAATAAATATAAAAACAATGTAAATATAATTTTAAGTCATAAAACAATGGTATAAAACAATTATGTCGGTGTACTTACGTCCGCAAAAGGACTGAAAACTCAGCCGCCGCCAGAATTTACTTACGATGAAGTTAAACTTCGTTTACCTAACACTCATGTAGCGAAAAGTACGTCTGAAGAATAAATTAACGAAGCTCCTGACAATTCCGATGTTAATTATTCCTAATTAACTGAAGATCATGTGCGGAAGATTTCAAGTAAAGGCACCTCCATTATGTTCGTACTAGCAGTACTAAACATGTTCGTTTTTAATTATGTTTATCGAAATATGAGTTTTTATTACAAAAGTAATCATATATACAATTGATCGATTTACTATTTTTATACCAGTAGGTACTTAATTATGAAGTTGGTATGGTAATAAAACATATTCTTTACTATTCGATTAGTGGATTAAATCGCATCTGAATATATAACATATTTTGTTTAAATTTTTCAGAATTTTTAGTTTATTATAAACATTATTTTTAGTTGTGCGGATATTGAATGTCAAAAGTTTATTATAGTTGATCTCGAAGCAGAATTGAAGTTGGAAAAACTATAAGATGGGATTTTGACAGAAATTCGAAGCACTGCTTATAATTATAAAATAATGGATATTAAAATCAACAGATTTTCAACTAAAAAAAAAAAAACATAATAAACGCAAAAAAATTCACTGACGGATTTCCACCTTGATGCATGTTTGTGTTCTAATAATTATGTTCTAATAATGATAAGTACCTAATATTGTTAATTTCAGAATTATACAACATTAATAACAGGAATTCGTGGTGTAACATTAATTGTAGATTAAAAAACAAAATTATGAAAACCAAAAGCAAAGTGATCAATCTCAAAAATGGAAGGTGCACATCTACAGTATACAGAACTTCAAAAATAAAATATCATGTCTCACTGTTTTGACTGTAGAGCGTTCACAGATAGACAGACACACATACGTCATTGAGATAATGTTCGTACAAATTCCGATAAAATCCCGAGTTTTAATTTTTTCATAATCACTATACTTTATTATACAGTACCTACATTAAAATTTCATGTATACACGAGTATGTATAAAAAGGAAGAAACAATTTTTCAGGGATCAAAAAATTACGACAATATTGATAGCGCCATGAACATCTATTCCAAATTTTATCTAAATCCATTTAATAGTTCTAAAGTTGTAAAAACTTACTCACTTTATGATCACCTGATCATATAAAAATAAATTAACAATATTTTGTTTGTTAATTATTATTAGCATGACTGTAGAGAAACTTTAAATAAAATTTAAATAATAAATATAAAAAAAATGTTGAGAACTTCTGCTTTCACAAACACCATTGGTAGTATAACATTCACGTATAAAAGCTATGTAGTTTTATCTTGTCTTACAATCTCATTATTAGTCGCAAAACTGTGTGGGTAAGCTACTTGTTAGTAATTACCAATTAACTATTGAAAGAGATAAACAAATGAAACCGAAACATTTTTTCTCTTATCTCGCGTACCGTATCTCTATCATAGGTCAAGCTATAATTATACCGTACTGAAATCAAATATACGCGTTTATAAAAACATCCTATTAATTTTATTGTACATATGTAAGTGTATGTATATGTATTATTATATACATCATACATATATGTACATGTGAAAATAATGTTAGCCGAACACGCAACAATAATATCTTTGTAGCCATTTATAATTATATTAAATCTGTAAATCTACTGAATTATTGTATATAATTACTTTTATTTAAATATAAATTAATATTATGTACTTACACATAACGTTATCTACTATTAGTAAGTAAATGTATTACACAAATTTATCATTTTTTCATTGAATAATCCAATAAGACAATACACATTATACATATACACATGTAATAGTTTAATGATAAATAGTAAAATATGTATTAGGTATTATTATTATCAATATTAAGATAAAATATTGTATTTTTAAATTCAATATTTAGTCAAATTAATATCCATCATAAAGTTTTCATGTGTATATTAATAAATTGATGACAGACTAAGTATAAATTATGACTATAAACATTTTCAATGAGTTTTATGAAACCATAATTCTGCAAAAATATCCATTAATTATCAATAGATAATAAATAATATTGATTTCAAATACGCCGTTTCCCATTTAAACTTCTAGCTAAACCATTAAAATACATATTAAATTAATTATGGTTTTATTTTTATCTTAGAAATACAGCCGATCGAACATCAAGTTTAATGGATGTGCTTCTTTAGAGATGTATCAAAAACACACCAATCAAAATTCCAATCAAAGGGTATTGTATCAACAATTTATTGTCCCAATTAGCCAAACCTATAGCAGGCCACGGTCCTACCGGCTTGTTTATTTAAGCTTCTGCTTTTTGCTGACGTTTCGAAGCAGCTCGCTCGTTAGGAACTCACAATGTCCCGCTTATCTTTTTTATAAACGGGAGCTGCTGCTTATATCATTCATCGATGTTTTGTATCTATGGCCCCTAAGTAATTACCAAAACAGACAGTTGTGCTGATTACTGCAGATAAAACCTTTTAAACGACTTTGTTGTAATTGTTGTTTTAAAACAAGACACTTTCAACAACTTGGATGTTTTCTTTTTTTGCGCATTACTTGCGCTTATGTAAAATAGATTTTCTTATTAAATAATTAAATATTTTTAAGGGTTATTTAAGTATGCAGTTCTAGCTTGTTTATGAAGTTCTCAAATTGAAACATGCAAATCGAAATGTACCTGAATATTTTATATGTTTGAAAATAATTTTAGTGCTTAATTTTTATACATAAAGAACATTGTTTCATACCCAGAAATTAAAATCTTTTAAGTTAATTAATTAGTGCAAAAAACAAAACAGTATCTACATATCAAAATAAAAATACTTAATTTATTTACTACACCAGTAGATAATTATTTTTTGAACCAGTAGTGAAATCTACCAAACTTTTATAAATATTAATCTTTATTAAATTAGTTACTTGTCACTCACTACCAACGTACTGTTCGATATACTTAATGACTGTCAACAGAACTTTTTTTACCCAACAAAATTGGCGTTGTACAAATTTATAACCGACTTTTAATTAGTCAAGAAACAAATAAAAGTTTTTCAGTACCAGTATACAAATGTTTGTTTTCAACAGTTACAAGACTATTAATCATAAGAAGTTTATTTTTTAATTAAAAACCATTGTCTCTCTATTGGACTACTGTATAATAATAATCATCACTGTACCTAGAACTGACAACATTTATTTTTAATTCCGTTTTGTTTTTAACACATAAACTTTTTCAAGCTCTTAATCGGATCTCGTTACAATCAGATAAAAGTGAAAAATATATACGAAGATTATTTTTAATGGTCATTATTTTGGTGGTCTTTTTGATGATTTTTATTCCCTGTCGTAGCTTTATTTAACGAATGTCTAATTATATGAACGAGTTATTCAACATTTGGTGCATAATTATTTACCTGAAGTTGTTAGAACTTGTTAGACAGGAATCACACGATGGAAATAAATTTTTCTAATTTATCTTCAAGAAACAATTAAAAATACGGTAAACATTTTTCACATAACTTGAAGAATATAGGTATGCCAATTAAATTTATATAATCACAACAAATAATAACAATATCGTAATTTTATCACATTATTAGATACAGAATTAACCTTTTTGTTGTGATAGGGTAGGAAACATAGGTATATGCTTAGGGTGACAGTTGATTAAGGGCGTAATTACGTTAAAACAATTTTATTTAACAATTTTGAAATATAATTCTCCGTGCCGGATGCTAGAGAGAACGTGAATCCTTTTTTTAAACTTTCTGAAGAGAAGGTGTTCAGGGTTAAGTAATTTTTAAGCATCTGTTATTGCCTATTGAAAGGGCAAAACACAATTTAGCTTCACAATGCTATTTTTATATAGGATTTAATCTGCGTTTGTTTCTATTGAGTAATATTTGATATTAACAAATGGTGATTTAAGCTTAATTCTAAATAGGTACCTATGTGCAAAAAAAAACATCTAAAAAATATATTTTGAAGTTAATAGTTGACTCTTCTGAAAATTGTCAACATATTTAGTCTAATATTATTTATAAAGTTTATAAAAAATGTATATTTTGCGAAAAATTAATAATTTCAAAAATTAATAAAAAGTAGAAATCAACGAATAAAACCAATTTTTACTTATTTTCCGTATAATATTTTACCGTGCTTACAAAGCATTGAAAATTTGCTATTTTTTCTTTATATCTAAATTATGAAAATATTATACTTAATTTTATGGAGATGAAATGAGAAAGTGGTGACAAATATTTGGCGTATCTAGAGCGCTAAGAATCCTTACGACGGCTCTGTGTGTAAGTAATATAAAATTATTTTTATATTGTAATGTGAGTACCAAATATTGTTCAGGCAATTCTATTGGGTCAGAATCATATTAAGCAATTATAATATAGCGTGTATATGTTTAAGTTGAGTTTTTATACTCCACTGCTTTATAAACCGTGCAATATTTATAATCGTATAAAATATGGATTCTTAACGATCTTATGAAGCTAAACTTAGCCTAGAAAAATTGATTTTATTTTGTTTTATTATATTTATAATCTAAATACGAATTAATAAAAATTATTTAAAAAGAACTGTTTAGAAACAACTTGTAATTGTATAAATTCTACCTATACATATTTTATAGGGAATAGTTCATTTAAAACTGGATTTATTTAGGTATCCATGCATCCGTAACTTCATAATGAAGATTTCAAAACCAAATAAAAAATTCATTACTATATTTGCAGAAATATTTCGGCAGCAAACATGTTTGCAATATATTTGAATCATAACATCTAAAGTAAATTACTTAAACTCTTAAATATATGCACTTCCAAAAATCAAGTCAAGTATCCTAAATACTTAAACGTGCTTCAAGAATCTGCATACACATTTAAAGCATAAATAAAAATCACCAGACCCGTTAAGCAAACCATAAAAGTGTTACAAAAAAACAAGCGAAAAATAATAATTCGTACCAACATTAATACAGTGCAATCCGGTCGGTACTATGCGAAACATGTAAGTATTATTGCATCGCTCACTTTAAATAACGGGCAGACGTATGTTTGTATATTCGCGGACATCCGAAAGGGTTCCTCGACGCATAAGTTCGACGGCTTCGATCGTATTACACAAGAGACCGCCACTATTAGTGACGGTTTAATATGAATTTCGCCACAGAAATAAAAAGCATAACACTGTTCAAAATAAAAGCAAATTTTCAATAGTCTCAAAAAGTTTTTGTTTATTAATAATATTACTAATTTATTTTTATTGTACCAATACATATTAAATGAATGTGCTTCATATGTTTTAAATTTGCACACCGACGTGTATTAGTTACATGTTTTAAATTTTATTTATTAAAATAAATTGTTTATAAATTACTTTTTCTATCAGAGCCCTTAACTGGCAGCTTTGCTATAATCAGGAATGGGATAATTGTAAGTTTGTTGAAATATTAAATCTACAATAACAAAACAAGTTATTTATACGTATAAATTATATATTGCAAGAATTAACTGCAAATTCCAATTAAAGAAAATATTTATATTATATTCATAAATAACAATTAATTAAATTATAAAAATTAAGGCTAATGCATCGCGATATACTCATATTTATATAATTATATTAATTGGAAATGCATATTAAGTATCGCTTCATTAACTTAATAAATACAAATAAATTGTACCACTTATTTTGTAATTATTATATGCGAGAAGTCAATAAGTTCCTTAAGCTTAAGAGTTAAAAATATAATTGCATACAAACGTCACTGATTTAACTTCAACTACATAAAATGGAAATTTTATATAGTTACTGATTTTGTCTCTTGAAACATATAAAATTTGTTGAAATAATCATTAAACTCTGATTTTTTTACATCGAAAATTTTAATTGAACATGTTTTAATTGAGGTTAAATTTTGAAATATATAATTTTTAGATTTAAATATATACAAAAATATCAATCTTCATAACATTAAAAATGGTCATTTATTTTAACAGGCTATATTTAAATAAATAAACCTATACACTGTATACACATGTTTGTAAATATGTATATTTATAGTTAATTTGATTTTCAGAGAAATTACAAAAATTAGCATTATCTTTAATAGGTTAATAAGGAATCTTTTATAAAAAAATAAATCTAAATCAAATCGTTCCTTAATCAATGAGAAAAGGGGCACTGGTATCGCGGGGGAGGGGGGTTTAGAGAATCCCGATACTTTATACATTCGTATTTGAATACTATTTTATTTACAGTTAATTATAATTATAATTAATGATTTATTTTTTCTTAAATATTGACATGCATATATAAAAAATAAGAAGGGATGGCCCAAGGCTTTTTTTGTATAAACATTACGGTATTATAATCATTATACACATATGTTACGTATACATATTTACCACGTTTCTGTCAAATTCATTTTGTTACATTTCTAACACGCTCACAATGGTTAATTATTTAAAAATACTGAACTATAGTTATATGTATAGGTAATAGGTATTAATGTTATAATTATACTCTAAGCAAAAAACCAGAACGACCCTTAATATTAGACACAATCTACAACAATCATTTTAACTAGTACTTAGATCCTATAGTGTCTAAACACGGATATAACAAATACAATTATAGCCAATTCACGTAATGCATAGACACACCTAGAAAGATGCTGTTACGCCCACTAATTTTATTTATACAATTATTGTCCAGAAGCAGAGCCATACTAATTAAAGCTACCGTAATATAGTAATCGACAACTGGACAGGTGAAACTATAAAAAGTATAGTATAGTGTCAAAATTTTGACACGGCAATGTTTAAAATATGTAAATTCGCGTTTAACTGATAAACTGTATTTTACTGTCTTCATTTTATTTTACGCTATGTGACACAGAGCTAATTAATTTTACGATTGTCCCTGGCTCATAAACAAACAAAACGAATTAAATAGAAGCCAGTAGCGCTATCCTGTTGGCGGGAGTAAAATGTTAAATTCGGAAAATACCAAAATTACTCAACTTCTCTACATATGTTCATACATTTAAATTACACTATTCGAATAGGTCGGTATACTATTAGTATGGAGCGGTTTGCAACATTATATTTTAATTGGTGTTAAGGAATAATAATTTATGTTTAAAAAAATGCATTCGTCTCTTTTCCACAGTGAAAGACATTAGAAGTGTGACATTTCCCCGCCTGTGGTGTCTCACAACATTTTACCCTATAAGTTCTTTAAAGATAAATAACTATGTCCGCTGATATATCATAAGAGATCGAACTAAAGCCAGGACTTGTTTGAAGATGTGATGAAGATTAGAATTATACTTTATAATAATCATTTGAATTGAAAGAAAATAGTTTTGTTTTCAGTTATATTTTACTACTTTATTTAAAATGTTAAACTTATGTAAATGGCTAAATTAAACGAGGATATTTGTGGAGAAGATATGTTATATAATTTATACATTTATCTTTACAAGGCGTGCCAGTAATACAAGTATATAATTTGTTTTATGAATTGAAATATACAAAAGTACGATAAAGAGATACTGAATATTTTATTAATATTCATTAAGATGAGGATAGTGCTGAAAAAATCTTTAATATTGTAAGTAGTAAAGAATATCATTAGAATTAATTTTATAAATAATATAATATAAATATGTAATTTAATATTTACCTAGTACTTTATAACTATTCAGCTTCCTGACAATGAGTGTATATTTACAGTTATGATTATATTAGTGAATTGATTGATAAAAACTTGTAATCATTACTTTTTACGTTATTAAATACGGGTGAATGATGCATATCATCCCTTAGCTTACAACACCGCTCAAGTCGTTTTGACCAACTTTACAGGATAGCGAAAAAACCGTGTATGTTTTATATAGGCTACCGGCTTGCGCGCTGTCGGTATTTCTTTAATTCTGGAATTTTATTGTCCGAAACGTCTAGAATGTGATTGGTAGATCGACGCGCAATGAGTAACTCTATTCAATGGCATTAAAATGTAAAAATTGCTAATTTTTGACTTATGCGGTGTTGTTAGCTAAGGGACGATATGTGTATTGAGTTCAAAAGATTTAAAACAAAATAAAGCTATCACTTTCATAATTCATCAGACCTTTGTATTTCCAAATTTTGCCACGAGCCATACAGCTTCTAGTTACGCCACTGATTTAATGCACACATTATATATAAAATCTAATAACAAATGGATGTAAGTATCAAGACATATAAAGAATTTAATTTTATATATTTTAGTTTGAAAAATAACATAACATTAAATAAGTTTATACGAGATAATAAACCCAAACCTTTAACAGTTTTTAGATAATTACATATACAAGTGTGGAAAAAATCACTTTTAATAAAATGCACGTTACTGAAATTTATCACAAATAATTTACATAGCCATAGACAAACCTACGATCATACGGTTATCGGTTATTCAATACTGCTTTCCTAATATTGTATATCAGCTGATTATAAAATAATTGTACTTGACAAAAATGTTCATTTGGTATTATTTTAATTCAGGTAAGAAATTTCAATTTATTTAATGAATAATTATCATAACAAGACTAAAGCAGACATAAAGCGTATCAAGCCCTTTGGAATAAGAAAAATGTAAGCACAGTGGTGAAAGATAAAAATTTCACCTGCTCAACATTTTTAATTAATGATTTATTATACTAATTGTATGTAAATACCGGTATTTATTTTCAGTATAACTATAATAAAACATATAAAAATGACTTAATTTCTAGGATCTGAGTGAAACAGAACTACATTTGTCGAAATAGAAATTAAAGTGAAGTAGTAGGTATTTATAAAAACCAGTAATAGGCTATTTGACTAATTTTAGAAAATATTTTTAAATTATTCTTTATTACATAATAAGCACACTGCATTGATATTTCGGGGAGATCTACTGTATTATCAATAAAAATCAATGTTAAAGTTTAAATTTTCAAAACTGCGTCAGAAACGCTGTTTCTATCATGGCGCTGGTCATATGGTGCGTGTGACGTCACACGCAAGTAAATAAGTCATTGCCTTAATAAAACAGTGCATCTGAAGTGAATTTCATCTTCAAATTTAGTGGATAGAATGGTGTATAATGGTGTGTAGTGCCACAATGTATAAATACGTCTATAAAAAGTCCACACAAACTGTTTGTTTCTGTTCCAAAGAATCCCAAAAGACGAAAAATGTGGTTACAATAATTGAAAAGATCCAACGAGTATTTTATTGAATACAAATGTTTTTATGTGTGAAGATCACTTTGATATAAGTAATATTTAACTAGATAGTAGCTAAAAATATCGGTTCTTATAAAACGAAATAACATCTTTTCTGAATAACTATACTACTATACACGTGATTTTTGACAATTCTGACAGCGGCCACCGGTACACTCAGTATTAACCAACATCTTTAATAGGTACCTAACCTCTTAATATAGCTTAATCTTGCGGCATATAGGATTTCAAATGTTTCATGTGGTACTTACACTGCTGTTTTCACATTTTTAAGTTCCGCAGCACAGTAATCAGCGTTATTCTTAAAAAAAGTGCAACCATAAAAGCGTCTACCTTAGATAAGTTGCTATAATCAACTCGCACAAAATTTAATTCCATTTTGAAATTCGAAACGAATATTTATGCCACTAGTAATAAAATTTATCTAAAAACTGCTTCAAAAATAGCTGAAAAATCGAATATAATACTTTGATATAATACACAGAAAGCATAAAACGCGAACTCAACTTGCGTGTGACGTCACTAGAGCTGCAACCAATCACATAGCGTTCCCGTCATAGATAAAATTTCAAAAATTATTATATTTTTTTTCGTGTAATTTGCAAAAAATATACATAATTTATTTTAAAATAAAGTGAAATATGTTCTTTTATGCTATTATCTGATAGGATGACCACAATTTGTAGTATATTTTCAATGTTGTCAAATAGCCTATTATCTAAATATAAAAATCAGATTGGTGTGTAGTTAGTATAGGTTATCTATGTATAATAATATCAGACATTACAGTTCTCTTATTCGCTCTGGAGCAAAAGCTAAGCTAACTTACAATGTGTCTATCTAACAGATGTAATAAATGATGTGGCTTATATAAATGACCTTGAAGCATACACGCTAAGTAGAAATCAGTGATCTAAAAGCAGTGGTGACGAGTTTCTTCACGATAAACGGCACTGTTTTAAATCCAGAGTAAATTCATAACGATTTGACACCCCGCAGAAAACGTTAGCTTAGTTTTTGCTCTCGAATAAATTCTTTATAATTACAGACATTACACTCGCAGTATTTACCGTAACGCTTAAAACTTAAGAGTGTGTTTATGGAACTAAACCTAGTAAACTAGATTTTACTCGATCTATTATTATTGTTCGGTTAAAACCGAGTTATAATGCTTAAAAAATTCTATTAGAACATTTAACACAACGTGCTTGTAATCTACACATAAAACACGAACTTTACGTACAACCTGTATACACGAACAGCTATCTCAGTAGCAGCATCTATAAAGTGTAACAGCAATAAAATATCTGAAAGCGAATTAAACTACGACTGGCGAGATGCTACCTGAAGACACGCTGTCGTCGGCCGGCGTGTGATATCAGCCTCTCCGATCTACAACAGTGATGGCCAACATTTCTCACCCGACACACGAATAAATCCATATTTGTCAAATCATATACAATTGCGCTACGCAATTTACGTAATGTGCTTTCTTGGAAATCTTTACGTCTTTGTGTCATTGCTATTGTTCTTTGCTACAGGTGTAGGGACTTTTATGTTTGTAATTGATATTAGGTAATATATCGATGATCCCTCGTGGGAATATGTTTTTTTATATTATAATGAGCTGATTTTTATAAAAAAGAGACTTGTTTGGCTTCTGAGTACTTGCATTTATTTTATCAATAATAATCAATACGTTTTGCCTGAAAAATTAAAATATTTACAAATTTTTAGTCTATAGGTCGATTTATAGTTGTTAAAATATTTATTGTCTATCTGTCTGTATGTTTGTTTGTTGGTTTCAATATAAAATGAAAACTGCTGGACTGAGTTCAATAAAACTCTCACTATTAAAAAGCCTATGATCCTGTAATTTTTTAAGGCTATAATATAAATGTTATAATACATATAAGATGTATAAAAAGAATAAAGATTTGATTTTATATAAAAAAAAAACGAAAATAGTAAATAATTTTAATTGTTTGAAAATCTTAATCTTATTACAACAAAAATATTTCGTGTGATAGAGTGGCATAAAATCTTTAACTGTGAGCAAGACCTAGAATAAAAATGTTTGTCCAATTTAGAATATAGAAAAGAACCATAAAATATGTAGATAAAATCTCAATAGAAGTATTTCTAAGAAATTCAGTATTGAATCGACTGAATAATTAAATGGATTTTTCAGTAAATTCGTTCATGGAATTTATAGAAAAAATATGTTAAATAAAATTCGAAATTAATTGATTTTGTTAACATTTAAAGAATGTCCAAATTAAAATTACTTGATCGATATTAATACCAAAATCAGAATGTAAATAATTTTTAAACTAGTAAATGCATAAGTGAATAAGTATATGATAATTTTTGTAAAGTTATATATATTAAAAAAAATAACTTTGAATTATTTAAATAAATGCAATTCTTTATACATAGTTTAAAACACCCTCATTGAATTACAAATTTACTATCAATTTTATTAATCAGAATTGAATTGACTACAAAGGTCATTTCCTTCTTTGAACAATTTTAACCTTACACTTGACTTTTCATAGCATCACGTGTGTGGAATTTATAATAAATTTAAACACAAATTATTGGTTTCATTGACCATTAAATAAATACAATTCATTCTAATGTATGCAACCATTACTTTAAATCAATTTATATTCACTCAAAATAAAAAAAAAAAAATTCTTTATTATTTTCAATCTAAATAGATAAAAAAATTCAATGAAACGCTTCAAAAATATATTTATTTAGTTGAATCTATTATTTAATCATTTATGTTTTTATTATTAAATAAAATTATAAAATTATAAATCATGTCCTTAAAAGATTTGATTAAAATATTTAATTATAATAAATTTTAACATTCTTATGATGTTATTATACAATAAACTAAATAATATTATTGTTCAGTCCATTTTTAAATACTATAACAAATGCATATTTCGCTGGTAAACCTTATACATTGTAGTCAATACAATTGCATAATAATATCAGATTTATATATGCATTATTACCTGCAGGAAATGAAGGCATTGTTTTTAAATATAATGTATTGTAATAAAATAAAACTTTGTTTTTACAAAATGACTCTGAACTAAGTAATTATTTAATTATGTTAATTCATCATTTTTATATCGTACTAACCTTTATTCAATGCAAATAATCGATTTGACACCTAAAGGAAAGTTATAATACTTTATTTTAATGTATATAAAACTAATTTTTAAATTCGAAATTTTAAAATTTACATCTCATATTTGAGTAATTTGATTGCATCATAATAAAATCAATTCACAAATTGGTAAATAAATATAATGTATTAAAGAAATTAACCTTTACTTATACAACTAGCAATAAAAGATAAAATATGGCCATATTAATTTAGATACAAATATTCGTTATTAAGTGTATTATTAAATTGGAATCATAAAATAACATAACACAAAGTGCCGATTTTTTTCTAGCACTGTTTAAAACTCATATTTTTAATTCAGAAGAGCTGTTGGTTTTTATTAGCTTGGATTCAAACTTTTACTGCTTTGCGGTTGACATTATAAATTCTTTATAATAAAATGAATAACAAATAATATTTTGATTACTATAAAACCACAAATTAGTGAATACATTAAACATTTAATATTCCAAGAACTGAGCTATACGAGTCCATAAATCTAGAAATGTCTTACATTAAATACATATATTATTACTTATATAGCTTATAGTACCTATATATACATTTGGTCTTATTGTTAAAATATATACTTAGCATGATAACTGTAAAAATATGATTTCAAAGGAGAGCGATTTGAGTGTACGATTTCTGCAGATATTATTAGATTATTATTTATTTTAAAGCATTTCTCAAACGAATACAGATGCCATTAATAGACCTAACTATTCAATGTATATTGTAGTATAAGTATACTTTGGATATGCTAGATGAGAGTGGCACATGAATAATCATATACATATATCACATACAGAATCAAATCGTTGAAACAAAAATCAAGGTGCGTTTTTAAAAAAGCTGCTAAAGGAGCCATATACACTGGTAGAAACGTTAACTTGAGCCAAGAAAACATTATTTTGTATATATCGAAAAAAACATTTTCTTAATATAAGAAATATACTCTTAATCCAAATACATTATTGTTGGAACGAAAAATTATGTAGTTGGATTAAGAGTATATTTCTTATATTAAGAAAATATAGTTTTCTTATATACAAAACAAGGTTTTCTTGACCCAATGCAGTTTTTTTTCTGTGTAGGTCTTCCTTTTTACGCTATATTGAGTGTAAACGTTTTTCTAATTATACCAAAATGAATCTTTCTAGGTAAATAATAAAAGATAGAAAAAATTAATGGTATACATAAATTATAGATAATAATATTCTGTACAACTTTTTATCTTAAACATTTTTTCCTATTCACACCTTTTCATTATAATTAGAAACATATATATATATATATATATATATATATATATATATATATATATATATATATATATATATATATATATATATATATATATATATATATATCCATATTATAAGATCGTTTAAAAAAATAACAAGTATTAGGCTATTGATTATATGTTTTTGAAAGGAACAATTGCGATAAAGGGTTTTTATTGCTTAATATATTTATTTGACACCTACAGATGATAAAACCACAAAGTGCTACTAAATTCACCCTTGCGTTTTTTAGGGAGGGGTTAAACTAGTCACTTTTCAACATTTTAAGTATAACTCGAAAACTAAGCAGAATTTGACAATTTTACAAGAATGATTTTTTATAGAAAATTAAATTTCCCATCAAAATAGATGATTTGAAAAATTAAAAAAAAAATGTTTATACGAGAAATATTTAAAAAACAAATCGAAAAAATATCAAAAAATCACAATTTTTTCAAATTTTTACTAAATTGCTCATAATTTTTTTCTAAGTAAAGATAGGTATAGGATATGCTTTGGAGAAAAAAAAGTAGAGGTGACGCCTGTCAAAATATTGAGTCGAAAAACTTTTTTTGATGAAAAATGGCTGAGCTATAGTAATTCAAAGTTTATTTTTAAATTTTTAAATCATCCATTTTGATGGGAAATTTAATTTTCTATAAAAAATTATCCTTGTAAAATTGTCAAAATGCGCTTAGTTTTCGGGTTATACTTAAAACATTGAAAAGTAAATAGTTTAACCCCCCTAAAAAACGCAAAGGTAAATTTGGTAGCACTTTGTGATTTTATCATCTGTAGGTGTCAAACAAACATATGAAACAATACAAACCGTTTAACGTAATTGTACCTTTCAAAAACCTCTAATCAATTGCCTATAATATGTATTAAGTTACGATTTGAGAAAAAATTTAAAAAAATGGTAAACTTTGAATTACTATAGCTCCGCCATTTTTCATCAAAAAAAGTTTTTCGACTCAATATTTTGACAGGCGTCACCTCTACTTTTTTTTCTCCAAAGCATATCCTATACCTATCTTTACTTGGAAAAAAATTATGAGCAATTTAGTAAAAATTTGAAAAAATTGTGATTTTTTGATATTTTTTCGATTTGTTTTTTAAATATTTCTTGTATAAACATTTTTTTTTAATTTTTCAAATCATCTATTTTGATGGGAAATTTAATTTTCTATAAAAAATCATTCTTGTAAAATTGTCAAATTCTGCTTAGTTTTCGAGTTATACTTAAAATGTTGAAAAGTGACTAGTTTAACCCCTCCCTAAAAAACGCAAGGGTGAATTTAGTAGCACTTTGTGTTTTTATCATCTGTAGATGTCAAACAAACATATTAAACAATAAAAACCCTTTATCGCAATTGTTCCTTTCTACCTTTTATTTTCCGGTATAATCAATAGCCTATATTATTTCTTGAAGAAAATTGATTTTAAATATAAAATTTCATCATTTTATGTGTCATCGTTTTTGAGTTATAGTGTTTACAGCCCAGATAACAGATATATACATCATGGCGAAAATTGTCAGAATGACTATTTTCATCAAAATCTCGAATTTGAAAAAATACTTACTATAGGTACAATAGGTAGGTAGGTATGTATTTCATACATATATAACCATTAGGGTGGTTCAATTATTTTCACTCCATGGGCAACTCGCGATACTGGTACTATAGGCCATAACAAGTATTTTTGCCAATGGAACCATACCTCTTAAATCATTTTCGAGCTTGCCGAAATTTGTCTGAAGTATATTTTCCAAAATCCACAAAAATGCACAAAAACGCTCCCTGGCGGCAGTCAAAAATAAAAATAAATGTGAAAAATGGATTTCCCGACCCAAAAAACTCCCGTATACACATTTTCAATAATTTTTTTGTACATTCGAAATGCAAATAGATCGATTTTTGAGTATTTTGGAAAATATCTTCAGACATATTTCGGCAAGCTCGAAAATGATTTTAGAAGTATGGTTCCATTGGCAAAAATACTTGTTATGACCCATAGTACCAGAATCGCGAGTTGCCCATAGAGATTTTTTCGGCCCCATACAATTTGACCCACCCTAGTAACCATATAAAAAAATGTGATTGCCCTACTCCAAACTGAATACCTTATTTAATTATCGAATTAAAAATTCGTATTGTTTATTTTGAACAACCGGTACACGCAGCTGCAAACAAAAGAACACAAAATTAAATCAGAATAAATGTTTTTCATAAAATGACCAAAATGTCAGTTACCATGCTATGAGTATGACTTAAGATTATCAATGTAGGTACATACATTGAACATCAATTTTAGAAGAAAAATTGATATGGTTATTTATAACAAATTAACTGTGAAAGCACAAAAGTGTAATACACAAATTCAAGTAATTAGGTATATATTAAATGTATATTTGGGCAGGTTTTCATTTTGTATGACAAGAAGCTGTAGCCTTATACGTGTAAAATGAACCATTCTCATTTATGGAATCTAACGGGGCGTCTCCTAGACAAATCTATTGTTTTGATTCAATTCAGAACAAAACGTTATAAATAACTTCAAGCAAATCCAATTTAAATTGACGTCTAGTTGTAATGTTGGATGCCTTTAACACAACAAGTTTTCTGCAAAACTAGTATACAGGCATTGGCGCAACGCATTGGCTCGAGCCCGAAACCCGATTTGTGGTTACTGCAAACTAATTGTGGTTCAATAAGATTTATTGTCTAATTAGTTTGGACAGGTATAAAAGACAGGTTAGGAATCAATGTTTGAGCTACTTTACTGAATTAAATTTCGTTTTTCGGTTTGTGTGAGGTAGCAATTGAGGAAAATTGGTTTTTGATTTTGAAATCGATGTGGTTACTACTATGTATACATTACGTGCCAAACAAGATAATTGTGTTGGACGAAGAGAAGTGATATTTCTCTTGTGTGAATAGAATGAAAATTGCCTGTCGTATTTTATATGAAATTCAACTAACTACGTGCAGTTTTTTTTATATTGTATTGCATCAACAAAATCAATTGTCTTTATTCAGTCTACGTATTTAAATTGTAAAATATAATGCACTGTTGTTTCGATGTTTATACATTTATACAATTTAAAATTTAATTTTGTAATAAAATTTCATGAAGTTTTTGTAAAACTGCATGTAGGTATGTTTGTATGTTTTCATACCAGATTTTTTATATAATAAAAAAGGTTACTGTAGAAGTCGTTATTATAATCGATAATAATTATAAATAATGTTTATTTTCCACATAAAAAAATTTGACATTATTTCACTGACCCGTGTTATATGGCAATAACGACTTGAATATTTAACCTCTAACCTTCGAAGTAGTACATATACATAAAATTTACAATTAATAGAATATTAATACGTCTACTGTAAAAATTCACAGTTATTTCAGTTATACATTCATTAATTATAAAACCCTAAATAATTTAAAAAAATGAACGCCTATTATAATAAGGTGATAAGATTTTGACGACTATTTTTGTTCGGTCTCGTGTGAGAATTTTTTAGTTCTCTATATTTTATAATTATCTGATATTTTTTTATAATTGGTTATAATAAAATTCCCTAAAATTTCAGAGCAAAATATTAATATTTAGTGGTCACTCAAGAATTTTAATACTTAAAAAATATTTTTTTACCATTTCGATCGATCTTTGATCGTTTATATTAAAAATGAACAATTTTTTATTTTCAGTTTCAACTAAATATAATGGGTGTGTTTATACTGTTTATACCAAAAAGACAAAATAGCAACAATTCTTAAAATCTTCAAATACAAATTATACTTAAACTGTGTTGTTGTTTTGTGTTTTTGGTGTAATCATGGCATAAAGAATCATAAGAAATAATCAGAATTATAATAAAAAATATAAATTAAAAAAATTTCATTTTTTCCACGTAATTTTTTTTTTTTAATTTTTCTTTATTCATTAATTAATGTTTTGCTCTGAAATTTAAAAGAGGTTTTATAAAATATAGAAAACTAAAAGGATTTCAAAACGTAATGTATGTGGATACTTGAACAGGAACCACTAGGTACTTATAGTAAAATAATATATTATTTGTATAAATTTTTTACAAAGCTACAAGTTTTCACCCTACATTATATTGGCATGCACAACGAAATAAATGTACGTAAACAAACTGGTTCAGGTTGCAATTAACCCTGACTTGTGTTAATTTAACGTATGATTAAAATAACTTCACGTTCTTCTTGGAGGTGAACAATATAATAATTTATTTTATTATAATTTTGCAATAGAGTTTTTATGAACGATGTGTTAAATTTTCAAATTAACTCAATGGTTTTGTAAGTAGAAAATTGATAGTAGGATAAGTATATTGTTTTTTGTATTTTAATAACCTAAACTTGCACATTTTTTTCTTTTCTTTAATTAATTAATAGTAAAAATAAATGTGTTCTAAATTGTTACAGTAATTATCATAAAAACTTTCAAATTAAATAGCAATTACGTACCCTCAGTTAGAACTTTGAATTATCATGTTCTTAAAAGAGAATTAAGTGGAGAGTAAATCAAATTTGATTTATATGTGCAGAAGACGACAATGAATCAATAAGAACAGTGCTATTTTCACAAGGTATGCAGACATTTCAAGTATAACGCAAACTTGGGTAATTTATTATATCGACTTACATATAATGAACTCAAGTATATACTGTGATAATTCATTTTAAAATTGAGTCGTCAAAACCATTCATATATAGCTATAGTGTCCATAAACTAAAAATATTCTTCGGCCATTGATTTTGTTCGCATTCATTCATGGCCTGCTAACAAAAGAACAGCTTGAGATTTTTGTAAAAAGTCGATTCTCATCATTTCAAATTTCACAAGTACATTATTAATATCTTTCAAATCAGTAGCGCAAATATAAAAAAATGTTTTTCATTTTTACATTCTTATACTACATATAAACATAATATAAGTAGGCATATAAGAGTAAAATTGAAATTTTCATTTTTACCTTTCTTGAAATCATTTTGGCTTTTTTCATCAACTTGTATAATGTACGAGTACCTATATCTTGTGTTTGTAACAAAAAAGAAAAAGTTATCTTTTATATTTAGGATGTTGACTTTGTGAAATCTTGAATTTGTCTCATTATATTTGAAATATGATATGTATTCGTTTTTTATCTTGGCTTTTATATGTATAAACCGCATCGAATTGATCGTTCAATAGACCAACGTTTCGTTGTACATCACAATGAATATCTTCAGGGCTCTAATCAAAGTTATCCACTGCAATGTGCCATGACACACAGATGCCAAGATTGATATCAAGATCACCTCAAAAGCCTGAATGTTTATGCATTAATTTTCATTATAAGAATCACACTCTTAAAAAAGTTTACACTCCAAAGATAAGCATGCACCGAATTTAAAACATAACTAATGTAATAGTACATTCTTTCTTCCAATATAAACAATTTTGCTCAATTTCAACAAGACTCTATAAAGAAACACACCATAAAAATATTATTTCAAAAAAAGTTGCTTCTCCACCACTGATCTACACAGCAAACATCGTTCCTTGCTATTGTTACAAAATAAATGAATGTTATGGCATTTCTATTGTTGGTGTGCGCCGCATATGTGACCGCTTATAGCTGCAGATCCTTTGAAACAGACTCAGAACATTTATCTTTATTTGTTATTGCATCGCTCTTACACTACATTGTTTCTTAACTGGCTTGTGACTGTTGATTTTTTATTTGGTGTTAATTTGACATTGGAAATCGTAAATTACCGTTCGATGATTTGTGGTAGTAACGTTGGAATGTCATGAGTACTGACGCTGATGATGTTAACAAAAGGAATATTGGTTTATAAATAACAATATATATTTTTGGTAGAATGTATATGCTCGTATGTATATGAATGTGCAATTTTCGCCAGACTAATGTCTCACTAACAATACAAACTGTTCAGTAATGGTGGAATAATTCAGTGATTTAAATAGCTACTTTCAATACTAAGTGTGTGCATTTGTGTATGCATTCATAACTATTTTATTCGAGAATTATTGTTTATTCAGAACACATGTTGTATACGATTATTATTGATTACCCAAGTTTTATTATAAGTATTTATATATAGATCTAGAAATTTATAAACTATGAATGAATATAGGAACTTTTAGTTAAAAGGAATTAAGATTTGGTAGAAAAAATTCAAATTCTGAAAAAAATCTCTTCATACTGCTAGCTTATTATCTGTTCATTGTTCATATTATTATTATAATAAACTCGTTAATGTATGTAGGTACCTTGTCAATAGAAAAAAAGTTAAATAAGAACAAAATTAAAAATCTAAAACCCGACTGCACTAAAATAAGATATGCCATCTCAACAGTTATAAGAAGTCTTTAAAAAGAAGAAGTTTCACAAAACAGGCATAATTATGTGCGGTTTTATAAACGAGTTAACAAAATTTGCAAGCTTGCAAACACTTTCAAATTAGATATCAAACTTATATATATACGACAGTTCTATTTGAGTTTTTAATAAATAGTTGCATGGGTAGTAAGTTGGTTTTTACCGTTTTTACTTAAGGTTTGTAAATATACTTTACATACCATTTGTTTTTACTTTCTACGTATGAAACTATTTGTCAAAAACTTCAAGAAAACTGTCATATAGTTTGATACCTCATTTGAAAGTGCTTGCAAAATTGCAAATTTGTTAGCTCCTTTATATAATACCGGAGAGTACACAGGTAAAAAGGTTTACTTGAGCCAAGTAAACCTTGTTTTGTATATAACGAAAACAATATTTTCTTAAGATAAGAAATATATTCTTAAACCAACTACTTATAGTATTCTTGGGCGATGAAATAATGTAGTTCGATTGAGACTACTTTTCTTATATTAAGAAAATATTGTTTTCGTTATATACAAAACAAGATTTTCTTGGTCCAATAGAGTTTTTTTTGTGTGTAGTCTCACATTACATGGTGTAGTAGGAACACACGAAATTAATTTTAGAGAAGTGTGTTTAATGTTATTCTTAAATAATAATTTATTCCTACGCCCTCTCCCAATCCAATGATTTCAGATACAATATCTTTAACAGAAAAATCAGTTCACATAACCTACATAAGTATACGAATTCATTAAACATAATTTTTTTGAACCTGAAAAAAATATTCACCAATTAGCACAATATAAAAATACACATAACTCTATACTATAAATCGAATTTTGTGAAGAAAACGCAAACCAACGTCGGCAACACAATAAAAAGCCACCAACAACAAACACACATACACACAACCGCCCTAAATTTATAATATAATAGCGTTACTACATAATAGGTGGCAGCATAAACGGGGAACATCGTCGGCGAACGAGCTTATCAGAAAATGACTCATATAACAAGTGACAGACGGCGCACGGGAAATTGGAATAAGAAATTTTCGGGCGTAAAATGAAAGATAGTAGGGCTGTAATTTCCTACATGAGATGATGTCATATAAAGTTTGCAGTCTCGCAGTGTCGCAGCTGTGCAGAGCGAGGTATTGTAGCGACTGCAAACTAAACGATGGACTACAGAAAGGATGAGATCGGTAGCGTTTTGTATTCTGCTCTCGTTGTCGCACCCTTATTTGAAGCAACCGCCATGTTATGATTGCACACTACACTGTTGTTAATATTTTGTCATATTTTTCAGTTTTATATTTTCTTTTTTTTAGAAAATGAGTTTTCTTGGATATTTTAAAAAAAATTTAGGATAGAGTCTTAGAACATGATTTGATAGTTAGGCACTTACTATAAAAATAAAGTAGGTACAGAATATTTTGTAAAATACCTTTTAGGTATTGTTCATAAAAATAACAAGAAAAAAAAATCAAAAAACTTTATATTTTTAGCAGAAGTTAAACATATTTTCAAAAAAATGTTTACATATAATATCTTTATTCTTTTTATAAACAATTGTGTTAAAAAATTTATAATGTTATAGATTATTTTATCAGCATTCTTATTATAATTCTTTCAATTTTTTTTTCTATTAAGAAAGATATATATAATTCATACAATTTTATTTATCCATATCCACGATCCAAAAGTTGAAAACTTTAGCAACATTTGTTTCAAATTTGTAAGAGACTTTACTTTTAAATACTGTTATGTATCACCATCTAACATTTTCCTTTTTTATTATTTTGGATTTTCAACTTTAAGAATTGGTTACTAGGAAATAATAAACAAGAGGTTAAAAGTTTCGTTTTGCTTTTAAGTTATTTGTGGATTTATTATATTTAATTTAATTTACTATGCAGGTACTATATTTGAATCTTTAACTGCAATACGCAGCATTTTTTACCCTCTTTGCACTACTTTGCAGTTAATAACGGCACCATAGTCATCAAGATAAGTCAACGTGTGCAAGTTCAAATCCAATTAAAAATCAAATAAAATTTAAAATACTGTAAAATAAAAATTCAATATTTCGTTGTATCACAGTGTACACAATTTAAATTCATAATAATACGCCAGTATTGTACAGACCCATATCTCAGCAGAAGCTACTGTTATATTATTACATTATAACAAGTGGCTCCAGCGAACGGAAATTACACAAACTATTTTCGAATAGACTCTCAGTCGGTGTTTTAGTATAACAGCGTGTAACTGATAACAGCACCATTTCCGCTCTGCTTTGAACGTGCGACGTTGGTACTAACGAGTATTTTATGCACCCTTAAAATTACGTTTCTTGCCTGATTAAATAATTTGAACGTTTTATAATTTATATATTTGATTTCTCTCGCTATATTTGGTATATAATGTTCCAACAATTGAATTTATTCGATTTATATTTTTGTTTTTCATTAACCTTATACGTCTGAGATTTCACGGCTATAAATTATTATTATACGCTATAATATATAGCTTCTTAACTGTTATTTATAATTGTTTATTATCATAATATAGTATAAATACTTGCCGCTACTTCTTTTCAGTTATTAAATGAACATACCGAGTAAAGAATTGTACAAATTTTCTCTGAACACGCAACCAAACATCAATTTATAAGCCTCTCACAAGACACTAGATATTTCACAATTGAAATATAGGTAAGTTGTTGAGATATCAAAAAATGTTAATTAATTATGTATTATGTTTTCAGTTGAGGCAATAACAATTTGTTACAGATAAATTAAAATTACAAGTTCATATGAAGTTGAATTTATAAATCAAATAGAAAAGAATACATTATTTTATTTTAAAAACAAATGTTCTTAATACTATTTTAAAATTGATTGATTTCATCAACCTATACAAATTATGCAATAATCGACATTTAAAAGATATTATTTAGTAAATGTTTTAAATTTTAACAATAGAACATCTATGTTAACACCACTGTTTTGTAACACGCCTTCAAATCATGTACCATCTCATTAATGTGCCATTATAGTCAACCCTGTTTTGTACAATATAATTCTGCCGTCGACATTTTCTATTAAAATAATTCAATAGCAGCAACATTAACCACGTCATCTGCATATCGTTTAGTGATATGATGTCTAATGTTACTACATGATATTAAATTCCTGAAATTGAATCGAGCAGCGGAACTTCTTAACATAGGTATACACATATATATGTATGGCAAATGTCTTTTGCACATGATGCATTGCAAACGGACATATTACAACTGGCTTGATGAATGGTTATATCGTTCTCGCTATACGATACTGATTGTGACTGAAATGTACAAATATTGTAACACAAATGTAAAGTATATTAGTATATGTTTCTTCATTTGATTAAGATATTAAACATAATATTAATTTTAAATATGACATTATACATAATAATATACGTGACAATACGAACTTTATTATTTAAAAAAAAATTATTAGGTACTATATATTTTAATTCATAAATTCATTCGAAATATCATTTTGAGTTTATATACACTGAAAAAATGTAATGTTAATTTTTAACATAAATAACATGTTAACGGGAGGATGAAATTGATCCTAGAAATTTTTAACACCCGACATGGTAAAATTCAAAAGAACGTCTACTACAATTCAATATACTGTATATAGCAGTTTCTGGCGAATAGGCCAGATATGAAAAGTAATATAGAAACATAGTAAAATTATAGAGAATGTACGTGAAATTTTCATATGCAAGAAATTAAATTAATGAATAACGTACCTATATTACTTTTTCAGAGTAAATAAATTTTAATAAGTACTATGTTAAAATTTACCAGTATGTTATTGTAATTTTTCTATTACTTTATTTTAAATTCTACCGACTTTTCTGTTAATTTTTTTCAGAAGTTGATTCTGTTCTCAGATTCACAGCATTTTCTGTTAATTTTTAAAAGAATATTCTCTCCGTGTACTTTTGTATATTTTTGTTATTTTGATTTAAATTGATTTCATTGATATAGGATATAATGTAAGATATATAAATTATTCTAAAATTGCATACATATATAGTGCTGTATTTACGTCCATAATATTGGAAGATAGCACTAAATAAAATGTTACAACAGTTTTTATTCTTTTGCGCAATGCAATGGGATGAAAACAATCATTTTCAATTATTATTTTGTTACATTTCACTAGTGAAGATAATCAGATGTTGCCTAAACTTATACGATGGGTAGCGAGCCAAATATACTCATATGCCAAATAAAAATGGAAAAATTCTCTAAAAACAGTTAAAATAAAATTTATGTGAACAAGTATTTAATAAACTACTTATATTTGACTCTACAAATTATATTTATACCTACAATTTCTTGTTTATATCTATCTTGAAATTTTTTAGTCGTGTTAGAAACTTTTGCTTAAAGCGCAAATTACGAGAACTGCCTCAATTAAATTACCTTAAAAACAAATTGAATCTTTTCATGAACGATTACATACAGTAACTCACACGTAATGATCAGCTTAAAGAAATATTAATAGATTACAAGCGGTTATCATGTTGAGACAGTTCCCTTGAGTTGGCATCGCTCCCACTATTAACATCTCACGCCGCCTTGCGTCTTCAGTTACTCCCATTAATTAGTCATTAAAAGACGCGGTGGACGCAGACATATGTGCTCGGTGATGTGCATGCGTTACGTACCATCAGGCTCGGCTAGAATTAGATTAACCATAGTATGCTATATCTTCAGAAAAGTTTCAGTAGAGCGGTAAATATCGCCGAATAAACAACATTTATGATAAGAGGATGAGTTTCATTCGTGCGAGAAGTTCTTAACTAGATATAACAAAAACATAAACGTGCCTAATATACATATGATACCTATTGAATGTATGTAGGTAGTACCCATGGTATATAAAGACAAGGTAGCCTGGTTAGCTCCTTGACCAATCAGCGATGGCGCGGGAATTGACGTCACGACGAAGAGATATTCAAATGCCATAAATGTATAATTGAATATAAATTACTTTATTTATTCTTGTTTTCATATTTTTGATATTTTATCAACACATACTATCAAAGAAGTACAAATTCGATATTGCAAAATCATAAAGAAGCTGTTTCAGACAATTTGGTCTTTTCGGGAAACGTAATATTTATTATTCTTAAGTTGGCAATACGTTCTGTGATTCTGACAGCTTTTAATGATTTTGTAATGTCGAATTTACACTTCTTTGATGGTATGTGTTGATAAAATATAAAAAATACGAAAACAAGAATAAATAAAGTAATTCTTTGTAATTTATATTCAATTATACATTTATGATATTTGAATATCTCTTCGTCGTGACGTCAATTCCCGCGCCATCACTGATTAGTCAAGGAGCTAACCAGGCTACCTTGTCTTTATATACCTTGGGTAGTACCTATATGAACTAGCTTCGATATATGGAACTATAAAATAGCAAATGTAAATTTTTTTATGTAATTTATATAGTTTTACAAATTGAAATTTGAATGCGTGCTGTTATCCATTTAGGATTTCCGACTTTATCATCAGGTCCTGATAAAATTTACATGGGCCCACTTAGAGAGTCTTCTCTTTGAAATAAAAAAGTATCGATATTCGAAATTATGCGTAAAAATATAAATAAAAAATATACGGGTCGAAAACCTCTTATTTTTTAAGCCAGTTTAAAAAATCATGTATTGTCTCAACTTACTGTTCTTATACACTGTCATGCAAAAGTCTTTGGACACCTGTGATTTTGAATGTAAATATACAGATTTCAGTTAATAAAAATCCCCAAAATAGCGAAAAGAATATGTTTCCTCGCAGTCAAAATAGTAAAAAACAATTTCTCGTTAGCTTAAAAGACACTGTGCGTCAGTAGGTACTTTTAACTTGAGTAAACCTGACTTTTCAGGCATATAATTCTAAAATTTTCCTTAACATGGAATAATATATTTTAGATACGCTAGGATTATTACAAAAGCTGTAATTATGTACTTTTATCAACATTTAAGATTTTTTATCAACCATTTTTGCAGTGTTATATTTACAATACGTTTGCATGGCAGTGTACTTGTGAAATATAAACATCACTCTAATTCTACCTGGTACCGTATAAGTAATATTCAATACCAATACATGCCCGTCCCCATATGTGAATTACTGGAATACTTCTACAATCACAACTATCTTATGTCTTCGTCGTAGGCTCTTTGTCATCAATGAGACAGACAACATATGTCAAGCAAAGACACAAAACTTGAAACAGAAGAAGCTATCCAACGTCAATATCACTCAACACAGCGTTTAGCACGAACACCAATATGCGGTTTGTTAATTTGTAACGTTTTATGTGATTTGTTTTTGTCCGTGAATTCCACCATATCTGTCTATATTTCATTTATAATTACGTGTATAATGATGTATGCTTGTGTAACCTAAAACAAGCACAACGTGTACTAGTTTAAACAAAGAAATAATGTAATTTATTTGTACGGATTCTGTGGTACACTTTCAAGTAAAATGTAGCTATAGCCTATAGCTAAGTGTTTTGCTGAATATTATGCTTATTATTTCAAATTTTTTTATTATAAGACGTGTATTTAATTAATTTTATACTCGTTTAAATCAGTGGTTCCCAAACATATTTTGTTTCAGAACTCTTATACACGATTTTTCAAAAATTGCGGAACTCTAACCGTATTGATATTTTACAGACACCTTCTTCTCCAATTTTAATAAAATATAGTAAGAAACAAGTACCAAAAATTATTTAAAATTATTATACTTTTAATCGGTGAGAGCAGAACGTTAATACTTAAGGGGGAGATTATATTATTTGGCATTCTACCAATGGGGAGCAATGCCTCCTGTACCCCCACTAATTCCACCGCTACTAATTTAAGCAACAGTATATATGACAATTACAGTTTTCGACATAAATATTATTAAAAAATATAACCCAACATTTTTATTTTTATTTTTAGTTTACCTAACGAAATATTGATGCCATTTAAAAAAAAAGTTTTTCCCATACATGTTTACGTAAATAATTCTATATACCTAGTATTATTGTCACTTTTTACAACTATTTAAATATTTACACTGTTGATTTGAGTTATATAAAAAAATTTACTGTAATTGATGTCTCCCAGATGTGCGCATGTAAATACAAATATTTATAGAGCTATTCAAGAATCAATTTCATTCATTTAAATTTTACAATAATTCAGAAAATGTATACATATGCTTTACATAAATAAATAACATATCATAATTTAATCTCTAAATAAAATAATGTATTTTTTATTTTCACACATCACTGTCACAGTTAAATTACAAAAAATACATATTTGTGTAACGCTAAACATATACTCGAAACCATGTTAATCATAATGTCAAACTAACTAAAAACAAACTATAATGTTGATATTCGTAAATTGCCAGTTATTTTTAAAATGCGGAGAGCTGGGACTGAAAATCGTTTTATTTTTGTCGCGGTACTTTGCTACGCTTCAATGTACTCAGTGCGAATATTTTACAGTAAATTTACATGTAATTAAAATTACTTCACTGCATTTCTTCGGTTATTAATTTATCACCACTTAAATTAAATTATATATAAATACAACGTTTAATGTTAAAATAACCCCATTTATGAACATGAATATATTTGTAAATATTGTTTCATCCCAAATTTTATACTAAACATTTTCATCCGATAAATATTCTAGATTTTAGATAATGTCGTCTTCTAAACTGTAACAATATAATAAAAAATAGTAATTAATTATAATATTTTTGAAACATACATAACCGATTGCATATATAAACCGGCTTCGACGTCCATCAGTCAATCGTGAGTAAATAGTAAGTCAATTATTGTCAAGATTAAATTATTGTGCATTGCCAAGTTAGTGACTTGTCAATGATACTAAAGGGGTACAAGAGATTGTCACCATCGTTCTGAGAAGGATACGTTTCAGTAGTTATTTAGATTTTCTTCACTTGGGAAACAGTGTACGAGCCGAGCTCGGATTTACTGCAGAACGAGGAAACCGTGTAGTGCTGTGGTGGTTGATATACCTACTCTCCAATCTACTGAATCCAATACATCTTGGTAAACAAAAGAAGATGGTGTAAATCGATCGAGGCACCAAGGTCGCCAACCGACGGTGCTCTTTCTCTCCTGCACCATTAAGCTAATGCGATATTTATTTCTTTATTATATAGGTATAGATATTGGTTAAAAACATATGTCTTATACGCGCCCAATACTATAGGTAGGTATCATATACACTATAATTTAATAATATATTATGTATCCATAAACATTTGAAGTTCTGAAGATTCGAACAACTCTCAAGACCCATGTCTGAAAAGCTTAAGCACACACATACACATGTGCTTTATATGTGTGTATAGGGGGAACCACTAATATGCCATCGCCCCGGAGTCATTAAAGCATTTCAGCTAATAGTCGGGCATAACGGGGCGACGGCAGCGACACAGCCGCACGTCAAAATAATGAATTAATCAACCGTCAAACGGCGGCGGTTGGTATCCCGAACTAAGTGTCTCAAGTTAGCATCCCTACAATTTCAGAACAAAAATATGTTTGTTTTAATGTTAAACACGGAAGGCTAAATGATTATAGATATAAAGGTATATATTTTTGAAGTTATGCTTCTTTAGGTGCGTTTTTAGTAATACAACGAAATGCGCGTGTACCATCGAAATCACGAAGATAATACAAACATTTATTATATATAATATAAACAATTTTCTTAAGTTATTATTTTTGCATTTTTCGCTCAATGTCACTTATTGTCGTTTTCACCATGCCAAAGAAGTATGACTCCTAACGCGTGCACATCAGTGTATAATACTCATAGACATGTAGAAATAGACAGCGCGATTCGTATCTAACAAATCTAATAATGGATTTAAACTAGAGTCACTCCGTTTATACACGCTCCATCTCTCTCACTTTTGAAGATCATCTTAAAAAGTGGATCGCGCTGTCCAATTCTATATGTCTTTGAGAACACCCAACCATTTTTTTTTAAATTTTAGAATGGTTAGTAAAATTTAGCAAATTAACATCATCACAGTATTACTTATATCCTATAAGTCCTATATTCTATTTTAATTTTAATTGCAATTGACATTTGCACGAATATCTTTCCCTATTTGATTCTTTAGAAAACTATGATATGTCACGTCAATTGTAATTAAAGTGAGATGTAGAATAAAATACCAAATAGAAAGTTTAATCAATATGACATGCAGTCTTGGATAAATGAAATGCAGGTATTCTTGTTAACACTCAGCAATTACATCAGCACATTTTTGTATTGATTGAAAGAATTTAAAATGTTAAGAATCCGTACCATAATTAATAATTTTATAATGGTTTCTTTATTTCTGTAGGTATAAGCTCCATCATGGACTAATTTATTTACCACTAGCAACCATATCCTTCCTCATCATGAAAAAAATCAATGGTCTTAATGAAAAATTAGTATTTTAATATCGATACTTGATAGACCTTAGAGTCAGATATTAAATTGAAACAAAACTCCATTTAAAATTCTATAAATAACTAAAAAAACTGCAAATAAAGAATCATGGCTTACATAAATATAGCGTTACATTGTAAATGAAAATTCACTTATGACATTTACTGTTTAAAAATTATGACGAACTAATGATTGTACATGTCCAAAAACATTTCGGTGTTTAATGACGTTAGAGTTTAGTGCACGTGTCATATTTTAAAATGCAAATACATGATCGGGTTTGAACTCTGGGCTAAGATGTGTTATGCATACATAAATAGATAATCTACACACATATTTATATAATAGCTTAGCCTGACTGATTCATTATCGCTGAGCCGAAAACCCAGGATCTATAGATCCTGGGGTGAAATTTCACATCTCTACAGAAAAGTGAAATTTCAAGTGTGTCTTCATTTATGGCGTAAGCACCCACTAAGAAAGTATTTTTCTAAATTTTAACCCTTACGGTGGTGAAAAGGAGTGTGTCAAAGTTTGTATAATTTTTTTTCTACTAGGATTTATTTGAAACTAATGTAATCATAAATATTATATAATACAAATAATGAATCATGAATTCCAGCATTGCTCAAAATTCAACACCACCGCGCCAAAATTTATATAATAACATATAAAACACTTAAAAATTATACAAAAAAAAATTGGTCAAAAATCAGCATTTTTTAAGGTATATACCCCTTGGAAAAATTTCAATTTTCAGACAAAAAAATTTTCTTCTACTTTTAAAATATTATACATGGCATTGTATAGATTTTGACACACTAATTCCAAATCCGTCGACAAAAATCAAATCCGATCACAAATTCAAAAGTTACAGCAATTTTCTCCAAAATAAAAAAAAATCTCGAGGACGTTTTGAGATACAGACCTACGGTTTGAAAATTTCAAACGTCATTTTCTATATAATTAACACACTTTTAACAAAATCGTAAACACAAAATTTGTTATTCATATTTCATGCATTAATCTTCGATTTGCCATAGCCATAGAAATATTAACCAATAACACACAAAAATGAGAAGTAGAATCTAAATTTACTATAAAATCAATAATTTTAACTATTTTCTATGTACTTTGTGACTTAAACTAGAGTTAATCAGGTAATTTGCGATTTTGTATATAATAAATAAAAAGCAAAACAATAAACAAATTTAATATTTCACCCCCTATTACGTATTGGGTGTTGTAATTAGTTTGGAAATCCACGCAAGCGAAGCCACGCGTATCAGCTATAGTTATTATCAAAACTTTGAGAGGAAAGTAATAACTATAAATGAAAATTAATATTAGCCTCTCCAGTCTCCAGCCACTTAATTTTAAATTTGGAATTATTATTATTATGTTGTAAGATTTTGTCTTTTTATTGTTAGTCAGAATAATAAAAATTTGATATTTTATAGTTATAGAAACATATTAGTTTTTTCTTACACCATTTTTGTCACTAAAGATTTTTATATAAAACAAATAAAATATATTAGTTACATCCAATTCAAGAATGTGTGAGGGAAGTGTGTATGCTTTTTTTATGTAATATTCGCAAATATATATATAAGTATATTTTATATAGATTTTTTGTTAAGCTCAAACATAGGTACATATCGAATTTATTTTACTCATGAAAGCGAGATTTTCGTAATCGTGTTGAATTAAGGGTAGAGAGAGATGGGTGCGGGCTGTTAATTTTTCGGATCACAGCCGTGACCCGACACCTATGGGCATAACAATTCACGGTCTATTATTTTTTGCCCAAATCGGTGTTAAAGCTCGTATCCGGCTCCGCTATAAGTTTATTAGTGTAGATAACCCAAAAATGTTATAATGTTTCCTTCACAATATGCGAGTTCCTCATTTTTCCTCGCCTTAATCAGGAACTGGTTACATACCTATTCATATCATTATAAATTATATGAATATAATACTATATTTATAAAATAAGTACTTATGTTATATCATAATTTGTTTAATTTACAGATTTTTGAAAAATCGTTTCTTTTAAAGTGTTTTCACCAGACACACTATTTGTCACATAATGTATCTATTTGTTATGTAAATGTCATTTGCTTTTATTTTAACTTAATATTTTTGAAAAATAACACAACATATTTCTTGAAAATCCCACTCACTTGTAAAAATATTTCAAATATAAATTATATTTTATTTTAGTGAACAAAATCACATACAAATATTAATTAAATAAATGACTGGTGGTAATTTCCTTTGAATTATTATCAGTTCTTATAATTTTAAAATATATTTAGAGAAGTGAGGTATAAACATTAGAACTGATCAATATTAATAAAATAAATTAATAATACTGCAATTTTTGCAGTTTCTATGTGTCGTGCCATCTATGAAACATTTGCACAAACAACTTATTTTGTTGTTGTCAGTATAGTTACACACCTAAATAAACATAATAGTGAATTTCTACTATTAAGGTTCTTATATTGGGTAAGAAAATCTATTTTACAAAATACATTAATATTATGAAAAATATAAACTATATACTTATAATATTTTTTTAAATGCCTTAATATGACATAAAATTACTTGAATTAATGTATACTATTAATAATTGAATTATAATATGTAACATATATGTAACTTCTCCGACTTCTCCCACATACATAATAAAATTGTCTAAAATCATTGTAATGATTTATGTGACATCTATCGGTATAAACTATAAGAGGTAATCTGTCATTTTATTATTGTGTTTTCATCGAAATTTTTTTTAATGCAGAGGAAAACTTATTCAGAATATAATTTAATAATAATTGTTTAAAAAAATGTCTGTTAGAACAAAAATATTAAGTATTGTTGATGTGGTGTTACGTGTGCCACCGTTATTTGTAATTGACGAATTATTAAAAATAGGGTTAGGGTTTCCTGGTGTTCAAGATAGTGATTATATTAATGAAGTAAATGAAGTATTAAGTTTAAATGCTACTAAAGATTTTACAACTGTCGTAGCTATTGGTATTTATGAATATGCCTTTGTTGTGCTATTCAAGTTTCTGTTTTGTTTAATCGGTAAGTTTTATTTATATATAATTATATAAAATTGTAGTCGTTAATATTACTTTTATTTTTCAGCATGTGCAAGTTCATTATGCATTTTTGCACTATTGACAAAACACCTGATGATAGTATACATGTACTTAGCATCAGTTGGAATAGTATTTGTATCATATTGGACAAACGTAAGCGCAATGAAGTCAGTGTTATCAGTATTGTCTGCAGAAAATGCTTCGTCAACGAGCATATTAGAAGATCTTTTACTACTGAACGTTGATCGACTTTTAGATCCATCTGGGTGTGTTGCAATAGTTGTTCAGAATTATGTTGTCCAATTTTTTTTTGGTGCTATTTTTGCATATATTCATCTCGGACCAAGAAATAGTATAATACAAAAAGTATTGCCTATTTCATTTATTGCCCCATCAGTTTTGAGTATCTTGCCATTACCGCCATCATTTCTTATTCACGCTCCTGTTTTTGCTTCTTTGTTACCATTAATTCTTATAAAATTTGTCATATGGTCGTCAGTAATGACTGTATTCCAAACAGTATATGGTGGATATGTATATGTACGTACTTTTGTATCAAACTTTGGTATTTCTGCTCTTATTGAAACAGAATGGGTACGTTTAAATGTCCCATGTGTATTGAGAACTTTCTGGTTATTAAGAGTTTTTGAAAACATGGTATCATTTGTCTTAACAAATTATTCAGACTATGATGTTTTCAACTTAGAAATAGTATTTCCAGTTATTAGAAATGTAATGGTTACTGGCTGTGAAACTTTAACAGCTGTGCTGGGAATGACAAGTATAGTTTCATTTGTGTGCCATTATTTTGGATGTTTCTTTCAATGGATTCTATTGATCGATGATGAAGATGATAAAAGTATAGGTACAGTGACAGCGATTCTGTTTTATATTCTTTCACTGCAGACTGGTTTAACTACATTAGATCCTGAGAAACGATTCCTAAGATTGTGTAGAAATTTCTGTCTTTTATTTACTGCTTTACTTCATTTTATTCATAACATTGTGAATCCTTTGTTAATGAGTTTGAGTGCATCGCATAATCCAACTTTACATCGACATTTCCGTGCTCTTGGAGTTTGCTGCTTTTTGATAATGTTTCCAATTACGCTGTTAGTGTACTTATGGGGAGCTCATGAAATGTCAACATGGCTCTTAGCAGTAACAGCATTTAGTGTAGAAGTAATGGTGAAAGTATGCGTTTCTCTAATGATATATTGTTTATTTTTAATCGATGCATATCGCACAACATTTTGGGAAAAACTAGACGATTATGTCTATTACATACGTGCATTTGGAAACACAGTAGAATTTATGTTTGGTATATTTTTGTTTTTCAACGGAGCATGGATTTTGATATTTGAATCTGGTGGAGCTATTCGTGCCATAATGATGTGCATTCATGCCTACTTCAATATTTGGTGTGAGGCTAGAGCAGGTTGGTCTGTGTTTATGAAGCGGCGTACGGCTGTTAATAAGATCAACAGTTTACCTGAGGCAGACCTTGAACAGTTAGAAAGACTTGAAGATTTGTGTGCTATTTGTTATCAAGAAATGAAATCAGCTAAAATTACAAAGTGCAGACATTATTTCCATGGTGTTTGTTTACGTAAATGGTTATATGTGCAAGACAGATGTCCTTTATGCCATAAAATTTTGTATAAAGTTGATAACAATGATTTCCCAAAAAATCAAGCGGCTAATGCTGGTGATAATGAGCAGCAAAGATTAGTAGACAATAATGTGAATGATGTGAATAATGTAAATAACCAAGAGGCTGATTTAAGATGATTACCTTAAAACAGAATTACTATTTGTAAATATATTGTCAAATTATTATAGTTAATACAATATGGCTGTAAATAAAAATTAAAAACTGGGATTCAGGTTAGTAGATGTGATGTTATTATCAGTAACATGTTGTTCAAAATAATAAATTATAAATAATTGATTAAAAAAATGGACTGAAATGTTTCATTATTTTTATCAATTTTATTAGAATTAACATCTTTTAAAATATTAAAAGTTTTCATTATTGATATTTGAAAAGGAACTAACTGTATCTTTAGAATTCTTAAACATTCTCTGCATCCGATAACAAAAAGGATTGAAATCTTATACTAAATTAATATATTTTATGGGCTGCAGATTTATATTTAATTGGTGGTCGTTGACCAATAAAATGAACGATATTTGAAAATAAAATACATTTTTTTCATATTTAAATTATACGTAACTGTTTTTTCTTGCCAATTAATTATATCAAAAGTAGATAGATTCAAATATATTTACTTATATGTAATATAATCAATGATATCAGTATCTTTAACTGATATAAATTCATATTTTAGTACCAAATATTTTCTGTTTACATAAAATCTACCAATTCATTGCTGATTTATAAAAAATGTACTTTTTTAAGTTTATTTTTGTTTTTCTGTATTCAATATTTTCTTACTTTTTTAAAAGCAATGACAGTACATAGTACATTTATTCATTATACATAGTTTTTTATTATATTAGTTATAGAAATGTGGCATTGTATAAAAATCACAAATTATTTCTTATTTTTTATTCTTTAATAAGTTTTTTTAATGTAATTTTAAAATATAATTTTTAAATGCCACACGAACACAAATTTAATTTAAATGTTTTATAAATATAACAAACGCTCAATTAATTAAGTAATTAATATAAATAAAAACCTTTACAGGGTTACATTATATCTAATTTAATAATTCTCAATTATTACTATTACAAATTAAAGTTGAATTAAATTAACCAAAATTTATTGTTTTTAATATTGTCTTTAATTATAACTTAACCCCTTATTGACCAAATTAATCGTAATAATAATTTTTTCTTCATTTTCTATAAATAAGACAGTATGCAAAATAAACAGTTATTAAGTTTTGTTATTTTATAATAGTAATTTTAATACCTGCATCCAATATCACTTATACCATTTTTCACTACACTCAGCGTTCTACATAACGTCGCCATCGGTAATTCAATAATTCCACAAAACGCCGGCTAGAGGAGCCCCCACAACCACGCCTAAAAGTTGACAGATACATAATAATAATAATAATAAAAATGGCACTGTTGGTGAACGAGATCCTATGTATGTAGTTTGTTGGCTTTTTCAATTTCATATGTACATACAAATACCATACGATGGACTCACAGTCAACTGTATACTAGGGTGATTCATTTCCGCAAAACATTTTTTTTTTCAAGGTCCTCAAGCAAAATTTTAATCTACATATAGAAAAAAAAATCTCACCAAGATTGAGCTTTTAATTCCTATTTTAAGTACTTGCAATTTAAATATGAAGTTTTCCCATTTAAAATGCATGAAAAAAAAATATTTTTTTTTAAATTTCTAATGCTTAGACACCTTTTATCATATTGGGAATCAGTTTGATGGACCTTACGGGAAATTTGACGCTCTTTAAAATTGCCTTAGTGTTTTTTTCTGTAACTCACACTCATGGCCGCCGAGAGCCAAACCGGGCCCCGATGCAAATTGCAAAAAAATATTTTTGGGCCCCTTTCCCATACACTGAAATGTGTACTCAAAAAAATTTTTCACTTACCCCATCAAGTGGGGTGTCTTTAGATAGGTCTCCTAAAATGTAACAAAAAGTTCTAGAAACTTTTGGTTTTAACCCTTTAGTCACAAGAAGAAATATAATTAAGATTTATCTATTTTGTAAAAAAAATTAATATTATTTAAATACTTACTAAATTTGAATGGATGAGACGTATTTTTGACATTGAGCATTAATAATAAAATTTAAATCCTACATTAGCCACAATAAAAACACAATCGTTTGTAAAATAACGTAAATATCATATGATTTAGTTAGTTAGCTAATTAGTTTGCGAATTTCAATTTATTATATAATACATTAGATTTTCTTATGGGGGACCTCTCGCCTTTTTTCTCTATGATGGATTACCTACTATTTTTCCAGAAGTACTCGTATTTCAATAAAATAATGTAAACTTCTTTCATTCAAAATTTATTCAAATTTAAATAATTTTGGTCAATTTTTTACCAAAGTGCAAAGGGCCGGGCCCCTGGACCCCTAATGTTAAATCTTTCTCCATACGGTTTGTTCTTTTTTATTTATATTTATTTTCTTTGGTTTAAATAAAATTTTCAGAGGATAGTCTATAATATCATCCGCTTCTTTTGTGAAAATTAAACTATTCTCTAACAAGGGGCCTGTTATGTTTTTATATCGACCTTTAATTGTGATGAAGATTTTTATAGCTCAACAGAATTATTTTTAAAATTTCATCATTTAAATAATTTTGAATATTATTATTTACATTTTTTTAAGATAGATTCAGCCCGGGCCCCTTTGGGTCCCGGGCCCCGATGATTTGCATCGCCTGCATCACCCTCTTGTCGGCCCTGCTCACACTGGTTCGCCAGTAGGAGTCATCTAAATACAGTTTTTGGAATAAATTGTTTTTTTTTTCAAATTTCTAATGCTTAGACACCTTTTATCATATTGGGAATCGGTTTTTTTCCATTTTTTTTAGCAAACCGCAAAAATTAGGGAGAAAAAAAGACCTGACTCGTAAAAAATGGTTTTTTTACCAATATTTAATGAATTTACAGCCATTTTTAGGCCTTAAAACGCAAGAAATTGATAAATACTAACTAATAATGCTGCATTATTAGTTAGTATTTAGATGACTCCTACTGGCACCAGTGTGAGTTACAGAAAAAAACACTAAGGCAATTTTAAAGAGCGTGAAATTTCCCGTAAGGTCCATCAAACCGATTCCCAATATGATAAAAGGTGTCTAAGCATTAGAAATTTGAAAAAAAAAATATTTTTTACATGCATTTTAAATGGGAAAACTTCATATTTAAATTGCAAGTACTTAAAATAGGAATTAAGAGCTCAATCTTGGTGAGAATTTTTTATTCTATATGTAGATTAAAATTTTGCTTGAGGACCTTGAAAAAAAAATGTTTTGCGGAAATGAATCACCCTACTGTATACATTATGTATTATTTTTTATAATAAAATGTTAAAATAATTGGTATTACGTGTATATTTCACTTTCTTCATTTCTTTCATAAATTTATCCAATACAATGTTAATTTTCTTTTGCAACTTTGATACTCTAGAACTCTAGACAATTGTTATCCGTTGCTTTAATACTGAATGAAAAATGTATATATTTCTATACAATCATATGCCAATAATTTATTTTTGTTATTTCCTTTTTTAATCGTTTTCAAAATATCAAATTTTAAATAAAATGTACCTTACACATTTTTTATACTATTTATTATATTTCAATTTCAACGAAAATTGTATTGAATTTCATTCTTTTCCACATTGAGTCACACCAAAACACAAGTTTTGTGTATAAAATCTACATAGAAGACTTTAACGTCAATTTGTTAATTTAAATTTGGCGCTGAAATATAGCAGTCACAATGGTATTATGGTGTGGGTTGGGGAAAGACGTTCTATAGAACTGTTAGAACATTGTACTATGGAACGGTCGTACTGTGGATGGATGTTTTATAGAACGTTGAGTGTAGTACATGTAAGTTGAAAGAAGGTTAAAAAAATATCACCTACTTTAAAAAAAATTAGGTGATAATTTTTTTCTGTATGTTTCTAATGTGACCTAATATGCAATAAGGGGTTAACTTTTTTTTCATTGTATATATCATCGAATTTTTGTTTTATAATTGTTTTCAGTTATTTCTATTTTCAATTTATTATTAAAATAAGAAAGGGAATAATGTATTTTAGCAGTAAAACTACAATATAATTTTTATAAACAATTATCTTTTATTTTAGTCATGTATTTATGTATATGTTTGCATGTATGTAATGTATATGTAAAAGATTAGCATTTACAAGTATAGAAAATGTTTATTTTTAATATTTGCTTTAAAGAAACCAGAAATTGCTGCTATTTGAATAATTACACTAAACATTTTTGCTGACATGTTAATCTAATAGTGGTTTTACACCAATAATTGCTTTTAAAACAATTTGCATTTAAAAATGTATAGGATTTGTTTTGAAACAATAGTTTTGTCTGTTTGGTGTAAAACCATCATAAGAATATTAGCATATTACTAAACAATACTTATTTATCATTTTCTTTATTATTGTTTTTGTACAAATCAAATAAATATTTGTTATATGAGTGACCAATTATATATGTATGTAAATATAATGTACCTTATCATTATTTGTATTTATTTTACATTAATATATCATACAAATTTTTAATCGATCATTTATATATTTATAGTAATGCATTTTGCGTTGTCAATATATTTTTTCAATTGTTTATTCTACTTCATAAATGAAGCAAATGTTGGGAGTGTAATTTTTATCGTACTAAAATCCAGTGCAAATAATTATGATCTTTGAAATGAATTTCTATGATTTATTAATGTGAAATTATAGATAGGGCAATTTTAGGTTATAGGTAAATTAGTTTTTATTGGTTTGTTGAAAATATTGTTATAAGGGTGTGTTATTATATTTCTTTATTATTTTATAATGACCATTTGTTTAATCTGTAATTGTATGAGTTTAAACATTTAAAAATACAAAAAAATAATGAAGAGGCTTTTTCGATTACGAAAGCATCTTCTTGTGCTTAAGCATTGTTGAATGGTTTAGATATGGAGTTGTATATTTTTCTGGAATAATGTGCAGTAATTTCTTGTAAGCTGAATTTATTTATATTTCAAATTTAATAAAAACACTGTACATATCTAATATTTTATGTTATAAACAGATTTTATAAATAATTATACTAAAAAAATAAATAATTTGGAATATTTCATTTTTATTACTAAATTGTTTATGTAAACTGACTGTGCCTTAATACTGTTTTATTTTGATAGATGTTTTTCTAAATCGTTAAATTACTGCATATTTTAATCATTCATTTGAATTGCTTAATAAACTAAATAGAGTACCGGGTTTACCGTAAATTAAAGACACTATAGCGTAGAACTCCAAACTGAAAATTAGTTCCTACGGAATTTTTGTAAAAAAAAAACACTGGGGCACTTTATTTATTGAAGCTTAGTGCCCTGTGATACTTAAGTCCGGTGCTGAGTAAATATATTAATTATTGTCATTTCGTCAATATTCGTTATTAGTGTTTGACATAATATGATGTTTATTACGAATTTTTTGAAAACAAATATAAACGGAAAAATTGGAAAGGACTCTGCACAAATTGGCTGAAACTGAATCATAATGTATTTCGTGATATTCTGATCAAAAGTTTTCATGAGCACAAACTCCAAAAATTGCCAGATTTCTAGTTATTCAGAGTTAAAGATTATATTAAGAATTCAAATATCTAAAAAATTGTGAGTACAACCCCTGGACACTTAAGCCGGAAACGGGCAGTTAGTCAAGGTCAAATTTAACCATGTATCTTGTATTCATAGGATCTTTTGATCAGCAAGTCACATGTCCGGTATTATAAACGACCAAGCAAATTTGCAAGCTAGCAAGCACTCTCAAATGGGGTATCAAACTTATATGACAGTTCTCTTGAAGTTTTAGATAAATAGTTTCATACATAGAAAGTAAAAAAAAGGTATGTAAAGTATATTTACTAAAGTGTATTTACTAACCTTGCGTAAAAAACTGTAAAAACCAACTTACTGAGAACTGTCATATAAGTTTGATATCTCATTTGAAAGTGCTTGCTACCTAACAAATTTGCTAGGTCCTTTATAATACCGGACAACAAACTACATTTTATGCGGTGTTCTTTTTCAAATAGGTACTGCCTAACATTAGTGAAGATAATTGGTGCGATTACGTTATTATTCTTTTTCTAAGAAGATAACAGTTATAGTGGACATTGTTGATAAAGGAGACTAATTTAAACTCATTGGTGATCATTGTGGTCTATTTATCTTATAATATATTAAATATTTTTTGCTGGTTTTGCGAGTGTTCTGTTGATCTATTCATTAATTTATATTCACTTTGTGATAATAGATATATTTAAGTGCTACTCACAACATGTTACTGATGTTCAAATTGACGTCTTATTTTTGTAGATATTAACATGTTCAAGTTCAACAAGAATGTAATCATTATTTATATATCTGTATAGATTTTTTTATTAAATATATCATTATCATTAAATTTGTTAAATATTTATTCTTATCACTATATTGATAATATACTCAAAATTATTTTAGCAATAATATTTAGTACTTACAAATACAAATCAATATAAAGTATAAATAATATTTACAGGGTAATAGTAAAAAGTAAACAGTCCTAGAATAAAATATTGTTGTCAAATTGTTTAATTAAAAATAAGATCTTTATAATTTGATAAAAGGTAATAAGTTGATACTCTGCAGTTTGTAATTGTTCTGACAACTGTCATTCTGTCTGCACGTTCAAAGTTTGCTTTAACGACTTCATAGTAACGGCCGTCACTGAAATAAGTTAAGAATATTAATAAAATTCAGATTTAACTTTATACTTTCAGTATTCAATATAAAATACGTACCTTAATACGAGACATTTAAGTTTTAGACATTTAACTCGAATAAAATCAATTGCTTTTTGACTTTTATCAGAGAAACGTAAATTTTCTGGATCCCATCTCAATTCGATTCGTTCTAAATTTGGACAATTGTTAGAAATACCATCCATTAATTGATCTACCAGAATATTAACACCCAACCTCTCTTGAGTACCCATGATTAATATCCTGAAAAATAATAAGTTGATCATAAAATAATTACTTATCAATTTAAAACCTACTTTGAATTGGTCAGAACTGGTAAAATAGATTGCCAAAGTTGATCTGTAATATGTGTCATTCCAGCAAGACTCAAACCCCATAATTGATGACCATAACGGGACAAAAATTTATGAAGCGCTTCGTCTGTTACGTTATCAGAGCTGTCCAAGTCAAGAGATACCTGAAAAAGAAAACGTAAGTGAAGTTATTTATTCTGTTTGTGAATATAAAATGTACTGACTAAATTTTTAGGATTTCCGTGTTCCATCCATGCTTTAAGTACACTATCATTTAAACCGTTAAGTTGACCAGCACTTAGAAATCTTAGACATGGGATACGACTTAGCATATCAATCAAACATTCAGTCGATAAATCAGTAGCTGTTATGTCGAGTTCTTGAATTGAGGATTTCTCCCATTCAACTTGCATAACATATTCACTTTTAAGACCTAAGGAAAAATAGAATTAAATATTGTAATTTAGTATTTAACTATAAAATAATCAATAAATACTTGTTCCATTCATTAAAAGGCATCTTAATCGTCGACTTCTTTGGAATAAAATTTTCATTGTTGATCCCGTTACTTTACAGCAAAAATTAACTGCTAAACATTCCAGCTGAAATTTAATTTAGGTTCAATAAAAATATTTACAAACATATATTCATAAAAATGTGTCAGGTTATAGGTCGAGAGCCGGAGGATTAAATATCTTATGGATAAGATACATACATACATGGACATATTTGAGTAAGTAAAACTACCAAAGACCTCAAGGGAGACACCTTTGGAACTGTAAAAGTTTGCCCGCGTGATAAAATATGTCGTCATATTTTATCATGCAAGCAAAATTTGACAATTATAAAGATGGCCTCCTTTAGGTCTGTGGTAGTATTACTTGTTCACTCAAATTCGTCCGTGTATCTTATCTATAGGATATATAATGCCCCGGCTCCGGGCCTATAAGTCAATTTTAAGAAATAATAAAAATTAATTGTCATAAACAAATTGCGAATCTGTATTTTAAGCTGTTTTTGAAGTTTGAAATTATCAATTATGAATATAAAACTTACTTGAATACAATTTGAGCTAAAAGCATCAATATGACTGTCATCAACAAAATTGATTCCATACAAATTAATAACTCTCAAATTCGGCGTAGCCGATTTCAATTTATGGACATTGATAACTTCGTAAATTTCTTCCTCTTCCTCTTCAACTTTCTCATAAGTTCCAATAAGGTGAAGAATTTCAAGACCATTAATAAAATTGTAAATTTTTCTCATAAAACCTTCCATGAAGATTACTTCAGATAAACATATACACAAGTACTTCAGTTTTGTAGGGAAGGCTTGCATTTCACTGAAATCGTGAAGCTGCATAGCAGTTGAGAAATCAAGAAGCATGTGGGTCAAATTTGGACATTTATTAGCAAGTTCATGTAAAACGGTATGGGTGATCAATTCAATTGGTAATTCAATGTAACGTAAAGATGGACCGAAACGGATGCTGATTAGTGCCAATAATGATTCGAGTGATCCGACGTGTAATCCTATAAAATCAATTGAGATTATTTTTCGTAAAATATTTAAGATTTAATATTTAGTATTTTATGCAATAGTTTAATGGGATTTATAAAAATTTTGTTTATTTGAAGGGATGTAGCTGCAAAGTATTTTTTTTTAATAATAAATTTGTCTTTTGAGACCTCTTTTAGACAGCTTTTAAACGTTTTCTTGTTTTGTTAGATGCTTGACTTTCGTGATATTTTGTTTGACTTATTTATTTATTTTTTTATTTTGTTTGTTTATTTGTTTTTCTTAATTTCTAAAAACGGGGACACAAAGATGGAATGGGATTAGCTTTAGGCCAATCAAAGCATTTAGGAATAAACAAACATGACAGCTGCAAAGTAATTTTAACACAAAATACTAGACTATATAACAAACATTTTAAGACTACTGTAATTTGAAGTTTATTTAATAATACAGGCAGTTCCCGACTTCTAAACATAATTGGTTCCTGAAATTCGACGAAAGTTAATATGTACCTACAAAAGGTATATACAAAAAGGTATATTAGCTTGTAAATAACAAATACTTTATTGATTAGTATCCGGCGTTTTCTTTATAAATTTATCAAGAGATAGTTAAATTGTACTTTCCTGAGAGTGGCTTCATGGAAGTACGTGGGATTTGTCGATACATTCGTATCAATAAAAATCTAACTTAAATACAGTAGGTACGAAATAGCGAATTATACGAAAGTAGAGTTGTAGTGAAGTCGAGAACCGCCTGTACATAAAAAATAAGTATCACCTGATATTTCTGGTCGTAGAGAAACACTCTTCCATAATTTTGTATCATATGCAATCATCCTCCATTTTTTACATACTCTTGCCATACTGCATATTTCTCTATGACTTAAGTAGTTAAAAATATCCAGAAGAACCTTATCTGGAAGCTTTTCGATAGTCTGGAATACAATTGCAGATTATTGGTATATAGTGAAATTATTAAATTAAAACCATTAAGTAATATAGTATGTGTTTGCATGTATATTAAGAAACTGGGATAAGCGCACTTAGGTATAAATATATGTGTGTACATTGTACATGTTTTATTTATTATACATAGGACTATTGCCAATTTGAACTTGGCATTCGATTTAGGAAAACATAGGATTTTATACTGAGTAATAAAATATGTAGATATGTTCGTTGATTCTAAAAATACTGCAATATAACACGTTTAAAAAAGAGTATGTACTTGTGCAAATATTTTTAGTGTTATTATATAATCATAAAAAACATCTGTTAATACAAATTCAGTAAAAATACATATATACCGTTCCAGCAAAAGGACTTTTTGCTGCTGTTCCATCTGTTAAATATACTTGAGAAGCTTCTATAGCCAATTGATTCCAAATATCGTTTCCCAAATCCATTTTCTTATCGTATTGTTAATATTTTCTAGATAAGAACTCACTCTGTTATTAAAACGTTTATAAAAAGGAACTTATTCTGTGTTATTTTATTAAAAAGAAAAACTAAAATTCTATAGGTACGAAGTAAACATAACAACAGTATTTATAACTGATGTAATTGTTTTATTTGTACCTATACGTTTACCAAATACTAAAATGTTGATGACATATAAATAATATAATTATTATCTTAAAATTTTAGATTTTTTATCGATGTGAATGAATTATAAAGTAAATAAATATGGTTTACTAAATGCACGTACAAAAATTTATTTATTTTCTAAAAACAGTAAAAATAAATTAAACCAATTTCTAAAAATAGCCGATATGGAGTAGATACTTAATTAATATTTTATGTAACTCATAAAAGTATTTTAATTACAAAATTTTTACATTTACTATGAAATAGTAACAGCTTTTAAAAATAAACACGACATTAAAGGTGAGCTTAAAATACCCTTTATCGCCAAAACTACAATCGACGTATCATGAAAGCGAATCACAATAATTAATCACAAGTTTTATGAACTTATTAATGAGAAAATAACAAAGGTTAGAGAGGTCGTATGTTTACAGATCTTCCCTCAAATAAAATAGAACACAGAACTGGCTGAGACGAAAGCGCGCTATCGAAATAGCTAAATAACCTAAAATAACTTGCGGTGTGGCTCATCGTTACGTCATAACAGCACGTGGGAGTAAAAAACAATTATTATTTTGTAGGATTTTATATACATTTTGTTTGGACAGCAAGTACAGATGCTTTAGTTGGATGCTGGAATTGAAACTGTTCTGTGCTTCAGTGTTTGGATTCGTAACAGTAGTCGATTTGATTTTTTTTATTATAAAGCTTAGTGATGAGTATGTACGTGAACAAAGTTCTATCGTATGGAATTATTGACTACAGATACTTACTATCTTGTCAAAAATTATTTTGTGAAGTTTGGGTGATAGTTAAGTAACTGAAGACTCTCTTAAGTATGTCATATACTGAATATGCAGCCATGCGAAGTGGTATACATATAGTGTATTGATACAGTTATTCTCCAGTTTTTTACGTTATTTTTTTAAATAAAGAATCAACTGCGAACATTTGAATTAAAATTTTTATATCTAGCGTTTTCTAATTACAAATGTAATTCAGATGAAAAAAAATGTTTGAATGGGTATAAATAATGTACCAGTTGTAAAACTTAAGTGAAAATCTTAATATTGTCCAAGATTTTTTTAAACAGTTATATTAGTAGAATTTTTATTGTAATAACTATTTTTTATCAGAAAATTAAAATATAAAAAAAAATACTTCGAATAACATTTATGTTTGTTTATGTAAGTTATTTATATTATACATAGATATATTTACGAGTATCTACCTACTACAAAGATATGCGTGGGACAAATTCGGCCCGCGCAGGTCACACCTGATTCGCCTGATAAATATGACGTCTGACCCGCGACTATATTCAAATACACATTTGGTTTATTTGCAAAATATTTTAAAAATTTGTCAATACAAACATGATAACTTTTTTATATTTATGGAAATTTTAGTAAAATCATATTATACACCCAAAAAAGAAATTAGTAAGTATTACAGTGCGGCATGTTGCAAAATCGCTTCGAACCGTCAAATTGTAAAATTTACAAACTATTACTAATGAATCCGGCCAAGTGCTAGGGAAATGAGCTAAAATTACAATGTTTACAGTATCTACTGCTTATTTTATTTTGTATTTACTTGATTTACAAGACGAAGTTGTAATTTTTGCTTAAGTTCTTGTAAATTTTACAATTTGACGGTTCGAAGCGATTTTGCAATATGCCGCACTGTAATACTTACTAATTTCTTTTTTGGGTGTATCCAGATGATTTTTTTTAATTAATTCGATCAGCAACGTACTTGTAAATTGCTGTAACGCTGGGATTAATATTAAAGATAATTTAGCGTTTTGAATATTTTTCACCTTAATCGAAAAGCATTAATTATTATCCATTGGAGTACCTGCAGAAAAATTCTAATAATTTTTGAACTAGTTTCTATTTCAGGTGTAAAAACTAGGAAATCGTGGAAAATGCCATCACTAGGTCTTTAAGATAAAAATTAAATAAAAACCAGTATATTTTTCAATTATTTGAAACGATATAGGTACATATTTTATAAAGAAAAGTAATTACAGACCAATTTATTTAAGATAAGAACTCTGCAAATATCCAGTGAAAAATTCCACCGTAAGGGCCGATAGGGTTAAATAAAGCAACGGTGAGTTTTTATTTTTTTTAGTCTTGAGTGAACCAGATTTTTTTCACATTTCTTTAATATTTAATGTAACTGGCAAAAATCATAACATTTAATTCGGCAAGCTGCCAAAAATATTATCGCATGCACTCCTGGTAGATATAATACTATGTAATAGGATTGCGACAAAGTTCGTCATTTGAATGTTTATTTAAATAATAAGTACTTTAATAAAAACTCTTTTTGAAAAATTTCTTTTTGGTTTGTATAAGTGAGAATGGTTATAAAAATACCATGTTTTTTCAGATTTAATTGGAAGATGTATCTAGTTAATCGGCCAAATACAATAATCACAAAATTTATCTTTGCGCCCGTCAAAAACGTGTATACCTCAAAATGAGCTTTGTGTCCTATTCTATTAAATTGCATACCAAGGAGTTAATCTGACATCCTGATTTTTAAAAATAATAATGCCCTAAAAAAAGAAAAATATTTCTAAAAAAATAATAGAAACACGGCCAATATCAATTTATTTTACATCTATGACCACAGTTTTACTGATAATTTAGAAAAATTCACTTTTCCTTAAAATTGTTTATTTATCAAGATTTAGTTTTGTAACTACTGTTAAAATATATATAAGTAGTATGTCTAGACATATTATGTATATTGTATATACATGTGCGTGTCACTATAAGATACTAGTAGACTGTTCTATTTTAAATTTCAAATACATTATATGACTAATTAGAAAATTCTTTCGCGAACAAAACAAAAGAATTTGTCGGCGACAGAAGATTATTTTAAGGTAATAGCGACCTTTTTAATGCTATAAATATAATTTTATTTCATTTTAATGCTGTTTAATCAAAAAAAGAAACTATAATAAAATATTTTGATTACTACTTTAAGTAAATATATGTTTTGTCTATGAGTAAATAAATAATAAGCATTTATAACTTAATTAATTTATTGCAACAATGGAGTTCCAACATAATATATTAAAAAGCATGATTATAAAATTAGAACTATTTTCCCTAATTCTGTTTCTCATTTAGTGTTTAAAATATATTAAGTTTATGTATGTATGTAAATAGAAAATGTACTCATATGTATATTTTGTTCCAGATTATGATTATAAAATCCTTGTGTGTTGAAAATGGTTCGTGTAGGACAATCACTTCACAACTACCTTTTTCGATCTTCTGAAGCTGCTGTTCAATTCATCCCTGGTGATGGCCGAATGGGCTTTATCAACATTCAACTGTCCCCAATCCATTTTTCACTCACGTCAATAATAAAAAAGTATCAAACAATACTAATCGTTGTAAGATTAAAACAAAACATTAGGAAAGCATTGCTTCATTAATAGCGTTGAGGTATAGACTGACACAACATCAGATTTAATTAGCGTTGTATAAATCCTGATCTAAAATAAGAAGTACAGCACAACTGATCGCCGCTTTGTTGGCAGCTACCCGGGAATAAGTGGCTCGAAAAGTGTTTCGTAGATGCAATATGCTGTATTGTGTGTTGATACCGAAATCAAACATATACAATCACATATACATGTGTATGTAATGCATTTTATATTTTCTTAAGGGCCACACATTGCAAATTTGACCAAAGATTATCTTATAGCGTTAGTATGAGTGCCTGAAGAAAATCAACGAAAATGCAAAATTGTAGATTGGTTTAAAAAAATAACAAAATTTCCATAAAAAATCTATTGAAATTTTCTATGTTAATTATGCCTGTTTTTATAAAGACTTGGATTTAGATCAACACCTAAGTAGACCATAGACATTTAGACATGGACTGCGCATTCTGCAATAATGCAATTTGTAAAATTTGGTTCACAAAAGTGTAGATAGAGAAAAGAGATATTATAATTGAAAAAAAAAATACCCACAATACGCTCTATTATATCTATATTTTTTTTTTGAAAACTCGATTTTCGAATTAGATGCACAGTCCATGTTCTATGTCTATGAGCTACACGCTCTATTAAGGTACAGTAGGCCCGGTATTATAAAGAAATTGCAAGCAAGCAATTTGTTTCCATGCAAAGCAAACGCTATCTACTAGGAGTCAAATTGTCTTGATATGAATGTTATAATTTCCATGGATACACAAATATTGCCTCGTGTAACCACACTTGGCAATCATATTTTTGACAAATTTCTCAAATTGCTGGTTTCAAAATATATTTATAATTGTTCTGTGTAACCACAGTTTTTTTTTGTTGATTGACATGAATTTTTAAAATTGCTTATTGCCCGGCCAGAACGAGCAATATTTTGATTGCCGATTGGAATTTGTTTATTATTATGCATATATTAATAGAAAATTAATGTTTTTAAATCAGTGTGTGTATTATTTACCAGAGGATAGATTCGTATCTTTTTGAAGTGAATCTTTTAATGGGACAATACAACATTTAATATAGGGAGTGAACTCGCAAATCAATCTGTTAGGTCGATTTCTGTAATGTGATTTTCATATGCATCTTGGCTTCTGGGTATAATTATAGGCAGCGTACAAGTTTTAAGGCTTCCGCGGTGATTTTCATATGCATTCTTGGCTTCTGGGTATAATTATAGGCAACTATACTGTAGTGTTTGTCTTATTTTGTGGTGTTTAATTTATATTACAAATAATTTCTGTTTTGGTTGTGAGTAAATGTTCTGTCTATTTCCTCGTTGACAGTTTTTGCATTCTGTAAAAAGTTTCACTTCTAACGCTGTTAGTTTTCGACTGACGCTTTCATTTTTAAAGTAGGGGCCTAAAATACTTAATACGCACCTGGTTTTTAATTAAGAGGATTTTTTTTATAAAATATTAAAATCAATATGAAATTTTTACATGTAATTTTATCGTCCCTTATTATTATTTCCTTTTATTAGAAAACTTCCTGTTCTATTTTCATAATCCACTCCTTGACACATAAGCTTCGAGTTTTTTTTTAATTTCTTTTTTTTAACTCTCAGATAATAGTATAAAAGTAACAAATGCTGTTCCTAATTTTTTAAGATCACAAATATATTTTTAAACACTGTGACATTAATATTAATAACAACCAAAATATTTTCATTGCTGAGCAATTAATATTGCTCGTCTAACCACCCTTGAAATTTTTTTGAAAATATTGCCAGCAATTATGTATCCAGCAATCTTTTTTTACTAACAGGCAATAAAATTGCTTCTCCGTGTAACCGCATGCAAATTGCTGGCAATTTCATTGCTCGTCTAAGGATAGATATTAAATATGACAGTCATAGAGAGCTTAAAGAACAAGTTCATTCAAAAACAAAAAATGTATTTATGTACAAATACAAGTGTCTACTTTAAAAAAATGTACTTAAATACTTTTACGAAAATAGGTACCTACTTAAATACTTTAAAAAATTTAGTTTATTTATAAGTACCTACAACTAATTCTAAATAAATGTATTAAGGAACTTGCGTATTTAAGTAAAAGTGTAATTATTTAAAAAAATGATTTGGTTTAAATTTGTCGAAACACGATTTTTCGAACAATTGCTACTGCTCTAACCAAGGTGGAATTAAATTCTCGTTTTTAACCTAACAGAGAGACTAGCCTGCTTATTTCACCCCTAAAGAAACTAACTGAATTTTTTTATGGATTTTTGTTTATTAACTATTTCGTAAAATGTACAAATATTACTTTACTTAATATTTTATTTGCTAAATAAAAGTGTGAACAACAGGGCATTTTTTTATTCTTTTCATTTCTATCTTTATAAAATTTTGTGTAAACTTAATTTAAATAAGCCAAAACTTATTTTTTTCGAAAAATTGTTCATTCGAAGAATTGTGGTTCGAAAAATTGTGTTTCGAAAAACTTGGCGAATACTTTAAAAATACGTAAGTTCACAGGTATTATTATACAAATTCATTAACCGATAATAAGAAAGAGGGTTTTGATTGAGATTTGTTAATATACTGCTATCTACTACAAGATTAATTTAATATATTTGCAGTAGAGTATTTATAGAAAACTTATTCGAACAAAATTATTTAATGTGCTACCTTTTTAATATAAAACCCTATATCCGCTGGTGAGGCGCTAACATCTGCGATAAAATTAAGAACTATGAAAAATACATTCCTTAAATTATAAAGAATTTAATCTTTATATAAACCAAACCAAAATCTTTTTGCGGGGTACCAAATTGGGATACCTATGTTTTCTGTGGATTTTGTATGTGTAGAAACTAAATTATTATTAAAATCCACAGACTGAAAATTCCTTGTAAAATGTGTAAATTCGCAAAATCAATATCATGAAAAAACGATTGTTAGTTTTAAATTTGGATCAAAACTCATTATTTTTTGTACAGTTTAATGTTTTATAACAAACTGAGTTAACATTCTTTGAGGTAGGTACTGAGATACAATTAATAGCACTTGGCTGAAGATGGATGATTTGTTCTAACTGTAACATGATTGTAAACTGATCAATCTAATTTACCAGGTGTAGATACGATCCAAAAAAAGAAGTATTGCCTAGATTCCTTTAAATAACGCTATAGCCATTTTTAGTTTTGTTACTATTGAGAAAAAACGAGTAGATTCGAACTAAATTGTTTTTCTAACCTTTATAATACGATGCATATAACCGATATATCGGCTTTAACAGTATCGTAAATATACATATATTATGTATATAAAAATTTGTATTTAGGAACTATTATATTTAGATTGTTTTAATTTATAACAAATAGTGACAAATAAATATTAAATTATGTGTAATGTACACACATCACTTAATGCCAAAGGAAGAATAATACTTAAATAATAAAATATTTTCATGGAATTATGATACTATAATAAATTTAAAATAGCCATCTGTTTGATGTTCAAACACAGATATAAATAATTTTTATAGTCAAATAAATTCATTTAATAGGTTATTTTTTATGCAACCTATTTAAAAATATAGACAAGCCTAAGTTTATGATAATTGATATAACATATTTACCATTTTTCGTCTTCTCCTACTGGAGTGGTTTTTAAAATCATCTTCATACCCAGTAGTCAGTAAAGTGGATGCAATAGTTAACTGATTCCAGGACGACATGATTTATTAAGAAAATTAAATATTTTTTGTTTATTTCAAAAAAACACTTCCACCAAAACTTTTTATATTTATTTTTAAATTTGTAAATTTATCGTTAATGCAGGTGATTTTTATTTAAGTATAACATTTTTAAGCAGGCGTAATTTTAATTAATAATAATTAATTCACATTGATTATAAACAAATAATTTAAAAAAAAATTATTCACTGTTGCCCATCTGAGTTCGAAGGATGCATGTTTGCAACTGACGTAAGTAGGCTTATATAAAGTAGTTTGTTTAAGTCATAAAGCAGGTTATTTTAAGAATTTGTTAACTGTTGACCCCTTGTTTGATGAATAACATGAAAGTTAATATATTAGCACGTGTGATGAAAAACTCTGGACAAAATCAATACACACAGAAAAAACTTGCATCGATTTTAATAATATTGATTGAATAAATCATTTAGTGAGTGAGCACTTAAATATAGTATGTTTAAATCTTTCTGAAAATAGAACGCTTGGAGAAGAATGACCCAAGGTTATATTTTTCTACTCGTAAATTTTCGCTGGAAATATTTTAAGTGTGGAGAATCATATTTTTAAACTGCGGCATTTTAATTTTAAGGAAATTCAAAGCTTTGTTGCTTCGTCGATCTTTGAAAGCAACGATTTTACATATTTATATTTTAGAGTATACAATTTTTTTTTTAAAATACACGAATTTGCAATATTACTAAGATTATATTTAAATACATATTTTATGTATATATTGTTTTGAAATTGCAATTCAAAATATTTGTTTCTTTTGGTTGTATAGCCCAAAATTAGTAAATAAACACAAATAATAAAATATTAAACATACTTTACTTATACAAATATTTACAACAAAAATTCAAAACAAAGTAGGTTTATTTTCTTATCAAATAATTCAAAATTATCCAATTTGGACATTTATTGAATTAATTAAAGTTTTGGATGTTGGTAAATTTTTTTTAATTAATTTTTTTTAATTAATTCAATAAATGTCCAAATTTGATGTTTTTGAATTATTTGATAAGTAAATAAACCTACTTTGTTTTGAATTTTAGTTGAAAATATTTGTTTTTTGATCAGAAAATCATTGCATTTATGGAATTCAAAATGTCAATAACTTGATTAAAACTAAACAGATTTGAAAAAATCAAAAAGCACCGTATTCAGAATGAAAAATCCTTTCAAATGAGGTATCACTTGCCCTATCATGCTATTTAAAATTTTAAGGGTTGCGCTCATACCGCTGAGGGTTGAAAAGATTCTTGCAAAAATTTTATAACAAAAGATGTCCCCCTTGAAAGCAAAATCGACGTGTTCGAGCTTTTTCTCAAAATCTTATTTTAAATGACCAAAACCGCGCCCGTTTCGTTTTACTTGGGCCACCCTGTATAGATTTTTTATACAAATATTGTAAATAAATTATAATAAATATTATTATTTAGGCAAATTTGAAAACATTACATTTATTTATTTTTCTAATTGAAAACGTGGTGAAACTGAAAACTACCTTTTCAGAAAATTTATATTTTCTTTTCAGTATTGGTTTACATCTTGACTGTTAGTTATTCTGGTCCCCAGTAGATGGTACGTCATGTGCTGTTTTCTTCTTTATTTTGAAATGATGTTATTGTAATGAATATAAAAATAATAAGGATTAAGGAATTGTTTTAGGTTATTTATAAAACACGTTTATAGTATTTAATTTTATTTATACTCTTATATTAAATTAATACACAGATACAGCGTTTACATGAAGTATAATACAACTGTTTATTTTTATAAAAATATAAACAAATTTTAATCTGATAGAGATCAAAAGTTTAAGTACGAAGAATTGAAGTAGCATTTTTAATTTTTATTTTTTTGATGTTAATAAAAATTAAATGAAAAACTAAAATACTGTTTTCAAATTTAAAAAGCTTTAAATTAAATAAAATTATTTAAAAATACTACATCACGGGAAGACAGTAGACAAATTAAAAAAGCAACATAAGTTATTTTGGCGCATTTACGTATTTTTAGCTTCTATTTCTAAAATGGCACTGATTTCATTATAAGTAATTCTTATAGATAATTATTTTTTTTTTAATTTACAAAAACAAAATAATAGTAAGGCATTGGTTTTAGTTACATTAAATTTCCATGTAGGTGTTGATTTCTCAAGTTCATTTTATGTAGAAAAAAGAATACTGTTTGTTTTACAATAAGAAAAGTTCTAGGGAAATAAAATTGTGTTCATTATTACAAATTTTTTAAATTATTTCAAAGTTTGGGACAGAAATAGTTATGAACTTGAAATATCTAATAGTTTATCTATTGTACACGTAATATTTTACAATTGTTTTGTATATGCAAGATTTTACTCTTTTAGAATCTATTTGTTTCACATACCTACAATATGAAGAACTAATAGTTGAAAGAATTACCTTTTAATTTTAGTTAAATTAAACAAATAAAATTGTGGCAAAAGTACTGGAATAATTATTTAATTTATTCATTGACACTACAGTTTTTTGTGTTTTAATAATATTTAATAATAAATAAGAATTTCATTAACTTCATTTTTTATGTTCCAAATGCCAGTGTCAAAGAATAAATATAGGCTTCATAAATTAGACAAAAATTGAGTATTTTTTAATTTATAATTCGCTATATCTAACGTATTGAGGACTAGGAATATGATATAGAGTGAGAGAGAAGTAACAATTCTTGATATGTACATTAACATTCCATTCTAAGGATTTTTAGGAGTATCATTTAACACTTCGTGTTTGAAAATAATTTTTTAAATAATATTTTCGCAGAATATAATTATATTTTTGTTAAATTTAAATCAAATATAATTTACGATATTCATTTCAAAAAATAAAAATGTATATCGTAAATAACAAGAAAATAATAAAAATTAAGTTAAAATACATTTTAATTAATAATTATTATCTTTATCATAAATCAGACTTACAATTTTCATCACTTATAAAATAAAATTTTTATTAATAATTTAGATAAAAAATTACGTACTATAATCTAATGATAAAATTCTTTACATATGTACTTCAATATTTTTAGATATTAAATTTTATCATCAGATACCGTTTTACCAGAGAAAGATTTTATATTAAAGGTGTACATATTTTATATATCTACAATGAGTTATTGCTTTTTTAGCCTAATAGGACGTTTGAAGTATACAAATTGGCATTAATGCATTTCTATATTACAAAAAATAATATTCTTAATTTAATGTTATCATCTCACTATGAGATTCTATTAGATTATATGAAACATGTTGACTCCAATTGTATTAGTTTATTAAATAAATTAATACGTTTTTATATGACTTCTAATTTATACTGTACCAAATTGACAAATATCGAGTTTTTGATGAATGATTTAATATTTGTCTGATGATATGTCACAGAAATTATAAATTATTTTTTAATTGAAAATTACCAAAATAGCATCAATTTAAATTTATTTGTGAAAATATATATTATGCTGAAAAATTAGGTTAGGTTCACACTCATGTATATTATATGTATTATTTTATTATTTATAGAAGTAGGCCCACTTAAGTAAATGCTGTTTAAATTGACACTATTATTGTTAAAATTTACAAAAAAATATTGAATGACAAAATCACACACCAGTTTTATTAATAAAAATATTTTATTAAATAAAAGTTTTTTTAAGTCGTACTATATGCATTAGAAAAAATCATAAATAAACTTTAATATATTATATACACTCAAACAAAATGTGGAGTAACTTATTTATGATAAATTCAGTCCTTTTCAATAAGACATAATAATATACATAAAATAATACTTATTCAGTTACATATACGTAAAAAGTAGTATTCCTACGCGGGTTTCAGTACACCTGTACATACATTTATAATAGAGGTCCGAATTCGTAGTAAAGTGAGCCAAATTAGGAAATCAAACTTTGACCAAACTTTTACCAGAAGTAATATTTACATTACCAGATCTCTATAAAACAGCGGCTCCCGGCTCGCTTCTACTTGACGGATGATATAAGCCATTCTGACGCGGGCTTGCGAAACTACTAAGACTCGGTCCTTTGTTGTTAGGCCCCCATGTTTTATCGTTGCCGACAATTTGATCTCTCGTACACGACCACGGCGTTCCAGTAGGCCCGATCCTAGCGTAGATTGGCGTTGGTGTAGGCCGTAGAACGTCTGGCGCGGCGTTAGATCCGTTGTTGCTGCCGCCGGACAGACGACGAGGAAGAGCGGGTGCCATTCCGCGGAAGTACGACTCCGATAGAACGTTACGGTTATAGTAGCCGCCGTTCAATGACGGATACATTGGTTCTTCTGGCGAGCCTTTCACGTTCCAGTTCTGTAAAATATTATGTGTATAGTCTTGTGTAGTAGTTCTTATTACACAAAAATAACTGACAAAATTATAAATTGGCTTACCATTGATCCCCCATGGCTTCTGGCACTGCCAATGAGAGTGGTGGTAGCGTAAGGAGCTGGTGATTTAGCATCGTCACTCGAAACCAGTTGTTTGGCACCGAATCCTATCGCATCCACTTCCGCATAATCAGGCATCGGGTTTGGCGTAAGACGAGCATAATCAGCAGCCGCGCTGTATGTTGATAGTTGTTCTTTATCTAACCATAAAGATGTCGGGTCTCCTGGGTTTCCTTAAAAAAATAATTAATTTAAAAAATGAAAAGCATGCTATTTGCGAATATTCTTCTTGTTGCCTTATATGTAATTATGAATCAAAAGAAGATAATAGAGACTTTGTTTTATAAAGAAGTTCAAAGTAATATATATATATACTCGATAATAATCATAAATACAGAGGTACTGTGGATATTGCGGTTTCGATGACACCGATAATAATGTGTTGATGCAAGAATGCAAGTAATAATTTTATTCATGTTTATCAATTTAAAAGTTCTAAATTAATGTAGTAGTATTTTTGATAATAATAGCCAAGGCATTCCAGTAATTTTTTCTGTAAAATAAGTCTGTGAAATCGATCGCGTATACTGATTGACATTTCAAATTGACGAATCGATCTTGGGTGCGTCAAGAAACGACGGTCGTAGAATTAAATAAGATGCTGGCGTCATCCCCCAATACACACATTACCATGCGTCTCGTCAATCTTTATATAGCTTCTTTATTTCCTCCGCATTCATTTGTATTCAGTGCCAGAGTACAAAATAGTGTATTCTTTAAATATAAAATACACACAAATACAGTTATTATTCGAGGAGCACGATTTCTTTTGTTTACTCCGATATAGTTTGTAATAAAAGTTCTGTTATTGAGAAATAAAATGCTATTTATATGAGACTATTTTGGTTGTTTTGTTGTACTTATCTTCTAAGAATATGGTTGATATTAAATTTATGTATTCGAACATAAGCAACATAAGGGATATTGAAATTTAATAGTTTATTACAAGGGTTGAAATATTTATAGGGTGAAATAAACGTATAGCAATTTGGTGGTTTTTGAGTAATATATTTAAGAATTAATTGTTTATTAAGTTTGTAAATATTATCTTACCTCCAATTGAACCTTTTCCGATTGGTGTTTGAAGTACACCTTCATTTGATCTAAGGCAGTTCTTTGGCATTTTCGCTAAAGAGTGTCGTCTTCTGACGTAGGCCATCGCGACAAACAAAACTAACATCACAGCCACCATGCTTCCCAATAACGCCATAAACCAAGTCTCTGTTAGAAAATCAGCTGCTCTAGCATCATGGGACCCTATTGGATATCTAGAAGAAATACATAAATCTTTATTGTAATATTATAGGTATAATGATAAATAAGCCAAAGCTTGTATTCCTGTATAAACATGTATATATTTATATGTTCGTTGGTTTGTTAGATAAAATGAAATTTGGATGATGGAAAATTGAATAGAGTCAAAACTCTTACAGTGAAAGTCTATCAATAGCATCTCTTCAGTTATTTTCCAATTTCCGTGGAACAAGCAAACAATGAATTTCATTGCTTGTAAAACGATATATAGAAGAAAAAAAAACTTTTTATAAACATTATAAAGAAAGGGCCAGGGACGGACTAAGGAAAAATAGGGCCCTAGGAAAGGTTCTCATTGCCGGTCCTACCCATTATAAACCCAAAATCCAAAATATTTTATTCTTATTTAAGAATATTTTTTTGCATTTTTTCTGAAAATCCAGGCCCTGGAAAATTACAGACTCTAGGCAGCGGCCTAGTCTACCTAGACCAAAGTCTGCCCCTGGACAGAGCCTACATATTTACATTTTTAATGACAGCGAAACACACAAATGAGTAAATTTTAGGGAAAATAACTAAAAATTATTTAGAAAACGATAAGGAAGTATAACAGCAAAAAACGTTTTAAAATTATTTGTTTTGTGATTTGTTGATTTTGGTACCACAGTCAACTAATATCAAGTTAAAAAATAATTCAATGGTTCTTATCTTTGTCAATTAATTTGAAAATATTCTTTGTATCTACCATTTAATAATAAGTACAATCGATTTCTTCAATAGTTTAATAAGTAGACTTATTATTAATTGTTTTGGTTTTTTCATGGCTCATTAATAATAATTGTAGTATCTTACCTGTGGTGATGTTGATCTAGCACATGAGATGCAGGATCCAATCTCAATGTGGCGGGGGAGCTAAATGGTCCTAAACCGATACGTGTAGCTGCAGCAACTCTTACTAGATAGGTGATCCCGGCTGTCAGGTTTGTCAACATCAGTGTTGGAGTTGAAGCATCGACAGATACATTAGTCAAATGTCGCGTTGATGTCGAAGTTTCACCTGCTCGATGTATTATTATCTGCAAGTACATTGTTAGGATGGATTATGTAAGAGTTAAGTCTGATCAAAAGTTTTGATGAGTATTGAGTTAGAATGATCTCATATTAGACAGTTTAATATAATCTTGTAGTTTATTACTTGATTCTATGCTCGTTATAAAGGAAAAAAACGTAAATGCCGCTTTTGAGATTTTAAAAACAAAATCGTCCTTCTTGAACTAACATAAATATTTTGTTAATATGGTAAACAAGTATTTTGTAATTTTACCTGATAGTATTTCAATACACCATTCTGCGAAGACTGAGAAGGAGGTTTCCATTTTAAATAAACTGCAGTAGAATTCAATAAAACCGCTTCCATCTGCGATGGTGCTTCATCAGGAACTAAGAAAATAAACACATATGTCACATTAGTAATAACTTTATTATCTGAAAAATAAAAAATAAGGTACTGGCATCAGTTTTGAACAATACTAATACTAGTAACATGAGTTCATGGGAATTACAAAAAAGTTGCCCCAAAAGTAACTTATATTCCACAGTATACTTTGCTATTAAAGGGTTCAAGATTGTTGCCAGTACCTTATGCTTTTATTTAATTTTCTTAACTTACTTCCTTCTAAGGTTCTAGCAATTCTTGAGTTAGACGGTCGACCGTCTATTGTTCGATAAAATGGCACAAGGAAGAATTCATAACGAGTGTATTTGTTGAGGCCAGTGACCGTAAAACCGGACGTGGCACCAGCATGGAGCACAGTTTGCATGTGGAAACTAGGATTATTGCCCGTGGCCTTAACATTCTCTAGCATGCGATAATAAATGTAGAATCCTTCTACGAACTCCGCATTAATAATCTGTGAAAGAAACATTTGTTAATTTACTTAAAAAGGGTCCTCATCTTATTGTTATAGTTTGACTGATCATTTGACGAGATGTGGGTCGAAACGCATAAAATTAAATTACAATGAACACAAGAAAGTTATATTCTCTTAACAATTATGGAAATAATTCCTTAGTATAAAATTTATAACTTGGGCTACACACACAATAAGACGAAACGAGAGTAAGTTAAATCTCGGTTTTAACCAAAGCCTTGTCTCGAGAAAATATGTCAAATATAATTTTCTTATAAACAAATTTTGATATGAAATTATGATCGACGTAAAATTTGTGCAGATTAAGTGTTTAAAATTTTTACTACCAAAAATTTAATTTTATAGATAAATTTTATCATAATTATTAGACTAGATAACAAGATATTTTACAAGATAAGATAGATTAGATAAAAATTATATAATTTTCCTTGCAAACAAATCTGTTCTAATTATCCTTGACTGTTTGACATTCTTACAAATTAAGCAATTTCGTTTTGTATTTTTGATAATACTTTGTAATTTGAATGTACAAACTATAATCAAGAAATAAAACTACATAACATTAATTTAAAATAGATGACTCTAGTGGTTTTCCATAAGAGAAAACCTGCTTTGAGTATTAGTAGTGATATATTTTCAAAACGTATTTATCAATTATAAAATAAAAACTTATATTTTTAATTAAATATCGTGAAAATTGTAGAATACGTTAAAATAATAATAAACATTGATACTATACATAATTATACTATAAAAAAAACAATTATTAAATTGGTTCAACCGATTCGATGATACGCAGTTAAACAGCTGTCTGAATGATTTTTTAAATATATAATTTAAAATATCTACTCACCTCCCAAACTAATTTAACAGCAGTACTTTGTACAGCGACTGCTTCATTCAATATGACCACATTAGCGGCCAGAAGTTGAGCCCTTGCTTCACCCATCTCGGTTACATAGGGGCCGGCGCCCCAGGGGGCGACATCACTGTCGCCTTCCGGATTACTCAGGCTTATCGGCTCCGAATGTTGGGACGGCGGTGACATGCCGTGTGAGTTCCGGGCCCGGACAATAAACACGTACTGTTGTCCAGGAGACATGAGGAAGTGTGTGTACACAGGTTCTGTCACGTGACTGCTCGCTACTTCCCACGTGCCGGAATTTTTCGTGTAAACTTCAACCTATTAATAAATAATCACGAATTTACAATTTTATTTATAAAAATATTGTTCATGTATATGTTATATAATTATTTGATAACTATTATTTTAAAGTATTCGTATTTTTCATTATTTTTTAATAATAAAAAATATATTAAAAAACTACCTGATATCCAATAAGACTAGATGAACCAATTTTATTATTTCTTCCCCACCCAATTGTTATACTGCTATCTGATTGGTTGAGAACATGAGGTTTGCTTGGAGATCCTGGTAACATAGAAGGTTCTGGAGCCCGAAAGAAATTTATATTCGGGTTCGTTGGATTGTCTACAATTAAATTTGCTGTCCATGTGGTTTTGCCGGCTCTAGACGATGCCACGCAGGTGTATGGGCCTGAATCAACCTTTTGTAAATCCGATATTTCTAGAATTGATCCTTCTTCAGCTGCAACAATAATAAAATTAATGTTAGATGTATTCCTACAAATTATTGTGAGTTAAGTCAAAATTGCAATGAAAATCAACGAAATATCGATCCAGGAAATAAGGTCAACATATAAAATGTTTAAATAAAAAATCCTACAAAAAATGAGTCCAATAAATCAAGATTTCCACGGGGTTGAATCCAATTACGATTACAACATGAATTAAATCAATAATAATGAGTGTCAATTACCGATAGTGTGTCTCTGAGACATAGTGATTGGTTTATCCACCCTGTACCAAGCAATGATGGGGGTGGGTTGCCCCTCAGCCCTGCACCGGAACGTTGCTACTGAATGCAGTGGCAGAGTCTGGTCTGATGGATTCAGTGTGATAATCGGCGGCAATCTGTCTTCTTCCGATGTTACAGTTAGTCGAGCTCTCGATGTTGCTGAACCTGTGTTCAATAATTGCATAAGGATTTCAATATAAACATGTATAACTATAGTTTATTTTAAAATAAATCATCGTATAGCAAATATAGGTACTATCATTTAATCTGCTTTAGGTAAAATCAGCAACAGATTTTTATTGAAACAAAAACGAATTTCGTAATTAAATTAATCATGATTTTTCTATCAACATTACTGATTATTTACTTGTGCAAAAATATACATCTGAAGTAAAGTATATAAAGTAATAATTTGTAATTAAAAGTTTTTAACTAACGAATAAAATGAATTAAGTTGTTAGTTAAAATACTAAATCTAAAAAATTCTTAGTTCAATACTACAAAATCAGATATAAAAAAGCCTCTCTTATTTCTTCTTAGCCCGTCACTGAATTTAACAATTAGTTTACTTTTGAAAAATAAATTTTGATATATCCAAACGAATATTATCAAAAACTGCAATATTACATTGCCTCTAATAAATATGTCTTAAGCGAATATATCTTTTAAATTAATATCAATAACATCTTTACTAAAAAATAAGTATAAAATATTAATCTTACCCGCACTACTAACAGCCGAGCATACAATCACCATCCCATTATCGCTCTTCTCAGTGCTCCTCCAAGTGAGCAAAGAGCGAGAGTCCGTAGAGGATGCAGTCGAGGACCACGGGGATGTAGCAGCGAGTCGACCGTGCGACATTCCCGGCAGCAACAAGTGACGGCTGCCCTCAGTGGTCCAGAATAACGTCGGCCGGGGATTGCCTGACGCCGAGCATTCGTACCGGGCGTCGTTACCGGATTCTACAGAGACGGCCACCGGTCGAACGGTCAGTTTTGGTGGTGCTGTTGAAGAACATAATATAGTTAACCAATTTTAAATTTTTATATGCCGAATAAAAATATCGATAAGATAGCTAGATGGTTCTATATAACTATTTTTATTTAAATTTTATGTTTTTTGAGTACTGTAGGTTTACGACCAGAATTTAACTCACTTAATAGTTCTAAAATAAATACAGACTATGAATAAAGGAATATATTGGAATAAAATATCAATTATCATGTTATGACCTGAAAAATCGATTTAATTTGATTGATTGAAGTTTCATAAATGTTCATAATAGATACTTACAAAACACAGTTAGAGTACTGGACACAGTAACGACTCCTACAGCATTGTCTGCGACACAACTGTAATCTCCGGCGTCTTCTAGCACGACGTCGTCCAGCCGGAGACTGCGGTCCTCCAAGATATGAACGCGGCCGAGCGGCATGTTACCGCCGCCTGCCGTGCGTCGCCACAACACGTCCGGCGTGGGGTCGCCGCCCACGTGACATGAAAACTCCACACTCTCGCCTTCCGTTGCGCTCACGTTCTGGTATGAATAATGTGTAGGGGTTAGTATTTGGTTGTTTTTTCTTGATATTTTAAGATTGATTGATTATTGCAGTGGGATTGGTAAATGTTGAAAATTTATTTTTAAAAGTTATGTAAAAGTGGATGTTACTGATTTATTATGTATGTATAGTTATTACTTTCGATAATAATATATTTTTTTTAATAATTAATATTTAAATACAATGCAATTTGTATGTGATGGCCGAAAAAATTGTAGTTTATCGATATCTACTGGGCCTAATTGAATATAATATTTTCAAGAGATTCAAATTATTCTGTTTTATATTTTGATACATATTGTTAGTAACTACATATATATTAAATATTACTTTGATGATAAAAATGTTAAAAGTAGCTTTGAGAGGCACTTTAGATTGATTAGTTCATAGAAAGTTTAATAAGTATATTAAAATTATAATTTTTTAACAATAAAAGAACGTACGTATTTGTTATAAAATTTCAGAATATTCAAGTGAATTCTTCTATATATTATAAAAAGTGAAAGATTCTTTCCATAGAATAATCTTTTTAAGTGCATACTTGACAACATTTTTCATTTTGTTCTTTAAGAACTTAGCGAATATTAATATCAAAAATGATTTATTATTTAAAGTTGCTGTTTGTAATACATCGCCGTTGCGCGTGCAAAACTTGCTATATGATATTTTTCAATGGAAATGCTTTACGGTGTTAAACATTAGAAAAAACTACTCTGCAACGAAATGCCATCTCAAAGACTATACAGTATAATTGCAAAATCTGTTATACATATCAAAACATAGCAAATTTTGCATGCACAATAACAATAATCTATTAAAGATATTATCAACAATTTATAAAATAAATTTTGAGGTACAAATTTTTCTTAGAATATTATGCTAGATTATTTTACCTGGGGGCCACGGATGAGGAAGGGCTTCACGTGTACTCGCAGTTGTGCTATCGTGCTCTCTCTTGTACCTACAATATTACTTGCAATGCACTGGTAACGCCCATCGTCTGATTGTCGAACATCGGTAATGGCTAGATTACCGCCATCAACTATTCTCATTCTGAAAAATAAGAGTTATCAAGTCAGTAAGTCTCTCTAAAATTGTGTAGATATATTTAGATTTCCCACTATACAATTTTTTGCTCTTTCTTTTGAAAAATGTTCTGTTGACGCTCATGTATATGGACATAAATTATTGATATAATAAGCATATCAATAATGTTGTGTAAATGCATTTTCACATTATTTATGTGATGTATATAAAAGTATATGTAAATCAAATATAATGTCTAAGGAAATTAGTAATCTATTGTATATGTATAATGATTGTAAAGATAAGATTTACTTAAGAACGAACTGGAAAAATATAGCGATTCGGCACATGCATGAACTGCGTGCAACATCGATTGTAATTAGTATCTATTATTTTATACGGAATAAATATTTAGTTAATAAAAGTTACAAATGTTATTTATTACCACCTCAGAACATTACAATTTAGATATACGTAGTTCTTTTAAAACATCATTAAAATTTAAAATCATTTAAATGTATAATATGAACAAAAAATATCCGCTTCTTCAATATTTTTTAATCTCCAAATATGAAAACAACTCCATCTTTATTTATAGAACAGAATTAAATATAATAAAATATTTACAATCTACATACACATGAAACACGTCAAACAAAAAATAGCAATAAACAAAAGCCTGTTATTTGTATGCGAAGTGGATTATACAGGTGACCTAAAATTGGAAACGGTAAATCGAATATAAATTGAGAATGAGACAAAATGTCGTTTCTGAGAACAAATACGTATCTCATGTTATTTACATACGTCTCATCAAATTACGTTCTGACAGTGTATTTACAGATCTTCCGTTTTATGCGTATTTAAATTAAATACAATATTTCATTTAGGGTAAATAAATGTATATAATATGCATTCCATTGTTAGGTTTGGTTGAGTACATATATGTCGAAAACAGAGAATATTAATTGGAAATAAAAACCTGCAGTATTAATTGTAATTATTAATTACTATCAATATTGACAACGCATATAATACGTACTTCGGATGTAACAAAATAATTTTATTGTTAAATATAAATTTATTAGACGACGATTTTAGCTAAAAGCTAAAAACTTCAATAACTCAACGAAAAAAAAATCTTAAAAAAATCAAATCAGAATTTTAAAGCTGACTATCTCAGCTTTCAAATGGCATATTTTTTTACACTGGGAGCATGCTGTCAAAATTGGAAAAAAAGTTTTTTGTAGCACTCTCTATTGCCCTGCAAATTTTTAAGATGCAAACGATTTTTTAACTAGACGTGTTAAGCTTTAATTTTTTTTTTAAATTTCATTGCTATCATATTTACCTAAGTTACTGTCACATAAATGTGCACAATTTTATTAGGAAAATATATTTTTTTAAAGACAATAAATGTTTTCAAAATTTTATTATAGTTTAATGAATGGTTCATCGTACACATTTTATAAACTAATTGTAAGTAAATGTTTCGAGTTATGTTAGTATATCTATAAAGGATGTATAAGTGAATAATATAATGGAATATACCTTTTGGTTCCGTCAATATCCAGAGGTTGTCCGTTCTTCCGCCAGGTGACGGTTGGCTCGGGACTTCCCCGTGGAGGCCCGCACTCTAATAGCGCCGTATCCCCTTGGCCCACTCGAGTGTTCTGCGGCTCCAGGCGGAACTCTTCACGTAATACTGGAACAGACGCAAATGTCAACAAGGGACAAGGATAAAATAATTTAACTACTTCAGGGAATGTAAAAATTGTGTTAAGTGTTGGTTATTTTTAACGTTCAATATAATGAGATTTTATAAATGTAAAATTTAAGAATTTTTTGTTATCTGAAAATTAATTTTGAGTTAAGTCGTGTCATTATAATCTAATTTTCACATGGAGAAAAAAAGTGGCACCTAAAATTTAAAAATCATAAATTATATTTTCGTAATATTAATAATTAATTAAGTACATTAAATTGTATTTACTTCATATATTTCTATCACATAAATTCTATCAATCATTCAATTTTGTTTACATAAAAAAAGAAAAACCAGATAATCTTCAATAAACATCTGTTAGTCAAACAATCACCAAAAGTTTGTTGATAACAACATTTCCAGTGTCAAAACAGCTACATCTATTACGTCAGATACAAGAGAAGATTTGACAATGATGGAACGATGCTTAATAAGACTGAATACCTCTTTTACCGAGCGAATCCCTTAACTAAACCAGTAAATCTGGACACATGATAATATCTGCAATATGTCTCTACTATCTGCATTCTGTGGATACAGAGATGACCGTAGTATGGCTCATTTGCTTAACCTGACTAGAAAAATACGACGATTTACCAACGGAATTGCTTTTTTCCTGAATAAATGATGTTTCATTAATTTGAATGTGGAATTCTTTTTTTCGACTGAAAAAATTACGTTTTAGAACCATTTTTCAGATGGTTTTGATTTTCAGTATAAATTCAATTTTACACAAAAAAGTATGTTTCCTATGGTAATAATTATTTCTGGACAGCATTTCTTCACTATAACAGTTGATAAGATAAGGTCATATTTAAGAATATACAGTAGAAACCGGTTATAACGAGATCGAAGAGACCGATCATATTGTTCGTAAAAAGCGGATAGTCGTAATAACTAGAGATGCCACGAATAGTGATTTGGCCGAATACCGAATATTCGGCTAGGCTCTCGGCCGAAGCGCCGAATATTCGGCGGCCGAATATTCGGTGACACTTAGTGCATTTCGTGGACATATTTGTTTCATTTGCGAGTAGGTCGTGTCACAACACGCATTATTTATTTGTTGATTGTTACAAGAAAAGTGTGTAGGTACATATATTGATTGTTTGTTTAAGATATAATTAAGGTGACTAAAATTATAAAAATAAAAAAGAGGATAAAATAGGAGTTCCCTCCCTACCATTCAGAAAACTCCTCGGAAAAAGTTAATATTATTTTTGGACCTTGAACATTTTATAAAAATTTAAAATTTAATTGATAGGACTTTTTTGCAAATTTGTACTCGTATATATTGTACAATATACAAAAACAGAATTATATATAATATATTATAATTAAAATGAAATTATAAACTTTAATTCGGGTTTATTTTTTCAATTCCAGACAGTTAAAAATATTAATATATAATTAATAATCATTATTGACGAAAATTTTGAGTCAAAATGATTAATTTCAATAATAATTATTATTTTTGAGAAAAATAAAATATTAATTTTTTTGTAATTTTATAGATAACACCAAATAACAAAAAAAGAGGACAAAAGTTTCGAAAATAAAAAAAGAGGACAGATGGTCACCTTAATATAATACACTGTTTATCTTAAAAAATATTACTGTTTGTTCGTGAAAAGCTTTACGAAATGGCACCATTTAATAAAAATCACCTATTTGGGAATATAATGAAATTTTTAGTGAATACAATAAACTGGCAGTTTGTTTGTTGTGTAACAGCAAGATCTGTGTAACAACAAATGCTAAAAAAAAAATTTCATTCATCATAACTGACCACTGATAGATTTTAAGTATTAAATATGCTGAGTTTTTGTAAAAAAATTTTCACGATTTGGTATTCGGTATTCGGCCGAATATTCAGAACTATTCGGCCGAATACCGAATAGTAAAAAAAGTAGCCGAATAGGCCGAATACCGAATAGTAGCCGAATATTCGTGGCATCTCTAGTAATAACCGGTCAAAATGCAATTATGTATATGGGATTCAGTTGGACTTTTATTTTGAGTCGTTTAAACTAATACGTCGTATTAACCGATGTCGTTATAACCGGTTTCTACTGTATTACCAAACAGGTAATTCGTTTTCAAAATTTTCCGTTTACAGCAACAATAGTACTATATTTTCCTTTTAAAAGAACTTTTACTTTTTACTGTACGATTTTTCTCGCCGAGATATAGTAGATTGAAGATATGATATTTAAAAAAATTGGAGTGCAGGGTATAAAATCGCCAAACTATTGTAACACGACGAAGAAAAAATCGTACAATCAAATGTAAAAATTAATTTAAGACGTGAAAAATAGAAATTTTTTTACAATGGACCAAAATATCAAAAAAATATTGCATGAAGATATTTGTGTAAGAGCAAATAATAATATATAATAATTAAAAATGTATTTAACAAAATAATTAAAAGATATAATAAAAAAGATAAAGTATTTTATCTATATATGATAAAAAGCGTGGTTTATCAACATTATCTACTTTTTTCGAGGATTTTATCTACCCCCTAAAATACTTCATTTGCTTAAACTTGCCTGACCAGAAAAATGTATCGTTTTAGTAGGTAGTTTCTGCAGAGCCAAGGGTCACTATAATCTTGTTATCGATGGGCTGCTGGAAATCCACTGAATTTAGAAAAAGCGACCGTTTGATCAAAAGGTTCACGTTCTCTAAATATTTTATGTACAAATACGATCAGATTGCTGGCGCAAACGTTTTTATAACTTTAGTTCTTGTATTGTCTTTGTCTTTATAAAGTTATTGTTTATTTTAGAGAAAAACTTTTTATGTTATTTAATAATAGATAAACATTAAATACATATATACACTATATACGTATTTTGATACATGGTACTTATATAAGCGTATGACATTACACGAAATTTTTCACCGGCTAGCGTTACATTTTTTTTACAGCTTACCCGTGTTCCTGTACATTTCGTTCATGAAAATCAGCACAAAATTTAAATCAAACGTTGCCACACGTTCAATGAATTAATAGAGTACAAATTTTATCTTTGCTATAATTTCATGCCTATAAATGAACAATTACTTATAAAACATAGACGGTCAATACCATTATCCTAATTGGATATATTTAAAACTAAAACATTACATTGTATAAAAAATAAACAAACAATCCTACCTGCATAATTTTTAATTAAATTAAAACAACCGTATATCAACAAGTATAGCTTCATTTAAAAAAAAGATCATACATGATATTTATGTATATAGCTAGCAGAATGCAATTAAAATATAATATTCTATGCACAAGTACACACTTGTGTAGCTTCATCTCTATTGGAGAGTATGCTTTAGAACATCATTAAATTCGCCATGTATAAATAAAACCACATTTTCAATTATCGTGATACGTTCGACGTACAATTGATCGAAATACACACACAATCAATTAAAACATAATTAGTGAATCAATACTGGCAAAACCACGGTTGCATCGGTCACTTATACAAAAGCTGGAGGATTTGCAAGGTTTGACTTTGTCTCTCTAAGATTTATTAGAGAATTAAACAGGACTGTATCAAATCGATATTTGATGAGAATGCAAAAATATTATTGTAAACGTAAAAAAAATATGTTTGAGATGTTACCTCCCGATCTTACTAATTTATAGTAACAATTTATTGACTTTTGAGTAAAATGGAACGATCAATGCTCGGTAGAAAGTTGCTTGAAAGCAAAATTGTATTAAAATTTTTCTTTTAAGGTATTTTTAGTGCGAATATTACCTATGTTATATTTGAATTTTAGCAATTCAGAAAATAATAATTGACTAAAATTTTGATAAACAATAAAGGTACTCAATAAAAAAAATTAAATTCTTCTTTTCTACAGTCTAACCTATTTCTTCATAGTTTGAATACCCCAGTATTAAACTATCAGCAGACACCGCATTTCACGACAACGTTTATTCTGAAAATAAAAACATAGTCGAGGAACAACAATCGAACGAAAGAAGCGATCACTTGTAGAAAACTCAAGATGCATATAACACACATTACATGTAGACCGATCAGAATGTGAATGAGTAGGATGGGGATATGTAGGTTGGATTATCTGAATCCGATTATATGTAGTTTCTCTGCTATACTGGTTATCTATGTATGTTCGTCTCGAGTTGGAATTGAACAATATAATAGAAATGACCAATGCTACTGAACTCATTTTCGAGAAATTATTGTGGTAAGTGGAGTTTAAACGTAGATACCTTGTGCATGATGTACCTACTTTTATCTTTAAGAGTTTAAGAGGTATTATATTTGAAAAGAAGACTATTATAGTTATCATGTCATAGAGAAAAAATATATAGTTATATCGAAACTGAAGTAAATTTATATAGTAAATAGATGATATTTTTTAATATAATGTATATACTAGAAAATAAAATGTGAATATACAAAAATATAAATGCATTAATTTACTGAATCATTTTTCAGATAAATCTGCAAGACATTAAATAGACCCTACTATACAAATAATGTATAAATTAAAAAAATAATTATAGTAAAATTTCATTAGTTGAACAATAGTATTATTTGTGAATATTATTATTTTATTTGTCTTTGCAAGAAGAAGATAAATAAATAAAAAACTGATTGAGATATTTTATGTACGAATACCCTTTGAGAGAGTTGACGGATCGTCTAATTCCAGTACGTTTAGTTTCCTCTCTTTCCATGTTTGATAGAGCGGCCAGTTTTCCACATGGTTGAACAGAAAATGTCCATTGACCAGAGAGAGATAGAGAGAATATAAGACGATAAACAGACATCTTATGTGAAATACAGATAAAAAGAATAACAACTCATAATGCGACTATAAATTCAGTAAATGGATGTCTGTTTCTTGTGCGGTTTATATTGTATTTTTTGTTCGGAAAAGTTTTCTTTTTCATTTTCAGATCATGGGCGCGTATTCATGAAAATGTTTTTTATTGATGTAGTTTGAAAAATTCAATATAAATAATAAAATCTATATTTACCTAAAATAAACATTTGTGTCGATTAATACACACATATATCAATTTAGATAAGATATTAATAAAAATACTTCATAATAAATAAAGCAATAACGGAATGGTAGGTTAATGTAAGAGAAAAAGTATTTTTGAAACGCCTATGATATTTTATATAATATATATTTATTTTAGAATCATCTATATATTAGTAAATACAGAATCTTGGATTGTATCATTCTATGATAGTTACTTCGCAATCTGATTGCAAAGTTATAGGTTACGAGAGCTCTTAGAGTAATGGAGTTTTGTTTTTCTTTTATAGTACTTTGTATTATTTATTGCAATGTTATGGTCTGTGTTTCGTAGAATTACGTTATGATGTAGTTTTTGTATGTTTTCAAGAACAAGTGCTTCTGTTTAAATGTTTTTTATAGATATTTAAGGATAGTTATGTTATTATTATTATGCGATCAAAAATAATGATCAGTCAGTACCGTAACTAGGTATTTCTGCGTTCAGGGAAAATCTACTTGACTATGTACCGCCCCCTCCCCCTCCTTTCCAATTGAAAGTTAGAGAATATATCTAACTGAACCAGCGAAAATAATTAAAATACAGTGTTAATGTATGTATTTATATTAACATTGCTGTAAGTGAGATTTGGCTACTACAATCAACTAGAAATCGATACGGTCTGTTTAAACTCATACTATGAGTATATATCTTGCCTGGCATGTTCGTCAGTAATGAGTAAAACTAATATTAATATAATATATTATGTTTACATGAACTTTACGGATATAATTACTAATAACACATGTATAGCGATATAATAAATATTCAAATTTTAAAGTAATTAAAAAATTTCAATAATAGCTTAATTTATCAAAGGTTTTAACAAGAAACATATTTTCGTTCAATGAAATGAAGGTTTTAAATATAAAAGATAAAAAATTGAAAATACAAAATATGAATGAGGTAATTTATTTGAAAGACGCTTCAAAGAAATTGTGGAAAAGAACTTAATAAAGGATTAAAATTCAAGCTGAGTATTTATCATTTAATAAAAAAATTCTTCGGTAATACAAACAGAGAATATTAATTAATATTTAAAATTTATAAATTAAATGGTAATTGTTAATTTTAAGATAAAAGAAGAGACGAACAACAGGATGATTAATATACTTTCTAAACATACGTAAAAAGCGTGAATAACAGGAAAACAATCTTCGGAAAACATAAACAAGTCTTTTAAAGAATTAGGAATTCACGTAATGAAGATAAACGATTCAAGTGACACAGAAACAACTGCATGTGAGTACAACAGTGCTCATTAAAATTTTGTTAAAATATTTTACAAGTTAAATAGATCAATACTCGCATTAGGATTTCTTAATTTTTAATTTATTTAGGAATCACATAAAATAGATACGATAACTATATATAACTCTTTAAACCTTGAGCTCCTGGATTTATTTGAAGCGTGACCCTGATATTATGAGGAAAACAATGTTATTTTAATTTATATAATACTTTTTTATAGAAACATAAATATGAATAAAATTAAAAATGTTATTGCCAGAATTCTGCAAATGCAGAAGCCAGTATGCTGGCTAATAAGATTCAAATGGTTAAGGATGTAAAGTACCAGTTTTTTAAAGATATACAATTCAAACATAGGCATGCTATTATCTTGATATTATTATATTTTTTCTAAGGGGGCAGGTTTAGTTGAAGTAAAAATTGAAAAAGTGGTCAATTTTTTAGTATATATGGTGATCTACACTGCTTGTCACAATTAGTGGGACACTTTTTTAATATAACACAATTTTGTTAAAATCTGTTATATTAATATGACATTTTTAACAAAACTGTGTTACATTGAAAAAGTGTCCCACTTATTGTGACAAGCAGTGTATTTAGAATCTAGAACATTTAAATATGTAGTTAATTACGTCTACCATATGTACAAGTTGAATATTTTTATGCGGTCATAAAAAGTATCACAGAATATTATGCTGGAGCAATATTTTGAGTACTTCTGGTTTAGAACCATGAGCGGTGAGTCAAAACATCCACCGACAATAAAATTCAATTTAATTTGTTTACCCGTTGTGAGTAACAAACACCGTTAGCGAGAAAAAGCGGTTCAAAATCCTGTAATACATTGTACTTTTACTGAAAGCCCTTTTACGATATAAAACATTGTTTTACATTTACAATACAGACGTGGGGGTTGCACACAGACGAAATCATGTCTTGTCTATGTTGCTTTTTGTCTGTGGTTTGAAAAATTGAGCGTAATGAGGTATACATACATTAAAAATTTTATTTGAATTTGTAGAGCACTACAGTGATTTTATGTATTTAGTAAAAATGTGTTTAGAATAAGAAGACGATATTTTTGTAAATAAATTATTACGAATCGTAATTTTATTTTTTAATAAATTAGATGTTTTTAGTGTACAGTATCTTTGTCTGTTACAGCATTCTAGCTACTGAACTGTTTGACCTAGGATTCTGAGATTTGACATAATTATAGAGAATAGTGGACCAATAATATAAGTACCTGTTTAAAAAAATTGTAAAAATATTTATGCCCTGTCCACATCTTCGTATTGGTGAGAGAAATCTGAAATATCGGGAATATGTATAATATATTTGGAGCCATCTGTTTTCTAATAGATTGTCTATAAATATAGGTAAGTGGTGCTAAACATTGTTAAAATTATATTAACATTATCGAACAAATTGGAAAGCTATACGATACGGGATAATATGCAAGGTTTGACTCGTACTTGAAATTTTTTTTACTTTGGTAAAGATATATTTAATATCTTTAATATAAAAGTTAGATCCACATTGTCAATTTTAGCAGTATACATCAATTTTATTACCACGTCCATTAATCGTACTTTTGAATTTTCAGAAAGTAACAACAGAATTTACGATCGACCGATTCCTAGCAATGAAATTGAACACCCCTCTTCAATATCTTTTACGTTTGTTGTTTCCTTCCTAAAAACTACAAGAGACACTGTCATAAAAATACATTTCTGTTTGTAGGTAGTTCTCGCCTTCCCCGCAATGGCGCTCTAAGTGTCCAACATCAATCACTTAGCCGGTGCAATCTTTGTTCGCCATCGAATTTCCCGTTCGTTTTTTCATCCGGAAGGTGAAGAAAATGCGCCAGTTCTTTTTTCTACGCCTATACTTTTTAGTTTACAGATCTTGAAAACCGTTTTCTAATTTTCTTATCTATTTCCTGAGTTTGTACATTTCCTGGATTTCCTTTTATGATACAAATAAAATGATGCTATTTGTAAATGGAATTCAAGTAATGATTGAATTTTTATTTCATTTATGTATTTTTTGTATGGTTTAATATCCACTATACAGCATGTACTTATTAATTATTTCAGGTAGGACGTACCTACATAATATGAAAAAGAACTAATAGAACTCATTAATTGACTGTAAAGAAATATTTAAATATAAAGGTATTTATCAAATATATACGTAAACGTTGAAGTATTTTTTCATAAAACTCATTAAATTACAAAAATAAAATTTGCATTTCATTAGTATGTCCAAAGAAATGATATTTAATCTTTATAAGACAAAAATAATAATTTCTTAGAGAAGAATAAAAAACTAAAGTTAATAATATTCGATTAAATATAGTATTATTTATTTTCGATTTTGAATGACATTTGAATACAAATTGCTATATTAAATTGATTACACTTTAACTTTTATAATCTACTGTTATTATAACATAAAAGATATGTCTTTGAGCGATTTTTGCAAAAACTGGGCCAAGAAAACGTTCAAGAAAACAGATGACTATCTTATCAAAGAAATGGTAGATTATTCTGATAAAAACCCTCACCTCCACCGGCGCTTCTACTAAACGGGTTATTTGATTAAAGTAACACAGCGGTCTTCAGTCTTCACAGTATCCTTTTAATAAACAACACAATGCAGTGTTTGATAAAAAGAGGAGTAATTTAAAGATGAAGGGATTGGAAGTGGATTAAGTCTGTTGAAAGACCATGATGTCTTTAGAATTTAGATGATGTATTTACACAACTCTCCCTTATCTATTTGTATTACTGGTAAGAATTTCTTTTGTCATTTGACACAGTATGTACTTCAACATTTTCACATTGCATTTATGGACTTCTATGCACTTTTATATTTATTTTGATTTATTATACATAGAATCAAGTTTCGTGAGTAAGTACATTATATGTATTACAGTATTAATAATGATACATTGTTTTGAAAATAATTTAATTAAAATATGATAGGTATCAGAAATAAATTATTTTACAGAGTAGTGATTTACTATTGTGGAAACAGCACAAGTTACTTAAAACAAATGAAAATTTATACATATGTATATTATCCGTAGTTGGAAATATACATATATGTGTTCATATATGTCTACAGCAATAAATTTTTATTAAACGTTTATATAGTGTTATTAAAATATAAAAATACATTGGCGACATAACCAAAACATACAAACAACATAGAACGCTTTGTTCACAAATTACCCATTATAAATTCAGCCCTCCATGGGTATGCAGCAGTTAATTAACCCTCTAACAACGTCCCCTAAATGTTGAGCTCGATTTGCGCAAAATTGATATTTATTTGATTCCTGCTCGCGTTTTCCGCTCGCAGTTAATATCGCGATTCTTTTCCATTACGCGGAATTCACAATCCCATGTAAAAAACATAACAGTTAAAGGGTTAAAAAGCACATTTTTCTCACAAATAAACTGCAATAAAAACGCTTCCACTCAGAATGTAAGTGGGGGTTGCACGCCCCGTTGTATAACGACAATTCACACTTGAAAGTTGTGTGTTGCTATTACTGATCTCGTGAAACCAGTGGCGGATCGTACGTGAAAGCATACTGAATTTGATTATAATTGTAGTTTGTATACTTACAGACACATGTGCAAAACACACTAACAAATACGACCGCCAGCCATTAATATTCTTATCGTCGAGTATTTACTATGTATTATAAAAACAACAGATATATTGCATTCACTAGTTTCCTTTTTTGTTTACACACCTATATAATATCTATTTTCTTTTTAAAAGTTCTGTTCATTTTTGCTTGTGTTTGAATTTTAGAGATATGATTAAATATAGACTCATAAAATTAATTATATTCATAAAAAATGGGCAATATTAAAATCTCTATAATTATGTTAAAAATTGCTGTATAGAAATAAATAAACAAACATTTTAAAGCTTGGAATACCTATCTATTTTTCAGTGTATTTAACAAATTTAAACTTTATTTATTTGTGGGTGAGTCATAAAAGGGTATAGAATTTTAGCTTGGATTTTATTTACATTTTTTTGTCAAAGTAATTTACAATACAGGGTGAGGCAGTAACTATTACCACCTTAAATATCTTCGAATCTATAAGGCTTAGAGAAAAATTAGTGTAACCAAAATTGTACGGTACGAAGGGGGCTATCATATAGCGATAACAATTTTTGTCCAGGGGGAGGCGCTTCGGATATATCAAGGTCATCTTTATTTTTTTAAATTGATTCGGTACATTTTTATTTCCAAAATTCATATTTTGGAAAAAAAAATGTACTGAATCAATCATCAGAGGAACAGAAAACAAGTTCAGAATTCATCACTCAAGATCATTGAACAAGATTTAAAATTAAGAAAAAACGATTAAAAAATACATTTTTTTATTAAATGATATTAACATTTAAAGAAGATGTTCGAAGTGTTAATAATATGATAGAGGAGCTGAAAACACGTTCAGAACTCATCACACAACATGATTGAACAAGAAAGTGAAGAAAAAACTATTAAAAAATACATTTTTTTTATTAAATGAAAACCAGTGTTACATCGATAATGATGGCCATCACTTCGAACATCTTTAAATGTAAATTTCATTTAATAAAAAAATGTATTTTTTAATCATTTTTTCTTCACTTTAAATCTTGTTCAATGATCTTGTGTGATGAGTTCTGAACTTGTTTTCAGTTCCTCTATCATATTATGGAAAAAAAGTACCGAATCAATTTAAAAAAATGATGTTGACCTTATCATTTTTTTATATTTAAAAAATTGCGTTAGATGATATTAGATTCGTTTTTGTGTAGCATGTTTTTTTTCGAGCCTCCACTGACTAAAATGTCAAATGGGGAGGGGGGATAACAACGGGATAATATGTTAAGCCATTATATATATATCATATGTGTGCTTGCGTGTGCGCTAGGTGTAATTGTTGCAAAATAAATTACACTTTAAATATATCAACGCTTCTTGTGAAATGGTATAGCTTTGTTATGGTTCCCTTTTAACACGTTTTTACCGCTGGATTGTAACTAAATATTTTTCATTCTGAACGTGTATACGCCCGTAATAAAGTGATGTTTATATATGTTTAACAAAATTTATTGTTAGATTTTTTGTACATTTGGGTAGGCGTCTACATTGCGGTTTCTCAAAAAATAAAATGTAAGGTTAACATGTGTTTTGCTTATTGTTAGAATTAAAAACAATTATATACGAGTCTTGGGGTAGTGTAAATGTATGCGTATGTATTATTTCACACCTGAAATGAAATATGTTCACTAATTAGGTTAATTTAATATTTTCATGCTTTAATTTATTAAATAAAGTGATTTCTTAGCAATAAAATAACAATAAATATATTAAAATAACATATCAACAATGATTACAAAACATACATTTTTAATGTATGGATAATTGGATAGTGAAGAGCAAAAAGTTCCTTTTGGACCATATTTTTTCTAAATTTCAAACAAAAATAAATTTATAAATAATTTTCCAAGCAATATGGAAAATGATTAGTACTTTTTTTTAATATAGGTACCTAAAAATAAATTTTTGTTGCGTATCGTAAAAAATTAATGATTTGAGCAAAATAGTTTATATTTATATTATACTGGTCATATATTTTTATCGAAAAAGCTTCTATCATAAAAAAGTATTTCAAAACTATAAGCTTAAAGCAAACAATGCGTGAAAAGCATTATTTATGTGCAATATGGATGTTGTATATCAAAAAAGAAGTGCGTTTGTAATGTAGTATACAATATAATGCATTGTAGTTAATTTAAGCAATATATTTCGTTAATAAATTTGTCATATTAAAGCTTTTATAGCAAGAATAAGAGCATTTTATTGTACGACTACATTTTTATTGCAATTAAATGAAATATAGCTTCTAGTGATATGGAAAGTGAATATCAATTTATCACAACTGGCTGAAGATTTATATTTTTTATCGGTAAGAGAAAAATAAATAGTAATTAATTTACTAATTTTGACACCAAATTAGATAATCAATTGAATATTTTATATTTATACTAATAAAATTTTAATTATTAAATAATTTTTTTATAAAAGTTTTGTTGTTTAGAAAATTAGATACTTTTACGAAAATTAATTATTTATATTATTATTTTTTTGTAAATTACTAACATTTTATTTTTCGTGGCCATAATCGTGTATGATAAATATGGTAAAAATTATAAAATATTGTTTTGATATTCAATATAAAATTTAAAACTTCAAATGCGAAATATAGCTGCGAGTTGATTTTTCTTCAATGTCACCTTATTCTTCCTGGTGCACTCGACTCCCGCCCACACTCTTTACCACTTGTTCCATCACAACGACAGTCTCTCTAGGGAACATGTTTGTTTTCTACATAAGTGCAATTGACAGGCGATCGAATATGGAAGCGCGTCGTTTGAATCCTCGGTTCTGGTTGAGATGTGGTTTATATTTAATTTATATCGCTTACGTTCAAACGGAATCGTTCAATGAAATCAAACGGATTTATATACGAAGAATTGGGTGTAGTTGTGTGTTTTTTAAAAACATTTCGATTTTATATGATTGTTGATTCGATAATATATATATTTTATATAAATTAATATAATAATGGATAAAGACAGATCTTTTTGAATGAAAAATCTTGGGTTTTGTGTAATTTCACTCATACCACTAGTTGAATAAAACAGTTATATTCGATATTAGGCAGCATATGATTAGTGAATACAATACCGGGATTCCGAAATACCGAAATCGGGATCCCGGCCATTTTTCTTAGGTATTACAATACCGGTATTAGTGCATATTATACCGGTATTTCGGTATTTACATATAATTAGTACTAAAATACGCATAAATAACTGTTAGGGAGTTGACTTTTACACTTAAATTTTCTTATTATTTGCTAAATTTTTTTTCAATATGTAATTGTAGTGTCAAATTATGATATTTTCCTGATATGCGATAGATTTTTCTAGGAAATATTTTATTTTTAATAAAAAGTAACAACAATGTAAAAATTATATTAATTTCAGAGAAATAATAGAAGCTCAAATAATTGTTTTTTTAAGCAATATTACATAACCGAACTCTTACCTCCAGATTAATTATAAACGACGATTTTTCCGAAATTAAATTTTGTATCACAGAAGACGTCAATTCTTTTAACCTGTGAGATTTAATGTTAAAAAGTTAATTAATATTTCTTATTATTTTTTTCATTTCCTAAATTAATGTTTCATTTTTTTTTTCGTTTTTTTTTACATATTTGATGTTTCAATTTTTAAATACTTATTGTTGACGACATCTAGAACTAGTGGTATTTCTATCAAAACTTTCAATAAAGTAATTAAATATCCCGGTTTTGAACATAAAAAATACCGAAAATCCGTTATTAGGATTTTGGTCTGGTATTGTATTCACTACATATGATCCTGCATGGTTTATTATTTTTTTACGTAATAAATAAATATAGTTTAATAAGTATTAAGGTTATTATTTTTGAATGATAAATGAATTCGAATATCTTTGAATGTCTATTTTAATGAATCTTAAATAAATATTTTATCATATGTTATGTTTTATAAAAATCAAAATCTAGTAAAATATTTGATGTTTTCCATTACAAAACTTCAAAAGAAATATATATGTGTAATTTTCCCCCGAATTCAATCTGGTGTTTATTGCTCCAAAGAGATGCTTAGCTGATTTTCCAGTCCATACATGCACCTGTACTAAATATTAAATGAGGAAACAAAGATTTTTTTTCAACAACCATATGACCGGCCTGTTTATGTTAGCCGGTGGAACGCGCATCAATTTATTATAAGCGTCCCACCCTAACGCGTAGCAGGTATAGGTTAGGGGGGGGGGGTGACCGCCCCTGGTTTTATTTCGCTAAAACCTCGTACCAGTGATGTTGAAACCGGTCAATCCCCGAAGCCAAACGTGCTGGGAATATTTTGCAGCTCGCTGAAAGGTTTACGTGAATAATACATATGGTATTATTAATTTTTAAATCTGTTGATTCCATGTCGATCGTATTACTTAACCGAAAAAATAGTTTATTTCATTGTGATTTTTTTTAATAAAAGAATTCACATTTTGCTATACATTTAACATTTTGAATACTATTCCTTGATTTAATATAAATATTATTGTTACTCAATGATTTTAATTAGGACTCTGGATTCTGTTGTATCTATTTAAATCTCAAAGTTGACAGTTTTATTTATGATAACAAACGTTTTCAAAGCATTTTTTCGTTGCTATTTAATAATAATTTTCCTAGTAATAAATATTATTTAGACATTAATATATGTTTGTAATATATATTATTTTAATATAGATTATTAAATAGTTTCATTAAAGAAGTTGAAAAGATTTTTTTAAAAGCTATCAAAATATTTGTTCGAAATAAAATTTATTTAATAAAATCTTTGATGATGAGATCTTAAGGTTTTCTTGGAATACTATCTATTAATTTATGACTAAGTATTTATAAATAGCTATTTGTGAAATGTTATTTTTTTTAATAAAACATTAAAGCAGATATTATAGTTCTGATATCATAATAATAATTAGATTTACGAAAAATATGTTTCCTGTACTTACAGAAACCAAACTCTTTAAAATTAGATTTTAACTGAAATATATGTAGCCATTTATTTGAACGCAACAGAGGTAGGATGTATGACCCTCGATTTTTGATTAATGAATAATATACATTCACATTACATCTGATTTAAAATAAAATACATCGTTTAAAAATAAAACAATGTACCATTAACGCATTTCGTTGCATGGCCACCGCGATGACGGAACAAAAACTGAACCTTTCGTGAAATCTCACCGCGTGTTGAAGTTCACACGCATTACAGTTTGGTTGGTTTTTGCTCAATGATATGTCATAAACAGTGCAGCGTGCCCAGGACCATTTCTCAATGCCTTAAGGAGATTTATCTTAACCTGAACAATTTGTTAGAACCCACTGTTGTTTTACTTAATTTGTTACGGTAACAAACGGCCTAGCGACAAACTATAGTTTAAATGTTTTGCTGTGAAGATGAATTTTCAAACATTATGTTGACTGTAAAAACATTATACAGGTTATGTTATCTTGTCCTTCAAACATTTTTTTAATGAATGCTTCAAGAAAAAATAACAAAAATATTCCGACAATTTGTATTAATTTTATTTTTAATAGCATTTATTTTCTTATTTGTAATGATGCATTTTTTATTTTAAAATAAGGAAAACTTATTTTACTGTCATGAAAATAAAGAAAACACAATTTCTAAACATTTATATCTAATAAAGATGAATGAATCAAAGAAAAGAAAAACCAAAAGACTATTATGTAGAGCTATTTGTCACCAGTATATTGGACATGCTGTAAACACATCTTACAATGAGATTGCACGTCTGGACGAGTGATAAAGTAGATATTTTGAAGAATTTATTTTAAATTTTGAAATTGTACGTTTCCTACTCTACAGCAGTGGTCTTCAAACTTTGTCGACTCACAGAACCCTTAGAACTATAATGCCGTATTTACACCGAAGAAACAAAACAGCAACATCGTGTCTTTTTTACAAAAGTGCAATAAACCACATACATTTTTAAATACAAAGTGCTTTAATACACCATGTTGCTGTTTTGTCTTTTTCGGTGTAAACACCGCATACGGTTTTTTTCGGCGAACCCTTGCCTACCCTTTTTTTTAAATACTAGTGACCCGATGAGAATTAGTTCTTGTGTAAGTGTTTATGCTATTGGGATTAGCTATAAAAGCAGAAAAAATCACACATAGCTACTACATACATTAGAAACTTTTTGGAATGCATTAATTCTTAAAAAAAATTAAATGTTCCTTTATATTTTTTTAGCTAATATACACTAGCCAATTGGTGAGAGTGCTTTATTTTTATTTTTTTCGAATTTTGATGTATTTTGACTTGCAGAATCCCCAGAGAGAGCACAGTGTGAAGACCACTCTTCTAGAGCTAGTGCATGCACAAATAAAGTTAATATTATTCCGTTTTGTGTGACTATTAATATTTTTTTTAGTTTTGATATCATATATATTTATGAGTAGTTTTCTTAAGTTAGCTATACAAAAGATTGAAATCTCTACAGGTAGGTATAGTTTTATACTAAATAATTTATCCAAAAATGTTATTCAATTATAATTAAAACATTGTTGAAACATAAATAAATTTGGGAATAATAAAACGATTAAGCGAATAAACTGGTCGTTTCATGTATACTAGCACATTTGTGAAAACGTACAAACAATAGATTTGATTTTATTGGTTGTATGTGAACGTTTTTATAATCTACTTATCTTCTCGTTTTCAGTTACAACCGCGGTAAACTGTCCGCAAAGATTTTGTTTATAGCCGTTTGTATTTATTGATCGGATCTCGGGTGTTCCATCATTTCTGTAAGACAAATTGGACCTCCCTCTATCGAATTCCGATGATGGATTGTCGTAGGAAATGCAAGCAATCGTGAATGAAATAAGGTGATTATCTGTGATGCATTCCTTTTTTCTTAAATAAATTGAAAGAAAATTTATTATCTAATTTTATCCAGAGCATAATATGCTGTAATATGAAAAATTCACATTTTTTTTACATACATTTTTCTTTACATAACATTTTGTTGTAAATTTAGGGGAAATTGACGATGAGTTGAAGGTTATAAAGATTTGATTTTTGCATATTTTAATATATTTTTTTCGGCAATTTATATTGCATAGAATTAGCAAACATATAAAATAGAAAAAGTTGTCATGTGTACCATATAAAATACACGGAATACTGTAAATCTTTTTGGCTAACTGATAAAAGATGAAAAGCACATTGTTTATAGTTAATATCATTCTCTACAACTTTTATTTTAAACACTTTATTTTCAATAAATTTGATCTTAAATATAAAATTCCACCTTGTACGTTTTGTCGTTTTTTAGTTTCAGCGTCTACACAGGCAGAATGTTCGACATATAAAATGGATTATGTCCATCAAACTCTCGAATTAAAAGAAATCAGCGTATAAATTATAAAAACTATGCATATTTTGGAAAGAATAATATATTATATTTTGATGTTTCCAACGTAATTTACAATTGGACTAAAATTAAGATAATAAATTTAGATAAATATCGAATTATATAGCTTCTAATTTTGAAGTCTAGAGAATATTTTTTCATATAAAATATATATTAGAAGTATTAATATGAATCAAGCTAAACATTAGAAACATTATAAAATAAGGAACGAAATGTGCATAAATGTAAACGCACAACGCCAAACAATATAATACAGTACCATTTTACTTGTCCCTTTATCCCGGTATCAAATAACACATCTCCCGTAAGAAACCTAAGACTAATACCTCGATAAGTACACATCTAAAACACACACATATACACATGCTCTGTTTTACGGGTGGAAAAGAATCACCCCACCCGCTTTTATAAAGCCAAATAAATACTCGTAACAATCATTCATAAATTACGCCCTATTATTATCATCAACAGCAGCAGTAGCACGTGTGGTTCAGGAGCGTAACTAAGAAATGGAATTTAAGAGGATTAAAGGATTATTACTAGGAAACAATACAGACATTTTTATTAAATGAGTTAAATAAAAATAAACATAGTAAAACTCCGTATATTCATTGTTTTGTTAATTTTATATAATCCGTTTTATCGGAAAATAAATTGTTGGCAAGGAAAATTATATGAATTTAATATACTTTATGTGCTGTGCATTCCCAAGAAGAGTTGGTATTTTATGATGAATTAATATAAACCGAGATTCGAGAAGTACCTGAAAGATTTTAATTTACAATAGCTTGGAGACTTTATGTTATGTTAAATCTCATGTTCTCTGTTGAGAAACGAAAGTTATGAAATACTAGAGAAGAGTAAGAATAAAATAACAATACAATAGAGCGTTAATCAACTAAATGTTAACTAACTGAAACGCCAATCATTTGACTGAAGTTTTCGAAATATTTTGGGAAGGGAAAATTAAATCACATCCACATATAAATAAATGTTTAACGCTATACGTGAGATGCCAAATCTTTATGAATTTGCTTGGGATTTTGTAGTAGTGGTAATAAATATATATAATAAAACAAAGCGTATGGTGTTCACCTATCAACATTGCTTTTAGACTGCTGATTTCTTTCTATATTATCGATTACATCTATAAGTGGACTGTCATTTATATTTAATACCCCGCAGATAGCATAATGTTAACTTTTGCTCCAGAGCAAATTCTTTATAATACCGATAAGATTTGCAATACAGTATGAATATCCCTAAAATTTCTACAACAGTATATACTTATATTTGTTTTTCGTATTTAAGGTTAATCTGTAATAAATTTTAAGCCTTCATTTGATATATAATCTATAGAATATTCTTACATTTGTGATAAGAATATTAATTTTTTTGTGCGAACAAACGAACAATAGTGTTCCTATTAAGTCAAAATTATTTCATCATTAAACCTATATTAAAATTTAGCAACGCGCCTGACATAGACAATGCATACAGGCAACATTAAAGGGCTCCTTCTGCCCCCTGCGGATCTTTGATAGCACTTACTCTAACCACGCATCTAACTCTGTGTACGGGTAATCGGTCAATTTATTTCTGACAAAAAGTAACAGCAGCGTACGAAAGATAAACTTGATTCGTTAGACGGAACCAACTCTCCAAGATACAGCAGTCTAGGGATGCCGGTGAAGTTCGAGGGGCCCGTGTGTAACTTTTTTATTAAGAATTCGATGGTGTAATATTAAATTTATCTTATTTGATGTTTTGGAAAATAAACAAGCGGGGTAAGTGTTTGATGTATAAAATGGTTGTGGTGATCGCGTGGGTAAGGTTCTGAAGTCCTAGTCTTAACCTGCAATTTTTTTTATTTGTCTTGTTTATGTCTTCAACTAATATTATATTTAATTATTTTTAACTTGTACACAAACACGAAACATATATTTGCTATGCGGTGTTTACACCGAAAAAAAACAAAACAGAAACATCGTGTCTTTAAGTCTTCAGGCTTCCGCGGTGATCTTGAAATGGATCTTGGCTTCTGGGTGTAAGCCGCGTCGATTTGGTCATTTTACTGGCCAACGTTTCGTCACACATTGCAGTGGACATCTTCAGGGCTCTTGTTACAGTGCACTGTAACAAGAGCCCTGAAGATGTCCACTGCAATGTGTGACGAAACGTTGGCCAGTAAAATGACCAAATCGACGCGGCTTACACCCAGAAGCCAAGATCCATCGTGTCTTTAAAATACTTTGTATTTAAAAATGTATAGGGTTTATTGCTTTTTGGTCATAAAAACACCGTGTTTCTGTTTTGTTTTCTCGGTGTAAACGCCGCAATTGAAACGGATTCATTTAAAATATTTTAGATTTTTTTGCAAACATTATTTTGAACATGATTTTTCAATTTTTATCCTACATCATTCTTCAATTAAACTTGACGTTTTTGCAGTTGACTTAACTCGATTTAAAGGCGATTTTAAGTTATCATATCTATGATTTTACTTTTGATAAAAAATTAATGGGCTTAATTGTTAAGAGACATAAAAAGTATACACATATTTCTTTTAGTACTTCTGAAATGTAGTATTGTTAAGAACAACAATAAAAATACACATTGCAAAACAGATGTAGGTACAATAAACAATAACTACATCACAAAACGATTATCACATGCGTCATTTACTTACATGTTATTAAGTAAACTAAGCAGAAGGGGATTTCTGCAGACTGTACCAGATATGATAACTTACACATAACCAGGCCCGGATACGACCGGTAGGCAACCGGAAAAATGTCCGGTGGGCCGACCACCAAAAGAAAATAAAAATTAATTGTTTTTGAGCTAAACTACTTCAGTTAGCAAAAATCAGCGGTATCAAACACGAAGTTCGTGTGTTGAATTTGGTTTAAAAGATCCGAAATTTGGAATTTATTTTATTCAAATGTTGAAATACACGTAGAGTTTAATAACAAACAAACATAAAATACATTTTTAAAACATTGCAAATTATGGTTTAACGCATTTAGGTTACTTTCCTCGAAAAGCGCACTTTTTAGATTTTTCTCATGATGGTGAGATTTTCATAATCAGTAACAATTAAAAAGTTACAGCTATTTTTCACCAAAATTAAAAAAAAATAAAATTGACAGGCTATATCTCAAGAACGGTTTGAGATACGGACCTGCGGTTTTAAATTTTTTCGTGTCATTTTCAGTTAATTGCTCAAACTTAAGAAATATCAACTTAAAGATAAGAAAAGAAGAAGGAAAATTATATCTAAATAAATCAAAAGTCCTCGTGGAATCACGCCGTGGTGGGCAGTGGCGTAGTAAAAAAAAAATTCGCGGGGGATGGGGTATAGACATATGTGTTAAATTTTGGAAGATATTTTGAATTGATATTTCCTCAAAACATACGTTTTCTTTAGAACACTTAATATTTCGGGGGGGGGGGGGTCCCCCTCCATTACTAGCTGAATTAATTCAGGCTAAATTTTATACGCACCAGTTGGAGTTCGTAGCCGGCCCTGCACATAACCAGAATACCCCTCCTTCTACACATGTAGATAAACACCTTGTCACTTTCTTGTAGGAATGTACTGCCACTACACGGTGGATGGAGTGTGAAATGAAAAACTGACGAGTGGAGCGATGTTAGCAAATGTGGCGGGGAGGAGTAGGTGGTGAAAGAATACAGAAAAACGCATAACGCAGTGTACGATAATGCATTTGGACCGCGAGAATAGTCTCTGTTCGCAAATGTTATCATAAAAGTTCACTTTACTATTATTTGTATTTTGAGTGGCTGTTTAACAGCGCCGTGAAAGAGTTTTTGGCAGTTTATTTTACTGCGTTTGGGTTTCATCTGTTTTTCTGTATTTTTGGTTTTATGTATGTGTTTATTGAAACCATTGAATCTTCAAGATTACGAATATATGTATCTTAATTTTCAATTATAAGTTATGAGATATTTATAAACAGTGGCGGATTTAAGGGAAATGAGCTAGGTGGCAAACGTACCAGGGGCCCTTTTATTGAGTAAAAAAATTTCACTTAAAGAATTGTTTGATTGCACCAACTTAAAAATTGATTGACGTGAAAAAAAACATTAGGTAATTCATTTAGAGCTACAAATTAATTATTAATAAATTGATAATTTTTAGTTGTTTTTTGATTTCCTAATTAATTTTTTTTATTGCGTCAACCAAACATTTTGAATTGTTATTTATTTATTATTTATTGTATGATTCGTTATTGACAATCTCACTTATAAATTTCGACTTATACATTTGTCTTGTTTACACATATAGTATATGTTAGGTTACATTGTTTTAAAACCTCGTCTCGTCTTTTGTTGTGCAAATATTTCGATTGTCGAATACAGATCTGTTTTGTTAGCCACGTCTCTTTCAATTTACAAAATACTGAAATTATTGAGTATTTCCTCAGAAAAAATGGCATGACGATAGTTTTTGATTCTTTTCAAAGAACTCATACCTCGGCGCTTGCACTTGTGACTGGTAATGTAATTTTATTTCCGCACGCAAAATTATTGGATGGAATCAAAATTTTTTTACACAGCAGGATTTAAACAGGCTCACATACAAGGGCTCTTATCTGGAGGGGCCCTTGGGAGCATTTTCAGGCGGGGGCCCAGGCGGCAACTGCTCATTTGCCGCCCGTTAAATCCGCCACTGTTTATAAACAATTATCAGTTAATATTTTTTATAATATTCTGCCAGTAGTATTTATATATTTAGGTATATAACAAGTTAATAACTGATGTATTCGTTTGTATGAATATCATTTGTGGTACTCTTGGCCTGAAATTATTTATTACTCATATTAAGATTGCTGAACTTTGACAAAAAACTTAATACAAGTGTATTTTAATTTTAATAGAAAATTATTTTGTCTGAACCTCATATTTATTACATTAGACTTCCCCCTCGTTCTCTTTAATTTTATAAAATATATTCTTAGTGGGTGTTAACGTCATAAAAGGAACACTTCTCAAAATTTCACGTTTATAGATCCATAGGTTTCGGCTAGGCGTTGTGAATTAGTCAGTCAGGACTTATTTCTTTATATATTTTATTAATTTAACCATAAAGAATAATAATTATTGTATCGGATAACATAATATCTTAAAAAAGTAGAAGATGTTGAAATGGACATAAACTATAAAAAAATAATTATATTCAATGGGTTTAATTGTCACGCAACATTAATTTTAATTGTCATATAGAGGCTCATAAAATTACAACCATGGTTTTCACAAGTGTGTGAAAAATTATAAAAATCATACACAAATAAATGTAAATAACATAAAAAAGAAGAAATGACAAATATGTAAATATAAAATGAAAATATTTTCCCTAATCAGTCTTTCATTATTTCAAGATTATTTTATGTAACATTTTTATTTATATCAAAAAAATGAAAAATGCGTTCAGGAAATGAAAAATTGTATTAAATTGCACTCGTGTTCTCTTTTACTCAAGAGTTCACTTGAATGAAAGTAAAATGAAGAACTGTAATTTTACACTTGCGCCTTGCACATTTTAATGTCGTAATAAAACTTTATTAAAGAATGTTGTATGAATTTACAGCACCTATTAATTGCTGTAATTAGCTACTTATACTTTTATTACGTATTTAGATTGTCGTTTTTAAATTTATGCATTTTCATTTACTTATAAAATATGTTATTTATGTCAATATTATTAACAATACTTCACTGATTATAGGTTTATATACATATAGCAATATAAAAATATTTTTCACAAAGACTTCTGTTTTATTCAATATCTGTTAAAGTCAATGTGACCTTAAGTTTTGCCATTTTTAGAGTTCCAAAAAACGGAAACTCTTTTGTCCATATGTACGTCTGCTGCAGCATAGTTTCAAAACAATTTTCCTAATTGAGCTGAAATTTGTAATGTATCAAGGGATCCATTTTAATCGCCGCAGGCAATTGTTTTAAAAACAAAGCAAGATAGAAAAAACGTATCGGACAAAAGTTGAAGAGTTAAAATCGAGATATCAGATGACGGTTTCAAAACTAAATATTTTTTATGGAGACCCGGAGGTCATATATTATTTAGTAATTAAATATCTCACGAATTACTGATTTAGATCAACAAAATAAGTTTTTCTGTAAAATATTTTCTGAACATTTTTGTACATGCGTATATATGTACAGTAAATACTTCTACATTCTACACTTAAAAATTTTAGCAATTTCAAATAAAAACATTGAGAAACAAAATAACAAAACTAACAATAAAGTAAGAAATATAAACACCTCATTCATCTTTACACACTATCAAATGAATCATCCATTTCAAAACAAAGTGAATACTTTTTTTGTTTAGATATAGCAACACTCTAGACTAGACGATCTTCCCGTCTTAAAATAATAGAAGAGAAACCACCACATGGCGTTATACAAAATACAGCCTTGTTTAAAACAGTTATCACTCTCAAGACAAAACAAATGTACCAAGAATGTCTTCGGGCATATTCTTACAGAAATTGAAATATACACGTATTTACTTCTCTTTAGTTTAAGAATGAATACGGATGGAATAATTCGGTATGTATTTATACAATCTTGAATACATATTATACGTATATAAGTATATACATACATAGGTATTATAAGGACGTAAAGAAGATGTATCATATACTCCTATTGACATGTATATATATAAAAGATTTACATAAAAGTCTATTGGTTAGTGTAAACAAGTATAAATGGGTATGTGGATCTATTTTGAATAGAAGGTTCAAATTAACATACTTTTATGTTTTGTTATAAAAAATACACCTATAAGAAGTAGGTTAGTAAACATATAACTTATATTGACATTATGAAAAATAGTATTCCAGATAAAAATTATTTATTTTGTAAATCCAATACATAAATTTTGTAGTTAGCAATCTTTATGGTACTGTACTGGCTGGAACTAATTCATTTCTGTAATGAATGCTCTGTGATGTTTTCGTTCTTGAATTAGGTACCAGCGATTAGGACACTTATTCGTTTACTTTAACCACTGTCTATTAAATATGTATAGGCGTTAATTGTTTCGCGTTTCAGCCACCGTATTCATATAATGCTTTAAACGTCTTAAATATGAACATAATTATTTTAAACGACGCAAAACTGGATGTTTTTGAAGTCAGTATCGATGCATAATCTTTTGACAATTATTTCAGTGTAGGTATGAACATAAAATAATGTATCTATTTTATAAAAATAGGTATAGAATTTAATGAATATATATTCTTAATAATATCTTAAAATACCGCAGAAAGAAGTCTAAAAATAAATATACTTTACTCATCATTAAAAACAAAAACCATTTAATTATTTCTGCAAACTTTTTTAATATGTACAATTATCTGAACTCTCATTAAATTTTAACATTTGGTTCTATCTTGCTCCAATCAGAACTTCAACTACGTCGATCCAATAGCAGTATCTTTTTTTAATTCATTACGATCCAGTTTGGTGACGTCTTCTTTGTCGCGCTTTCATCAACGCGGTAGATCTTTTTGTCGCAAGATGACAAACACGCAGCGCTACTATTTGCATAGTGTGTTTACATTAGCTCCCGGAAAGAGCAAGCCCGCTTCGCTCAGTGTACACACAGTGAAGTCCACAAAGGTGCTCGGCATCGTAGTTACTTTACTCGCTTTTGTATTTGTACCCAATCTGGACGCTGAAACTACGGTATATATGTGGGATATGAATAATATAACTAATCTGTATTCAAGAACTTAATGGTATCCTTAAAACTACGCAGTTATACTGTTATAAATGGGTTTCACAAAAGAATATTTAGAGAAATCTAAAATTAGAAATCATTTTTTTTTTTTAAACTGTTTCTATATAATATATCCTAGATTATTAAAAAAAACTGTTTTTTTAACAAATTTAAAAATATTTTTAGACTTAAAGTATTTTTTACTCGGCACATATCAAATTGAGAGAAAAAACACAAAGAAAATTTTGATCTAATAAATCTTTATTTTAAAAAGCTGCTCAAAATGAATTATTTTTGTTCTTTGTACTTTTTCTCTCAAAATGGAGTAAATAATTTGCGAAAGTTCAAAAATCTTCAATATTTTCATAAATTGTTAAAAAATAATGAAAAAAGTGATTGGAGTTGGTAAACCTAACTATATCTTACTATAACGAAAATAAAAAAAAAACGTTCGGACCTATACTTTTCATAAAATATGCGACGTTCTTTAGCCGCATATATCGTCATGATATAATAAAATACAAATATTTTTATTGCTTAGGATAGAAATTGAAATTAGTTTTTCATACAGCAGGTACGTAAGTTTACCTACATATACGTTTCTAGTAAAAAATGACAAGTAATATAACATTTACGTAATATAGCATGTACGATATGCAATATTACGTAAATGTTATATTTTCAATTTAGTTTGTAATATTATAAAGAATAAAGACATTTGAAATCGTTATTCCGCGAAAGAAAATAATCTACCATATGTATATGTATATAGTAAATATGTATATAAATTACAATGTTACAATAATTTAAAAATAATATGAAGATTCAAACATATATAGTAATTTATAGCATGTAATCTTCTGCTAGTTGAATTCTTTGGAAAAAAGACAACATCAACAACGACCATTCATACCTGTATTTTTATTAATGCTCCATAATACCATTTATCTATCTACAAATGTAATTTAAGATTGCATGTTATATATAAAAGCGAGACTCGCCATAAACAACGGATCCATTTTTCTACAGAACAGAACACATTTTTCATATAAGCCTTAAAAATAATCATTTGTTTCCGAGAATCCTCGAAAAAAGAATAAATACAAGATAAACAATATGAAATATTGTGTGAGAGATACAAGAGTAAATATTAGATTCCGCTGCGTTGCGTCGTTGTTCCAACAGACAGACAGACATGCGGCGGGTGTGTGTGTGTGTGTATTTAAAGAGAGAGAAATGATCATTTTATATCATACACAGTATGTATGTGTTGGTAAGAAAACTGGCACATGAATGTACGTATATATTAACTATGAATGTATAGGTTTTAATCAGGGACTAATAATAACCCCACTCTCTCAAGGCAATGTATGATTTGCAGTACGGAGAATATTATTCCATTTCATTTCCAACAATAATAATATTTTCTTTGTTTGCAAATAGTTATTCTTATTTATATACACGACTAACAATGAAAGATGGCAATAGGAAAATGGAGGCATAAATTCATACATATACGAATTATTTCAAATGGGATATTTAAAAACTTATTATTTCTTTGTGAATAATACTTCATTATATTTTATTCAATATCTAATATTATTATGTCAATATCTAATTTAATAAACAGATAAAAAATGTAAACCGCCTAAAAAAAATTTACGAATTATATGATATAAAATATATTTACTCTTGTTTCTTCACTCTTTGTGGTTTGTTGTAAAAGGAACACATTTCTGCTTTTAGAGAAACTTCTCTATTCCAATTATATTCCTTTCAGTATCCTGAAGCTATTATCTTTATTTCAACATTTCATTATCAAATAAAATCAACAAAAGTAACTCGATGAAACCTAAATGAAGAGTAAGCAAATACAAAAAGACATTGCATAATTTAAATATAGGGACTCAAGTATGCATTGAATTCAAAAGAAAACTAATTGTTTATGTGTTTTATACTTGGATTTCTGTAAACGGAATAAGCGGAAGAGAAATATGAAAACTAATAGTTGATTTGAATTAATTAATATTTCAGTTCCTGGAAATAAAATATAATATTTGAATGGATGTGTACTTCTATTTGCATTTTGTAATTGAATTTAGTAATTAATAATTTTTTTATTTGTAGTTAAAAAATATATTGTAGGTCATAAAAAAATCTGCCATGTGATTGTCCATAGTATTTCCTCGTGCAGAATTTTACAATAGAAAATATAATATAATATACATATATGTATTTGAAATAGAATATTTTACAACCAAATTCGTAATAGTATTGTTTTATAAAAAATATTCTGTGTAATTTCCACGTAACGTGCGTCGTACTTAAGACATTTTGAAGAAAATAATGAAACAAAAACCTTCATTTGGTTCTGATGATTTTTGTGTATGAACCATCTACTAGACCCAATTAAAAAAACTGCGTGTGGCAATGATCTAGAAGACAGATAGAAATGGAAAGATCAAGTGGAAATTTTGAAATCTAAGACTAAATTTCTTCTTTCTTTCAGAAATAATCACAGCTTCCAAAATAGAAAACGTAATAATTTTATTTATTTACATAGTAGTTAATTTTAATAAGAAGAAAAATTCTAGCTGGAATCTTCTTTAAATGGTACACGAAACATTTTCTTACTAAATATTTAATAGATCGCATCAACTCATGATTAAAATGTTAGTTTTTCTTTCAACATGAGACAAACAAAATAATAAAATACTGAAAAAGCATCTAGTAATACACAGATCAGAGTATCTCTAGGGAAATGTATAATGATGAAAGAAGCTTAAGATGGTATTTACGTTTAGTTAGCGATCTAACCGCTAGGGTGCAGCAGCTAGGGTTGGCTCCCTACGTTGATGTGACTAATCAATCGTTTGTTTTACTTTTTGACGGTTGAAAGATGAAAGAAGAGATAATGTCAATATGTATTATGTCATCAGCAATAATGCATGCGTGGTTTTATAAAAAGCAGCATTAAAACTACTGTATTTTAAAAGTAAAAAAGCTTTCTAAAAATTTTCAAAAATAATTCACTGAAAAGACAATCCTACTGAATATTTCATAACTTTAAACATAATCAACTTTATACTGAAGAAAAGTTAACATAGTGTTTTCCATCCCACTTGCATATTAGGGCTACACGTGAAGACGAGATAAGTTTAATTTCGGACGAGATGAGACCAAAATGATATCACTTAAATTTTCACGAAGTATTGTAAAATACCAGATCAAAACGAATATTCTATGGAAAGTAACACTAAGATTTGAAGACAGGTCTTCAGGCTTCCGCGGTAATCTTGATATGGATCTTGGCTTCTGGGTGTAAGCCGCGTCGATTTGGTCATTTTACTGGCCAGTAAAATGACCAAATTGACGCGGCTTACACCCAGAAGCCAAGATCCACTAAGATTTGAATTTTATACATTTTCTGTTACAAAAGTAATTACTATATAGCCGTAAGATTTTCACGAAAAAACAAAAATAGGTATATTATATGATTTAAAAAAATATACAGTCATATATTCTATTATTATTATAGAAAAGAATCCTTATATATTAAAATGCTAACGGCGATAAATACAACATTGTTATCAGGACAACTAAAAAACATAAAATAACAAATGTTAAATCTGTTGTAGAAAACAAACGAACATGCATAGAAAACTTGTAATATAAGCAAAACATTTAGAAAAACTTACTAATAAGAACGTACGAAAGAAGAAGCGAAAGAAAGATTTACCATATCCTGTGGAGTTGAAAAACTTTGTTTATCTGTTTTCAGATTAAAAGTTTGCTATCCCCGAGGAGTTAGCGTTACACGTGAGGCATGTAGGAGTTATTCCCGTTAACTCAAGTTGAGGCCCATGGGAGAGATAAATAAGCGCAGTCCTGTCACCATAATTTTGTATCTCTCATTAATTAAATACACCAGTTATGTAGTTGAAATGCTTCTGATGTTTGTCCAATTTGCATCTGACGTTTGTTAAGGAATGTGAAATGTTTTTGACACTTTTATTGCTTACGGAAAATGATTTAAATAAATTTTCGTTCTGGTCGCGATTCAAATTTTGTCATCGTGATTTTTGAAGGCCTATTTTATTATTCATGTAATTATTAATTAGCACATACTATTAATCGAATAGTATTTGAAATATAAAAAAACATCTTTCATTTTAGTAATTCTAAATTTAAAAAAGCAGTAAAAATTTTGTGCAAAAAAAAAACAATCTAAAGACATATTTTAATTAATTTATCACATTTTGTAAATTACTAACGAAACATCTTTCGATAATTTCATCAAGAAGAAAGAAATTTATTAAATTTCATCACAAAAATGACACGAGAAGCTGCTGCAGATGCCAAAATTGAACATTAATAAAAAATATACGTAACAAATGAACAAATATCACAGCGTTAGTGAAGAACAAACAGTGTCAAAGAGAATTTTAAATTATTTAATTTAATCAGTATAATCGTTTCCCCCCTCACAGTCACCTGCTGGCTGTCTTCCCCCTATTGTACAGGTCGGTTTTCATTAGAGGGAAGCCTGCACTGTATTTTAATTTGAGTATCATTGCAAGGATTTCCTAAGGTTGACTTAATGCCCCGCCACAGGGGGTGGTGACATTATTGTAATTTGAACAGAAGATTTCGACTTTTAGTGGTTATAAATTAGTGGTTTAAAATAAATTAACAGAATAATGGTGTTTTCAGATAAACGGAATTTGGAAATACTTGTTTAGAGTTGTTTTAAGAATCAAAACAATAAACTTAACGCTGTCATTTTGTCTGTTCTTAATGTATGAATTTTTGAAGTAGTAGATGCTTAAAATTTTAACTGTTTTGTCGTAGTTATTTCTTTACTGAAAAGTAAATTTAATGTTATTTATTCTATTGTATTTTATGGTATTTTTATTTTATAACAGTAATACATTTGAATTAGTTTAAATGATTTATTTTATAAGTACATATTTCTTTTTATAAGTACATTTATAGTTTTTAAAAAATTGCAAGATCCCAGCGACCAACGACTAACATGGAATTAATTTAATACTTTTATACATGATGAAAGTGACCGGGCTGTCAGAAGGCGACAGCTAGTTCGCAATGATATTTTTTGGTAATCAAAAATGTATCTATTTTATGATAAAAAGGAAAAAAATATACCTCTAGAATGAATTATAAAATCTAATATTTATCATTCAAATGAAAGTTATCACGCTTGATCGCGTTCATTTTGAATCAATACAAATCGTTGGCTGTCACGACTAGTGGGAATGAGGTCTTAGGTCATTTGTATCTATGAAGTATGTCCAGCTAAAGATAGGTTAAAATAGTAACATAAAAATCAACGATATATGTATAATGAGTTTCCGTGCTTTCAATATTTAGCACAGAATTAAACACATTAGCACGTTACTTTTCGAGTAAAATATCAAGACAGTTCAAGTATACAATTATGTATCATTACCTACAGAAGAAAACGGTGAATATATTTTACACGGGAACATTATTTTTGTGCACTTGCACTCGCATGTAAATGTATTTTAATTTAGACGATCTGGTGCACACGGTGCAGCAATTAGCCCGAGATGCAGAGGGTGAAAAAGTGCAATTAAACAACTGGCTTTAACGGAAATATACCAGCATGTCAGAATTTGCACACTACGCTGTGGAATTGGACATTTCTATTTGGTCTGTTTTGCATGCAATTCTGCAATTATGTATGTATCTTGTTACGAAATTTATATTCGGAATTTGTGTTACAACTGTATATGTATCTATTGAAATTTAACGTAGTAAATATTAATGATTTTACTGTTTTCTTTAACCACAGAGTGGTGAATTAAAATTCATAGCAGTTGAATGGTGGATATTGTAAAAATGCATATGATTTAATTTGTTTTTTTAACTCGTTTGAAATTTTAATTTTGAGATTTATCATTTTTTTCCAGCTAAAATATTTCTATCGTAGTATATATTAGTTGGATGCGAATATAATTTTTAATAATTTAAAAAAATTACACATACTCAGAATAAAAAACTTTTATAATTATTAATGTATTGAAAAAATAGTAGTAGTAAAGTAACCACGCCTGATTACTTTAATTGCGTTAAGTATAAGATATTTACAAATAAGTAAATACAAGTATTCCCCATATAATACGGTAGTGAAGTGACTAAAAAATACCGTGTTGTACGAATTCGTTACCAAAATATTTTTCCTGTGCATAAAAACGTTATACACCAAATAATTTTCAAAAAAATAAAATAAAAAAAAATGTCGACAAAAATTTTTTCCTTCCTTCTGTCACCAGCCTATTTGTATGACATTTACGTCATCATGTGTCATGTTTCGACATTCCTCTGATTGTTTTTTTTTTCAATTTTAATAATTCTGTATTGGTGAAGGATTACATGATATTATTGTGAAACGAACCGTGTGCTGGGGTACACGCGAATCCTTGTTGAAACGTTTAGGGTATTATGTTTTTCATTATCCTGTTTTATCCTTTATTGAAATACGCACGGCTAAGCTTTTTACAAAAAAATGAATTTTATATAAGTATTCAAAACATATCCTTCCTAAAAAAAAAACAATACTTGTTTGCTCCAAAATATTAGGTTAATAAGAATTTTTTGACCCAGAACACAAAAAAATATTTTATTTAATGGACAAACTAACTTAACTAAAGATTAAAAAAAATGCAATTCGATATGTATAAGGAATAATGTCAGGAATATTGCAATGAAGAGATCATTGCAGAAGCTTTTAATCTTTATATAATTTATTATTCATGTACAAAAAATAAGCTTATACAAACCTTCCATGAGTTCAAAGTAATATATATTTTTTAAATTGGAGGTAGGTCTGTACAAAATGTACATTATCCTTATATTAAATACAAAGTATATAGGTATATGTATATTTATTTATTGTATATTCATACGTAGTACCTTGATGTATGTAGGTATATTTAGAAATCTCTATTAACAGAGTTAATACATACAAAATAAAATCATCATTAACATTTCACGAAGCCATTAATTTGATTTATGTATGATATTTAACATCTGTATATTTGAAAAAGCTACTACAAACAAAAATTCAATTGGTGTTTATGTTTATACAAAAGTTACATTTTTAAACACATTACAGCTTTAGCAATATGTATATCAAAAAGAAACTAATTTTACTCTTGCGCAAATACAACGCACACTTTGAAAATTATTATTTACAAGAAAAAGTTTGATTTGTAGCTAATGAGTACAATAACAGACCAAAATTCTAATACCGGTGTTTCGATTTTTTTTATGTTCAAAACCGGGATACCGGTATTAATACCGGTATTTAAAAAAAATCAGTCGTCGTATTATCGTAAGATACAAAAAAGTTAGAGAGGGGTATTTTTTAGAAATACTTTCTAATACAATAATTTAATTGTTTCATTTTAATTGTTTCAATTCAATTTTGATTTCAACATGTGGAATATTCTGGAAAAAAACAGCAACAATGAGACGTAAAGAAATATAAATTCATCGAAAAATAGTTTGTGACGCTAAAACTATAAATAACCCTTTATTTAATAGGGGATAGTTAAAAAAATATTAAAATTTAATAAAAATAATTTAATTGTTTCATTTCAAATTCAATTTTTATTTCGATACGTGGAATATTCTAGAATCTAGAATCTAGAAAATACATTGCAACAATGAGACGTAAAGAAATATAAATTAATCGAAAAATAGTTTGTGATGCTAAAACTATAAATTACCCTTTATTTAATAGGGGATAATTTAAAAAAATTTAAAAAAATAATAAAAATAATTTAATTGTTTCATTTCAAAATCAATTTTTATTTCGACACGTGGAATATTCTAGAAAATACATTGCAACAATGAGACGGAAAGAAATATAGATTCATCGAAAAAAAGTTTATGGCTATAAATAACCGTTTATTTATAGCCAAATGGTTTATTTAAAAAATATAAAAAAATAAATAAAAATAATTTAATTGTTTCATTTTAAATTCAATTTTTTTTCGAGTTGTGACTTTGTACGTAGTTTAGTACTAATTATAAATACCGAAATACCGGTATTATATGCACTAATATCGGTATCGTAATACCTGAGAAAAAGGCCGGGATACCGGTTTTCGGTATTTCGGGATCCCGGTATTGTAATTTGTACTCACTATTTGTAGCCAATTTCATAGATATTTTTTATATGATTAGTTTCTCACAAGGGAAAATCCCGATTTTGTTTTTAACAATATAAACATTTGTTTAAACAATTACTATTTTTCGCTAAATGATAGTTTTATTAATTTTAACCAACGATTTCGATCTGTGAACTAATATGGGTTCATTTTTTACAGAATGAACATTGAGCATAAATATATATGTAGGACATGTAGGTACATACCTATATGTATGTTATATATTAAACAACGTATTAAGTATGCTTAATATATGGTTATATGTATTACGTAGTAGGATTAAAAATAGACAAATGCGTATATTGTATCGAGGCTCACATCACATGCACCTAATTTCTAGATAATTACGTTTTGACGTGCGTCATTCAGCGAGTGTGTAAATGAAATGTAATCTGGGAGATGGTGTGCCGACATACAGACAGGGAACCGAATTATGGTTCAATATTGTTCCAATTAGAGCTCTCCGGTCCATCATCCGTCCACTTACACATATAAACCACTGCGCTGTGCATTGATTATCTGTATTAAGTTAATGCCTTTTGTTTGTATATTATAATGCATATTCCTGCAAGCGGCTGGCTTGTAACGGAGCTATTGAATCAGAGCTACCGCATGAGTGGTTATGAATTAAAATTAAGTACTTATCTTTGAAAATTATGGTAAAGGCAGCGTTGTTATATATTTAATAGTAATGGAAATTAATAAAAGTACAGTTTCTAAAAGTATATTCACTACCTAGTTATAATTAAAAAAAAATTAAAATGACTGTACACTGTACATACTAAAAACAAGAATTTTGGTTAGATACTTATAAATAAATGTTTAAGGTTGTTGTTCACTAAAATCGATCACTACAGAATTTGTTAAAATTTTAATATTGTGTTAAGTAGGCTAGTTCGCATTTGTAAAAAAAAATTCAGGTCAGTTTACCATTTCGTTTAGTAATTATAAACGTGCAAAGTTGGCCTCTTATACATTGCAAGCATAGGGATCAACTTGGAATTCGATATTCATTTAATTCGTGTATTAAAACTAAACGTCAGATTTTAACCAAAAACGGATATGTTATAGATTGGTAATTAAGGAATGTGTATATAAAATTTTAGAATGATTTACCATCTCCTTAAATAATTATTAATTTTTAACTTTGATAAATTCCCGAACACATGACGTAAATATACGATATGGCAACAGCGCATTCGGCGCGATCTTTGAAATATAAAAACGTGGTATTGAAAACTGACGCGCGTTGTAAATATCAAGTGATTATTGATTATATTTAATGTTTTTATTACTAATAATAATAGTTACTATTGTTATTATAATTATTACTATTGTCAGCAACAGTAATAATTATAATATTGTTAAAAATGAATCTTCTATTCTTGTCTAATATTATAAATTGTTGCCAGATCTATTTGTTCTTTTTTACCAACATATCAAAACCCTGTAGTTCATGCTAAATTTCGCTAGATGCCACGACTTTCAGTGAACAACAACCTTAAGTATATCCAATATGTATGTAGTAATATCAAGATTTAAAAAAATATTGTTTGGTATCTAATAAATTTTCTGTGCCCTATATTACAAAGTAATAAAATGGTAATGAAACATTTTCATGAGTTTTAAAATAAATGAATGTAAATTTTGAAATCGATGAACAATACTTGATATATTCATGTCATTTTGTATGCTATCGTCAATCGCTTTTATTTATACTAATCCAATAACGATTGTATTTTGAAGTGCAATAAAAAAGCCTCATAAAACTGTTTCATACATCATCGGGGACTAATAAAATTATGCCATAAATATTGAACAGTTTTTGTTTGTAACGGAAATTACGTTAATTTTATATCATCTTGTAGGTACCTATATTGATCATAAAAATTATTAATCTGTTTAAAGTAGATGAAAATAGATCGATATTAAAAAAAAGTATAAGTAAATTAAGCACTTAACAAAGGAACAAAAACCATCTATATATTTAATATTTTTGTTAAATGATTGAAGTTAATTGTAAGGTACATATGTATGACAAAAATTAATCGCATAGAAATAAATTGTAGAAAGTAGTTTTCCAACTAGATAAAACTTCATTCAAGTACAGTTAGAGATAATGTAATGTGTATTTAAATCGACCTGAGTAATAAATCGTCGGAAAAACAGGAGTTAAACGAACTAATCTAATGCAATTTGATAGGGCATTAAAGTCCCCGACTGCATAGACAATCTTATTTAGCAACGATATCGAATTTCTAGTTTGAGGAAATTGAAAATAAATTTTATAAAATTCAGATAACGATATACCAAATTAATTTAATAATGTGAAGTGCAGTAAGGGGATACTTTTTTGTAGAATACAAAGAAAAATGGCCTAAAATTATTTCTTTAAAACATTTTACGTCAGCTTAAAACAAACTTATATTAATATTATAAAATTGGATTACGGTAACTCTTCATATTTATCATCTGATTTCTCTATTTTTCCGGGCATTTTGGAAGTTTTTAACCTTGATCATCTTCAGGAAATTCAAATTTATATAAAGTTATCCAGTTATTGATAAATAGTACCAATTAATAATAAAAATATTGAATTATAGGTACACATAGCATTGAAATAACTAAATAAAAATTATAAAAATTTGCAAACCTCATCTTTCAATTAAATAGCAATTTCATTTAAACCATTATATATTTCGTTGAATAATGAGCACCAAAACAAATTTTTTATTTAATTTAAATAATTGACAACAAACATATTTATACTGGGAAAATAAAAAAGAACAGTTAAATCGAACAAACAAAGAGAAAATAATTAGAAATGCATCTAAAGTATAATCTATCTCTGTTTAAACTCAATAAGTTATTCTGAACGTATAGTAGAGGTCTCACAAATCACTCTAGACTTGAAGAAAATTACATTATCGAAGGAAGTACCGGGAGTCAATTTTTTAACAGGACATAATTTATGTCAAGAGACATTTTATATAATAATGAACTGGGAAAAATTAATGTCTCACTTTAGCCTTCCATATTTATGCCATGATTAAATTACGAACGTTTTCAGCGCTTTTTTATTCCTCTACTTTTCATTTTACTTGAAATAGATGTTGTTTAACGACGCATTTTCACTTAAATAACCCACAATGATATTTTTTGTTTTGTTTTGTTTTATGGGTTTATGATGGTGGTGCTTTTCTCACTGTTAGATATATTAAAAATATAAAGAGTTTTTGGCGAAATGTAGCTAAAATATAAAACAAAGGAAATACAATATGTTCATCATATTCCTAATAAATTGGGAGAGTTTGTTAAATATTTCATTATAAAAATACCACGCAATGAAAACTTTCATATATCAATATCTACAGAGGTACATACCTAAATTTGATTAATTATATAAGTTGAAAAATGAAGAAATTGTATATAATCTGGTCATTAGGATGAGAGTTTTGAAAGCACTTTAGATTGCTTTGATTTTATATTTTATCATAAAAACTAAATACAGATACTCGAACAAGAAACTTTCAGCTTTGCTCGTTAAAAGAAAAACTATGAACAAGAACTAAGGAAAGAAACTTCAATCTCACGAATTAAAAAAGAATAAATGAAAGAACAGTACAATTATGAAACATATATATTATTTTTACTCTACAAACTGTGACATACATATCTTATATAACGTATTATCACGTATTTTATAATAATGTATTTTTGTTATAAGAATACATTTTTTTAATAATTCTTCACTAATGTTAAAATATATATTGTTCATACGAGTTACATTGTTTAAAAGATTTATAATTATAATTAATACAGTATAAAGTTTATATAAAAGACATTGAACTAAATATAAAACTTTGGAGGAATATAAATCCACCAAAAATCTCTGACTTGATGAAATGTATGAAGCCATGCAAGACAGAAGCTTTGAAAAAGGATTACTTTGGGACAAAGTTAAGACAAGCTCAAAGAATGAACTATGTATGTTCCACATATGATACTATGTTCGTATATATATTAGTTTATACACAGGCTGAATATAAAATAATCATTTTGTAAATGATTTATATATGCAACATACGAAATGTATTTTTATCTTGCACACAATACATACTTATAAATATAAATATTCATACTTTATATGGAAATATAGAAAACCCTAAATAAACATTGACTTAACAAAGCAGAACTAATTTAGCTGTTAACTAATGGTGCAAGGATAATTAGTTTTAAGCGTAACTTAAAATTAACTGCCACTTACTCGAGTGCACCATGTATTATGTATGACGGTTGCATTTGGTTGGTGTACATCCAAATGTGTGCGCTTTGTTGCATTAATGATGTTCACAATATTAAGATGTTAACAGTTTCGATTCCTAGATACAACATATGGGATTGATGATACTATCGTTGGTTGTTTACAGATCAATGGTATGTAAATATTTAGAATGCTAATTGTTTAGTAAGTAATAGATATATATGTATGTAGGTCATTGTAGGTATATTTAATCACTTGAATATATTCTACATTGTATACAAAATAATGTTGCAAACGTAAATTATTAAAATAAAAATCAAATATTTGTTTAAATTACTGAACTGTGGTTTCCAAACTTACACATAGTAATAAACAAAAATAAATCCCTAAGATAATATTTACCCTATTATGTTCAGAAAGCCGTATGATGTTATTATTTTCATCGTTTATCGAGACCTATTAAGTTGCAGAGAATCTGAAACGTCTGCTAAATACCTAGGTATTTTTCATTTTATTTAATCCAAGTTAAACAATAGCCCTCGAAACAAAAGCATCTCTTCCTTTCAGTACAGACGAAGCTTATGATCAAAGCTCGATCCATCCACCCTTATAATAATAGTTAGTTCTCTCATGGAAGCTCTGAATGGTACGCTATAGTGTTTTATGACCTTTGTGCTGTAATACGCTGCAGTCGTAGGCCGCGGTCAAACCGTGAGCGTTTGCGGTATTATTCACTTAAGGCCCGTTACCGCACCCGCTCCCTCGCGACCGTTTTAATCACGGCACGACATGATACCTCGCCAACTTTCTAGGGATTTCGGTTTGGATTCGTACGAAACACTGGCTTAATCAAACATAAACTTTACCTGCTGCGCTGACTTTGTGACCGGCTATTCAAGTTATGATAACATCTATTTAAATGGACTACTACGGCTGGACCGTACCGTTTAAATCTTTACGTTTATTTGTTAATAAAGCTCCTTGTACAATGAAAATAGCTTTTTTATTTTTCGTATTTGATTACTCAATTAACTTTGAATTACATAATACCTACTCAAACCGGATAATCTTAAAATATCTTTTCAAAACTCATTATATAAATATAATGATCTCTAATTTTTATTGAAAAATAAAATGTATACAATTTTGGTGAATCAGAAAAAATTGCAACGAATATACATAATACAAGATGTCTTTACATTCAATCAGTTATGATATTTATATTTATAAGACATATTCAATTCCATGGATAATAAAACATATTAAAATCAAATATAATGAGGGATATTATCTGTATATATATTTTGATATGTATTTATGTATGTTACACGTGTATATCTATGAAAACGACAAGGCAATATTAACCATTTCCCGCAATAAATTATAGCCGTATTTAACAACGTCTTCAATATATAAATATTATAAATTCCACAATATCGACAAAAACGAGCGATCACAGGGGGCAACGGTATCACAATAACTTCGACACAGAACCACCAAAACCCACCCACAGCCTACTTGCACATACACATACAACATCTATACACATAAATTTGTATCTCCCAGTACCGTCATAACTTACAGGAAAATTATTACAGCTTAACCTGCCCTTGCACACGCGTGCACTACAGGGAGGGGGTGGTCGAGCACGGGTAATACGGGGGTGGGCGGGAGGTATAAGTGAGAGTGAGTACGCCATATTGAATCACGTGTGCGTTTATGCGTGCACTTGATAGAGGCTGCCGCCTTTTGTTACCCCGCCGTTGTTTGTTACTAAACACGGATATACCACGTTCGGGAACAAGTGTCAGATTTGTTTGCGAGATACGAAAATATATTGGTTTTTGTTTAAAGTGATTAGAATGCAGTACGAGATTAATTTAAATTCTATCCAGAGGAATTTTTATTGTAGTTGTCGTTGATTGAAAATTTTAGCTTATTGTTAATGTGTTTCATTCGAATTAATTAGAACAATATAAATTTAATTTTTATACTGGTTTTATCAACGAGTTGGTTGTTATTTGGATTTGAGCTAAAGCGACTATCAAAACTCAATGAAGTAAATAAATAATGTAAAATAATAATACATACTTACGACCGAGATAACTATCGTTACCAGTTGATAGAAGAAAGCTTACCTGTAAGAAAACAAATAAAACTATTAAAATCATTATTTATTTGAATGTCATACTATTAAATGAGAACTTATATAATAATTGAATCGGTCATTTCAAAAACCTCATAAGACACACAATTAGAATTTTTCAGGAATCAATACGACTTCCAACAAAAGCTCTTTTTTAGGTTTTTTTTTTTTGGTCACGCATTAAAATAATTAATAACAAATGTTTTTCCATATGAAAGATATGTATTTACAGAAATTGTTATAATTTTTTTATGACAAAAAATATTAAAAAATGGGATACAGGAATTTTTTTTTGGGGGGGGGGGGTCCAAAAAAAAGAGTAAGGAATGTATTGATTTAGGTGGTTTATACCCAGAATACGCATCTACTTTTAAGAAATCATTTTCAGCAAAAAAAGCATGTTTGAAAAAAATGTTACTTAAGAGGTTTTTGAAATGACCGATTCAACTGTAAGAAAGATTTTGAAATTTAGTATAGAGATATAGGAATAAAGGGGTCATAAATATTGAAGACGAATATCAAGTTCATAAAAAAAGTATTCTAAAATATTACTAATACACATATATTTTTAAATATAAACATAAACCATCTTGCGCCTATTATATTTTTAATACCAAGGTATGTGATATGTGAAAATATTTAAATAAATCAGTCCAATTTGATCCTCTTTATTATTATTTTTTACTCAAAAATGGTGCCTGCAGGGGGCTCTAAATCAAGTTAAGATAATTATCAAAATGTTAATCCCAATTAGTAAAATTTGACCCAACCTCTTTATAACAATATTTACTTGGATAAAAAAAAATCTGAAAAATAATAACAGGGCTTTGGTAATACTACCTACCAACGACAAATACTAAAGTCAACAATATCATATTTTTTTTTTAGAAAAAGAGAGGGTCGTAATAAAGTTAACTTTTTTATTTTCATATCTAGGCATGTGGGATGTCAAAATGTAGAATTTAATCATATGAATTTGATTCTTTTTTAAATTATTTTCTAACTCAAAAATAGCGCATGCAAAGAGGTACAAATAGTCCACGTAGTACGTAACTTCGGAACTCTTATAGCATACATCCGTTTACACCTTGATTTAGTTTTTACAAATCAATACAAATTAAAAATAGCTATATTTTTCTTCGAAAAATTCGCTAAAATTGTAGAAATGTCACTATAGAAATAATAATAATAATTGTAATTATATTAGATCACGGAAAGAGATCATTAGCGCGGTATTTAAGATAAAAGCTTATACCGTATTAACCTCTGTTTCTAAATTACTTCATCTTTCTCTATGCAAAATTCAATAATTTATTAATAGCAAAAACATGTGAGAAGTACTTGGTACCTATTAACATATAATTACAATTTGTTTCAGAATTTATAGTTTAAATATTAATTAACTGAAAATATGATCCTGTAATATGATTGTTTACATTTACGATTGAATTAGAAAACGATCATTCAACTTCCAAAAATACATGTCTAATAAAATTTTATAGCAAGCGCTTTAGTTTTATATATTCGCAGATAAAACTCATGATATTTGGATTCAGAGTTTAACATATAAAATATTAATGAAAAATGGAAAAAGCAATTTCATTGCTATTTATAACATTCTATATTCGTGGAATACATACACGAGATATTGACTATAAAAAATAGAATCGAAAATTGGATCAATATTTAACCCATTTTACACATCACTTATATTTATATAATAATTCTCACGTCTCGGTTGTGAATAGATAACTACTTTTATCCAGTGGCGGGTTTAAAAGTAATTAAATTATATCAATAACACAGGCCTTATATAAAGAGAGAAAGGACGTAATGCCGGCAGTACATACTCGCCGAGCTCGCTCGCCATAGATCTCGCCGAGACATTTGATAAGGCGAATGTGTACGAGCACATGGATGTACACACTCGGCGAAACTACTCAGTTTCATTTAATTCAAACGAGAGTGAGTGCGAGAGTATACTGAATGCGCTCGCTCTAACCACTCTGTTCATTTGACTCGTGTTAAAAAAACCGACTTCATGTGGAGCGGTCACGAGGCGAGGCGATGCATGGCGAGTCACTACAGGGCGAGCCGAGCGTTGCCAGTACACACTCGCGTTTGGGTAGTCTCGCTTATGCTCAGCGAGTGTGTACTGCCGGCATAAAAGTGTGTATACATAATTTTACTAAAAATTTTATCGAGGTTATAAAAAATACAATGTTTACAATAAAACTATGTAACAGTTTGCAAAAAGATAAATTCGTCAAAAAATAAACATATTTTAATTACAAATTTTCCGTAGATCTGTGTGTTTTACTTTTAATGTCGATTTTTTAGAATATTTTTTTTTAACTTGTATAGAAAAAATCTTATGGAGTATGCAGTATGTATTTATAAAGTATTATACTAGAACATTTACCGCGGTTTTGTTCACCTGATATAAATTCCAAAACTAATTGTAGTATAAGGAAGATTTGTTGATATTTAATTATTTAAGTTACTGTAAATGAAATGGTATGTAAACATAAAAAATATAAGATCATATTATGTTGCGAGTTATCTTCTATCTAACTGTCGCATACTTTAATGTAGAATTATATAATTAAACGTTACAAAGTATCATACATACTTTTTATAAATGTATTTTATTATAGTTTAGACGGAGTTTCAAGTTTTATGTGCCGTGTGCTCACATTACTTCTGAGTTGTGCTGATACAGTAACATTGTGTGATATCGTGGTGATGTATAGTCTTAAATCTTTACATATAAATAATCTATTCATACGTGAAAACCGTATTAAAATCAGTTCAGTAATTTTTGAGTTAATGTCGATCAGACAAACAAATGCAGTTTATTATTTTTTTTAAGTTGATGTGTGTACTTATGTACGTACGCTAGAAGTCAAAATTCTTTGACATAGTGATATCTAGCGTGTAAATTCAAAAATAAAAATCTGTTTTTTCGACTATCATAACAGAAATCTGTATTATGTACACCTAACCTAACTTAATGTTATTGTCTACCAAATTACTAAAATTTTACCCTGAACGCATAGTACAACTTCAAAAAAAAATATACGACATATTCTTATTAAAATAGCACATAAATGAAGATGAAAGATGGAATATGTGCTTTATAAATATTCAATAAAAATTGATTTTTCTCATATTTATCTTAGCTTTTAAATATTTGGCCGCCACTGGTTACATCAGTTATGAAAGGTAAACGATGACTCATTACAAAAGGATAAAAAGTGAGTCACGTGTATTTTTATGGTGCCTGTGTTTTTACATAATTTGTTTGGGGAAGGTGTGATAAGTCGAAATTTAATTTTGTTTAGTAGTAGAAGATTGCGGATAGATAAAATACGCGCACCGTGTTTTGGTTTCTAACCTATCAGTGAATCATATTCAAATTTTTAATAACATGTGCTTGGTTTTATTGATATGTTTTTATGGTTTAATTTTATGTCATGCACTTTAGACACCGACCATAATTTATTCTTTAATGTCTGTGTGATAATAGATTATCTACCGTTCCTTTTATGACGCATACGTAAACTTGGATTGTTCAGAAGCCAAAATAATCAACTGTTTTTGCAGGTTTTCTTTATTGTTTGAATGGCTTATAACATAAAATTTATTTTATTGAATGATATGCAAATTTTAAACACACAAAGAAGTACCCATTATAGATTATTATAGCTACTTATCGCATAATACATCTAACACTAGAACAAATATAGCTTATACGCTGAAATCTTACATCCCCTTTCACCCGACCGCGGCCGTCTTACGCAGAATATAATACGCGAGTCCCGAATACATAATATAACATAAATCACGTAAAATCGCCGACTAATGCCACTCTAACATCTAAGTATCTAATGAGCAATGCTAATCAATCCAGATCTAGGGTGCCGTAATTAATGGAAGTGCGAAATCATTACCGTGCCGTCTTATTGAATCAGCCATGAGGAAACCCCGTTATGCTTATTCGCCTTTGCTGCTGAAAGCTAATCATACCCTCCACCACCGACGTGCATGACGTATTGATTCGACTATGTTCGTTCATACATGTATGTGATTTTATAAGATATTAAACTTTTTTTAGCTTAAAATAAAATATTGGAAATGGAATTAAACTCTATAATCTCTGGGGTTATAAAAACTTCACCAAATTTTATTTTTATAATTTTGTTTTAACAAATCTTTACCATTATAAATTCAAAATTCAACTAATATTCACATCTTTGATAAAGTTGATGAAACTTCGATTTACAATCAAGGTCCTAAGTTACTTTGGGGTCATTTTTATCGTAAATAGAAAATTTTTTATTAAAAGAAGTTGTTATCTATTAAATTGTCCATTCATCTTAAATATTGTATTATTTATAACAATTTATCGAGTAAAAATAAAGGCACTAATTCAATATGCCGCCTGTTACAGTCTTTTATCTGCTATACCATACTTTTTGTGGCTTTTTTTAATAGATTTAGCACTTCGTTCAAAGCGCTTGAAAGTAAAGAAATTATTCAATTTCTTTATAATGCCCGATATTATTGTTTTATTTCGTTTATAATGTTTTCTTTATTAGCCCTTGTATCTTGTGAAAATGGTTCGCTTTTTAATTAAAATATGTAGTACTTATTATATAATATTATATGTGCTTTTTATTTATAGTAACCTATAATAAAATTTACAAATTATGCTTGAAATAAAAATAAAAGTATACCGTTTAATGGTTAGTCACTACAGCCCAAATAAATCTGAAAAATATTATTAATCTAAAAAAAATATTCATAGGTTCTAGACAACATTTATTTATAATTTAATTTATTAACATATATACGAATACATTTCTTAGGCCTATAAATAGTCGTAGTTATTTTAAAATTAAGTTAGTGTCTTTAGGACTCTGATGATGATAGCATTGCTATTGAAACACGTGTAAGTCTAAACTCTTACAATTTTTATGGTTAGGGGATTTGTATTTGATAATACATTTAGTATTTCACTTTAAATTATATCATTAGAGGTTTGTTAAAATGATTGCATGTAACAATATTACGCTATTAAATTGTACGTTGATTTATTAGTGGCCGTGGGCTATTTATTAAACACATTTTGATTGTTTAGGGGAACTACAATTTATAAATTGATATTAGTTACCAAAATTTTAGAGTATATTAAAATAAAAATATACTAACATTTTCTATTCCCTGCTCATTGTAACGTGTTTCAATAAACGAACAATATTAATAACTATTAACAATGAAACATATGGATATTGTTAATTATTTATATATAGATATGTATATTAATATCATTTGAATTATAGCACTTACATTTGAATTTTATTAAATAATAGTAAATGAAGAATATTTTTTTATTAAATTTTCTACTAATGTTATTTGTACTGTATGTGCATATACCGTGATAACTTCGTAAAACAAATAAAAGACACTTGCTTAAAATTTTCAACAATATAGGAAACACTTATATACAGATTAATCTTTTTTACGTGAAATAAATTTGTTTGGAAACTGGAACAAAATTAATATGGAAAAGGAAACAAGAAGATTGGGTAAGGAGAAATTAAAAGGACATTTTCGCACTCTAATTGAAATACCATAGTCTTAAAAATGATTTAAGCTTTCTAAAAAAAATGTCTGAAAATTTCATTTGGTAACAGCAGATGTTTTAAAAACGACGCGATCTCGAGCAAGCGGTTGAAAGGAAAGTCGGTGGCGGTGCTGTTACAGCCTGCCTGAGAATTTAAACGATGTCGTTACAATGAAATGTGTGTCTTCTTCGACGGTAAAGCGAAAGTGTCTTAAAATCACGGTGTCATATACAAGATAACATAAAGTATAAATTATATATTTCTTAAAATAAATTCTGGAAAAAGGTTCAAATGCAATACAAAATGTAAAGAGTTTTTGCCGTCCTCTGGTTTTAATATTCAATTTATTTAATATTGAAATCAGAACTCGTACTGTACCTCAATAAAGTTTTAATCTGTCAAATAACTTAACCTTATATAACTTGAAGGATAACTTCAAATAGAAAATAATTTTCTTTATTTTCGTTATTTTCTATTTAATTCAATATTTTTAGTAAAGATAGTTAAAACGAGAGCCAATCAAACCTCGTTAAAACAGTTATAAATTTGACATAATATCGCTCCAGTAGTCTTCTCTCTATGGAATGAACAGAAGAAAAAAAAAGTTTTTTACTGTCAGAATTATCTCGCTAAATTAAATTATTATACGACAAATAAATGTGCGTATATAAAAAACGTTGAAGTCGTTTCTAAATTTAACACTATCGGTAACTTTAAATTCTACTCCGTGTCGGTAACGAAAGCGGCGGAGAATATTAGATATATGAGCAAAGATTACGTTGAATATCGACGAAGGAATATAGCGCTGGTGTGCGAAAGTGAACCTGCGTGCCGCTCTGAATTTAAACTGGCGTGTTTTTTCTTCGGGGATATCATTATTGGATATATGTGCGATTTATATGGTGTTGATGCGAAGGAATCATAATGATACTGAGATTTTGTAGCAGAGATCATACTGCCGATACGTTTTTTATGTCTTGCATAATATACCATCTATACGGAAACCGACTGTTAAATAATATGTGGGTGTCGAAATTTTCATTTTTATTACTTCCTAGGTTATGATTTGATTTATCTTAAAGAAAAACTTCAAAAGTTAAATAAATAAACATTTGTTTAGTATTAAAATAAATGCATATTATACAGTGAATATAAGAGCCATTAGTTATGAAAATAGTGTATCTATGTAATTAAAAAAAAGTTAATAGTAGTTTCAGTTGCTACCAAATGATGTATCATTTTCTACTTTGAAAACATTAACGTCAACTCATTTCAATTTCCATACAAATTAGTCATTAGTAGTTAAATATTTCGATTCGATTCATTTCACATATGACAGATTGTACTTAGTTGATGTTCTACATAATCAAAAAAATATGAAATATTATATATGTAAAATATAATTTAGTTGACATAAATATTAATAAAAAAAGCTGCCATGGGTGCCACGGGACTTTCTTATACGTAATAATGACAATGAACAGTGTACGTGATTTTTATTTTATTGAAGAATATTTCTGACAATATCGAACGAATTTTGTTTGAGGTAATTACTAAGACGGAAATAGATGTTTACTATCGTCATTTATTTATTTTTTCAAGAGACAAAAATGTTTTAGATAAAAAATGTCCAGTATATTATTTTCAATAATTTAATCCTCATACATTTAAAAAAAATTTGTTTTTCGAAAAAATGAATAGAACATAAATTATAGATAATAAAATTACCTACAATTTTTGACTCGTTCATTTTTCTCAAATTCGCACTGTTTCAATGTAATTCGAAAAATTCAAAAATCGATGTAGGTAAACATCCGTTTCTAGTTGAATGATCGTTTTCAAAAATAGGAGGTTTTCTTCCCAGACAAAAATTAATCTTAAATATTACATTTCACCCTTCTACGATTTGTCGTATTTGAGTTACAGCGTCTACAGACAGACAGACACACATACATCATGGCGAAAATAGTCAGAATGGATTCAGGGAAGATCAAAATGGATAATTCCATCAAAATCGAAAAAAATTGGCTTTACAATACTTACATATACTATATGTATATTTCATATACATAGGTATAAGAAAGTAATATAACTAATAGCTCTACTTGAATAATAATAATAATAATAATAACGTTATTTGTGTTTTAATAAACACATCGTGATATAAATGTTGTTTGATTGTAAGCATTTAAGAAAACAAAAAAATATGAAAACGTAAAAAATATAATTTCTTATATTTTAATGTTTCTTTGTAATTGCTTGCCTCTGGGTGTAATTTTATTTATTCATAAATTGAGATAAAATTATCCTTATCTGAAATTTTAATGGGTTGTTTTAATATAAAGCTCTTTAAAAAGAAAGAAAAACTGAAGTAAAATCACACAAAAAAAATGTAAAAAATAAATAAAATTGAACAAATACTGTGTTCTTCTTCTAAAATAAATTCAATAACATCTTTACATTTTCATCTTTTGTATTATATCTCCTATACTATATTGTTATTTTTTTAATAAAATCCAAACTTTTTTTAGATATAGATATCTAAAACCAATGTCCATAGGAAATATAAACATTTTGTTTGGTCTACTGCATACAAATATCCTTACCAAAACATTTTAAAGAAAAAATCTCAAAATTAAATAACGATTCTAAACACCACCCATCGATTTCTTATTCTTTTTGATTGTATTGCGTATCTATCGGAAGTAGTCTGGTTTTACAAAGGATATCTTCATATATATCTGTAAATTCTATTCGATTTACTTCCTGTCTTTGTGGTTCATGAATTGATGGCAGATTTTACAGAACCGGATTAACGTCTTTATAAAATAAAATAAAACAATATATGTAATACTTATCTAGCCACAGTAATAGATTTATTTATTTATTATTCTGAATAATTTTTGAATATTAATAGACAAGCTTTGCAAGGTTAGTTTTTGAATTAATTTATGATAACAATTTTGAATTAAACTCTGTACATTAATATTTTGTAATCATAAATCATACGTGATATAGTTAAATAGCAATATTTTTTAGCTTTTGATAAAATAAATTTTTCTTTAATAAATTCTTGATAAAAATGAATAATGGTTGAATTGTTATTTTAACGTCACTATTTTTATATTGCCTATAGGAAAATAGTATGTTTTAGAAAATTTCACTAAATTTGGAAGGCCCTCATTGTAAAGAAAAATGTTACCTTTGAAACTTTATTGATACAAACATAACAAATATAGTAAACATTTTTTCAAGTTTTATTTTTTTAATCCAGCACTGGTTTCAGCCCTTGCATCGCTTTTTGTCGCGGCCTGCTCAATCCGTATTGTCGTCACGTCTAAGATTGCGTTCATGAAGAATGCATGTTAAGTTACGTGCGTTTTCCACTTTTTCTTCTTTTTGTAAGACCTACGGCCTCCCTTCCTGCACCACGGCTAGACACGGTTTGAATTTTTTGTCTCAAACGACTTGATTTGACTTGTTTTGCAGCACAAAATTCCGCCGAGGCACGACGATGATTCCGTTAAGTTATTGCGTTTCTCTGAACTGAATTGAATTTTTAAGAAATGATGCGAAATGTTACCATCTGAATATGCATGATATATGTGTTTGTATACAGTACGTGTATAAGATGTTTACATATATATACGATAATGTACATATTTTGCAAAATTTTCTGCAATATCCTGATACGGTGTAAATATTAAAGTGAAAATTTATTTTGAACATAATAAACCTAATATTTTTTTTCAGATTGAGTAAACTGAAATTAAATTTTTATGATAAATACGTATTTTATTTATAAAATAAACTGCTTTAGTCACCACACAATTATTTATACATTATTATACAAAAATAAATTAAGTAAGTAATTTCTCATAATATTTTTTGTTTTACAATTTCTATGCTTTCATCTACACGTTTATTCCCGGGTATTTCAAAGAAATTAAAAAATTGCTACCTTACATCATAATCATCCGGTGGGTAATATAGAAACATAGCTATTAATAATACAGAAAAAAAAATTTCAAATACATAGGAATTCACACAGTAACTAATATATTAATAATACAGTTGTATTACTTTATCTCATTAATTTTACATTAAAAATCACCATAGCATTGTTCTCAAAGAGTAGAAAGACTCGGGTATTATATCTAATGACAAATGAACCTTCAAAGAAAAAAAAATGGAAATATATCAAACTTGAAAAAGAATCTGAGATTACAATGACCGCGGTGTCGCTGCACAATAGAGCACTGTCACATCAGTGCAATGTCAGATTTCTGACATGATACCGGACTTCAAAATACGGGGTCGGTTGTATTTTTTTTGTCACAATTGTTTAAGTTAAATGAGATTGTGACATTTTTACATTTATTGTCCTTTGAGTGTGACGTTTGTAGGTTATCATATTAATGATTTGGTCTTTGTAACAAAATGTAAAATCCAATTCGAAAAAAGTTTGAATCGTCGTCGTTTGTCTCTGCGCTTTTCAAGTGATTCTTTTTATTATTATGGTGACATTGTGTAAATGTTTCAGGCTATCATAAATTTTCTTGTAGAACAGATAAATGTTCATAATAACAAATCAACTTTACGTTAAAAGTTTGTATAAAAAAATTGAATAAAAATATACATACAACTATTCTTTTATATTAAAATCGTTATATTTATATTTTAATTATTAATTGTTATAGGCTTAGAAATGTATATTTTTTAAATCAGCTTTTTATTTCAAATACAGAAGCTTAAAAATACAGTAATTTCTAAACATATGTACTTTCAGAATATTGTGAAAAAAGATTACTAAGCGATAAAAAAGCTGCGTGTGCATGTACATACACCAGAGTACAAAATCATTTACTTTTTTCATCATGTGCTATAACCGTGTGTTTCGCAAATGTTTTACATACATACATATTTTATAGATTATGAAAAAACACTACCTACATATATTCTTTAAAAAGTATGTAATTTTTAATAGAAAAATATGATAGTTAAAAACAGTTAGGTACACACTGCATATAATTTGTTACCTGAAAGTAAATGTTTAACATATTGAGTAGAAAAAATATAATTAACATTCATTGTGCACCCCATAATTATAAAAAAATAAAATAGAATATTTTATTCATTCGCATTAAAACAACGTAGAAAGAGTTCGTTATCAATTAACCATCACATTATTGTTTTCCATGTGTTTAAAATTTACATCAACATGGATTCAATCATCGAGCCGTTTGACAAATTAAAACCAATCTTATTAAACTCCCTCTGCTGGTAAAATTTCGCATAACCATGTTGTTTCAGTTCCGTTGTCACATTACCATATAAAATGACAGTGGCCTGGGCAAAACTAGGCTCGAGTGTGGGGTTGCATGGTGGAGAGTGGAGGGGGTCACGAGGGCCGAGGGGGTGACTTCGTTTGTGTTCTGAAATAAAAACAGTTGCTGGCGATGAATAACAATTAACACCACCTCGGGGCATCATCAAACATCTACAAATGCGTACATGGCGCTTGCGCGCGCCTGTACACAATTGCTTTAGAAAATTTCAATGTTTTTTAACGGCACCGTTTCACCGCGTTCGGTCTTTTGTTATGTCCAGTTGCGAATGAATGATTGATGATATTCATGTTGGATATTTGCTCATGCATGATGTGGTGCTGCCACTATAAAAAATAATTCAGATGCTGCAAAAACAGTTTAAGCATGCGGAATCGAAAATGTTATGTTAACCTTAAAAAAGGTTTATATTATGATAACAATATGCATAAATGTAGCAGGTTTATAATAAATATTGATAAAATTCATAAATATTGTCTTTAATAATATTCATTTTATATTTTGCTATGTTAATATTAATATAAAATAAAATATAATAAATTGTTTTCTAAATTTAATATTAAATAAATAAAAACAACGAATGTTAATCAATGTTATTTAAAAACTTTTTTCATTATAAATAACATGTTTGTTTATCATTTAAACATTGAAAATAATGTGCAATGTTCCAAAAATTCAATTCGACACTAATCGTCAGCAACAAAGAATGCAAAATATTTTGAATAAACCGAATTAATTAATAGCGAACAATACCTATGTACCCTTTGTTTATTTACAATTCAAATTTCTCATTACGTAAATATATCTATTTTTATCCAATAAAAACACGTATGCACAATTTCACGATCCCACCACATTACCGAGTAAACAAAAATTTAAATCAAACGAACACCACAATAAGTTTGTAATCCGTCAATATAAAAGCAAAAATCAAATACAATCTATGCAGTATAATCCTATAAATACCTAAAATCGAATGAGTTTTTTTTATATGATTTCCCCATAGATTTATGAAAATCCATTAGCTGTTTTCTCCGCATGAAATTATGTAAATTTCTGTTCAACATGATGTTTAGTTAGAAAAATAAGACAAGAGGAAAAATCTCTTCCCATTTGTAAACTTAAATTAAGTTATATTTTACCACAGCTCACTTTGCTATATCGCGTTGTTTTTCCTGTTGTCGTTTTGTGTATGCAGGAATTCAATTTCCATATACATGTTTATAAAAGGCATGCTCTTCGCAAGAGTTCATTTAATGAAAACATAACTATCATACTATGTATTACAATTATTCAAATTGATATGTACAAACTTAATGAGGTAATATATTAATTAATTTACTGAATATTGAATATATTCCATATAACTTATTAAGTTAAATGTATGAAGAAGAGAAAAAGGACATTTAAACTTTATGAGACTATTTTATATAATTGGTATATAGATACAAGTAAATATTTTGGATCATTATTAAAGGACTGAGGAAGTTAAATATTTCAATTACTACTTCAAAGCAAGGGTGCTACAAACCAAATTAAAATATCAATCTACGGTATAATGTAACAGGTAATTTTCTGTAAGTACAATCGATTTCCAAACTCTCATTTTGTATTTTAAATATATTTTTAGAATCTGTAAATAAAATTTACTGGTAACTTTTTTAATATAACACATTCCATGTGTTTATATTATAAACGTACCTACTAAGATGAAAAGGCATAATTATAAATTAAAGTAAGTTTACAAAATATAATTTTGTTCATTTACAAAATCAAATATTTCCTCAAAAAAATCACAGAATTTTTTTTCCTTCAGTCAACATTATCTTCAACAACTAAAACGTTAACTTCCCTATATTTTACTGAGTGGGGGTATCAAGCAACAACTGGAAATTGGAGGGACAGAGAGAGAAAGTAGTGAAATAACAGAGAATGCCAATTAAAAAGTTTCTCTGAACTGTTTGCACTGCTCTCATTTAACCGCGCTATTAGATAATTGCATTAACTTTATAACTCTCTATACGATCGGTGAAGTTTGGACATTTGGAACGTGCCTGTTTCTCAGTAGATGTATTTATTTGAAATGAATTATTTTGTTTGAATAGGCCGCAATGCAACATTGAAAATGTTTGCATAAATTCAGTTTAATTAAGATTCGTATATATAATTGAAGCGAACTATATGCAGTTCTTGCTGAATTTATAAGTGTATACATTAAAGCAGCTGAAGCTATGCACAGTGGTATTCTGTTGTAGAAAGATAATGACTATAAAATACTCCAATTTGTAGTAGATTTCCAGATAGAAATTTTTTTTATTTTGTATACAAAAGTTTTTAATTAAATATTAAATAAATAATTAATATTTTCAATTCCCAATTTGTGTTTTGAGGGCATTTATAATACTCGTAAGAAATAATATTATAAACCGATTTTAATACTGGTATTATGATTTTGAAAATAAAAAACAAATGCCAGTATTAAGTTTTTAGTCCGGAATTGTAATCACCAACCATAATCATGGATAATTAACTTTGTAAAATGAATGTTAAATATTTAACGCATACAATAAAATCACCAGATTAAACATTTCAAAAATCATATTTCAAAAATTGAATATCGAATTATTTTATGAAAACTGCAAGATATTATTACCAAATGTTAATACTGTGTAACCATTAAACATACTAAAATTCGCGTATTTTGTTTTGGCTACATAAACTAATGATTATGAAAATACATTTACAAAATAAAAATTATTTGTAACGTTTGTAACAAAATATGTGGTGTTGTAATTTGTAATTATATGTATTTTCATTCAATACGTAATATAGTGCACAGGATATTAAATAATAATCTATTTGAATTGTAGATCAGCACACCAGCACACGTATGATTGCTTTATTTGGGCGTAAACAAAATGCATAACTAATGTGAAATGTATTTAATATAAATAAAGGTACTATTTATTACATAATATATTGGTACTATTAAATATTGGACAGTAATGAAAATTTTAATGATCATAAGCAAAACTAACAGCGTATATATCTAATGTAAGATATATAATCGAACTTATACGGTGCAAATCATCTAATTTGTCTCGGAGATGTAAAGGATACCTTACCTGCCAAGTTTATTTCTGAATACTAACTGATTTGAAAGATATTAAACAGTTTCGTTAATTATTTTGATGACTTGTGCCGATTTCAAAAAATTTAAGGTAATTTTTAAGAATTTTAAAGATAATTGTTGTTCTTGATGATCATTGTCAATGATATCGATACTTTTTATATTCCAAATTAGAACTTTTCACAGTAATATTTTTGATGCAAATGACAGAAGAAACGTCTGTACTCAGACCCAGATAGATGGTGGGCTAGGAGGGCCATAAGACCCGGGCCCCTGTGTCTCAGGGACTCCGGCGCCCTGAAAATTGTTTATATTTAACATTTTTACATACTTTTTTGATACTTATACTATTTTTAACAGGGATTATTTTAAAAACATAAATATACTACAAAAAAGATATACCACATTGTGGAAAAAGTAGAAAGCAAAAAAAAGGAAAATTTTCTTTAAAAACCCCATGATTTTTAATACTACAACAAAATCAGAAAGTTATAACAATTTTACTAGTACGAAATTTGTTTGGAGTGTCCTTATGCTCGGGAGGCGGGATAGGGGGCCCCCCAAAATATGAGTTGGCCCGAGCCCCATTGACGCTCTCTCAGAGCCTATGTCTATACCAATTAACTTACTTTTTAGAATATAAATTTTTGGCATAAGCCCTATTAAAGCATATATATATATACATCTACGAATGAGTTATTTTATATATTATTATTATTAACATTTCATACATGAAATGTTCACTACATAACAATATGTGCTTAAATTATACGCTTGCTTTATAATCTATGTAACACAAACAAGTTATCTGTCTCCACACGTGCTGAAATGTGCCGGCTTACGGGAGACGATAGATAAATTAACAATATACGTATAAACACACTGTTAACAAACAATAGCAGTTATAGAGGAGACACATTTTAGAGCTCGAATCAAATTAATTACTCTTCATCCTACATGGCTCGTGGACTTTATCTATTGTGTCGTTACTATGCTTCGGAACGCTACCTCTCCAACAAAATGTTGTTTCAGTTTATAGTAATTTGATGCTTCTTAGTTTCTTAATATAAGATGCGTTATAACCTTTTAACTGTGAAACTTGTATACTTTTTTTCAGTAAATAGGTTTTCAAGAAAATAAGAATTAATTTTAGCATATAACATTTAACGTTGGGGAACAAAATTTGTTACCGAGACGTGAATAGATGATTCCGAAGTTTTTTGGTATGCTAAAGCCGAATTCGTTATCCCAAAATGCTCAATTTGCTCTTGTTATCGATATATACTTACCTTAATTGTTGTTTTAGTCTGTAAGATAGATTTTGGCTCGCTGATTTCAAATCCGTTTGACAAAAATCAAATCCGACTACACGTTCAAAAGTTACGGTAATTTTTTCTAAAATTTTCAAAAATCAAAAACTTTGAAATGCCATATCTCGAGAACGTTTTGAATACAGAACTGAGGTTTGAAAATTTCAACTTTTCACTTCATTTTCTATAAAATGAACATAATATAAACGAACTCTAAAATTCTAAATTTTATAGTAATTTTCATGCACAAAATATCAATTTATAAAAGTAGATAAGAAAATAAAAAGGAAAAATCAGAAATTACTTAAAAATGTATGTAGGTCTATAAAGAAATATATTCTTTTAAAATGGGTTTTTGTAGGAAAAAGAATAAGAACTCCTGATTTGGGTCTTGGCAGCGAAACAAAAAAGTATTTTTTTTGTTCACTGTGTAATATAGTGATGAAATAATTTCTTCTTATAGATTTATATTCAGATTATACTAATAATATTATATAAAAGCTGTACTAATATACCTACATTTTGTAGAGTGAATACATTTTTATATACGAATAAAAATTATTCAAAAGGATATTGCTTTAAATTGTTTTTTAAATATTATATGAATGAATATAGCATAAGGATTCAAGGATATATCATTTTTCACAAATACATCATTCAATTCAAACAGAAAATCTACTATGAATAGTCATATAGTTTTTGATGATAGCAGTCGTTTCATTGAACGAAAAGCTCGAATATCGAGAGAGAACTTGTTGCGTTAGAAAATTGAGAAAGAGTTATTGAATTACGATAAAAAGAAATGAGATAGTAATACTACTTTCGGGGTTCTTTTTGTGTGTATAGAAATGATTTATGATGAAGTGTTCTGTGTATTGAAAAATAATGATTACGTTAAACGAAAATCTTTCTTGTATTCAGGTTTCTTATTTGAACAAGTACGATTTTTATTATTTACTTTTATTTTCTCGTCTTGTTTTGTATATAATATTTATTCATGTTAATGGATCAATAATTCCCAGCTAGTCTTTTAATTAATGTAGATGTTTTTTAATACTAAAAAGTATAGCAAATATTCTGTTAAAATGTTCTTGCATATAGTATGAAATATTTGTCACGTATTCATGAGTAATGTACGTGTTCAAAAATATAAAAATACATGACATCAATTTTAGTACAATTTTGTAAGCTTTCACGTCGTTAAAGTATTTTCAATACCCGAGAACTGTACCATGTATGTGTGTGCAAGTGAAGAATACAAAAGGTTCTTATTCTGTCAGTGCTTTAAATCCATAATAAATTATATTTCTGATACGTGTTGTATGATAAAATAGCATTAAAATAAAAATCCAACATACATAGATATACATATGTATGTATGTATGTACATAATGTACAATGTACATATATTATACATAATATATACATATGTACATACATATAATGCATTGTACCTTAACTATATACATATATTAAAGACATTAACTAAAGGTAAGTATTAGTGTAGGTATAAAAATGTAATGTGTGGTAAGAAGAAAAAAATTAAAACTAGGTATTCTTATAAAATTAAAATATTACATCTATTACATCTTTGATATAATTGTAAGTATTTTCAATTGTTTATAAAATCCAATATTTACAAGAATAATCAACAAAACAACAGAAATGTCTGCAATAGCTGCTGAAAACTATTAAACATTTGTTTGATCATCAGTTCCAATTCTCTTTCTGTTCGCACAAATACAATTAGGTTATTTTCTAAAACAGTGACTACAAACAATAAATTGATTTATCAATATTATGTACAATTGTAAATTATAGAGTAATTGTTAATACGAAAATGTTTATGAATTTATTTGTTTAACAAACAATTTGATTTTGTAATAAATATGTCACTATTGAAGCTTCACCAATAATCAATATGTTATTTTAAAATACATCTATGTAGTTCGGTGGTGGATTTTATAAAGTATAAAACGTTGTCATTAGGGTAGAGAAGATTAATTTTTTTACTTTAACGATAAATGGCAAAATGCATGACATTTGCAAATTTATATTAATATTCTTACTTTAGTGTAAAATACTTACTATTTTTTATATCAAAACTATTGCGTTAGGTATATATTATAAGTATAATGCATAGTAACAAATGTATAATATTATCTTATTGTTTATTTATTAAACTTATATAGAATTTGTTATTTATCAGGTAAAGTTTCTTTGTCTGATATTGAATATTAATGTGTTAATATTAGTGTTAATTCTTCTGAATTGTGAATATTGTACTATTTCACTACCGCACATAACATAATATGGTGACGTAGTGACGTACATACATCCTTAATATATATAAAGCTCAACGTCTCTCTGTCTGTCTGTCTGTCTGTTAGTGCGCTTATCACTCGAGAACCACTTATCCGATTTACGTGATTTTTTTTAATTCATAGGTACATTCTCTGGCCAGGTTATAGGCTATATTTTGTTACGTTAGTTAACATAACAACTAAGCAGTGACGATAATAGTAAATCAAGTCGGAAAAAATTTTGCCGACGGCGCGCTGTTTTGCAATACGCTGCCTAAACCGTTGAATATAGAACAAAATAATGTATTAAATAATTGTATAGAATCAAAAGTGCTACAATAAAGTCCGCAACACCATATGTCTAACTTTTATATTTAAGCCACAATGACTGCTTTTATGTTACAAAGAAAACATAAAATATTTGGGTTCGGTTTACATGGAGTTTTAATCTTAAACTTTAATCCATATTGAAATAAATGATTTCATCGTCATAAGTACTTAATGTAGATATAATTTGCCCTTTACAGCATCCAATTTGGTGGTATAGTTTAGGAAATAACATTAAATAAGTTTTATACGGTAAAATATTATTAATAACGCGCGAACTAAATACGCCGGTATTCGATCTCCCTCGGCTCGGCCGTTGTCATTTGACCGTCAGTTTTGTTTCAATAATTAAATTTAAATTTAAGTGTTGTTTTTATTATTACAATAATAACTAATCGTGTTTGTACTTAATGCGAGCGAAGCCGCGTGGGTACATCTAGTATATGTATAAGTAATAAGTATACATAATACATATGTACATAAAAGAAAGATGGCTTAAGATTAAAAGAAACCTGAAGGAATTATAATCAAACACGATGTATAAGTTAGTAAATTTCAAATTTTCCTTTACAAATATTTTGTTTCTTTTTATTTAATAATCCAAAATGCTCATTATATGCCTGCATTTGTTAATTGGGATAAAGCAGTATTATTTTATTATTGTATACAAAAGAGTTATGTACATTTTGAACAGCACTGTTGTAAGTAATACAACAAGTACATTGACGACGACGCCAGCGTCGTTAATGCGGGCGAGAGGCGACGTCGGGACGCTTTCTGTTTTGATAGCATTAATGAGTTGTTTCCATTGGCCTAACATAACATCGAAGTTCCCCCCGGAATAATAATTACTGTTGCGCGCAGTGAAACGATCAAGATCGCCGTTAGGAAAATATGCTCACAGAAAATTTTCCTCCTTTTACTTGGTATTGTTTTTGCTTTATATTACTGCCCATTGTGTTTGTGTGAAAAAAAAAAAATATTATTTCCGGAATACTCATAAAACTGTTTTGTTAAATTCTTCGTAAACAGTTACTACAACGTATTTTTATATTTATTAATTTAATTAATATATTTTACAATACCTACACCGCGACCGCTGGCATTCGCTTTTCATTTCTAGATCTACATTAATTTTGACACAGACTGTCCTCGTATAATTTTTTTATGTTTTATATAAATACAGTTATCTTTACATACGATGATTTGAATAAAAAAGAGATTGTAATCTTTACTCAAACATATGTATGTCTATATTTGTTATACATTTGGAGGGTATCAAGAAATATATTACGGATTGAAAACGAATATACATAAAAATGCAAACAAGAGACATTTGCAGTACAAGTTTAGCGTGATGTGCAAGCTCAAATCAGGTTAACCGCGACCTTTGCTAAATTCGGAATCCGGTTTGATCCGGGACAAGTCCCGGTGGGACGGCTCCGGGTTATCGCTTCTATTTGCCGGATTACGAGCCGGAAAATTCTCATGACGCGAGAAGTGACGTCGTCGTACTAGTCTGCAACGGTGATCTTACGTTTCAGATGGATTTTCTTCAAGACAAATTTGATGTCTTTTCCGCAGTACACAATGTAACTCAATGTAAGTATTATTGATTTTCATAATATAACTACACTGATATGTATCTTGAAATATTTATGTAACTATTTTTATACAAATTAATTAAATTAAAAATACGAGACACAACAAAAAGTAATGATGTAGTTGTCAAAAAAAAATATGAGACCGATCTGCATATATTTTTATCGTTTTAAATTTTAAGAACCATTAAAAATAATTATATGTATTAAATATTACAGAAATAATTTTCTGTATCGATTCACAGAAAAACAAGTTTTGTAAAAAATAAATATTAACTACATTTAATTTGAAGTTCAATCAAATAATATTATATAGCGCTTTTCTTATATTTTATACACTCGTACACAAAACAACTTTCTCAAAAGTTAAAGTAGTTTTAAGTAAATTAAATTGAATACTTCAATCCATTTGTCCATTCAAATCTTTTATTGATCGTTTTTGTATCAACGAGACTTTACCTGTCGATTCGTAGTCTGGAAGTATCTTAGGGAAATATAGATGAATGAGACCGATTCCCTGCTTTCTGATTGGCTACCGGGATACTCATTTCCTCTGATTCAATGTAGATTTATAGACCATTTACTCTAATAAAATACACCTTGCTATCGGCATCGGGGATATCATTATACAGCGATCTCTGTACACAAAGTAGTTTTATCACTACCCTATCTCTATCTTTCTCTGACCTCTTTACATATACTATTTTCATCTTTATCACATGTATGAGTCTATTCAATTTGATGAAATACTCTGAAATATTTCCTTCCTTGTTTGATAAAATGTAACAAAGGAATAGCTTCTCTGTCAACGTATTCTGTTTGTATATTCAATTTATTGAAGCAAAGGTTTTTATCAGAAATTATTAGGACTTTTACTATTGAAATAAGTGTGAAATATGTTTCATTGCTCTATGCCATTAGGGATTGGATTGTAATGTAAAATCACATTATTTAAATAAACCTTTATTGTTCCATTCATCCCTTTGTGAATGCAGACAGTGATGTTATTAACGAAAACATCTACCTTTATTTTGTATATTAATTCGTTTGTACAAAACATAAAGTAGAATATTTTGCAAGATGCACCTGAGTAAATATTTTATAGAACTACATTGATCCCTTTGTGAATGCAGATAGTGATGTTATTAAAGAAAATTTCTACCTATGTTTTGTATGTAAATTCATATGATTTCAGTAAATAAAATAATATTAAGTGAAAAATGTATAATATGAAAAATCATAAGGTAGAATTATTTTGAAAGACACGATTGGGTTAATATTTTATAATGTGAGAAAGTTGATGAGGGTGAAACAAAAAATTAAAATCACTAGAAATGGAAAAAAATAAAAAACGTTTTCTAAAGTAATCTTATTTTACAAACATTTATTAAAAGAGTATTGGTCTAGTCTTGCGTGAAACCCTAATTAAAAATAGCATAAGGATGTGTTACAAAATATTATATCGAAAGAATTTTAAGTCCACATAACTTACTTTCATGACATATGAAATTTTATTTTATCAACTATAAATTTCACAAATGAAACTAACCGGACACTTAAATTGATTTATATAAATAATTAAAAACTTTATTCAAGTCTATTTAATAATGAATTATGTGTAGAAAATTCCACAGATTTTTATTCATTTTAAAAATATTGACTATAAAACTTCCATTTTGTGGCATCCATGCCGCTCATCGAAAAAAAGAAAACAATTGAAAAATAATAATAGCACGTCCCCTTTCTGTATTTAGCGATTCATTTATTGAAAATACGTTTTCCGGTATTGAATATTCAAAAGTAAATCATGTATCAATATTTCGAACCCCATTTAATATAGAAAGAAGTTTTAGAATTTTATTTAATGTAATAAATTATGACTTTCAAATATATTCATTCAAATTAAAAAATAACAATACGTAATTGAGCAGTCCATAAAAATAATAAAACAAATTTATATTCTTTATTTTCATAGCCGTCTTTTCATGGTTGGTTGCATGAAATTTCCATCCTGCAAAACCCGGATGTATATTATATGCATAGAACCGCGTTGCAGAGTAATACGCATTTTCTACACTAAAACAGAAACCTCAGTGTGTAGTAGAGGAATAATTAAACGCAGAATTTGTAAAAATGCATATTTATGAGCACCGTAGTGGATACTGAAGTTGTTCTGCATAACCCAAAAAGGGGGTGAATAAAATAAGAATAGCGGGGATTTGAATGATAAATTCTGTACGCGAACTTAATTGTTCCGATCTTCCTCTCAAAAACTCTCTGATAAATGTCACATAATGATGTATGTATACCTATATTTTTCGCCTGTCATTATTCAGGATTGTGCGAAAAATTCATATGCATATGTGTGAATGGAATGGTTTTTAACGGCCACATATATTTATAAATATAAATCTTTTGTCGGCAGATATTATATTTTTCATAGTATAAATATATATATTTGTTGTAAAAATACTTAAAGTTAATATTGTTTCTTAAACTAAAAATACACCTTAACCACAAAATTTATGTCACTCGACACGTGTTTCGACTTCACAAGAAGTCCTCATCAGGAGCCTAACGATTCCAGACTGATATAGTCTTGGTCAGAACCTATATATATACTAAAAGGACTTATCACGCTTCAATGATTCAGACCAATCAACGGCAAGGTCTAGAAGGATTGAAGCTGGGATAGGTCCAGTACCTCCATTAAAAATACTATTCTTATCCCTCAAGATTTCTAAGCTTTCTGCTGCGTCTAATTGATTATTATTGCACGTTTTAATTAATTTTAAATTATTAATGTCCGTTTTATGATTTAATGTAGTCATATGATGAGCTACGCTAGATTTATCCACCCGATTGTATTTAAGGTGAGCCATGTGCTCTTTAAATCTAATGTTTATAGATCTCCTAGTTTGGCCTAAATAACTTTTTTCGCAATTTAAACAGCTAATTTTATAAATACCGGATTTATCATTTACTTCTATTTTATCTTTGGGGTTACCTAAGAGAGTTTTAATGTTATTATTATTAGAAAAAGCTAATTTAAAATCAAATTTCTTAAACATTCTGGACAACCCTTTGGTGGTCTTGTCAAACGGGAGTTTAATGTAGTTTTTAGGTTCTTCTTTAATTTCTTTAGTTAGAGTAATGTCTTGGAGACGATTTAGTTTAGATCAAGTAAGAAGTTAATATTGTTTGTTTAGATTCGCCCTCGTTAGTCCGATCAAATAATATTTGAGATATTCTATGAAAATTTTGTATTTATATTTATATTATATTTTGATAACTCTTAATTCTATATATTTGTATGCATAAAGAGATACGTCCTTATTTACTGACTCATCAACGCCCAAAACGGACTTTTTTGAAATTCAACCTCTAGGGTTGATAAGTTTATCTGCATAATTGATTTTAGGGTGTGCCAAAAAAAGGCGATATTTTTTTTTTCGCTCTCAGCCCAAAATATCTCAGGAAATGCCCAAACAAAGCTCCTGTTAAAAGCGGAGCTCAAAATTCCAATTTTAAGAGGTCCTCCGCGGAAGTTGAAGTTTTCCCGTTTAAATAACATGGGAAACGGGGTTTTTTAACAGTTTTTTGTCCTGCAAACTGTGAAAAAATTATTTTTGAAAAAAAATGAATGAATGGATCTTTTTGAGTATTAAATTTAGTACAAAAAGTCCCGTTGAGTCAAATTTCTATATTCAATATTTGATTTTTGACAGAGCTTTGAAGTTCAAATTTTCGCATTTTTTCGCGTTTTTTACATTTTTCAGCTAAACTATCCGAGTTAGGGCAAAATGTTAACTAGCAAAATTGTAGTACGGTTGACATTCTATAAAATCGACTTTTTGTATTATGAATAACAACAAAGTTATAGACCCATATATGTACTAACAAATTTGCATAAAATTCTTTGTTCAATTATCGATATTTTAGTTCATAAAAGCGAAAATTTAAAAAAATAAATGTTTATGGGTCTATAACCGTACTACAATTTTGCTAGTTAACATTTTGCCCTAACTCGGATAGTTTAGCTGAAAAATGCAAAAACGCGAAAAAATGCGAAAATTTGAACTTCAAAGCTCTGTCAAAAATCGAATATTGAATATAGAAATTTGACTCAACGGGACTTTTTGTACTAAATTTAATACTCAAAAAGATCCATTCATTCATTTTTTTCAAAAATAATTTTTTCACAGTTTGCAGGACAGAAAACTGTTAAAAAACCCCGTTTCCCATGTTATTTAAACGGGAAAACTTCAACTTCCGTGGAGGACCTCTTAAAATTGGAATTTTGAGCTCCGCTTTTAACAGGAGCTTTGTTTGGACATTTCCTGAGATATTTTGGGCTGAGAGCGAAAAAAAAATATCGCCTTTTTTTGGCACACCCTATATGATTATACATATTATAAATGCAAACATGAGAAAAAATACTCTTCTATTAAAAAATAAATATAATTGTGTAACTCAATTATATAATTTTTTATAAAAATAAATTCAACGCGGGTGAAACCACGGGTAAGTCGCCATTTAAATCTATCGAAATAATATAACTACTAAACTAACTAACTACTAACAGGAAAAAAAACTTTTTAGGTCAAGTTGAAGAAACGAACTGACATATGAAAATAAAATAGATCACACAGTTAATATTTCATTGTCGTCCATTGTGTTTAGAATAAATAGTGACACGTCCTCTAAGACGCGCGTAACCGACACCTCGGTGGTCTACACTCGGGTGAGTGCTGTTGGCATTTAGTGTCAACCGAACGCACACTGCAACAGTCGACATGAGATATTACCACGCCAGCTGCCGTTGCCAACATCGCGGATCCAGGTATTTCTGATCGTTCAATTGGCCGGATCGGATTGAAATATATGGATTTGAACTTTACAGTTGGCAGCACTCGTGGAATTTCTTATACGCAGGATTTCAACGCGCATGTATTCGTGTCGTTCTTCTTTTGTTTCTGTTGACACCACATGTATCTAATTTAACTAACATGATGTATCTCATTTTACAAGATGTGTCATCGTTTTTTTTTTTTTATAAATTCGCCCATTTTGTTAAATACCTTCTAAAATCTGTTTTATATATTTCTTGGAAATAATATTTGCATATAACATATTTTATGTACATACATGCACATATGCCATTTTGGCACGAAAATTACATTGAAGACATATTAATGAGCAGAAGTCCCCAGCGGTTTTACCGGTGTACACTTCAGAGTCAGTAAATGCCCTTGCGTCTAACTGCAAAAAAATGTAGGCATCACTTCAAAACAGCGGCAGTGTTGATTGTTTAGTTACATCAAGATCATAACTACCATTGATTACTACAATTTTCCTTAGTGTAAACATTTTTATAAAAACAATTATTATATAGCCTAAACTAAGTTTGCAGTATAAATCTCATTAAAATCGGTTTAGTAGTTTATGTAAAGCTGGAATAAATAAACAGTTTACAAAACATTAAAAAAATAAAAATAGATTATACTGCTTGTAAAATGACGTAAAGACCAAAAAATCGTTGTATATAAACAGAGTCTAGTATTTTTATATAAATATAAATTCTGAATTGATTTTATGCATTATAGTTGATAAGAAACATAAAATAATAAACCTATTGTAAATTTATATTACACACCCCAGGCAGGCTCTGCGTGGAAGTGTGTTCTATTTCAATAATGCATTGTTGAACATTTGGAAAATAAAATAAATAAATTGTTGATTCCCTGTGCACACAAATCAGGTCATTGCTTGTTATTGTATGTATTATTATTTTCAATCCTATTATATATTTCAAACAAATCTTTTTATCCGCTATATCAAATAAATAAATATTTTTAAAGAAAAACATACAAAAATAATAAACCGCCTGGTTTACAAAATAAGGATATTATTATTTGAACAAATCTGCGCACGACAAACATATTCATTACGAGTCCGTTAGCACAAAAGAGCTAATGATTTTGAAAGAAGTACAATTAAGGTAATTGAGGAAAATTATATCGACATAGCAACAAAATAGTCGGAGACTAATCGACGAGATGTAATTCATCGTATTCTCTCTGTGACAGTTATTTGTAACTGAAAGAAAACTACCGCCCGTTGTTTCGGGAATTTTCATTAAAATATTATTTATGTTTGGGAATAAATTCAATTTGTTGTATGTGGTATTTTTCACTCTTAGTTTTTGTTGTTGAAATAATTAGATGTATATTTTAATTTTTTATTATATCTAGTTTTTTTTATAGCAGGCATATCCAGGGCCGAAAAAAGCGCAAAATATTTTTTTCCCGAAATCTATATAGGAAAAAAATATTTTGGCTCATAGTCATACATAACTGAAGTTTTGGACATATTATGTCATTGACAAAAAATTAGAAGGAAAATCATATCAATAATTTCATTAATTTTTACATAGTCAAGAGAGTAATAATATGTACAATTTCTTGGTAATCAGGTTTGAGAACTATGTACCTGTACGTTAATTAGTAGTGTTTTAAAATTACATGATAATTAATTTAATAATATGTTCATATATGTACTGGGATGTTTTTAGTATAATTTACAAGAACATTTGAGTGAAATTAACTCCCAAAACACTCATTTAAATAATGCATAGCTAATGTTTATCTACTTAAGTAGAGCGGACCGTCCGAAGTGTTGTAAAAACAATCATCGTCCCAACGGGATAAAGACTAGAGATCCTTACTAAAGGACACTTTAGTAATTTAAATGTAATTGAGTCAAGTATATGAAAGGATAGATCAATATATTCATACCCACTTTTGAAGATCTCAAAATAAATAATGTGTTAAATAATCATACCGTACTTATTAATGATATCAATAGACAATGAATAAAAAAAGAAACAAATACGATATCCTATAAGATAGGTATTCAATATATAAGAAAATGTTTAGTGAAAAAATTTCATAACATATTATTTACCGCTAAATTTCGTTTATTTATATTTTTTAAGGTATTCCATATCTCAGAGTAATTTGAAGCGTTTTTTAAAAGTACACTCTATAATTTTATTATACGAGTGAGAAGGTTTTATTCTTTTCATGTACATCAATTTACAGTATTAAATAGTTGCACTGTAAAATTTTGAATAAAATATGTTGGAAATTGAATTTTAATATTATGTTTTACTTGCCAGTAAATACATAAATAGATAGCCCAGATAACTTTGGGAATCTCAGTAGGTAGGTACCTATAAAAGATACAAATTTGATTAAATTAGATTAATTTTTTGTAATGAATGGGTGACTAATACATCAAATAATTTTTTATATGTATAGTTTAGTGCGTGGTACACCTAAAAACTGAATTTCATTAAATGGCTATAACTTATAAAGTTGAACAAGTTGTACAAGTACTACATATTTGTTTGCGATTTCTTAAAGCACTTTTTGTGTAGAACTGATTGATGTTTTTATATAGAATTATTGTATAACTTTTATTTTCAAGTTACAATCTCATAGTTTAGTTTTTTATATAGAACATAAAGTTGTAATTCTGATTTTCGAAAAAAAGAACTAATTAATTGTTATATTTATATACATGTAGTATTTTATTACAACCACTCAAAATGGCTATAAAAAAAAAAATTGTTGAACAAAAGACAAGAAAGCAACAATATAAAAAAAATAATAAATTGCATAAAATATTCAAAGTTTTTCCATAAATAAGTATCACAAGTGACATATTGTTAAAATATAATCCCTATATTATATCTACCATCAAAATATTTAAAAAATACCTATGCACGATAAAAATAATACTACATGTATAGGTACACCATATAGCAAATTTCATTGAAAAAAGAACACAATGATTTAAACACGCGCTTCATCTTCACTCTATAAGCATTAGCAGACCACAAACAAACGCACGCACGTATTGTGTAGTTCGTTAGTGCGTTCACAGATGACACCAGCGGTTCTGCGGTCGAGGAACCATTTGTCTTGGTCACATTAGTGCGTGCTCGAACCCCGCGTCCTTTGATTCGTGTTTATTGAATACCGTCGCACGTTTCAAACATTCATAACGTCAACTTATGTAACTGCTAGTATGTGATTACGCGGGAACGAAATGGATACGGGCTGGTTGTGGCCGAATGGGTCATGATTAAAATGTATGTGCTATGATTTGATAAAGACCTTAATTATGAATTGGGTGTTTTATATGTTTAAATCAAAGTATATTCATATTTTATACGTTTCATGTAGGTATTTTAAGAGATTAAATTATATAGTGTATCCATTTTAAGCGTCCACCCCTGTTAACTATTTATAATTAGGTTCTATCTAAAAACATTTCAGATAAAAAGACATGTAATATCAAAGAAAAAAATTACTAAAATGGGCACATTTAATTTAATTTAATACCAGTCGAACAATTTTAAACAACAAAATCAATATATTTGTATGTATGCTTGCTGGTTTTTGTTATTTGATTAAAAAGCTTTCGTATTAATCACATCCGTTGTATATAATCAAACTTTTTCTAATCAATCATTTATGTTGGTATTTTATTTTTGTTTTCGTAAATACATTTTGATATTTATTATTTAGAATTTACATTTCGACAAATGAATTAGCGTTATAAATAATTAAGTATTCTGTTATTATGTATTGCTACTTACGTTAAACAAATTTTAATGCAGTATTTATGTTTTTAAAAGTCACGCCTCCCCAATTGCAGGGGGCATTATGCAGTGATATAAAAATATAATTAAAACACATTAATAATTCACTTGTAAAAATGTTTCTTGTAATGTAAAAAATGTTTACTCACTAATTGTTGATATGTTCTTATGTATTTTCTTACCTGAAACAAATGAAATTTTATTAGCATTTTAATATAATTATAAAACATCTTATAGATATCATGTACATACATTAAAACTATAATTAATACTGATTGAGTTTTAAGATTTAAATTAGCCTTTAAGGAAGTTGCTTATAGTCTTTAAATGTTCAGAAGCAAATTATTTATTGAAAAAAAGTATCTGTCAACTAGCAATAAGTATTGTTGTTCTCTTTTAATAAATTTCTTCAGTCATAAATAATATTCGATACAGTATTCAATACAGTCTCATGATTTTTTGTATTATATTTAGTTAGTCTTTTGTAATTAAAATTCCATGGATCTCATTAGAAATGTGAATATTCTCTAAAAATTTAAGATCGATATAACTAGATGAGTTGGAGTAGTCAGCCTCCTTAATAGTATGAACTTTTTGTGTTTAAATTCTTGGATCGCCCTCAAACTACGTACTATACCATCCATCAACATCTGAGCCCATTGATGATTGAACGGTTTTGAATTTTGATAAGTTCATCAAGTCAATAAAATACTGGTCGTATGAACAAATCCAGTTCCATTATAATTGACGATGTGATGAGGAGGATAAAGCGGCGAGTTAATACTGAACCCTTTCGGAAATGGGCTCCGTCAGTCGCCACATACATAACTAATGGGGACACATTCACTTGTGTCACTAGCATTTGTGCGAGCCCGATGCTAATAGTCGTGTAGGATGTAATCACGTGTTATTTATTAGCACCAGTATGAGCTCACAACTACTGTTCAACTTTGTTTTACTCACTTTCGTTTGTTTGTGTATGGCTGAATAAATTGTGTGTTTTAATTAAGACATTTTATTGTACGCATTTTAGATAATTATTTTTTATTTCTGTATAGTGAAAACTTCTCCAAACTGACCAATCAGGAAACTAAGCTGTTTATTGAAAAATTATATTTAAAAAACTAATGGTTCTATCAAATACAGACCGTTTATGGAAATGGTCTTGTAGCATTGGGTTCTTCTTCATACATTCGAAGAGTATTTCTACAAAAATCTATAAAGTTAATGTTGGATTTTAATAACTTTTGTTAGGAATAGATAATTTTGAAGGAATAGATAAGATTGATTCTAGTTTGTGTCATCATGATGACACAAACTAGACCATGGTCAACGTTTGATTAATTGTAAGAAAATCATGGGATTTTTGCTGAAACGTCAAGCGTACTCCATGAAAAAATTCATGTTCAGTTGGTTTAAAATATGATACCTTTTAATTATAAATGTGTATCTGTTCATATATTTAAATAATATGCTTTATCATTTAATTTCAACTGACTAACATTGTTTATTTCCATCAATACGATATTATGTATAAGTGGTCCACGCAATATGTATGTGCAATGAATTTTTAAAATATTCCAAATTAATTACATTGTTCATTATGAATTTATATTGGGTACTGTAGTTACCAAAACCGAAATTAATGTTTATAACGATACCAATTTACATATATCGGTAATATTAGTTGCATTAATGATATAACAAAGTCATACAAATATTCAATAATATTCTAAAATCATCTCCCTAATCCCCCCTGATACTGTTATATCCTCTAACCACTAACACGCAGTAACTTTAGGTGTTATTCGTTGGCACAACTGCTCGTTGTCACTAACACGGCGATGTTTTTGCTGACAGGAAGGTGGGGGTGGGTTAGTTTTTTGGTTCGGTTGCTTGTAACACAACCCTTGTATTGCACATCCCTCCTCCCACTCCTCCATCGCTGTCGACCTTTTGATCCCCGCACTACATGTGACCGCTGTGTTTTGTGGCTCAGGATTTCAAAGGACACGTTCTATTTGGTTGTCCCATTGAACCTGGGTTTGAAAACAAGCGAGCTTCTTGTTTCACAGCCTCTCTTTCAGGGGCAGTGCGCGGGTGGGTTACTTCTTGACTGTATTAATTTGATAATTTGTCACTCGGTTTTAACAAATAGACACTGTGCATTTCTGTGGATCCTGTTTGAAATGTTGTAGAACTTTCATACATTCACACTCGACTAAATACAATATGTATCGTATGTTTCAATGTGTTGGTGAATGTTTTATGTCCGTTTGCTTTGACATAAATGGGGGGATTAAAATTGATCTAACAAGCAAGGGAATGAATAACAAATTAGGGGAATGGAAACTATTTATTCTTTTGTTAACAATAAGTTGTTTTTATCAATAAGAAGAACTCATAGCCATCAGGAATTTATTTTCTTACCCCTTTTAAAGTAAAAAGACTTATTATGTTACTTGTAAATTCATTCTCGTTTTGTAAAATCAATGTCTTAATATTTCTTAATTGAATAACGTTTTTATGAAGTTCTAAATTTACAATTTTATCATTTAATATCTTTTAGCTATTAAAGATTCATTTAAGATTTTTCTTGTGAATTCTTAAATTTTCCAAAAATTTATTTTCATTTATAGGAAACTCTTATGTCGAGGTATATATAATATACTATATGTGCCATTGAAGAATAACTAATTATAATATATTTGAACGTAAAATTGCGATAAAAAGTTGTAGTGTTACCTGTAATAACAAAGAAATTTGGACTGAAAAATTTTTAATAGTTTTTTTTGTTTTCCTCATAAATTTAATTTTTACAACTTAGGTCTCATAAAAACAGCGCCGATACGATAAACATTATTTATTTAATATCTCATTGTAAGGACCTTGAATCATTTTGATACATTAATTATAAAAAGTTGATATTGTCTCTCGGCTTTGTCTCGTCGAAGTTCAATCCGGTCTCACCTCAGCATAAAGCCCTATTACATTATTATTTAATAAATAAATAATAGTCGATTATCCTTGAGGATTATTCATAATTAAAACGTATTTAACAATTTCCTAGAAACATACAGCCATACATACTACACACAAACAAATCTCGACATTTATAACAAGGATATAACAATTTCAAGTTTCTCTAATTGCTTATACACAAACAGTAATAAGAGGATGTGGAAACTGGCATTCTCTCTCTCTTACACACACTTGACTAAAACTAAATCCATAATTTGCGGAACCACCACAGTCGTGAATAGCTCGCGCACGACAGACTCTAAACCGTTCATATAATTCCCACTAAATGAACTTGCTGGATGTACACCAGTGCAGTGATGTACGCTATTGATATGATGATTAATTTACTATTACGTCGAACTATTTAAATCTCGTGCGAGTGATTTCCACGAATGCACCGGCTATACAGTCTATGCATGCTATTTAATTCCGATTAAAGAATATTCTATTGTGTGGTTTGTATTGTAATGCGATTAATATGTATTATTGATTTTCTCATTGGACTAATTTTTACTTTCTTGTATGGCCATATGGAATTTTCATGGAATTGTCAGTTTTGTCCCTTCCTGAATACATTATGACTATTTTTGTCATGATATATGTTTGTCTGTTGACACTGTAATTCAAATACGACAAATAGTAGAAAAGTGAAATTTTAAATTTAAGATAAATTTTCATCTCGGAAGAAAACCTCTTATTTTTTTAAACTATTAACTGTCTATTTTTTAAATTATTTTTGAAATGGTGAAAATTAGAGAAAAATGTTTAGAATAAAAGTTATAGAAAATATTTTAAGCTTTAATTTTGGTTCTATTTATTTTTCTCTATCTTTTATTAGTTCCTCAGAAATATATTTTTAAATAAAATAAGAAACATGTACACTATTCACTCTCAGAACTACGTATAAAAAAATCATGTAGCACTCTTCGAAATTTTTTGATACTTACATATGTATATACAGAGTGGCCAAAGTAAAACGAACTTTTGGTAATTTTAAATAAGATATTCAAAAAAAGCTCGAACATGTCGATTTTGCTTTCAAGAGGGACATCTTTTGCTATAAAATTTTTACAAGAATCTTATCAACCCTCAGCGCTATGAGCACAACCCTTAAAATTTTAAATAGCATGATAAGGCAAGTGATACCTCATTTGAAAGGTTTTTTCGTTCTAAATACGGTGATTTTTTCAAATCCGTTTAGTTTTAGTCAAGCTATTTACATTTTTAGTTCCATGAATGCTTTGATTTTTTGATTAAAAAACAAATATTCACAACTAAAATTCAAAGCAAAATAGGCTTTTTCTTATAAAATAATTTAAAAACATATAATTTGGACATTTATTGAATTCATTAATAAAAAAATTGAATTATTTGAAATAATTCAAAAAAAATTTACCAACATCCAAAACTTTAATTAATTCAATAAATGTCCAAATTGGATGTTTTTAAATTATTTTGTTAGAAAATAAAACCTACTTTGTTTTGATTTTTAGTTGTAAATAATTTGTTTTTTGATCAAAAATCAATGCATTCATGGAATTAAAAATGTAACTAACTTGACTTAAACTAAATGGATTTGAAAAAAAACAAAAAGTACCGTATTTAGAATGAAAAAACCTTTCAAATGAGGCATCACTTGCCCTATCATGCTATTTAAAATTTTAAGGGTTGTGCTCATCGCGCTGAGGGTTGAAAAGATTCTTGTAAAAATTTTATAGCAAAAGATGCCCCCCTTGACAGCAAAATCGTCGTGTTCGAACTTTTTTTAAAAATCTTATTTTAAATGACCAAACGCGCCAGTTTCGTTTTACTTGGCCCATCCTGTATATTTTAATTTAAGGTAATATGGTGTCTTAACGAAGTAAATTTTAATTGCGAGTGTCATCATTAATTCTAGAAAATGTATACTTTCTTCCTTACATATACAAATGTGAATCAATTATTATATCTATGTAAAATAATAAATCAATTAAAGACTGACCAGACAGTTATTATATAGACATTGAAGAATCAATATTAAAAATTTATTTCGTGTTCAATAAAAAAGGTATATTACTTTGAAAAATTCCAATATGGGCTCGCCGATAATTAAAAATATAAATCATGACAATGCAGTTCTTTTGAAATATGCATTCAATATTTTTTCATAGGTTTGATGGAGTGCTTACACTACATCAATGGAATATACATTGATTAAAATTTTTACGGCTGCACATTTTTCATACAATTCTTTGTTTGTTAATATTATTGCCTCTCTATTAAAAAAATTAATATAGTTATACGAGTTTTTAGGTGCAGATATCTATAATCCAATGCATATTAATTTTTAACTATTATAGCCTATAGATACATTGATATGTAACAATATTAATATAGGTACCTATTTATAAAATATATTATTTGCTATTTTATAATTAGTAATATATTATTGTTAATGCTATCGAATTTATCAACAGTTAATTTATTTTGCTATTCATATCCAAAAATAAATATATTGATATATGAGAAAACATTGATGTATAACGTAGGTACATATATAGTGGTTTTAAATGAGTATTTAATTAAAACAAAAACAATTATATATACATATTTTATAAGCGATAAATACTCGTATAAAATACATACATAATGAATGTTTTATTTACTCTGACAATAACATATCGTATTTTGATTAAACGTCATATATTGAATCCACGAATACTCAAATATACCTAAAACGCTTTGATTAAAAACTTAGGTAGGTATTTAATTTAAATTTACATTCAATACAGTTGCAAAAACATATTATACATATTAGTTGTTTGGTTCCATTATTTCAAATTGTATGATGCAAAGCACTCAATAATAATTACGGAAATATGTTAGCTGTCCGATAAGGGATGAGAATAAGCAATGGTGACAAATGCTGAACATGAATAATGTAGATTTAGATAACAAAGTAGGTGTTTGTCCATAGAAAATTAATATTTGTTTCGTTCGAGGAACTGAACAATGCAAACAAAAATAATTTTTATATCGAACGTGTGACATATTGCAATAGTTGTATACTTTTAAAATAAACAAATAAATAATTACCACTTAGCTGTTGGGAAAAGAGCAATCCAGCTAACACCAATTATCAATTAATCAATAATTAGGTTATTATGTTATAGAAAAAATCTAGACTACTGTTTGTATGCTTAACAAATTCAAAAATATATTTTAGGGTAAAAAATCATTTTTTGATGATTTTTGGAATTTTTTATACTTTACAGGAAAAATAACGTTATGTATAATTAAAGTCTATTAAATTCTCTATAAAACAGGTGCAATAAATTTTTTGTCAGATTTATCCCATGCTTACAATTATAAATATTTATTCTACTACATTCTTATAGACTCCTCCAAAATATTATTTATTCCAAATCAAAGTTTTAAGATTAACACAGTTAAAAATGTCATTTTTATACAATTCCATGTAAGTTAATTAAAAAAATACATTAAATATTCTTTTTTCCATTTAACCAATTTTATCACACTGTATATTTTTATTTTAAAACCTAAAACTGCATAGGTAGTTGAAACCAGTTAAAATTCCAAGTAATTAAAAATGCGGCAATTGAAATGCATCAGTAATTCTGTGATTGCAACGTTTTTATTATCTAATTCAGTGAACAGTTAAAAATGTACCATAAACAAAACCAAATATCACCGACATGTATACGAAGTACCCACCTACCACCTATCTGGACCCTGATCTCATCGGGGATGGTTAAAAAATTAAATTTCATGTATATGAACTCGAAAATAAAGATGATAAAAGAGATAGTTTTATATAATTTTACCAATAAAAAAATTCTATCACATGCAATGTTCTACAATTTATTAATAAACGGAAATTATATTGCCATTGTCACGAGTTGCATAAAGAAAACATAGTCATGGTTTAAAAATGGACGATTAACTAACTAAAATGATTTTTTTTGCTAAATCGTCGCGTCGGCTTAATATGTAATCTTTAAGTCTAATGACATTGAAAAGGTCATTATTTTAAAGTTCATGAAACCTTGAATTTAGGTGTTTTCAATCATGAAAATGTACACTTAAAATTGATGTTATCATTCTTTATAATTCATATGTTTTGGTCGATAAGAATATAATATAAAACCGCTTATATCATGACATAATGACATTTTAACTATATCTGATGAGATAAAATCTTATTGAAAATAAATACTCGGCATAATGTACGACATTTTGTTGATTTTTTAAAAATATTGATTGAAACACCAAATTATTATTTTCAATGTTGTTAGAAATATATTTATATAGGTACTGTATATTAATATATCGACGATGTATTAATTGACATAAAATCATATTTGCCATCCCTAGTCATTATTGGACAGGTTGGGCCACCATTATTGAGTAGGGTGTGAGGAGATCGTGGTGTTTGGCGCGGAATCGACACCACTGAATGGTTCGCGTTCAATGGCTCCATCATTCAATCGGAAAGCTGCATTATGGGGTATACCTATTTACAAAATATGCTATATGTGTATATATTCAATATTGTTTTAGCGGTGAGTGTCGTTGCGATTAAATGCGCATTGCAGCCAACCCATTGTTTCAGCAAAAAATATACGATATTCGTTAAATTGAAATTGAGTTTGTGCAGTAATTAATGAAAACTACGTAATGTATTAATTAATTTAAAAAAGTATTTTAAGGCAGTTATAAACAGTTTTTATTTTATTGCAATAAACGGTAGAAAAATCTGCCATCATGATATGAAAGTTGGAAAAATATTTTTTTTAGAAATGTTATGCGGTGTTTATACCGAAAAAGACAAAACAGCAACACGGTGTTTTAAAACATTAAAAATGTATGGGGTTTATTGCACTTTTGTAAAAAAGACACGATGTTGCTGTCATTGCGCGTCGATCTACCAATCACATTTTAGACGTTTCGGACAATAAGAGATCAAAATTCAAAAAATTGTGACAGCGCGCAAGCCAGTAGCTTATATAAAACATACACGTTTTTTTCGCTCTCCTGTAAAGTTGGTCAAAATGACTTGAGCGGTGTTCTAAGCTAAGGGACGATATAAAGACTATAGGTACAGCATATACTCAAAAACCTATAAAATTAAAAAAAATGATACATTTTATAAACGTAGAGAAAACTTTAAATTGAAATGTTGGGTTTTGTCAAATTTGGCAAATTGATTAATTTAATCTCAGAAATAATACCGAATTACATTCGTCATTAAAATGCATTTGAATATTATGGAAACTCAAGCCAGAATTTACTAAATATTCAGAAAAATGTAGAACTCTGTGCAAATGTACAACACTGAGTTAAGGGTTGGGGAGAAAAAATGTAGGCTTTTTTTTAAAATCATTAATTCTGGAAAATTTTAATTAGCCTAAATGGGATGATCTAGATAGGAAATATTGATTCACCTCACCCCAAAAATTGCAATTATTTTTAGTTCCACTTTGGGCAGCTATCGCTCCCCTACAAAAAGATTTTAAGATAAATTTGAAAACAACAATTAAAAGAAAATTATTTTATTTTTTGTATGAGAATATTATAAAAACCAAATAAAATGTAATTAATTTGTGCTTTCTATACAAATCACACAACTACATCAACACACATACCTACGTTCAATCCAATAAAAGTAAAAGTAAGAAAACACATCTATAGTACAACATTCCAGAACAGGGACATTATCACTACACCTGATCTCTGCTCTCATTCTAATTATCTCGCGACCCATCTCTTTGAAATGTCCGTCGTGCTGTAATCATCACATTCTAGCCGCGTCACTCGTATCGGTTTTAATTAGCCAAATGTGCTACAATAGGCACGGCTTTTATACACGTGAATGCGCCTCTATGCCGGCAGCTTTGTGTCAGGCTACTCTGTTCATCCGTCACAAGACCGTTACGTCTGTTAGAATGTGAAGATGTGTTACGTGTGTCTGTGTATGGTGTCGTATACTTTTGATTTTGGTTTAGGTTAATTTTTATGTTTGGGTGTTATTTAATTTAATTATAAGTATAAAGTTTTGTAAGTGGACTGTAATTTACATTACGTTTTTAAGTACTTATACATGTACCAACGTAGAATTTTGATTTTCTTTGCGATTTAATTAAAACTCGAGAAGAATATAAAAACGCATGGTAGAAAAATTTTGTTTTATTTAAGGGGTTACATACAGTCAGAAGGCCAAAAAAGTTTTTTTTCAAGAATTTTTTAAGAGAAGACTTTTATAATTTATTAATGTAAAAATTTGTACACATATTATGATAACTTTTAATTGTATTTTAACATTTTTTTATTTGCAAAAATAATAATTTCGAAAGCTGCTACAGCTGTTCCCCAGGAGGTCTTCTAAAAAAAGGCACCTTGCGGTGATCACGATATCTCTGAACTGCATCTCTTAAAATAAAAAACCAAAACAGATTTCGTTAAAGTAATGTATAATCTTGTACTTAATCGAAGAAATAAGCAAAATAAATTTTTTTGACAAAATGGCGGCATCTCAAAAAAAAAATCGATTTTCGACAAAAATTTTGACCTTAAATTGTTTATAAAAAAAAAATTTATCGGTGAGAAAAAACCTTCGATTAATTACTAAAACTTGTGTTAAAATTTGAGATTGATCGGTTCAACCGTTTCCGAGGAATAGTGGTCACCGATTTTAAAAACACAGATTTGAGAAAAACGCTCTGCATGCCGCTCCGACCTCCTACATTCAAATGCTCTGAGACGTCTTTACAAATATGCGTGTAACTTCGAAAATAATTGCCGGATTGACTTGAAATTTTCTGTGCGTGTAATTAAATATATGTAGGTATATTACGAAAATGAAATAATTTTTTTTTTTTTTTAATTCTAACTGTATGTAACCCCTTAAAATAATTATTAATAAATTTCAGTATTCAAGTAGACCTCGAGCTGAGGGAAAATAAATAATTTTAATACCCTTTTTGTTTCAGTTTTTAAATCAAAACCAAAAAAGTATTTTCAATTAAATTCAAAACTTCCATATAATATTTCATACAATTTTAAACTGGCCAGACTCTAACTCAATCAGTGAGTATTATGAACATTGTCTTTCGTACAAAATTATTTGTCTGCAAATCCCTACAGTAGACCCTAAAGGTGTAAACTAACTGCAGTGCAGTTTCCATTTCTAGATAGTGACGTTCAGCTATTCTCTAATTACATACAGTATGTGCTAACGGCTCACATATCCCCATTAATGATTTCCAGAGCCTACTCGATGGTGCCTGGACACATTTACCCAATTATTGTTCACCGAGATGCTTTCACGATATTTTTATTAAAAATAATTGTCTCTACTCAACTGTTGTTATCGATAATTATGAAGACATATACGCTTTTAAAGGAACGGTGTTATTTTTTTAGAGTGTACTGATGAAATGTGAAATAATGGAGATTGTTGTATTGATTTTTACACATTTTGCTAAGTATAACAGAAAATGTATAAATTTTGTAAATAATAAAAATAATTGATCTTTATATTACCATATTGTATTAAGTAAAAACTATTTTTATTGATATTTTAATAAAATACAATCATTAATTATAATGGTTACAAAACCATAAAATTTAAACATACAGTTCAATATGAAGAGTTGATTTGAATTAAAGTATTAAAAAGGTTATAGTATTTATATTTGATATAAAACTACAATTTTATAATCACTTCAAACGTTATACAAACAAATTTATTTCACCATTTAATAAAACTCATTTGGTACACTGGATTGTTGTATCATTGAATTAAAAGTCCATTAAAAATGATAAATACGAAAAGTTAACTACAAATGCATTATTAATCCAACAACTAAAACAATGTAAAACCAAAAAATCAACTAAACTTCAATTCAGTAGTATCAGTGACGTGCATCGTGGGCAAATGTACATTTTTCTGATTGAAATTCAGTGGTAGAGAAACATATTTTAATTTAAATTAATTTATTCATAAGTATGTTAGAATATATATACCTACATTATATTATATAAACGCGTGCATTAAATTATTTTAAAAATTAGTTTTATTGTAACGCCCGAATATTTGAGAAATGTAGGTACCTATTGCTTCTGTATTTATTACTATTTATATATTTGAGGGAAATGTAGTGCCATAAAATTGGACGAGATGAAACTGAGACCTGATCATTTAAATTGTGGATGAAACAAAAAATCCCCCCCCCCAGAAAAAAACATTTTAGAACCCTTGACTTGCCATGAGTTGATATATAAAATAAAAAAATAAATGTCTCTTTTAAGTTAAACGGTGAAACCACTACTGGTTTAAAAGTAGATACGTAAATTATATTTTTATTTCTAGTTTCTTTTTTTTTGTTATAACTATAAAGAGGATATAACACAAAATTAACAATTATGTATTCCTATATATTTTTGCACATATAATTTACATGGGTACACCACTGTATCATAATATTCACATATTCTCTGTGCACTCGTTTAGGTTTGGGATCATAGCAAACCCAACCACGACCAGTTGGATGTTTTTAATTCAATTTGTTTCGTAGCTACATCGTCGTTTTATCTCGCTAACTATTTCAATTCACGTATTGTTACCTACCTGCCTCTATGTGTGTATGCGTGCGAACATGTGTACAGATAAAATTCACATAGAGAATAAATGAAAGTCGGGCTTTAATTGATTTCATTTCATCAACTGGAATGTCGGACCGTTGCATAGATGTTTTATGATTTTACTTTTGTGAATAATAATCTGAAACTACAATGTTTTGTACGAGTAAAAAATTGTAACATTTATTTTTGGAGTTTAAATTAATATTTCATAAAGGTTTATGGATGAATTTTTGAACTTTCATTATGGGAGTAAAACGACAACCACTGATATATTTAAAATTCTGTCTGAAATTTCAAAAATGTAAAATTTACATTAATGCTAACAAATTTTGCAACATTGTAAATAATCGATTGTATTGGTGAAGTGAATGCAATATATACACAATAATATGTGAAACATTAAATAATTACATAACCTTTAATTTTATATACATATGAGTATAAAATTTCATCTCATGACGGATCTTGATAACGTCTGTCTCTTTTTGACACCCAATAAGAACATGCGTGGGCAAATACTCGCGGATCAGAAGTTTTATTTTATTTTTTATTTTAAAACAAGAATGAAAATTATAAAAGGATATTTTGAAAAAAAAATATTTTCGATTATTTTTACGACCAGAAAGTGCTCTTGAAATTAAATAAATAGATCCCTGATAACTCTTGTCCCATTCGACATGGAACATACTTTAAATTAGTTATGAATGGAAAATTAGAGCATGGATGGTTTGGTTCAAATATATTTAAAAATAAAAAGTCAGTATAGTTGTACACAAAATCTATATTTGTACACATCACATACATATATTTTATATGTCATTTCGGCAACACAGTTATCACTGAAAGCCTAATTTAATTAATTAAAAGCAGGTACGTTTTCGCATCATTCTCAGTATAATCACGTGTGTGTGTCGTTCGCACAAATACACATCACCTCAAAGATGAACCCGAAAACACAACGAGAAACACATACTAGTGTCTTAATTTGTATCGTGTTTGTTTTTCATTTAACACCGAGTAGATTGGTTAACATGTGAAACTTAGTTTATATCTTTGCTTTGGATCGATACTTGTTTTTTCGTTGATTTTATATTGAGAAAATATACCTAACCATTATTATATGTAAGATACTCGTATATATTATTTTATTATTATGAATTTCGGCACTTTTAGCAAGAAAGGATAACAATTTATACAATAAGGTAACTTAATTTTTAAAGTGCTTTAAGGGGTTACATACAGTTAGAATTTTCAAAAAATTAATTTTTTTTTAATTTCACTTTCGTAATGTTCATATATTTAAGTACACACACAGAAAATTTCAAGTCAATCCGGCGATTATATTCGAAGTTACACGCATATTTGTAAAGACGTCTCAGAGCGTTTGAATGTAGGAGGTCGGAGCGGCAGCGCGTTTTTCTCAAATCTGTGTTTTTAAAATCGGTGACCACTATTCCTCGGAAACGGTTGAACCGATCAATCTCAAATTTTAACACAAGTTTCTTAAGAATATTTTTTAGTAATTAATCGAAGGTTTTTTCTCACCATTAAATATTTTTTTTTATAAACAATTAATGGTCAAAAATGTCGAAAATCGTTTTTTTTTTTTGAGAAGCCACCATTTTGTCAAAAAAAATGTATTTTGCTTATTCCTTCGATTAAGTACAAGATTATACATTACTTTAAAGAAATCCGTTTGGGTTTTTCATTTTAAAAGATGCAGTCCAGAGATATCGTGGTCACCGCAAGGCGCCTTTTTTGAGAGGACCTCCTGGAGAACAGCTGTAGCAGCTTTCGAAATTATTATTTTTACAAATAAAAAATGTTATAATACAATTAAAAGTTACCATAATATATGTACAAATTTTTACAGTAATAAATTATAAAAGTCTTCTCTTAAAAAATTCTTGAAAATTCTTTTGGCCTTCTGACTGTATGTAACCCCTTAAAAACATTGGGTTATTTTTACAAATCATAGTATGAAAAATGTTAATAAATATGATGGGTAAATATATTTCATTTTCAAATTTTTTTTTGTCCGTTAATTAAATGGCAGTCATAATTTGAAACCCTAATTTTGACCCCTCTGGATTTTTTTTATGTTTTGATGACGTAGTGTAGTGATTTCATTTGGACCAAACATTTTTAAAATTAAAAAGAAAATTTTTGTGGTTATTTGAAACAACGTGGAATTGCTCATATAGTTTTTATTTTTTTCTGTTTATAGTTACAGTTAATTGGAGAAGTTTTCGCATCAGCTATCTACCTTTTTTGGTAAGACGTTCGATTCCGCATCTGCACGTTTATTTTATGTATCTTTGTTAAGTAATTCAGGATGTTTTAACAACAAATTGTCAGTGAAGTAGAAAACTTTTGTTAGCAATAAAAGTTTCAGTTTAATATCACGTCTAACTGCTATGTATCGACATGAAAATCTAGAAAAAGGTAGTGTTTGCGGTAAACTACCGATAGTTTTGTTAAGTTTTCAAATAAAAGTTTTTGTTTCCTAAAAATAGTTCTCGTATGATTTCAGATTTGTTCTTGCGCTAAAAGTACAACGTGCATTTCGTTTTAAAACTACTTATTCGTTTCGTTATAAGTATAGAATCGTTTGTTTAAACGATGTATTTTTAAAAGAAGTTTTGCTTTTTGTTAGCCAAGAACAATTTAAACTTTTGTAAACAATTATATTAGTACATTTAAACTAAAGCGATATTCTTATAACCTGCGATTTTTAAAATTTGATATGAAAGTACCTTCTTGATAAAAACGTACTTTTCAGTAGGTACCTACATTTTCATTTGTATAATAGTAGGTGTATAAGAAACAATAATTTTAATTGTTTTATCTTAAAACGGTACTCTTCTGTTCAAATAAATAAATATAGTTTTATTAATTAACAATATATCTACAACAATATTCTATTTTCATTTCGCATAGCTTTATATCTCATAATTAAATATCCGGGTAGCACAAAAGGAAAAAGCTATTAATTTTAATAACATATTTAATACACAGCAACAGCAAACAAAAGATACGAATGTATACTATACATATACCTATAATAAAACTATATTGACAACAAGCTGCATTCAGTTTGTGAACAAACTATCTGTTCTGCTGTTTTTCTTTATCAAAGCTTTATTGCATGAAGAACTGTCTAACGTAAATACGGAAAATCGTTACCATTGTTTCTACATAATGCAAGTCGAATGCATTGTGCGTGTACAGTGACGGGTTGTGATTGAAATCAAAAGGGTTCACAATTAATCAGATAGGGAGTGTGTGTATCTATACATATATTACAGGCAGAAGGCGATAAAGAGTTAGACTGCAATTTTGTGTAAACAAAATAAGACAAAGGTATTTATCGTTGCAATAGTAATGTATTTTATAACTTCTAATTAATCTAGGGGAATTGATGTGATCATTTCTTAAGGCAGAAAAAATTGTTCTTTGATTTCAAAATTTCTACTTGATAAGTATTTCCGTTTTAGGTCAAGACAAACATTTTTCGTTTTCAATATTTTTTCTTTTTTTAAGTTTTTGCGGAGTCATGACCTCTAAAACTCCCTCCCCTTGAACCCGTGCTTGCTATATCTATAAGGTTTAGTATGTTTTTACTGCACATGTATAAAATATACAAACATGTGTTAGACAAATCAATTTTGATGAGTAAACTTGTTCGTACAAGTACCTACTTGGTCTCATATAAGTACCGCCACTGTTTCTGTTGTCTGTGCATTTGTGTATTGCCACGTCCATATATCACAGAGGCTGTCTGCAAAATGTGTGTTGTTTTTATTAAGTTAAGTATGTTTGTGCATCACGCATGCAGGAAAGTCTGTATTAATTTCGTACGAGATTTTGTTTGCCTGACGTTTTTATGTATGGTCTAGATAACGCCGTTATTTTCCTATTGTTTGTCTTTTGTTTATTAACACTACTAAATAATTAATCTTTTGTTAATTATTTTAGTTTCAAAGGGTTAGCAGTTAAGCAATAGTTTCAAGATATGTTTGATAATTCATATTTAATAGGCTATTTGACAACATTGAAAATATACTACAAATTGTGGTCATCCTATCAGATAATAGCATAAAAGAACATATTTCACTTTATTTTAAAATAAATTATGTATATTTTTTGCAAATTACACGAAAAAAAAATATAATAATTTTTGAAATTTTATCTATGACGGGAACGCTATGTGATTGGTTGCAGCTCTAGTGACGTCACACGCAAGTTGAGTTCGCGTTTTATGCTTTCTGTGTATTATATCAAAGTATTATATTCGATTTTTCAGCTATTTTTGAAGCAGTTTTTAGATAAATTTTATTACTAGTGGCATAAATATTCGTTTCGAATTTCAAAATGGAATTAAATTTTGTGCGAGCTGATTATAGCAACCTATCTAAGGTAGACGCTTTTATGGTTGCACTTTTTTTTAAGAATAACGCTGATTACTGTGCTGCGGAACTTAAAAATGTGAAAACAGCAGTGTAAGTACCACATAAAACATTTGAAATCATATATGCCGCAAGATTAAGCTATATTAAGAGGTTAGGTACCTATTAAAGATGTTGGTTAATACTGAGTGTACCGGTGGCCGCTGTCAGAATTGTCAAAAATCACGTGTATAGTAGTATAGTTATTCAGAAAAGATGTTATTTCGTTTTATAAGAACCGATATTTTTAGCTACTATCTAGTTAAATATTACTTATATCAAAGTGATCTTCACACATAAAAACATTTGTATTCAATAAAATACTCGTTGGATCTTTTCAATTATTGTAACCACATTTTTCGTCTTTTGGGATTCTTTGGAACAGAAACAAACAGTTTGTGTGGACTTTTTATAGACGTATTTATACATTGTGGCACTACACACCATTATACACCATTCTATCCACTAAATTTGAAGATGAAATTCACTTCAGATGCACTGTTTTATTAAGGCAATGACTTATTTACTTGCGTGTGACGTCACACGCACCATATGACCAGCGCCATGATAGAAACAGCGTTTCTGACGCAGTTTTGAAAATTTAAACTTTAACATTGATTTTTATTGATAATACAGTAGATCTCCCCGAAATATCAATGTAGTGTGCTTATTATGTAATAAAGAATAATTTAAAAATATTTTCTAAAATTAGTCAAATAGCCTATTGCATAAACAATAACAGCTGATCGAAATATTGTATTGAGATAATTATTGCAGGAATATAAATCTAACCCTATTCGTTGAATTAATTAATTTGACAGGAAAATTCTTGTATATTTGTAGGTATTCAATTATTAACTATAGAGGTACGACTGCAAATATGTAGTTTATATAACAAAAATAAAAATATATAAAACTGTACCGACATATAAAATTTTTATATCTATAGTACAGTCATTTGGTTCGAAATAAAGAGGTTACCTGGAAAGTTTTCCGGGAGTTTTAAAAATTGGTAATTTTATAGATTTCGATGTGCTCTTTCCGAATTTCAACTTTGCCACCTCGTATCTTTGCCGCTCGCGCCGCCTAATTGAAAAAAATGGCGCCTTTTTTTGACAATATCTTCTTTCCAACTCATTTTACGATAAAAACTACTATTAGGCATCATTTTTTCAATATGGCGGCACGAGCGGCAAAGCTATGAGATGGCAAAGTTGAAATTCGGAAAGAGCACATCGAAATCTATAAAATTACCAATTTTCAAAACTTTCCAGGTAAAACTATCAAATGACTGTACTACTATTACAATGTCGTAATTAACTTGAGTTTCTTATATGGTATTCACCTGTATAAGAAGTACCAACTATACTTTTAATTTGACTAATATAAAATAATGCATATTTACTTTGATCTCTCAATAAATGTGTTCAACCATAAATAAATCGAATTTTACAAACATCATTAGATATTCAATGAATTCTGCTGAAATCAAATAACAACAAACAATTCATAACTCGATTATTCAGTTATTTAGAGAACGTTGTCGCATAAAAACAGAATTAAATACGACACGCACGCAAACGGGGGCAGTAATTACCACCACTGTCGTCGCGACAACATTACAAAAGTTTTATTAACGTTGTTGCAACAACGGTGTCAGACACGGTCTGTCTCCGGCATTGTTGTCGCTGCAACCGTGTAATTGTTAAGCTGCATGCATATCAGACAGACGAGACAAGACACGACAAAACATTCATACTCAGTTTTTTCAGTCTATGTATGGAAAAGAAAATTTAATGAAAAAAATATACAATATACGCGCATAAGAAGTTATAGTTCTGTAGCGTAGTGACATCTAGTATGCAAATGCAAAATTAAAAACTTATTTTATCAACTATCATAACAGAAATCTGAATTATCTATAACTTAACTAACATAACCTAACCTAACTTCATGGTGTTATTTTCGTTGCCGTTGCATTACTAAAACTTCACTCTGAACGCTCTTAAATAAGTCTAACTTCAATTTTAAATTAAATATTAAATTAAGAATTTATGTGTTTTATCATAACTTGTGGAAGTGTGCATTCATTCTAATAATTGCATATATCGTGCAAAATGCTAATATACAAAATGACTTCACTTATGTACACCTCCTACATATGTATGTGTACATGTAAAATTACATTTTTTATTGTCTGTGGGTGTTTTTCTTTATTTAATATTATTAATTTACCCTTTGTTGATGACAGCTTGAATGTGTTAAACATGAGTGATTCAGTAGATAATTGAGGTAGAAAAAGAAGACAATTTAAATAAATTTAAACATAATTTATGTTTCATTCTTTATAGCTGGCATTTATATATTTTTGCAACTTTTAAAACTACTTACTGTACGTTTAATATGTTATAAGTTATAACTAATAGATTTTTTTGAGCAAACTGTATTGATTAAATCATTTTGAAATCAATATATAAAACTGGACTTAACTGGAGAATGTCAAAACTGAAATTAATCTTTATTTAACGAAAATCCCTTTCATATTTACATATTAACATATGAGAAACTAATTTCATATGAATTTAAAAAAGGATATTTTAACTTTGTAATATAAAACTGGTTTTATACCTATACTTATTATTTATATATAAATTTTAAACTACTAATATTATAATTCATTAAATATTTTATATGTATAGTTACTACTATATTTACAGCTAGCAGAATTATGTTGCTTGTATTTAATATGTAAATAAACAGTCATATAATATGTAATGAATAAATAATTATGTTATGATACACTGAACATATAATATTTGATGGTAAATATAATATTCAACAGTAAACATTACCTTATGAATAGTTGGCGTTATAATATTTAAACACTCTGATACCTTTATTAGGTCCTGTCTGTTTATATTACATAAATCAAAATTGATTCGATATTCTATATATAGTATCAATCGGGAATATCGACTAGTAGGTATAAAATAAAAAATGGGTATTGTAAATAATAAATTGCAAATATATAAAATGACGTGATTTTTTATACTTTTATTTTCAGAGAAAGGCATTTGAGCAATAAGTTTAAGTATATTGAACCATGAAATGAGAATATGATTGATACATATATTATGTATTTACAAAATGTACAGAGTGAGGCGAAAAAATTGGTTATACTTGAATAAAATTTCACAATGTACTTTCAGATAATTTACAATTTTGTATTATATTATTAAAATGTAAGCGTAAATAATAAAGACGCTGTAACTGTTTTTTAATTATACTTTACCTTGCGTTTGTCACAAAAATTATAATGGATTTATTACTAGGGAATATATTTATTTGTATACACTTATTACAAAGTATCTATTAAAAAGTTATTGTATTTTGTGTTTTGATTTTTTCTGCACCATCTTATACAAACAAAATTGAAATATTAATAACAACACGTATTTAATAAATATATTTTTAAACATGACACCGTTCAAATTTCTTTTAAGTTTTCAAGATAAAGAATGGGGAGGGCGAAGAAATCTTGTTGTATCCCAAGACACTGGAATGAGGAAAATAATAAATTCAATATACGAATCTGAATGAAACGATTTTTTCTGTAGAAAGAATGATATAATGAAATGTTCTCGCCGAAATCGATAAAACTAATTTAGAGGGTGCGTCTTGCGACGAGGGGTGGACAGGGGTGGAGAGGGCAAAACCACTTGCCGTGATTTATCTGAGCCCGTGGCCCAGACTTTGGCCACTAACATTTAGTCTCAGTGCCGGGCTGAGGAGGGGCCACATTTCATCGCCTACTCTTTACTAGATATATGAGCTTGTGAGGAAAAGCGGTTCAACTCCTAATTTATTACACTTGTTGTTTTTGTAAAGTTTCATAGTTTTGCACCGCACGAAAGATATATGTTTTGATAGTAAGTCGTAAATGATTGTTGGGAGTTTTAAGGGATTAGTTTAATACACTCTCGCGATTTTAGAAACGTTAAACCTATTATACTGTTTACAACGTCATTACCTTCATTAGCTATTGTGGATTGTTAAAAGTGGATTCATAAGATTAATAGTTACTTTTTCATTTTGTATTTTATCATGTTAATAACATTAATTATAACAGAATTTTGACATGTCACTTATTCTTCGGTAAATATTGTTTAAAGTACCTACAAATAAATATTACTAAATCTAAATACTAAAAAAAACTACTTATGTTGAAGTAAATATTATAAAGCCTATAAAGAATGATCTAATTTATTTGAAAATAACGGTATGGAGAACCATACATGGCTATCATGTTCCAGAATATCTTTTACAATAATTTTTAAAGTTTTATGATTACACATTTTTGTAGAATAATAATTATTTGACATTTGAATTTTAACTGCGCTTGTTTCCATGGCAACATGAATTTATTAATATTTAAAATTAAAATTTTTAGGGTAATTTTCACCCCTTCAGTGACTATTACGGCATGTTTATGAAATAAATACCCCTTAGATTGGATTGAACTACAAGTGTACCAAGTTGTATCAAAATTGGTGAGATACTACTCACTTTTTAAACGATAATTGGTACAAATTTTCGAATATTTCCGAAACCCCTAATCCGATTAGCACTAAAAACAATAGGTCTGGAGTACTCACTGAGACAAACATTTTCCCCAAAAATAATTGAAATCGGTGCATATTTACAGTAGTTATTGTGAACGGAAAAAATTCTACATCCAGACACACACACAGACAGACACACGCACAGCCGCCATACGGAATTAACTTTTCTTTACGTTTTGAAGTTAGTACAATCAGAATCTACTCTTATCTCGGACACGATGTTTCGATGGTATTACAATACTTCCATTTCTTTGAACATAGAGGTAAAATGGTTTTATTACTTCAATATTAATTACCGGAGCCTAATCAAATTAAATTATAATTAACATTTAGGTTTTTTAACAGTGAAGGTCCCATTAAAATCGGTTCAATAATTTTCTGATACAAAATAATTTATATTACCTAAAAATTAAAAATATCTGATTTAAATATTCGTATAGATAATAACAATATAAAAAAATCTACTTGGAACTCTTTAAAACATAAATACTAAAAATGAACGTATTTATTTAACACTCACAAAAACATCTACATACATACAAAACAAAAGTATAAACCATGTTTATACAAAGTAATTGGAACATAAACACATACAGCACTCATATAATATCCCAGTAGTAATGTTATTTTAAACGTACAGCTCTACCTCACCAAACTCCAAGTTAACACATTAACAACAAAAATATCTGTGTAGTACTATCTGGAAACAAAACGCACCCGATGCAAATAAATCTAAAATTAATTAAGCATACATCTCTACGTTGAGGAGAATGCGGCTACCAGCTCCGGACGCGCCCTTCTTCGACGCAGTCGGGCAAGAGACATTTCATTTCCGGGATAAATTAATTCATAGCCCACTAGTCATAATAATGCTTGTGGGATATTGGAATTCTGGTTACAATCATATTATTATGCTGTTGTTTTGTTTATTGTTGTATCGTTTTTAATAGGTTTTTAAATGATAAACTATGGGTTGCATAGAGCAAAATTTATCATGATTAGTTAATCGGCCATTTATAAACCATGATTGACGATAAGACCTACTATAGATTTCTAAATTGACAAGCCACTAAATGTATTTATTTTTCTACTATTTTTAATTTATTTAAATAAACGTTTAGAAAAATGTTCAACTGCGAAAAATATATAAATAAGTAAAATTTTAAAAAGCACTTGTACGTAATATATTATTGTTTTTATTTTTTAATATTAAAAATATTGAATAGAATTTTAAATCATGGTTCGATACAACACTGGAACTAAAAATTAAAAAGTTTTTGCTGTAATATACATAATATTCACACATACAACATATCTGTCATAATTTATAATTTTAAACAGATACAGTTTTAATATAAATATGACAAATTCCTGTTCATTTGTCATTAAAATAAAAATGTAATTATACAAAATACTGATGGTAAACTATTTTATTTTTAACTAATGATTAATCTATGTAAGAATATTTTAGTAATCAACTTAAAATAACTTGGTATATTATTTATACTTATAGATAATATTATTTATATTATTGTTAATAATAACTGTTCTTTTATTATAATATGTATATGAATTTATTTTACTGTATAAAATAAAAAATAGCTATAGAAATCATAATGTTTACCCTTGTTATTTTTGATATTTGAAAAAAATAATTAAACAATTCGTAAAAAAAATGTGCCAAGAAATATTTAAAAGTTAATGAGAATAATATTATATAAAATTTATATTCTATGCTTTTTGGAATAAGAAAGATATAACTAAAAATGTATATAAATACATTAATACAATCATTTATTTGCAATAAATACGTTTATTTTGTATTGCTCATACCCTAGTTAAATTAAAAACTGTTTATTTATTAATCAACACACTATTTTTACAACCATTAAGTATCATTATATGTATTATTTCAGTATAGAAAGTATAAATAGATTAATAAAACTTTAAAATAAATCCTTGTCTTAAAACATCGACGCAATCGGCTAAAGACATTTCATTTCCCTCACAAATTAATTCATAGCTCAATATTGATAATAATGGTCGCAGGATATTGGAATTCGGGTTATGATGATAGAAGGGTCCTACAGTAGGGGGTAATGTAATTATGCAAGCTAGTGGAATGCTCTCCACCACTCTCTGAAAAATATTTATCGATATTTCGCACGTTGACATTGCCGAGCATTGCGTTCTATTGTTCTGTATTGTGTTGGATTAACTGAAGATCGAATTGTTTGAATTTGTGTTATGTTCTTGTTCATGGTAATAATTATGTTGTTATTTATTTATATCAGTTTTTAGTTTATGGTAATATGTATTGATGGAAGATTTTGTGATAAATACTTTTTAAAATTAGTTTGAAATATTGTTTTTGGAAAAATAAATTACTTTGCTTTTTTAAGTTTTTAAATATTACAAAATTTAATTAAATGCTGAAAAGTTCAAACAGCAGATACACTGTTTTTGATGTCTGTCTTCCACCGCGAAATCTGTGCCCCCTGACCACCTAGAGACTTCGGGTTTTCGCTAAATGGTAGGTCTGTGGTTCTAGTTTAGCCCATTTTAGGAATTTTTTTGGTCATGCCCCTCCATCCGGCCACGAACAGGTATAATGTCCATTTTTCATATATGGCTTCATGTACCTCGTTGGACTCAGGACTGATTCACGAATCGATTGGCAAGGATATTTTTTGAGTTGTGTCAAGTGGGTTGCGCGGCAACACCCACGTGTGGGTTTTGATTATTTTTTTACATTTCTTACTTAATTTAATCATACACTTCTAATTGAGTTAGTTGGTTTACCCTTACCCTCTTGATATCCGAATACTTATTTTATATTTTTAAATAAATATAGTGTCTACTTTGTAGTATTTATTAATACCTAGCACAACATATACATTTAATATGTTAAAGATGACATATATATCACAGATTAATGTGAATGAATTTTTATGAAAAAATAGTACTATAATGCCATCTATGTATTATATAATACTCTTATGTTATTATATTAAAATATTCTCTACACTCACGTTGTACTTTCAATCACAAGATAAAATCCCAATGATATCATGAACGTATGTATTGATTGAATGACTTCTACTGTAACGAGAACCATTTCGTTATATACTTTACGAACCGTTGACAGCGACGCTGAGCTCGCGTGATCTCATTTCAACAGCTGATTTATGACGTAGGAGAGATTTATATAAATACATGAACATTAGTTTCATACGGCTGCATTATAATACCAGACATTCTTGAGGTGGTCTATGTACTTGTATTTTATTGCATCAAATATCAAATGAGATAAAATGTTCGAAGCAATTATCTGTTTTTTCGTATTCAGGAAGAACGTTGTCGAAAATTTATAGCTAGATATTCAATGCTGATAGTTTAAATCCGTACAATTCATTATCTAGCGTTTTATACAGTTTTGGAGTCTACAAATTTTGCATGTTTTACTTGAATTATGTTCATAAATGTAAAAATTAAATATTTACTGCTTAGTTTAAAATCATGTTCAGGAAATTACACTGTTGTATTTTTATAAGTACATATGTACATGCTAACAATGGCAGACTTAGGATGGTTTTGGCCGGGGTGGAATAATAGTATTATATATTATAAATATTGTCTATCAGAGATAAATAAAAAAAAACTGTTAAAAGTATTAGATTTTATGTACTACTTAACAACGTCTGTAGTAGTTGTACCTGTTTCAGGTATTGAGTGAATATTGAGTAGATTATATTGTAGTTTGGCGCATGGCCAAACCATATGGAGGTACATACCTACTCTTTAAACTAGTGTGCTTTTATTTGAAAATATTGAACTCACTCTACGTGTTCAGTATGGTAATGATTATGCTAATGAACAGTGATGGTGTATTATGCTGTATAGAGTTATTCATGTTCTGTTCCGGATAATAATTCACAACTCTTACCATCATTATATTTATCGTTTTATTTTCATCTATGTATGTGAAATTATGTTATGCATTATTACGTTTTACTGAAATACTCGAATATAACATTGTGTTTGGACATTTGTTTTGTCTTTGATTTTTAAATTATATTTACCATAACACAAAATAGGTTAAATTAAACCTACAATGATCTGCATACTTCATTGATTCATTAATTGATTATATGTACATATGTGTCTGTTGATGAATCTTATCAAATTGGAGAAGAAACCTTATAATTCTTTACCCATAGTAACATATTTATATACCAGGTTCAGATTAAAGGCTGAATATACATATATTTAAATATTTACTAATCTTACAATCTGATTTAACTTTAATGATCCTCGTCCTTTAGTTAAAAAGAGAATTGTTTATTAATAAATAAAATGAATTGAAATGAGCGATGATAATGACGATTGCAATAAACAATCAAATAAATAAAGTTCAAACCGAGCACTATCTTATGTTTATATGAGTGTGGTAGGTATGAAAAAATAAATCTAGGCTTCCAAATTATCAATAAACGTATTGGAATTTTTGGTACAGGAAAAGAGGGTGTAGATGCATACTACAAGGTTCGATTTACGCTACGAATGGTTCCTATGAGTATGTGAAAGCATCTAAGAGGGAAGCAACGAGATTACGTCTTGGATCGCGAACTGGCTGTAGTGTTGGGGGTTGGAGTGGGTTGATGGAGATGTGCGTAGGCAATAAAGATGGGGAAAGTGGGCAGAAAATGAGCATATTCTTGAGGGAACAGTGGCAGATGTCAGTGTTATAGCATTACGTCTTAAACACGGTATTGAATATTTGGTAAGTGTACTTCAAGAAGTCATGTCTACCAAGGGTTGTATCTTGTATTATTCTTGTAGCTAAAGAAAAAATTACAGTTCAAGTGTGTATTTTAATTTTTTAATAAGAAAGTTAGCAAATATGATAACAAAACAAATATATACAATTTTTTAGACGAGTTAAATGTTTACATATAAATTAAAAATAACTGTCTAATCTTATTAACACTTGAACTGGTATCGTATCGAAAAAAGTTAATCTTGTCTCGTCAGAAATATGTTAATATAAAATTAATTTTTACTTTAAAAGTAAGAAAATCTTAAGTAAACAAAGATCAACTGAACATATTAAACTATATTTGATTTGTATGTACTTGTTGATATTTCAGAAACGCAAACCGAGTCTATATTTAACATTTGTAATTATTTATAGTAATAAGTTCTCTTACAATTCTCGAAGTCTAATTATAGATTCGGCTAAAACAAAACTTTCAACAACTTCTCAGTTAAAAGTCTGTTATATTAAATGTTCATATTCCACCCAAAGAAATTTAAAATAATTTACATTATTCACGAAATAACAATAATAACATAACATATGTCGGAAGAAACACTATTATTATATACAAAAACGTATTGTATTCACTAAATTATGAATTGAAATAAACAGTCAACAGAAAAGTCGGTACTTCTTTAAAGTATTTAAATAAAATACTGTTTTAAATTTAGTCAGAATTATGATAAAAGCATACACATGTATTCAATTGTTCTAAAAATAAAATTAAAATAAGAGTACATTATTTGCTTCAAAATTCTAGGTATTTTATAAAGCATATTTACAAAAAAAAACTGTAAAAAGTAGGAAGCATGCATGAAAATTTCATTAGTAAAATAATTTGCAACAGTTTGCAGTTTCTCATTTAAGGAGTCTAACTGTATACTCCGTGCATATGTCTTAGGACTATGAGGGTGTGCGAGTTGAAATGAAGATAATAGTAGTATGCTCTGGTGCGGGGAAACGATGGTGGTACCGCTGCCATGAACAGAGCTCATGTCGCGGGCCACTTCGCCGGCAATATTTGTCCACGATTTACATAAAATGTACATAAATGAGGGAACCGTGTTTGTATATTAATGAATTTATTCAATGCAACGTGTAACGTTATGTCAACGTATATGTGGCGATATATTTACATATTATGAGTTTTTACCAGTAAAACTAAATTATGGTTTTATGGGATTAGGTGCATGAAATTACGCTATGTGTAGAAAATTTGAGAAAAATGAATAGGTGTTTATTCAAATGTGAAATACATTATAACGTTTCATTTTGTCTAGACTACTCTAAATTGATAAAAGTACCTGAAGAAGATTAACTATATATAAGTAGACATAATTTTAATCATATATGTAGGTAATTCAATTTTAAAAATTTAATTTTAAATTTAAAATTTTTTTAACAAAAATCGTTAATTTACATATCTTCTTTAAGAAAAATTATTAATTGATATACCATTGTATTTGAAAATTTTGAATTATCCCTAGTTGAACTTTTGAATTTTTTATGACACTTTAAACTATCAAAATCTCAAATAATCATACATCTTTACAAAGTTCATTATTTCTACTTACCAAATTTAAAAAAATAATAAAATTCCATTAATATTTAATGAAATTAGAGCACTTTTAGTAAAACCCTAAAATTTGAGAGCAAGTCGCCATATTTTTTAAACAAGTGAAAGTATGAAAATTTTTGTTTTATGAAAGTTTCTTATTTTTTTATGATCTTTACAAATATGTACTTTTTGATATACCATTCCATTTGATTTTACTGAGAAACGGGCATGTACCCCTCAAACTACCCCCTAAGAAGCGGTTTTAGGGGGTTGAAAATATTTTCCTGAAATTCTTTAGGGTCGATATATATAGTAAATTTTTTATCCTAAAACTCTATCTTCAATAGTTTGGGCGTAAAACATAGTGGACGGGTGGTCTGGATCATCCTGTATATTTGAAATTTTTCTGTTTTGTTTTTAACCTGTTCTATACACTATGTATTAAAAAATAAAATATTATTTATCAATTTACCTAAAAACATTAAGGGTTTTATTAAAGTCCGTCGTTTTAGTAAATAAATAATAAAAATTAATAAATAAACTAACAAAATAAAAGTAATTTACAAGTACCTATACAAGTTTTGAGGCTTCCGTGGTGATGTGGGTGTGATCATGGCTTCGTCTCACATTGCAGTGAACATCTATAAATGGCTCTTCTAAATACTAAAGGCATTTTAGAAGAGACTTGACTAAATTGACGCGGCTTGCACTTAGTATTAGTATTAGGCTTCATATTTAACAGTTAAAGTATGCCTTTTTATATAATTATTATATATTAAAAAAAACTGAATCTCTTAGCAGTTATGTTATGAAGGATACATTAACTCATTAAATAATTTAATAACAAACTAAATATCTTCATAACATAATACTAAAGCTCACAAAGGTAGTAATAACATGACCTACATATATCAAATAATAAATCCTTGCTAGTCATGATTTATTTGTAATATAACAATTGTCTGATGTTGTAAGAGAGTTCGTCCAAATGTATGCAAATTCCATTGAATAATATGCAGAGGACAAGCCGTACCTTGAGAGCGTAATGGCAGGAACTTCTTAGGCATATTATTTAAATCGATAAGATTATATTCCCAGAATCCTGGAAGTCATAAAAACAGGATTGTCCCGCTGATACCTTCCTATCCAATGATAGCGTGCTCTTTGAGCGCTTAAGCACGGATCATAAGTCTTCAACAGGGGTTGTTGATGTCTATTTGGGGAACTTCTTCACATGCTACTCGATTCATTTTACTTGTTTAGATATTTTTATTTTTTGAATAAAATATATAAACGTTTCTTTGCATTATTGTGTGTATATTTTATTTACTTAAATTTTGTTTCATAAAAAATATAATAATAATGCTCAAATAATATTTTTTTTTTTTAATTTTAACATATTATAAAAATAAAATACAATAAATTAAATTTCGTATCAGTATATCAATATTTTTTGAAAAAATATTCCTAAAATTCTTTTCTTGGTATCATATTATTTTTGAAAAATATATTCAGTTTTATTAAAATATTTATAAAAGAATATTTCGTGTTTAAAAAAATATCAACGACGATATTATAAAAAGACGTTTATGATAATATAAAGTATTTTTCAAATAAACGCAAGTGGTATCAAATAAAGGCGAAAGGAAAGGACGAAGTATAAACATAGAGAAAACCATAGGATATGAGATTCAGCGCATAAACATGAGCAAGTGCTATCACATACTGCGCGAGATAACAATGGAAACCATTTTGATTATATCTATGAATAGAAATATAACATAATGCTAGAAAATATAGGAAATATGAACTTTATTACTACTCAATTTCATTTTTTTGTAGTTTTGAACGAAAGAAAAAGCTTCATGAACATATCTGCTATATCTAAACTACTATATTTTAAAAATCATACATATAAAATAATGATTATCCTCGATGGAAATTTTCAGTAAAACATTTCCACATTTATGCCTACTTTAAATAATGGCAGCTTAAATGACGTTATCGAACATACATAAAATTTTAAATGAAAAACATCGCTAATATACACGCATATGCGAAATAATAAATACTGCAGCGAGTATGATTAAAACCGGAAATTAAATTCAGTGTTTCCATTTTCAATAACCCGTAAATTATTATTAATTATTAATACACTAAAATGAGGCAACGCAAATGATAATATTTGCATTAATCAGAGAATATAAAATATTCGCTATACATATATATTTCAATTTGCTGATTATAACTGGAAAATTCATTACACCTAATTTTTGAAAATACCTACTAATTTTCTATTTTATTCAGTAGATATTAATAATATATTTGATATTATTGGTAGAATTATGTATAAAATTATTTAATTAAATTGAATATTTATAAACATAAGCGTAATTGTTCACAAGCACATAACAATAACTATATTTATTGCATTGTATTAAGTTATTTAAAAATCAATTACTATTATTTACCTTAACGAAAAAAAAAACATATTATTTCGGTTACAACCAAATATTTACTCTCGTACCGTATATCAATTTTTCTTTTGTAAATTTAATATTTGATCTAAATTACTAAGAGTAAGTACGTTTGATATTTTTTGTGAAAACAATTAAGGCATGCTATTTTTTGCAGTTTCTTAATTATTTGAAAGAAAATCTTTGGTATTTATGACTGATAGTGAGTGAAGATCAAGCTGTAAAATATTATGAGTTTGCTGTTATATGAACAGACTGAAATAATATTGTTTGTATGATTTGTATGTTAATAAAACAATAATTTTATACATAGTAAATAAATTGATGTCTGAGTAGTTTATTCTGTTTTCTATTCTTAATACTTCGCATTCAAATAATTAATTATCAAAGCTGAAATATTGAGAAAAAAGTGTTAATATGTTTTATTAACTCCTTATGTTATTTTTATGATTATTATCTAACAAGTCAATGAATTTATATATAATACGAGTTTATATTTAAAATTTTATTTAAGAACTGTAAGGAAGGAAGTGAAATTAAAAATTTCCTTCATTTTTCTGACGTTCTTTTTCTCTAGATAGCGTCTAAAATGCATCATTATTATAACAATAAGCATTGTTAGCGGCATTATTCAGTTTTCTTGTTAGCATTTTCTTTTGATGCCAGACGTAATACATTTAAGATGATTCTGTACGAAGCCGCCGAGTCTCATTCTTTACCACACAGGGTTTAACCCTTGGAAAATTGAATTTTCTTTTAAAATATGTTTAGACAAAACGAGATTTTTCTTTAAAACTATTTACATTGAGTATAATTCTTTTTTATGCTTTCTTTATACTTTTAAAACGGTTATTAAATCATACTCTAATGCTGCTTATATCTTTGGTAAACGGTAAGTTTTTTGTTAGATAGAGATATACAAAAAATATTATCATTATTTATTGCGTACTGTTCGCATTATTATGTTAATAAAAGTATAATTTTTACTATAATACATATATGTAGTTCCTGGATTTTTATATATTTAATATCATGAGCAACAATTATTTTTGTGTTAAAAAAACGTATAACAAATAATGATATTGTACACTAACCTGCTACTTGTAATGTTGCATTCCTGCTTCGCGCTTGGCCATGACCGTTGGTCGCGACGCACCAGTAGACACCGACGTCGGACTCGCGGCGTGAGTTGATGACCCGCAGGAAAAACAGCGATCCAGCCGGCAACAACATGCGATGTTCTTTAGGTCTAAGCGGACGTCCATCTTTGAACCAACTTACTTTTGGTTCAGGCACACCAGTCGCCTGTACAGATACATTTCATTAATTTATTAATTATTACCTATGAATTAATATTTTTTGCATTCTTTTAAATTTAAAATTCTATTTTGTTTCACTTAGGATGAACTCACATTATTGTTTTTTTATATAAAAATGTAAATGCTATCGCTGGTAACTGCAAGCCAATAAATGCGTTATACTTCGTGGATTAAAATAGTTTTTTGAGCATATAAAAAAAGTATTACTTTAATAATCGTATTTCGTTCAAAGTTCACGCGTATATGTATGTATTAATTTGCAACTTACATTTTCTAGATTAACAAGTCGATTCTAGATTTGTGAAATTATTTGCATCATAAGATGTGGTAGGAATTTTTTCTTAAATCCAATACTGTCCATTTGCAATAGTAAAGGTAAGTAAATCAACTAAATTATTTATCATGAGGATTTACCTATATATACTCGTAAGTTCAATATGTTCAAATGTACTACTAACCATTTTTTTAATTTGTTAAATTACATACATATACGAATAAGTACATTGAATAACTGTGGATTATGGAAAATATAATTAATTTAATTTATGTCCGCTATTAAATATTCTGAATGGAATTTAATTATTATTCAGCTATATTTGGACAGAAATATAAACTCATAAGTAAAATATATTTATTGAATTAAAACATTATTTACGAATATATAATATAATTATTCGAAATATTAATTACAACTGGATATTAAATTAGTATTTTATCTGATAGCTTAAATTATTACCCCAAGATAATTCAAGTTCAATATAATTAAACTCTTTTAACGTACAGTATTAATAAAGACTACATACATATAAATCGTTTTATTTTTTTTCTATTTTGGATACCTGAATTATAATTCTTTCGCTCATTTATATAAAATATTTTAATTATGAATCGATTGTTAATCGAGTTACCTTGCAGTTGAGGGTAGTGGGTTCATTTCTTGGTACTGTTGTATCTACAGGATGTTCTATGATCTGAGGAGCGTTGGTGTCAGAACCGTCATTCTCGTATACGTAGCCTGTAAAAAAAGAAAATGAAATTAGGTTAAATAATATTTAAATTTAAAAATATATACAAATATAATTAGAGAAATAAAATCCAATCTTGCAGTCTTTCATTACTTATATACAGGGTGGGGCATTTAAAGTGTTACAGAATTTTATCTCAGAGCCATCGCAAATTTGAAAAAAATGTTTAAAGGGGGTAATCGAATATTAATAATATTTTTTATTTTAGTATGGCCTTCAAGGTTATTTGAAGACCAACATCATTTTTCAAATAGGAACCCATAGTTTTAATTTAATAATCTTATTCTACGTGAAAAAACACGAATCTTTCATAAAAATTTTTTTTAACAACTTAAGCTTTACATGATATCTAACAAAATAATTTTGAGAATTTGCAAATTCGATAATTTTTTACTCAGAAATCATCAATTTTAGAAAAAGGTACAAAATACAAAAAATGTTTATTTCGTTCTAATAAAACTTGGAGAATTTTTTTAGATTTTTCTTAACATTTCGTATTTTTTTATTTTTTTTTTTTGCTGAAATAAAATAAATAGAAAAAGTTTTAAAAATTTTAAAACAATTTTTCAAGATTTATTAGACCAAAATAAACATTTTTTTAATTTATACTTTTTTTTCTTAAGTTTATGGTTTCTGAGTAAAAAATTCTTGAAAGTCCAAAATTTCGAAATTATTTTGTTAGATATCTTGGAAATCTTAGATTGTTAAAAAAAATTAATGAAAGATTCGAGTTTTTTCACGTAGAATAAGATTATTAAATTAAAACTATAGGTTCCTATTTGAAAAAATGATGTTAGTCTTCAAATAACCATGAAGGCCATACTAAAATAAAAACTATTATTAATATTCGATTACCTCCTAATAATCAAACATTTTTTTGTTTAAACATTTTTTTCAAATATGCGATGGCTCTGAGATAAAATTCGGTAACACTTTAAATGCCCCATCCTGTATATTATATACAAAAAATACAAAGCAGTGAAATATATTCATTACAATTAATTGTAATATTTTCATTAACCTCGATTTAATTAACCAAAAGTGATATTGAATGAAGAGCGACATTTTAATAAAACATTTCTACAAATATGATTACAAAACAAGGACTGTATAAACAGTGTGGTAGGATTTGATCAGGCAGACGTATTTAACGCCTTAATAATTCCCACTGCGTATGAGACACTTTCCACACAGAATAATAACTAAGTTTTTCTCTGTGTACTCCTTCTGTTTGGAATTGCAAAAGTGGAATTATTATCAAATTAACATTGAAATTTCCACACTGGCTTTATTAAACTTTACCGGATCGTGAATTCAACTGTGTTTATATCTATGCATTTGCTTTGTTGCCAGTGGCGTTATAAAAAAATGAGGGTTTAATTGTTTACATTTATTTTTCATCTACCTACTTACTGCAGTTTTAAAAAGGTGAAACTTTTTATTGTTAAGGTATCATAAAATGTAGCTGTATTTTTTTAATTAGTATAATGATAATATAACCGAAACATCTAGAATTCCTTAATATTTTTTAGGTGATTATAATTTGAAATTTTCCTGTGAAAAAAATATATAATACTTTATATATCCACCGAATAAATAATAATTTGAAAAAAAGTTCTATGAAAATTTAAGTAGAATCAATATAATTCAAAAAATTTTAATCTTTAAATATATTTTTCATTATAATTGGAATTTCACTGCAACGTATATAGAGATAAATAGAATATTTAATGTCGTGAAAAAAGTTTTTCAGCTGCCACTGTTTATTATTCTGTTTTTATTACATGGGATTTTGTTGGAATGTTTAATACCGAAACTCGTGTACTAGAATATTGTATTTAGAAGTTAATTCAATTTATTAGTTACTATTGTAAGCACCTACAGAACGTTTATGAGCTTTGTTATGAAATAAAATTTAAATGATAATTATTTTATTGCCTTGTATTAAATATCATTAAAGGAAGAAAGAAAATTGGAAAACAACAACTTTACATTATTATAATATGTACATCTTTGTTTTTATAAGCGCTTATTTGAATTTGTAGTAATTTTTTTAAAATAATTAATTTGATTATTTTTTTCTAATTCTTTCGAACAACATATAAATAATTAATTATTGTAGAAGCTATTTCTCCAATTTTTCGTTTTAGGATAAGTTCAAATCAATAACTTTTTTCTAATATTTTCTATCAACGTATAAATCAAGTAATTTTTTAATAAACCACTTTATACTCGCTGTACACATATAAAAAAATAAATTGAATTTCTCTTCAGTATGTACATACAAAAAATCTATCGAACATCTTTTAAAATTATTACTACAAACTACAGCAATAAATAGTAATTCACGTCTACGATAATTTGTAGCTACCGAAGATTGCTGTAATAAATGTGCGCAGCAATTAAACGTCTTATCTTACGAAAGTAAAACATCTTCACTACATGTTCAATATCGAAAACGTGTAAAGCGTGCACAGGAAATCTGCACGGTGCATATTCCGTGCTAAGCCATAACGAAGTTTGGACGTTATTATTTTCGGATATTATTCGATTAATGTTCCATATGTAGGTGTCTCATTTGCCGTTAACATTATTACTGTAAATTGATAGCCGGCGCAAAACAAATTTATCTTCCATTAGCTCACAGCCGGGTGTGTAAGTGTGTATTCATTTGGCACTGTAAATAAATAATCAGGTTCAAAATAAAAATGTTTTCTGTTCTACCAATATTTCCTTTTTTAATTAACACTTTTTGTACATATTTGTTTTCTAGTTATAATGGCATATTAAAGAGTAATAAAATATACAGAGCTGATAAAATAAAATGTTAAACTATTTTTATTTGATCCAAATTAAACGAACAAGTTATTTCAATTAAAGTTATCACCGTTGTGACGTTTATAAATGTTGACTAACAAAAAGCTTAAAGATGCGTATTTAAATGAAAACAGGATGCTAAATAAGGCCTATTATCTATCGGTTCGGTTCTGAGAACTTAACAGTTTTATCATTATAAAGCCCGCTATATCAATGTCCTATTAAGTGATCCCATCAACTAATCTCTGTGTTCACTTATTTAATTAGTTGTAGACTGTAAAACGTTTACTCTATACATATATTTTGTGGTGATTAATATATCTGTATCAAGATTTTATTTGTTTAACGCAGGATGTTACTGAGCCGTAATTTATAAAATTGTTAGAATCAATATTCATTATTATTCATATCCAGAGACGTAGTTAGAACTATTGAGTAAAAAAATATCAATAATTTAAAAAAATATAATGTCTTATTCATGTATATTCATGTATATATAATGTCTTATTATTATTATTATTATTGACGTTGTATCTTTCATTCATCAACGAAACTAGAATCATTTAAAAATATGAATTATTACCAATATCTTAGAATCGATAAATTAATAATATTTTTCTACATGATATTACCATTAAATCGTGAAAAAAAATGCAGTGATATCAAAATAAAGATTTTTTTAGTATAAAAATTGAAAATCATTTTCAATTTTTCGAGAAAAAAAACATATTTTGACATTTTATAATACTATGGATAAATGCAAATGATTCTTAAATGGGTATGCCCCATCTTTCTAATGAGTCATACGTTTGGTTAGTCATAGTAAATGAAAAATATTTTTTCCAAAAACACAGCAGTTAAAATATTTTTTGATAAAATTTAGAAAACTAGAGTTGGGTCCCTTTCAAAATGATCGTTTTAATTCGAAATTCATAACACCGGATTATTATTTATATATACGGAAATTATTTTCATATTCAAGAACCATTTAAAGTTGTCGTTTGTCGTATACATACGTTTCAAAGTTTATTATTAAGAAGATGGTAGCCTAAAGATAACAATATCTTTATTACTACACCACACACCGATACGCAATGCAGTACAACAAAATGCACGACAAACCGCAAACATGTGTACATACGTAATATGCATAGACATATAACAATGACATCGTTCAAGATTTTCGTTGTAACTCTTCACCGTGAATAATTACAACAAAACTGTAACAACAACGGAGACGAGAAAGCAAACAGGCAAGGAACTGAACGTCACGCAAATAGCCAGAGGGCCCTCGGGTGCGTGCCACGATACTTATCAGCGCAAACTGGGGACTTGTACAGACAAATAGACACACACGCGGGCGCTATACAGATGTGTATCGTAAAGGGAACTTAAATTGTCATATTCGAGATTATACCGCGGCCGCTGCTGAGGGATATTTTACTAAAACGCTGTGAACAATACACGTACTGTATTTACTGCTGGATGTGGGTATTTCACAAACTTTAGAGTATGCTTTAAATGTTTCATTGTGTAGTATAAGCTTGCATTATTCTCGTAATACACGCATTTCATATTTAAGAGTAATTATTTCTACATATTTAAAATTCCAGGTAAAATTTCAATTACTTCAATTTATGAATTTGATCATGGATTCTGGATGTAAACCATATTGTTTTGGTTGTTATATCGGCTAAAGTTTTCTCATACATTGCAGAGGATATTATATTATATCGATTCAATCCAAGAACGCCGTGAAAGCCTGAAAGCTCATATGTACAAATGTTGAAAAATAAAACATTATACGAATGCAGTTTATAGTTAAGCTGGAATTTAAAAATAATTCACTTTAACCCATTCAGTGCTGAGAACGCGCCTGGCGCGTTCTGACAATATCTCGTGCGACGCGCAGAACGCGCCAGGCGCGTTCTGTTTATTACTGTGCTGAGAACGCGCCTGGCGCGTTCTATCATGTAATATATCGATACATTTTTATTGTTATCTTTTTAGAGTACCAAAGAAAACTTATTGTCTCACTTTGTCGTTTGCCCGTCTGTCCTTCCGTCGTTTCCAGTTAAATCATAATATCTCGTAAACTATATACGCTACAAACTTGAAATTTTTACTAAACATGTAAAATTATGCCTGCTAGACAAAAAAATTAAAAAATTGGAAAAAATAATTTTTTAAGAAGGGGTAACACAGAACTAAATCTCGGCAAAAAAATTATTTTTTACAAAGGCATGTGTGGTATCAAAATTTAGATCTCAATCAGTAGAATTTGACCATATTTCTTATATTTTTTTTACTCAAAAGTGGCACCTGTAGGGGGCTCCGTAGTAAATAAAATAAAAATTATACCAAGATACATATAATGTGGAACGTCGAAATGTAGATCTGAATCATTTGAATATTTAATATATTTTTTCCTATCTCGAAAATGACAACTACAAGGGGCTTCCAAGCAAACATTAATACCCCCCCCCCCCTCCCCGCTCTTACTGGCTTCAAAAATTTAATTGATTTGATATCATGTCATGGCTTTGATGAAACTACCAACGAGCAATACTAAATTCAACGGTATCATTTAATATTTTGAAAAAATAGGGAGGGGCGCCATTGAGTAATTTTTTTCATACCTGGGCATGTGCGGTATCAAAATGCAGATATCCGTCAGTATAGTTTGACCCTAGTTCTTATAATTTTTCATATTGAAAAGTGGCGCCTGTAGGGGGCTCCGAAGTAAATAAAATAAAAATTACACCAAGATATGTGAGGTGTGTAAATGTAAAGCTGAATCATTAGAATTCGACGTAATATTTTTTCTAACTTAAAAACTCCGCCTACAAGGGGCTCCAAGCAGGAATCCCCCCCCCCCATCTGTCTATCACAATATTGATGCCCAAAATCTGAAATAATTGGTAACATGGCTTTGGTGATACTACAAGCGACAAATACTAAAATCGACACTATCATTTAAATTTGGGAAAAATAGGGAAGGGCGCCATAAATTAAAAACATATTTTCGTACCTGGGCATATGTGCATGGTCTCAAAATATAGGTTTCAATCAGTAAAATCGGTCACGACATACACGTCTGTATACTTACAGACGTGTATGTCGTGACCGATTTTTAGGGTTCCGTAAAAAAATATGAACCCTTATAGTTTCTCCATATGTCCGTCCGTCCGTCCGTCCTGAAAAATTTTGACATAACAAGATGAAATTTGGTATACGGTCGTAGATTGATGCCCCAAAAACAGAAATGATAAAATTAAAAAATAATTTTTTTAGCTCCCCCTTCAATAAAATGAAATGTGTTTTAACAAAAAAAATTTCACCTTCATCATTGTGTGGGATATCGTTAGTAAGGTCTCCTAAAATGCAATTATAAAAGTTAAATGACTTTTTGATTTTAAGCCCTTCAGTCACGATATATTTGATTTTCAAAAAAAATTTTAAATCTCTCTTTTATAAATCGTAGTGAGAATGACTACAGAACCCTATGATGTGCGTGCCCAACACGCACTTGCAAGTTTTTTAAAGTGAAACTTTTATTACATCGTCTCAAAATTTTTCGTCTGTGTGTTGCATGTCGCTCGGCCGCGGAGTAGGGGTAAATACAGGGGTAGAGCCATAGACATAAAGAAATAAACAGTGCATCTGACTCGATAAAAGAGCCGTGTCAAATGAAAGAGACAGAAATTGTTTGGTTGTTATATAGAATTTATTAGAATTATTAGAACTTTTTGCTGGTGCATGTTGTTGTTTATAGATTTATTTCAATTTTGAGAGCTTGAATTTATTATTCCGAAAATTTTTAGTTAAATGTCTAATGTGAAAAAAGTTTCACTTTTACCGTGGTTTCATAAAACCACACAATCCTTTTTTATTATTGTGTCATCTTTATTATTTGTTGTGTCATCTGAAACAAGTTGATATCTTTTAGGCATAAAATTATCTTAGAAACATAATGTAGATCTCAATCAGTAGAATTTAAAATTATTTTTTTCTAACTCAAAATTAGTGAGTGGTAGAATATTTAGTGGCAATATTGACTTTGAGTACATGTATTTTTGAAATCGAAAGTGAATTAGAATTAGACTCAGAAAACGAAGATGACTAAACATGCGATATCAAGACAGGAGTTTCCAACAACAATAGCACCAGAAAACTGGTTTTCAACATCTGAATCTGTAAACTGGTCAAATACACGCAAATTAGCCAAAAGTATTCCATTTTCCGGAAATACTTGTGTAAAAATCAGGCAACGAACCAATAAACTTTTTTATGCTATAGCCAACATTGAGATCATCTCCAATTTTCATTTTAGATCTGCATCCAGGGCCCGATTTAAAAATTTGCCGCCCTTTTCGATTGAAAAGTGAATTTTTTTTATGAATTTTATCAATCAAAGTCTGAAGACCTTTTTTTAGCTTTTTTAGTTAAAAAATGCTCTTCAGAATTCTGCTAAATAGTTAAAATGCTCTTAATAGTTCTTTCTGTAGCTCTCCCAGGTAGAATTTATGTCTATTTTTTTCCATACTAAAATTTGCCGCTATAGGCAGCTGCCTACATTGCCTGCATGGTAAATCCGGGCCTGTCTACATCTACAATATTTCTACTTTGATCTACTTGATATCTACGTACACAGGGTCGGCAGAACATATAAATTTCGAGTATCGAGTAAAAAAGTGGGGGAGTCGAAGAGTTTTTTTCTTAAATATGGTTTTTAAAACATTAAAAATTATTAATGAATGAGGTTATACAAATGAAAATTAAAATTAGCTTTTTATTCATAAAATCTGACGTTTTTTTCGAATTAATTATTATTTCTTAGATAAACCAATTTCTGGTGGGTAATTCGACACACGCAAATTTTTCGAGTGTCTAGTACAAGTACAACATACCGAAGACTTGACTGATGCCGGTCTTGTACGTACATCTAAGAAACAAAAGTGGTAGAATTAATATTTAGTTCTCCTTAGATCAAAAAGATACTACGACAATTACCATAAATATAATTAGATCTATGGCAAACGACGTACATCAAAATAAATAAATAAATGAATATAATTTGTTCTAGGTAGATCTATTTTCCCCGAGTAGATCCGCGTTTCAGTACACAAAAATCCTTCCTTCGGGATCGTCTATTCGGAAAATATAAAACGGAATCATCTCCTAAAAAAATTTTAGATCTGAAGTGATCAAATCATTTCTTTATAGATCTGCATTTTGAGACATATTTTTTCACTGGTTTTTGATTTCTGGAAACCTGCAAAGATCTACAACGATCTACAAAGATCTCTAAGGATCGTTGTTGATCGTAATAGAGATTGTTGAAAATTCATGAATTTTCAACGTTACAATGATCTTCAGAGATCTTTGAAATCGTTGTAGATCTTTATAGATTGTTGTAGTCTTTGCAGGTCTCTACAGATCAAAAACCATTGAACAAATTCGGCTATTATTTCAAAATGCATATCTATGAAGATCTGATTTGATTAAATGCGCTATTCATCCATCTTTCTCATATAAATCTACACACGCATATGCTACACTCTCCTTAGCGTTTCACTTCAAAAATCAGGAAAAGGTGATAAACAATCGGACAATAACGGGGGTGGACAATAACGAAGAACGGACAGTAACGATACGGATAATAATGAGGTTCTTTAACATCTGGTTTGTGCGTATTATCCGCGAAAGGATCATAAGAGTTCAGCAGAATTCGCATCAATTCGTATTTTTGAAAATCATTTAGGGTGGCTTTGAGTTTTAAAAATAAAATACGATTTTTTCAGCGTCGCAGTATTGTTCAATATATTTGCTAGCAGTGAATGGGTTAAAAAGCACATTACAAAAAATTAAATATAATAGGTATTATAAATACCGATGCAATGACAATATTATATGAGTAAAGTAAAGTATACAAAGAAATCAATATACTGTTTACAAAAGTTGTTTACATAACTTAATTAAAAAATACGGCAGTATAAAGCAGTGAAAGTTTCCATTAAACAAACCGAGACCGGTTTAAAAAAGCATCGAGTCTAATTGTATTAGAAAACGTCTATCACACGAGTTTCCAATAACTCGTTCAGTATTGGCACCATGTCTTCGGAAACTCCCCCACCTCTGGGGAGGTCCCAGCTGCAACCCTTTCTTTAATTTCCTCTCTCAAGACGTGACGGACAGATAGACTTCAGGCTTGACTTTCCAGTTGGGATCGCTTGGTTATTGCCGCTGTACTCTGCGCCTCCACCAACCACTCTCTCTTCCAAAACTGGCAATTTTGCTCCAAGCTATGAGAATCCGAACGGATATCGCAAGACGTGGCTTATTGGAGTGTGGTTCCGGAAACGCACGTTTATTTAAACACTTTCATATGTCGTTTTTATAATATTTATGTAACATATGACATATTTAATAATAGTTTTATTAAATTTTGTCAAAGCATAACTAAATCAATTTTATAACTTTATTTAAGTTTTTCCGTTATAAACTTATAAAGTTGATAAACAAAACAAAAAATGATTACAAAAATATATAATATTCAATAGTATATTTTCCTAAATAAACGAAACTTCATTTTTTATAATAATTTGGTATAATAATTATTGTTTACTGTATTTTAAATTGAATTTTTTAGTAGGTTTACCAAGCATTTTTTATTCTCTCCTAAAATATAATTTAAATAAAAATGATTCTGATCAATATTGAAATATACAAGAATCCATATAAATGCATACATAAAAAATGCCCCAATTGGACTGCAAATACGTATATACATACATATCAATATGTAAATGCATATTTTACGCATTTTTTAAAGCAGATCAGCTTAAACGTCAAGATAAATGAAGTTTCCAAACTGCATTACACCTTACACGGATCACTGTCAAAAGTCTAAACTTGTAGAGAGCTTGTCAGTCAAAAGTTAACTTTTTTAACTTCTCATATCTTTTTTACATAAGGGAACATATGTACAAATCACTTTGTTATATAAATAAAATACTTTTACTTTGTCAATTTTATAATTTGAGTACATGAGTAGGTGAATAATAATATATTATGTAATTGTGTTGCACTTTTTTATCAGAATAGAAAAAATAAAACTTTTTTAGCATTGATTTTTTTTACTATAGTGATACATTGAAGTATTTCTGATATATGGTTGTCTCTTTGCATTATACTCACACAAGCTTAATATAGCTTATTAATTAATACCGTAATTTATATCGTCAACAATATAAGTATGATATTCCATAACTCATGTCAAAAGTGAAATTCAGCAGCAGCAACAATATAATTTCCACGTGATTCATTGCTAGACCACCGCAGGACAGCGGGAAAGTAGAAGTTTGCACATCCTACCGGTCGGGGAGACACGGTTATATATAAAGTGAGGTGCTCTACCATAAACACACCACCAGTGGCGAGGAGAAAAATATAAGTATTAGAGCTTAGAAATTGGCCTTATGGAAAAATACTTTTTTTTTAATATACTATACGAACATATGTTGAAGTATTGATAGTAAATTTATTATTGGGATTATAATGCTCTAATAATAAATAAATTAATATTTGTAATAAAGGCTGCTTCAATAAGAACGTCGGAATTAGTTTTTGAATTAAACTCATTTTTTATTCGAAAAGTGATAACATTTTTAATTCGTTGTAAAGTACAAATGTTATGATTATAATGGAACAAATTGTCAGATAAATATCAAAAAAATGTTCTTGAAATTTAGGAAAACATCATTGCATGATTGTAGGTCGATTGTAGTAATATGTTGGATCACCGCCTTTAGCTTAGGAATTCTTGCTGTTTGTTAGCATACATATGAAATAACTCGCAAGTAGTATAGTTTTAAACTATAAAAATTATTTTTATATTGTTTTATCAAATATATTTGTCATAAATTATATTATAAATTAAAATAAAATATATTATTACATATAAACATTGAACAGTAAAATTTACCAGTAGCTGCCACTGTCGTATACTCGCACACTAAACATTACTCCTGTGTGCCCCTCCCCGGCGACGGTCGGGTTCCGACATCCCTAGCGTCGCGCTGGCATATTGTCGAAATAATAGCATTAGTGCGGCCCTATTATACCCGGAATTGCCAGCCGTGTTCATATATTACTGTAGCATGTAACAACAGTCCAAGATCAGTTTATCCCAAGTACGTGACGACAACGAAGCGCCACCATGTATGTGTTTACTAGATATATTATTATTATTATTATACGAGGCTCGTGGTAGTTAAAACAATATATGGTCGTGATTATTAAAACGTAATATTTTCACTGGTAAAAGTGATTTTATGCTAAGGGACATTTCTATATTATTTTTTTATGTAGAACAACTCGTACAAGTATTTTAATTAAAATCTTGTGTAGGTATCTACATATTTTGTAATAAACCTTTAAATTATTTTCTACAGAATGAATATGAAGAAATACTGGAAATCAATTCCATCATTTTAGATATAATATGCAAGTTTTAGTTTATTTCGAATTTTATATATTACCTTTTTTAATTATGGATTATTTTTTTAGTCTTAAATATAAATAATTTAGATAGAAGTACATTTGTAATGCTGTAATTATTTTGTAAGTATCAAAAACTATGGATATTGGTATCAGAATATTAATGTTATTATTTTTAACTTTGTTAATTATAAGAACGTTTAAGTTTTCAAAAGTTTTGTAAAGTCTAAAATAAATCTGAATATAAGAAAATCTGAAATAACTTTGTTGTTATAAAATTACAAACAAAATGTTTCATCAAGATATCTATCTTGATGAGTTTTTGAAAAATAAATAAATTAATCAAGATAATCTGGAATTCTTAATCGCTTATAATGATTTAATAAAAACATATTATAAGAATTTAACTGTAGTATGCGAGAAGGTACATAGCAACAAAATTCTTTTTAATTATCGAACACTTTTTATGTAAATAACTTACTAATTAAATCATTTTCCTAACACATTCCTTTCTAAATTAATGCAAGCTTGTAATATTTCTTACGTTGATATCAGTTAATTTTAAAAGAGAATTATTAAAAAGAGTAACATTCTATAGATTCCGTAATACTAATTGAAAATTCCAACATATATTATACAAGTATATTTTTGCAAACATCCATATCGAAGATGTTAATTAAATTTTAATTAAGCGTATAATATAAAATTCCGTGAATATTTCTGCATCCCATCTATCATGTTGTGAAGTCTTTGTACACGCATATTGTTTAAGTACATTGTTAAAATGGTTTACAAAATGTTCACTACTTCTTATTCCTATATAAGTGTAAAGATATTGTAAACTGTGGCATTTGATATTTTTTGGTATTAAAATCTTTTTTCGTTGTTCAACTATTTTTCCAATCAACACATAATATTTGATCGATAGTTTCGGTAAATTTAAGGGTGTATTAAGGATGCTCATGCCGATTTTTCCGAAACTAAATTCTACGAGATGTCGCCATTGTAGAAAACAAAAATCATTTGCACAAGTCTAGCCCTGAGGGGAAAATATTACCATAGAAACAAATACAAATTCAAACTGTCAAATATAAGGAATGGGATATTCTCGAAATTAAACAGAGATGAAGCTACAAAGGATAGAAATAGTTCTTATGTTTTAAGGCTTACATTCAATATTTTCAAATGAAAATTGCAGAATTATTATAAAATTAGAAAGCTTAAACAAATATCTATGTCGTGGTATATTTTTTTCTCCGTATTTTTCAAGAATTTTTGTTATATATTGAGTTTTATCATATCAAGAAATATACACAAAATTTTCTGATTTTTTTTATTAATATACAGGGTCCTCCAATAGTGTGTCCGGCATTGTTTTACGCCCAAACTATTGAAGATAGAGTTTTAGGATAAAAAATTTATTACATATATTGACCCTAAAGAATTTCAGGAAAATGTTTTCAACCCCCTAAAACCGCTCCTTGGGGGGTAGTTTGAGGGGTACATACCCGTTTCTCAGTTAAATCAAATGGAATGGTGTATCAAAAAGTACATATTTGCAAAGATCATTAAAAAATAAGAAACTTTCGTAAAACAAAAATTTTCATACTTTCAATTGTTTAAAAAATATGGCGACTTGTTCTCAAATTTTAGGGTTTCACTAAAAGTGCTCTAATTTCGTTAAAAATTAATGGACTTTTATTATTTTTTCAAATTTAGAAAGTAGAAATAATGAACTTTGTAAAGATGTATGACTATTTGTGATTTTGATAGTTTAAAGTGTCATACGTGATATATCAAAAATTCAAAAGTTCAACTAGGGATAATTCGAAATTTTCAAATACAACGGTATATCAATTAGTACTTTTTCTTAAAAAGGATATGTAAATAAACAACTTTTGTTAAGAAAATTTAAAATTTAAAATTATAATTTTAAAATTGAAAACTGAAAATTAAATTTTTTAATTTTAATTTTTTTTTATCAAAAACGGTTTATTTACATATCTTCTTTAAGAAAAAGTACTAATTGATATACCGTTGTATTTAAAAATTTTGAATTATCCCTAATTGAACTTTTCAATTTTTGGTATGTCGAGTATGACACTTTAAACTATTAAAATCTCAAATAATCATACATCTTTACAAAGTTCATTATTTCTACTTTCTAAATTTAAAATAATAATAAAATTCTATAAATATTTAACGAAATTAGAGCACTTTGAGTAAAACTCTAAAATTTGAGAACAAGTCGCCATATTTTTTAAACAATTGAAAGTATGAAAATTTTTGTTTTACGAAAGTTTCTTATTTTTTCATTATCTTTACAAATATGTACTTTTTGATATACCATTCCATTTGATTTTACTGAGAAACGGGCATGTACCCTTCAAACTACCCCCCAAGGAGCGGTTTTAGGGGGTTGAAAATATTTTCCTGAAATTCTTTAGGGTTGAGATATATAGTAAATTTTTTTTCCTAACTCTCTATCTTCAATAGTTTGGGCGTAAAACAATGCCGGACGCACTATTGGAGGACCCTGTATAAAAAAATTAAATTGAAAAATTATGTATGTCATGACAGAAAAATTAATCTAGTTTATCACTGTATTTTTTCCTAAATGATTTATTAATACTGGTCATAGCTGTACATAGAATACAAAACCGTAATTTCTCTATAGTAATTCTTATGGCAATTCAAATAGCATGTTCAGCCTTAAACTGACATAAATGAAAAATAAATTTGGACAGTAAATAAGAAATGAATCAAAATAAAAAATCTAATTTAAATTAGATATCGATTGAACTACATATTTTGGTTTAAGTATTTATTTATTATTATTTTTAAATGAATATGACTTTCGTATTTTAGTAGTACTAAATATATATTAATAAAAAAATCAAACACATTAAAATTCAGTATGATATGAACAAATGAAAAAATGAAACACAAACCTAAATAATCGTCCATAATCCCAACACAGTAATACAAACAATAATTGAAAAGAGACGTATTGCTGTAGCAAACACATTAACCTAAATATAAGAGCGGGCACATCTTGCCATAGACAATTAACTAAACACAACATACAACAATCTAGATCGTCTTTAAAGTTAGCGCGAGGGTCTCGTAACGCGCCCTTTCTACAGCAGAACGTGCACAAGTGGGCTTTCAAGTATAATGACTTACGAGTGTTGTCTCCCCAGGACTCGAACTTGGACCTATACGTGCTAGCGAGTACAGAGCGGTGAAGAAGCGGGTGAAAGGAAGTAACGTCGCGGGTCGAAATTTTGTTCCGTCAGAAATATGTTAATGCTTCTTCCTTTTGGGTATGAAGTGAATACAAACATTGGCGGCGAAATTGTACAAATGTTAATTTTATTTCTGTAAATAATCTTCGTTATGTATGCAATTGCTTGTAGACTTAATTATTTAATAACTATTTAAAAATATGTTAAAATATTTGTAAGAAATCTATTAGGGGTTACTTGTAAGTACCTACATATGTTTGAGTATTTTTAATAGAATATAATAATTTATTTCATTTAGTCTTCAAAAAAACGCCAAACAGTATAAAATAATAATATAAATTAGTTATTGAAATATGGATTTAATTAATATCCTCAAAACATTCTCTAAAGCTGAATTTTTTGTGTTGGTAAATTTGTAACTTTTGAATTAAACTGGCTTGGTTTCACTGTTCTTTAAATATAAAATTTATTAGAAGTCGATACGTGTGTCATATTATTTTTATTTCTGGTACAATTTTGATGATAATGTCTAATAGTTACTATTGAAATAGGCATTTTGTTAAGTTTTCCTATTTTAAATTATGAAGAATTTAAAGTGATACAAAAATATATTACACAGTATTCTAACACAAAAATTGTACAGATAAAAATTAAAAAAATACTTATAAAGCTAAGGGGACTAATTTCTTTCTTAGCCAGTTCTCGAATTTAACAAAAAGACATTTACTTTTTTACATCAATATTATATACGTTAATATACGTTTCTGGGCAATAAAAATCTGCTTAAGAAACTACTACCTACATAAAACACAAATTTTATATTACAAAATTCTCTTCAAAACGAATGCCGTTTCACGAGCACATAAACATCACAATTTCAAATACTATTACACTAACCTCCTTAATTAAAAATATCGTTAAACGCCACTGGAATGAAAGCCGCGGGAAGAGAAAGCACGAGAGATACACATCGCAGACTTGAGCTTGTTTGAGCTACAGTACCTGCTCTAAGACCCTCAGTCATTAACTTAGAGGGCTCTTTACAACGCTCAGGAATGTTACGCCGCGGGCCAAGGACTACATCCGCGAACAGGGGTGGATTTTAAAAATTAAACACCCTACTCCGACTAACTTACACAATATATTATGTAATACGCAATATGGCTGTTTTATCAAAACATGAATTATAGTTTCGATATAAAGGATTTTGAGTTTGAATCATCCACTATTATGAACAATTAATAACGTATCTAAAATATTCAAGGTATTTCAAAATCCAAGGTTTAAAGTGTCTTTAATGACTTTTGATTATTTCAAAATGATATGGCTTTATGGTATCATGGATAATTTTTATATTCTTTTGAAAATATTGTATTGAACGAATGTAACACTATAAATATATGTATGTATAATAAACCTACAAATATTAATTTAGTATTCTCATTTTATTTATTTATATAGTACTCAATTATATATTTTAAATCCGGGAAATTTGTATGTTTTATAATGAAAATTAAATTAAATAAAAAATGTTAAAATTATTTTTCATGAATCCTAATAACAATAAATACCAGTGCTGCTGCAATCAACGTTAAATACACTTTAATAATAAACTACCAACCAAACTTACAGCACAATAAAACATTTTTATATGTTAAATTCACTGACCATTGAAACCTCAAACAATTAAACTATTGTTATGAAACTTAAACCTTTGATGTTGGCCTAAAACTCCCTTAAGCCGTCTACTGTAGCCTGTTAGCAGCTATGCATAGCTATTGCTTGTACTGAACAGTAGAGACACCTGTCGGTACAACGGCGTAATGTGGCTAATTGTTTAGATTAATTATTACTGACATGTTGATTGACGTCATTATATACTCCGGAAGGCTCGCGTATGATATAAATACATATTGCTTTATAAGATATTTACTAATTGATCTGATTGATTCCTAAATGGAAGTGAATAGGTACATTATTTAGAATTTCATGATTAACATTTTGTTGGATTTAGTACTTTTTAGATGATGAATATTGTATATTATAAGCTCTTTAAAACGGAAGCTAGTTGATTATTTATATTTTAATTATGTTCGCTCGTTTTCATTTTATTAATTTATTTTATTCAACTAATATTTAGATTTTGTTGGAATATTATTTTATGAAGCTTTTTTTAACGTTTTTTTATTATTTATTTTTAAATTGTTAATTGGCATACAATAACTGTTTTTGAAAACTCAATTGAGGGTAATCAAAACATACTATTTGAATTTAACAGAGATCAACGATTTGAACGCATTCAAAATTTAAAAAATTATGTGTCTACTCGTATGTAGGTATATATGTAACAACATTTTTGTCCGACGATTTCTTTAAAACTGTTAGACGAAAATAGATGTGCTTTTTAGTTTGTTTTTTCTTCATTTAAACACTGTTAGATGTGAATGTTTCTTACTAAGGTATTTACTTCAAAATAACAAAGTTGACGAATTTTTTATAAAATTAAGTTTATTGATGGTAATAAAAGATAATATATTTTTTGATTTGATTAAAGAATATATATTTATATTATCAATTAACATTTTATTAAATTATTTTTAAAAATGTTGCGATTTATATCTGGTTCTACAAGTCTTTTATTTACCTGTATATGTACCTACATATAAATCCAGATATTAAAGTTACGATTTGTTTTACAGTTTTTGCATTTAAACATGCAGGTACTTACAATAGTTTTTATTATAATAAAATACCTATATTATTTTGTAATTGAAAGTAGCATTAACTTTCTTTAATGAGAATTAGACCCAAAACTAATAAGAAATAATTTAATAAAATCAGTAAATATAACATATTTGTGTAAAACAACAAATAAAAAAAATTCCAAATCCATTTAAATGCATCTTCATACAGCTTTCATCCGGTTAATGAGTATAAAAAAATTATAAATTTTTTACATGATAAAATATCATGAGTACGTTGCTATGGCTGTCATGAGGGCTGGCGATGCAACAAAACATAAAATAAATAGTTAATGCGATTTCACATGATATCATTACAGACTCCATTAAACCGTGCACTGTATATACTGTGAAATGTATCATCGTCTAAAAGATTACGTTATTAAGCAAAGATTGAACTAGGATTTAATACGTGTCTCATATTATACAGACGCTTAAAGTGGCGATATGGGCATCGTTAGTTCTAGATGATATTTTGTGATGGAGACGTGTATAACGTTTTATTAAACTGATTAAGAAAATTAGTTAGATACGGATTTGGTAGAAAATAGTCTTCAATAAATAGACACCTATATAAAATTGTATGTGTTTGATGAATCGTTCGAAATTATTTTACACAAAAAATACTATTCACAAAATTAAATACAAAAGCAGAAGCATACCAATAGATTCAGTAAATGATACCTAATACAACCACAAAAGAGCTGTCTGAAAAGGCTAGACAATATGGTAATGCATGAAGAAGTAGAAATACCTAATATTTAGTGATATTTACATGTTTAATATACCATTAGTAATTAAAAAAATATACCTTACAAAAGTTGTTACAATCAAAACTAATGGTAAGATGGCAACAATACTTTTACCTTGTGAATTCGAATTTATTTGCAAAAAAATCACAAAAGGTAAGACGGAGCAATATCACCGTAATCTAGTGATCGGTGGTTATTTTTTTTTATTCTGTTAAAATAGCAGTGCCGACGCTGAAGCACAAAATTATTATATTTTGTACGAACTATCTGATTCTATAATTTCATATAAAATATATGTAACCAGTTTACCTCAAATACCGTCATATGTTACCCCAAGGTATTTTAAAGACTAATATTTGAGAGTAAACATTTTTTTATATCAAACTGATATTTATCTTTAATAATAAGACAGTTAAATTAATGACTGATCATATTTGTTTATTGTTCGAATTAAAATTTTAGCGTACATCGTCATTTAATTTTTTAATACATTGTCTTGTTTCCTATCCTCTCTCCTACTGTTGATTTGTAAATGATTCGTTCATTATTGACGTGTGTATATAATAAATAAAATACTACGAAGAATTTATAAGTTTCATGTTAAAGTAACATTATGCTGTTTGAAATATATTTGTAAGCATGACGGATTTAGAGATTAATGCTAGATTATACTTTACTGTTCGTGAGTTTAAAATGATATAGTTTTTTTTAAACAATGTGCACTTATTTCTAAATAAGAAGTGATTTTTTACAATGGTATTAAACACTGTTGTCTCTTTTGTAATAGAGAAACATTTTTTTTATTTATGAATTTTTTTAGACGCGATCACTATAATTATGAAATAAAAATATTCTTAAGTTTGTAATTGTTTCATACTTCACATTGTGTATTTGATGCTCAAAAATATAACTCAAATTATGTTAAATATATATATTTATAAAATAAAAAGTTATTAGCAAGGATCATTTCGGCATTACATGACATTTCTTTACACTTAAGAAAAGTTTCTATAACTCATCAGACCTCGATAAACCTGTCAATCTGATAAGCGAAACTGCACTCGTTGAAACTTCATTTCAGTACAAAACAATCACAGGCGGCTTGATTAAAACGCACACGTACATGCTGCACCGTAACACTCGACGACGTATATTACGCTCATCCGTGATCGATTGCACTCCAGCTCATTGGCATGCAACTGAGTGTCTCCGGTATAACCCAGACCTTAAGCCCGTTGCAAAGGTCCCGTAATGGGTTTAATATCATTGTAAGTTGATCCTGGACATTAGAAGGTGTATTCCAACCCCTCTGTGCTTCCCCCTCCCTCACAGGTAAACGTGACAGGCATACTGACACCGATGACCACCTTCTTTTTGGGAGGAGGTTCAACATTTCCCAGCAAGTTTATACACGGTATAATCGTACAGACGGATATAGCTACTATTTTCTATTTAGAATGTAATATACATACATACGGATATGTACTCATGTAATGTATGTTGTTTCCGTACCGTTTGTGAAAGGATTTGCTTGTGCAGATTGTTTTACTTTATTGAATATAAATTCAACTGCAATTGAGATAGAGGATATATGTAATTTTTTTACATCCAGTTATTTAATATCCAGAATCATTGAATTTTTTTTTGTTTTATGCATAATTAAATACGACTAAAATAAAATTTTATAGGTGTGAACAATAATTTATCAAAAACTATAGAAAATCGTATGATTAATAAACATGTATTAATCAGTTGTTTTCAAAGCATTATTACGTCAATTCTAAAAAACAATCACGGCTATGATGCATTTTATAAGGTAAAAATTGTAATATTTAGTAAATTGTTCATTTACAAATTGATAATTAGTTTAGAATAAATATTAATCATGGATTAAAAACAACCGATTAACTAATCGTTCATTATTTTGCTTTGTGCAACCCGAGGTTAGTGTTTTTATAATCAAATAAATAATGATAAAATTTAAAAAAATTTCATAACAAAATATTTATTTTCTACCTTAGAAAAGTAAACGCGTTGAAATTGTTTAGGATTTCAGAGTTAGTTAAAATACAAAAATATTAATTGTTTACTTCTATTTATTATTTTAATTATTATTACATAACTAATTGCTCACATATTTTAATATTTAACCAATGTAATTTATTGATATTTTCAACGTTTGTCTTCTTTTTTTAAAGAATTTATGTTTATCTATAGAGTCATTATTTTACTTACTATATAATACCGTGGAATCACGCAATGTATTACTTGCAAGACTCGACTGCAGTCAATATTTGCAATGCCTTTGAGTGGAGAAGGCATGCGGTGTAAATTTGCTTTGTTGTGTTTGTTTGAGACGAAAAAAGTCGGCTCTTAGCTGCCACTTCGAAGGTGAAATGTTGACGCAACAAACTAAACTTTCGTGGCTAGGAAAACATTTCACTCTTTGTTCAATACAATTCTGTTGTACTTAATTTAAAGAAACAGTACCTACTCGATAAAATGACAATACAAAATTAAAATATAACGTAATGCTATATGTGTGTTAACGTTCAATATGTTAGTTTAACCTATAGAGCCATTAGTGTATAAAGTGTCAACAAATGTTATTTAGATAGAACTGAATTAATTTTGAAATCATGAGTACTTCATAATGTATATAAAATCAATTTGAGTATTATTAGAATCAATAAATTTAATGAAAATCTCATAAAACGTGGAACGACTTGTTGTAATTAAAGCATTAAGGATTCTTATTAAATCTCATTTATGTAGATGAAAAAGTTATTCGGTAATTATTCAGTGTCCACATCGAAAAATTAAATTCAATTCAGAGAATTTTAAACACTGCAAACAGTTCTGCATCAAAAATTCAGTTGCAAGAATTTGGTTAATTTTTAATAACGGCAGACAGATGCCCCATCCATAATTCATGGTCATTCAAAAGGGGAAGAGTTTTGTGAGTTCAAAGAGAATATAGACAATGCTTAATCGATAAAATAATACTATATAAATTAAAAATATACTTTAAAAAGACAAATAATCAAATTTTCTTTTTTGTCATTTTGTTTATTCCTGAGCTTACAGTCGATAATTAATTTTTCAGAATAAAATAAAGTTAAATATTTTATTTTAGGTAAATAATAATAACTGTATATTTATAATAATATAAAAATAAAATTATAAAAAATAATATATTGAATTTAGATGATATATTTTTGTAGAAATAAACAATCTGATAAATTATATTTGGTACGTTAAAGAAACATCATGTGATTCCTTGAACTTTTCAATACCCGAAGTCAGATTTCTTTTCCATAATTCATGGTCATCGTCTGAGAATTTTTTTGTGACTAGGGGAAACCTGGGTAAGCTCTGATCAATATCCGCTCTTTGGAACGACAGACAATGGCTCCGGTGGAGGACAGGGGCAGGTGCATTGACGATCCCTTGTAGGGGTGCGCGCGGTGGCTTTGCACCGGGGAACATCTGATTTCTTGAGATAGGTTTATTCTTCCTTCCGGGACAGATTTTTATTTGAATTGAAATTGTTAGTTTTATGTATTTTGAATATAGTTTTCTACGTTCATGTTGTAGAGATTCTATGTAAAAATTTTATTACTGTATATAAAGCAGATTATTTTTATATTTTCAGAGAAATAATTGTTTAATAAAATATTTGAATTGCATATTTTATTTTACATATTTATAGTTTCAATTTAAATAATGTTTCAATTTTTATAAATGAAATTGAAAATTTCCATGTATTAAAAACATGAAAAAATGTGTATTTTCAACTGATTATTTGCACAAAGCTATATATTTACATCTTTCGTTTATACTTTAAATGATGTATTATGAAACACTTTTTTGTAATAAAGATGTAATAAATTTCTTTAAAAAATTATTTCTTTCAAAGTTTGGATTTATTACATCAAGTTCGTTCACAATCAAGTTCATATTTAATTATAATTAATGAACATTATACCTTCAATAGCTCAAATATCGGTGATAATAGAGCCTAAATGAGACTCATTATCGAACAGTATTTGTTAAAACATTTTTTCTGTTCTGCTGATTGCTTTCATTAAATCCAGTATTCAATTTTATTTCCCCATCACGAAATGCGTGTCATTTCATATTTTCTTTTATGCATCGTAAATTTACTGGCACTTCGATTATATAGAAACAGACAAAAAATTGAAAATAATTCTAATCGAGTTGATTTTTTTCAATAAAATTATTAATTGTATATCTACATATCGGAATTTACGTATATTTGTCCTTCTCTTGTTTAAAGACATGTGTTTAAATTAGATTAAAGATACCGGAAGTATACAAAAATATTTTTACTTTTCTTCAAAGAATTATATTTTTTTGCTGAACACAGAAGATTGAAAATAAATATATTTATTCTAAAGAATTTTCCCACCTGCTGTCTAAAAATATGCAATTTCAACAAAAATTACTTACAAGTGCTCCAAATTCTTTCTACATAATTTATTAAAACAAACTCTAAATGGTTAGCAAAAATTCTCTTTCTGAATAAGCCGCTTGAAACTTTCTAACAAATTTTATTATATTACAAAGTTTCTGTTTGTATAACAGCTTCCTATTAAAGGTTGAAGTTCATGTTACAATTTTGACGGAAATGGATGTCTGTATTTATGAAACTTTTAAAATAGACGGACGCTATTGGGTTTTACTGCATTTCACAAAATTGTTAATACAATTTAGTGGAAGACATCATCGCATCGGACAGGACAGCTAACTGTCCCTTTGGGCGAGCTCGTTTTTAACAAGCCATATTCGTACGCGTGTGCCCATATATCATATTTTTAATTAATCGTTTTGAATATTTTATAATAATAAAGAGTTATGTTAGTAGAACTTTTTGTAACGCACATTCTGTTGATTTATTTTTGTTTATTTAATTTTATTTGTTTTGGATTCATAATTTTTTGTTACTGACTGAAATAAAATTTAACAAATCATTAAATATTTATTGATAATCAGTGATTCAATATAATTCATGATCGATTAAATATGGAATGCATATGTTAGAGCTATGAAAGTTTTAACAATGGGCTAAAGAGGCATCCATTTAATACTATAATTTTTCAAATTTCAGCTTACCCTCCCACCTGAAAGATTATGTAAGAGTTTTGTGGCCATCTGTGGTTCTTATGTAACGTTTCCTATTTTCTACTTAATTTATTAACAGTATATTAGATGTTATTTAATTTTAATTTTATTTTCTAAATATATATTTTAACTTTGATTAGATCTTTGATCGAACAAGAACTTAATATAAAATTTATTTAAAAAATATTGCTAGTAACACCTGTGTTCAGCTAAAAATAACAGCATATCCACCCCACATATCTAACAAAATGTCCCCTTACACATAAACAATATGTGAATGTGAGTGGTCCTTCATAATACCTGTTTGACACTCAATCACCGAGAGAGCAATTACAGCACGTGTAGTTATGAGATTAATTATATTCGATTGTATTCCTGGTTGTGGAGAGTTTACAGCCATAGCTTGCTTGCCTGTCTTTAATCATTGCACTGCTATATCATTGTGATAGATCAAATAGATGACAAAAGACGAATAGTGCAAAGTAGAAGCCAGCTGTGATCTTAATGGGATATTGGCTTTTTCTCGTTGATTAAAGAAACTTCTTAGTGCTGAAAAGGATGTCTTTTAAGATGTACTTAATGAGAAAGCATCCATGTTCTTATTTTTATCTTCTAATGAACGATATAAATGTATATTACACTTTTTTTACTGTGCAAATTATTTAGGTAAAGAAAACTATAACATTTTTTTTTAAGTAACATATTTAGGATAATTCGGAGCATGAAAGAAATTTTAATTAATACTCACATAAAAGTTAAAATTTTCATGTTATATAATATATTATATTTCATGTTACATAATTTTATTATTATTATATAAAAGTTGCACTTTATCACAACATTATCAACTCTACTGTGAAAATACATTTTGCATAAGATGTGCATTGTGCATACATTTATTTCTATACAATCCCATTCAGTTATATAAAAATAAAAATAATAGACGCACTTATTGACGATGCGAAGTAAATACAATATTTCAAAGAAAATAGATATATGTACTATACATATAAGTCAATTTTGCACTGTTGGTTATACGAATTATTACTTTTGTGATGTAATAAGGCGAAAAAGAATATTGTTTGTGAAAGTAGTAATATATGCTCACATTTCAGGTTGTAAGAAAATATTCATTTATTATTAAAAAAAGTGTGAAAAATTCGCTATAAATTTTTTATTCAATGTATTAAATTATAGTTTTGTAAAGGGTCGGCGCTACTGACTGTTCTATATATTACGTACACATGTAAGTAGAGTTCATTTGTTTTAATATTCAAATTCGATCGTATCTTTCGCTTCATCATTCATCGCTTTGTGAGTTATTAGAGTGTTTTTATTTTATAGCCAGAACTCAAACGAAACTTATGGATATATTATTTCCTATTTTGCTATCATTTTTTAATATCTCATATTTGCTAAATTCTTAGAACACATATCACTATCAGGATTTACATATATAATGAAATATTATTTAAAGGATTAAACATGTTTGTAATATTATAACAGCAATCGGAAATCTTGATGTACTGCAAAAATGTATAATGTAATATAAATAATCGGTTTGTAGGTACAGGCTTACAATAATATTGCAAACTGTATTAATTATGCGAAAGCGAATAGACGTCAGAGTGTTCCACAAATAGGACATCAGATTATTAATTATAATTATCATCATCATTACAGTCTATATCTCATCCGCCCCAGGATGTGAGTCTTGCCCTTCCAACGAGCTTTGTTATACGTAATTTGCGAATTTAATTTATTATATACAAATATATACATGTATGCCTATATATTATTCAAAATTATATAAATTATGACATTAATGTCAAAAATATTGTTTTTTTTCTTTTTTTTAATTATTTTTATTATAAACAGATGTAGTATTTAACTATGGAATATGTGTTAATATATTGTGAAAAATAAAAATTCGAAACATGCTCCAAGTTTGGTCAAATAATTTATAATTTGTTTTAATTATTAAAACCTTGCAGAAAGTGGGATGGTTTGGACTGTTTTACAATTTTATTAATTTAATTTAGATATTTTTTAGTAACTAAAGATATACAATACAATATCAGGAACAACCCTTAAAAAACAATTATATTAAAATTAAAAATGATTTTTATGTAAAATTATATTGAAAATAAAGGTAACTATGGATATTTATGGGCAATTTACAAGGTTAATAACTAAACCTTGGGCAATTTACTAGTTATTTACAAGTTGTTTATAAATTTATATTAACTGTGATATTTTTTAACAAAATATGAAGTTTTTTACTTGAGATCTTCCTATATTTTTGTTAACCTAAACTTAGGGGATGCTATCAAAAAGTAAATAGAATAAAATATTATTAAAATTAATAAGATAGTACCTTAAGGGTGCAAGTAAGTTAGAGAAATAATAATAATTGTGAATTTTAGTTTTATTTTGGAATAATCATTTTTTAAACTTTTTTTTCAATACCTACTTGAAAATGCAATTTTTCAATTTTCACCACTGTAAGGGTTACAAACCCCCTGTTGATGAAGATACAAAGTTGTAACTATTTGGGCTTTGAAACAACACAACATTAATGATTTATCTAAATTTTCATATTAATATGACATTTTAAAACAAAACTGTGTTACATTGAAAAAGTGTCCCACTAATTGTGACAAGTAGTGTAGTTGTTAATTATCAAAAATAAATAATATTTGTAACGTTTAGAATCAATTCTTGCAATTATAAAATATTGAATTCACATGATATGGAAATATATGATATGACCTGTAGGATCACATAGATTTTCTCATCTAAATATACTGCAGTACATAAATCCGATATATGATCAAATTCTCTCCTATAACTTCTACTATATTGATTAAATATTAATAGAATTAAGGTGCTCCATAAAATAGTTACGCGCACCCATATTTTCCTTGTCTGCATAAAATCCTGTTATTTACTCATATACATACATATACGCTATAAAATCTTTGAGGTTTTCACTGGCCGGTGCATCGTTGCACTACACGCGCTTTGCATACAAATGTATACTGACGGGGTAAATATTACCCTCTTTAATATAATACTGCCGCCATTTTGGCTGCAATTCACGAACTGCATATCTGTTACACAGTATATAAAAGTATCTTCTGTGTGCAAACTTTGTACACGTATGGGAGGGTATAATTGTGTTATCAAAACTTGCATAAGTGAATTGTAGTTAACAACTTTGATTTGAGGGTTCTAACAAACATATAAATATAATATAATTAATGAAGTTTACATAAATTATACTGATTATCACAATATAATAATATTTTGATTTCACCTTTCTTATTCTCCTCAATATTAAATAAAAAATTAATAAAATAAAGAAGGTAAATATTTATATCGGAAAAATAAATTCTGTTTGGTGACATAGTACTTTGGAACAATAAAACAAAACAAAAATCTGATATCAACTAATTGTTTTTGTAGAATTGATATGTAGAATTTTAATTCAATTATGTGCATATGTAGCCTACATATAATCTACCTATAAGTCTACGAAGCGGAGATAATTTTTTTATGTAGTAGTTTTTTTTTAATTAACTCGTGCAAGTTTTCTTTAATGAATTTACGAATACGAAATAAAAATACATTAATTTTAGGTACAACATGGTGAAAGAAATTATTAAAGTTGAGAAAAAATCGACGTAATTGAACGGGGGATTTTTTTTTAGTAAGTTATGATTTTATTTTTATTTTATTTATTTATTTTCGTATCTTCAAGTTGATATTTTTATGAAAATTTAAATTTGAACCATGAAATATGGTAAAAAATAAATTTTAGATCTAGTTAAAAGTATGTTTATTGTATAGAAAATGATGTGAAAAGTTTATTTTTTTAAACCGCAGATCAGTCTCCTAAACCGTTTTTGAGATACAGTCAAAGTTTTAATTTTTACAAATTTTTAGAGAAAAACGGCCGTAACTTTTGATCTGGTGATCATACATCAAAATTATATTTAGTCGCTTGTCTATTTTGTATTTCATTTTTACCAACTTTACAGGAGAGCGAACAAACCGTGTATGTTTTATATAGGCTACCGGCTTGCGCTCTGTCACTATTTTTTGAATTCTGGTCTCTTATTGTCCGAAACGTCTAGAATGTGGTAGATCGCCGCGATAATAAAATAAGAAAGAAAATCGTAACTCACTATATGAATAATAATGTTTATTATTTTTCATGTTATTTTTCATTTAATTAAATCACATTAATTTAATAGATCTATAAATTCAAAGATTCAATCACGTATGCTCACGAACCAAGATTTGATAAAGTAAGATGATAAAAATAACAGTAAAACAGCGATTTTATAGGTATCTGCTCTTTAAATACTGTTTTCAGAATGTATTATTCGAAGGCGTTATTTTATTTTTAATTCTTGTCTTTTACTACAAGTTTGTTTAAAATCGTGTAAGTACAAAACCAATCAAATATTCCGTAAACATAACAGATTTTAAAGTTTACGTGTTGGTGAGTTATATAGGTTGTTTAAATATAGTAACGAATCGATGCCGCTGATTGTATCGCGTTAATAGTTAGAGAATAGCGTTCTATGTTGTGTGTGCACGTCATAAACAATTTTGTCAGAATTTATAATATTTCAACACTTAATAAAATCGCTGTTGCTTTAGTTGTATAAATTATCACGTCTTGATTATCATAAATACATGTTGTGATGTTTTGATTTATTATAACAATTATTTTCTGTACATAAATATTATTTAACTCTTTAACAGTTACATTTTACAATAATACAATTGACATTAATTAAATAATAAATAAATTACAAGTTAATTCTACCCCCAAGTGCCCCCACTATTTCATCGCTCATATTTCGGTTCCCCTATTTATGAAAACCTGCTATAATCGGTTCATTAGCAACATTCTCATTAATATTTAGGCTCTGTTTTATACTCTTAACATACATACACCTACAAATACTAAATTCACACAGAAAAGAACATTAGGTACTATTGAGCTGTCGGACTTGTCTCATGCCTACCAACATTGTGTCAAATAAATGCAATTTCATTTACTTCCATATTCCAAAGAAACCTTCAAAATGTAAAGAAAGATATTTTCTACAAGTATCGTATAAAAGTTTTCTGGTGAACACTGAAATCTTTGATTTTAAATTTGGACAATGAACATCGAAGCCATGTCTATACCGATATTTTATTTCTAGTACATAAATATATTTAAGGGGGGAAAGGTCTTATTTTTCTAATTTTTACTGTCAAGTGGCAGGGGGGAATTCTAATGTCAAATTTTTCATATATTGGATTTATGAACAAAATTTTTTAAATTATTTTCTATTTTTATTTATGAATGGACTGGTTTGATTTTTAAAATCTCATACATAGGTACATATATTCGTAAATCCAATAAATATCATACTATCATTTGTTAATCAAAGTTAATGTCAAAAAAGGGTTATGTTACAATATAAAAAAATCTGGATATATTGAATTAATAAAAAAAATCTTATCCTTTAGAGGGGTATGGATTAGACGAAATTCTTATTTTGTCTTAAAAAGGGGATGGAGGGGTTCAAAATTAACGAAATTATACTTACGTTATACTGTTTAAAAATAACTAATATAAATCAACCTAACATTTTGTTCAATATTGTGGTACTATCAAGTAAAACATGTTTTATTATAGTAAATTTCATAACAAAATATTGAATTCTTTTGATGTACGTGATCTTGTATATGTATAGTGTATACTCACGTTACATATATAATATATAATAACACTTTTATTTCTTAAACTGAAAACTTGTACAATTCCCATCCGAAATAGGAAAAGTCGCGATATATGGGTGCTGCATATGACGACAAAATTTCACTTCTCCGGTGACGTATGGCGGAATCGTTTCAATATCGTTTGGTATTCATGTCGGGACACTTTTTTATCCCGTTTTTGCTTATGTATTGGTTTTTCCTGCACACAAGTTTGCGCCCAGAAGAAAAGTGAGATTTCCCTCTGCTCCCCCGTTCAGATTTTCATCTTAATGTATGCTATTTTTCATAGCCTTTGTATCGTATACGTTCTAACCGGCTTACAGAGATACTATCGCGAATGTGAAGGGTTTCCGAACTTTGGGATAGGCAAATTTTTATATTTATGTGTCCATTTTCTTGCTGCCGTATCTTTTAATAAAACCTTGTTATTAATGGTAGGTATAAGAACCTTATTTTATTATATGTAGTTGTAGGTATCTAATACAGGTTTTTTTTTACTTTTGTGGAATATTATTGCACAGCGGTAGTTCCTATTTAAATATATACCTGCTTACTTATACTCCAATTGTAATATGTAGTTATTGTAAAATAATAATGATCTTAAAAAATATTATTCTAATAAATTCTTGTATGTATCAAAGTTAATTTAAATGCAAACAAATGATGCTTTTTAAAGTGTGTTAGTATTTCTTATAGGTTAGCAATTATTTGAATTTCATTACGACATTTTATTTTCTGTTTCGTTTTCTGTGACTGTTTAATCTACCCAAGTTAAAACGCTTAAAACTTTTAAATGAATTCGTAAAAACAAAAAAAAAGCTCTAAGGACTTTAATACTGTACTTTTAAATTGTAATTATATATTTTTTAAAGTTAAAGATTCAAGCTTAAGCTGTCTCAAAATATTAAACAAAACATGTCTTTGTGAAAATTTTTCTTTAAAATTCAGAATCTACAAAAATGAAGCACAAAAATTTACATAAAACTCAAATGAGTAGTAAAATTGTTCATAAACCCCACGTGTTAAGAAAGAATCGTAAAAACTTTATTATTGACTTCACGTAATGCATGTGAAAGCTTGAATCATTTTTATGTATATTTTGTGTCTGAATACGAAATATTCATTCTTTGTGCTTATCTTGTAATGGCGTATTAAATCAAATGCATGCATAATGTGTGCAGGTAATGAACCAACGATGCATCTGTTGGCAAAAATTATATCGTGCTGAAATGAAATTATATTTTATATCGTGGAATGATCTCTGCAAAACGCAATATATAAATGTTGGTACTTATTGTTAGTGATTACAACACAAAGATCTCAGTCTTATTTATCTGGTATTAAGATACCGGTATTTTTGCACCAATAACGGTATTTGTAATATATATTAAAATACATAATATGTTATTGTTCTAATTACTACCTTAATATTGTACCTATCCAAATGTATACTTGTTTTCTGTATACGTGACAGATTTTCGAATTGCTTATAAAAAAGGGCCAATTGTTTTATAACCGGCATTTTTTAGAGAAATAGACATATTCATAATTACATGAACGATTTAATATGTCATCATTGCGCGTGCGAAACCTGCTATGTTTTTAAGGTGGAATTAACTTTATGGTTGCAAAAAAAATGCTTTGCAATAGTCAGTAATAACTGCTATGTACACTTACTTCCAAAAGATTACTGATAGTATATAATGTTGCAAAATCTGTTAATTGTAGAAAATATATCAAATAAGCAGATCTTTCACGATTGTCTACTTCTAGTAATTGCAATTTAAACTGTTCCGATAGAAAGCAAATTCGAAGATTAGAACATATAATATGAAAACATTTTAATTTTTCCAAATTGAACATATTATATAATTTTAAAGAGTTATTATTGTTATTTGTTTTCATACATTTAAATTATAATTTTATTATAAAAAATATATGGGAAACATGGGCATCAACACGAATATCCTAGTTTTCAATATAACATTAAATACGGTATTGTATCACCATTTTTTTTAAACACATGACATTATTTCTGTATAAAATAAATAACACATCACAATTGAATATTTTGAACACGAACATAACAACAATAAATCAAAATACTGCTAATTAAATTATAATAAAGAAAGCTAATCTATTTAAATACGAAATATTTGCGTATATATCAGTTTCATATAAATTAATCAACATTATAATTTTGCCATATAAATCATACAAATTGTTATCCTATTTTCATATAAATTAATTATTCCTAGTATACTTATTTCATTCTGCATGTTGCGTGCCAAACGTGAAACTACTGATACGCATGTTTCTGTTTATATAATGTCACTTAAATGATTATTAATCCTTTTATAGAAAACGGTTTCATCCATAATACATAACACAACGATATCCTTGTGCCTATGTTGACGGAAATTTAATATCATCGTACATATGAATAACATGTATTTAATGTTTAATAAAATAGCATATTATATACGAGTATGCTTAAGGGTATAAAACACATACTTTATTTAAATTTTCCTATAAATGAACATAGCAAATTTTTTAGGTACTTATATAAATAATTGAATAAAGATTCATATAACTATATAGTTATATACAAAATAGTTTAAATATTACACAGATCTACAAATTTGATTTTTTTTTTTTTGGTGTAGAGTTCTCAGTACCGTTTGAGGGTAATTTTGGCCCATTGCATTCGAAAATGTCCATGATTTCACTCAATTAGCATTTTTTTGAGATATTACGAATACACTATTATTGCAAACATGCTAAAATTCAAAAATTCGTCTCTATGAATTTTCATAGTAAAAATCAATTTAAAAAAGTCAACAGTGTTTGTTTCAAGTGCATCTATATATGTATCTAATTGAACTTCATAACATATACATTTATAAGTACAGATTCAGAGGATAAAAATCGAGTGATATGAATCCTTACATGTTCTTGAATATAAAACGTATAGAAAAATTAAACTATAAAACTTACTACTCTGCTTTGCCATTTCATTCTGATTCTCACCTGAAAAAGAAAAAGAAATATTAATAGTAGAATTAACTTCAATGATAACCAGAATTTATTAGAGTTATCTTCAAGAGTTCATAATACCTATGTATAATGGCTGTATTCAGTGAGTAGAACGTGATATAGTTTTAATTAAAATTTGAGTAAATCCTATAGACAAATGTCTTTGTGAAATTATTTCGTTTCAGAGTTAAAAGAAAATGCTTTTGATAAATTCTTGTATTGTGTAGTTTAGTGGACTTTTTAAAGCATACTCACTACATAATTTGTTTATTTATTTACTAATACACAAACTCATAGAATAACTATAGAAATAATTAAGTAAAATGTCCAAGCTCTTTCTCTTGCTAAATTCTATATTTTCTTACAAAAGTTGTAATTAACATTTAATAGATAATTTTAATGCCCTTTTTAAAAAGATTATTTGCATTTTTGATGTAACATGCGTCATTCATAACATATTTTGAAGAAACATTTTTTTAGAGAACACCCCTTACTATTCATCCGATTTTATACTATCTAGTATATTTATATTTGTATGTACCAATACAAAATAAGTAGCTATATAAGATTTAAAATCAATAACAATAAATACTCTTGAAACATTACCAATCAATTTTTATAATAGAACGTAAAATGTCGAGTGCAATATTATTTAACATAATACCAACAAATCTCTATAATGATATACATACAAATGTTCAAGTGAATTCAATAATATTTTATAATAATACGTTTTCTCTATGTATCCGTTGAAGATGCTTCTGTATAAGCTGATTGGTGAGAACTTAGTTTCCGTGTTAGTAGTGGCATCGCTTAAGCCCTGAAGAAAGTGTTTACATACAAACATTGCCGCTCAGATAATGTACAAGTTTTACGCTAACAGCTAAAATAAACAGTGTAATAATGCATTTACCAAACACTGATACACATATTATCACATTCTAACACACACACACACACACACACACACACACACACACACACATGTATTGTATGCATATTGTATATATCACTTATGTTATCTCGTTTCTTGTTGGTTTGGGTAAAATTAATTTGCAGACATATTTTTTAATTTTTCTTTATGATCCAGGATTTTATTTTGTTTTGAACAAAGAGAATTAAAATGTTTTTGCATTAAAAAAAGCTATTTGAAAAATTACTTTAATAACTTAAATCTAAAAATGCACTTTAAAAATGTGGAAGGGTTTATAGTTTTATATTTTAAAATTATTAGTTTTTGATTTAGTCGATGTTTTCGAGATCAATTTTTTCAAATAGAAACAAATATTTTTATAACTTTTGTCTTACAATACGTTTTGATCGACATTTAACAAAATAATTATTTTTATTTTTATTTCGACTTGATTTTTTTTTACTCGGAAACCATCAAGTTTAGAGACATAAAAAATGTTTCAAAAAATATAATATTCCAGGTTTTACTGAATAAAAATAATAATTTTTTTAAACGCTTAGTTACATAAATATTTAGATGGTAAGTTTTCAACGAATATCGGGTGTATGAATATAATACATCATTAAATCAATAATTTTCATCACATTTAATAAATGAACCGGTATTTAAAATCTTTTAAATAGTAACATACGGGTCCCTTGTGGGTTGTAGATAAGCTCTAATCAGTTGCTATGGGCACTAATTAATCATCAATTTATTAGCAGTGTAAGTTTAGATACTTCATCACAGGCGGTGTCAATAATGACCTTATAATGACACCCAAACATGTACAGTAGCCGCAAATACAAATTAACTAACCAAACTTTATGTGACCCTTCAAAACTACTAAAGCTTTACAACTCAAAGATTCTGAAACGTGTTCAGTGTACATACACACAAATAAAATTAAATAGGTACGTGGTATTAAATTTAATGAGCACTTTCAAAATTGTTGACCAAATATCCAAATATTATGTATTAGTAATTTTGAATTCAATGTGATACTTGTACTAATTGATTATTAATTTTAATTATCAAGTAAGTTCATATTGAAGTTGGTTTTTATAATTTCTTATTATAAGTTGTAGATAGTTTCATATCAGTTGTTTTGATCTTCTAAATTAAAATTTTAAACGTAATTTTAGAACCTGAATCTAAACCTGAACCCAATCGTTTAAGATCAGTATTTAAACCAAAATATTTTAACGAGCTCTGTAATTGTTAATTATTTAATCAGAATTATTTATGAAATAATTTTTAATAGTACTTTTCATAATACTACATAACTTATAAGATGGTATTCAGAATGCACGAACCCAAAGATTTTATGATAAGCATTGTTTTATTTTCAAATATAAATTACTTATTACGTAAACAATTTTAAAGACACCAAATATTTTTCATCTGCTTATATTTAAGAAAATTGAAATTAAATAATACCTGAATCAGAAATCCAATTATACATTTCCTTAATACCTATCATTACTTTGTTTATAAAGTTAAGCTAAAGGTTTAAAAATATTTGAAATCATTAAAAACTACATACATAATCTGCTGTTAAAAATACAAACAAACTTTTATCTAAATCTCGCTCATTGTTATTCTATTTGTTTTCGTTGAAACTACAAGAGAACACTGTATAAATAAATAAAAGAAAAAGTTTTGTAAATCATTCTGGAACCAATTCTTCTTTTACAACTATAAGCTAAGAGTGTGCTCGTGACAACAAGAATCTCTAAGTAGCTGATATCGGTACAAGTTTCAAAGTTTGTGGTCATCAAAGATGCAGTTAGCCATATTCTTTCTAACTAGTTAGTAGTTGCTAACTACATTACTAAGTAGTCGTAATTAGTGCGCAATACGTACAGATGGCGCTAGTGGCTTCCGCCATTTTGTATCATCTAAATGTAATTGCTTTATACAAGTTTGCGGGTGTCTAAAAGTGTACACCTGCGACACCAGAGTGCAAGGGTGATCATTTTAGTAAACATGTTACTATAGAACGTAAAGTACATATATCTAGTGCTTATGCCTTCTCATTGTAACCAGTTATTTATAGTGTGGTAAAAACTATACACAAACACATTATATTACAGATATGTACGATTTAGGTACGTAAGTTTAGGTATTACAGAAACGTTTATTATGACTAGGGTTTCTACTTTTTATGTCATATCTTCTCAAGCAGTGTTTCCAAATGTTTGTATGGTATATGTATTACGTTTTCAGTAAATACGTACTCGAATTTTCTTTTGTACTTTAATTTTTTTTAGTCGTACTGCATTAGAATTAATATACAAATTACGTATGTTGTATTATCAACAATGCAAAAAAATCTTGGTAAAAAGCAAGGGATAAGTATATAGAATCTGTAGATTGTAGAGTACCTATACTATAAGATTTCAGAATTTCAATATTTTAAAAATATCTACTTGTTAATAAATACTTTACAGATTATCTAGGTTACTTGACTCCGAATTATGAATATTTTAAGCCACTATTCCTGTATCTATAAACTTGAAAACTTAGGTACATACCAATATTATAGAATTTTAATTAGAATTGAAATATGATACTTTTGCTGCAAAGTTTTTTTCTCAAATGTTTATTTCTGTCGAATAACTTTATGAAATATGATTACTGCTCAATTACTCGAAAACAAATAGTTTTATTTACAATAAAAGCTCAATATCAGTTTTTATTTACATTGGAAATTCATTAATTCATTCAAATATTTTTTCCTTAAAATTTTCTCAAAGCTCAAATGAATAATTAACTTTTAATTATTTTTTGTTTTGATTGATAGCAGTTATAATTTTGTCTGAACTTTAATTAAATATATAGTAAAAATATAAGAAACACATTTGTCCTGAACAAGAATCAATGAAGACATAAATAAGAAAAATCCAAATACGTACGTCTATAAAATATGTACCTATACAATATTACGACAATACATACTTACGTAATTAAGATGTACATTTTTTATGGTTCGTAAAACAAAAATAACATTTTATTTATCCAATAACAGTTCTTATAAGCAGTGTCTAACCATAATATAACCAGGGATACAAGTTTTAGTAGAACTTGTGGTAAATTTTACAGGGAGCTGTGTGTCTGGGAAATATCAGAACTAATGTTCCGCGTCGTGTAATAAATTCCACACAACAGATGTTTGCGCAACAAAAACAGTTAGTGGCGTACCCTCGCCGATGCTACTAAAGACGTTATAATGTTATAATGTGAATGATCAAAGAATATATTTCGGACATTTATTTTAATCCAAATTTGATAACACTAGGGAAACTTTGTATATATGAATATAAATATTATCTTATATGAGGCTGGTTTGGTACCAAGGGTAGAAAATACGGCATTCGGGAAATTTTGCAATTGTTATTATAAAACATATATAAAATATTCAATTCACTTCACTAATTAATGTTAAAAAATCTTCATTTTATCATTGCTGCTTCTTATGTATTATAATTATTTCAAAAGTGTAAACTTTATTCAAATTAACATTATATGAAAACGATTTTCAATAAATAAAAGTCAATCTGAAGAACTTCATTAGTATTCAGTAAATAATCAAATTCTTTCTTTAGTTTCTTTATGCAAGCAACGTAGTTGCATCAAAAAACCAATAAAAAGATAATTCTGATTTTTAAATTATAAAGTTTTCTCTTCGCATAAACTTTCCCGTTTTATGTAAGAAATACTATATAAAATATCAATATTTATGCTATAACTTTTTGTTTGGTTTTTTAATTTATTAAACTTTATTAGCTATCTTTATATTAACATCAAAGAAAAATCTAAAGATATATTTTCTTTGATACGGTTTTAATCATATTAATTGAATGCATTAATGCCAATAAAATGATAAAAATATAATGAATGAAATTCAGTTTTTTAGTGCCTTTTGAATGCTTAATTTAAATGGCTTTAATTTATCAAAGGAACAAAAAATGTTATATAAATACATATATACATTTCAGGAAGCTAATAATTAAAACTTTATGTATATTATTAATATACGTACTTTTTATATTTTAAATTACATAAGCATATTGTTTTTATTTATTTTTTGTAAAATATAAATTGCTTAAAAAAATTGCGCGTAATTAATTAAATGAAAATATCACGTTTTACGTTATATAAAACATAATTATAAATTAATAAAATGGACATAATACATAAAGTTAAATTTTTTATTAGTTTATTCATTTTGTTCTGTTTTCATTTTTATTTTTACTCCCCATTCATAAATTTATATGAAATTTTAAAATTCGTTTGAAAAATTTAAATTAAATAAATTATGGAGACAGAATATAATTAATATACTTAAAAAAATTGTATATTATGTTTTTAAATATTATTCATGAAAAGACTTCAACGTAAACAGCAAATTGTAAACAATATATTTTCTTGTGTAATTTTATACAAGCATAATTTATACCAAACAAATCGTATTTGTCCAAATTAGCCAATTACAAACGACACAACACAAAGACTTGAAATTTTTATTAATCACCGGAGTCACGGAGTCAGTGTAATTAAAGTTGAAAGATGATCTTAGAAATCAATTTAATTACATTCACTTAATTAAGTCTTTAATTCTGGAGTTTAATTGTCGCAAACTTGTGCGAAAAAGGAGAATAAAAATGAGCGAAATGTCACAAATGACAAAAACCATTACTGGAAAACGGGAGAATTTATTGTCGGACTCGTTCGCCGGTTGCAGCGCGATTCAATGAGTGATTTATGTAACAATTAATTAGTTTTCGGCGAGAGAAAAGAATCGTGTGAGATTTATGTTAGATGCAACTTTTGTTGCCCTTCGGATATTGCAACAAGGGATGCCAACTATATGTATATCGATAATTGAACGTACCTATGTTATTATACGTTTTATAAAATACTAGCGGAATCCCGCGGCTTCGCTCGCGTAAACTTTGAAACTAATTAAAACCATCCATACGTGATAGGCCATGACCTATTTTTTTATATTTTTTTTTATTCATTACCTATAAAAAAACGTAAATATCTGGGATCTTAGTTAAAAATTGTAAAAAACTAACCCCCTGTCTACCCTCACCATTAGGAGTTGAAAATTGAATTTTTTATTGAAGATTATTTTGCCCGATTTCACCATTAAAAGTAAGCAGCTATGCAGATAAACATATCAAAAACACAGACCCTGTCTACCCCCGCCATTAGGGGTTGAATGTCGAAATTTTTATTTTAATAGATGACTATTTTACCCGAATTCACCTTTATAAGTTTTATAAGGTTGAATTTTCGTAACTGATATTTGTCTTGTAGAGTACCTACTTGTGCCATGTTTCATTTGGTGAATACAAAAAAAAATATTTTACCAATTTTTCCACTCCCCCAACACCTTAGGGGTTAAATTTTGGGAAATGCTGAAATAATTGTTTCATTATTTATATTGTAGAGTATGTTCGATAAGTTTCAATTAAATGCGAACAAAAAAAATATTTTTTTATATAAACTTTGACACCCTGTTTGAACCCCGTAGGGGTTGAATTTCGAAAAATCCTTTCTTAGTGGGTGCTTACATCTTAAAAGGAAGGCACCTACGAAATTTCACGTTTCTAGGTCCAGGGGTTTGGGCTGTACGTTGATATATGAGTGAGTGAGTGAGTGAATGAGTGGTTAAGGACAAACTCTTTTATAGATATAGATTTTAATTTTACATTGATTTTTGACTCGCGGTCAAGCACGCCTATGATCCAAATTTTCGAAATCACTCACGATGAAAAAAAATCACGGTCCGCGCTAGTAGTAATTTAGGTTTGTCTTGTTAATTCAAAATGATAAAATATGTTATACATAGATATACAAATAAACTAACAATCAAAGAGTTCTTCAAATATCCATTGCAACTACCATTAATTGTTGACTGAAAATATACAAAACAAAAACGCGACGCTTTCTATCCTCATAAGGAAAACATGGAAAACTGTGAAATATAAAAATATAAAAAAAAAAGTTTTTTTACCATCCCTATCTGTTATATGTTTATCCTATATTACACACTGTTGTGAAATTTTCTGTAAAATATATAAACCTATTTATCAGATATTTAATTTATCTTGTCAAAGTATCTCGCCGAGTTCAAAACATTAAGTACGAAATTAATTTTGTGTTTAACAAGAAAACAAGTTCAAACTTGCGCATGTTTTTAGACTTTTGTTTTATTCGTTAAGGAGATGTTTAGAAATTGCTGTATTTTTTTTCTTCTGGTTTTAACAAAGAGGTAATTCTGCATTGTTTTGAAACTGACTATAACAATATTAATTAGCAAGTTATTTAATTTTCGTAACCATATTTAGTTTATATTAAAATTTGAAAATAATAAATTTCGTGCTCATTTTCAAAATAATTAATAAAATATACACATTGTACATGAAACAGAACTCCAGACTCATATTTTTTAAATTTACATTTTGTATACTTTAATTTTTATATTAAAGAGCGCTAAGATTTTTCAAATTTGATTAATATTTAATGAAATTAAAAATCTTAACACTAAAAAATCCTAACTCGTTTGAAGATATTTTTGCCTTTTTATTGCTAATACTATTTATAAAACAAAACTTAAACTCGGGTGATAATAATAACCTAAGTCTGAATATTCCATTACGTACTTATTAAAAATACCTCATAAAAAATTCCTTTCAGAATTCTTGAGAATTCCATCAGAGTTACGTTCGAGACCCACCTCTTGAGGCATATCATCTATATTGAAACAAAGTTGTAAATAATTAAGACGTCAAAGTCGCAAGCGACGCGTCGCACGATTCCTTAATCTAATTTAAAATTAAACTTTACTTCTCTCTCTTTACCGCTTCACTTGTTTCCATGTGGCGTTCTGAACAAAAGAATGATTGATAGATCAATGCTAATTGAGTACGGTAATCTATAACTGAACAGTTATCTCTTTTATTATTAAAATTTGATGCATATTATCCTTTCATAAAATACGCACTTGTTTAAATAATTACTCAACTAATGGAGTGATAGAAAAACAAAAATTTATAAAAAAAATAGATAATAAAACTTATCTATTACTACACTATTTAAAAATAAAAATTTCTAGAGTCAGTAATTTTTGATTTCCAATTACTTTATTTAAATTTAATATGTTCCCAATTTGTAGGTATAGGTATATAGAGATCCATATCTATAAAATAAAGAACATATTCCAATTTCATATTATCTTAACTATACAGTATTTCTGAACCCACTGTCATAAGCGATCCATAAAAGCTTCATGTGCGTCTGGAAATATTCTTTTTTAAAAACGTATTCACAAGAACCCAAAATCTAAGTTACATACATTCTAGCGTTTACCGAAATCACAGTATTCCAACATTTACGGCAACGTCTCCCGCTGTTTTGCATGTTTCAATCATCGGGTAAATCCGGCTGTCAGCTCAGATTCGGGCACCTGGCCGAATATAAAACGTCAAGAGCATTGACAGGCACGGCGAGGGCGTTAAATCTAACCACCCTTCGTAAAGCAGGCGTCATTCTTCATAAAAGGGGGTCATCACCGTATACTGATGATGCATTACGCCCGCCGTTGAAATATTAAACTTGTCGGGAACTGTGTCAGTCGCTGCTCAAGCGAAACATCGCTACTGATGTTTAAAGTAAAGGATTTTTTATAATATTTATATTTAAAGTGAAATTTCTGCTAGCTTTCAAAGTCTTATTTATTACATTGTATAGAACAATATTTATGTAAATATAAATAATCGTAGGGGAACCAAGTTGTGACCAGATTCTCTTCAGCTTAAAACGTGACATCACTTATTACCATTATAAAAGTAGTCTTTTTTACTTCTGAATAACTCAGTTGTACAATAGGCATGTGGACTAATTTTAAAAAGCTATTCTATAATGATCTTACTTGTCTCCAATTTCCAAAAAAATACTTATTTCTGCAGAAAATAAAGGTTTAATCGCAGAAATTGACTCTTTTAAAACTAATTTTGAATTTGCTGCCAAAACGTTCGCAGGTGAAATACGAGGTTTGTGACGTCACACTCCTTGTCAACAATAATCAAACATTCAGAATTAGACAATAATTTAACTATTTTGTGTGTTAAAAATGAATTCCAAAGTAGGTATATAAGTTCTTAAATAAGTTATGTACCTAATAATCTTGTAAGAGGAATTGATATTTGTCTAAAATAAAAGTCAATCACTTTTGAAATTTAGCAGTCCGTGACGTCATTCTGTGAGATTGGTGGTTTCATTTAACATGGTGGATTGCTGTATTTTGCATTTCTATTTTAGTAAAAATTATATTAATCTCGCTTTTAATATAAAAATAAATACATTTTTAGAATCTTGTTAACCTATTTCATTATTTAAATACTTTTATACTTGCCAGATGCCTATTGTCGATATACTATATTATATAATAAATAATTGGTATCTAGTATATGTGATTTGTATCTAATTATGAAGTTCATCAGTATTCGCCATTAAATTATGTAGGTACAATTTTATAGAAGAGTTCCATTTAGCAAAGGTCACTTGAACATGAGTAAAACCGCTGTCGATATACATTAACCACACACGCACCATATTACATAATAGCCCATCTGTTGCAATTAGCACAATATAAATCTAAATAGACTTCAGTGTGAATTAAAATACCAACACAGTGTATGAATATTGTTAAAAAAGAAGTAGATTTCTAAACAATTTTAATAACATATATTTATATACTTTGTTATAATACTGTTTATAATTTTAAACGTATTTTATATTATAACATATTATTTTGAAATACCCACTTTATCAGCAACAAGGTTTGATAAATGTAACACGGACCTTTTCCTGTGTCTGTGTTCAGGTCAAAGTACAAACAAACTATGGTACCTACAGAGTAACTAATATAACAATCTGGAACGAACCCGTGTCCTCAGGTGTGTTATAGCGCGGGCCGTCTACGTGACGTGCCGGCGTTATGCGAGATAAACACCGTTGTTTTAAGATGATGAGTTTTTCTCCTCAGACCCATGCCTCACTTTCACATTAGCGAAACGGATCCATTATTATTGCTCCTCCTTCCGTTCGTAGAGGATGTGAGTAATTTGATTTATGACTTTGATGATGTATAATTTTTTTTTCGTTTCATGTAATAATGTTGTGATATTTAATTAATTTTTACGTGGTGAAAATTATGATGAATTGGTAGTAAATATACAATGTTATTCATATTGTTTAAAATTTCTCTTAGACTTTAAAAGTTACTTTATTTTACTGAAATTTTTCAATTTTATTTGAGCATTACCTATGCTAGTAATGAAATTTTCCGAGTTAAAAAATTCACTGTATACAGGATGTTCCGTAAGTATACAGTAGTACTCAATGCGGCAATTATTTGGTTTATTTGAAAATGTTTTGTGTGGGAGCAATAGCTCCTTGAATATTTTACTTAAAATTAGTTATTATTTTATATCTTGAGAACTCATTAATTTTATAATTGGTTAAGAATTAATAAATGTTATTGATTTTCAGTATCAATCAACAATTTTAGGACCAGAGATGCATGGGGACAAAGGACCGATCGATGTTTACTAGTATTTTTTTGTTCTTTAATTTTTTCCTGAGTTAGGCACTTGTATAAGATTATATGACACAAAATATAAAAAATAAACTTTAATAATTTATCATAAGATCAATTGTTTATGAGAAATATCAATACAAAGAAAAATAGCAGATTTTTATTTAATATGGATTAAATTTATATTCTTGTTTTATGATTACAAATAAGAAATAAAGTTAATGTAAATATATCTTAAAATCTGCATTCTCAGTTGTTTAGTTTATTTTTTAGTGAAATTAATAAAGTACGTGTAACAGTAATAAAAGTGGTTGTAGGTCTGTGAAGACACCTCTTATAGAGCATACGTATTATGTAAAATTCTGTATTCCTTGCTTTTGTATGAATATTTCTCGTAAACGATTGATCCTATGACAAATAAGCAAATAATTTAAGTGTACAAGTTGTCTCTATATAAAAATGTAATACTTATTTGTATAATTTACTTTACATCAACCTATGAGCACGTATATACTTATGTAGTATACCAATTTTAAATAATCAAAATCATACTGAAATATTAAATACATACGTAATGCTGCTAATATTCATAAAGCTTCAAGTCAAAATATATTTTATGATTATTAAAAATGTATGGCACGTTAAGAGGTACTTTTACGAATACGTATTTTCCATTAAGATAAAATATTACGATGTAAATATTCGGATGGTACGCATCACCTGCCAACTTATTTCTAAACTGTCATTTAAGCAAAAACATGTTCATCCTAAATCATTCGACTTCTTTGCAGACAAAAGCTTGCTCGCTTGGTACATCTACATAATGTGTATGTTACAAAAACATTACCGTTTTGAAAATATTTGCCGCATTCAGATTTGCGAGTGTTTTTAAAAACAAGCAGCTTTGCCAATCGACATTAAGGGAGTGTTATTCAACGTTTTGCTGAATAATATTTATGTTAGAATTGTGGCAAAGGTAAGAGCTTTTTGAACGTATGAACAATAATATTTTATTCATTCGTTGAATGCTTATCAGTGTTAAATAATTACGAACGTATTTTACAATTTAATGATTTTTTATTTTTTACTATTGTAAAGATACTTTTTTAACTCATCTTGTATTTTTACTATAGATTTTAAATATTTACAACACTCTCTTTTCAAAATTACGTTTTTAACTACACCGTGCTTTCATATTTACGTATACATAAATAAAGATATATTTATAAGACTTTCCATACTTACTACTCCGATCGCAAGTATACTTTTATAAACTTCAAATATAAAACAAGATATATTTCCTTCTCTTTTCCATAAACATTATTTTAAAAGAAAACTAGTAAAGGTACATATATAAATGTTACAACTGTTTAAGAATTCACTCATAAAAATCCTTGCAATATTTGTCATAAAGATCACTTCATGTGCAAATACAACTTTAAAAACAAACGCCTCAACTTGACACAAAGTCAATCCAGAAATCCAACGACGACGCTGTATTTACATTCACTGTGCCCCTTTACAAACATAAATGGATGTGCCATTCATTGCAGTTGCGTTTTGCATTGATGATATGAATCGATACATCATAAAAATGTTGTAAACAAATAGTTACACGTATTATAGTGAATTTTGTTATATAAAATATATAACTGATACATTTATAAAATTACTTTTAAAAAACTGTTATTTTTCCGAAAGAAGTAAAATTATTGTAAAACCATCGAAAAATCGGATAAGAGATTTTGATAATATTCGATATATATTTAGTGTGAAACAATTATATTGAAATAATTTTCAGTTCTTGCGACGATTTTTTCCGACCTACCTCATTCAGTCTAATGGTTTTGAATTTGTATAATTTTTTATAATGATATATTATTCTTTAGTAGCGTTTTAAGATTACATCCATTGGAATTTTTAATATAAAAAAATGTTTTAAAAAATATTTATGAAACATAGAAATTATGTATGATTCTATATACCATTTTTTAAATAAAATATTCATTTTTAAACTTTTTATAAATTAATTAGGCTTTCTATCATAATTTTATTAAAATGAATAGAAGAATGCCAATTGACAAATGATACATTGTGCAGTTATTTTGAAAAATGTTAAACCCATATTACTTTTGCATATATACCTATTTGATGTTAGTTATATTCATTTAATGAAAATGTAGACATCTTATCTGATAACAATAATTTAGTATTTTGTTTTACATAAATCTTTTTAAATGTTTTTCGATTCAAATATTCGGTTAATTATGTTAAATGTACAAGGCTATTTATAATTTATCGCTGATGCTTTGAATTATTGTAAGACGTATATTATTGCGTGATAAAATACAATATAAATTATTACAGTAATGTTAAGGAAACATGCCGAATGAACTAAATGAGCTTATTTTTGTGTTTATTCTTATTTGCTATTCTTCAAGATAAGTAGACAACTATAATTTACATAACATTTCATTGTTTACAAATCTTCTTTAGTTCTCAGAGGTTTTTGATAATTTTTTTCTTATTATAATTTAAAAAAAATTGCCAAAAGTATAATTTATAAATAAATAATTTATTTATTTATATCTTTATACATAGAGATATAAACAGTGGTGCCTCGCATAACGAACTTAATTCGTTCCGGGAACAAGTTCGTTATTCGAAAAGTTCGTTAAGTGAAACGCGTTTTCCCATAACAATACATGTTAAAAAATTTAATTCGTTCTGTAGCATAAAATATGATACTGTAATATAAAAAAGATTGTACACACGTTTTTTATTTTTTAGTCAGAATCAAATTTAGGAGAGTCTACCGAAGCTTGCAGGGTCAAATCCTCTTTCTATTTATTTCTTTTTTCATTTCAACAGAAATCACCTTCCTGCTTTTTTTAGAACTCATAATATAGACACACAAAATTACATTTATTAAAACAAACAGGTGTGTGAGTTAAGCAGAGAAAAGAACGACTGACGCGTGTTGATGCATGTTCATGCAAGTTTGAGCATCGACTGCGTGCGACCTTGGAAGTTCGGGCGACTTCGTGATACGTAGGAGCGCTCGGGCGTCAAAATTAAACACGATGCAGTTTACTGAGCGAAGCGAGGTTCGTTGTGCGAGTCGCGCTATGAACGAACAGAAAGTTCGTTGTGCGCAGCGTTCGTTATACGAGGCACCACTGTATTTTTATTTTTTCATAGATTTTCATGGATAAGTATTATTTCTTAGTATAATAAAAAAAATTATATATCTATCAATCTTTCATTGAAATATTTAAAACAATATGTATATTATTGGTAATATCGAGACATACAAATGATTTACAATGTATTTTCTGATCGTGCATAATCTCAATATATTCATATACGAGATATAAAAAATAATCTCATTTGTCATAAGAACAGAACACCTCATGTTCAAGACAGTGCGGAAAATGTGATCCGCAGGTGAGGATTTTTACATCAAATATGAAGAATCGAATCCATTTACATGAATCCCCTCCCCCTTGGCATTCGGGCAAAAGGATTTGGCGCGTAAAGCCTTCCCGTAACTCCCAGTCGTATAAGGGGATATAACTCTAGCGTACAGACATGTTCTCACCACCTCAAAACTACCAACGCCTACTCAACTTTGCTCTTAGGACTGATCTGTATAGGTTAACTATTTAAAAAAATATTACTAGTACCTAAACATTTACTTTAAACCTTCTGTTGTATAATTTAGTAATATTGTAATTAGCTGGGATTAAATATGGTATTCTGTAAGTAAAGTTTTGAGTTAAATGTAACATTGTGATTTGCTAATAATTAGAGTACAGGTACACAGAAAAAAAACTGTATTGGACCAAGAAAACCTTGTTTTGTAAATAACGAAAACAATATTTTCTTAATATAAGAAACATACTCTTAATCCAACTACGTTATTCCTATTCTGGTTTAAGAGATTATTGCTTATCTTAAGAAAATATTGTTTTCGTTATATACAAAACAAGGTTTACTTGGTTTGAGAAATCCTTTCTACCAGTGTATACGAAAAATATTTTATTTTTTAGTTAGTTAATGCTCAGTATAATAAAGAACCAATATAATTTTATACCTAAATGGTTTGGATTTGAATTTAATTTGTGTAAGAATTGATTTGCTAAAATCCATAGTCACCATAGCGCAGCTATCAATAGCACTGGAAATACTTCATAGATATATTTTTGTTTGGTTCTAGTTGATAACAAATTCTTTGTAATATTGTGCATTGGATAACTGCAATATTTTTTTTAAATATAGCCTTATTTAATTAAGTCGATTATTTTTGAACGGCCAATTTTTAACTGATCAATTGTCAACAAATGTGTTTTAACTAAAATGTAGTAAAAATGTAAATAAATATACAATCGTAAAAAAATAAGAGGATAATAAATAACGACAAAAGTAAAACGATAATAATAAAATCAATAATTTGCAATTGTACTAAAATTTCAGCATTATGAAAGTAAACACGAATTTAACTTTTTAAAATTATTTACGTGACTCGAATTGTAAATCCAGTAATCTAATTTGAAAAGACATGATTACAAACTTTGAACATAAAAATTCATTGATTTATTTTTCTCAGTGAAATTATATAAATCCGATGAAACTTTTTAAATTTTTAATATAATACGTATTCTTTCGAAAGACCAACATCAATTTATATAAAATGAAGATAAGACAATAATATTTTTATAATATAACATACCAATTTTAAATCTGTAATTAACGATGCTCTTTACCCTATCGTAAATGCCTTATATCGCCAAGATTTTAATATGTACTTTTAAAAGGACACTATTAATATATTATTATAAAAAAACATAGCGTAGTATTATTTCTATAAAAAGCTGCATCCGAGTTCTTACAATAAATATTGAATATATTTCATTATTCTATAAGTATCAATCATCGAATATAATTTCTTTAAAAATCCTACACTTTGTATAATCGCAAAACTCATCTCGCTTACTTACTTGAGAACTATCTACCAACCTGGTGGTCGTAAACTCTATCCCCAGGTGTGGTTTTTAATGTTGACACAAGACTGTTCTGGCGCAAGACATCTCAAGCCGACTACTAAAATGTTTGCAATAATGAACGAAATATAAAGCGAGCTCGAGTAGGAACAAGTAGATGTTGAACTCTTTTACGATTATTGTTACCATTCGTGTTATGTTTATGCGTGATATAACTCATAGTTGTCGACGGGAAGAAGTCCCCACGTCTTGTTGTATTACAACTCGTTTCCAACTGCTGCTGCGTACACAATGTCGTTTCGTAATGAAGCTTTTAAATGCACAAGACATTATTTGCGTGAACGCCGGTTGAAATTTTAATTTGTGTTTTGTGATAAATTCTGCTGAAATTAATTTTCACGGAAGTTCAATTTTTGCATAAGTATTATACTCGACTTAATTATTCCGCAAGTATGATTTATAAATGGCAACCTCGCAGAATTGATGAACTTTTAAATTGGGTAATAACCATATTTCTTGATGAGTTCGTCAAATATTGTTTCGTTAATAACGCGGTTTCTTTGTTCGAGTTTTTCCATTGAATCTATTTTTATTATTTTTATAATTTATTACAATTTGTTATATTTTTACTAATGTGTGTAAGCTTTATATTCTATATATAGGTCATAAGATTAACTTGCAGAACTTTCTTCGAGTCTTTGTTTAATTGTTTTAAAATATATTATTTCACCTTGAACTATTGAATTAGAAACACAGAAAAATAAATTCCTCGTTCTATATTGATATCCATACTCAAATAAAAATACACTGATTTAAAATTCTTTGTGCTTTTTATTATATAAACAAACATCTAACAAAAATTGTAAGTGTAACTAATAAATTTCAAAATGTGTCATTAAAGTAAAATTCCTAATTTTATATCACTTTCATTTTGTTGTTACCGTGCATTAAATTTTATGATCAACTAAAACGCACTAGTAAATATAAATTAATGCCAGAAAGGAATTTTAATGCAAAAGAAAATTACAATTCGATTACAGTCTTTTCAGTTTAACGTTTACTTTTAAAAGTCGATTTTAAAGTACATGTGTATATTATAATAATTTATAACTATAGGTATCACTTACTGAGCTACCCAACATTGCTTGAGGTTTAGTGATATTTTGACTCAAAACTTTAATTTAATATTAAGTAGAAATGTTTATTGATATAACTATCATGTCGAGCGAAACCAATATTTTTAATAGAGTTAGATGTTGATGATGTTATTGCCTATTGCACATCGTCCACCAATCAAATCTAAAAGTTTTGGTACATTATTCGTACAACAGGGCAGATTTTCAACACTGGCAATGAGATATCACTCCAGTAATATTATATCTCTTTTGGTAATTCATAGTTCTAAGTCTTCTTAGGAAAATACCAAATATTATTTTTAAAACTTCATTTAAGTCGGTTCAGCAGTTTTCTTGCTAGAAATGAATTAGTGTGCATAAATAGAACTTGCAGAAAACATTCATTATTGTGAAAATTAAAAATGTTATAGTTAATTTACTAGTATTTTCTGTAGTAAGATATTAGATATGGGATTAATACAATGATCAAACTATAGTCACATTTTATTTTCGATTTCATAAAGTCAACACAAATGTGTATAGAAGATACTGTAGAGCTTAACATAAATATATATCATACACAATGTTTTATTTTCCTTTATTGAATTCATATCAGAAGTGAACTTCTTAAACTTGAAGAGAAAAAAAATCTATAAAAAGATACTTGAAGCGCACATGGTGGTGAAATAAAAGTGAGCTATTCATCTTTGTTTCCTTATTTAAAATGCATCTCACATCTCTAGCAAGCTGCCGCATACACGAGTTTAAACAAACCCATACAATGTAACACTCTGTAAACACTATTGAGGTAAATGGATTCCTGTTTCATCACATTCAACATGGCGGATAAGGACAGCGCGAAAGCTCTCTTAAGATAAAGACGCACTATTCAGTTGAATACGGTTTTATTGTTTATTGTCTCTTTTTAATATTTTTATTTCCGTAATAAATGTTTTTATATTTTTAACTGGATTATGAAAAGATTAGAATTTTGGTTCTATGCAGGGCCGCGCCGACCCTTGGCAGCGCCTGTGTGCAAAATCTATAAAGCGCCCCTTGTTCTGTTATTGTCATAGATAAAAAAACGGGTTGTTTATGCTTGGTTATTTAAACACTAAGTAAATTATATATTTTTTTATTAATCATGTTTACATTTTATATAATTAAATTACATTTTATAAATTTTAAAAGTAATAATGCATATAATATGTATGTTATAATTCGCGAAAGAAAAGCGAGAAGTGTCGAAAATATCGAAAAATATAAAACATAATTATATTATTTCAACTCTTCTCGCTTTTCTGTTTGCGAAATCCTTGATAATTTTGTGTATATCTATATGCTCTAATATGGCATCCTCTATAGATATAATTGCTAAATTTGTCAACCTATCCTGGCTCATAGTTGAACGCAGGTAATTTTTTATAAGTTTCAATTTAGAAAATGATCTTTCTGCGCTTGCTACTGTGACTGGCATAGTTAGTAGAATTCGTAATGCTATGGTGATATTAGGGTATACGGCTGTCAAATTATTTAAAAATATGAATTCAAGAATTTTCACCACATCATTGTTTAATTTAAAAAAAAGAGACTGACTTGACATAATTTCTTCGAGCAAATCATCGGCATTAATATCCGATGAGCCATTCGCGGAAAGTTTTTCCTGTAAACGATTACAGCTGATCCTTAAATGGTTTCGATCTTGTTCATTGCTTAGTTTAAATAAAAAATTAAACACGTCATTATGATTATTTAACAAATTAAATCTTTCGTCCACGGAAAATAACGCTTGATCCAATATGTAAAAAAATACATTAACTTTAAAAGAGGTTTTTGGATCATTTATAGTCTGGTCTTTGTGTTCATAATCAAAACTTTTTGGAATTTTACGACGTCTTAGAGGTCTGGAAACTTCAAATTCAGTCTCTGTACCTAAATTTTCGGCAATTTCTTTGCATTCATTTACAATTTTTTCAAAATTTTCGTCGGTTCTAATTTGTATTAAAAACTTCTTTAAATCCGATAAAGCATCTAAAGCTACCTGCATATTCATATCGACTGACTGTAGAATTTTGCTTACAAAGTTTACTTTTGTCAGTACTTGATGCCATACATTTAGTGAACAAATAAATGAAAAGGTAGATATCTTTTCTGCTAGACATTTAGCGTCATATTTTGCTTTTTGGTCGAATAATGTACTATTTGTAATTTCATATAAAGTATCATAAATTTCTGGTAAATTACTAATCAGCGGTTTTATGGCATCTATTCTACTTGACCATCTTGTTTCGGACAATGGTTTTAAAGTTAGAGTTGTAATGTGTTTTTTAAATAAATCCCATCTTTTGGTAGAGGATGAAAAATATTTATACAATTCTTGCACTATGCTGAAAAAACCAGTTGTGTGGTAATTCAGGTTGGCAGCGTCGTTCACTATTAAATTTAAACTATGACTAGCACACGGTATATAGAAAGCACGAGGATTTAGATCCAACAATCTTTTTTGAAGACCATTGTTTTTACCACGCATATTTGATCCATTATCATAACCCTGCCCCCTTAAATTGTTTATATCCAAATTAATTTTGTCTAGTTCTTTTGTAATAAATGAAGTTAAGCCAGCGCCAGTTGTATTGATAATTGGACAGAAAGCTAAAAAGTGCTCCCTTATTTCCAACTTTCTGGTTTCCGTATTAAAATTAACGAATCTAATAATGATACTAATTTGCTCTACGTTTGAAACGTCTGGAGTACAATCCAGTATTATTGAAAAATATTTATTAACCCGACATAAATTCAAAATGAATTTTTGAATTTGAGTAGCGAGTACATCAATTATTTCGTTTTGGATTTTATCTCCAAGATAAGTCGGCATATTCTTGAAATCTGAATCATTCGTTACGCGCCGTATATGTTCAATCATGGAAGGATCGAATTTTCCTAACATTTCGATACATTTTAAAAAATTACCATTGTTACGGTCGTATAATTTGCTGCTCTGGCCACGAAAAGCCATATTTTGTGTACTTAGAAATTGAACTACATATATTATTCTTTTAATTATATCGTACAAGCGCTGCTTTTCTATTTCTAAAAGTTTTTGCTGAATACTGTCAATAGTGGTTTTATTTTTAAGAGACTGGCACAGCTCTGTCCATTTTTTATAATTATTGAAATGACCAGAACTTTTCTCATGTCTATTCAAATACAAAGTTAAATGTTGCCAATCACTAACTCCCTCGCAAAATGGATTGTTACGTTTGAATTCAAATAGCTTGCAACAGAAGCAATAAACTGCATTTTTGGACACTGAATAGAGCAGCCATTCTCTGTGATACTTTTCACCATTTCCTAAATGCCTGTCATAATAATACTCGGAAAATTTTCGCCCCGAAGAGTCACGCGGAAAATCATGATGTTTAACTTGTTCAAGCGGATTTTCTATCAAATATTGTATCATTGTAGCATTTAAAACTACTGGCCAGAGTCCAGGATCATCTTTGGAAATAGTTGGTATTAGCAGCGACAATTGTGTTGAGGTATCTTCAACGGCGTCAATTTCTATTTTTTTTTCCTCTTCAGAGGTCATAAGGTCTGAAATATTGAAACAAAAAAAAGAAATTGCACTACGTACACTTATTTCCACTATGAATATTTTAATGTTTAATACAAATATTTTATTTTAACTAACGAATTATAATTCAATTAATATAAACAGCAGATTATATCATATTTGTTGTTTAGTTGTTTGTTTTAATATGACAACAATAAATAATGTTATAGTTACCCGTACAAATAGATCATTACATTAATAATATTATAAAACAATTACCAGTGCATGAAGCTTTTTTTGAAGCACTTTCAACATCTTCATCGATAGATTGACTGTTATCAATCTCAAAATACTCAGATGATTGCTTGGAAGTGGATGGTAGAGTAGTAAAATAATTATTTATTTTTGTTGTATTTTTATCATGTTCCTCTTCTCGTTTTCTTTTTCTTATACGATTCTGGTAACCAGATAATTTCTTTTTTTTATCTTGATCACTCATCGTAAAAATGTGTTAAAATCAACAACAAACACAAACTAAGTATTTTTATTAATGTTAATACAGTGCTTAAATTATACGATTAAACTAGCTATGCCCGCGCGGCTTCGTTCGCAAGGAGTACAGAATTATTATTTAATATTTTTGAAAAAAATATTTATAGTAGTTAATGTTAAATTAAGTATAAATACGATTAGTTATTAGATATTTTAATAATAACTGAACAATACTTACATTATCTAACATAAACGAATCAGTAAAATTTAAAAGTTGATTGTTGAAAATAAAATAAACAATTAAAAAAAAACGATCAAAAGACAACGCCGAATCAATGCCGACCTGTGATCTTTTCCTTTGCCCCGCTAAGACGCGGTATGTCTTTAAGTCGCGCGTTATAAATAATTTTACCGTATATAACTTATTTAGAGCTATTTCCTAAACTATTCGTCCAAATTGGGCGCTGTAAAGGGCAAATTATATCTACATTAAATACTTATGACGATGAAATCATTTATTTCATTAAGGATTAATGTTTTAATTAATGTCATAAGTCTACGTAAACAGAACCCAAACATTTTTCGTTTTCTTTGTAACATAAAAGCAATCAACTTATTGATACTCAACTAATTGTAAGATGGATGGTATTGTTGAAATTAAAAAAAATATATTTTTTTAAATCCCAGAGGCGGCGCGGCCCTGGTTCTATGATACATATGTTTTTGATATTTGTTTGAAATATTTTATGAGGTTTAATTCTTTTTTACACCAAACTGACATAACACAAACACGACTTTTTGTCAGTATGGTATAAAAAAGCATAAAGATAAATATTTAAAAATCGATTGAATTATACTATTAATTTTATTTTTATAATTTATGGTTAACTATAATCAACCATTAAAGGAGACTGGCGAAATTTTACTCAAATTTTGCCTTCGCGGTTAATGATGCATTGGAACAACCTATATTACCTATATGAGAATTTAAATTCAACATAATGAAATCTAAGCTTGGATCTATTTCTTCAAAGATTCATATTTTGTGTTCCAGGGTTCTATGATGATTTTAGTGCCTTTTAGAAGTTTATCTATAAACATTTATTTAATTTCTATCATTTTTTAGACCAATTTTACTATGAAGACCTGATCTTTTTATAAAGTTAAAATTAAAAGAATAAGATTTACAAAATATCTTATAAAAATATAATCTATGAACTGTATACAGGATGTCCAAGATAAGTGTGCAATGCATGGGGATATCCTAAACGGTAAGAGATACAGATGTGGTTAAATGAGATGAATTATTTGTAAGAAAGGGGTGAGTATTACAACATCAAAAAATATTAATAATTTTATGTAGTTCAGGCGGTATACCCAAAAAACTGAAAATTCGGAATTTCTTTAAATGACTATAACTTTTTTGGCAAAGTAGATAGGTACTTTTTGTTTGCAGTTTCTTAAAGCATTTGTTTGAGTAAAATTGTTTGGTGTATTTAGAATTTTTATATCACTTTTAGTTTCCGAGTTACAAGCCCTAACTTTAGTTTTTCTTATGGACAGCCAAGTTGCCTATATCATATTCGAACGTGTTTTTTACTCTACTTTACAATGATATGTCACATTCCATACTTATTATTAAAAAAAAGTAGAAACCTTTTTTTGTAATAGTTTATTGTTTTTAAATATGCATTTGTTATTTTGATTGTTGTTATTGTGATTTTTTTTACAATTTTTGTTTTTCATGGCTTACTTAAATGTTTGTAATAAAATACTTTATAAATATCACCAATATTTAGTACTTCGACTTATTTTCTATAATAAGTATGTCATGTGACATATCGTTGTAAAGTAGAGTAAAAAACACGTTCAAATATGATATAGGCAACTTGGCGGCCCATAAGAAAAACTAAAGTTAGGGCTTGTAACTCGGAAACTAAAAGTGATATAAAAATTCTAAATACACCAAACAATTCTACTCAAAAAAGTGCTTTAAGAAACCGCAAACAAAAAGTAGGTACCTATCTACTTTGCCAAAAAAGTTATAGTCATTTAAAGAAATTCTGAATTTTCAGTTTTTTGGGTATACCGCCTGAACCACATAAAATTATTAATATTTTTTGATGTTGTAATACTCACCCCTTTCTTACAAATAATTCATCTAATTTAACCACATCTGTATCACTTACCGTTTAGGATATCCCCATGCATTGCACGCTTATCTTGGACTCCCTGTATACCATTAAAATTAAATTCTAAAGGTAGGAAATAAAAAGCTGTTTTATTGTATTTATAAGCAAATGCATATGGTGCAGAATGAATGACATACTTTTAAACGTATATTTTTATCCCGAGATACAATAAAGCATCTGAGCCTCGCACACACACACACACTTCAAACATACACAAAGTACCATTAAAACTTTTTGTTTCACTATTGAGGTTTATCTTTTGAACTTTAATTAAATATGAAAACGTCAACAGCCGAAGGCCATATATCTTTACCGTTGCGACAGATTCAGAATAGAATAAAAAATATAAAAAAATAAAAACGCAACAAAGGAAATACATCAACAGCGAGATTTTAATCAGTGGGAGTTCACATTAACGTGAAAATCTACTGTCAGAAACGACTGGGGATTTCATAAAATGACCATCACACGGTAATCCAAAGTGCGACGCTTGCGGCGTTAAAGGTGGGGGGAAATGGGGACATCTCTGCTGATTTTCCGCTTGGAAAAGCGCTTTTCATACTCTATTTTTCTCATAAATCAACCATGTATCCGTCTATTTTATATATATTTATAACAGTATTTTTTGATCGCAGATTACTTTATACCCATGTTATATAGAGTTTTAGATGGTTTTTGTAGATTAACATTGATTATTATATTAATTTCCAACAAAATTGCAAGTCGGAAAGGATTATGTTATAAATTAATGAGATTTTTCATAAGCAAATTATTAGTGACTGTTTTTGTTTTGTTCGTGTTTTATGTATTATTTTACATAGGTTAAAATTATTATGCAGATATTTTATAAATTGTTTTATTTTTTAATGGAGAGTGTAAAAATTCACAGTTATGTACATATACCGGGTGAGTTTTTTAACTTGAGACTGCTTAATATCTGGAAAACTATGGATTTTTACGTAAAATGTTTGGTACAAAACTTTCAGGATTTGGAGGAGCAAAACCAATGAAGGTAACAATTTTTATCTTGAGTGGATGTTTTAAGGTCATTTCGGGGTCAACTAATTTTTTCAAATGAGAACCTATTTATTTTTTTGCAGATTCGTACTTAGCAGAAATAAGGGGACAACTTTTAACTAAAAAGTTTTTTAAAAAACTTCAGTTTTAAAATCATTTATTTTTCCTTTTTTACATTAAAAAAAAATTTTTTTTTGCCTTCAAAAATGATTAAAAAAAACATTCAAATTAATTTTCTAATCAGCATTTTTTCTTAAACATCTTGTATAATTATTTCCAAATTTTTAAAGGCAAAAAAAAAAATTACATTAAAAAAAAAATTTTTTTAATGTAAAAAAGGAAAAATAAATGACCTTAAAATTGAAGTTTTTTAAAAAATTTTTAGACAAAAGTTGTTTCCTTATTTCTGCTAAGTACGAATCTGCAAAAAAATAAATAGGTTTAAAACATCCACTCAAGATCAAAATTGTTACTTCCATTGGTTTTGCCCCTCCAAATCCTGAAACTTTTGTACCAAACATTTTCCGTAAAAATCCATAGTTTTCCAGATATTAAACAGTCTCAAGTTAAAAAACTCACCAGGTATAGGTACTATGGTACAGACGGATTATTGCAGATACGTCCAAATATTTACTCTTCGGTTAATATTGTGACAAATTTCTTACAATATTATTTCTCGCATATTTGATGCTTGATTCAAATTTACTATCATATCTTTTTGTTCTTTGATTTGGCCATTACTACAAACGGGAGTCTGATAAATAATATTCAAAATACAAAAATTTGAATTGTCATAGAACAATCCAAAGCATTCTTTTTTATTACCTTATTTATTACTAGCAAGAACATCTATTGGTACTTATAGTCCACTGCAATTAGATATTTTCACTAAATCGGGCCTCTATGAACCGATTTTAATGAAACCTTTTGCATTTGGATTGTTTCGATGGGTAGGTCAAAGTTTATATTTTCAAATTTTACGCTATAGGCCCTAAATATTTTTTTAGGCCCATTCCATTAAAGAGCCATCAATGAGGTATACAGTGACCTCTCAGATTTTGTTTAAATTTTCATATGTGATGTAGACAATCAACAGGTAAATACATTCATCAAAATTTTTGCGATCGGACACACCGTTTGCCCGTTGTGAGTGACGAAAGTCGTCGCACGACGCTTATACGACCATTTTAAGTCCGCTTTACTGCTGCCTTGTAGTTACACAATTAATTCTGAAAAGTACATGATTGTATTACACAAGGGCTAAACTAATAATATGAGTCATTAGATCCCGGTATTAAGTATTTAGAGTGCCCCTTAGACCCCATAAACTGATAAAAATTTACTAAACTTTAGATCTGTAAATTTTCCAGGAAAAAAGTATTTTTTGGGGTTGTTATTTATATACGATAAAGTCCCAATATACTACAACATAATTCAGCAGGAATCACCCCCCGCAGTATCCTTAGCTCTGAGTATAGTACAATCAATCTGGCGTAAATAATATGGTAACTGTGAATTACGGGTAGGCTGTGATTTTCAAGATGGCGGCTAAATAATAACACCCCCACTCAATTCAAGTTTAAAATTATTATAAAAATAAGTTATTAACTCATTTCTGATAACCCTTCGATACCCCTCCCCCCAAATTCTTGAATATCACAGCCTACCCGAAATTCACAGTTACCATTTTATTTACGCCAGATTGATTGTACTATACTCAGAGCTAAGGATACTGCGGGAGATGATTCCTGCTGAATTATGTTGTAGTATATTGGGACTTTATCGTATATAAATAACAACCCCAAAAAATACTTTTTTCCTGGAAAATTTACAGATCTAAAGTTTAGTAAATTTTTATCAGTTTATGGGGTCTAAGGGGCACTCTAAATACTTAATACCGGGATCTAATGACTCATATTATTAGTTTAGCCCTTGTGTAATACAATCATGTACTTTTCAGAATTAATTGTGTAACTACAAGGCAGCAGTAAAGCGGACTTAAAATGGTCGTATAAGCGTCGCGCGACGACTTTCGTCACTCACAACGGGCAAACGGTGTGTCCGATCGCAAAAATTTTGATGAATGTATTTACCTGGTGATTGTCTACATCACATATGAAAATTTAAACAAAATCTGAGAGGTCACTGTATACCTCATTGATGGCTCTTTAATGGAATGGCCCTAAAAAAATATTTAGGGCCTAGCGTAAAAGGCTGTAGCCGGGTAAGCATGCAAAATCGGCCTTTGCATGGATTTGGCTGATTATTTTTTTGAAAGTCATATTCTATGTAACATTCAACCTGACCAAATATTAGCTTCCAAAAATTTGTAGTTTTCGAAAAAAAAATTTTTTTTGATTTTCAAAAAAAAATTTTTTTTTGATAATCCATCAATCGAATTTGATGGTGCTTGTGGTATATTATAGAGGTACTTATGACTCATCAGAGGTAATTTTATTATGGTCCTCTGTACATAGTAAACCAGAAAAAAAAATTAATAAAATTAAAAAAATTAAAAAACACTATGTTGTTTTCGGGGGGCAATCACCATTTTTTTATAAAATATACCTTGTATGTACCCAAACAACATATCAAAATCCCAAACTGATATGAAGGGTATAACATACTCGTATAAATTCGCATATGGTTGTATTGGCGCGGCGCGCGCGTGACGCGGGTGGACTATATGGAGTGCAAGTGTCTTAATACTTTTAAAACATCTCTAATTTGTTGCTAAACAACAGGGCTGAACTAGCCTGGAGAGAGCCGGGGAATTTGAAGGGGCCCATGGCCTGACAAAGATAAAATATAGAGGCCGTAGCCGGGAATGTATGAGAACCGCCATTGAATCAATTATGCTAATTTTTTCTCATAGGTTGCTTTTTAAAAAACATAAAATCGCTCTAATAGTATTTGTGCTTAAAAATTTTTATGTTTTTCTAAGAATATTTTTATTTTGAAAAAAAAAATCCTATCTGTAACTTATTATACAATAAGAGTCGTTAGTTCGCAGCGGCAATGTGATTTATTGCTACTAAAGACGATTATAACATTTCAAAAGCGATCTGAGGCGATTTTATGTTTCTAAAAAGCAAACTATGAGAAAAAATTAGCATAATTGATTCAATGGCAGTTCCCATACATTTCCGGCTACGGCCTCTATATTTTATCTTTGTCAGGCCATGGGCCCCTTCAAATTCCCCGGATCTCTCCAGGCTAGTTCAGCCCTGTTGTTTAGCAACAAATTAGAGATGTTTTAAAAGTATTAAGACACTTGCACTCCATATAGTCCACCCGCGTCACGCGCGCGCCGCGCCAATACGATCATATGCGAATTTATACGAGTATGTTATACCCTTCATATTAGTTTGGGATTTTGATATGTTGTTTGGGTACGTACAAGGTATATTTTATAAAAAAATGGTGATTGCCCCCCGAAAACAACATAGTGCTTTTTAATTTTTTAAATTTTATTAATTTTTTTTTCTGGTTTACTATGTACAGAGGACCATAATAAAATTACCTCTGATGAGTCATAAGTACCTCTATAATATACCACAAGCACCATCAAATTCGATTGATGGATTATCAAAAAAAAAATTTTTTTTGAAAATCAAAAAAAAATTTTTTTTCGAAAACTACAAATTTTTGGAAGCTAATATTTGGTCAGGTTGAATGTTACATAGAATGTGACTTTCAAAAAAATAATCAGCCAAATCCATGCAAAGGCCGATTTTGCATGCTTACCCGGCTACAGCCTTTGAAAATATAAACTTTGACCTACCCATCGAAACAATCCAAATGCAAAAGGTTTCATTAAAATCGGTTCATAGAGGCCCGATTTTATCATTTTGATGTTTTTCAGTCTAATTGCAGTGGAGTATTATGGGAAAATTCGAAGATTAAGAAATAATTTACCAACTACTTTGTCGGAATATTAACAATGAGCATGCTATCAATTTTATAATGGTTTATATTTTTTTTATAATTATACCTATATAAAATACATTTCATTGTTAAAAATGAGCTTGCCATCTGTTTTGAGATGTCATACCTATTTTTTAATCCGACGTTATTTTTGTATAAAATAAAATACACGTTGTGAATTTATGTCTTACAACAACAAAAAAACGAATGAGAAATATATCTCAGTGACCCAAATAAAATACTTTATAATTAATGAGAAGCTATAAGTTTATTTTTTATATTTCAAAATGACAAAAAGCAGCAATCATGTCCATGTCAGGACATGTTATAAAACACTAATACGCGTGCAGGATTTGTAGCCCGGGGGTAGCCAGATGTAACATCGCCCGCCCGCGCCGTTTTACGCCGGTCACATTCACAAAAGAAGGGTTACGCATACGCTAATGAGACTGACGTATTTTTTCTAATTAAATGTATGCATGTTTTTACATTATTTATGTCATAAAAGTATTCTCTAAAAATAAAACTGCATTTGTATCTTTACTCTTCTTTTTAAATGCCAGTCAAATCGTACATACATGTATAATTTAAAAAAATGTTTCCATTGTTTTGAATAAAAATTACAAAAAAATAAATATTTTGGATAGTTTCCGAAAAATTCTAATCGGCCCCTAATCCCCACCCCATATATATTTCTCCTCGAAATTAGGATACATATACATATTTTCAAAATTAAGGAAAGGGGTATTATAGAGCGACAGCTGATTTAAAAAAAATTTACATATTATATTAAATATTATAAAAAAATCATTAATATCGGTGCTGCTTATTTCTGATTTAAAATAAAATATGAGTAGGTATACTATAACATTTTTTTTTCATCAATATTGTTTTCTTTGATTTTTGAGCTTTATTGACTCGACTAAAATGATCTAATAATTTTGTAACATTTAAGCAAACATCAGGGCTTGCAAATTGTACAAGATTACTTTTATTTAGTATTAAAATGTTTTAATTGCCATCAATACAATTATTTAAATTAAATGCGTGTAAAACACTAGTTCCCTCACACCCACAGTGTTTAAAAGAGCAAACGTTGTCATTTTGGGAAGAACAACGACCACTAAAATAATATTTTAATGTTCGTAATACCGTGCCACAATGGAATGGGACCATAACCAGTTTGGTTGTGGCATTCGTCTAACGACCGGAAGAGATTACCAAGTTTTAAATGTCAAAAACAGGAAACGTTGCATATATCTGTTTTGTTTTTCATGGCGATATTTTAATCGCGGGTGATTTTTATTGCAACAACCACACAATTTGTAAAAAAAATGTTTAATTATATTTTTTCAAAATTGTTATAAAAGTTAAAAATTAAAAAATATAATATGCTGATTTTAATAACATTATGATGTTTAAATGAATTATAGACATATTAAAATATATATGAATTTTATGTATATATTTTTAAATACACAGTTTTTCAAAAATATCGTATGCATAGTACCCTATATATTTTATAAGTGACAACAATTAATGTGTGCGCTTAAGATTTGTTTCTTTGTGTTGTTTATTGTGACTTTACATTATTTAATTAATAAATAAACCAACAGTTTGGATCAAATCGAATCTAATAAATTAGTTTGAAGCAAGATTTACCCAAGATATGTGGTTTTCGACATATAAATCTACTGGGTGTCGAGCTTAATTAAAAAATAATAAATATACTTTATAACAATATTAATAAAAACTTCAGTATATAATCCGAACGAGTTATTTTTATATAAAAATGTTAAATTTAACACATGTTTTTGTTAATTTATTATAGTTATATAAAATTAAGCTAAATACTTACTTAACAATTAATATAATTAGTTAATCCAGATCCTTTTTTACATGGGGACGAAATAAAATTTAATTAAAATATCCACAAGCTTCTAAATATATAAACAGGAGTCACGTGGAAAGAAAATATAACAGAAATTAAAGATAACATGCGCCTAAAAAGATTATCCTCATAAAATATACGAGTTGGATCCCAATTCTTATCCCGCCGCTTATTTCCGGCGTCCCTTCCTGACCGGGATAACGCTTTAATATCCTGCTGCTAGGAGATATAAAATTGGCCATTATTCCCTCGACACTAAACGCATACACTCTGCATCAGTATGCCTAAGTACCGGTCATTGAAACGGTTGGCAGAAGGTACCGACTGTAAGATGAATATCGGGTTAAAACTGTGCGAGAGAATTTCAGTAAATCGGGTCTAAATGAAACGACGACTATGTGATAAATTTATTATGTTTGTAGCTTCGACGAAAATTATTCACAACTATTTTATTTTAATATTAATTATCATATTTGGTGACCCATATAATCACAGTATTGGCTTCTGAGTAAAAACATCAATTGATAATAATTATTCTATTATAATAATTTATAAAACAATGTATAACTTTGATTATATTTCCGATTGTTTTTCAAATAAATAAATAACTTAAATGTTCGCGAACATTAAAGCTACCTATGTAACTAACTAGAAAATCCAACTTTATATTTTTGTAAGTATTCATACAACATTTGTTCGGCAGAAAGAATGTAAATCTTCAAATATACGGGTACCCTTATTCGTTCTGTACGATAAAAGAAAAGTCTATACATGTTATTTTCGGTTTCAACCCTTAGTAAAATCTACGCATGCATGTACATTTGTTTTAGCGTTACACATATGTTACAATAATAAAATCTTTTGTATTTTTTTTTCTACAGTCGCTTCAGGTTTACTATTTTTTCAGAATATTTGCCTCGCGTTACATAAATCTAAATACATGCTATTTAAATTTAAAAATATTATTTTTAAGTACGCACTTGCAATGGTTTATTTAAAAGTGTATCTACAATTATAATCAGTCCAGACTACTCTAGATTTTTTTTATTTTCTATAAATGTCAGTATACATTTTAATGACTGCATTTTCTATTCTATACATTATATTTATTTACAGACAACTAGTCATTTCATAAAATGCAATTATTTATAGAAGTGGGTAGTTTTTATACATCATAAATTTGTATCTGCACGAAAGTCATTTTATTTTTATAATGAAAACTATAAGGTCCGTATCGTTTTAATAGACCTCCTGGTACGTTGTTAGTAAACTAATACTTGACATTTCAATCCAGCAAGGTGGAAGAGACTGCATTGAATGCAGCAGCTAGAGGGGCTCCGGTAAAAGGATTAATCCTTCAGGATTAGCATCAGGATTACATTCAGTCAACGACGAGGCGACGACGGCAGTGGTCTGGACAGACTGACCCACCGGTAAGTAGCGGGCCGCTAAAGCCCATCGGGTAGAAATAATTGCTGGAGGGATTACGAACATTGCCGTCATCACACCACCTCGCCCCTTTGCTGCTTAAACTACTTTTCATATTGTCGTTGTTCATATGCGAGAAAATTGAGGTAACGTGTTTAAATTTTTTAATCTAAACTATATCATAAATAAGTAAATACTTCCTGAGTTTGATTGCTTGTCTTTGATAGTCATTCACTGAAGAATTCATTGAAACCAAAGAAGCCACGTATAACCAATTTAACGAATAAGTAATCTATATTTATTATGATTTACTCTTATATTAAAACATTTTCTAACGTTTTCGTAATTAATAATATTGATACAGTATTTTGATTTGGATAGAGTTTTGGATTTCTTCTTTGGAAAATCTTTGTTTCTATGTATTAGTAAAGAATCCATAAAATGTTTAATGAAATTCCTTTACAAAAAAATTCCTATTTGTATACAGGTGGTTCTTTGGTGATTTTTTTTTAGTTTATTTGCAGTAAGATACCAAAAATAGAAACAATTTTAATTATGTTGGTAATTCATTTAATAGTCAATGAAATATATGTATCTAATTAATGAAGAATTAACAATAATATGATGGAATTAAAGAGCGAATTTATTTATTTGTTTAATTAAAACGTAATCCTGTCATTTTTGATATTTTAAGTTCACTAATTAACAGTCAATCGAACACAATATAGCTAATTAACATTTACATTTAAAATACGATAATCCGTAAATGTTTGTTCGGTTGTGTTTTGATGTCAATTACGTTCTGTATATAATATAATGTTTGTTGCCGCGAAGAGATATTTTTAAAATTATATCAAAAATATTTTTTTTTTGTAAAATTAAATAAGAATACATTTTTTCAATTATTCAAATATGTTTTTTTTTATAAATATATATGTACTAAGTACAATTCTGTATAAAGTATACTGGATTTATTATATGCCATATATTAGTTTCCTATTTTCCGATATCGGTACGAAATAATAAAACGTGTTTCCAAATAAAATCATATACGCATATCAGTTGTGCAGGTACAGATCACAGTGGTTTATATATCATTTTAAAGAATTCAATAATTATTGTCTCAATATAATTCTCGTAAACAAAACACAAACAAAACAATGGCACAAGCAAAAAATTTACATAACATTCTTTGCAAAATTTCAATATTGAATACCGGTAACAAAATGTTGCATTCCTGCGAGCTTATACAAAGCGAATCCTGCATAGGGAATTTTATGATGTTCCCCAGACCCTGTTGCATACCTTTGCTCTTGATGTAATTTTACAATTTCCCTTCTGCAAGTCGTTAGCTTGCAAAAATTAATTTTCTTTCAACGATATTACAAGAAATCATTTGCAATAAAACTGTTATCTACCGGAGAACTCTGCAATAAAACAGTGTATTCTTTACATTTCTAATGTGTTTTATATTCTTTATTACATTCAGTGAAATTGGTTTTTATCTATGCTTAAATTTTAAAATAAAATAACATTATTCATATTGTACCTTGTCGTAGAATGTTAATTATGAAAACTATTCTTCAATGATTACTGGCGTAATTTTTTTATATTAAAAAAAGCTCTTTAAGAAGTAGATAATATAAAAAATCAAATTATCTACTACATATATAGTACAAATAAACGAGCGCGTTTCTATAATCATTTGTGAGATTGTATGTAAGTATTAATTCTATTGTTTAAACTTTACATTCGATATTATAGGTTGTTTTTTTTTTAAATATGTTTCTGAGTTCGTAAGAAATTAATATGTTACCTATGTATGTATATTTGTGTATTTTATAGCATGACGAATCTCTGCTAATAAAATTATATTTTGTTTTCTAAAATTACTATAGGAATACTTATGTATGAAAGATATAAGAGTTTTTGCTTTAGCTTTGTTGATTAAAAAACAATTTTAATTTTTTGTAACATCTTATCAGTTCTACAACAAAATATTTTATATACCTGAATACATGGTACGTCCATTTAGCTCAGTAGAATAACTGCAGTTAGGGGAAGAAAATCAAATCAATACAGTAAAACAGAAAATAGGCAAAACATTAGATCGGCCACAGCTCACACCCAATACATAATATGATTATGTAATCCAATTGTGTTGAATGTGTCTTTGGAACTTACTGGATAATTTATAGCTGTTGGCAATGAATATCCTGTTAGGTGCGCACTTGTGCAGTATTTTATCCCTTGCACCCTGTAAGTAAGATACATTGAACACCCGTGCAGATGAACACGAGAATAACCCCTCTCGCAATATCGTCAACTTTTTTCAACTAGCTCTAATACAATTACCCTCTTTATTGCACATACGCACGCAGTTACTTTCTCGTACTAAATATACGAATCATGTAGAAAATCCCCGTGTAAGTAACTTTGTTTCATTCACTATCATGTAAACTGTGTTTGCTCTCTCGCTCAGTTCGCGGAGGTAGATTGTAACCTCACACCCTACAGTGTCAAGTGGTTGAAGTAAGGTGAGGTTGGTAGGTGGAGGCTTGAAGGACCCCTCAAGATTCAAGGACTCTCACTTGCTTCATACGTAAGGCCTCCGTTGGCAGAAATGATACATTGCCTTCTTTATTGCGATTCTGTGAAATCAACAGAGAGCTTGTTGTTCTCGACTCAACTTGATAAGTATGAAAAGTTTTTTATCGCATTCGATGCATGAAATGATATATGAATGGTACATATTTTAAAATAAATTTACATCCTTATCACTGTACATTTATTTTTGTTACCTCACAAGGGCTTTTGTTTTTAATCATATTTACTTTTTATTCGGGATGTAATCTCTGTGTCACTTTGACGAGGATAAATTCAATATTGTCTTGTATTATAATAAAAATACTCGTTCAACATCCTAGTAAAAATTAAGAGTTTAAATATGTGATTTATATATTTATATCGAATTTATTTAAAAATTCAATTATTGCGAAAAAAATTATTTAATATCCTAGTAAAAATTAACAGTTTAAATATGTGATTTATATATTTATATCGAATTTATCTTAAAATTGAAATATTGTGAAAAAAATTATTTAAATGTTATATTTCATACTTTTATATATTTATTTCCCTTCGGTCTATATTTCTTAAGAACGTTATTTATATACACTTAAGGGTAAGTGTATATTTTTAATCAAAATAATGTGTATTTATGAAGGTATACATATTTACAATATCAGTACGTACATACAAACAGTATTTTATAAAAAGCAAAAAATCAAAGATGTATTATTTACTCAAATCACGTAGCCCTTTTCGATCGGGGTACCTTTGAGTAGGTTTATACTATATGGAGCTACGCGCTATACATATTACATTTTTATCAACAGCGTCATCTTGAATCAAGCATAACATTGAAAATATAAGAGTAAAAATCTTATTACTTACTCACTTATAATCGAATATGAAAATTTTTATTGGTTTGTTCGTAATATAGAAAATATACCTACAAAATAAAAATTAATTAAAATAAAATTTCTATCTTAATAATCATTATTTTAATTTTTATTGTAGGTATAAAATAAGAAAGAATATCAACCTACAATTTAATACAGTACAATTTATTTTCTTGATTGAAAAAAAAGTATGTATAATTCTAAGAAAATCCTGTTGTGAAAACAACGTTTATACGTATCTAAAAGTATGATGAACCCTTTGTTATTATAGTAGAGAAGAAAACAGAGATTTTCTCCAAAACAAAAGAATTACTAAATAAAACATACGATGTTGTTTTTGTCAGACTAAAATTATCTTTTATAAGAAGAAAATAAATTAAAGTAATTCATACTGTTTCTACCTCCTTAATAAAATCGCAGTAACTTTTTCATTTTCAACGAAGATAGTTTTTTTTTCTAAGGAAACGTTTATATAAGACTTAATTTGTTTTTATTGTATAATTTACGTTATGTATATATTTCAAAGATTTAATAAAGGTACGACAAAATTAGCTTGGTATAAATCCCATTTATTTGTGAAAAATACCAAAGGTATATAGTTTTAATGTAAATTTTAATAAATCGTATTACGAAATTTAAATTCTGTTCCAAATACAAATATTAATTTCTTTTATTAAAAAAATATGTGTATGTATTTAATTAAACAAAACAACCATCCACAGTTAAAGAAAATAAATACAAAAAATTTAAACATTTTCACATCATAAACTCCGTACGTGATCCTCGCAATCATCCTGTATGTGTTGTTATTTCTTGCAGTCTCAGCAGCAAAGACACGTGTCTGTTGGCACAATGGGCGCTAATGAAGTGAAGAGTTAACGAACCAAGACTCCGAACAGTCGGAGTCCAAATAACCAACATTTACCCCTCTTTCAATAGCGCTACCGCAAAACTGAACCTATTGACTGTTTGACAATATCTAATGCGCTAATATGGACCGTTCGAAGAAATAAGTCGTATACGTTTTATGCTGCTCAAATCAGACCAATTTTCCTTTACAATATGTTTATTTGTACAGTTTTTTTATAAAGACTGTGGATACAAACAACCTGGATGTAGAGGTAATTTTTTTTGAATCGTTTGAAGCTAATGAGATGATCTATAGACGAATTTAAAAATCTACCAGTATTATGAAAGTTTTTCTATAAGTTACGTGTATAGTTTTTTTCGCCATTTTGAATTTAAAATGAGTACTAAACATTTTTTATCTGCTTTGTGATTAACACAATGTATGTTTATCTTCACAGCATTTCTGATTTTTTGATTTTTCGAAATGATATTTAGTTATGTCTATCATTTTTATAAGAAAAGCAGTATGCATTTAATTGTAAGTAATTATATTATAAAATCCTCTTATTTACGACTTCACAAATGCTGAAATCGTTTTTATATTTCACAAACATAATAATTTGAAAATTATTAATATTACTATTATGTTCATTACATTTACGTATTTCTTTTGTTTTGGCTCGCAGCGTGTGTCTCTGAGCTCGTCAACAAGTTGACATTTTAATTTAAAAACTGAAACTATTATTAATTTGTATGAAAAAAAAAACTAGAGAATTTAAGAATAAGAAATAAACAAATTAATAAAAGTAGATAAATTAGAAATTTTCTTGAAAAGAAATAATATACACAATACATAAAACTATATTTAAGATCAAATGTAATATGTATTCACAAGATTAGTTATTTAAGTAATGCAATTATCAGGACTGTGGAGTCGGTACAAAAACCTACGACTCCGACTCCTTTGGTTTTCTAATGTTCGACTCCGACACTTTACTGTACAATTTTTTTTCTGAAATAATTCCGTTTTTGGGAAAAAAATGTTTGAGTGAATTCCAGTGATTCTGATTCCGGCCAGAATTGAAAATTTCAAATCATTGTACTTCAAAATTTTGTATGTAAAGAAGTAACAACCATTATTTTAATTAAAGGAGTTGGAGTCGGTATATACCTTTTTACCAAAATTACTAAAATTCCGACTTCGACTCCTCGACTCCGACTCCGACTCCACAGCCCTGGCAATTATACCCAAATAAAATAATAATTATGTGATAATATTTTTTAAATATTGGTTATTTTTTTCATTTCCCATTGTATAATAGACATAAAACACTGGATGAAATAATCAGTTAAAAAACCTACACGTCTCTTTACGCACAATAGTGTCAAGAAACACGAATATAAAGTTTAAATAAATTGATTGATGATATGATCGCAAATTTCCTATTTTACATACCTTTGTATATTTTATAAACACATTGAACGATAACAATATGCACAGTCACTCAGTGTGTATGCATTTCTGATAGAGCCTTTAATAAAACATCCAGAGTCTGTGGGATGAATGGATTAACAGCACGCACCGCTGTAAAGCAAAATTATGTAAAGTTCTTTTTATGTGAATTTAAATTTAATTCGAACCGATTCAAACAGGAACATGGTAAGTGCATTCTGCAGGGTCATTAATTTCAATACAACAGTTGAATAGTGAGGGATTCTAACCCTATATATGTATAATATAGTATATATAGTATACAGTGTTTGTGAAAAATATTACACTAATGATAGACAATAAAAACGTCAGACGGGTGTGTGATTTTTTGCTCAATTTGTAAATTAGCATTAATCGTTAATGGGATGTTCATTTGTAGGTACTTTTTTTTAAATGGCTAGTGTTTTTATAAAGTGGAATTTATTAATGTTTTTATTTTTATACCATATTCGTAACGATTATACTTTTTGTATAAAGAAGACTACATGGTTTAGCAAAAAATATGTTTTGATAAAAATTATATTTGACTTAAGATTACTAACTTAATTAATATATCTCCAGTGTGTCTAATGACATATTTAAAAATTTCCTAGGTATAGTATTAGCAAACATTTATTCGGTCCAGTTTTTGTGAATGTTAAAATAAAAATTCTTATAAGCAGCTTTTTTCAGTACCTACTCTATTATTTATTAATTCCATGTTCAGAAGAAAATATATAGCTGTAGGGTCGAAATATCGTATCCAATTACTTCTGTAAAAATGCACTGATTTTTTTTTAAAATATTAGTCTCAGTGAGGATCTATTGATTTTGATGTCAGTGGTTTTGGAAAAAAGCACCTATAAAGCCGTGTAAGAAATAACAGAAAATTCTACTGAAATTTTTCGTATAAAAAGAATTATGAAAAATAATAACGGGACATTTTTTATGCTATATTTAATTTTTGTATATTTATAAGGAAGTACCTAATTTGGATTCTAAAATAAAATAAATAATAATATATTTTTACGAACACATGATTGAACCAATAACATTATTCCAACGTTTCAATTAAAACAAGCACGTTCTTTATTTCGATAAAGAGTGTAAATGCACACGTCACGTACAACATTGGGTACGCACAAATGTGCGCGCACGAACACAAATGCAGGACATTACTGGCGGCAGTGCAGCGTCCTTCACATTCAAGAGTGGACCCCGTCGGGTTGTGTGAAAGCATAACAGTAATAATGTATGCATATTTGATAGAGTCACATTTGCCGGTTAGGATTTCACTGCTAGCGTGCTATACAGTCAGCATTCGTCATGGAGAGAATTTATAAAGTAAAATTGGATGTATTTTTGTACAACATATAATATATATGTCTCTGTAGTATTATGTATTAAAAATATACGTATACAAATAATGTAGGTATTAAAATTAATAATGCCATTAAATTGTTTTTAAGTCAATTTACTTGAACATTATTATTAACGAAGTAGTGAGCTTATGATATTTTAGTATTAAACTGATACTTGAGCGCGTCAACTGGAACTAAATGAGGCTATATTTAAAGTGAAATGGAGCATGTTTTTATAGCTATACATTGTTCTATATGGTCTAATCAGGCCAATATAATACATTTCTATAATGTTAAGTATATAATAATATGTTTTCAGTTAAGAAACACGAAACGAATATACAATAGATAATTTTACTATAGATTTTTTAATAATTTTATAAAATATTTTGGTTTCATAGGATTTTATGAAAGTAAACAGAAAAATAATAAAAATGATTCTACCCAGAAGTCAAGAGTATTCTGAAAATAACTATCGATATTAAAATCTTATTAGTTAATTAGTGTAACGAAACTGTAGGTATTAATGTAGAATGTATTTTAAGGATGAGTATTTGTGAAGTATCGCGTTATCTAAGTTCGACAAAAAGCACAGATCTTCCTGTGAATTTTAAAACAAGACAGTTGTGCTGCAACTCATTCCGTATGAATGGGTACGTATGTACGCATAGATTGGATGATTTGTGTGAGGCGATATTTCTTGATTTTCTTCTATTTCGTTTATGTCCCATGGAACGTGATGTATTTTTTTAAAGTTGCTTGTGTATTACAGTATCATCTATGAGGATATCTGAAATATTATATATATATGTTCTTTTATGTTCGCTGCCTGCTTGAAATATTTATGCGAATGAGCTCGGCGTTGTGTTGGATCTTCCAGTCGAAGGGTCTCGAATCATAATTATGAAGAAATATGGCTTTCAATGAATTTTTACATACAGTTTTCCTATAGTATATATATAACTTTTTATTAACTTCGAATATTAGGTATTCATGTAAAACGGATTTTACTTTTTTAAATATAATTTACATAAGTACTCACATATTTTTATATTTTTTTATATTATCTACTTAATTAAGTAATTTAATTTTTAAATATTTGTAAGAGTTGGGTCATTTTTTTTCTTAAATGAAAGAGTGCGTTAAAAATATATTTGTGTATACTTACAAATAGCTGACTGATCATATCTTACCTGAAACAAAGAAAGTAAATTAATATAAACCAATAATTAAAAATAAGAATATTTTAAATTTAGAAACATTAAATTTTAATATTTTTAAATAATATATATGATAATATATGAAACTGATTTTGTGGAATAGAATTTAAAATAACAAGAATCGCTTTACATGTAAATACAAAGTTACATCTGCACAAGACATCCCATATGTTAAATGAATAAGATCTAGTACATGCGTTTTTCTGCGTAGAAGAAAAACTCTATCGACAGATTCTTAAAATCCGCCATGCGTCAAAATTCAATCAAACAGAATCTGTAAACCCAATTTCCAGTATAACTTGATTTCGTTTCCAATATCCCGCCCCTGTTTCATTTCGCGTGGACACATGTCGCTTTGCTCCTTATACACACATATACGAACACACACACATAAACACACATACACTCGCATACCTACCCACGATCAAAATACTAGCTAGTTTTAAAATTCTGTACCATCTGTTTAATTTTCTTCAAGAAGAAATTGCATTGGATTTTGTCGCTACAAATAAAATGTTTTTGAAATATTTATTAAATGAATCTAATGAAAATTTCTTAAACTAATTTACACACGAATTGGGAATTTATACTTATTGAAAATATAACCAAATCTTGGATAGTAAGTTGTGAAAAACATTACAGTTTTTCACAACCAATTTTTGTTTTGTTATATTTTATAATTCTGTAACAGATGCTAAATTTTTCTCAAGCAGCAACTACATAATTTTTCTTGTTACACTTGTGTGAGACTGGTGTTATAATTTATGAACAATCGTAGCTAATATTTGTAATTTTATATACAGGAACGATGCAATGTTTATGACCGACTTTACTTCGTTTGGTCCTTTATTAAAAAAAAAACGTACTTTTATTGTGTTGAGCTCTAGATGTAGGTTTTATTAAGGCAGGGGTGGTGAAAATACTCTAATTACTGTTACGTGAAATATTGCTGAAAGTTTATGCTTCTACTCTCACTAATTAAAAAAATTAATAATACTGAAGAGGGTATTTAGTATTTAGTTCCATTTTTGATATTAAAAATATGTATATAAACTATAAACTTGAATTCCTGAATCCCAGTAAGATAGGAATTTTAAATAAGACTTTTTCATATATTTATTTATTTCCCTTTCTAGCTACACAATATAAAACTTTATACGAAAGAATAAAAGAACTCTATTTAAATATAGGTCGATAAAACCATGAATGAATGTCATATTCCGTATCTTATATGATAATAAATATTATGTAAACTAAGCACCCAGTTTCAGCTGGAGTATTATTTTGTTTGACACAGAAAGGCGGACAAACTGCCAGAAGTTATACCCGGAGACATGTTGTTAATATTGACAGTCTGGAAGGTTTGTCGGAGATAAAGGCTATCTCTTAGTAAACGCGGTTTTTAATATGTTCCCATGGGATAAAAGAAAAGTCTGGTCTCGACGCTTTTGACAATCCACATACCACAAAATCTATTTCAGTATGCTGGAGAACATCTTAAATTTCTAAATATAAGAAAAATTTTATGTGTGCAGATTATGTATGTTGTATGAATAGTTTCAGCAAATATAGTATACAGGATGTTACAGATTTGAAGAACCTGGTAATTTCTTCGAAAACGGTTTGAAATAAATAACATGTGTCATATGGGTAGGTATTGCCCTGCTTTTGAAAATAAATATGATTTTTTTTGTGAAGTATAACAGGATTGGTAACAAGACCAACTATAAAAGTCTTGAGGCTTCCGCGGTGATCTTGACATGGATCTTGGTTTCTGGGTGTAAACCGCGTCAATTTGGTCATGTTATCGGCCAACGTTTCGTCACACATTGTAGTGTACTTTTAGAAGAGCCCTAAAGATGTCCATGACCAACTATATTTATTTCTAATAGTGTTATATGACTTTTTACAAATCGTTAGAATGCTGAATTTTTGCTGAATAAAATTTTAAAAAGCACAAATTGCTAGACTTGGAGATAAAATATGTTCAATTTGAAGAGCTTGTTTTAAATAATACTAGCGGAATCCCGCGGCTTCGCTCGGTAATTAGAACCCTCTATAAGTAATAGGGCATGACATATTTCATTTATTGATTTCAATAATTTATAATTTCATTGATTTTTATTCATTACTTATAAAAAAACGTAAATATCCCGGATCTTAGTTAATTTTTTTTTTAAACTAACTCTCGCCATTAGGGGTTGAATATCAAATTATTTTATTGCAGATTAAATCCATCCTAGTCCCCGTCGAACTTTCATTTTTAATTGAATATTAATTTGTCCGAATTTATTTTAATATCATGAACAGTTATTATTATTATTCCGATAGGGGTTGAATTTTCGTAATTAATATTTCTCTTGTAGAGTACCTACTTATGCCATGTTTCATTCGGTGAATACAAAAAAAAAATTATTTTACAAATTTTTTCACCTCCCTAGCACTTTAGGGGTTAAATTTTGGGAAATGCTGAAATAATAGTTTCACTATTTATATTTTAGAGTATGTTCGATAAGTTTCAATTAATTGCGAACAAAAAAAAATATTTTTTATATAAACTTTGACACCCTGTTTTAACCCCGTGGGGATTGAATTTCGAAAAATCCTTTCTTAGTGGGTGCTTACATCATAAAAGAAAGGCACCTACGAAATTTCACGTTTCTAGGTCCAGGGATTTGGGCTGTACGTTGATATATGAGTGAGTGAGTGATTGAGTGAGTGATTATGGACAAACTCTTTTATAGATATAGATTAGAATAAGTGACGTAGTATATAAAAAATAGTCCTGTTAAACACCATAAAAAATATCCATATTAATTTTCTAAAACAGGGCAATAGTAATGAAAAATTATATGTTTCAAATTCGAAATTCAACTGTTTTTAAAAGAATTCCCAGGTTTTTTGAAGCTGGATATATTATTAATAATTATTATGAACTTTGAATACTAAAATATTATAGACTATTACCTTGCAAAATATTTATTTTCTGTGGTGAAGAATTGCATAAGTTATTTATTTTGACGTTCGTTGAATTTGATAATATGTTAATAATATATTACTGATTTATAAAATGAATATAACTATTGCTATATTGTATGCAGGGTGACCGGAAAGAAGCCCACAGGAAAAAAGCCCATAGGAAAAATACCCACAGGAAAAAAGCCCACAGGAAAAATACCCACAGAAAAAAGCCCACACGGAAAAATGCTCACGCGGAAAAATGCTCACACGGAAAAATGCTCACACGGAAAAATGCTCACACGGAAAAAAGCCCACACGGAAAAATGCTCACACGGAAAAAAGCTCACACGGAAAAAAGCCCACACGGAAAAATGCTCACACGGAAAAATGCTCACATTAATAAATAAATAGGATACAGATGTACTAATTCAAGACGGCACATTATTTTTATTTATTTGTATTGTATGTCATTTTTTATGATTTCATATATGCCAAACTTCTGTACTGTCACAACTTTATTTATTCTTATTTTAGATATGTATATATATGTTACTGTAAAAGCCCGAACTGAGGTAAAACCTAGGTTTTACCAAGAGACACGGTAAATGTTGAAAAATAGAGTAGGTATCAAAAATATGTTAAAAAAAATATATAGAAAATCACAAATATTTAATTTTGCTAACAAAATATTCGGGCGAATGGGGATTAATCTAGTATAAAATACGGGGATTCAATCTCCGCCTTGGTTAGGGCAATCTATTGTGGCGAAAGGGGATTAATCTAGTATAAAATACCGGGATTCAATCTCCGCCTTGGTTAGGGCAATCTATTGTGGCGAAAGGGGATTAATCTAGTATAAGAAACGGGGATTCAATCTCCACCTTGGTTAGGGCAATCTATTGGGGCGAAAGGGGATTAATCTAGTATAAAATATGAAAATTCAATCTCCGCCTTTGTTAGATTATAAACAAACCGGAGATTGAATCCTTTCTGGGAAATTATTAAATAAATATATTTTTAGATTGAATATTTGATTGATAATGTAACAAGCTGAACAGGTATTTATATTGTAAATATATAAGGTCAATACAGTAGCTAACATACATGAAATATGTTAAACATCTGTATCCTATTTATTTCTTAATGTGAGCATTTTTCCGTGTGAGCATTTTTCCGTGTGGGCTTTTTTCCGTGTGAGCTTTTTTCCGTGTGAGCATTTTTCCGTGTGAGCATTTTTCCACGTGGGCTTTTTTCCGTGTGAGCTTTTTTCCGTGTGAGCATTTTTCCGTGTGAGCATTTTTCCGTGTGGGCTTTTTTTTGTGGGTATTATTCCTGTGGGCTTTTTTCCTGTGGGTATTTTTCCTATGAGCTTTTTTCCTGTGGGCTTCTTTCCTAGAACCTGTATGCAGGGCTATATAGTGTTAAAATTACTGCCCTATAAACTTACTTAATTTTCTAAGGTGAAAAGATTTATATTAAAAGGAAGTATATTTAGCATTTAAAACAAAATTTAAGTACTGAATTATACAATACATACTTATTTCATAAATGTTAAACTTTTGTTGGCCAGTAGCCAGATAAGAATCCTAATGTAGGTAAAACAAGCACAATAAATTCCCTTTAATTAGCTTAGTTTTAACTGGGCTACTATACTTTTAGGAACCCATAAAACATATAAAAATATACACATTATGTATCTTCTTGTTAAATGTGCCATAATAAATTACAGTTTAATTAATTATAAAAAGGATTAGAGGTATATTTATTACACCAATTTGTCTCAAAAATATCATCGGATTAAAGAAACATACAAACAAAGTGCTTGTCGATTCAAACGTTCAAATATTTTATGTATATAAAACTTTCAGGCCTGTCAAGAACTTAAGTTTAATTTATGAACTATAAATTGAACTAGCCTCGTTTGAATTTTATTGATACCACTAGCCATTTAAGAGGATATAAAATAATTTATTTAATTCCGTAAAATTTATTTATAAAAAAAAGTTACTATTGATTACACATATTTTTTTAAATTAATTAATTTAACTATTATTGATAAAATTATATAAAAAAATACTTTTTAAAAACAAGCTTTTATTAAAATGCACTTAAAAGTAAAAAATACATTTTCAGCTATCACAAAAAATTCAGGTTTTTATGACTAAAACTAATAAAAGCACGGGGCGCTCATGAAGGTAAATGTATAGTTTTTAATTAATTAACTATTTCATTATAGTGAAGTATTATTATAGTTTATCACAAATTCTACTGTATTTATTTGATTTAATGTGCAAATTTTCTACTGTTATCTTATATCAATTTATATTTCATCTTTATTCTGCATAAGAATTTTTATTCATACATTTGCCTTCGTGAGCGCCCCGCGCTTTTATTGGTTTTAGTCATAAAAACCTGAATTTTTTGTGATAGCTGAAAATTTATTTTCTACTTTTAAGTGCATTTTAATAAAAGCTTGTTTTTAAAAAGTATTTTTTTATATAATTTTATTTTCAATTTTTTTAGTTACTGATTGACTAACTAACTAACATACTAACAGGTAAAGCTCGACAAACTCTTTCATTTGGTACCCATATCAAGATAGTTATAAAGAAAAAGGTAATCCTCCATCTTGGGACGTCCACCATATTTGATTTAGAAAGATATTAGATATACTATATTGCATTGTCACCGGACTTATACACGTATCCAAAATTTCAAAGCTCTAGCTTAATTAGAACTAGTCGAAATTTTGATTGCAATATTTGATCTTAACTAACTAACAAACAAGTGAAGTTAAATAAAAGCTTTTAAAAACAGAGAGGATGTTAATTTTTATATTGTTATATTTTAAATTTTACATATTTTTTGAGATTATCAATATAACTATTTCAATTTATGATGTTTCATAAATATTCAACACCGTTTGTCCGCAACGGTAACTACATCGTGAAAATATTTTCTAAAATAACAATTTAGAAGCACAATTCACGTACCTACATGCTTAATCGTATATATTGTTAACAACAACAATTTTTCTTCTTTTGCGAACGATAAATTTTATCACCGCATCACGTACGCCCGGTTCACACGTTTCCGTAGCGACGACAAATACCCAATCCTCGGCATAACGACACCGTATTGATACGAACGATTCAAAGGGGCCTTTTTATGAATCGAATTCCGTCAGACGGGTGACGCGTCGTTGGGCCGTTGAGTTACGGCGTCGGACCCTAGGGATCGACCACCGCCCCCACCACCGGCATCCCCTGTCCCTCCGCGATGCACTGCCCGCGCCCCACACTGCTACGTTGATATCATGGTTGTATGGACGGCGCAGTCAATCTGCCGGCCGGTTATAAATAAAGCAACAACATAAAAAGCGGAAGAGGTATTGTTCATCGGATGTGTATTGGTTCCATACATCAAAGATCGCAAATTACGTGCTATTTATTATAAAGCTTTTATTAATAAATAACAAAATACACATACACTCGTATTTTATACATATAAAACCATTTGTTCGGAATTTCAATTTAATTTTATCTATACATATTTTCATTATGAAACAATTTATTATTATTAAACACGAATTAATTGTTAATTAAGAATTTTTAATACATATATTTTTTGGTACATATGTAGATGTAAATAATTGTATACGAAAGAATTATTTATAAATCCGCTCCGACTGCAGAGATGTACGTAACGGTTGGACAGTTTCGCTGGAGACAGCGTCAATCAAAGTAACGTAGGTATTATTGCGTAATACTGCACCCTCGCTTACAATGGACCAGTGTTTAGAGGACAAATAATTTATAAGATTGCGTAGATTGGCTGTTCCTCCCTTCCTGTTACCCGGAAGTGGTAGAGGAAAAGACATGCGTGGTTACCCACTGCGCACCATGGTTTATGTAATAAATAAATAATGACATAGTAGTTCTAAACTTACAGGAAATGTTAGCCATTTGATTCTTGTTAATTATTAATCTTGATTTCAACATGCTTCTATCTTTCACTTACACATTACAAGTGTTAAATCTGTGGCCACATCCCCAAATGTAAATCTAGTATGTCTACACTGTATACGTAGTACGTTTATATGTAGTTATTGAATCACTATAATATATTACATAAGAATATTTATACCACTTTAGAAAATAGTAGGGCTGCACACGAGACTTCGCTTAGTTTTTGAAATTGATCTCGTCTCGGTCTCGAATTTTACAAGTAACTGTCTCGTCTCGATTTCGTCTCGTTAAAAATGACGTTATCTCTTTTATTTCTCGTATATTCATTTATAAAGATTAATACCAAATACAAGTCTTCAGGCAAATAATAAATCTTTAGTAATTTTTGATAATCTCAATGATATTTTCAACGAGACTTATAGTCAAGATAATATCATCTTAGAATCGTCTGTTCCCATTTAATGCATCTCATCTGTGTCTCGATCTTGTGTCTAGACCCAGACCAAGAGGAGGCTAAATAAAAATCTCGTCTCGGCATGCATCCCTAGAAATGAAAATGGAAAGTACCAAATGAATTTTTGTAAAAAAATAAATAAAACACGTTCAGCAATATTACATGATGTTGTATCAGTATTTTTTGTAACGTAGTTGTCAAAAAGCAAATATAAATTTAACACAATTACATGTGCAAATATTACCATTAGTATACATTTTTTCCGATGTTTATAAATTAGCCAATGTATTACTGCATAAAGAGAAGTAAACAAAAAGCATGCGTTTCCAATGTATTTACATGTCTAAATTAAATGAAAAATGAAATCGAGTTACGTCAGTAAAAATCAACAAATTGTACAAACTAATGGTGTATTAGTATTTACTCTCTCTAAAACAAACATAACTGTAAAATAAATTCAAAGCTATGAAAATATTTTTTCCTTAGAATAACATACCGGAAAGAGATTAATTAATAAAGAGATACAAACCATAAAAGCGTTTCCGAACATCAGGTGGTATTTAATTCAAACACCACAAAACAAGCGTTGTGATGAGGAGTGTGGGAGGGGGGTAACAACGCCATAAATGCACATCACACTAACATCTGGTCCGTGTAAATCATATACGAGATCCATGAAGCAAGAGGGGGAGGGGGTCGAATCAAATATGCATCCGGAAATAGGGGATAGGGATGAAATCTGTTGTCTTCCTACATAAGAGATGCGTTTCCTGCTGAGGGTTTGCAGAAGAGAGCCACTGGACAGCAGGAAAAATTAACGGATGTGGAATGTGAGTTGCTTAGGAACTGTGTGGTTTAGGTCTCGTTGTTTGTTCTACATTCTACATTAATGATAGCTGTCTTTTTTCTGTTCTTTGAGTTTAATTTCCTTGCAAACGGAAATATACAATATGCATAGTTTATATTATTTTATATTTAATTTATTACATTCATAGAGATAGAATATTACTGGAATGATAACTCTACTGGGTGAGTGCGAGCTGATAGAAATATATTTCAGTGTGCCGGATTGATCCTAGAATTATCTAACCTAAACATATTTCAGTTGTTTCAATGGTTACCAGTTTACCACCATATCGTTCAAACCCAATGTTTTAATACAGAGAGTCATGACCTTTTAATTCACGCCGTCAGTCAATCAGAGCTCGTTAGACAAATAGGTTGCGGTACGTTGCTTTAGCTATTTCGCAGGACAGGTTTTTAAAACATTGAGTTATCACTCTAATTATAAATATAGTTTGTAAATTGCAAAATTTACAATTACAATAACAATAAATCTATATTAGAAGTACAATATTTTATTATCATAACAGATTTGAAATATGTATAGAGACATAAAATTGAGATATGCCCTTTTAATTTATATATATATTTAATCAAGATAGATGACAACATCCACACATCACAGAGTATAATCTGCTTGCGGAAGATTTAACCTTGAAAAGCTCCGAGACGTTACAAAAACGTCAGGATAAGGTTTATGACGTCGCCAGTATTCCGGACTAATCCATACAATCATCCATCAAATCGGATTAAACGCCACTTATTCGGAACATTAAAACTGGGTTATAAACATTAATAACTTCGCGGCGGAATTAGATCTTTTATGTTTATTGAAACACGTGTAGGAGGATATGTGATGATTGTTTATGGTTTAAAATTAAACCGTATCGTATTTATTGATACTTAAAAGTATATTAATTAAATTGAAAACTCGTTGGTAATCATATGATTGCATCTTTTGCTAATTTAAAATATAATTTTTATAATTCATTATCTAGCTGATGCTCAAATAATAGACAAACTTTAAATAAATATTTTAAGTCTAATTAATTAATTAGATCTTAAAATAGTTTATTTAACTGTTGTATAGTAGTTATAATATAATTTTTAAGACTATAACCCTCTGTTTACGTTAAAAATTATATTATACCAAATTATATCACAAAAGCGACCAATGATATTGTAGTATGTTTGATTATATTTTCTCATTACAATATAATTTTTAGAACATCAATAAAAAAATATGTATAGGTATAAAAAAACACTTGTATCATTTTCAACACTAGTATGAAATTTAATATGTTCAATAACGAAAAGGAGAATATAAAAGAATTGATCTATAAATGCGATAACCTAACTGAAGACATAACAACATTTTGTTGAAAAGAACATCCATATATACACTCGTCCACATAAAGAATATCTATTTGAACAATCACAAAAAGAATCATTGAATTTTATCACCTTCCTCGCAATACAAAGGAATTATGAGCCCTTCGCACGTTTTGTACTTATTCATTGCCGGGGTAACCGGAAAATAAACGACAAATGTCTTACATTATTAATTTTCTGATATAATATTTCTCATTACGGCTGCTGTATAAAAACGTTGAGCTCTATGTAGTACCTACATAAAATTAATACATTTTTAAAACTGGTGTTATTGATTTCGTCTGTAAGGCAATAAATTTTATATATCAACCTTAAAGTATTTAAAGCAGTAGCCATTAACCAGCGTTCTTAATCTTAAAAATTGTATCAGGATAATACCGTTACGAATTTCTATGTTGTATCATCATTTTTATTTTGAAAAATTTCAACTGAAAAATCGAACGCGGTATGTCAAGAATATGCCCATTATTTTATTAGCACCAATATCAATAGCTCTACAGTCTTCGCTGAGACAAAAAAAGTTAAATCTGTACATTTTTACAAAAGTTATCATGAATGAATGAAAATTCTAGAGATGAGTCAAATAGTAATAAAGTATACGCACTGTTTTCTTTATATAATAAAATCCTATAGTTTTAATCAACTTTACCGACAACATTAAACCTTTAAAATAAAATGGTTGAAATACGTCTTATTAAAGAAACTATATGACTTCAGTATGAATATTTTTATTATTATTTTTAAAAGTGTCGTTTTACAAACATATATATAGACATAACTTAATGTTATTAAAAATAACATATATACTGTTAATAAAAAGATTAATGACTTTTATATTCTGTATTTTAGAGCATCTTTAAGAAGAACTAAAACTGACATAATTATAAGTAGGTATTATTGAATTTTTTTCCAATTAATCAATGACAGCATTAGTAAAACATCGATGGCATTGTAAACGTGTGCTACTACTCCTTCACAATAGCTATTTTTATATAGGAAAAATTTCGTTTATTAAAAATATTTATTTTTTTATACTAATAAGATATGTTTTATGTGTTCATATAATAATATAAATCCAACGAATCATCTATATCTCGAAACAATATTTTTTTACGAAAGTCGTGTGTTTTTATAACATGGTCGTATAGCCAAGTTAAAAGATTCCACACGCATCTGGTAAATGGTATTGTTCAAGAAAAGTGATATCGATTTCGTGTGAAAGAAGGATTTTCCGCGTACCACAAAAGACGGGCAAACGGCGGCGCGCTAAAATAGTCCTTTCTCGGGGATTCGATAATGAATAAAGTAATAGAATCAGGAGGTAACAGAGTCGTACAAAGTCGTTAAGAACCATTCTAGCGAAATGAACGCAGCTGGTGGATGATTCCGTAGTCTTTAGGACTTTGTATGAAAGCTTCAAATGATGTTAGTCCTCAGTGCATTGTTTCAATTCTTTTATATAGATAATATAAGTAAAAGACATTGCATTCTTTTAGCTCCTATTATTGTTTGTTGTGCATTGCAGAGGATAAACTTGTTCTTTTGTTGAGTTATAATTTTATTCGCTATGTTGAAGTATGTATATTCATTTTTAATCTTGCAAAATGTGCATGTAATATTATATAGTGATAGTTTCAAACCGGATCAATATATCATACTTGTTTCAGTGTTAAAATTTTTAGACAAATTAATGAGTGAGTTTTTTCTATAATAGAATAAAACGCAGTGTTTAACTTTTATTATTTTTTTATTAAAATTATGTGTAGTCTGCTTAAAAAATAAAACATAAATTAATTCCTTTTTTATTCTAGGGCTTACAAATAAAAATAAGAAGCCATACAAAATTAATTTGCCCATAACTGTATATAATTTACAAAATGTTAACTGTACAAATAAAACAATTTTGTTATTTATTACTAAAAAACGAATTGAAACAAAACAATTTAGAGTAGGTAAATAAAGTTATATCTTAAAATTACTGTATCCTTTGCAATCTTTGTATTTCTTTTCAAAATAATATTAGTACAATATATAAATTCGTTAGGAAAAGAATGTTTTTCTTCTTTGTTACTATTTATGTTATCTCTTGAAATTTTTTCATCATTTTAAGCATCATTGATGGACTCGAAAAGCGGCTTTGTACAATAAGATATGAGCTATAAAAGGAAAAGAAAGAAAACAAAAAGAAAGCTAATCAAATGCCGGAGATTTAAAACTCAGATATAAGAAATGGAATCTGTATTGAAGAAATAATAAAGGTAACTTTAAAGAAATTCTTAACGTCTATTGTCCGGATATAACTCTTCTATAATTATGTTGTTGATTTTTATTTTATAACTTAAAATGTACTCATATACTATCTCAACAATTTTTGTGTCTCGCATCAAATGCATTTTAATAATCCTTAATTGGTTGTAAGTTGCTAAAAAACTATAAAACCAAACTCTATAATAGGTACAAGTTTCTATGAAATGTTTTTATAAAAATAAATAAAACTTACAAAATTTAATATAAATCTACAATTTTTAGAATTAAAATCATAGAATGTTCATAGTTTTAACTGTATACTTTTGAAATAAAAGTTCGTCAACCACATTTAAAAATAATTTTTAAACTTTATAAGCTATTAAACGAAGCACAAACGATTATAAAAGTTTTCAGTATTTGAAAATCGTAAACTGTAATGACGTCTTTTCACTTAATTTAAAAACTTGAATAAACGTTATTGTGGATCTTTTATGTTATTGTTAAACTCATCATAATATTTTTATAATACTAGTTTTCATTCTTAATCTATTTTTAAATTGAATATTACTCTCTAGCGAGTCATATTTTTAATAATAGGTACCTATTTACATTACTTTTTATAAAAAAATATGATTTAATAAAAAAAAAATTAATTAACTAGTAACTTTTACAACACTTGTTATCTTTATATTTTAACAAATTATTTTGTAATGTTTTTTAATAAGCTCAATATGAATCAACTTAACAATATAGCCAAAATGTGTGTTATCATGATATGCTCATAGAAAATCGATATGTGAAAAAAAAATCCTTTTCAAATTACATCAGATAGGTATTAAGCTCCTGAAGAGGACTTATTATCAAAGCAAAATATGTGTCGAGACATTGTTTTATTGTGGTTAAAATATACATATTAAGTTTTAAGTAACTAACAATAAGCTAAATTTCTCCGTTTCCTGGTAGGAAATAAATAAATGTATGAACTATTTGAATACATTATTAATTATTATGTATGTATAATATATTTATTAGTGTTATATGTATTAAATGATAAATAATATATAATAATATGTGAAGTTACACAATAAATACTGAATCAAAATACATTTTATTTTAATGTCATTTTCAAATACTTCCTGTACAAAGGTGAAAAGAAGAAAAATGTTCAACTTTTACTGGATTTTCATGAACTGTAAGAAAAAGGGAGAATATTTCCTTATATTTGCGATGCATTACAGAATCAAACCACCCTGACGATATGTTTGCTGAACCCCCCGTTTCTTTCGGTCCGCCCAGATCATGCAATGTGCCCCCCCCTGGTCCCCCTTCTACCCTGCACCAGCACACCTTGAGGGAATGATAAAGAGGAGCCGATTTGTTAAGCTGATCTAGTCTTAGTTCACGGTTCGGTGCACTTAATTTTTCCTTATTACATTTGTTGATCGCTTTTAGTTTTTATATTCGATTTTTAAACATACTTGCTACTATAATATTTTGAACGTACATAAGGTTAATATTTTTTAAATTTATTTTGATTTACTACAAACCTTGCCAGAAAATAATACTTCAGTTAATGAATTTTTTAAATATAAATAGCTTGAATTTTCGTTGATGCCTATTATAACTTTTGCTAAACTGTCATGAAAATAAAAATCATTAGTCAAATATTGGGTACCATAAATTTAAAACTTAAAATAATATCCTTATGATAATTATTTACTAATATTCAAAAATATAAATTACTTTTATTAGAAGAATTATTATTGTAATAATTTATTAATAATAAACACATTTTTGTTCGATAAAAAATGTATAAACACACCTCCAAAGGGAATAAAAAGTTTTGCAATATATTTTAACCGTAGTAGTTTTCATAGAATAACAACCGTTCCGGAAAAACCATCGCGTCTGGTTCGTGCAAGCACGTAAGAGGAGCTAGATCCAGGAGGGAATCGGGTGGCCCCAGGACGTCCCTTATCGAATTTAAGTCTCCCAACGCTAATGAACGAGGCGTAACTCCCGTTAGAGAATCTTAGATTGGAAATTCTGCTAACAATTCCAGAAACTAGTTTTGTATAGAAAGTTCTCTTCGCTGTTGTTCTTTACATCTTTGAATTTGTGCTTACCTAACTTTCTGTTGTGTTTAATTACAATTATTAGATCTTTCGTAGGGGTTTCGTGTTAGTATATCAAAATCCAATTTATACTTATTGTAATGTATTAAAACATTTAATTCCAGGTGTATGGCTTTTGTGATAGAATGTTCTAAGTTTGTTTCATTTCCTATGAGTTTTTGTATATGGATTTTATTAGAAGTCAGTTTATAATTTGGACATAAATTTTATTACATAAATTATTGCATTAAGTTAAATTATGTTATTTATATCTAATTGATTCAGAAAAAATATAAATAAATAACCAATTTAAAAAATATAAAAAATATTGTTCTGACGTTTCTGTTAGCTGTTTTGAGTTCTGACCGCATATTTTACATTAATCTATAGGTATCGTAGTTATATTATTTTATTCTATTCTAAAATTAAATTATTTACAGTATTCTTAGTGAATTAGTTAAATTATTTAATTTTTGGAAACTTTTTTTAATAAAAAGTAATATTTCATCATAACCTGCTGTAATCATTTAATAAAATATCAAATGAAAACAAAAGACAGTGTAAGTACTTATAATTACTTTGTTAAAAAATAAATGGTAAATAAAGAAGGTACATATACATATGAAAATAACTTTTTTAATATAAAAACACATGTTCCATTTAAAAAAATACAAACGACGTAATAAACAAACAAATTACTGTTTATTTCACACTTGGCATCAAAGTAAATTCTACGCAAAAGATCAGGGATGATGCAGTTTGTTTAGATGTAATATTTAAATGAATGTTATTTAATTCTGTTACGTAAATAACCTTAAAGCATTCAGCTAAAAGATGTTTTCTCACGAACGTTCATTGTTTAATTTATTTTGTACGAATTAAACGTTTTGCATTTGTATCACATTATATATATTATAATTATTTATATTCTTGTGTCTTTAAAATTTAAATATAATATTTATCTGTCTTTATTTCATTGTTTATCATCACAAATGATCTTATATCTTTACAATATTTAAATTACCATTTCTTGAGGCATTTGTTAAATAAATTAATTGCATTCATTTAAAATTTTAAATATACAAAACTTTCGTTGTTGACATTTTATTTAATCCTAAATTAAACGAATTGATATGTAAATATACAAAACACATACATACATATAATAATTTTATACGTACCTGCTATCTAGAATATAAATTAAATGGTTTTTAATAATAAACACTTTCTATTTAGGTAATCGTTTTCACTTATCTAACAAATATACTGCGCAGAAAATTAATTATTTAACATTAAACAAATATATTTAACACAATAATATATTTAACAAGAAACCTGCCCTGACAGGCACAGAGGCAGCATCCATTCCGTCTTTATGTCCCCGTCTTATATGTGGTACATGTAACGTGTGACAATACAAATTAATACCACTTTAAATAAATAATTTCCACTCAAAACAAATACTTTGCACTAAAAAAATACTCTGCCTTGTAAATGCACGGTACTTCCTCGTGCTAAATTCATCAAAGGTAGTTAATTATTGAAAATAAAAACCGATAAAGTATTCAGATGAACTGCCTGTCATTGGTTAACCATTTAATTTTCATACGATTTTAATAAAAAAATTTAATTTTACATTTTTCTTAATACGCGCCTGGTTATTATGTCGTATATTTTGATATTTTTAATGTGATTTTCTATATTTAAAAACGATTAAATATTCGCCTTTTGCGTTAAAAAAAGTATTTAAATTTATGTTCGATGTACAAAGTGAATACTAGTGCCTAATATGTAGTGTAATTAAATATAACCCGTATTAAAATATATTTTCAGTATCATTCAGTCTCTGATTACATTTGTATTTTCATCAGTATTAAAATTATTTTATCTTCTCTTAAAAAAGGCACATTGTTTCAGTCTGTTCACAGCCAATAAACTATGTGACAAGTTTAGTGAAATGAAGCATTCAAGTGTTAGAAACAATCCGAAAGCGGAAGTTTCTCCAATCAATACATCCTCATTGCTAAACGCGATTTCATGTATTATTTACAATACCGTCCCCTGTTCAAAGGAGCGAAGTCGAGGCAGGACTTGTTACAATGCAATTATAAAGGACGTTAACTGAAGATCCTCGTTGCAGAATACATTAGCAATGTTGTCTTGGAACCTTCGCAGCTGCTACGCTCTCTCGGCCAGAAGAAATAAAGGTTTTTCGTTTACGAAATTTTCTACTTTTCTTTTGTTCAAGGTACTTCTTTTATTCAATTAATGGTCTTATAAACTAGGTTCTGTTTTTTTCTTCTAAACCCTCTATGTTTTATATAGGTGTACGTTAATGTTAATGCATATAATATTCGCGTTTCTTATTTGTATTTTTTTATTAAATATTCAATATTTATATGAACGAGTTTTCTAAAAAACTATATACTACAATATTAAAAACAATAATTAATAAGAGCGTTCAAAATATTTCTCTTAATATGTATACTGATACAGACATTTAAAAATGGAGCTTTCTTAAATGTTAATATGTTATGAAAATGTCATGTTGCTATAAATCTTCGCTCTGCGAAGACTGAAAACATACCTATTATATCATTCCGTGTTTTATAAAGCAGTAGCAGGTTGATTGATAGGGAAACTATTGATCACCAAAGTATGTTTACTTTTAACCTTTATTGTGATCTCGTTTATCTATAAATTATTCACTTCTTTAAATATTTTACAACAAACGTTTACCCAATTTATAAAATATAAAAAATTTTAGGTTATAAAATGTCATTCTCATATTTTATTCAGTAACGTTGTGATCGATCCTATGTCAGTCTAAAAAATTCCAGCTTTGAAAATCATATTAAAATTTTATCCTTTAAGTTCTTTTTTATGTTTTCAATAAGAAAATGAAAGAAGTTATGTGATTGAAAAACTAAATTAAATATTTTTATTACTAAGCAAACAATTTTCAATATGTATCTTATAAAACTTCTATAGAATGTATGTTCTAAACAAAAATAAAATATAAACAATGAATTTAATTTCATATGATCCGCATACACAAAATTAAGAATTGCAAAACATACATCGAAAATAAAATATTCATAATAAAACACAAATAAAATTTATCAAATTGTGGTACAATATAATATTTAAACATTGATATAAAACATTACCTAATAACACAAAATATGAACGATTGTAGAATATAAAACAATGTAATTGAAATGTTTAAATATCAAGTCTCTTTCAAACAACAAAACGAGCAATAAATTTGATTGAAGCGGAGAATTTCCGTATAATGTAGCGACGATATTATATGCATAATTCTACAAACCATAACAAATGAATATCGCCCTAAACAGTTCCATATTCGCGTATACACAAAACCAGCCAAAAGTGTTTCTCTCACAGGTATAAAGATACCTCTCTACACATGGAATGAAACAATTTTATTATACTCGTTCCTCAATCTGTCTAATTCGATGTAAACACCTAAACGAATTATATTTTCGCCCATAGGCGCCGAGAGCGGAATATTAACTCAGTCGTTGGGATAAAATATGCACAAACCGCAGGTACGTTTCTTCACGTATACATATACTATACGTGTATGGTTTTGAGTTGACTGTGCATGTTCTGAAATATTTTGCTGAAATTTAATAGGGTATTATTTAAGATTGCTTATTATAATATTATGGCCCATGCTATTGTTTTTATATTTTATATATGACATTTTGCATACATTTTTTATGTCGGTTTTGATAAGCTGCATGCAATATATCTTTACTTATTATAACTACCCAAGTTTTAGTTATTGTTTTGTATATAGGTATTTCAACAGTGAGGTAAATACAATATACCTATATTGTATATTTTATATCTTGCTAATTTTTACTATCTAGCTTTGTAGTATTCCTTTTTTCTGAGTGAATTTGCCTTCTATTAAAATATTGTAACAGGACACATTTATTTCTTAAATAGTTTCTAATTATTTCAACCACAAATAAAAATAGAGTAGCAGCATATTGCATTTACCTCAGTGTCTCAGTGCTTATGAAAAATTATTATTATTTATTTTAATTTTTTTTTCAAAAGCCTTTGGATTAATAGAAATAAAATCCACAATTGTAAATAAACTTCGATTTTTATTTATTGAGATCAGGTAGGAATTTATTGAGATATGAACTGGTTAGTAGATATAGGTAAAGTAAATAAAAAAGGTGAACAAGTAATGTAAAATTACGAGATTGCAAACTCCTTCGATTGCATAGAAAAAATAATAGACTGTTATTACTTTTAGATTCATATTGCATTTACCCTCCTTTAATCCTAATTGAAAATTTTTATAATAATTTTTATACACAAATCACCTTATAATTAAACGGCGTGAACTGTTGGTATTACTAACGAGTGTCGATAATGTCGATCGCGATTTACCAGATTATATTTTTTATATAAATTTATGTCATATAAAAACTACAACTCTAGTAAAATATATCTGTAAAATCAAGGGAAGAAAATTTATTCAAGGCAAAAAAATGCGAAAATCTAGGATTGAAAATAGAATATATCTATTGTGACACGCGATTGGACGTTAAGAATAGAGTTTTTTCATACATTAAATATATAATATTCTTCAAATATATTGTGACAGACCAATACATTTTCCGAACTTCCAAAAAAACTGAATAGAAATTCACTAAAATATAAAATCCGCGAAGCGTGAAGGCGTCTGATCGACGCCAATGTCGCTTGAGTAATTGTCAAAAGACGCATTGTCTTATGGAAATTGTGGCAAGTTGTTGGATACAGAATAGAAAGTGTGTTTCGCGAAATATGAAATTTAATCTCACAATCCAATTAGCCTCGGCAATGTTCAAGTAAGTTTCGCATGCGCTTTTTGATTGCCAATAAAACAGTACAATAGTTTTGTTCAGACATTGTAATTTGTGTACGCTTTAATGGATATGTATGAATTTTATTATCGGTTTTGGGGTTTTATTATAGCGTTATAAGGAAACCAATTAAGTGAAGATGTTTTATGAAAATAATTATGTTAAACGTAGATTGAGAAATAGATTTTAGACGTTATCAGTTTCTAAAGTAGTGAAAATATTTAGCAGATATTAGAAGCATCCTTAATATATATAAAGCTGAACGTCTCTCTGTCTGTCTTTTTTTTAATTCATAGGTACATTCTCTGGCCAGGTTATAGGTTATATTTTGTTACGTTAGGTAAAATAACAACTAAGCAGTGACGATAATAGTAAATCAAGTCGGAAAAAAATTTCCTGACGGCGCACTGTTTGCCAATACGCTGCCTAAACTGTTGAATATAGAACAAAATAATGTATTAAAGAATTGTGTAGAATCAAAAGTGCTACAATAAAGTCTGCGACACCATATGTCTAACTTTTATATTTAAGCCACAATGACTGCTTTTATGTTACAAAGAAAACATAAAATATTTGGGTTCTGTTTACATGGACTTATGACCTGCAAAACTTTAATCCTTATTGAAATAAATGATTTCATCGTCATAAGTACTTAATGTAGATATAATTTGCCTTTTACAGAATCAAATTTGGTCTTTTGGTTTAGGAAATAACGTGAAATAAGTATATAGGTACAATAACATTATTCGTAACAATTCACGCGAACTACGACTATGTAGCGCCGCTCTGGGCAGAGGGGACAGGCCGGTATTGTTTTGATTGCCAATTGTTTAATTTGTTGTCAATAATTAACTTTTAAATAATCAATTATATATTTTTTAATTTCTAAACAATAATTCCGTAGTCCACGCGAGCGAAGCCGCGCGGGCCCACCTAGTTATTAATAAAATATGATATACGCAATATTTCAATAGAAAAGGTGGGTGTGTGTACTTACATACACGCATTAGAAATTATATTTCTTTGACATGATTGAAAAACAATTGTTGAGACCAATATTGACATCTAGCGAGCAAATCAAAAACTAAAAACTATTTTACCTATTATTATAACAGAAGTCTTTATTATCTACACACTTAACCTAACTTATCTTCGTTGCATGATGTGCGCGCATTTTGTTGTTTTAATAAAATTTCATCCTGAACGCGTCTAAAAAAGTATCACTTCAAGAACAAAACAATAAACAAGGGAGAAATTTTATGTTCAATAAATTATCAAATTTGTAACCCTTAAATTGTTTTCTAATTATTATAACGCTCTTTTAACAGTGATAACATTTTCAATAATGTACAATTATGGTTCATAGATTATTCAATCTTGTACTACCTACTATTGTTTTTGACAATATTTCATAATAATCTGTCTAGTAAGATTTTGATTCTGCGACGCACACAATAAAAACTGACATGTTAACTAGTGCCACAGCCTCTCAAACATGTTTATTGTATGGGAACTGTAAACATATCAAACATTATTTTTCCGGTTTACGACATATTCTGAATAGCGGATTCATAATGTATGTATATAAACAGAGTATAAAAGCATATGATGCATGCCGTAAAGTTAACATATATACGTAATATACTTTTTTATAATGTTTAATTTAATATCTGAAATTATAATAAATTGATTTCAAGTTTTACTATCTTTTTTTTTATTTCGTTAGAAAGCTTTGAATATGGTCCATTTTTCAATGAATATTTTATCATACAGTAGAACTTACTCGGTTTGGTGTAAATTTTTCGAAACACAATTTTTCGAATCACAATTATTCGAAACACAATTCTTCGAATCACAATTTTTCGAACAACTTTTTTCGAAACACAATTTTTCGAAACACAGTTTTTCGAAGCACAATTCTTCGAATGAACAATTTTTCGAATGAACAATTTTTCGAAAAATTTATAAAAGCGCGGGACGCTATAGAGGCAAATGCATGGAAAAATATCTTGTGTATGAATTGATAAAATATACAAGGGTAGAATTTTTTTTTAATTCATTTAAAGCTATACATATGCCTTTATGAGCGCCCCACTCTTTTAATGGTCTTAGTCATAAAAACCTAAGAATTAAGTGACATCTGAATATTTATTTTTGACTTTTCAGTGCATTTTTAATAAAAACCACTTTAAAAAAACATTTTTAAAATTTATATTTATTTAAAATAATATACCTAAGTTTTTTGTTATTATTGAAAACTATGCTGGATCCCTGTAAATTAAATATTACCTTTATATAACCTAACATAAACGGGCACTAACCTAATCTACTCTAAGCAAACCTAACTAAAAGTAACTTACCCTAACCGGGACTAAACTAATCTATTCTGACCTAACCTAAACTCTTTATTCTTTTTCATTTCTACCATTATAAAATTTTGTGTAAAACTTTAAAAATCCAAAACTTATTTTTTCGAAAAATTGTTCATTCGAAATATTGTTCATTCGAAGAAAATTGTGTTTCGAAGAAAATTGTGTTTCGAAGAATTGTTTTCGAAAAATTGTGTTTCGAAAAATTGTGTTCGAAAAATTGTGTTTCGAAAAATTGTGTTTCGAAAAACTTTCCGGATACCAACTTACTCGCATATCTATTTAGTATATAGTACCTATATACCAAATGTACCTACATATATAGCAGTGTATAGTTTATAAAAAATATGTATGTTTTACCTAGTTAATTATAATATTACAAACAATTTACTCTATTTGTAGAGGACAAGTTGTATTTCATAATACCACAAACAAAGAATAATAAAATAGCTACAAAAACGGGTAAGCATTATTTTGTGTACGCTTTCTATAGGTTATTTATTCAAAAATTATTCATTTGAGTTCTTATTGACTTTTTATTATAGATATAAAAATAAATGTTTTAAATGTCTCTGTGGAATTGATTGGACATAAAGTGAAATGAAAAGAACATTGATTCAACAAGCTAGCATAAGGAAGATTTTAATCAAAGCGACCTCAATTGTCGTAGTTTCCCGGAACATGGGAAAGGCGGTCCTGCCATGACACCACTCCCGTCTGGATATTCTCCTGATTCCCGATGCTATCGCCATATGCAAATCAGACATAGACACACAATTGAGTCTCGCTTAAAGACCTCCAGGGTTCTCTTCGTTCGCTACGAAGAAAAACCAAAGTGCGGTTTCATTTTTTATTGAAGAGTAATTTGGCCCTGACATGTGCTGACAAGTTTTTTATAGGTTTTGCAGAAGTTATTGCCAGCTACTTTATGTGATTTCAATTAAAGTCTAACATGTTGTGTGCGCTCTGAATGCTGGGGTGGCCGTTATATTTGAAGGGAAAAGAAAAATGTTTACCGATACGTGACTTTCAACCTTACCAATATTTGTATCCTGTCAAAATAGCACATACTGCTTTATATCCATTCATTATTTATTGAGCCCAAACTTTAAGAGATGACGTAATCTAAACTGTGACTGATATGTTATTACGTTAGATTTGATACATTGATTTTTGATTTAAAAAAAACTTTTAATTCATTTCTGAAGTCCATAAGTATCTGTAAAGCAATAAATATATCATCGTGAGATAACCAATTAATGTTAATAAATAATATCATATTGTACAATATTACAATTTATTAACCCTGTCAAAATCAATAAGAAACCTAGTAAAGGGTTCACCAATTAATTTCTTATTTATAACAATTATCTCGAACCACAAGAAACAACACCAAAATTCATCCATCACTTTACTAAATAGTGGCAATAACTCAAACATTCCTACCAATTAACAGAAGCATTCATAGAAATTACCAACAATCACAAAATCAATTCTAAACTGTTCGTCACGCCGAGTTTATCTCATTTCTACCCTTGAAATTATATAATTGCCTATAATTATACCTTCCATCAAAGGCCCGCATAAATCTTAAGAGAAAAACACACGATTAAATAAATCACTTAGGATTTAATATAATACCCCTTGTGCACCTTGGATTTACCCCTTAATTTTCCCACATTCAGCTAATTTTTCTATTATATGCTTCGCTACAAACTCATTATTAGCTGGATAATAAATCGTAAGGATTCGATCGTCGACGTGCTTTTGTTAATCGTAAATATTACTGATGATTTTCTTTCACTCAAAACATCTTTTGTTGAAGAAATAAATTTTCTGTACTCTACGTTTTTGTATTATTTGAAAACAGGTGAGCTTTTATATTTATGTTTTATTATTATTACGAAGCATGCTACGCTTTTTAAAAAAATATTTTATAAAAAAAACTTCTTCATTAATGATTTCTTATAAACCAGCAAATTTAAATATATATATATAATATTCCATATAATGTATAAAATATTTAATTATAAATAATACGGATTTGAAAAATTGAAAAAAAAGTTTTTAGTTATTTCCTTTTTCTGTGTATTGGCACAGTTTTATAAAAATACATTCCAAAATGGCATTGTGAATGAGAATATATGTAAATATTTATTCAAATCGATCTGATTTTTAATACGTACATACATCAAATAATCAATCAGAAATTCGAATACGCCAATATTTGTTAAAACAAATCAAACATAATCAAATGTGCCAATACCGAAATCATACAAAGTACACACAGATAAGTAAATGAAATTAGGACACAGTCCGAACGCAAAAGGTACAGCACCCGAGCGTTCCCTGAAGGAATATCAACTCGGTAGAACACATATCCGATAACGTGTACACGGTTACATATTTGAACATGAAACAGGCACAAATCCGTCCTAAACTCACATCGTGGCCCCAGGTGAGCGGCGGGTCTTAAACAATCAGCCCCCGTTGTCGACAATGGTACATACACTGCGTGAGCGCCCATTTGTGTTTGTGTGTTCTGGAAGTGGGTGGGTATTTGTACAGGGCCGTTGTAGTAATATTTTCAAAATAGTTTTACCAGCGCATATTTCAAAATCGATGATAACCGGATGCTCTATATTTATTTTGTCAATGATAATTCCACTAAGATCGGTTCGGTAAAAATTAAAAAAATCTACTAACACTTTTAATGTTACTGTTATATGCTAGACTAGCGGGATCCCGCGGCTTCACTCGCGTAAACTTCGAAACTAATTAGAATCCTCCATACATGATAGTGGATGACATATTTTTTATATTAATTTTTATCCATTACCTATAAAAAACGTAAATATCTCGGATCTTAGTTAAAAATTGTAAAAAAATAACCCCCGCTATTAAGGGTTGAATATTGAATTTTTTATTACAGATTATTTTGCCCAACTCCACTATTATAACGTAAGCAGCTATACAGATAAACATATCATAAACTCAGACCCTGTCTACCCCCGCCATTAGGGGTTGAATGTCGAATTTTTTTATTTTAATAGATGGCTATTTAAAGCAAGTATACAGACAAACATTTAAATCCGTCCTCGTCCCCGTCCCATCCTATTAGAGCTTGAATATCAAACTTTCATTTTTAATTGAATATTAATTTGTCCGAATTTACTTTAATATCATCAACAATTATGAAGATAAATATATCAAAATTTAACCCCCCCCCCCCCTTCCCATAGGAGTTGAATTTTTGTAACTGATATTTGTCTTGTATAGTACCTACTGTGCCATGTTTCATTCGGTGAATACAAAAAAAAATATTTTACAAATTTCCCCCCGCCCTAACACCATAGGAGTTAAATTTTGTGAAATATTGAAATTATTGTTTCATTATTTATATTGTATAGTATTTTCGATTAAATGCGAACAAAAAAATATTTTTGTATATAAATTTTGACACCCTGTTTTAACCCCGTAGGGGTTGAATTTCGAAAAATCCTTTCTTAATGAGTGCTTACATCATAAAAGGAAGACACCTACGAAATTTCACGTTTCTAGGTCTAGGTATTTGGGCTGTACGTTTATATATGAGTGAGTGAGTGAGTGAGTGGTTAAGGACAAACTCTTTTTATAGATATAGATTTCTTGTAAATATCTACTAATTATAAAGGATATCAGCAGCAAAAGTCCAATCAAAATCGGTTCAATAGTTTTCTAGCAAATAAAAAAAATATACAAATAATAAAAAAAAATCAAAATTGATTTCGTCGCTTGCAAAACAATGCATAGATCCTTTAGTTTAGGCTTATCTAGCAATGGTACATTGGCGAGATGAAACATTTATAAAAGTGCCACAGTAAATAAAAATGTAGATACGTACATACTTTTAACAAAACATATCATAAACAAATTAAAAATTCGTAAGTGTACTTTCTTGAATAGTCGTGTAAACGTATAGAAATATACATAAAATGATGAAAGATAATTTACGCCAATTTATCTGTCAGAAGTGAAACGGTTGTGCTACGTCCCTGTTGTATGTGTAAGGTATAATTACTTACGTTGTAATTGCTGCTCTGCGCTCCGAAACATCGCCGATGTAATTAAGTGTAACGCAGATTTTGATCGTTTGTTTTACATGATTTTCTAATAAGTTATTGCATGTTATATCAATCTAGTAGTGTGAGACATTTATAAAGTCAGAACAATACATAGATAAAACGTTTTTATTATAATAATAAAAAAAAAAAAAAACGAACAAAATTTATATAACATTAATAGGCATTAGAATAATTTTCTAGAGTAGTATTTTATTTAATTTAATAATAGACCAATATTTTCAACAAAGGACTACATATTCAGTATTATTATTCCTTCCAAGATCAATTTTCATACTTTGTTTTAAATAGAATTTTTACTAAATAATCCCACCACTTCAAATCCAAAGAAGATATAAATGTATTTTGTTACAAAATGAATGAAACTGCTGTTTGGAGTGAGAGCTCAAAGAACAATTTTAAATACCAAATATTTTCGGAATAAAAAGTTCATTAATAATTTCAAATATCTCATTGTGAACTTTAGTGATTTGACAGTAAGTTTAGATTAAAAAAGATTTTACATGTAAAATGCATCATTTCATCAAAATATTGTCGCGGACCAGACTAATTACTCAAGTGAACTGAGATGTTCTTGCCCACGTCTGGTGTAATATATTTTTATATGTAAAAAAAATTAATGCAGTGTTTATGTTAGTAATTAATTATTATTTGTCACAATTTAAATTAACGAAGAATTTTATTTACACAGTTGGAAGATAAACTAAGAAAATGATACACCAACTTTTTATAAAGTTGACTAACTAGTCTATTTATACCTACACATGAAACATGTACTATATGTGAATATTACTTAATACTTTTTCACGACTTATTCAACACCTTGCAAAAGTATAATTGAATAAAGTATGTAGAAGTATTTTTAGTATATAGGTATCAACTTCCAATGATATACGTTGGTACATACATATATACATACTCGTATGTATGAGTATATAAATACAGGTTGGTGAAAAGTAAGGACCATGTGATTTATTAGTTATGTCCGGTATTATAAAGGCCCTAGCAAATTTGCAAGCTCGCTAACACTCTCAGATGAGATACCTAACTTATATGACAGTTCTCTTCGAGTTTTTTGATGACTTTGACAGATTTCGCGCAAGCGTTGTATGTAAACACCAACGGTATTTAAACAGTTGGGCTATTATGAAAATTATTTTATACGGTCAGAGTCGCCAACTGTGTTACAATACGTTGAAGTGTCACTGCTCTAAATTCCATAACTAATCCATAGATACTATAACATAATTAATAACCTCATTTATGAGTGCTAGCAAGCTTGCAAATTTGGTAGGTCCTTTATAATACCGAACATTATTATCAAGTATTAAAAAATGTATATTTGATATTCACAGAAAAAAAACTGTATTGGACCAAGAACACATTGTTTTGTATATAACGAAAACAATATTTTCTTAATATAAGAAATATACTGTTAATCCAACTACGTTATTCCTTTGTTCAAGAATACTATAGTTGGTTTAATAGATTATTGCTTATCTTAAGAAAATATTGTTTTCGTTATATACAAAACAATGTTTACTTGATTTGAGAAATTTTTTCAACCAGTGTAGTTTAGTAAGGTTCTATTCAAATTTAAAAGTATTTTTTCATGACTTCATAGCAATGACGTATTGAAACCTTTTTAACTATATGTTATTTTTATTTCAAAGTAAAAAAAATGTACTTCCAATGATACTAAAGATGTTCAATTTTTCCATTTGGAAAAATGACGTTATAGCTGCACAGTTTACTTAAAGCAAAGAAAAATATTGTTTTAAACGAAGAAATTAATGTTTTCATCTAAAAATATTATTTTAAAGAAAAATAATAATAATCGAATTGAGTTAAATAAAACTGCTTTCGTAATTTAAATAAGGATTTTCTTAGCACAATGCATTTTTTTCTGCGTTCGAAGTCGTGAAGAAGAAATAATAAAAGGATGTCTTAACACTACATTTGAACAAGCATTAAAATTTTACCAATACATTTTTATATAAAAAATAATTCTAAGCAATCAATCAACTTAAAATTTTTATTCAAATTAACAAACTATGTACATAGACAGTATAGAAAAAAGCACATTTAATGAATAGAAATACAAACAAATAAAAACAAAACCAATATATCATGTTAAAGACTGTTCATTCATATATACAAATTTCAACACGTCTAAACACGTACACAACTGTAATAAACAATCGTATAAGCCATCAGTAGTTGAATTGTAAAGCACTTTTTTATATATTATGTGCTTATTATCTTAACATAATGGTCTCGTAGAATCAATAACAACAAACACTCCTTCACAAATCGCCCGGAGAATAAATAAACATGAATCAAGTTTTACCCCAGAGCTATAATAACACCTCACATAAACAAATATTAATTGTACCTTAAATTATAGTACTGTTAGACAAACACAGCATTCAGTGTTTGAGAACCATCTCATATACGTGTAAATAATAAACATAGATTCAATAATCCATGTCGTATACACAAGGGATTACATTTTGGTCAGTGGTACTCAACCGGTGATATGTTTATTACTTTGTTTTGAAATTATCTTATGAATGTGTCGGCTTATGTTTATCTAAATAAATATATTTATCTATTTGTAGTATATATAGTAAGATAGTTATTTGGAGCATCTCAATTTGATTTAAAACTGTATCTATATACAATCTCTTTTGATAGATGTATGGTATTATTGTAGGTGTTGAGAAAGCTTATTTAATAAATATTTTTAATGATAATAAATTAACGAGTATGTGTATATAAAATGTAAAACGTGTATTGAAGAATTGATATTTTTTTAATCAATTAATATAATATTTTATATACATATGATAAATGTAGATATATTTAAAACATTAATACTTTCCACACAGAAAAAAAACTGTATTGGACCAAGAAAATCTTGTTTTGTATAAAACGAGAACAATTTTTTCTTAATATAAGAAAAGTACTTCTAATGCAACTACAGTATTTCTTCGTCCAAGAATACTATAGTTGGTTTAAGAATATATTTCATATCTTAAGAAAATAGTGTTTTCGCTATATACAAAACAAGGTTTACTTAGCTCAAGTAAACCTTTCTACCTGTGCACATAGATTTTTATTAAAAAAACGTATAATGAATAAAACCCATCAAAATCTATAACTAGAATAGCCCTCAATAATAACAAAAAATGAATCTATTTACAAACCAAAAATGGTTTTCTCAAAATTTTATTATCTGTAAGAAAGGTTATTTTAAGATTAAGGTTAAAGGTTATATTTAAAATGAGTAAAAAGGTTATATAAAATGTTTTACTTTTTTTGTTTATTTTACAATTATGCGATACATTATAACGAAAAATTCAACGATTTTAATTTTTGTGCCGCAATGTATTTTATTGATTTTTGCAGGTCAAAAATCGATCTAATGTAACTGTCCTTTTTACTTTTTTAAGATTATTATTTGTTATTTCAAATTGTTTATTTTAATATTTTAAAAGATATTATAAACATTTCCATACTGATTATTTATTTTTTAAATGACATCCTCCGAGTTTTTTTAGTAATTCTTGTTTTAACCAACTCCGTCATTCAAGATAAATAAACACACTGACACTCTACGTGATTTATATATAATTATATTATAATGCGTATGTTCACAATTACACGTTTTCGTATATCTAAAAGGCAATTATATTGAAAGATATTTCAGTTTGAAATGTCCGTTCGAATTTTTATTAGTAATTATGTTGATTCCCGCTTATGTTAATCCACATCGTTAGAGTGAGTCATTAACTCTCTCTTTTTATCAAAGACATTGACGTAGGTTGTTGTCTCGTCTGCTTTGTATTGTTACTTCCTATGAAATTTATGTTTCATGTCGGATACTTTATTGTACTGTAGGAGGAGAGGGCGGTATTTTGTCAAAAGCCTTCCTACAAATGGTAATGAATAAGATAGTTTATATTCTAATATCACATACATGGACGTAATATGTAGTACACAGGTGTGCTAGCATGAAATAAAATAATGCAACTCAACTGAGAGTATCGGAAATAATAATGATTGAAGGTTTATTTCATTTCACAACTCATGGTGTTAATTGAAATGTACATTTCATGTAGTTAACTATATCAATATTTTCACTACATATATAACTTATAATTTAAATCCAAAACTTTACTTTCATAAACTATACGAATACACAAACAAAACTGAATATTTTAGCACTCCCACAATATTTACTAAACCAAAAAATATCAATATTTATGTTTTAAATAAAACTTGATATTGACTGATATTCTAAACGAACTTTATTCAAACAAAGTTTGCTGTATTTTATAGAATAACTTGCACGGCATATGATTTTTTTAAATAGAACATTCTGTTAATTTGATTACTATACATGTTAGTCCCATATAAAAAATAATTGGGAACACTTTTAAAAATCAATGAACATTCTTGTATTAATAATTCTTTAATTAGTTGTCGTGATCAATGCATAATAAATATTTATTGTAGTGTTAAAAGAAGAATGAATTAGTAATTTAAACTATTCAAAGAGTGAACGAATGGAAATAATAAAACCGACCTAAATCTCTGTCTCTTCATTCACCCTGCTCGGAATTTCTATTTAAATTCAATTTTCTTTGAGAACAACGATATTTATCTTGTAGAGACATTCGAATCGAAAAGATAAATCCTATTAAAAATACATTCAAACTCAAACACAAGTACAAAATATACATATGTATGTCCAACACTCGTTTATTTATTCACCTATATATTTGGAAGACACTCCTAAGTATCGGACAGAACAACAATATAAAGAAGGAATATATGATAATAAACGAAGTAATATGTCGCATAAAAAACCGTACTACCAATATTGTGTAATCTTGAATTTTTATCGAAACGAATGCACGTTTATTTAACGAGTTTTCTATTGTACTGCTTTGACATTTCACAGACAGATAATAGCTATTTTACTAGAATTGTCACATATATCAATAATACATGCAATTACTGTTCACATGAATTGAAACAGAAATATTTATCTTACTATAAAGTGCCAATGATTTTATTTATCTTAGATATTTTGAATATTATTATTAAACAATACCTACAATAATATCTATATATTTCTCAAATAAATAATATTTTGATTTTACCAATCAAAAATGTTTATATTTTATATATTTTATTCGAATTAAGAACATAAGTCTCTTTTATAGAATAATAAATAAAACATAATGAAGATAACACACTTGAATAGTAAAAATAACCAATCAACGAATTATACAGTCTAGTAAACAGAACTTTGAAAGCCTACATATAGATGGCTTAAGGCTGCACTATAGTAACACAATATACTGGGTACAGATGGCGACAGTATCCAATCTGATGTCTACTACCGATAGAGGCGCTGCAATCGACATATCCTAAATACGTTTGTCAGTATCCTGAACTAATAGTCCAACTCTCGGCCGACCTATCTTAGGATTTATAGCTTCTTTATTTCACTTGGCAGGTTATTGAAAGTCGTAATCTACAATTGGTCCATATGTTTGTCTAATAATTTGTCTATTGATGTCTCTTTCAAGAGCCTTTCATAGTTCAGTGATTAATTTGTCAAGATAATTTTTTATACTGGATCATGTAATGGAAAATTGATTTTGTAATACTTAACATATTTGAATATATAATTAATTTGGTATTTCTTAATTGTCTGTAATAAATCAGTTAATTGAAATGTTTGGGTTTGTTAATTATTTATTAGTGTATTTATTATTACTTCATTATTAACAACTAATTTAATATATGACATCATTGGTGTCTGTAGAAATTTAAAAATGGGGAAGTAGTAGTTTTTAAAAAGTTTGTAATTTTGTTTTTATTAATTCCATATAGAGTTATTTAAAAATTATATGCTAATTTATAATAGCATTCAGGCTATATCAGAGAGAATGAAGGGAGCATCACGAGCTACATACAAGTCACATTACTTAAGGTGTCACAATTTTAAATTCACAATCAGTTAGAAACAATAGGTATGTAAGTTGTATTTAGTAATTTAAAAAGAGTTCTACGGTTTTCCGGTTTCCTCCTACGCAAATTTAATATTAGCAGGCTTGTTTTTTTTTCTTCATAATTTTGGATTTTGGATATCGACTTTATTTTCGAAACTATAAAAGTTAGAACAATATTTCAAATCGTAACTGCCCTTGAATTAGCATTTGGAAGAATAATAAAAAATCATGCAACCCCCATCCATACTCATATTGCCCACACGCTTCTCAACTTTGAAATTTTAAATAGAACTCCCCATATTTTATTTCAGAATTTAAGAGATCGATTTTATTAATGAAATTTTTAATTCAAGCAATTTTTTCTATGATGGACCGTTTAAGAAATAAATTCAAATTCAAATTCAAATTTATTCAGAAAATCACCTAGTATAGGTATTGAGTATGTCACAAAAAGAAAAATAAGAAATACTGAGCAATATGTGTATTTTTTTAGGCTATAGTAATTTTGTCACATTAGGAGTGGATATCGACTTTATTTTCGAAACTATAAAAATTAGAACAATATTTCAAATTGTAACTACCCTTGATTTAGCATTTGGAAGAATAATAAAAAATCATGCAACCTCCATCCACACTCGCATCGCCCACACGCCTCTCAACTTTGAAATTTTAAATAGAATAATAATTTTGGATTTTGATGGAAGAAAGAGGGGTGAAATTATCGGGTCCCCGGGCATCGTATTTTCCAGAAAGGTCCTGATTACCATTTGTATATTTTGTATTATTAGTAATTTGAAATCTTAATGATAGACTTTTGTCCCTTGAACGACAAACGGATTGTTGCCCTTTGACATTTAAACGGCTTCAAATAGACTTTATGCCGATCCCAACTATCAAATATCACTTGGAAACCTATTTGCTTGTATGTCATATGTTGAACTTTGTTAGAACAAATACATTATCTATTTACTTCCACACTCACTGGTTATGTTCAATTTCCGATTCATTCGCATTCATAAATTAATTAAAACATGTTTATCTAATAATCGTTCTTTGCATTTTCACTCACAGTGTATATGGTATTTACCCTTTATAATTGACACATATTGTATTTATATATTTTCTATGTTGAAATATCGAATGCAGAGTATTGTTATATTATATGTACATAGTTTAAATGAATTGTAATTTAATCAAATGTACATTGAATCAAACAATTGGGGTTTATATTATTTTGTATTCATGTTTATGCTGTGTTTGAATACAATTTTTGAAATATTACAAATCTAACATTTTCACAATTGTATATGCTGTGTATAGTAAATAAATAAAAATGAAAAAAATATACATACATATAAAAAATTTTGATAAAATTTCTGAGAGAAATTCAAGTGATAGTAAAATCTATGTTTAGTTTTATTAAATATTAAAATAGATGCACATATATATTTTATTTAAAAATATATATCACCACATAAAATAACTGGAATGCCAGTCATTATATTTACCTGTCAAGAGGTACGCAAATTAAATTAAAATTCTATTGAATTTACCATAAAGTTGAAAAGCGAAAATCTAAAATACATAATTATAAAATGACAGATACACGTAAATGCTTTTTGTTGATTATATTGAAGAATTCAATTGAATTATTCAAAACATCATATGTACATATTTTGCGGTATTGATATTTGGTTTATATTTTACAAAACATGGTCAGAAAGTTATGTAACTAAACAACTGTTTATTTGTTATAAATTTAATAAAGTTTATTTGACAAATTCAGGTAAAATTCGGTACAAGAAAGTAAATATTTTATTATCTACTTTTACAGGTACAATATTGGCTATAAATGTGTTAGTATATTGCTAACGTTATTACTTATATTATAAAAATACTCGAGATCCATAGTGTGAAAAAGGTACTGTTTGTATTCTTTTTGTCAGTAGCGCAGCATACAAAAATATTTTTAACAAAAAAAAATATCCACGTTTTTTTAACTATGCAAAACTTATTAATGTGATCACGAAAAATATACACTCATCTGAATATTTTGAGAGTGTTTGGTCAATATTTAGTATTGTCAATATGAATAATATATGGATATAATTTTTTGATCAACAATTGACAAAAAACATCAAACTTTTTAACATTCAATTATCTCTGTCTACCTAAAACTATCGTACCTTCGGTCATAAACAAGTGAATTGCATTTATTTATATACCATAGGTGTTGCGATCACAAAAGATATCCATTGACTTACACACCATTGGATTTTATGTACACAGCCTGGTTACATCTTTTACGATTTTAACGCCTACCCGTTTCTCCCTGCAAGTTTCTTTATTCCCTCTTTTACCTGGGACAGAATAAAGGAACGTTTTTCCTTACTGAAACGGATCAGTCTAATGGCGAATACAAAATGTTTCTCTCTTACGACACACGAGTTGCATTGTACGCTTATGCATGACTAATCTCTTTGTAGGCTTTATAATTTTTTACATGTTTGTTATCGTCGTAAGATTACATTTTCCAGGTACTTTATAATGCAACGTGTTCTTTACAAATTAATTACATTTTACATTTAGGATACCTTGCAACTTGCAAGGCATATGTTTCTATTATAAAAATACCACCTTTTGAAAATCTGAAATATTGAAAAAAATCATCTTTGAAAGTCTGAAATATTGACAAAAAAAAATTCAAATGTTTGATGTTAAAGATTAAAGAAATTATAAAAGTTTCAAATATATAATATTTTTTATCATTCTATTTATTTCAATAATTAATAAGAAACCGATTCTACATTAAAATATCACGAAATATGAACTGTGTCAATATGAATATTGCACACCCCAAGCAGGCTCTGCTTGGAAGTGTGTTCTACTCTCGTCCTAAAAATTTTTTTCGTATATAAATTGATAAAATGAGTATTATATCTAAAATTTCTTTAGTATCTCACTTACATTTTTACATTTTCTGATAGAAAACATTACAGTCTCCATTTTTGCTTAGTTTAATATCGATCGGTTTTAATTTTCTGTTATAAAAATATAAATAAAGTTCAATTTGTCGATTTAACCCGCTTTTTTGATAGAAACGACGAACTACATGCTTCAATTCGAAATAAATTTGCACCAATCCTTTTGAATTCACTTCATCTATTATCAGAATAGAACCCTATTAAAACTCAACAAAATTGGATAACTAGAAGTAATGAAATTTGCAGTTTATTTAAACAAAAATTCATATTTTGACAAGAAATTTTTTTACAAATAGAGTAGTTGCTATTTATAATTTATTAATAGTAGTAGGCGCTATTTCTTCATATGTCACTTCAAATTCCATAATTATTATAATGTGTTAATTAATATATAAATACATGTACATTTTGGATCTTGGCTTCTGGGTGTAAGCCGCGTCGATTTGGTCATTTTACTGGCCAACGTTTCGTCACACATTGCAGTGGACATCTTCAGGGCTCTTGTTACAGTGCTGTAACAAGAGCCCTGAAGATGTCCACTGCAATGTGTGACGAAACGTTGGCCAGTAAAATGACCAAATCGACGCGGCTTACACCCAGAAGCCAAGATCCATTTCAAGATCACCGCGGAAGCCTGAAGACTTGTACATGTACATTTTGTACATCGATACGTGCTGTATTTTTATTCAAAGCCAATCAATCTTTTTAATCAAGATAAAATCTGGTTTTGCATTTTTAAAACAAATATATAATATACGTCATATAACCTATAAACGTTACATTGTTGTTTCATTTTAAATGCTAGACATCAGGTGAACACAGCTGTTATCGCTGCAATATGTGGATGTATTTATCTTTTTAATTATTATTAGATATTAATTAATTTATTTACTTTATACATTTTACAAAAAAAATATGTTATATAAAAATTGTAAATTAAAATGATTGTTGTTTTATTACAATTCATCCTAAATTTAAATAAAAAAAGGTAATAATCGATTGATATCAAGATTCATTGTTGATTTTCTAAAAAAATTTAATGAGTGATAAACTTCATATTATATATTTATATAATATTAATTACCTCCAATCTTTTTTTCAAACATCCTTTTAAGTTTCACCAATTATATTGTACCTGTACCGTATTTATTTGATATTATAAGTTAATACATTTTTTTATGTTTAAGGGGTGTGCATTTTATGGCCTAGTCATAGTATTTTTTCATATGAACAAGGGTCTTAAAATATATTATTATAAAAAAATGGTCATAAGTAAAAATATAAGATTAAAAATGACGTTTATTGTTTTACGATAGATATCTCAAAACCAGTTAAACGTGTGTACCCCCCACAAAAATATAATAGGCAATTTTTACATCTCATTAATTTTGACTTGAAAACCGATCAGTTATACCGAACTTTATTCACACTGCATAAAACTGCACTTTTTATGATCATAAAACTTACTGTTAACTGTCATCGCTCTTATATTTATAAGTCAACATATATGATTTAATATAAATCTGGATTCTGAGAGTAGACTATGTTTTTAAAATTTGCTTCAACAAAATATATTTACAACTTGTTTCAAATAGAGCAAGAGTAAATATTTTGTCCATATTTCATAAAATATCGCAGATCAAAATAACGTAAGTGTAAAGTTTAAATTTACATCACAAAACATAACAAAAACTTTCAGAGGAATTGTAAGTTTCGTCACATATACGTTTTCCTTTAAAATTCCCGCATCGATTTCTTCACTAGTACAATAGTATCCCATATATTTCCCTCCACCCCTCCCATGTATAATTGACATGAAAGTAAAATATATCACCTTTGAGAATCGCCACTCGGAAAGAAATGTTTTCTAAACCTTACACATCGAGTTGAACTGATAAACTGGTTGGATTAACAGGCCACATTCGTTTGTTTTGAACGCGACAAAGATTTACCGAAAATAACACCCATTGAATGTTTTTGTTTTTATTTTGAACATTCGATAAATTTTATTCAGTCAATGATAAACACATATTATATGTAACTAATCAGACCTTCTCACAAAATTAACAATATAAATTCTGACTAGAAATTTCCGGGGATTTTACCCACTTTTATTTCGAAATTGAAATCTTTTTTTAATATGTGTCTGGCCTAATTACGAATGTCATTTTTTCTATTTTTATACATAATTTATTCGAAACTTCTAATTGTAAATTTTCGTTAATATTGACCTAATTATGTCCTAATAAAATTAGCATATAGCATAAACTACTAAAAGGATATTAGGCTTTCCGACAGTGAAATCCAATCATAATTAGATTCGTTTGTCGTGCCAAGTTGGAATAAACAGACAAATAGACAAAAATCTAAAAACTACCAAAATTGATTATAATTGACCTATCAAACGAAGTCGAGTCAAAAAATCCTTCACTGAGCAGACTAATTTATATATTAATATTGGTTACAATTATTATATTGCTATATCATTTTATTAATTTCAAAAAAGTGTGCTTCTTATACAGGAAATATTGCATTAAAATATAATTTTCGTACTTTTATTATCATACCAATTTTATAAAATCTACGATTTCTATCGTGTGGAATACTGCGATTCGAAATAATAGATATAAAAAATTAACGCTTAATCATATACAAGAAAAAAATTAAAAATATATGTTAAAAGGCCAGCAACTTACTCCCATAAATCCTAAAATATTTATTTATTTTTACATACATCTAGTAACCTTACAATCTTGCATTTATTATATCACACTCGTATTTTCAACAATACCGCTAAAACCCATAGTTAAAATTGATCGCTGGCACTTACAAAGTTTATGACACAAGTCCCGCTACATTATAGTACACGGTGACAATAACGTAGAATCGTCAACCGTGAAACAATGCCGGTTACAAATTGCGCGCGTGGGGTACGGGCGGGCAGATGTTTTCTGCTGCGTACGATCATGTAAAATGTATGATTAGTAGCTAAAAAGTTTTGTCAGATGCGTTAGGGGAGACTGGGGCGGTGCACTTTACCGGCTTCCGCTGCACTCTACCTAGGTACACTGTTAAAAATCTACCTGTGGAAGTGTACATTGGTTCTTTTATTTATATTGTAAGGATTCAGTTTAGATATCGATACACCGGAAATCAATTTCAAACTAAACTTATATCTTTAAAGAAATGCTTATCAACATCTATACTAATCTACTGTAAAGAGATAATTTTTTATATGGGTATTTGACTGAAATAATTTCAAAAACTACTAAACCGATTTTAGTTAGACATGTATCAACGTGTTCCTTGAAATCTTGAAATCTTAGAATTGCTATATAGAGTACATATTATCACGCTATCATTCAAAACAGCTGAGCTGTAAATATTTACATATTTTTATTCCCGAGTAATACTAGCTATCAGTATAGTTTGTTTATGTCTAATGATTTCAACAAAAAATTCTCGTTTAAACTGATAAATAAATATCATAAAAACAACCAAGCTTACAATAAATGATATATTAATGGGTATACAAAAAATAACCTAATGAAAAGTATTCAGAATTAAACATTTTGAAGAATACGGTTTTTTGCTTTAAGTAATTTTGTAAACAGAACTGTTTACTTGTCGATTTTATAGAAACAAGTAAATCGTTTTAAATTTAAGTAAATACAATTTAAATATTGAAAAAGAATACCCAGAATTTGTTTGGCTGAAGATCAAATATACGAAATTAAATAGAATGAGTAATAGATTACTTGAAAAAAATACGCTTAATGTAAAATGTTGTAGTAAAATTATTTCAAATTTGAAATACTGAAAAGACAACATAACTCTTACATAGATAGGTGTCATATTATTTACCTATTTATAGTAATTATATTTCTTAATACATTGAGAGCCTATAAAACAAGCCTCGCCTTTCTAGACTTATCAATTGATCTGTACCATGTCTAAATTGGCTTACACCCAGAAATGAATATTCATATTAAGATCACCGCGGAAGCCTAAAAGCTTGAATAAATAATGTCACATTTAGATACGAATAATTTATTTTATTTTATATATTACGTAAGATAGTAATATGATATAGTATTACAATCAATCATTTTTTTATTTACTGTTATAATGCCTGTAGTATTATTATTAAGTTCTTCACTTCCTACAAGGTACCTACTAGATAGGTTGATGACATTTCATTTTTGAAAATATTCTTATAAATATTTTTAAATATCATAATTAACAGTGTAGGTAAATACTACTACTACACGCGGTATCTTTTGCGAGACCCAACCCTACTAGAGAATATCCCGTCTTCTTTTTTCTATCGTTTCAACAGATTTCACAGTTGGTTGGGAGTGCAGACATGGTAGTTTATGTGTGTTGTTTCAGATGTATTCCTCGTGCGAGCCTTACACCTAGGTGGTCGGTCGAGTGGCTGCTTTTGCTTTTATTTATGAGCTACGATATTTTGACACGTGCTTTTCACATAGTGCCTTATACTTCGTGAATGGTTATACTCATAAATTCGGCACTGTAAATGCACAAATGTAATTTTTGAGACAGTTTATGTCCGTGAAATGTTTAGTCTGTTAACAGCTAAGTGTTTACAGGCTTGTTTCTGATTTGGTTATTTCCAAACGGTTGTAATTATTGTATGCCATTCGAAACGATTTTTTATATTCATACAAAAAAGTGTTTGTGTATTTTGTACCTACAGTATTGTAACCTAATACATCCCCTTAAAAAAGATCCTTTATTTTGTCACCTTTTTTAACGGTATAATAATAGCTTTTATTGTTTCTCAGCACAAATACATATAGAAAAAATATTGTGAAGTTATAATGACCTTGTTTTAGATATAATAGCATCAAACAAAACAATTAATAGTTTATACAATTTTTCTCAACAAATGAATTTATACATTTTTACTCAACGATTTACTACAATTCAGTAAGAACAAATCCTTTTATTGAATTGACTCTAGTGGCACGAGTCACTAAAAAGACTCGTTTTTGCCAACTCTAAATGAGACAGTTAGATTATTCTGATTTCATTAAACAGTTATTATCATTATTTTCATAAGAACTATAATTTCAATATGCATTTTACCACATTACTAATTTTACTTGTGGAAGAATGTTATATGTGAAAAATCGATATAAAGAAAGTTCGCGTGAGATACAGCTATAACTAAAATAAACCTTAAGAGATACTGATAAAGGTTAATCAACTTTTGATTTTTGTTAAAAAAATATACTATAAAATACATCTACAAGAGATTTATTTGATGATAACCACAAGTATACACACTGATTTTTTGTATATTTATATAATAAACATATATAGTATAGGTACTTACGTAATTTAAAAAAATCAATGTATTAAAAATCTACAAATATTTAACTGTCAAATATGGTAATTACTTTCCTCTCCCAGCACATTTTAATTTTACGTGTTATTCAGTATAGGTATATAAAATATTAATATTTAAATATGTTTAAACAGGTATATTTACTTTATATTTACCACTGAAACTCATTTATAAAAAAATATAATGTGTGATTATTATTAATACCTTAAGATAAAAATAGTACATATGCACATTATAACAAAAATTAATCAAAAACTTACAATTAAGGAAACATTCTCTAACAGATTAGATAAAATAAATCACACCGCGTACCATCATCCGACAAGTTTGTTTTTTATCGGTAGTTATGAATCTTTTGAGCTATTTGTCTTCGTGCACCTGTACGGATAAACGTTAACAATTAAACTTGTAAATAATTCTCGTAACAGCAGAGTTCCATTTACGGGATCAGTACCAATTAATAATGCATCGATAGTGTCACCGTCGGATGCCATTAGAGAACCAAACATGGACTGACGTATAACCGGCAATTATTTAAAATGCTTTCGGGTCACTGTTATCGTTCATCTTTAAAATTATGCTCATTATTTTTGTCCGAGAGTTTAATGGTACATTGATTGTTTATTTGTACGATAAAGTAAAGGATTTTTATTAATTACAACCCGTTTGTTTTTATTTGACTATTTTGTTTTTCCTGCTGTAATATTAAGATACGGAAAAAAAGGTTCCATTTGAATTTGGTGATTAGCATATTGATGGAAGTATAGAAAAATATTGAACTTTTATTTACAAAAACTCTAACAAGTATAAGTACAAAATATATTATCATTGTATATTGATTTTCTTATACGGTATAATAGCTGTCTTACTTCTTGTATTTAATAAATTAATATTTCAAATACTATCTCTTGTCCTCGACTTCATCGAATTTGCATTTTTTTATCTACTCAATTTTCATTACATACGCAGAGTTATTTTCATACTTATAATATATTCACTTACATGTTTGTATACCTATAGGTATATTTTTATCGACTTGAATGAATTGGTTCTTACCTGAAACAAATAAAAAACATGATTACAATCAAAAACATAACTTAGGTACCTATATTTTATTACCTATGTGAAATTAATGAATGTAAATTACTAAGCAATTTAAATTTTAAAATAACTAATTAATTTTATCGTTGCTGTATTTAAACAATTAGTGCCTAAGTGTGTATAGGTATTTGCATACATATGTATATGTTTGTATGTATATATATCTACTAACCAGTAATTATTGAATTTTAACTATAAACATGTAATTCAAAAATTAATTTTTTATTCAAATATATTTTCAATTGAAAGAATCAATATTTTTAATATACATTGCATACAATATTAGTGTTTATAAATGTATTTTAAAAATCAATCAATAAATTAACTTCACAAATTAAACATGCCCTAACATTATAATTACTCAAAGTTCAGGAACGTGTTCCCCTTAGCTATGAATTTGCATGAAAATAAAAAAATCCAATCACTCGATCGTCTTGAAAGGGGGAAGTGTGACTGTTCTGACAAGGGATGTCAAAGACATATCAGGTTATTTTGAAACATCGGCGTTTTTTTTATTTTGTATAGATATTAAATGCATCATTGCTTTTTGTAAGATTGAAAACAACGCTTCGATACGATACAAAATTTAAATATTAAAATTTATTATTTATATGAATCATTTATATGATCATTTATATGAATATTTATATTGATTTTTTTATACATGTTTTTTTTTCTTCAGTTATTAAACTATTATCAAATTGTTATCAAATTATTTATTATACCAGTATAGATTCATATTTATTGTTTTGATAGAAAGTAGAAAAAAATCGTGTTATATGACATATACATATTATAATTATATGAGAGGGGGAAAATATAGTATTTATAAATATGAACCCTGACCATAAAAAAAATACATGTTACCAAGTAATAGGTAGTATGCATGTATTATTTCGTGCTACTTTATCGCCCCTTCCTTTAACACATTCGAGTTAAGGGTAGTCGCGTTTTGTCAAACATCCGGAGCCGGTAAGATGTCGCACCCTTTATCCCAGGTGCGAGGCGATCATTAAGGGCAAAGAGTCTGTTCTTTCCCGCCCCTATAATTACGTGTAAATACTGTCGCACACGCGCCCGCGCTAAATGTATGTTACTTGAGACGAGGTTATGTGGCCATTGTTAGGGTTTTCAATGTGTGTCGTTAAATATCATACGAAACTTGCAAATTGTTTTAATGTTTAGATAGTTTAGTAACAGTATTTATATACTTTCACAAATTATACCTACCTATATAAATAGGGTGTTATAAAAAGATGTTAGAATGTTTAAAGGTAGGTACGAACTTAAATGAATTTAAACCCTTCCAAAGGTATGAATAAATTTGGATCTTGTTAAATGAATTAATAAATTTCACAGCAAAGATGATAAAGTGGTGGCAAAGAAACACTCATTTCTATGGAACAATTGGTCTGATAATATATATTTACTTAACTTTTTAATTGTATACTTTTATGTACCTTTAAAAGTCTCGACGAAAAATATAGTAATTTTTTAAATAAATAAAAAATGTATGTATTTAACCTACCTATACCCGCGTATTGGTCTGTCAGACCGACAGATTACATTTTTTTATTTTTTTTCAATAACGGAGAATGCTAAGACAGTGAGCTTACTGGTAGCTTCATGATTTGTCGCGATCTTCAATTTAATAACCTATACCCGCGTATTGGTCTGTCAGACCGACAGATTACATTTTTTTATTTTTTTTCAATAACGGAGAATGCTAAGACAGTGAGCTTACTGGTAGCTTCATGATTTGTCGCGATCTTCAATTTAATAACCTATACCCGCGTATTGGTCTGTCAGACCGACAGATTACATTTTTTTATTTTTTTTCAATAACGGAGAATGCTAAGACAGTGAGCTTACTGGTAGCTTCATGATTTGTCGCGATCTTCAATTTTATGTAGTGCGAAAAGAATATGTACCAGTACACGACATCAATTAGTCTGTAAGACCGACGCGGGTATAAGTGTTACATTTTTGAGTATGCTCCGAATGCATGGTGAGATATTGATTGAGAATAGTTTATAATACTTTATTCCTCATGTTGTTATCTTAAGGGTTTTAGTTATTTTTATTTTTTGTTTAAAAAAAAAAAGTAACTTTTTTCAGAGGCTGTAATAAAAGACTGTTTGTCACTAATTAAATCAAAATATTGTTTATAACTTTGGTTTATTTATTTCAATACATCCTTTACTACTAATAAAAATTAATTTTACTAGGCTGTCATAACAAAAAGATAAAAGAGGCTCTAGAACTTTCGGTGCGCGGGTATATGTGTTATTCTATTTGAAGCAGCTATAGGAAGGTTAATACTTTATTGAAACTATCATGAATGTTATGACAATATTATTATTAAACATTAAATGATGTATATTGGCAATATACTGGTTAATGTTTTATCAAAATAAAAAATTAATTTAAATCATTAATGTTTTAAAGTAGAAAAATTAGTACAATTTAACTAGTTATACATTTTCAGATATACCTATTCATTTGAATTTTCTATAATATGATTTTTGCAATTCTACTGATAGCATTAGCAAAGTATAATTTAAGATAATAATATTCAGAAGTAGAAAAAAAACGAGACACAGGTAGCAGGATATCATATTAAAACGAACTGAAGGCAAACAAAATCACATCTACATGGTATCGCGTGACTTTTTGATTAATATAAACAAATCAGTACGTCTACAGAATTACGCGAACCTTGGGGGAGCACACACACAAACACAAACATACATAACAGCCATCGAAAAAATATGTTCCGTCAAGTTAGGCACGCATGTTATCATTGAAATTTCAATTACTACATCACATCGCGTATGCATGCTGCTCAACTTTTCGCTGTTCATATTCATAGAGGGGTCTCTCGTTTTTAAGCGTGACTCTATGGTATATATAACGGGTTTTCTTTGCGACATACGTTTATTAGATTGAGTAAAAGCTCTTGTTCGTTTTTCTTGAACGTTTTATTTCTTCGTGGTTCAACATTTACTAGAAATATTAATTTGATATTTTTATGAGGGGTTGAATATAGTAATATGCATTTCGTTATGAAAAAGAAAATCTTAAAACTAAACTGAAGGCCACAAAAACTTTTTATAGAAATTATGCCTTCTGAAACTGAATTTGTTGCCTAAATTGCTCCATCACGTAAAATTTTTGAGATATACTAACATAAAATTGCCAACAAAGACAATTTTGGCTATATTTATGATTATAATTTTTTTACTGCCAAAATTGTTATTTTTATATAAGGATATCACAAAAATCTTACTTGATGATGCAATTTGGACAACGGATTCGGTTTTAGCACGCCAAAAACCTTTAAAATCATCTTTCCTTTTAGATATCTAGGTTAAAAAATGTAGTAGGTGTAGATATAATTAAAAAACAAAGAAAGTAAGTAATATACTATAACAGTATTTTTCGTTGCGGATCACTGAAACATTAATATTTTTTTGTTAATCAGTTAGCAAATTGTTTGATTATTGTCAAATGATAGTACGAGCTACAATTGTTAAACAGATCATATATTAAGAATCCTTATTAATACTTGGTTTATGCATAGACAAATATATGTAGCATGAACCGCGCAATCTGTAATAGTAATAGTAATGTTTCGAGTTAGAAGCACGGTACATGCTCTATGTATATGGCTTTAGGTACTAAAAATGAATAAACTATTTTTGACTCAAAACTTCTAGTTTTTAATTTTTTTATATACAGTGTAACCTTAATATAACGAACCTCAATATAACGATTTCCTCGATTTAACAAATTTTTTGAAATCCCCTAGATCTGCCCATAAGAGCTAATGCAAAATATACCTTTATATTACGAATACATTTGTTAACAACCTCTTTATAACTAATTTTTAATCATTGTAGAATATAAATAGAAAGTATTATTTACCTCTATTTAACGAATTTTGTCAACTTATAACCTTTACATAACACTATCAATTATTCACACTCAATTCCACAATAATTCATGTCTCGACAGGTTCAGACACGTTACATTTTTCGTAAGACAATCATAGATATGATAACTAACACCGGTGGTAATCAGACCACAATTTATGACTTTTTTTCTAATCAAGAATCGCTATAACAGGGTAAGCAAATGAGTACCTACGTAATGTTGAGGTTAATAAACAAGTTTTCTTACCTTGTTATAACGAATTGTAGACCAAACTAACCTTTATATAACAAACCTCACTGTAACAAATTACTTGGTATAACGAATATTTTCCAATCCCCTTCAGTTTTGTTATATCGAGGTTGCACTGTATGTACATACCTACATATGTATTAATCTTCAGATAGTGATAAATTAAATTTAGATAATACTGCTATCTTCATTTATAAATAATTATTTAATCAACAAAACAATAAAGGTTTTTAATTGTAAAGAAAAGTAATTTATTTAAAAGCAAATTGCTTTAATATTTCAAATAATTAAACTATCATAAAACTGCTGCAACGTAATTACAAAATACCCAATCTGTCGACGTCGTCCATTAGTCTCACTGCGAATTACATTAGCGCATTGAATAAATGCAACGGAACGGTTTTTGCATGAGGCAAATATTTGCTTTTGTTAATTCTGACTCGAAGCGACATCCATTAGCCGTGGATTTTTTTGACACCGGCACAAAGCCACGTGAAGACTTTGAGAGGTTTTTCATACCACCTCGTACCCAGCCTAAAGAATTTATGACTCAAAGAAACCACTAAGTGACAAGTATTTTTTTTATCCGTGTACAATATATATATTTCGTCTTGTAAAGTATATTTGCATACATTGTGTATGTATACTTTTTTACAATAGTAAATATACTTGGTGAATATTAGTTATGAGGATTTCTGAGTACGTTTGCAACACTGTTTATTATGTCTTTTAAAATTTATATAAAAACGTGTCCAAGACGATAAAATATATTTAACAGATGTTTTACATGACACTTACAGTTAAACATTATTTGAAAATTACTCACTATAATATTTAATAAAAAAAATTGCTGCAACAAAAAAAAACGCAACACGCCTAAATTATTACAAGAACAAAAACAAACTATAAAAAACATGATAATATAGTAAAAATCTAATATTCAAAGATAATTAATGAAGTTAGAGTGTTTTAAAAATTTAAAAATAATAGATACAATTTAAAAACATCTAGTTGAATGTTCTAAAGATTCGACTAATTACATAGTTCATTACTGATATCCTTGAGACTGAATTAAAGAATAATTAATTATACAAACCGTTTGTACATTCTAGTAAATGTTAATTGATGTAACATACGAAGGTGTCTTGAATAAAAGTGAGCATGTAACTTTGTAACGAGTGATAAGATTGGTCCCACACAATTTACATAGGGAGAACATAATGACAAATTAAACATATTCCTTCCTAATCCATATATGGTAAATAAAATCTTGCTTAGGTGTGTCGAAAAATACACCCACAATACAGACTCTATATTTAATTAGTCAAATGTCCTACGTAATTTATTTTACATAACTTATACATTACAAAGATACGAGAGTTATCGGGTTTTCAGCTAGAAAGTAAGTTTATATTTTACATATTATCCGCTTACAAGGCACAATCACTATCAAAGAAGACGAAATACCTATAACAACGATATATCCAGCAATTTGATTTGTATTCTCAAAAGAATTTTTTTAACGTCATAACATGTCATTTACTGCAAATATCTAACACATTAAATCAGTTCTCATTTCTTCGAGTTGAAAATAATAAACATTAATTTAAATTTCATAAATATCAAGTCAAGACATTATAATAATGCTATTATATTGTTAATGTGCACACTACATAGTATGTAATATTTAAATGATCTTGAACATAAAAACGACACCTTGAGTAAACTTTACAACAAAGTTATTAAAATAGCTTTCAGTTATAAGGTACACGAGTACCTGAAGAACTATTAACTTTTGCGATAATATATTCTTTCACTCTTACAAACTAAACATTTATTTTAAATGAACCTTGTACACGCATGATCATCAACACGTTGCATCTAATGGGGACTTCAAGTTAATTATAAGAAATAATCAAAAAGACATTCTGACTGTGAGTGCTTCTATAAAGTTAAGAAACTTATTTTAATTTTTAATAATAACTAAATTCTGTAAGTATTTCTACGTTTTGCCGTTGTAGAGTGAAAGTTGTAAACCTTTTCGTTAATATACTATCTGATACCCGCGGCTTCGCTCGCGTGGATTTCGAACAGGTGGTGAAATAGTAAATTTTTACTTTGTATTGGTTTTTATTCATTATAAAAAATCGCAAATATCTCGGTTCCAATGAAATTACCTAATTAACTCTGGCTTACAATTAGATCAAAAATTACATAGAAAATAATTAAAATGATTGACTTTGTAGTTTTAGATTCTAGTTATTATTTTTGTGTATGTTTAGTTAATATTTCTATGGCAAATCGATGATTTTTTTTCTTCAGTTTTGGCGTTAGGGTGGACCCCGTACAGCCACGACTATAAATCGATGATTGATGCATGAATTATGTCTATGTTTTCGATTTCGTTAAAAGTGTTAATTATATAGAAAATGACGTAAAAAGTTAAAATTTTTAAACCGCAGGTCTGTATCTCATAACGTTCTCGAGATATAGCCTCTCTAATTTATATTTTTTCCAAAATTTTGGTCGAAAATGGCTGTAACTTTTGAACGTGTGGTCGGATTTGATTTTTATCGACGGATTTGGAATCAGCGTATCAAAATCTATATAATGACATATAAAATACATTAAAATTAGAAAAATAAATTTTTGCTGAAAACTGAATTTTTTTTGAAGGGGTATACCTTAAAAAAATGCCGATTTTTGACCAATTTTTTTTTGTTGAATTTTTAAGTATTTTATATGTAATTATATAGATTTTGGCACGCTGATTTCAAATCCGTCAACAAAAATCAAATTCGACCACATATTAATATAAAAAGTTACAACAATTTTTCTCAAAATTAAAAAAAAACTAAAAAACTTCGAAAGACCAAATCTTGAGAACGATTTAAGATACAGACCTACGGTTAAAAATTTCAGTTTTGACGTCATTTTATGTAAAATAAACATACTTTTAAATAAAATCTAAAATTCAAAAAATTTTAGTTGTATCAAACTTCAATTTGTCATAGAAATATTAATACAAATGCTAAAAAAAACTAAGTCGATTAAATCTACTTTAATATTAAAAAAAAATGCATAGGAATCGGTTAATACTTCCATTTCCTTCGAAACATTCTTAAACTTATATTATATATTTGAGTTCGTTGATCTAATTTTACAATAAGCCTATCGCATATCACATATTAAACAATTCAAAACAGAAAAAAATATTAAAAAGATAGATATGACAGGAACCTTACGAGTACAGCTCTGGGTACTGAAAATTAAACCCCTAAGATGTTGCAAAGAGGGGGGGGGGGGATTCCTGAGATATGAACTGGTTGGTAGGTTTAGTAAAATATTTAAAGCTTTCAAAAGATGGCAAACTCGAAAATATAGAAAAATAATAATAGATCGTTACTAATTTTACTCTAGTATTAAATACGACTTTCATTAAATATAAATATAAATTAATAAATGAATACTCATATAATAGTCAGTAAAAAATTATACTTATTTGCCATTAACCGTTCGTCAATATAAATGAAATGAAGGAAAATTAAAAACGATGATTTAAAAGAAAAATGCTGTTAAACAAACAATTAAAATCATATATAAATATTTACTTTTTATTTTTATTGACTCTACATCTATTTGCGAAACTGGTCATAACATTAAATTTGTTGCAGACGTATAAAAATCTATATACAATAGATTGCTTTTGGCAAGGTCTTTTAGATGGTATTTTTGTATGTTTGTTAAACATAGATGCGTGTAGTAAAATATTTCGATAATTTATAAAACAGAGATTTCAATCTTAACCACAACAACAAGCCACATTGAATCTGGAACAAAGCTTTTCGGATTAATCTTTAATCTTAACATTAATTTGTCATGTCACAAACAAAATTAAATGATAAATTCTGATATCAGTTTTCAAACAGCGTCATCTATTTGAAACAACAGTAAGGAATCTTTCAGAATGAAAACCGAAAACACATCCTAATACGATTATCTAAGACTTACAACCAAGCTTTGTACAAAGCGTTTATGTGCAGATATATCGTATATTCAACTTTTAGAGGTGATGGTATATCATTTCATTTAGACATAACCTCGTAAATGCCTCAAGATATAAACTGTAACATGCATACGTACATTTGTGTGTTTTATATACATAAGTACCTAGGTATTAATTATTTGAATTTAACATAAAATATAGTCTTTCATAAATTAATCATATCTATGATTACCTAAAATTACTTTATCCCTCTTATGAGCCGGTAGAGAATTGTAGATTTGTGAACGACATGTAATGGTACAAGTGTAGCACATTTCATTATGTACAGGAAAGTCAAGGTATGTATGTAAAGTAAAAGGTACACTCATCAGCTCCTTGACCAATCAGTGTTGTCGCGGAAATTTACGTCACCACGAAGAGATATTCACATGTTGTAAGTGTATAATAAATTATCGATTGCAAACATATTCATTTATTTATTCATATTTTTGTATTTTTGATATTTTAACAACTGTCATACAATGACAGAAGTATCAACTCGACTTTGCAAAATCATAAAAGGCTGTCCAAACACATCACCGGCTTACATTTAAAAATGACACGTCCCGAATAGACCAAATTGTCTGTAACAGCTTCTTTATGATTTTGTAATATCAAATTTGTACTTGTATGGTTGTATGTATTCTTAAAATATAAAAAAATACGAAAACAAGAATAAATATAGGAATATTTTTGCAATTCTATTATACATTTATAACATTTGAATATCTCTCCGTGATGACGTAAACTCCCGCGCCAACGCTGATTGGTTGAGGAGCTGATGAGTTTAATACTTTACAGGAAAATAATACATTTTCAATGATATATATGAAGATTATAAACAAACGCATCTATTAATATCCATATCAAATTCTGATTTGAACCAAAATTGGTAAATAACAAAAATTTAATTAAATGGTATATGCATTTTCCAAACAACATAGTCCACTTCTATTATCATCTCCAATAACTTAACGTATACAACTATACATACACAATACACATATATCCTAAATTTACAATAAATCTAATCATTAAATGTAGAATAAGATATTCATCATACCCAAGTTTCTGACTATATAGTAGATATCCAGTTTTGCACTTAGCTCATTATTTACTCCAACGCAGTCGTTCCTCCGTAGATCCAGGCCTACATTACTATGATCCTGCCTACCTGATACAGAGAACAAAGTCACGTCGTGTGTATGTGTGTATACTCAATTAGAGCCGCTGTTTATCGAGCGGCTGATATTTGCACAGTGCAGGGGCACCGACTCTACACTCCAAACGGCTTTCAATTAACTCTAACTGTACCTCTGTTGATACAAACATACACGTGTGGAGGGACGCGCACAAAGTTGTAGCTATCGATAGGGATATTTGTATACGGTTCCAGATTTTTGTTAAATGCTAAAATAAATTTTGATTTATATTTATTTAATCTCTCATTTATCAAAACTGATCAAGAAAAGTAAATAATTGCACTATTAGACAAAAAAATACTTTTGTAATATCACAGAGATCTAAATAGAAAATTTAGGAGTCTTTTGGCATACCGAATCCGAATTTGTTACCAATTGTTTTCATCACGTCAGGGTTTTGAGATATTCTAAACTAAAACTCCCAAAAATGACTATATTGGCAATGTTAAAGAATTTATTATCAAGTAGGTAACTTTTTTCTAAAGTTTTCGGTCACAGTAACAAATAGTATTATCTTTCCTCTTTAAAATGAGTTTTAACTTTTTACTGTACGATTTTTTTAGCCGAGATAGTAGATACAATGAACTTTACTACATATATCTTCAAAGTAGTATATTTCGATAAAGAAAGATTGCATAGTAAAATGTAAAAAACCATTTTAAAGAGAAAAGATAGTTCTATTCAAAATCATGAAAAAAAACTTCGGAAAAAATTACCTACTTAGTAATAAATTCTCCAACATTGCCAAAATCGTCATTTTTGGGACATTTAGGTTCGGATATCTAAAAAAACCTGACATGATGGAATCATTTGGGCAACGAATTCGGTTTCGGCATGACATATACCTTCTAAATCACTATAATGTTATAAATAAAAAATGATATAAGGATAAATTCAAAAAAAAATGTTTTATAAATATTTCTTAGTTACGAAAAAATCTATATAAACTATTTATGTTTAAATGCTTTTAAAAATGTAAAACGTTTGGGGTATCAATAAAGAAAGCACTAATATCTATTAATACCAAAAAAAAAACAATGATACTTAGTATATTTCTCTACTACGTCTTACCTGCAATCATCTATTTATACCCTTACTACTCTAGGGATGGTTTTGTTTAAACAAGGACTGGTGAGTTCGTTAGATATACTTTGAAGGGAGTATCGTCTAATTTGAGGAAATATGTTGTACAAATAAACATACGTATGCTTGTGTGGGTTTAGGAAATATTTCATATTTATTATATTGCCTCAAACTGTAACTTTATCTGTAGAGAGCTGTGCTAGTATTGTAATATTTAGCAAGCCCAAAAGTTTCATGTTACTTTCGACCTTTTTCTATGTTTTATCATCAATATTTTTCTTTCTGTAAACGATTATTTTCATAGCACTGTAAGTCAACAATAGCATCAAAAGATGCGGTGACCCTTTGTTTATTTCTTCTTTTTTATTTACTCGTATTAAATCAGTTAAATATTTGGGAAAGTGTAGCTTTAATTATTCATTAATTTACATTCAAATTATTTTTTAATTTATTAGATATTTTTAATAGAAAAATTATACTTTGTTTATTTTTAATTTTTGGCGTTAATCTGCATAAGTGGTCAGTTAATATTTTACACGACTGTTATCTGACATGGATCACTGAGAGGATCAGAATTCCCTGGGGTGACCAAGGCAAAAAATATTAATACTTTTTTTTTAAACTATAAATGTACGCAATTCATTTTTATATACATTTTATATACGTATATAGAAACATGCATTTGTAAAAATATTAACCTTAACCTCGAGAAATATGGAACATACCTATATTCATATAAGCAGGTGTAAACTAAAAATAAACACAATAAAAATAGCCCATAGTCATTGTCAAACATATTTCACGCACGCTTATTTTGAATAATAGAGAAACAAATATAGCATAACCAAACAATAGCCATTATTATATTGGATTTGATATATTGCTGACGTGTATTTTGAAAGTAAGAATTTAACTAATTATAATAATTTTTCTTACAACAGTTCAAAAACAAACATTTTTTCATAGAACTTGAATTAAAACACATTCTTTAGGAAGCAAATTCCTTTTAAAGAGAATTTGTTCCTTTTTTATTAACTATAACGTAAGTATTGTTAATACTTTTAAAAGTATTAACATAATTTTAAATAAACGTTAAAAAGATATAAATTCATTATGTAAATTAATTTTTTCCATTTTTTTTTTAATCTTATTTTATATATGCTAACTTAATTTTTTCATCAATAATAATAAAATAAATTATTAAGGTTTCAATTTGAATATAGATAATATGAATAATGGATACGTATATTAGCAATAATTTAAAGTTATAGAAATATATAAGTATTTATTAAGAAGGTTGATTATATCAATTATTTCATCAAAGTTAAATGGTGGTGAATTTTTTTGCTAACTGTATTTGTACACTTCCTTATCTTGATGGCATTTTAATTCCATGAAATATGTATGTTCATGCAATTTAACTGGATAATTAGTGTATTTAAGATTTAAAAACAGAGATATACGAGTACATTTATATTATTATATAAAATCAGACATTGTATTCTGCTAATAATTTTATTATACTTTTTAATTTTTATAATTTCGTACAATAATAATAACTTAAGTAATGAGAGTAAAAATGTGATTTCTCAGAAGAATGATTTGAATGTTTAAAGTTTGCATGTTTTGTTCAGATATCATTAAATTATAATTTATTTTAACGTATTTCTTGAAGGAATACGTATACCATGAAGAGACCAAACGAAAGAACACATAAAACTAAATCGTGCTCATCAGAAAATTGCAATTATCATGTTATGACTTAAGGCAATCAATATGGCAATGATTATCTTTGTTTTAATATAAATAATTAATCGATTTATAGTTTCTCATTGAAAATATATAAAAATAGGAAATAAACATAAAACTTGATTTAAAAATTTTACTATCAACTTGATTACAGTAGTTAAATAATTAATTAATTTAATTAATTAAAACGCCATTTTGCTAACTTGAAGTACCTACCATAACCCACACATATAACAGCATATAATTGATTATAGAAATAACTATTCACCAGTTAAAAAATATTTTTTCCATTATCTGAAATTAAAAGTTTTATTTATAAAATCAATACAGTAATTTCTTATTTTTATTACATCGTTTTTTTACATTTTCCCCAATTGTATAACACCGTGACATAATTACAAACAAACGAAATATCAGACGCCACGAACGCTGTCGGTCAGTATAGCGAAGGCTCGGCCGGCTTGTGCAAGAGATAACCAACTAATTGATGGTTTCACGCATAAGTTGCCGCCGCTCGCTACCTTTGGCATGCAACACAACTAATTTGTTATGCAGTCATCTATAAGGACAACACACAGCCACTGTTTTATCGCTTCAAACAAATGAACTGTGCTGAGATATGTTATTGTACCAATTATGACCTGGATGTTTTTTATTCTTGCGTAATTTAAAGAATGCAGACTGTATTTTTATAGATTTTAACATTCGATTGCATAATATTACTATATGGATATTGTTATTATAATAATATCAATGGTCTTAGGTTATAACATGATAATTAACCGTTTCCATTTTCTGATATATGTTGTTTTATGTATTATTTCTCTTATTGTTAGTCTATTAATGGTAGGTACATCTATAATATATGAAGGTATTCATTCGAGAAATACGTTGAAATAAATGGTATTTTAATGATATCTGTACAGATTAAAACTTTAAGTCGTTCTTCTAAGAAATAACATTTTACCTTCTTACATTATACAGCCCCGGCCATAGGTATGAAATTCATATAAGAGTATAAATAAATATTTTAAAGCTGATTTTATTCGAATTCGAATTTTTAGTGAAAATATCCACTGTTTTTGCCATGATGTGTCTATCAGTTTATAAATTTAGTCCCAAAAATGAAAGTACAATAAATGTATTGTGGATCAATTTCCTGTAAAGAAGAAAACCTTAAATTTTTAATGGATTTTTACTTTGTTCAATTTTTGAATTTTTCGAATTTTTTGAAACGGAATTAGACAAAATATTAGAAATGATACTACTATCTATGATTTATTTCCCATTCATTAGTTTAAAAAAAATGTTTTTTATATAATTAGACACACGTTTTTTATACGAATTTTGTAGAAAAAGTGGGTTTAATCACATTGACAACAGAGTGACTTTCTTGCATATTTCGTTTGCATTGAATATTTCTAAAAATATTTCAATTGCCTTTTATAATAAATAAAACGTTTAACTTAATTTATAAAACAACCTAATAATTTTTCAGAAGTCATATAAAAGAAAAGCCTAACCACAGATCATTTACTTAAACAGGTAGCCGTTGTATATCACGCGAGTTGAAAATTACATGTCCGAAAGTTATTAGTAGTAACAGATTTTGACAAACTAGTTCACAGGTAGGTTTACATGCAACCAGACAGGTACGTGTCACTACTAATTGCTTCTCAAAACGCTATAGATCATAATGTATACGGAAATTGTTCCCATTCTTATTACATTTATATATAGAAATGTAGTATACGTATTCATTTAAAAGGTATTAAAATTACTGTTCTGATTTTCTAGAATGTTTCTATTTATGGACATAACAATTATGTAATTTACAACAAATGAAAAGAAGTTCGAGGGTGTTATTTTAAGCATAAAACGTTATTTGAACATTTGTCCGAAAAAGCATCGTGAAGAAGCTACAGCCCCCCAAAAATTCTTAGTTTTTATTTGATATCTTGAGAACCTATTAAGATAAAGTTATGAAATTTGATAATCGATTTAAAATATAAATAAGTGTTATCGATTTTCAGTATCGTATAACAAATATCTGGCCAAGTGGTGTATGGGGCAAATAAGAACAAAAATATAAAATTGAAGAGCCCTGATATCCAAGGGCTAAATAATTATTGGTTGATACTGAAAATCGATTATTGTACTCGATAATAATAAAATCACTGAATAACGTGCTTTAGCATATATAGATGACCTCCTCTTTTCGCGCGTTTCTTAAAGACTGTAACTAACGTCTTTAAGGATTAATCAGAAGTTTTTGTGATTTATTGTTACAATTTTTCACAATATTTATTTATAATGTATTATTAACAATGCAAGCAATCATTTAATATTCAAATAATTAAATAATATCAAATATATGCAGATAATATAAACACTTTTTAAACATACATAAATACAAACTGAGATATAAATAAAAACAGTAAATGATTATCTTTTAATGTATAATTTGCATGTATTTTTTGTTGCAGACAAAACGAGTAGAGAAGAGACTGCAAACACCGCGACAAAAACAATCCCACAACAAGAATAATATCCCCGCAGTCTGTTAATTACGGCACAACTGTCACAGACAAAAGCCGTACGAACGCATGTATTATGTATCTTATACGAGCTGAGCAATAAGTACCTATACGCTCTTTCAGATATATATGCATTTACAGCTGGAGGCGTTACTCATATCAGAATCATGTGTTTAGTATATGTCATGTATGTGTAGGTATGTTTAGTATTTCTTACCACATTTGATTCCATATACGTATTTAAAAATTGTATTAAATTGTTGAGACAATCAGAATTATTTATTTTAATATTATACGTAAACTAAAAGAAATAAACTTTTAAATTGTTGAGGTTCGTTAAAAATGTAGATATACACCTAAAAACAGAGAATTTATTGTTTTCGTCCGACAACATTGTTTTAAAGAGAGACAATAATTTAATTGGATTATACCTATTAAGAAAATATTGTTTTCGATATAGTTTGGCCCAATGCAATCTTTTCCTGTGTATACATTGATGTTTTTTATTGATCAATAAATACAACTAAAACATTTTTAATAAACAGCCGCTTTTTGAATGCGTCGTAAGAGCATACATAAAGTTTTGGCAATTCCATGAAATTACTACAATCGCGTAGGAAATTTTAAATGAGTTAGATTTTATATTTCACTAGTAAAAAGAAGGCATAAATATACATCTGAAACACATTTCTTGATTGGACTTATATCTCTTTAAAATAATATTTTTAAATAATATAGTACCTATAAATGATTTCTCAGAATTATTAATAAAAATATTGAAAAAAGATTATTTTATGTATAGTTGCAAATGCAAACAATTTGCAATTAGTTTTGATTTTTAGCACGTTTTGACATTTAAATACTACATGTGTGTGTTGATAAGGCAATTAGAATTATTTCAAATGCATGAACGCTCATATTGATACAATTTTGTTTCTAGAAAATAACTTTGCATCACAAACGTTTTAAAACATAATCCAAGAAAAGTTAACATTTTCTAGTTCTTATTTTTAATATTAATAATTAATAAATAAATAGATACCTACTTTCATTCCTTCTATCAACTTATTAAGCCGTTTATCAAAAAGAAAATAAAAACATTAATCTCTCATTAAAAATTCAACAAGAACCAAGTTAATTACTAAAGAACAAATGTTTATTACATACCCTACCTGGTAGAGATAATTTACATTTAATATGAACCGTTACGATGAGACTACGGTGGTCTGTTCGTTAACCTATTTACACATAATGAATTCTAGACGCCTAAATTGTCACACAGCCTCTATGCAGTACATAATAGAGAAAATCTGAAGTGATTTTAATCAGACAACAATGTCACAAGTTTCTCAGTGACACATACCTACGCAAAGTGCGTAGCTGGGCTGTCAGTGGTTTGAAGATGGTTGATTACAGTAGCATGTTATCTAAATATCGGCCAGAACGAACGTTCGGAGGTATTGTAATTGTAATTAGAAGATGCGTGATGTAATACAATGTTTAGGTTCAGTTTGAAGAAGAAAAATTATCCGAAATGTGCCGAACTTGTTTATAATTCTAGTCGGTAAGAAATACTAGGTACTTGATATTATTGTGTACAGGAAAGTGAGAATTTGAATTTATTTACGGTTAGGGTTCAATATAAAAATATCAATTCAGTTTCTGAATTTAAGACGAACGACGTAAAATTTATTCTATTTTATAGTACACTCATTGTCAGTACTCGATAAAAACGACCTTCTACTGAACGACCACTCCATGCAACGACCTTCTCCCATCCCCACCATAATACTACCGTAGCTGCTACATATATTTCTGCGCGAAATTTAAAAACTATCTTCATTAAAATAAAAATAAAAATGTGTGTTTGTATTTATGCACGCACATAACAAAACATATCGTAGTGACATCTAGCGAGCAAATACAAAACTAAAAACCTATTTTACCGACTATCATAACAGAAATTTATATTATCTTCAATCTTCGCCAATTGTTTCCATTGCATTGTTAAAATTTCATTCTGAAAACCCACAGGTAGAGAAAAAATAAAATAAATTTTTAAATTTTAAAATATAATCCCGTACATAAATTAATATAAAGTAAAAACCAGCCAAGTAAATTAATGTTAATTAAGTAATTTAGTAAAAATATAGTAAACCTCCCGCATTTGCATAAATGGACACCTAAGGTAGGATAATCGCTTCAAACTCTTAATATTTAAATTACATCAAGTCTGTAATTTGTTGCATGACATCCTGTCAGGAAGAGATTTAAATTTTTTTTAATCTATTAAATATCCGTGTAAAAATTCTAAGAAACTGAGATAATGAGCGTAAGCTGTAATGTGCAAGATTATGATAAATTATATACTTTACTTGTTTTTATATTTAATATTAATTTACACTATTAAGAAAACATGTATGGTAATATTGGATGGTTTATATAATTTATAGTTTTATCAGTTTCACATTAAACGTTTTATTGGTCAATTTTTTTAAATCTTTAACAAAGGCCTTTAAATATTTTAATTTCTTTCATATCGTATTTATATATAAAGCTATATATAATATGTCAAGAAAACTAAAATAAACCATGTGCTGTTTCCGTATACCTACATTCTATTTAATAATTTTCATTAATAAAACTTTACATAGAAACATCAAATTATTTTAAATAACTTTGTAAAGCCGATACATATATTTCGTACTTAATAAACGAGGAAAAGTTTCACCGTCTGAAAAAGAACAATATTACATTTTCAACTCAATTTAAAAATTAAACAAAAGTTTAAGGTTGTAATTTAAAAAAAAAAACTTTTAAAGTGTTATGCGCACCTGCCGTATAACATGTTTTTTTATAAATTTAATGTAAAAGATAATTGTATAACTCTTTACATGTAATTTTAGTTTTTAAAAGTTTTAATGAATTAATAAAGAATGTTAGTTGCATTTTTAACTGTTTACCTATTTCAAAACATTGTTCTTAAAATTTCTAATAAAGTAATAAAAACTTCAGGTTTTAATAAATCATACATTTTCAGAATTCAAATCGACTAACGTCGTTTTTGCTTAGTTTTTAATTTCATTAGTATGATTAATAATATGCCTGTCTAAAAAAGACCGCTATTGTTTTGTGTTCTACATACAAATAATTGAAAGGAAATTATATTTATAATCCCTTGCATATTTACAATCAAGTGAAAATTAATTGCACATAACCTAATTCAATTTAATCCTCGAAACAACTGGCTATAAATAAAATTATCACAGAAGATACAAAATTACTAAGCTGGTAAAAAATATGTACAAAAAATTGTAAAAACCAGCAAAGCGTTTCGTGTCGGCCAAAGCAGCGACGAGGTGGTAGAAAAGGGCGGTCATGAGTGGGAGGGGGTCGTGAGCGAGTGTAGCAGGCGTCGTGCGGGTTGACATCTGAAACTGACAGATTAGTGTAGCCGGGGTTCGAACCCGACGTCCGTGGAATTAAATAAGACATTGGCGCCGTTGGTACACGCGAACACGCTCTTGGAAATCTACCACGCGTCTTGTCTATCTGTCTGTTTACATACACACTGGTTCTTATTTGTATGTTACAAGTTTTAGTGTGTATTTTTATTTTTATATGTTGGTATAATTGTTATAAATAGAATTATCATTTTGTTTTAACCCTTGGGAAATACTTTAGTACTAATATGTTGCAGTATTATTTATATTCCATATGTTCTTTTTTCTGTCGAATCTCCCTTTAGAATATTTAGAATTTTTGTTGCTGATGTAATTAATATGTTTGGGTAAACTGTTTAATAGCTATTAAATGCAATATTAAAAACTGAGGATCCAAATAACCACGGGTATCTAATAAATCAAGTAAAATTAACATTCAAAAAAAGTGCGCAACATGATATCATTTCTGAGAACATGTGTTATAAATATGTGCAAACCATATCTTTTACAAATATACACATTATAAATTATATGTATTAGTTACATTAAATATAGTCATTAATAAGATGAGTCAAAATTACAAATACCCTTTTAATGAAACAACATTATTAAACAAAACATAAATTATGATCATAGCTGTTGCTATAAATTATAGAAACACATTTGTTTCTCTTACAAATTTATTCTGAACAATCAAATAAAATAATTCCAACAACGGTTTATAAATACTAAACAACTCAATTCGTCTATACACCAATAATAAAAATACTTAACATTCAAATCCGAAATCAATTTCGAAACAGAATTACAAATACATTTATATACGTCTTCAGTTGTTTAGATATGTATCAAGTGATTTATAAACGATAATTTACAATCGACTTCCCCGTCGAACTCATAAATAGAAATTATCGGTGATCGGAAACATTTTGAATAAATTGTCTTACCTTTAGACTGTGAAGACAGCAGGAATATTCCCAACAGAAGAACAATACCGGTCAGTTCCATTGCGTTGTTTTGTTAGTTAAAATCTTATTTCCATAACAGTCGTATTCAAATCATGAAAAACATTAAATGTAACCCGACGTTACGCTGTTCATATTTTTTGTATTTAATGTTATTTAAATGTCCCATTTCCATATGAAAATAAAGTCACCGTTTTAAATTTTAAATGTTCCGAGCATATTTTGTGTCGTCAAACCTCCAAGCACTTATGTTGTCTTTCAAAGGATAAATTATGCCTTGTTTACATGTACTACAGTCCTTTGTACATCACTCCCATATCACTTTCGTAGTTCCAAAGAGATAAAAAAGCGTTTTAATAACACATTATTTTTTATAAGTTGCAGCCGGTTCGGAAGAGCACGTTTGTTTTTAGTAACGAAGATGTCTCTAATATACTAAGCGGGACGAAAGATGTTGAAAAGTCAATCTTAATGTCATAAAATACACCATATGCTAAACAAGTGTTATTCTTGTCATAACTTTTTTTGTAAGCTGTTAAATGGAGATCATGTACAGATCCATTTGAGGTGATGAAGTTCTACAAAACAGTCTATAATATCTCCGGATGAGTGATTTTAGTAACGTTACACATACACATTTTTTTGATGTTATGACAGGTTTTGCATTTATTTTAATTACTGTTTTCCTGAGCACATGGGCCGAGTCATTTGTTTTAATTTGCTGTCAAGATTATAATGTGGAATAATGTGCTATTTTCATTTGTTTGCATTACCTGTTCGGCTATACATCATATTTAAAACGTTAAATATATCTATCTAATTTCTTAGCGTGCATGAATTAGTTTCAATGTCTTTTTTATATAATATTTTCTGAAAGAATATTAATTGAGAGTATTATTGTCAAATTATATCAAAATTAAATATTTGTTTTTATTATTTTAATATGAAATTGTCGACCACAGCAGATTATAACTTAAAAAATAAGAAAAGCATTATATATGACAGCGGAATAAAATAATACAGTTTTCCAATAATGCACAACCTTAACTATTAATTTCTTTTACTAAATCACACAACAATATACATAGTTCACACATGAATCAATCTATAATAATTCACTTATCACGAGCATCACACATAATAACCCGTAAAGGAACACTGGAGTCTGAGAAACATGTTCACTACATGTGCGTACGCTATCAGCTGATTGCGCCGTATCGCGCGACGCTCGCTCGGGCTGTTTCGACGTCCGACCGCTCTGGTGGTCCGGGAGTGACTGACTGACGGCGGGACCCTTCTGGGTTCGAATCTCGCCCGTGAGGGTCGTCGCGCGCACACGTCGCCGCAGCCGTTCGGGATGCTGTATGTGTATGTATGTGTGTTTAAAGTAATGTTGTCTCATTCTGATCGCTGCTAATATGTATGTGTGTGTCTTTGTTGGATGAAATAATAACAGTCGTTCTGTTTTTATTTTTTGTGTAGTTTTAGAGATAAATTAATCAAGTTGTTGTATAATGTATACGGGATATCACTTTTTAAAAATTACATGATATTATATGGATTGAATTAAAATTATTTCAGTAATTACTCGAAACTGATATTAAATGCGGAAGTAATATAAATCATGTTGAATATAAAATTATACCTATTACAATTCATCCTGCTCATAAAATATGTTTTATAAACAATATATAATACGAAAAATTAAACAATTTTCTTCAAAAACATCTTATTTACACAACAAGTACTTATGTATGTATAGCATTTTAACTATATGCCCAAAAAAAATTATATTCTGTTTGTGGCAAATATAATTTTAATTTCCTTCATTTTTTATTTTTAAATCTTTAATTCTGCAATCATTGTTAACAAAATGAACTATGTATATAAAATACAAACATAGGATATAAAATACTTTGTTTAATAGAACCAACGCTGATTCATCTATTTTTTTTTTAAATTATGTATCAAGAACATTTTAAGCCCTGTAGATATTAGGAAGAAATTTGAAAATACAATTTAAATAAAGTTTAAAAATGCAAAAAATATAAATATAAACATTGACCCACAACTAGTTATGTGATTAAATTTTTCAAAGAATTTCAGAAAAAAATAGTCTTTTTACAAAAAAAAAAAACTTTATTTACTTTAATTTGTTTAATACAAAAAATATCGACGCAAAATCATAATATATTGTAATTTTTCAAATATTTAATGAGTTTTGTAAATAAATGATCAGTTAATTTTATTTTCGTAAAGAGGACGGAAACTTATTAATGTGAAATGCATTTTTCTTGCTTGCATTTTGAAGTTTTCATTGAATTATTTAGAAATCCATAACATAACAGAAATAATTATAACGATCGGCTAAAGGGCTCAAAATTAACACAAAAATGTAAAACTATATAGAATACCACACTATAAAATCAGATAATTAAAAGATTTATCCTGCACCCTACTTGGCAAGTACCCCGCTCGCCCCATCCATGTTACGGTTCTGCCTATATGTACTATGGTATACTAAAATAAGTAAATTTAAAAAAGTTTGGTCAGTTTCGCAAAAGAAAATTCATATAAACTATTACACTATAACTTAACAAATACGATAACTACTTCCATTAGATTAATTGTATTTATTCTATTTTAGAGCTACTAATCAACATACATTATTTATAATTAAAAAGAACAATTAAATCATACATGTTTAATTTTTATGAGATAAATAAAATTTGGTTTTATAGTCCTACTTTCTAATTAAATAAAGACCGACACATAACAATATGTTACAAAGCGTTATATATTCAAATATGCATAAACTTTATTTACTGCTGTAAAACGTATATAATAAAACACGCATCCCTATTTATCAGTCGAATAATTTACAAGACCAATCCAACAACAACATTTTATGAACGATTAAAAAAACATTTGATTTTGGAAACATAAAGAACGGACATGAGCAATAAAGTTGTTTTTTATTTAGGGTCAAAGTTGAAATTTCTTTATGGGTTACGTTATTTGATAAAACGTCAGTTTAAGTATTTTTGGTAATAAAATGCATTACTGACATGAGCTCTTAAGTTTAATTATACTTATTGACAGATAAGAGATTATTTGAAAATAGATTTCTTTGTGGAACAATGAATCTTCGTTATTTTTAATCAAAAATTATTATTGCTGTCAAATGGTTTAATTTTTGTAATGTAATGTTTTAATCAACACTAACTTTTGACCCATTTAAAAACTGTATAGTAAAAAAAATATTTTCAAGCCAAATACCTATATTTTAATATTTATTACAATAATAAATATACAGGGTGGTCCGGTTTTGGGATACAGATATTTTAGGAGCTGATTCCCTGACTCATTGTGAGTAAGAAATTGTACGGGAAGTGGGGGTCTACCTTTAACACCCTCTGAGTTACAGGGTGTTAAAAACATTTCCTTCAGAGTTGTTCTTACAACAAAGATCATCTCATAACTTCTAAAGTAACGTATCTAGAGCAATCAAAATGTGTCAGTTTCATAGGTAATTAACTAACATATTTTACAGTATTACGGTTATTGCAATCCGTATTTCTATTTCCGAGTTATAGCTCATCGAAGTCGAAAAAAATCTTTTTTTGTTGAAATTTTTTATGAAAATGTCATTTTTCTTCAAAAGTACCCCTAATATGTTGTATTTTTTATCATTATTTTGGTACATCATAATGTTACCTACAAATTCACTATACAAAGTTTGGACGTGGATCTTATAGTTTTCCAGTTATTAATTAATCCCCAAAGTTACTATTTTGCTACCTCCCTATTAAATGAAACAGTCAATAAATTTATTTGTTTATAACTACATACTATTATTATTTATTATTATTTACCATAAAAATAATTATTTTCTGGAAAACTGTAACACACACGTGCAAACTTTGTATAGTGAATTTGTAGGTAACATTATGATGTACCAAAATAATGATAAAAAATACAACATGTTAGGGGTACTTTTTGAGAAAAATGTCATTTTCATAAAAAATTTCAACAAAAAAATATATTTTTCGACTTTTATGAGCTATAGCTCGCAAAAAAAAATACGGATAGCAATAACCGTAATACTGTAAAATATGTTAGTTAATTACCTATGAAACTGACACATTTTGATTGCTCTAGATACGTTACTTTAGAAGTTATGAGATAATCTTTGTTGTAAGAACAACTCTGAAGGAAATTTTTTGAACACTCTGTAACTCAGAGGGTGTTAAAGATAGACCCTCACTTCCCGCACAATTTCTTACTCACAATGAGTCAGGGAATCAGCTCCTAAAATATCTGTAGGTATCCCAAACCGGACCACCCTGTATAATATACCTATATATTCTTAAAAATGGTTCATAAAAAGGAAAATAATTTTTGTTCAAATAATTAATAACCAATATACATTTAGGCAGCTATTACACTATCAAATAAATATGTCAAAGATCTTTGACAAAGATTTGATCATATATTAAATTATAAGTAATTTCGTAGCCGAAACCGTCCACGAACACTTTTCAGTCGCCATTTTGATTTATCTTTCAAAAAACTTTGATTAAATATAAGAAACTGTCATTATCTATGATAACAGAAATATTAAGAAGGTAAATATTACGTAAATATTATAAAAGTTGACGTATTACGTATATATTACACTGTCATATTTCTTTGACCAAAGAAATTTTATCACATTTCTTTGATAGTGTAATAGCCGCCTTAGTATAATTTTCATGATTAAATCATTAAATACACTACAGCTATGATTTTAAATACTTGTATGTGGTTGTTATTAAAGTATAAAACAATATTCCATAAATAAATGGATTATGAATTTATGAAAATACTCCTTTAATAATATACATATATATCTGCAGAATCAAGCTTTTTCTAATCAAGCCAGAATACATATTTCATCGTTATCGATAATTTGATTTATATCATTCGGAAACAATGGCTTAATTGTTATGGTAGTCATTAACGAAAAGAATTCTTTTTTACGAATATATATATGTGTAATCGAATATTACGGGCAGTTCATTTACGTTCGAAAATTTAATTATCTTTGGGCCGAGTAAATTAATTTGAAATTCAACACGCATACATATAACATGCATTGAATTCTATGAATAATGAAAACGAGCTATTATAAAATATCGAAATTGATAACTGTGTTCATAGTACAATTGATTTTTTATACAAAAATCACATCTCGTATGTATAAAGTACCTTTTTATGTAAAATGTATGTACATATACATAAATAATAATCATTTATTTATTTACTAAAATGAAGTTGTATATAAAGATAATATGAATACATTGTATAGAAGAGAAGAGAATAATACCTATGATATATACTCGTATACATATAGTATACGTATAAGTAAATATACATTTTAATTTATTGCAACAAGCAAATTCCAGCAAAAATGTCTGTTTTAAAATTGAATACGTTTATTAAACAGAAATAGTTACTGAGAAAACCGTGCAAAGATAGATGCGGCAAATGACTTTATTTTGTATTATGGTATATGTATAGATTTATTTAGATAGAATTTAACATTTTGTATAAGTTATCATATCTATATCTATAAAAAAGTTTGTCCTTAACCACTCACTCATTCACTCACTCACTCACTCACTCACTCACTCATATATCAACGTACAGCCCAAACCCCTGGACCTAGAAACGTGAAATTTCGTAGGTGCCTTCCTTTTATGATGTCAGCACCCACTAACAAAGGATTTTTCGAAATCCAACCCCTACGGGGTTAAAACAGGGTGTCAAATAAAAAAATATTTTTTTCGTTCGCATTTAATTGAAACATACTCTACAATATAAATAATGAAACAATTATTTCAGCATTTCCCAAAATTAAACCCCTAAGGTGTTGGGGGGTGGAAAAATTTGTGAAAGATTTTTTTTGTATTCACCGAATGAAACATGGCGTAAGTAGGTACTCTACAAGACAAATAGTATTTACGAAAATTCAACCCCTATGGGAATGGGGGGGGGGGGTAAATTTTGATATATTTATCTTCATAATTGTTCATGATAGTAAAAATGATAATTAAAAATAAAAGTTCGATATTCAAGTTCTAATAGCATGAGACGGGGACGAGGATGGATTTGGATATGTTTATCTGCATACCTGATTTACTTATAAAGGTAAATTCGGGAAATAAGTCATCTATTAAAATAAAAATTTCGACATTCAACCCCTAATGATGGGGGTAGACAGGGTCTGTGTTTTTGATATGTTTATCTGCAAAGCTGCTTACGTTAGTTTTTACAATTTTTAACTAATTCCGAGATATTTACGTTTTTATAGGTAATGAATAAAAATCAATATAAAAAAATATAATATGTCATCCCCTATCACGTATGGAGGGTTATAATTAGTTTCGAAGTTTACGCGAGCGAAGCCGCGGGATTCCTCTAGTTAAGTATATAAAGTATGTGATTAATTAATATTATAATTATTATAAACAGCACGTAACATACAAGTTTATCTACTTGCAATATTTGCTTACAAATACCATTCATGAACACACCACTACGTCAGTAAATACAATAATAAAAACGTGCATAAAAAAGTAAAAAAGCGGTAAATTAAATTTCAAAGAATATATGTTTCTACAAATGACAATGTATTTACATCAGATGTTATATATTTTTCATATCCGTTTGTCGAATGCAAATATTTAATCTAAACTTTGTCTGTGCTAGCAAACTCGTGATGTCATAAAATAACCATTTTACTGTTAATAAATAAATAACAAAAGTTATTTCAGCTTTTATGATGTCAAAGATCATACATCAAAGAGAAAATTTAAAGCTATTGCTTTGACAATTAACAGTTATTTGAGAGTTGTGTTTCGTCAAATATTTTTATATTTAGGGGAAGGATTTTGTTTGTAGAGGAGTTAATCTTTGAAACAAAAGTTTCGCACAGTTGAACAACCGACATTTTCTTCTTTGTAAACTTATTTTCCATTTAGTGTGATTTTGGATTGGCGTTGAATATTTTGCTGCTTTTAAGTACCTAATTAATTATTTTTTATAATTTTAATGTTACCGAATTCTCTTAGTTTAACCCATTAGTGACCAAACACAAACCAATATGTTTATGACGATAATGAGTTTTTATTAGCAATACATACAAGTACAAAAATACGATAATACATAAAAAAAAAATTTTTTTTTTTTTTGGGGAAATTATAGGGGTGTACTCAAATGGGTACACTGGTCACTTACAGGTGAAATTTTTCAAAAGATGGTCTTTCGATGGGCAGTACTTTTTTGTATTTTTTACTTGATCAACGCATTCTAGCATGGCAAAGAACACATCGTAATGGCTTTTTTATTGAAGCAAACTTTCCACTTTATATTACGATGGACGAGTTGATAGTCTATGAGGTCTTTGCGTAAGATAAAATCTTGGTATAATTCGATTGGTCCATGGGATCTTCTCTAGATAAAACATGTAAACGCCAACCATTAGCAATTTTCATGTCCACCATGTATGTAAACAATACCCACCACCAGTGGCGTAGGTAGGGGGGGGGGATTAAGAGGGTCAATCCCCCCATGAGTCAAATTTTTGTACTTTGCACCAGATAATAGATGATTTTCATAATGAAAAATATAATTTTATGAAATTTAATACTGTCATATACCCCCCCCCCCCCATCGCAAAAAGCTATCTACGCCACTGCCCACCACCATTTTTCCCATGAATAGCAATTCGATAAAGTGATATAGATTGGTCAAGTTCGTCAACACCACCGATATTTCTGTTGTAATTTTGGAAAATTTATTTATTCAAAAATTTGCATTGGCGCTGGCGTAATATTTTTTAGTGATTCTTTCACTTGTTCCTTCTGAACTTTAACCTCGTCATTTGCGTGGTGTCTTGCTGAATATGTAGGGGGAAACTTTTGCCAATTAGGATTATTCGGTTGCTGTAGTCGCGCTTTTTAGCAGATAACAGCTCATTATCGCTACTATCGTCAGATCTAGAGGGACTAACACATCTAGTATTGACAAAAATCTCGACGGCAGTGGAAAATGTGAATTTTCGGGGAGGGGCTAGTATGTTTCGGAGGGGGGGGGGGATATTTACATATGTGTTAAATTTTGGAAGGTATTTTGAACTGAAATTTCTCAAAACATACGTTTTTTAGAACATTGAACATTTCGGTGGGAGGGGGGGTGTCCCCAAAACCTCCCCGTTACTACGCCACTTCTCGACGGTGCCTGAAATGTCTTGAAGTAATGTTTCGCTCGCCAAATCAACTTCTGCGCCTTCTTCTTCATCAGTCACGACACTAGGTTCTGGTGGTATGATGGCTAAATCGTAATCAACATCATCCTCACTATCTTCTAAAATTTCATCGATAGCTTCTACATGTCCTCTAAAAGTATTTCGGAGATTGAATTCTTTTCGATTCATTTCTGACGATTACGAAAAATTATATTTATATTATATTATATTACACCCAAGTGACCACTGTACTCAAACAGGTACACCTATGTTCAGACACCGATAACTCTAGATACAATAATTATTACATCCAAATGCTTATTGTATATAATAGGTCACTATATAATCTAACATAAACAATGAAAACATACACCATATAGACTGTTTATATTATTGTTATAAACAAATTAGTGTACTTACCTGAGCATAGCGGTAAAACCGCCAGTTTGAAACCTCATAAAAATCAATCTATACGACACTAATCTCTTATTTATTTTTTTTATGATAGAATATACTTTCGTAAAACAATCCAAATGATTACTTATACTTTATTTTGAAAAAACATAAATCTAGACAATATTTGTATACTGTACCCAATTGAGTACAGCGGTAATGAATGGGTTAAGATAAAAATATAAATGAATGAATTTCGTTTGAACGTAGTGTTTTTTAAATGCATTTAATTTTAATTAAATCTTTTAGAATATACTACCAAAATACAATAACAAATCTTTACGCAGGTACAAGGTTTTTCGGGATTTAACAAAATATAAATTTAATTAGTTATCTATAGAACAGTATTTCCATAACGTGTTATTACCACGACCCGATTTTTTAGAACGACACCCTATTGCAACCCACAAGATATATATAGACACAAAAAACATCTACAAACAAATTATATTTTTATTTATAATAATAACTAATACACTCATCAAAATAACCAAGAAATCAAAAATATTTCTAGAAAAGGGCAAAATTTAATTGCCTTTGTTATTGTGGTATACGAATGATTCATCCTTTTTTTGCAAAATTTATAAAAAATTATTATTAGGGTACGTAAAAATAAGATAAAAATAATTCAAAGCTATACGTAATCCTTAATATATATAAAGCTCAACGTCTCTCTGTCTGTCTGTCCGTTAGTGCGCTTATCACTCGAGAACCAGTTATCCGATTTACGTGATTTTTTTTTAATTCATAGGTACATTCTCTGGCCACGTTATAGGCTATATTTTATTACGTTAGGTAACATAACAACTAAGCAGTGACGATATTAGTAAATCAAGTCGGAAAAAATTTTACCGACGGCACGCTGTTTTGCGATACGCTGCCTAAACCGTTGAATATAGAACAAAATAATGTATTAAAGAATTGTGTAGAATCAAAAGTGCTACAATAAAGTCGCGACACCATATGTCTAACTTTTATATTTAAGCCACAATGACTGCTTTTATGTTACAAAGAAAACATAAAATATTTGGGTTATGTTTACATGGAGTTTTGACCTGCAAAACTTCAATCCTTATTGAAATAAATGATTTCATCGTCATAAGTACTTAATGTAGATATAATTTGCCCTTTACAGCATCCAATTTGGTGGTATAGTTTAGGAAATAACATTTAATAAGTTTTATACGGTAAAATATTATTAATAACGCGCGAACTAAATAAGTACGCCGGTATTCCATCTCCCTCGGCTTGGCCGTTGTCATTCGACCGTCAGTTTTGTTTCAATAATTAAATTTAAATTTAAGTGTTGTTTTTATTATTACAATAATAACTAATCGTGTTTGTACTTAATTTGTACTTAATGCGAGCGAAGCCGCGTGGGTACATCTAGTAAACCATAAAATAGTTGTATGATAAAAAAAAATCTATAGTTTTCAATGCATTTCACCGATTGAATTTTTATTATTATAAAAAATTGTCTGAGTGCATTGAATTTTTTTAGACTAATGCCTGATTTCTTCTACATATCTATGTTACCAGTTTGTTTATATTGACAGCTTGATACACATCTAATAAATAGCAAATTCTGAATTCTGAATTCTGGTTCATTTGGAGACATAAATGGCTGTTACCAATAACAGATTTTGATAAGACTGGTGGTTAATTTTGTTAATATCTGTAACCCACCAGTGGGTCACGATTTACATTTTAGAAAACGCTTATTTCTATATAGACATTTCCAAAAGGTAATTCCTTCAAAAAATAATGTAGACTTAGAAAAACATAAACAAAAAACCTTTTAAGCCCTTATTTATTAATTTGTTTAACCACACAACATATATTTTTTGAAGATATAGTGAAATTTGTTATTTATTTAATTATATTAAATCTACAAATTATTTTACCGGTATACCGGAAACACTTAAGACTGCGTCACAGTAAAAAAGAATCACTTTGAGAAACCAAAACAAAAGAACATACATGCTATAAGCGTGTAGAAACTTGTGTATGATTTATCCTCAAAATAATGCACTCGAGAAAAAAATAAATCCTGCGAAATTTATCGCCATAATCGGCAAAGCTTGCACCTGGGTTTCTTCTGGGTGGATTAACTCCGAAGTGAGAAAGAGAGCGATACTAATGTTTCATCCTGAATCGATGGCAGGCAAAAACAATAAGCCCAACAGACGCTCTTTGCAGGCGTTAATCGATTATTTAATGTCTGTGCATGTTTTAAATTCACAATTTGCTGCTTACTGTGCACACAAAAATATTACGGAACAAATAAATTAGAAGATATGGTTTATGGAAAACAAGTGAATAATGCATTCAGATACAAAACGATAATAGTAACAAAAAGTCTTATCAACAAATTATAATATATTTTTTAATTCACTTATATACAAATAGGTGTAAGAGACTCATGTATATTCTAACTGCCTGAATTTAATTCTAATTTAATTGTAGCAGCGAAATATTACTTATAATTTTATTTTTTTACGATTGCTAAAAGTAATACATAAATGATTTTGTTGAATAAATAGCGTCATCGCCGGTTTGACTAAAGATGACACTATCATACCTCTCTTACTGCAGTATCTGTAATAGGTATCAGTAAACGAATAGCTATCAAAAAACGATTCATTTATTTATATTTTTACTAATTTCGAGTCGTAGGAACCTTCATTGCTTTAAAAATCATTAACAGCTAGTTTAAAAATCATATAAAATAATTAACAGTATATTAAATAATTAGCCATATAAAACAGCTACAAATCTTTAGAGCACATGCTAAAAAACGTTGTATTTCTATCGTTCTGTTGTTTTTTTCTCGCTCGTTTTAAAATATCCACTCACCGCGTGCTGCTGGTCTATTTGAATGGAGACAGGAGGCCATGAATATAAAGTAGTGTTACGTTATAATTGTATTACGTTCTTCATATTTTATGGATTTAAAATGCTAAAGAAGCAGCGCTGTTTCTATACCGATAATTTTGTTATCAAAAGGTTAAGAAATGTATGCTTTTTTGCTGTGTTTAACGTCTATCTATTCTGAAATTAAACACATCGCTTCAAGTTGTTTGATAGCATGTTCAATATTTCAAAGACAATATTAAGTCTGGCATTTACTTCGAATATAAAATTAAAGGTAAACGGACTGCATATCAAAGAATATTTACGTTACAGAAATGTAATTAAAAACTTAAAGTTTGAAATATAATCAATATTCATTTTAAAAGTTATATCACGAAATAAAGATAAAATTGCATACCTATATACAAAATATACATGTATGATTTATCGTGTATAATTTTTAATTTCGTATATACTTAGGTTTTAATAATAATTTTAATTTTAATGGAAAATGTATCATATTTTCATTCTTATGGTTTCTGTTTTTGGTTAAGACAATCCGGTTATGTTTGTAACTGGAACAACAAAACCACCAACTGAAGATTGTGGCAACAAAAGGTTTTCTTTGAGACTAATCTTGCATTAGAACAGTATGTGGTTACAGTGTAAGTAATAGGCATCTGGCATGTACACATTTATAGTGTACGAAAATGCTTACGTTACATGAATGCTTACTTTGATGAACAGACATATTACATTTTCTGTTAATAACATACATATATTACAAAAATTAAATACTAAAGGAAAGTGCCATTAAAAAATGAAGTGAAGTTTAACCTATAAAAAATATAGTTGAGTTAGTTGTTTTGTCTTTTGAACAATTCTGACGTATATTTTGGAATGAAGTATAATAATATGTACATTGATGAACATTCAAGGAGCTCTTCAGATGTGTCGATGCCTACTCAAAACCGTTCTCAGCGACTCAAATTACCTGTGTGAAAGACAAACACACTCAGTAACTCATACAAACGTAACAGTGAGGTGGTCCCAACCCTGAAACACTGACTGTAAACAAACCCCTTGTCTTTTGTTGATCCACATGTTCTATTACTCATTTTTTACTAACTTTTAAGTTATTTATATACAGGTACTATATATTTACATTTTATCGATTTGCTACAACATATGGCTAAGAAAAGTTCTTCGAGAATATAGTTACCAATAAACTTTGATTTTATTTACCTTACAAATAAATGTATTTGATTTTTATTATTTGGTATTCACAAGTAAAGATTGCATATTATTTTTATATCATAAATATAAATTGTATGATTTGGATAAAGAATAACATAAATATATATTAAGTAAGAGTTATTTACGTATATACCTGATATAATTTTTTATGTCCAGTATTATAAAGAATTGGTCTAGACAAACACAAAATCAAACGATATGCAAGACGGTACTTTTTTCGGTCACATTTCTGTCTAGAAACGAGAGTGCCTTAAATTGAGACAAGTCGAGAATGGCCTAAATCGAACAAGCTGGACAGTTCAATATTTTACCAAATCGAGCCTGAGATGAAATAAACTTTATTTATACCTATAAGTCTCGTTGAGATTCTCGGTTATAAAAGATTATCAAGGCATCTGTATAGTATTTATAAATGACTAAAAGCAGTGGTGATTTGTGTACATTATAGAAAAGAAGCAGCTATACTATACATTAAGAGATCCATGCAGACCTCTTTTTAGTAAATTAAAGATTCTCACCTTAGCTGACTTGTATATTTACGAATGTGCTATTTTTATGAAGAAGCACAGTGATTTATTTAGAGGCAATTTACCAAGTCACGGTCATTTTACTCGTCATAAAAATGAACATACATTAATGCAATCAAATTAACAGTCATTAATCAAGGTATATTCAATACCATAATACGTGTTTTCAATAAAATACCCAATGATTTAAAATCATTACCTTTAAAAAGTTTTAAAATAAAGTTTAAGTCGTTCTTGTTGGATTCGTGTCACTACAAAATCAGTGAATATTTTTAAATCATGAATAATATATATATATATATTTTTAATCTATATACCTAATGTAATTGTATTTTTAAATTTTTTATTTTTGTATCTGACTTATTCTATGTATTTTTGTATACCCACAGAATAAATAATTATTATTATAATCTAATTTCCAGTACTCTAAAATCCCTAACGATAAGAGAAATACGATCTCGTAGAAAGTTTTTGGTTTGATTTTGCTTTATATCATTAATACAAATATTTACAAAAATATGGTTTTTATAAAATCATAAACTTAATTATTGATAAATCTTGGTTATAAACTGCTATTAAAATAATTATACATACTATATACTACAAAATGAATTATGACAAAAGTAATCATTTTAAAATAAGTATTTCATGCACAAATTACACATATTCATTGTTTATTTTTTATATATATAAGCGATGCACATTTCGTATATTATCATTAACACGCCTTTATTATAGTGTAATCTGACCCAATCAAAATGTAAAACATTGGATTTTATACCTGCATCATAACATAATGGGTCTTCTAATTATATTTAACCACAACTTTAGGTACGATTTAAAAGTTTATAATTTAAAATTTCACACTTTTTAATTTATGGAAGACCACCCAAATGCTGGCATATTTAGTACATATTATCAAATATTTTTATATGAAATATGTGTCAAGTATAAGGGCACCAAGTACCAATAACAATGTAAATAATATAAAATGTATGTACAATAGGGCCTTATGTATATTATTCAGTTTTTTTATGTATTTTCTGACAAAATATATATACCTCGTATTCATACATATTTTTTTTCTCTTGTGTGCGCTAACAATAGCGTGGAGTTACATTTCATGGGGGATGATTTTATTGTGTTCCGTAATGTAGTTCGAAAATAAATTACTCTTTTTAAGAAAACTGAACTATTTATGTAATTCTAGTGGAAATAAGGAAAGTCAAGTAATCCGTTTTTGTTATTATTACAGTCCCTTCTCTTCTCACTCACTCATAGTATTTTGTAAATTGAGATTTTTAAGAACTAAATATTAGTAATTTGTATTTACTTGATTAATTTCCAAGTATTTGAAATGTACTCATTAATTCAACAATTAGTAGAGTAAAATAGGGTTTTAATAAAAAAAAAACTGGAAAGATTAGAAATTTCTTCTGAAATGTCTTCAGAAATATTTAATCTTTAAGAAACCAAAAAGTCCCTAGCGAGTATTTTGGTTTAAAGTGGGGCGTGCCAAATATGCGTCGAAGTTAGTCTTAGATTTTGATCACTTACCGGATTATCGTGTTCTATAAGCTTATTTTATGAAAATCGAATTATATATGCCTCACAAAATGTAACCATGCTATTTCTTTTAATTTTGAAGGAGAAAGAGCCCTTCATAAACAGCTTCGAAAATCCGCATATTGCCGATGCTTTAAAAAATTGTTGTCTTTCTAGCGGGTTATATTTATTTTTGTTCATATGGGGAAATGTAAAGGTGATACTGCTGCACTCATAAAAATATATAAATTATATATAATATATAGAAATACCCTGAACGTGCCAAAATAAATATATTACTACCAATAGTGACATCAAACAGTATTCAATAAATTTTATATTTTTTAATGATTCTCCCAGTTGCGTAATTATAATTTTTATAAACATTGGATGGCAACTAATTCAGATTAAAGAAAATACATCTTCAATTATTTATGTAAACCACCCCTACATAAAATAACTTTTGGGGGAAAAGTTTTAGATTTGAAACTAAAACAAAAAGTAAAATAATAATTAGAAAACCTTGTGAGAAATAAAATCAGAAAAATTAACATGACTCGATGCACGTTTTTATAATAGAACATTAACTACATTCAGATTTTTTTTATTCGTTGCATGTAATTTAACAAGAACATTTTACCAATTACTTGAATTGTACAGGTACTGCTCACTAATGCTTCGTTACGATTAAAAAAAAAAACACTACCAAACAAATGTTCAAGTCTGAACTTACAAATCGATATTATACTCATTCAGCGAAATACTAATTTGGTGTACAGCATAATTACAAATTATCATGAAATGCTTTAATGGCTATTATTTCAAACTATAACTTTTAATTTCAGTAGTTGTTAAAATTGATACCCTACCTTTATAAAATACATAATTAAAGAAACTCATAGAATAGTTAATTATAAATTAGTAAATATCATTTACTAGGTAGGTACCCAAAAGTCACGAAAAAAACCTTCGATGTTAAAGATCACCCAACTTTTATCAATGACTACACATTACAACTTAAAATTTTTACACGCTCTACCTAAAACTAGCACAACAAAAGATGATGTTTCTGTACCATATGGCACATTTTTGCAACTAGGGATTCTTTTACACGGCTCAGTGGTTGTTTACGTCAGTGACAATCGACACAAAGCGGGACAATAGAGAAGCGGCAGAGTGGAACTTACTGATCATCCCTATTGTGTTACTTACAACGTATTTACAACTGTACCCTTGTGAGCCACTCGAAATGATAACTTGGGTACCTGGAATAAATTCAAAGTAATCTGGTAAGTAGTAGATATATTACATTTGGAGAGGTATCGGAGAGAAAAAAAATGATACGATATTAAGCTTATTTAAGTGATGAAGGTTCCTACTATTTAGTTGGGGGCATGGGGGGGGGGGTAGTGTTTATTTATTTAAATCTTTAATCATTTTATAAATCGTCAATGTATACGTTACCTATCAAATTGCAAAAGTCAGAGTAATCAACATTTTGTTGATTTTATAATTTTATATATACAGGGTGTTCGCGGGAACCGAGTGATCATTGCTAACTTTGTTATTATTGGAGCTAAAAGATCGGTTAAATGGACAAAGTATCAGTATTTTTCCGGGATGAATAATGGCGGTGTCAAAAAACAATTGAATGTCAAATTTCAGAGATATATTGAAATATAATTTTTTTTAAATGGAACAGCCTGTATATTATTATTGAATTTTGTAGCTGAAGATGTTCTCTTTATAAAAGTGTTATACATGTATGATGGTAAAATGGATAGAAAACAAGTTATAACAAGTATAAAATTAATAGAAAATATCGAAAATCAGTGTGCTATGAAGTTTTAATAAATTGAGAACAAATGATTAAAACATTTAAAACAATAGTTTAAGGTTTTTATGTCATTTGTTCGCAAATTTTAAATGTTTTTGATTTTAACTGATAACGAAAAAAATTATATTTATAATTAATTATATTTTTTTATGAATAATGTTCAAAAATGTTAAAAATCTGCGAAATAAGGCACAAATATCTGAAATTATTGTTTTAAATTTTTTATCATTTGTTTGTATTTTATTAAATCTTCATAGCACACTATTTTTTTATATTTTCTATTAATTTTATACTTGTTATAACTTGTTTTCTATCAATTTTACCATCATACATGTATTACACTTTTATAAAGAGAACATCTTCGGCTACAAAATTCAATAATAATATACAGAGTGTTCTATTTAAAAAAATGTTATATTTCAATATATCTCTGAAATTTGACATTCAATTGTTTTTTTGACACCGCCATTATTCATCCCGGAAAAAACACTGATACTTTGTCCATTTAACCGATCTTCTAGCTCCAATAATAACAAAGTTAGCAATGATCACTCCGTTCCCGCGAACACCCTGTATAACTAGGGTTGAACACGAGACATATAGTCTTATGAAAATAAAAGCCATCTCTTTTTGGTCTCGTCTCGTTAAAAAATGAGCCAGTCTCGTTTCATATACGTGACCGATATCGGTTATGTGTGAAGTTTTTTTATAAAATTGTTTTTCTTTTTAACCTTCCTATACCCGCGCACGGTCTCTGGGACCAAAAGTTTTAGAGCCGGTTTTTTAATCTTTTTTGTTATGACAGCCTAGTAAAATTAATTTTTATTAGTAGTAAAGGATGTGTTCAAATAAATTAACCAAAGTTATAGACAATATTTTGATTTAATTAGTGACTAACAGTCTTTTATTACAGCCTCTGAAAAAAGTAATTTTTTTAACGAGCTTCGAAAACTTGAAGATAAATTTATTTTATTTAAAACAAAAACTAAAAATAACTCTAAAAAACTTAAGATAACAACATGAGGAATAAAGTATTATAAACTATTCTCAACCAATATCTCACCATGCATTCGGAGCATACCCAAAAGTGTAACACCTATACCATCGTCGGTCTTACAGACCAATTGATGTCGTGTACTGGTACATGTCCTTTTCGCACAAATGCTCGCACTGTACTAAATTGAAGGTCGCGACAAATCATTAAGCTACAAGTAAGCTCAGTGCTGTCAGTAAGCATTCTCCGTTATTGAAAAAAAAATCTGTTGGTCTGACAGACCAATACGCGGGTAAAGGAAAGTTAATCGTATATTATAACGAAATTTTGAAATATAACGAATCTTATATATTTAAAATTAATTATTGGTTGAAGATAAGTACCATATATTTATTATTAATTATTGATAATAATCTTTTAAAACTCAGTCTCGATCTCGTATAGAGAAAAGTCTTATAGCTTGTTTATATCTAACAATTTTTTATGAACACTTTCTTGACTTCTAATTTTAAAAATAGTTCATAATAAGAATAATGTATCTATTCTAAAATTTGAAACATTTATTTAAAAAAAAATCTATACAAAACATAGCCATGGACCGTAACTTATATACTGTAAAAATAACTATTCACATAATTTATACAATTTCGAAAATCCATTTCAATTCAAGATACCTACCTAACTCGGATAATCTGCAGTGATTTATTACTTTTAGTGAATGGACGCTTGTATTTATACTTCATATTTCACTTAATGAAACTGAGAAGATGACAACGTACAGAAAAATGGAATTGAAAAGGCGAATGACATAATGTGACGCACAAAGGTTGAATATGGTTCATTCATTTGTATGTATGTGAATTTGAGAAAAAATATATTACAATACAAATGCATGTATACTCGGTAGACGATTTTTTAATGTTGCTTTACGACATTATAAAAATTATCTGAATTTAACTTTCTTGAGAAATTAACAAGTAGGTATATTCAGACTTTAAATAAGAATTATTTTTAATCAATACTAATAAACAATATGTATGTTTTTTCTGTAAAATTAACATAACATGATTTTTTTTAATTATTACACATATGAAGTACATACATTGGAATACAATGTAATTGATTTTGATAGTTCAAATTAATATTCTAAAACCTAATTCTCTCGATTTAGAATGATAATTGAATTAAGGCAAGCCCATATTAAGGAGTTACAATAGGTATTTTTCAACAAAAAAATCAAATGCAGTTGTAATGTTAATGTAATTAAACCAAAATTATAGTTTGGATAAATGTCAGGCATGTATTAAGAAAAATTTAGAATTAATATTTTCTCAGTCAAGTGGTAGAAGACGATTCTAATAAAATATTATAAAAATGAAAAATTTAACTAATAGTAGTAACATTGATGTAATTAAGCCTAAAATGTATAATGATTATTGATTCACTTATTGGATCAGACATTTATTAAAATAAAGTTATGTTAAATTGAAAATAAAAATCAATAAAATGGTAATTGCGATACTGAGGTTATTAAACCTAAAATGTATATAGAATAATTAATTCATGCCCGTATTCAGTAAAAAATAAATAAAAAATATATAAGGAAAAAATGATTTGATTTCATTGAAAAACGTGGGCTAGTATTTTATCATAAGGACAATATTAATATACATTTTACGAATATAGTTTTCCCATAACTATTTATAGTTATTATTTATACAAAATGTATCTGTTTATTATGATTATATTGTAACTAAAAACTTAATAAATAATTACATGTACCTATATAACATAGTTCACGCTTAGACTGTATCAATTTCTCACATGATATTTAAACCTGGTTTAGAAAACAAACTACAGTACAAGTCTCATAATTAAAGCGACATTACAAAAACAAACAACATTTTAATATGTGGAGGGAGTTAAATGTCGGGTGAAAGAAACATGTTGTGATAATAACGTATTCTGGAATTCAGTTCATGTGTTAAAATAATCAAGATGTAACCCCCGTTTTGAAAAAGTCACGTCGTATTTGTTTTTGTAGCTACATTTTTTGTCGCCGTCTCTTTCCAAGTTACCGCGGTTAAGGGTTAATTTGACATGATTTATACACGAAATGTGTGTTTCGATGTTAATGTAAATTTACTTGGGTTACGTTTATATAAGTCACGGCAATTTGAGAAGTGTTTAGCATATTTGTTATATTAAAAGAACGATATAATTCTGAATTGCCGATAAGTTGCTTTCGACAAATTGTTCTATAGTAAACATGCTGTTACCCGCGACTTCGTTCGCGTTGAATTTAGGTTAGTGAAAATACATTATGTTCAGTTGGGTACCTAAATAATACAGATTTATATATATATGATAATCAATAAAACAGGTCAAATGTTACACACCCATTTTTTATCTAGTACATTTTTCAGCTTATGTCCTTCCTCAGGATGCAAGCTACCTTCCTGCCAAATTTCATTAAGTTCAGTTTCGCGGTTTAGCTGTGAAAAAGTAAAAAACAGACAAAAAAACAGATCCACTTTTGCATTTTTTTATAATATTAAGTATGGATACAAAATAGTAAATATCTCGGCTTCTTAGTAAGGTAGTTTTTCCCCCTAAAACCCCCACCATCGTAGTGTTTTTCCCGCCGGATCGATTCAAAATAAAAACCATCCTTTATATGTGACAGGGAGTGAAATATTAAAAAATCCCATACAAACATTTCCACCCCTTTCAATTTCTTAGGGGATGAATTTTTGGGATTCGAAGTAGCCTATGTCCTTTCTCAGGATGTAAGCTATTTCCCTACCAAATTTCATCAAGATCGGTTCAGTGGTTTAGCCATGAAACGCTAACAAATATACAGACAGACAGATACACTTTCGCATTTATAATATTAGTATGGATAGCAATTTTATTAGAACCACCAATTTAGATTTTTCGTTAAATATATACAGACGTTTTGATTAGTTATTAATTTCTTTTCAATATTTGTTATTAAACCAGTGATTTAAATGATACTTAGGCATACTATTTTCACTAGAATTTTACATGAGACGAGACAAGAGTTATGTTTTTGTAACTAAAATCTCGTTCAACCCTATTTCCCACGAATGAACACATGCATATAAATAAAGATACATACATTCTTCACATTTATATGTTTATCCAATCTTGTCACTTTTTCTGAAAATGTTTAAGGAATCATACAAAATTAATATTTTCTCTGACAGCTAAGTAAACAGTATAATTATAATGTAATTACATCTACGATATTGTATACATTTTATCTAAACTACATACATTCTTTAAAAAAATGATGATGATTAAAATAAACTGAAAAATAATGGAATGATGACAAATTAAAATAAAAGTAGTAATTTCACCAAATGTACCTACCAAAATAGAAATTTATTATTATACCTTGTTCTACCTTATTAAACATCTGATTATGTGTTCGAAGGGTTTCATCAGCTTTCTAGTTTATGGCGAAAAATCTTAAATATAGTTTTATCAACAAAACACAATGACATAAAAATACTACAAGGTTTCTTACATATAAAAATCCATACCGATAATAATCGATGTTATAATATAATATGATTACTGTGCAGTGACGTAAAAATTGTTGAAAACTCTTGTTAAAGATATTAAGGACTTAAAGTGCAACAATACAAGTATTATACGATCAGAAACGTGTTGTGATGAGACTGCAACTTGCATGTCACATCAATTATAAACAACAGACAATCGTGTAAGACATGCAGCATATAATGCCAAAGGTCGCGAAGGGTCAAACGTATTGTTTCACCTATAATCGTTATCTGTTTCGGGGTTAATTGTAAATAAAACTCTTTATGAGCTCTAATCATGGAATTAATATGTCCTGAGATTAGAGTTTAGAATATTGTTATTATTGTAAACTGGGCTAATGATTTCCTTACAAATAATTATGGGTTAAAATTCATATTAATTTTAATTGTGATTATATGAACTTTGACCTAGTTAAATTACAATTTACATTATTGTTTTATGTTGTTAGGTGAATCTCAATTTTAATATTTTAACTATTTTTATCATCAGATAGTAAAAATAATGAAACAAAAAATATAAAAAGATCCACTTGAACATATTTTTTAAGTATTTTACACACACAAAAAACTGTATTGGACCAAGAAAATTTTGTTTTATATATAACGAAAACAATATTTTCTTAATATAAGAAAAGTACTCTTAATCCAACTAACTTATTTCTTCGTCTAAGAATACTATAGTTGGTTTAAGAATATATTTCTTATCTTAAGAAAATATTGTTTTCGTTATATTCAAAACAAGGTAGTCACTTTGTTAAAAGTAAAATTTTATATTTATAAAACGTATAATTGAAATATATAAATGATCATAAATCATATAAATTCGAAATTAAACGTCAAATGCTATAATAGTTACACTTAACTGTATTATGAACAAATTATCAATAGAAAATAATATGTATAGTAACAAGACACTGTATTATATCAGTTAGGCAAACAAAAGTTAGCATATTGCCAGACTAACATTAGCTAATAGTGTTGATTACAACGAACATTATACATTTCATGCAATTACTGTTGGTTTATAAACTATGTTAAATATTAACTATCAATTTGTAAAATCTATGTTGCAGCACATCACAATATGAGATATGTAATATGTACGTTACTAATTATCTATAATTAATGTATTAGTTTACGTTACAAAAATAGTATTGATTGTAATACAATATTTTCTATTAAAATTATAAATTAAACATGATTTTCAATTAAAGGTTTTAATGAAAGTGTATTTTGAAGATATTATAATTTAGTAAGTATTTGAGATTTGAGAGGTATTATTATTAGGATTATATCAATGTTGTGCGCACGTCGACTTACCTTGATGGTGTGTGTACTACGAATGGACCTAAAGATCTTGTATAAGCCACTCCTGACATCAATAAACATCTAAAAGCCGCCCAGTTACTTATGCATTAATATAGCCTAAAATTATACATATATGATTAAACAATATATTAATAATATTTTATTTTGCCCAGATGAGTCTAGGCTCGTTTTTCGGGCTATCATAGATACAGCACATAATAAATATAATAAACATCAAAATTAGTGTATCCTATGAGAAGATATAAATATCATTTACATATACAGGGTCCTCCAATAGTGCGTCCGGCATTGTCTTACGCCCAAACTATTGAAGATAGAGTTTTAGAGTAAAAATTTTACTATATATATCGACCCTAAAGAATTTCAGGAAAATATTTTCAGACCCCAAAACCGCTCCTTGGGGGGTAGTTTGAGGGGTACATGCCCGTTTCTCAGCAAAATCAAATAGAATGGTATATTAAAAAGTACATATTTGTAAAGATCATAAAAAAATAGGAAACTTTTATAAAACAAATTTTTTTATACTTTCAATTGTTTAAAAAATATGGCGACTTATTTGCAAATTTTAGGGTTTTACTAAAAGTGCTCTAATTTCGCTAAATATTAATAGAATTTTATTATTTTTTTAAATTCAGAAAATAGAAATAATGAACTTTGTAAAGATGTATCATTATTTGAGATTTTAATAGTTTAAAGTGTCCTACTCGACCTACCAAAAATTGAAAAGTTCAATTAATGATAATTCAAAATTTTTTAATACAATGGTATATCAATTAGTACTTTTTCTTAAAGAAGATATGTAAATAAACAACTTTTGATAAAAAAAATTGAAATTAAAAATGTTAATTTTCAGTTTTCAATTTTAAAATTATAATTTTAAATTTTAAATTTTCTTAACAAAAGTTGTTTATTTACATATCCTTTTTAAGAAAAGGTACTAATTGATATACCGTTGTATTTGAAAATTTCGAATTATCCCTAGTTGAACTTTTGAATTTTTGATATATCGTGTATGACACTTTAAACTATCAGAATCACAAATAGTCATACATCTTTACAAATTTCACTATTCCTACATTCTAAATTTGGAAAAATAATAAAATTCCATTAATATTTAACGAAATTATAGCACTTTTAGTAAAACCCTAAAATTTGAGAACAAGTCGCCATATTTTTTAAACAATTGAAAGTTGAAAATTTTTGTTTTACAAAAGTTTCTTATTTTTTTATGATCTTTACAAATATGTACTTTTTGATATACCATTCCATTTGATTTTACTGAGAAACGGGTATGTACCCCTCAAACTACCCCCCAAGGAGCGGTTTTAGGGGGTTGAAAATAATTTCCTGAAATTCTTTAGGGTCGATATACATAATAAATTTTTTATCCTAAAACTCTATCTTCAATAGTTTTGGCGTCAAACAATGCCGGACGCACTATTGGAGGACCCTGTATATACATAATACATATATATAGTTACATATACATACATATTTATAAATACAGTATGTTGATAAAGTAAGGAACAAAATTCATAACTGCGTCATTTAATGTTTTCAAGCAAAACGCTCGGACACGTCGATTAGTATTTTTCGTTGCGGATTTTTTGACATAAGAAATTTGTATACAGGGTGTCTCAAGAAGAACATACGCAGTCATAATTGATTTTTTTAAATGGAACACCCTATATATTATACAAATTTTTGAATTATAGGATAAATTCTGAATACTTTTTGTACAGCATACCATATCTCTAAAATCAGTGGTTTATGGAATAATGACGTTTGAAATGTGTCTCAAGATGAATATATGCAGTCATCATTGATTTTTTTAAATGGAACTTCCTGTAAATTATGCCATTTTTGAATTATACGATAAATTCTGAACACTTTTTGTATAGCATACCACAGCTCTAAAATCAGTGGTTTTTGGAATAATGACGTTAAAAATGTTATAAATTAATAAAAAATTAATAAACTTTAATAATAAAATATACAAAAGAAATAAAATTATTTCAAAAACCACTGATTTTAGAGCTGTGGAAAATTGTACAAAAAGTGTTCAGAATTTACTGTACAATTCAAAAATTATATAATATACAGGATGTTCCATTAAAAAAAATCAATGATGACTGCATATATTCATCTTGAGACACATTTCAAACGTCATTATTCCATAAACCACTGATTTTAGAGATATGGTATGCTGTACAAAAAGTATTCAGAATTTATCCTATAATTCAAAAATTGTATAATATATAGGGTGTTCCATTTAAAAAAATCAATTATGACTGCGTATGTTCTTCTTGAGACATCCTGTATAAAAATTTCTTATTTCAAAAAATCCGCAACGAAAAATACTAATCGACGTGTCCGAGCGTTTTGCTTGAAAACATTAAATGACGCAGTTATGAATTTTGTTCCTTACTTTATCAACACACTGTATTTAACAGTATATTATTATACAGTTTGCACCTCAATAACCAGATAATAGTAATTATACAATAATATCAATAATACTAGAAATATTTATAACAATAACGATTGTGATAGTAATAATAATAAATATAATAACAACAATAATAATGATAATAACAATAATAATAGTAATATTAATGATATTTATATAACAATAATAACAAGGATGGTAATAACGAAAATAATAAATAAATAATTAATATTTGAAATAGATAGATGGCAGTATGAATCACAATTTGTATTGATGGGCAGGATATTGGTTACTCTAAACTTCACTATTAATTGACAGTCAAGATTTGACAGATTTTTTAAATATATGTATGTGGCTGATTTATTTTTTTAATATCTGTAGAAAGTAAATTAGGTCAAGAATGTTTTTTAGTGCTCGATATAACAAAATTAAAAATTATAATTAACTACTAACCTAACAATAAGCAAAACGATACTATTAACCTCATCGTCCTCTAAAGAAATCAAGATATGCTCTACAAGGAAGTCAATATCATGTCAATATTTACTTATTGTTATATGGTTTAGAATTTCTTGTAAATCCAAAAGTTTTTATTAAGAATCTTTGTTTGAAAAAGCTGTTCAGTTTCTAGTTATATCTGTTATGTCCATTTACAGTTAAAGCAAAACAAGAGTATGAAAATAATTCGGTATATACTAATCAAATTATTAAGGTAGAACTAATTTAATTGAACTTTTCCACCACGAATATCTTATAATGCACAATCACCAATTTTTATCTGACATAGCACGAAACATTCTCGATCATATGTTTTGATACAAAACACCGACGTAAGCTCGTTGTTACAAACGGTATCTACTTTATCGAGCTTACAGCAGGAAATAAAGGTTTTGTTCTACACGCGAACGCTAGTTAACAATTAAAAACTACTACATTGCATAAATGCAAATGTATGTATCCGTACATTCTACCTGATAATGGTGAATCTATATATTAATGTTGTTTATTATATTTCTGAATCTATTTCTAATGTTACATTACAACAGAATTCCCCCTACATAAATCACTATCTTTTTCTTCATACGAAGATATGTTTGCTCGTTATATAAAATCTTTTCAGACAGGACTTTACATTGAAACGAAATTCCTTAAATTCGTACGACTTTATATTCGGACGAGAAGATTGACCATCTGACTCTCGTTTCATCTCATAAATGAACTGGCGACACTGAACATATACCTACATTTATATAAATGACTGGCCATTATTAAAAGTCACGAGCCAAAACTAAAATTTTAAATTCTCCTTCTTAGTTTGGAGTTTTGAAAGAAAGGAGCTCAAAAATATCGGTTACCTTGCGCCTTACATTTTTTCTGAAAGACCTGTATAGTTATGATTTCAATAAATATTTTTTGGGGTGAAAAGCAAACATATTATCAATAACTTAAACATAACTTTGTTGTTACATGAGCTAGTATAATTTATAAATTATTCACAATTAAACATTACACACCTACTGACTGCACAATTATAACAATATGAATAAGTAATGATGTTCAGGTTTAATTAATTACCATTAAGTTTGTCTTTCAAACATAGCTGTGATACTGGCAAATATTGTATTGTATTTATGTAGTATACCTGAAATGAACACATGTTTATGTTTTTTGAACTCTTTTTATCTTAAGACTAATGACGGTGATGATAGACAAATTGGACAGTTAATTGGCCTAAAAATATCATTATATTTCTTATGTACATGCTACTACAAGTGCATTCATATAAAAATGAATCTGATGAAATATTTTTAGTACCTACTTTAGCAATCGATAACCAATTAATTATAAAATTAATAAACTAAAGCTACTAATATTAAATTTAAAACATAATAAAATGTATACATTGGAAACATATAAATGTTTACGGGTTACAAAAATGTAATTTTATTTGTGATCACTTTCCGATGAGAAAATTAGATTGTTTCCATAAAAATATATTTTTACAATACATTGGAAAGTTTTCAAATTACTTAAAAGAATATTACATTGGAGACTACAGCTCGTACTTTGGCAGAACGTCTGTATGAATAATAAACTGTCCCTAAAGTTTGTCTGCTAACTAATTAGCAAATTGAAAAGTTTGATTTTTTGATCTCGGAATAATAAGAAATGTGCTTGCAGTCTGCTTTTATTTGATTTTTTCTGATAATTTCAACTGATTGGTTTTAGAAAATTGAATTCACTTTCTCGTTTTCTCATATTTTAATCTGATTACATTTTTATGGATTCTTTTCTGTAAATATTTTCCAATTTAATCACACTGTAATTGTATATTTCTTTGTAGTATATATTTTTGATTAATTATTGCTACTTCTTGTATATACAGGATGAGGCAGTAACTATTACCACATTAAATATCTTCGAATCTATAAGGCCCAGAGAAAAATTAGTGTAACCAAAATTGAACGGTACGAAGGGAGGTATCATATAGCGATAATAATTTTTGTCCAGGGGGAGGCACTTTGGAGATATCAAGGTCAACATCATTTTTTTAAATTGATTCGGTACATTTTTTTCCATAATATGATAGAGGAGCTGAAAACAAGTTCAGAACTCATCACACAAGATCATTGAATAAGATTTAAAGAGAAGAAAAAACGATTAAAAAATACATTTTTTTATTAAATGAAATTTACATTTAAAGATGTTCGAAGTGGTGGCCATCATTATCGATGTAACTCGGTATATTTCATTTAATAAAAAAAAATGTATTTTTTAATCGATTTTTCTTCACTTTAAATCTTGTTTAATGATCTCGTGTGATAAATTCTGAACTTGTTTTCAGCACCTTTATCATATGTTATTAACACTTCGAAAATCTTCTTTAAATGTAAATTTCATTTATTAAAAAAATGTATTTTTTAATCGTTTTTTCTTAATTTTAAATCTTATTCAATGATCTTGTGTGATGAGTTCTGAACTTGTTTTCAGTTCCTCTATCATATTTTGGAAAAAAATGTACCGAATCAATTTAAAAAATGAAGATGACCTTAAAATCTCCGAAGCGCCTCCCCCTGGACAAAAATAATTATCGCTATATGATAGCCCGCCCTTCGTACCGTACAATTTTGGTTACACTAATTTTTCTCTGGGCCTTATAGATTCGAAGATATTTAAGGTGGTAATAGTTACTGTCTCACCCTGTATATCCATATTTCCATTGTTGTTATTTAAATCTGTATTTAATTTGTGTTTGATGATTTCCATTATACACGCTTTAAATTTCATAAACATTAGGTTAATCTAAAGATGGGTTTCGCTCTAAAACTTCTATAACCCCATTGGATACATTATAAGCTTTTCATATACATATAACAATAAGTAACAATGAACTAATTACAAAGCCCTTGGGTTATGCGGGATGATATTATTATTACATAAAAATACCACACATATCTGATGTAACTAATTTATAGTAATTCACAAGTTTTTGACACCCGAGACATATTAACTGCTTTCTAATTTAAACTTCGGACGTTATCTGTGCGGGCTCGTGCGTGTCCGCGCTCTACTCAAAAGAGCTCTCCTTCGATTCCCTTCTCGCTCCAAACAACAGATTTATAAAGCTATTTCCCTGTGCGATCTAATGAAACAGAATCTTACCGCGACTGTTCTCCAACTTGCACGAATTTTAGAGTAGGCTGTGTCTGAGTTCAGCATTTTTCCATACTACGATTTTTTCTAATTCGTAATAAAGTTAGATGCACATATATTAGGTAGAAGCAACATCCTATGGTTTATATATTTATGGCAAATCTATTATAGTTGCATATGCATTTTAAATAGAATTTCATTAACCTAAACCAGAGTTTAATTATGATTATATAACTAATAGAGTTAATTAGATATATGTATGTATGTGTAATATATTATTATATCATTAGTATCATGTCTGTGATTGGCACCAACTTACTACTGACATGTGTATCAGTATTATTGTATTAACTAGTTATGACGTATGTCAAATCAAATAATAATATTAATTATGTGGCTATGTTCGTCTCTGGATTGAAAATAAGAGATTTTTAGAAAAATTCTGTTAATTAAAAAAATATTAACACTGGTATGAATGGAAATAGATCATACATAATTTTTAAATCTTATATAATCTATGTTGATATATATTTATTAATTTTGTCTATTTGTCTGTTTACTTGGTCCGAAAATACAAAACAAACTTTCACTGTTAAAAAGCCTATGAACTTATAACTAGTTTAAGCCGTGTATCATCACTCTACTCTAATAATGAGCTAAGCATTACTAATAATCACGTATGGGAAGTTCGTGAATAATTATTGAACCGATTTTAGTGAGATTTTCTTTGTTATTGTATCCAATCAATGACAAAGTGGACACGATGCTTTAGTGAAGATGTTGTATCAACGTGTTTAGAGCAGCTGGTTACGCGGGTATTCGTTAATTTTGAAATACACACGGGCCTAGTCATGTGGAATATTTGGTAATTCAATATTAGGTCAAGTCAGTTCTTTTGGTCTTTGTACTAACCGTACTAGTTTAATAATGATACAAAATAGTACACAGAAGAGAATAAGGTGTATTTGTATAACATACACTCAGACGGTAAGTTAGGATTCCCCTAATGTTGATAATGATCTGGTATTCTGTCCAAATGGAAACTTATACACACAAGTTTCTTGTGTGTTGATTAAGGAAGTTTTTCTTTTTGCACCTCGTCTCTCGCCCACGGCTTGGCTGATTCATGTGTTCCGAATTACGATAGCCATTACAAACCCCTATTACCCCCTCCCCCTTATCTCATTCAACCCCGCGCGTTGTACTGTTAAGTACTTCCGCACGTATGCACAAAAGAATGCTATCTAGACTTTTTATAAAAGTGTTTGTTGCTGACTTTGTTAAAAAATAAATAGAATGTGAGTGAGGTTTGCATGAAAACTAATCTGCTTTTAATATGGTCAAAGCATTAAGTAAGTTGTAGTAAAATACACATACATGTAAGTTTTTTTCATTTTAAATGTATGATGTAGATACTTGCACAATATAGACATTATACATATGGTGATAAAAAGTTTTGAAATATCTCTGGTATTCGACACGCTATCCTTTAAATAAAAATATATACTATTTTTGTATTTGCATACATGATGTAATACAAATTTTCATAGTTTATAGATATCTCTAAGAAAAAGTCCTAAATAAATAACGAACAATTTTTATTTTTCAATTTATACTGATGTCATGTACAATATTTAAATGCTTATTCAGCTCTCTTGGTTCATTACCTTGCTTCTAGCCGTTCTGCTAGGAAACTATATTATCACATCTTACTTTTTACTATACCTTCATGTATATACATTGTTCATAAGCACTTAAGACAACATGGTAACGGAAATTGACAAGAGTAATCGATTGAGACCAGAAAGAAAGCGAAAATGACTACCACAAAAAAATGTTCGATAAACGCTGCTTGCAAACACGATGAAAAAGTTTAGCAGACGAGGTATATGTGTATAATCATGGTAGTTCAATACTATCTTTACACAAATAGAAGCAATGTAGAGACAAAGAGAGCTGGACAGGCATAAACATAACTTCAGCCATGTTCTATTCAAATTTCAGCAATACTTGCGTACACAAAAAAATTATCATATCGTCACTGTATGCATCTAATATGTAATAAAATCCATATAAGTATAAAGAAGCAACTATATGTTTATAGACACTTAACAATTCAAGAACAGTTTCATCTATTTGATGTCTAGAGATCGAAGTAAACATTTATACGCGTCGTCTTTAAGATGCCAAACGACAGCTGAGAGTTGTGATAGGAAAGTTTAGGAAGCAAGACAAAGTTTGTCACAACCTTTTACACACAACTCGACCTCAAAGTTTAGTCCCAGTGCGCCGCTAATGGTCATCTTGCCTCGCATTAACGTCCACGTGCTACAGAATTTGTCAAAACTTTCAGCTAACTTGAAAAATATACAGTATATATTTTATATTGTTGTCCTTCCGTTCACTTATATAAAATAAAACGTTTTGCTAAAATGTAGGTGAAATATTACCCTGTTCATTTTGTGTAGCAAACTATAAAACAAACTTTTTATCGATATTTTATTTTGAATACCTTTTACAAAAATCTATTTTTATTTATTCGTTAAAAAAGTATTATAGGACATACCAAAAAGAGGCACAGTGGAAATTGTGCGACAACTAATAATTTTTTTACAATTACAAAAGTAAGCTTATCATTTTATACTACTGTATCACACTACAATATAAACATTGCGTATATTTATTTATTTATTTATTTATTTGTATGTCTGTCGCCTGCTATATCTTTATAGACTCGGAAACGGCTGGTTTGATTTTTGTTTGGTTTTCACTGTCGTATAGATACATTCTGACCGCAGTGTATAGGCATATTTTTATTTCTTCATGATGAGTAGTTTCCGAGTTGTGATTTTTTTCCTCACATACCACATGAAATTTTTACAAAAAAAGACAGTGAACCGATGGTCACGGTGAATAAGAGATAACGGTCATTAAACTAGAGCAAGAGAGATGACTATAGTAATTTTGTGTTTTTCACTATAAATTTATGGATTCATAAACGTTTCACTAGATTTTTTTCTGTTTTTCACTGTTTTTAGATTCGTTCTTGATACAGTGCTTAGGGTATATTTCATCTTTAATTTATTTATAGTTTCCAAGCTGTGATTTTTTTTGTGAAAAAAACGGAAAATATGTATTATAAGTTGCTCAAATTTATTTGTCTGGCTGACTGGACTGAATTTAGGAGTTTGGGCCATAGTGTTTTGTTTTGAAATTCCAAAAGATTCAGGCGTGCTCTGTTTGATTAAAATGACGTAAGACATGTCATTTTTCTTAAAACCACGTGCTTTTTGACGTCTGAGCTGTCATATTTTTAGTGACGTTTATAAAAATATTACATTTTTATTGAAATTGTTGACAAATTTGTTCTTAAAAGTTGTAGAATTGATGCAGTTTATCTCAATATTTATAGTTAATAATAATTAAGCCAGGGACGGCGTATTAAAAGTATTTAAGTTAACATTTTTAATAAAATTGTATTAAATATAATTTTTAATGGTTTTGTAGTAGGGAGATTAAGTCAGGGGCTGGTGTCATTTTAAATATATGAAATTTTTGGAAACTGTCACATTTCATAACGTTTGTAAAAATATTCTATTTTTTTTAAAATTGTTCAAAAATTATAAATTTCAGAAAAACATGAAAATTATAATATACATCAGTAGCGTCAAAAAAAACTTATTTAATGATTTTTTTTTATTTATTTTTTTATTTTGAGATTGATATAAATTTATCTAAAAAAATTAATAATAAATAAGTCAGGGGCGTCGCATAACAAAACAAAAACTTAAATTGCTATTTTTTAAAAGTAACGTAAAAAGTTAAATTTGATTAAAATTGAATAAAAATTAGAAACTAATATATAAAAATAAAAAGTCAAAACGTTTACATTAACCATTTTGTTATACAATTTTATAAAAAAATAATTTTTAATCATTCGGCTGTTGTGAAATTGATGTAATTTACCCAAATATTCATATTTAATAATAATTATGTCAGGGGTTTGGTTATGAAAAATTTTAAATAAGATTTTTTCTCATATGATTATAAAAACATAATAAATTGGTAAAAAATAATCTAAGCTAATAATTTAATTTAATATGAAAAACATAAAAAATGTTTAAAGTTGGGTAATTTGTACCTACATGCAATATTACTGAAAATTGTAAAAATAATTATCACCACCAATTTAAAAAAAATTGAGTATCAGCAAAAAAATGGTAGGTTATTATAATATAAGTTTGTGGTACGGTAATTTTTACATGTAAGATTATTGGAAATTGTTATGTAAATGACTATCATGACCACATTCAGAAATTAACTATAAAAAATAGTGGTAGGTGTATGAAACGTACCCATACGAGGGTCGCAGACCCGAGTAAATTTGTGTATAAAAATATGGCGTAAAAGGGGGTTGGGGCGCGAAGCGCCCAGGGGCACAGCCCCTAGTCACACTATAATATAAACATTGCGTATATTTATTTATTTATTTATTTATTTATTTATTTATTTGTATGTCTGTCGCCCGCTATATCTTTATAGGCTCGAAAACGGCTGGTTTGATTTTTGTTTGGTTTTCACTGTCGTATAGATACATTCTGACCGCAGTGTATAGGCATATTTTTATTTCTTCATCATGAGTAGTTTCCGAGTTGTGATTTTTTTCCTCACATAACACATGAAATTTTTACAAAAAAAGACAGTGAACCGATGGTCACGGCGAATAAGAGATAACGGTCATTAAACTAGAGCAAGAGAGATGACTATAGTAATTTTGTGTTTTTCACTATAAATTTATGGATTCATAAACGTTTCACTAGATTTTTTTCTGTTTTTCACTGTTTTTAGATTCGTTCTTGATACAGTGCTTAGGGTATATTTCATTTTTAATTTATTTATAGTTTCCAAGCTGTGATTTTTTTTGTGAAAAAACGGAAAATATGTATTATAAGTTGCTCAAATTTATTTGTCTGGCTGACTGGACTGAATTTAGGAGTTTGGACCGTAGGCTTTTGTTTCAGAATATCTAGCATTTCGGTGTGCTCTGGTTGATTAAAATGACGTCAGACCTGTCATTTTTGACAACTGAGCTGTCACATTTTTTGACGTTTATAAAAATATAACAATTTTTATTGAAATTGTTCACAAAGTTTCAAATTTGTTTAAAAAAAGTTGTAGAATTGATGCAATTTATCTAAAAATTTATAATTAATAATAATAAAGCCATGGACGGCGTTTTAAAAGTATTTAAATTTGCATTTTCTAATAAAATTGAATTAAATATAATTTTTAATCGTTTTGTTTGGGGGGGGGGGGGGGTTGTCAGGAACTGGTGGCGTTTTAAATATATGAAATTTTTGGGAACTGTCGCATTTCGTAACGTTTGTAATATTAGTTTTTTTTTTAATTGTTGAAAAATTATAAATTTCAGAAAAACATGAAAATTATAAAATAGATCAGTAGCGTTCCAGAAAAAAATATTTTACGATTTATTATTTTTTTTAAAGTTTTAAAATTGATATAAATTTATCTAAGAAAAATTAATAATAATTAAGTCAGGGGCGTCGCATAAAAATTTTTTAAATTGCTATTTTTTTTAAAGTGACGTAAAAAATTTATTTTGATTGAAATTGAATAAAAATTAAAAACTTCAGGAATATATAAAAATAAAAAGTCATTAAGTGTACATCAACCACATTCTTATACAAGTTTACAAAAAATAGTTGTTAATCATTCGGCTGTTGTGAAATTGATGTAAATTACCCAAACATTCATATTAAATAATAATTATATCAGGGGTTTGGTCATGAAAAACTTTAAATATGTTTTTTTCTCTTATGATATAAGAAAATCGTTAAAAATAATTTAAGCTAATATCTAACATTGAATATGAAAAACAAAAACATGTTTGAGGTTGGGTAATTTGTACCTGCATGTAATATTACTGAAAATTGTAAAAATGATGATTATTATCACCACTAATTTAAAAAAAAATTGAGTTTATAATATAGACATACGAGGGTCGCAGCCGAAGGCTGAGACCCGAGTACGTTTGTGATACGGTAATTTGTACATGTAAGATTACTGAAAAGTACAGTAAATTACTATCACCGCCAAATTCAAAAATTAATTATCAAAAAATATTGGTAGGTGTATGATATATACATACATATACGAGGGTCGCAGACCCGAGTAAATTTGTGTATAAAAATATGGCATAGTAGGGGGTTGGGGCGCGAAGTGCCCAGGGGCACAGCCCCTAGTAAAAAAATATATGTGTCTATTGACATTTTATTTATTGCTTTACGACTTTTTAGTTCCGGAGATATGAGCTTTCAAATACTGGCATAAAATTCTTGAATTCGTGCTCTCGATAATAGTCTTTTACATTTACATGGAAGACGTAGTTCTACATAAAAAAATCATTTTTCAATAACTTAGTATATATAATACAACATTCCTCTCAAGTACAATAAAGTCATAAAAATACAAACGATATTAATTTAAAGATAAATAACTAAATCAATTATTTTACACCTTTGCATACATAAAACGTTTCTAACCCATTACCATTTTCAATCGTATCCCCGCAATCTGTACAGAACAGAACAGCAATAATAACAATAATAATCAACACCTTACGCGAAATCTAATGCACAGCACAACAGTAGGAAACAAAAGGTCTGGTTTTACATACAAATGAAATCCACAGTTTACGCTAACACTGGGAGGGGTCAATTTATGAAGTAAACCGTCAGTAAATAGATACAGAAGATTAAAATTACTTCTGTACGTGATTCTGTAGCGCCTTACAATGGATGCACTTGTGTATAATATGTGCAGTGTTACAATAGGACGCGGTCAGATTGTATCTGGATATTAAATTTCATTATATACATATTTTGTATGACTTATAAATGTGGTTTATTATGACCGGAGGACAATAAGTGGTCTAATTGAAGAGGATGCTTTTAGTTGCATGTAACATGTCTGTAGTATTGTGCTCGTGGGTTTCTCACATGTTATCAATGTTTGTATAATTGGAAATTATATCTTTGTGGAATAAAAATGATATATAGGAATAAAATATTATTTATGACTGTAACCACTAAAATGAAATGGTTACTAATATTAAAAAATGGCTCAACAGTATATGTACATACCCAGGTAATAATTACCAGAGCTTAATAATTAAGTTAAGCTTGATTCAAGCTTGGTATGCTAAGGCAGAGACCTGAACATGGCCATAAGAAACATGAGGTTATCGCCAAATTGTTGAAACTGCACTCGATCATATATACTTATTTCTAAGATTTTCCCAACGCTTGCGAATATTGAGAAAAGTTTGATTTAATATTAATACAATCCTGCTTTCTTGTTTTACAAAAACATGTCTTAGACATGTTAAAAAAATAAATAATAATATTTGTATTTTTAAAAAGTTAAAAAAAAAAACAAGTTACTGAAAAACAGAATTATTATGGAACATAGAATATACAGACTTAAATAATTTATTTATTAAAAAAACAAATTATAATCATTGTAAAATGGAAGAAAATATGTATAAGTTAGTAAACTTGCCAAGTGTCGTTTCTTTAGTCGTGATTTTTATACATAGGTACTACATATATGTATATGTGTATGTATAATATATAAATATACATATATAATATATAAACATTTATTCTGGATTACTTAAATTAAAAATTCTAATAAAAACAACAATTAAATCATCCTTATATTTACTCACACACGTGTAACATAAAACAGAAAATCGTAATATACAATCATCAAACTTTTCTATAAAAAATATACACATGAACTGTGATATAATTTTCTGTTTTATTTTTATAAACATGTGTTTCAAAGAAATAAAAAAGCGTGTATTTTATTAAATGTGCACACGCACACACTTTCGCACTTCTTGTAAAATATGTACTTGAATATAACATGTAGGGGGTTCTAACTTTGATTGTTGTGTACTTCTGTAGCGTGTAAACTACAAGAATGTATCACCATAAAGAAGTCAGAGGGCAAATGTTAATTAGTAGATACTCGTAATTTTACACGAAGTTTCCCAAGGTATGCATCGTACTGGATTTCTGTAGGGAAAAAAGTTATATTATAAATGTAATTTTATTGTTTTGTTTTTTGATAATTTTGCTATGACAATAAATATTATTATCAAAATACTTTTGTTACTGTAAGAACTACAATGTATTACTCTGTTTTCTGAAAATGTATTTTTATATTTTATTTACAGTAGTTTATTATTTAAAAATTCAGGTTATAGTACATATTTATGAGATAAATATAATCGCTAATTATGTATAAATTAATAGTTTCTACTACTTCAATAATAAATCAGAAATATGTGTTTAAATAAGCATATTTAACATATAAATAATCATATAGCACCGTTTTTGATGATAGATTACCTACCTTTTCAAAATATTTAAAATTTATAACTAACTTTAAAAATAAATGCTTATAATAAAAGTTCAACATATGTCTGCTAATGCGTTCTAAATACATTTTTCAAATACACACGTGGTATCATAATCGTAGTGTAAATATTTTATTTTAAAAATATATGCTCGGCGCCCACTCTGATGGATTTGTAATCTCCAAGTTTCTTCAGCTAATCTCTGCACTGCTTCGTACCAAACTTCCAGGCAAAATGGGAATTTTAAGTGCGAAAACTTTTCCAACTTTCAGGTGAATAAAGTATCAATATTTTAAAGTTGTCAGATTTATCTAAACAAGTTTACCTGACGAATATTTTGATTTATTTTAGCAGGTGAATAACTAGTGTACGCACTTCAATTTTTAGATACATAAATCAATCTTGGATAACTTCGGGTACTGAACTCGTTTTAATCTACGCTGTTCATTACAGTCACAAACATATATTTATACTTACATATTATACATGTATAATTATGTATACAGTAGGCACCAATTATTGCGATCAAATATATGTAGACTTTTGAGTCTGTATATCTATTATATAGTGTTAATTCTAACAAATTATGATTACTTAAATATATGCATATAAATATAAAGAATATATATAATTTAATTAAAAGAGGAGGGGGGTACCACAAGGTTAATTTTTTATAAGTTTGATGGTATTTTTATTATTATATAAATACATTAGTGGTTTTTACTTATATTCCTGAAAATTTACAACTTTTATTTGAGAATCATTTATCTAATATTAAAACAAAATTTAATATAAACCAAAATTTACTAATTTATTTTAACTATCTGCATTAAATCTTACAATATACGTACTATTGTAGGTATACTTAATGTTTAGTTATTACGTAAAAAACCGTGTAATTTAAATGACAATCTTATTGAAATGTCCAAAGTTTTGTGTTCCAGATGTGATACACAAACAAGTAAAACTTAAGTCTTGAGCGCGTTATAACAAATGATCAGGATTTATAATGATGACAAATTTAACCACTCATGCCTGGCGCAAAATGGGAGCAATTATCCTCCAGGACTCGACTGGGAACGAGCATGAAACGAGATAAAAAACAGCTGCCCGATAATATGTAATCTCAAACAGTTCCGTATTAAATATAATCTAGCAACAATGTTATATTATTAAAAATATATAAATATACAGATAAATCCAACAAAGACTAAAAATTTATATGACCTTGTTATTTCTAAGTTGAAAATAATTAAAAAACAAATGTAACTTAGGTTATTTTATCCTTCTCCACCCACCTAATTGATTTGAATAATTCAAATTGTTTCAAATCCCTCAACCCTCTTCGGAATAAAGAGTAACATATTATAAATGTAATTGACCTTTAAATAAAAACGTAAAAAATTTGCATCTTTTAATATTGACTATACATTTTATTCATAATTAATGAGTACAATACCGGATCAAAATTCTAATACCGGTATTTCGGTATTTTGTATGTTCAAAACCGAGATACCGGTATTAAAAACGGTATTAAAAAAATTAGTTGTCGTATTATCGAGAGGGGTATTTTTTAAAAATACTTTCTAATACAATAATTTAATTGTTTCAATTCAATTTTGATTTCGAGATATTCTGGAATATTGTGGAAAAAACAGCAACAATGAGATGTAAAGAAATATAAAATAATCAAAAAATAGTTTGTGATACTAAAACTATAAATAACCCTTTATTTAATAGAGGATAATATTAAAAAATATTAAAAAATAAATAAAAATAATTTAATTGTTTCATTTCAAATTCAATTTTTATTTCGACACGAGTCACGAGGAATATTCTAGAAAATACATTGCAACTAGGGTTGCCAGGTGTCCACTATTTGAGCGGACAGTCCACTTTTTTCACATTATGTCCACTATTTTTTTCACAAAATAGTGGACATTTTTTTATTCAAAAGCTTTAAGATGAAATGATACATAATCTAAAGCTGTACAGTAGTACAGTCTAAGAGAATAAGGATAAGACAAAGATCGAATATCCGTTGAACTCGATTCTCCGAAAAAATTATTAATCATACTCAATTGTATAAATATATTTTTTTAAATTTATTGCCCCCCCCCCCTCAAAAAACCACCTGTTGTCCGCTATTTTTTGGAAGCAGACCTGGCAACCCTAATTGCAACAATGAGACCTAAAGAAATATAAATTCATCGAAAAATAGTTTGTGGTACTAAAACTATAAATAACCCTTTATTTAATAGGGGATAATATTAAAAAAATATTAAAAAATAAAAATAATTTAATTGTTTCATTTCAAATTCAATTTTTATTTCGACACGTGGAATATTCTAGTAAATACATTGCAACAATGAGACCTAAAGAAATATAAATTCATCGAAAAATAGTTTGTGATACTAAAACTATAAATAACCCTTTATTTAATAGGGGGTAATATTAAAAAAATGTTAAAAAATAAATAAAAATAATTTAATTGTTTCATTTCAAATTCAATTTTTATTTCGACACGTGGAATATTCTAGTAAATACATTGCAACAATGAGACCTAAAGAAATATAAATTCATCGAAAAATAGTTTGTGATACTAAAACTATAAATAACCCTTTATTTAATAGGGGGTAATATTAAAAAAATGTTAAAAAATAAATAAAAATAATTTAATTGTTTCATTTCAAATTCAATTTTTATTTCGACACGTGAAATATTCTAGAAAATACATTGCAACAATGAGACCTAAAGAAATATAAATTCATCGAAAAATAGTTTGTGATACTAAAACTATAAATAACCCTTTATTTAATGGGGGATAATATTAAAAAAATATTAAAAAATAAATAAAAATAATTTAATTGTTTCATTTCAAATTCAATTTTTATTTCGACACGAGTCACGAGGAATATTCTAGAAAATACATTGCAACAATGAGACGTAAAAAAATATAAATTCATCGAGAAATAGTTTGTGGTGCTAAAACTATAAATAACCCTTTATTTTATAGGGGATAGTTTAAAAAAATATTAAAAAATAAATAAAAATAATTCATTGTTTCATTTCAAACAATTTTTATTTCGACACGTGGAATATTCTAAAAAATACATTGCAACAATGAGACGTAAAGAAATATAAATTCGTCGAAAAATAGTTTGTGTCGCTAAAACTATAAATAACGATATTTTTAATAGGGGATGATTTAAAAAAATATTAAAAAATAAATAAAAATAATTCAATTGTTTCATTTTAAATTCAATTTTTTTCGAGTTGTGATTTTGTACGTATTTTAGTACTAATTATAATTATATATACCGAAATACTGGTATTATATGCACTAATACCGGTATCGTAATACCGAAGAAAAATGGCCGGGATCCCGGTTTTCGGTATTTCGGGATCCCGGTATTGTACTAACTATTCATAATGAATTATAGGTAGAATAAAAGTACTATATAACTTGTTTTACCTTACTGTTTTTATTTGAGTTAGGAAAATCCCCTACATACGGGGAAAATATATTAAATATGTATCCTTATTAATAATAAGAAACAATGTTCCAGTTGAGTACACCTCTGCACAAAATAAGCAAAAGAACACCGTGCTAACCCAGTTTTTTTTTTATCTCGACACATCAGCGACGTCTTCGGCAGAGCGTCGCGCTCGACCGGTGTCGCAGACCCGTTATCACACTACTCATTATTCTTGCTGTAATTTTTATCCACCGCGCCGGTAGATTATGTGACCGTGCGAACAACTCCTCACTTTTAACGTATTAATCACCGTGATAATTTTAGTGTAAGTAGTTGATGTTTCCGCGTTTTAAACTAATTACGTCATTTCTGTTTCGGAGTAATTAATTGTTTCCGTTTTGTTGAAAATGTAGCTTGGAGAAATGCAAAAGAATTGCTGTGTCAGTATTCTTCTTAGTTTAAATTTGTATTTCTTTTTAAAGTAGATATGCATACATTAACACTAAAAATTTAAAAATAGATTGAAAAAAATAATGGACATCTAAAAATATATTCATATACATAGGTATACATGTTGATCAACTGTGATGAATCAAATTAATACAGTTCGAAAACTGAAAAATATTATATTCTTCAATCATTTATATTTATATTTTTAAAATATATCCCACTAATTTTTAAATAGAGAAATTTAATTTTGAACAATTGTTTGATTTAATAAATAATGTATATGCGCTATTTAATGATTACATTAAAAAATATTTTCACAAGGTATCAATTATAGAGAACCATTAATTGACATTTCAATTATCGACATTGATACATCGTTAATAGCTACATTTAAATAATAATATTGTATACACATATGGGTGTATTTTTACTTTTATGTATAATTCGCATTAATTCTGTAGGTACTGTATTGAAACTATCTGTATATATTCTGATATCAAATGACAGTTTGTATAGACAGTATAGACACAGTACATTTGATCAGTCAATTCAATTAGTGATCATTTATTAGGATTAATTGGAATATGTTTACCATCGATGTTGTCAAGTATTACGGATATTTGATTAATGTAAAATTATTCCAATCAACTTCTTAAATATTTAAATTTTTGAAATAAAATTTATTGTAAAATCAAAACTGTATCAAATACTGAATACTTACATGTTTTTAAATAAGTACCAATAAAGAAATAAAACATTATTATTAACGTTGTAAAAATAAGCATAAAACACACAAAAAATCGCGTAGCTCCTGAATTTTTTGTGCAACCTCGGGATTCCACGGAACCCACTTACAAAATACTGACCTAAACTAATTCTAGAGTCTTTGGCTTATAACCCTTTGGACGCGAAAATCGACTATATAGTCTACGACTTCAAAATCACTGTTGTACGCGGAAATCGATCTTTATTTAAAAAATAAAAATTAACGTCAATGAAATAATCAGTATAATCCTCCACTCCATCCTTTGTTTATTAATTTTTGTATGTAAATTTTATATTTATGTAAAATAAAAAAAAATGTTTTACTAAAACAACAATCCTCAATATTAACTACACACAAATATCAACATTTTTTATATGTAATTTTATACAAAATGTTAATAAAAAAATTACACCATTTTTATTTTTATCAGAAAATGTGCACATTTTTAGGAATAAAAGTTTGACATCTAAAGGGTTAAACACTAAAACTCCTATTAGATTATGTTTAGTAGTATTCAAGTCAAATCGGAACTAGAACAGATAGGCAGACGAAAATTAAAATAACTTTAAAATTGATTAATTTGCCTTTAGAAACACAAATATTTTCTTTGTATAAACAGAATTACAAACGAACTAGAAAATATATCAAAAAGTTTTTCCACATAGCATTAAATAAATAAAATATTGATTTTTACGTGATAGGTATTTTTTCTTTCAATACTAAACCACTCAGGTAAAAAATATATATCTACATTGGAACACACTTATGTTTAAATAAAATAAACCTCACCCTATAAGAAAATACATCAAATTTAAAACATACAACCACAAATCATTTACTAGATAATTTTATAACACAGAGATAAAATTACTACAAACAAAACATGGATCTAGAAAAAGGTACATGCAGCAACAAGGTGACGTGCGCCGTGTTATTTATCCGCTGGGGTTCGAACCCACGCTCATGTTGTATCGATGTGTAATACTTTGTTTGCAGAAGGGGTACAACACACATACGTACCCACGTCAGTTTAAATGGAGATTTTACATGGGTTTCGGTTCTAAAGCAGTTGATCCTTTATCCGTGTATTGTGTTTACGCGGTTTTGTTCAGTGGCGGTATTTGGTAAAAATCAATGGGACGTTTTGACCATTTTATATTTTAGCAAACAAAGTTAAGAATAATATCATAATGTTAAAATTTAAGAGTTTTCTGCATGACATTTCTATATAGCTTTATGTAAAACTCAAAATTGTTATTTTTCATTTGAGCTCTAATATAAAAAAAATTAAACTTTGAGAGATCATATCTCGAGTACGTGTTAAGATAAAAATCTGAGGTTTAAAAACTTCACCTCTTCACATCATTTTCTAAATATTAAATAGGTACACGTGTAACGATATTTCAAATTATTTTTTTTAATAAAAACATCAATTTAAAGATAAGAAAATAAGAATGTAAATCATAATTTACTAAATAAATAAGTGGGCAATCACCCCCATCTCCCCTTTTGAGTCGGCGTCTATATATAGACATCATAATTAATTCAGACTACAATTTATACGGATAGGTCCATTCTTTTTTGCCCGGGCGAGTGTTGGAGTTTGTACTCGGCCCTGTCTTTCAGTAATAATGATGCTACAATTATATTATTAGGGAAATCTTAAATACTCAAATTATATTTTCCCATCAACATTGAATCAAAACAAGGACCTGAATTATATAGGAAATTATTTTTCAATTTTTACCTGTAGTACAAATTATTTAAATAAAACTGTAGATGTGTTAGCTCAGAGGTCAAAATATTTGTTGAGTTCTTTTGTTCGTTTAGCTTATAATTAGCACACTCCGACATTAGTTTTGCTGGTTTCATTTGATACGCTATGCAAATGTATATTATGTACGGGAATAATATTTATGTATGAGGTAGGTACATGTGTACATGTTTTGTTGTTAAAAGACTAAAGAGTCGATTTGTTGTACTGAGCTGGCTGCACATATAACGGTTGGTTAAAATCTTCTGACACGTGCGAGTACATTTATGCGAAAAAAATTATAAAAAGGGTCTTTTGTTATATTTAAACCAACTAGAATACTGAAAAAGCAAATGTAAATTGATTTGTTGCGGTTTATAATATATAAATATTTGTGTGCATATCTTTTCTGAATATTTTTAATATGTTCGGTGAGAACAGATATCCATATTAAATTATATAATAGATGTTAAATCTTCAAAATTTTATAACTTACTTAAATTTTAGAAATTACAATAATTAATGTCATTTTTGGGAATCGGAAACAGAAAATTGTCATTTCGAAAAAAATGTTACTTAACCTTTCTATACCCGCGTCAAATAGAATAACACATATACCCACGCATGGTGTCTGGGACCAAAAGTTCTAGAACCTGTTTTTTATCTTTTTTTTAGTAAAATTAATTCTTTTTATTAGAATTATAGACAGTATTTTGATTTAATTAGTGACTAACAGTCTTTTATTACAGCCTCTGAAAACAGCTACTTTTTAACGAGCTACGAAAATTTATTTTTTTTCTTAAAACAAAAACTAAAAATAACTCTAAAAACTTTAAGGTAACAACATGAGGAATAAATTATAATAAACTAATTCTCAACCATTGTCTCACCATAGCATTCGGAGCATACTTAAAAGTGTAACAACTATGTCCCAAACATGTCCTTGTCGCACGAATGTTCGCACTGCACTAAATTGAAGTTTGCAACAAATCTTGAAGCTACCAGTAAGCTCATTGTCTTAGCATTCTCTGTTATTGAAAAAAAATGTAATCTGTCGGTCTGACAGACCAATGCGCGGGTATAGATAGGTTAATGTTTTATTATTTAATTTTGAGTGACACCCGATTTTTTCAAGATTTTCTTCCAAACACATAGACCTTATATCATTACGTCAATTACTAGGGTGTTCCAAAAAAAGTCGATAATTTTTTTTTTTCGATTGCATGTGAAATTCTTGTTATATATGCTATAAAAAAAATTCTGTAAAAATTTGAGCCCTTAATATCAACTTGAAGAACTCCATCACCGAATTTGAAGATTTACCATTGATTTAACATGGAAAAATGATTTTTTAACGTTCATTTCTCCTGCAAACTATGTAGAACATTATTTTTCGGAAAAACCATGACTGATCCTTCTTCAGTATTAAATTCTGTAAAAAAAGCTCTTAGGGTCCAGTCTCTAACGTCAACCCTCTCGTTTTTATTTGCGTTAAAATATACAGATTTTTTGAAATTTAAAAACGAGAGGGTTGACGTTAGAGACTGGACCCTAAGATCTTTTTTTTACAGAATTTAATACTGAAGAAGGATCAGTCATGGTTTTTCCGAAAAATAATGTTCTACATAGTTTGCAGGAGAAATGAACGTTAAAAAATCATTTTTCCATGTTAAATCAATGGTAAATCTTCAAATTCGGTGATGGAGTTCTTCAAGTTGATATTAAGTGCTCAAATTTTTACAGAATTTTTTTTATAGCATATATAACAAGAATTTCACATGCAATCGAAAAAAAAAATTATCGACTTTTTTTGGAACACCCTAGTCAATTACATAAACTAATATCTGCATAATAGTCTTATACCCAAACTTTCTAAAACTGTCTACATCCTAATTTGATCTATAGAAACTTTAATTATAATATTTAGTATATTATCAAAAATTATATAGATATTTCATGTTGAGGAAAAACTATATATTTAAAACCAGTATATTTACGACGTGATACAGTACCGACAATAACGGTAATAATTATTTAAGTTTATTAAATTTAATTTAACATGGCATTTGTAAAACCTCCACAACCTCAGAGTGACTCGTCGCGTAGAGAAATGAGGCAGGGAAGAACTCGACTCAGGTTAGTTTCACGGTCCGTAGCGCGGACCTTGCTAGGTGCATACTTATGACTTGGGCATATATCGTCCTCTACTGTCTGCTGTAATTCCTCTTGTATTTACAATGGTGTACCCTTATAATTGCATCGTTTTAGGGCACACCCGTTTTAAGTTAACTCTGAATTTATGGAAATTTCAACCCTATAAATCAGTAGATACAATTTAACGTACGTAACCAGTGAAAATTGAAGACGTTACTGCGTTCCTTCTTACTGCTTGCTTGCTTTGATGCTTCGTGGTAATATTTCATATGCTTTATTATATGTAGAGAGTTGAGAGTAGTTATACTGTGATCAAAAGTTGTGTAACACTATGGGAATGGCTTCATTTAAATTGAATATACAAGATGGATTTTGGTAGGTAATGAAAATAATGGTCACTTATAATAAGTGGTGGCGCTTACAAGGATCCAAATGATCCTTGCTTCGATAAAAATTTAATTTTGAATGGACTGTAAGTTGGCGTTTGGTGGATAAAAAACTATCGGACACCTACCTTGATCTCGGCGACGTCTCTTCCGAAAGGTATTAGGGTAAGGAGGGAAAAGGGGGGAACTGCTCCTGTCGCGAAGACTCGGTGGTGTTTTGAGATCTATTTTATCTGCCTGCTGCGATGGCGATACAAACAATACACTTTTAAACAAAACAAACACAACACGAATTTTAGCAGTTATTCAATAACAATTAACAAAACAATAAGTCAAAGAAAACAGAACAATCATTAACAATGCGAAATTGCGTGCATTAGACAATACATGCGCGTATATGTCTCTATTGCGAATCTTTTGACTATTTTAACAATTATAAAATTAACAATATAATAATATGCGTTATGCGATGCGACCTTTGCGTCAATATATACTATCCCGCAAGTCCGCTACCGTTGAAGCAAACAAACGCTCTCGAACTTGTCCGCGTCAAGTCAATCAAATTTAAAGTAAAATCAAAACAAAATCCAAATATTCTATCTGGCCTGACCATACCCCCCACCCTGAAATATTATTTCTGAGCAAAGTTATGATCAGAGCGTTGCGGTACTAAAACTAAGGGACAAAAACAAAGAAAATTATTGGGTTGGTAAAGGACACACCTTTACCACCGGACGTTTATATGTGCCATTCTTGGTTTTGACGGTGACCACGCGTACAATACCGTCGTTGCCAGGGAAAATTTCTTCAATTATCCCTAACGGCCAAGTTAATGGCATGGTGTTAGGTTCCATCAAGACAACGATGGTACCCACCGATAACGATTGCGTTGGCGTATTACGCCGTTCACGAATTTGTAGTTCATTCAAGTACTCACGACTCCACCGTTTCCAATAATCTTGAACGATCCGATCAACTAATTGGAACCTATCCAAGCGATTTATAGGTTCATCTTGAAGGTCATAAGCAGGTAGATCAGTTAACGGGGTGAGTGTGAGAAAATGGCGCGGCGTTAGCGCTAAGGGTTCCGATGGGTCGGAACTCAAAACGCTTAGTGGTCTGGAATTCAATAGTGCTTCAATCTGCGTCAAAACAGTATTGAGTTCCTCGTATGACAAAATTTGTATCCCAATAGATTTGGCTAAGTGTGTCTTAACGCATTTAACTTGGGATTCCCAAATTCCACCAAAATGTGGAGCGGCTGGAGGGTTAAACTTCCATACAATTTTCCTCTTTGTAAGTTCGTCACTAATGGCTTCATTGTAGCATTGGCTGTTCAACAATGTATACAAGTCATCCAATAGCGTTTTCGCACCAAGAAAGTTTGTCCCGCAATCCGAATACATCACGGAACAGGGACCTCTTCTGGCCAAAAATCGCCTGAATGCTTGGAGGAACATAGCGGTGGATAAATCCGACACCAGTTCGAGATGAATTGCCTTCGTGACGAGACATACAAAGAGGCAAATGTAGGCCTTCTGCGATTTAACTCCTCTATTTTTACTGATTGTGATTGGTATGGCTCCGGTATAATCCACACCAGTGTGGAGAAAAGCCTTAGCTTGCTGTACACGACAAGCGGGCAAGTCGCCCATTAAGGGAAACTGCGGTTGCGGTCTTCTTCGGAAACAAATATTGCATCCTTGCGTGATTTTCCGAACGACGCCTCGTGCAGACAAGATCCAGTACCTCTGTCGTAAGATACTCATTACAAGGTGGGGTCCGGTATGCAAATTTGTATCATGGCAATGTTTGATGAGGAGGTTGGCAAAGGGATCTGATTTAGGTAAGAGAAATGGATGACGATTATCAAATGGCAAGCGTGCGTTAGACAATCGTCCCCCCACCCTGAGCAACCCGTCCTCAATGAATGGTCGAAGCTTTCGAAGAGACTTCGACGGAAATTGATTCCGACTTATTTTGTTGATATCTCCAGCAAAATGTTTCTGTTGGATGTGCCTTATTAGATATAATTCTGCCCGTTCTAAATCAGAAGCTACTATAACCCTTTGGGCAGGAATTATTTTTAGAAATCTAAGAACATACACCATCGAACGTAACAATTTTGACCACGAAGAACAACGTGCAATAAGATCATCGATAGGACTGTTTAAGTCTTGTATGACGGGACAAGCAACAATCTTCTCCTCGATAGAAACCACACCGTCTTGCGAGAGAGAATTTATAGGCCACTGTGATGGATTCAAAATAATCCAACTCGGACCTGATATCCATGTCAGGGTGTTCAGGAATTGCGATGCAGTCAAACCCCTGGATAGCGCATCGCTAGGGTTGTCCTTACCAACAATATGATACCACTTAACATAGGGCACCAATTCCTGAATCTTAGCCACCCGGTTGGCGACAAAAATTTTCCATCGATGAGGTGATGCGTTTAACCAGTTAAGTACCACCGTAGAATCTGAGAAGGCCACTACTTCATCAATGGTTATGCGCGAATCATAGGTGGTTTTCACTATATGAAGTAGCTTCGCGAGAAGATATGCAGCACATAATTCCAGCCGTGGTATGCTTTGCGTTTTCAAAGGCGACACCTTAGTTTTTGCGCAAACTAAGGTGGAAGTAATCGTATCATGACGATTTTTTGTGCGTAGATAAACCATGGCTCCGTAACTATTCTCGCAAGCATCTGCAAAACCGACCAAAGTTGCGGGGTAACAATCAGATGTGGATAAATAGCGAGGTATTTTGAAATTACTCAATTGAGGCAATTCTTGTTCAAATTCTGTCCACATTCTGACTATATGTGCGGGAGGTCGCTCGTCCCAGTCAATCTTTAAAGCCCAAAGTTGCTTTATAATTAACTTGGCATATAAAGTTACAGGCGCGACAAACCCCAAAGGATCAAAAAGGCGAGCTACCGTTGATAGAATATTACGTTTAGTACAGTCTATGGGCGTATGCGAAACTCTGAACGAAAATGTGTCGCTATGAGGCTGCCACTGCAAACCTAATATTTTTAATTCTTGCGAGTCAAATTCTACAGCTTGAGTCAAACGCATAGACTCGGGTATTTGAGCTAATAAATCGGATGAATTTGTTGACCATTTAACCAATTCAAATCCTCCAGCCTTGAATAAGCTCACAGAGTCCCTGTACAATAATTCGGCCTGCGTCAAAGTAGAGACGGTGGATACCAAATCATCCATATATAAATCCCGTTTCAACAAGGTAGTCACAAACGGATATCCTTTGGCTTCATCCTTTAGAAGCTGATGAACCGTTCTCAGAGCGAGGTAGGGAGATGATTTGACTCCAAATGTCACGGTATTCAACTCATACGTTTTCAACGGCTCGTCGGATGAAAATCTCCATAATATTCGTTGATAGCGGCGATGTTCTTCCTTAACCCATATTTGCCGATACATCTGACGAATGTCCGCGGTTATGGCAATTTCAAACAATCTGAAATTACTCAGCATACCAAATAAGTCAGTTTGTAACTTGCAACCGGTATGTAAGACATCGTTTAGTGATATATTCTTATCCGTACGAGCGCTGGCGTCAAAAACGACCCTTAAGGGCGTGCTTGTGCTGTCCAATTTCCAAATCCCATGATGGGGAATGTAATATGACGGTGAATGCGAATCACCCGTCACCAAAGTCATGTGACCTTGATTCAAATAATCAAGCATCACTTGGTTATATTGAGCTCGAAATTCAGGAGCGTCCTGAAACCGTTTTTCTAGCGAGAAAAAACGTTTCCGAGCAGCGATATATGAACTTCCTAAATTATCAGGATTCATTTTGAATGGCAAAGCTACCTGATAGCGACCATCTGCGTTGCGAGTACAGTTTTCCGTGAAGATAGTTTCACAATCTTCTTCTTCAGGAACTGTGTGCGTTTTTCTAAAATCAGGTACATCTTCTAATTCTATAAATTTTCTAAACAAAGATTCAATACCCGGTTCTAGTAAAGTACAAAATGTTTGTGCGGAATTTGGCTCTGCGTTAACCGTTATGGATCCCATTACAACATACCCCAAGGTGGATTGTAAAGCGACTAAACGATCATCGGGATCACTGCGGTTGATCACAGATTGTGAGCCTAATAGATATGGGAATAAACTAGCTCCTATAATACCATCTACCATACCTGGAATGTGAAATTGATCGTCAGCTAAAAACAGACCACCAAATCTAGAAGCTACTTGCGAGCCGATTTCACTGGCTGGTAAACGATCGGTGATTTTATCGATTAGGAAAACATCAAGTGAATATTGGCGTGATACATCCATCCGAGATTCAATGACTATTTCCGAACGACCCCTAATTGGGCTAGTCGATAAACCTATACCTTGTACCGATGAGTAGAGCTTGGTTATTGGTAATCTTAATCTATGAGCGCATTGAACTGTCATAAAATTTGCTTGGCTAGCCGAATCTAGCAAGAACCTGACTCTTTGTGGATTACCATACCTGTCTCTTACAAAAACGACTGCTGTAGATAACAATACGGTTCGGTTGGAGATGATATTGGTATTACAAAAATTGAGTGAAGCTCCCGGTTTAGGGGCGGTGTTTGATGAGTTATCAATAGGTTCGGCTGCCTTCGTCCTTGCTGGCGATTGACAATTGGTACTACCAGTGTCTTGTTCCGATGAGCGAGTTAGATGTATCAATGAGTGATGCCTTTGTTGGCATGTTGAACAAGTGCTAGTAGATGCGCATTTGGGTAAGGAATGTTGCCAACTTAAACAATTAAAACATAATCCTTTCCCCCTAACGAGTTTAAATCTCTCGCGCGGTGAGAGCTTCAAAAATTGCGGGCATTTGTATACCTGATGGGCTTCGTTGCCACAGATAATACAAATTTCTAAAACATTATTACTGTTGTTGGTGACAAACGAATGCGGAATCTTCGTATTACGATCAACAACAGTCGTCTTACTAAAATTGCTACGAAATGAAGGTTTGCTGTGGTTATTCGATCTGCTGGAATTCGCGACTATTTGTGCGCGTAATTTTACAAATTTAATAACATCCTCATACTCGGGTGCTTCAGACAGTTGAAACCATATTTCGAATGCGCGAGCGGTTTCCGAGTCCAATTTGGATAATGCGATATGTGCAACGATAAAATCGGCCAAATCTGGAATATTAAGTTTCTTTAAGGCGGAATATGCGGAGTCGAATCTTTCCAAGAACGAATTCAGGTACGCCTCGGATTCGTGGGTAGCGACCTTGAAATCGATCATTTGTTGAAGGTACGTGTTACCTAAAACCCTCGGATTCTGATATTTTTCAGTTAACAATCTCCACACGATGGAATAATTTGAGCCTACTGCGTGTAAGCCCGTTAAAACCCCACGTGCTGATCCTGTTAGACTTGTCGCTAAATAGTGAATTCTATCGGTGTCGCTTAAATCACGATTTTCATGAACCAGATTGGTGAATAATTCATAAAAGACCGGCCAATTTTGCAATTTCCCATCGAAATTGGGGATTGGAATTCTAGGTAAACGTAGTGCGTTTCTAGTTTCCGGTGCAGGTTTCACATCTCTCTGAGCTGGTTCTAAGAGATCCTTTGCAGCTAACCGAATGTGTGCGCATAACTCGTCGGCCACCGCCAACGGCTGAAAGTTAGGAGCATACTCGGAATTTAATTCAACATTTATGCGAACGATTTCCTTAACTAATTGATGAAATTCCTTTTCGCACCTATCTAATAATCCTAGCCTCATTTTGAAGATCCTAATACGTAAATCGTTGTCCAGATTTTGACTCTTATCGTAAGTTTCCTGTAGCTGTTGGAAGCGCATTTCCTTTTCAGCTTCTAATTGTAAAAGCTGCTTCTGCAACTTTACTGTTTGCGACATGGTCAATACTAATCTATACATAAACTAACAACAATGAAAATTAAACAAAAATGCGAATGCTAAATAAAATAAATTATTCAAAATTTGGGCGAAATTCCAAAGCGAAAATAAATCTACTACTAACTTCTCAATAAACATATAAATGAAGGTCACCTAATATGTAACAATAGATTTAGAATCAATGTTGTAGGTTCAAATCAAAACAAAGCGATTACTTATAAATAGTAATGCTATAATGAACCACAATACAATAAAACAAACAACTCCCAAGCGAAGCGAAAATTGTCTCAACAATCCTAACTAAAGCGTTAATCGAATTAATAATAATTCAATTAAATCCAAAAAAACTAATCCTATGCGGAGCGGTAAGTGTATTCAACCAAAAAAATACACTCAAATCAATAAACAACAATCAGTAAGAAAAATAATATATTTGCAACAATGCACACGAAGCAGAATATTTTTTGCATTCACAACAATGCAATTCAAAGCGAACAAATCATCTACAACAATCAAACGTAGCACTGCAACAAATAAAATCAACCAAATAGCGATGGTGTGTACGCTGCGGCAGCGGAGCGATGTTGACGGTATGTGTTACGATCTTTGCCGTCAAAACCAATCTAGCGGGTGCGAGGTGTATTTTTAAATATACTTTAAGATTATAACAAAATATAAAATACATATATATTTACCATACTATAATTAATCATTTATTTTCATAGAAATAAAATCTAAAATTATTCCCATTAAACAAATATTCAATTTTAATTTTAAATTCCATAAATTATGAACGTAATAATTATTGCTTGCTGCAAACGTATTATACGTGTCTGAGCGAGACAGCATAGATGCGCATAGATGTCTATAAGCGAAAGTGAGAACATATATCGTTTCTTATCAAAATTAAGATCTAAACATAATTTAATTAATTGATTATTCGTTTTCTGTCTAAACCTGCAATGCATTTACAATTTGCGAATATGTTATCTATAAAATCAACTGATTTTAACAAATAAATCCCGATATATGTGTCTGCTTTGTTCAAAATGCGTTTTATTAATTGCGACAAAATGATTCTTTTAACGAATATGAATTTCATAAATTCATCAATAATTTTAAATCTATAAACTTCACCTCCGTGGTCGAAGTACCAAAAAATGGTGGCGCTTACAAGGATCCAAATGATCCTTGCTTCGATAAAAATTTATTTTTGAATGGACTGTAAGTTGGCGTTTGGTGGATAAAAAACTATCGGACACCTACCTTGATCTCGGCGACGTCTCTTCCGAAAGGTATTAGGGTAAGGAGGGAAAAGGGGGGAACTGCTCCTGTCGCGAAGACTCGGTGGTGTTTTGAGATCTATTTTATCTGCCTGCTGCGATGGCGATACAAACAATACACTTTTAAACAAAACAAACACAACACGAATTTTAGCAGTTATTCAATAACAATTAACAAAACAATAAGTCAAAGAAAACAGAACAATCATTAACAATGCGAAATTGCGTGCATTAGACAATACATGCGCGTATATGTCTCTATTGCGAATCTTTTGACTATTTTAACAATTATAAAATTAACAATATAATAATATGCGTTATGCGATGCGACCTTTGCGTCAATATATACTATCCCGCAAGTCCGCTACCGTTGAAGCAAACAAACGCTCTCGAACTTGTCCGCGTCAAGTCAATCAAATTTAAAGTAAAATCAAAACAAAATCCAAATATTCTATCTGGCCTGACCAATAAGCATGTTAAATTATTTAATATGTTATCAGTTCAGGATATTCATAGTATTTTTCTTCTTTTAAACAATATATATTTCAATAAAAGTTGAAACTTTCGATAACTTGATGTTTTTATTTTATCAAACTAGGAATATAAAAATTTACTATAGATATTACTGGAAAAGGGATAAACTGTGGAGCCTAATAGTCCTAGTGACATTGTTTCATTGTGGGTAAATAGTATATATATTTTTTATTTAAGTTATTCAATTTATTGATTTTCTTATTCGATAAATACCAGATTTTGTTTCATTTAAACTTAAAATTAGAAATAAAATATAAAATTCATAAATTGACATACTTTTATCTTAATTTCAGTTATAAGTAATTATACTGAGGTTATTTTCAATTTCAGATTAATATCTGTATACAGATATGATCATAAATATTTTTCTTATATCCCAAAATATAAACAATAATAAATAACTCACTAGACATACGTAAAAATGTTAATCTGATATATTTTTTTCCACGGCGTGCACGCTGATGACACGGAGCGACTACCTTCATCACTCCGGTTCCTCCGGGTGTCGTTTACCGGATCCGCGAGCCGTGAACCAGAACATTGGCGAGGCTCCGGTGCCTTCCTTCAGGAACGCATCATCTCCCGCCACCGAGCATGCCTGGAATACCGAATGTGTTTAGATAATGATATCGTTTTTATACAAAGAACAAACCGACGGAAACTTCTTCTGTTACGAATCGATTGAAAAAACGAGATTAAGATATTTGTTTTAGTTTACATTGTGTGACGTGCGATTTAGAACAGCTTTATTTTGGATTCTGAGTATTATATAGCTGCGTTTTAAAGGTTATCGTTTTCTTACTGTGATGTGTTTTATTCGAATTGTAAGTACATACAATAACTGCAATTTTAATTTGCCAAAATATGTCTTAATCTGAAAAAAACATTTGAGGAAATACCTACCTATATAATATTAATAAAATTTTAATAACAAGAATTTTTTTAAATTAAAACATGTCAAGATATTAAAATTAAATAATGGTTTTACTTCATAATGGGGACATAATCTTAAAATAAAAATAAACTTTTCCTGCATATAAATGTTTAATAATTTAATAAATTAGGAAATGATCTAGTTTAGAGCGTCTACTTATTATTAATTTGTAGACTATAAAACTGAATCAGTGTAAGATAAAATATGCATTGTATGCATCTTCAAACCTATGTATACTTATTTATGTTAAACAGAAAAGTGCAGATAAAATTTATAGAGAATAAATCCAAAGAGCGGTGCATCTGCGATTTATAACGTTAGATAAGTGAACAAATAGAAGCAACATTTAACTGCTAAAGTTTACGTTAGTTAAAAGTTATGAACGTGCCACTTTACTACCTACTGTTTCTTGCCTGTAAATTTCTAGAGTTATGCCGTTTGAGTACTAAATTTAGAGCAACATATTCTATACTCTACACTTGCATAGAATTGTCAAAACTTTACACTACAGGAATACATAAGTTGTGATGAGAAATTACAGCAACAGTTTTAAATTGTTATGTGAAGTATATATATAAAATTGTTGAGGAATTTAGAATTTATACATATATTCCCATAATCACATGTATGTATATTTATAAGATCCGTCACTGTAAAATATTTAACTGCTATACAAAAGCCACTTAATGATATATTTTTTATATTTTTCTGACTGAGTAAATAGATAGGTAGTATGCAAGGTATATAAAGACAAGGTAGCCTCATCAGCTCCCTGACTAATCAACGTTGGCGCCGGAATTGACGTAACCACGATGACATATTCAAACGATATAAATGTATAATAGAATATCAATTTTCAAAAAATTCCTTTATTCATTCTTGTTTTCGTAATTTCGACATTACAAAATCATTAAAAGCTGTCAGAATCACAGAACGTATTGCCAACTTAAAAATAGTAAAAATGACGCTTCCTGAGAAGACCAAATTGTCTGAAAAAGCTTCTTTATGATTTTGGAATGTTCAATTTGTACTTATTTGATTGTATGTGTTGATAAAATATTAAAGATACGAAAAGAAGAATAAATAAAGGATTTTTTTGTAATTTATATTCAATTATACATTCATATCATTTGAATATGTCTTCGTGGTGACGTCAATTCTCGTGTCATTGCTAATTGGTCAAGGAGCTAATGAGGCTGTCTTGTCTTTATATACCTTGGAGAGTATGTACTTGACAATTCTATCCGCGCGTCCAATCGTAAGTGAATACATATATTCGCAACTATCACTTATACAAACATGTATGTCATTGTAATAGAATTGATGACACCATGAGCTGCAGTACGTGGCGCTACAAACAACTTATGATTGGTCAAAAAACAGGAATAGGTGGTGGGTGGTGACAAACAATAAAGATCATTTAACAGTACGGGCATTTATCTCAATATGTAAATTGATATATATCTTTGTTTTAAAATAATTTAATAGCGAATGGGTAAAATGTAGATGCAAATTTAATTTAAAGCATGCACATAATTTTCAATAATAAACGACCACCGTGTTAGCTGGTAATTAATATTTATGCGAAACGTTTGAAGGATAATAATTATTTCAAAACCAATAATTAAGAAATGAGGCAACATAATTGGCTATTAGGTAGAAGGTTTGTTTTGTTATCTTTTAACGACCTTTTTAACAAGCATAATTTAAATCTTCAATTCATACAAACTTTTTTTATACATAGTTCAAGATAAACCAAATAGTTTAACAGATTTACGATTATTTTATGGCGATTCAAGGAAACATTTGCAGCTACATTAACGCGAGTTATTGTCACGCGAAGTTGGTAACACATAGAACGAAAATATTCTTTTTCTATCGTATTATTTTTCAACAACCATAGTTAATTTCTTTAATTTTATAATAATACTCATAAATTAATATCCAAACCACGTATAATTTGGATCTCCGTACAGAGAAATGTTGTCTTCACTAATATGATGTGACTTCGTTGACCCCTCCCCCCCAAAGATAAATAAAATATATTGTTTTATGCTCCTTTGTCTATAAGAAGTTAATAATAATCAAACAAGTCAAGTATTTGGTAAGTCTAGTACGTAAGAACACATCAAAGAAGTATGAAAAACGTATCACATTTCATGTTTTATATTTCAGTCTGGTGTCTTATTGATACGGGAGATATGTATCTATCAGCGCTTGAAATACAGTGAAACGTACTTTATATTTTCATGCCTTACTTTACATGTCGGTGAATAACAAAATGTCTCCTATATTTGACGATGCAATACTCTGAAACTGAAAATCTATCATGACTAGAATGATTCGCTATCAATCTGTAGACATTTTCAAATTATTAGTTTTGGAATATATTTATCCACTGATGTTTCTGAATACTGAAATGATTATTTATATAAATTATTGATAAAGTATTAAAATATAAAACCAAATCAAAATTTATTCCAATTTCTGAGAAAGTAAACAAACAAGTGCCAAAAAACAAATATCAAAAATGGAATAAAAAATAAACTGGAATAATAGCTATACAGCCAATTTCAAATTAACTCCAGCTCTCTCATTAATTCAAAATGCGTTTTACCGTGACCAAAACAAAATATAAATAAAATAGGTGTTGACATAATTTGTCGGCAAACATTTTTTCAATTTACTAAATTCCGCGTCAGTACAGAGAGAGCGGTAAGATAAAAATAAACAGTATTATAGTACAAACGGATATTTTGATACGCGGCATGAATTAGGTTTCCATCAGTCAATACGCACAGCATCAATATGATCTGTAACAGATCAAAGCAAAACAGATACAATCACAAAGAGGAATGAAAATACATTGACAGTATCGGTATAGTGTTTACTTTATATTTGAATTTCGTATTGATATTTTCGATTTACTTTCATTTTTTAAATATTTTATGCATACCTGTACAAAATATTTCACATATACATATAGGTATTATATACTACACTCATATTAGAAGGTTATATCTTGATTTATTATAAAAATTAATTACTTTTTTTAATTTACAAAAATACATTAGTTAATTACAATATCCATACTGTTCTAAATGTTAAAAAATCATCTTCCAGTAAATGCACAATAATTCTTCGTGCTAAATTCACCAAAAGTAGTTAATTATAGTTATCAAAAAATTTTTATAATCACTATTATTAAATAAAACCCAAGTTTTATCCAAATTGGTTCAATGTTTCATAAATCATGCGTTTAACAAGGCTTTAAGGAACAAACAGACTAACTGACTAACACTAAAAAGGAAAGATCAAGTAAAAAATTTGTAATATTCAGCTTTCATATACATAGCTTCCCCTAACACGAAAAAAGCGAGAAAGCAAATGATTTCTTACACTTTTATTTACTTATTATTTATCATATCCGAAATTATTTAATATTCTTTCATTCTTATAACCGATTATTTCTAAATAAAGATCTTTTTTAAGCAAAAAAGATACATGTAAACACACACAAAAAAACTAAATATATTCTGTCTATTCAAAAGGTGAAATATTTCTTACAGAAATCACAATTTTTAACTCTGCAGATGTCATCACCTATGACATCAAAAATATCAGCGTTTCTGACATCGTGCATATACAATTGGTACGTGTATAACGTCATGTTTGATCTAAAGCTTTAGGTATTGAATAGTGAATAGTTCAGGGTTGTACATTGTACTATACAATCTAGTTATTTGATATTAATTCAGATTAACTACCAATTACAATTATGCTGCAACCGTAATTAGATTAATCCTATTAAATTAGTGATAGATTATATAATAATAATAATGTTATTTTAGTTCATATGTGCGGAATAAACAATATGTTAAATATATAAATACAAAATGTAGTACCTATTTACAATGTAAATATTTATAAACGCAAAGTACCTATTTAAATACAGGTACATTTCAATGTAAAAGATTTTAAATAGTAAACCACAAATCACATTAAAAATTCACAAGATGTTATGAGATTATAAATTTTTGAATAAAAAGGGGTGATTTTAATGTACCCCATTTAACCTATCGGTTTTGCCACCACATACATAAAAAATGATGGTTTAAAATATCAGGGTTGATATGAACCTTTATTATCTATTGAAGTAAAATTTATTAAAATGGGTTTGATATGCAAAGGGAAAAAACCGTCAGCAAAAAAAGGTTTTGGAAAACTGTAAATTTTTAAGTAAAGTCTTATTCTCTATTATTTGTTATTCGCTTGAAAATTTGATGATATTTTTATGTTTTCGCTTTCTACATTTCAATTGTTTATTTTGATCTTAACCTTTTGATTTTTTCTCCTAGCGAAAAGAAATGGCCAATTTTTAAATATTTTGTTTTAGATGTTATCTCATATCGTCTTTTGGTCGTGCTTGACAATTAAGGTTTGAAAAATTATAACGGCAGACTATAACCTTACATATATGTATATGTTGTACATTATAAAGTTTATGGATACATAACAAACCATATAGTCCATTATACTAAACTATTACCTAAACTTGATTTCGGATATATTTTCTCAAATATCATTTTCAATGTATGTAGGTATATACATTTTTCATAGACGTTGGATAAAAATTTATAATATGCTTAAAATTAGAACTGGTTTTTAAGAAAGGTGGTGTCCAAATATATATCTATGTTATTGAATTACTAATGAAATATTATTAAAGGAAAAATATTTATTATTAATACAAAAGTTTTATAATTCTCAACAATAGATATAAATTTTCAATACAAATGATACGTCGCTGACTTTACGGAGCACATTTTTATGGAGTACACCAAAATCTGCAAAAATGTTGTAGGTATGTGATAGGGAAAGTTCGACTGTATAATAATGTAAGTACGTTGAACATCAGTTGTAATAAATCTACATATAATTTTGTCCATCTAAAACAGTGGTTCCACATCAGTGGTCCGCAAGAGCTAAAAAAAGGTTTGCAAAAGATTTCAAACTTTGATGAACGCGCAGTTTTGGTGAAAAATAACAATTTCATACACTAAAATTCGAGATATCGCTTTGCGCTATCTTATGTTTTTCTCCATAATTGATTTATGCGAACAAGGATTTTCTGCCTTACTAATAATTAAAAACAAGTCCATGAATCAATTGAAGGTAAGTGATGATATGCGTGTAGCATTTGAACAAAATACTACCCCAAGAATTCAAGAACTTGTACAGAAGATGCAAACTCAAATTGTCTACTAAAAATTATATGTTTTCAATTATAACACTGTTAATTAATGTAACTTTTGTATTTAACGAAACCTTTCGATTAAAGTTTATTTTTAGATTGATACAGTTTTTTTTAACCTTGTGTTCCCTGCTAATAATAACGAAATCAAAGTGGTCCCTGGTCAAAAAAAGGTTGGGAACCACTGATCTAAAAGCTTACTTGTCATTTCAAATGTCATTTCTTTACATAAACAAAACAGCTAAGTCTCAGTAAATTTACAGCCCTAGTCAAACGTCACCACTTTGTCTATCCTCCTATATACAAAGTATGTGTGGATACGTATGCATAAGATATATATGCATGTATATAACACAATGATGTATTTGGGATCAGCATAGTGCGGTCGGGTTCAAAGGCCACCGGGGTTCTCTGCTATACGAGAGGCCAGCACGACGCAGCTAGTGGTTGTTTTGTTAGGATTCAGTATTTTGATGTTTATGCGTTTGGTTAATTAGATGCACACCGCACCTGTGTAAAAACAATCACTGTTGCCGTTGTATAATCTTTAAAATAAGTACGTACAAGCTACTTGTGTGTAGGTTTATGTGTATTATAAAAAAATGTTTTACTTTGCAGTGTGCCTGGTATTACACATCCTTGTGTAGCGACATTCGCGACATCTCACACGTTCAAATTTCTTAAATTTTATTTTTAATATTTCGTACTATTTTATTTAAGTTTACCGACAACTTATATACTTTTACAACGTGTCTAGACTTACATTTTTCAACAAATTCTTTAATCTTTCTTAATCCTCTGTAGTTTATTAGTAACACGTACGCTTGGGTATTTCCGGTCGGCTAACGTCTAATTTATCCTAAGCTCAGTAGTGCTAGGGTCAAAGTAGATGCCGCCTTTTGGATTTCCCCAAGCAAACCACTTTCTATTTTTCCCCTTCTCTAAATATCTATCGCTATCCTTGTCTACCGATTCTAAGACAGGATAGTTCATTTTCTAAAACAGATAGTTGGTCTTCGCTCTTAAGACAGTAAACATCTCGCTGCAGTACTCTCGCACTCGCTACATTACCAAACATTACATCAACTTACAACAATCATCATTGTACTTTCAACAATAAATAAATATACATTCAAAACTACAAAGTGTTTTAAGTTTATTAATATCGTTTGTCCCGTACACCAGTCACTAAAGTGGTGACCCCGACGTGATTTGTCCGCGCCCTATGTAATTTTTTCGCGACCGAAGTGATACCTACATAGTGACAGTGACAATAAAAAAAGTGACTTGTGCATTCAACAAACTCAAACTATAGTGCAACTGACAATTTTTTTTTAAACGGTGTTTCGTGCCATCGACCAAGTGACAAGCGAGATGAACAAAGATATGGCATTAGAAATAACAGTGAGTGCTCTCGCGGAAACTGCAACAAAGTGCTTAACAACAAGTTCGATACAACAATTTTACGGCCATGACTCATAAGTGGCACTACAACGGGCAGTCGTTAATGGCGACAGACGACACCTGCCCTTCGACATCGCGCCACACCATCTACGAACACGACTACCAAGACGCAATTCCAGTGAACACGCGAAAACAACGACTCACAGACTTACCTACCCATATCACCTCGCAAGGACAGGTGACTGAGTTTCAAGTATCAAGAGTTCAAAAACATCTCTGGTTATCACAATTGGACAAGCGGAATCACCGACTCCTGGACCTACTCACCCATATCACCTCTCAATTGGAGATGACTGAGTCTCAAGTCCTAACAGTCACGGTCGCCTCTGGTTCATCGCCACATATCGAGGTACTTCCCAAGCTTCCAAGCAACACGACCAGACGATACACCAAACGCAGTTCACAAAACAACCAGGTACACCATTCTTTGATTACCCACGACTACGATGCATCCATCGCTGCACGCGCCGCAGAGGTTGTTGCAGTTACCCAATTCGTGACCCACGACTACGATGCATCCGTCGCCGCACACGCCGCCGAGGTTGTTGCAGTCACCCGATTCGTGACACACGACTACGATGCATCCGTCGCCGCACACGCCGCCGAGGTTGTTGCAGTCACCCGAATCGTGACCCACGACTACGACGCAACCACCGTCGTACACGCAACCCAGGCTTTTGCGAACAAGCTCATCGTGACTCAATTCATAACGCATACGCCGTACTATCTCGCTTTGGCTCCATCAGTCATCATCACTACACCTGGACAATCGACCAACAATCGACCAACAAACAAACCAACAAGCACTCAAATTATCGAACGAACAAATACGCAATCAACGACGAAGAATGCAATAAAGAAACAGACGACGCATTAAGAGCTCCAGTCTTTCCCGCCCACCGGCCCGAAATTCAGCCAGACGGAGGACGACGAACACCGTCAGGTAGACGTGTCCGCTTCACGGACCGTCTACAGATAGGTTTTTCGTGAATTAAATCACTGGCAGGGGGGTACTGTAGCGACATTCGCGACATCTCACACGTTCAAATTTCTTAAATTTTATTTTTAATATTTCGTACTATTTTATTTAAGTTTACCGACAACTTATATACTTTTACAACGTGTCTAGACTTACATTTTTCAACAAATTCTTTAATCTTTCTTAATCCTCTGTAGTTTATTAGTAACACGTACGCTTGGGTATTTCCGGTCGGCTAACGTCTAATTTATCCTAAGCTCAGTAGTGCTAGGGTCAAAGTAGATGCCGCCTTTTGGATTTCCCCAAGCAAACCACTTTCTATTTTTCCCCTTCTCTAAATATCTATCGCTATCCTTGTCTACCGATTCTAAGACAGGATAGTTCATTTTCTAAAACAGATAGTTGGTCTTCGCTCTTAAGACAGTAAACATCTCGCTGCAGTACTCTCGCACTCGCTACATTACCAAACATTACATCAACTTACAACAATCATCATTGTACTTTCAACAATAAATAAATATACATTCAAAACTACAAAGTGTTTTAAGTTTATTAATATCGTTTGTCCCGTACACCAGTCACTAAACTTGATTTAATTCTTTGAGTTGTATTATATTTTTTCGTAACAAACAATCAAGGTTAGTAAATAACTAGGTTTGCTTACTTGTGACATCACCACGAAGTTAGTTTCAACGTTCTTGATTTCATTTATTTATCTATGATTTCACTTGTCATAATATTAAATGAAATCTAGAAGGTTAAAATGATCTTCGTGGTGACGTCACAGGTAAATAAGCATACCTAGTAATTTATTAACCTTGACAAACAACAGATTAAAAGTAAGGGTAAGACAAATCCAATTATTACCATCAAAAAGACTTTACAAGTTAATGTCTTTAAAATTCTGATGATGATAGCATTGCTATTGAAACACGTATGTGTAAACTCTTATAATGTTTATGGTTAAGTTATTTTTATTTGATATAAGTATCTATGTTAATTTACAATTTGTTCTTATTGATATTCTTATATATAATAATATGTTATGTAAAATTTTAACCAATGCATGGAAAAAAATGCAAATATTTACTTACAATAATTTGCTGATATTGAATCAAAATGATGATTTGCTTTATTTACTTCTTTATTTACAGTGTTTGAATAAATATAAACACATATTTTTTAAATAAAGCTTCTTTTATTTAAAAATCTGTAATAATTTAAAATATATTGATGATGAAGCATCAAATTATTTTATACATGGTTGATGGTAACTTTTTTTTAATATTTGAATGCGTTAAGTAAATATATGTATATCGCACACATAGTAAAATAATATTGGAAATGAGTGGGTTAAAGTTAAAGCGATGCGTATTATAATTATTGTAAATTCTGTGGAAAAATCGAAATGTTTATTAACAGTTTTATAAGAAATTAGTTTTAAAAATAATATACACGCAGATTTTAAATTAGTATTAAGTACTAACAAATACATAATATTATACTTTAAATATTAAATACTGTTTGTAGATTTATTATAATTAACAGGTTACTAGAAACAACCGCTTAATGAATACTTATTTTCCAAAGAACTGAAACAAATAACTATAATACGTTTTTAAAATCACTTCATCATTTTTTTGAACGTTTACAATGCTACATTAATATCGAAATTGAGTTTTTGCATTTAAACTTACAATTAGACCATTAAACTACAATCAATAAGAAAATATTGATTGGGATAGTCTGGACTTTTCTCAGAATGTGTTGGAAACTATACATAAGTTTTTTTACTCTTAAAGTTGCTCAGCTATTCTATCAAATGGTTGATGAAAAAAATGTTGATGTGCGCTTATAACTGGAAAATTCACAATATCAAATACTGCATGCAGATATTTAAATTACCGTTAAATTTTAGCCGAAATAACTCCAACTATGCAATTTACGTAATTACGATAACATTTTCGCCACGCTCTCTACAACTAGATCTTATAAATTCTTCCAGCCAGTTTGCAAACTTGCATGTCTTCACTTGTACCTAATGTCCCCACAAAGCGCGGAGCTATTTCAATCTTGACGGCTGAGATTCGATCTCGTGTGCCATCGATTCGCGTCACTGTTTGCTTTGTTGCGTAAAGCGCCTCGCTCTTGGGACAAGCAATTCCAATTTAGTTAATTGAATTGTTAATTATTTGTTTTAGCATTTCATACGAAGTCATTTCTCTCAGTTTGATTCATGTTGACTGAATGATGCATTTTGTGTACAACACGTCTCATACTTGTTGGCCAAATATCAAGTACGATGTTGGAATGGGTAAGAGCTTATTCTAATTATGGTATCCTTATTAATTATTTTGTTCGTGTAAATATCGAACTTGTTCTGCCTGGTAAATTTTTAATAACAAATAACTTTAAAATAGACCAAATATATTTTCTTATACATTAATTAAGGGGACACCTAAAAAATAGCCAGTATTCAAATGCTTGTAACTTGGTCAAAAATAATTGACTTTAAAAAAAAAAAAATTAATGGAGCAAATTTACTCTACTTTATGATGGTCTAAAAATATAGCCTGTTTTCAAACATGGTCAAAAATGGACTTTTTTCAAAACTTTTTTATTCTTAAATGGAACAAATTTACTGTTCTTTATGATGGTCTAATTCGTTCCTCAATATCTTTTCATTTTTTAACCTTTTTATGTAATTATATAAATTTTGAAAAAAACTGCATATTTTGAAACTTGACGTGGAGTGTTTATGTAGAAAATGAAATTTTAAAATAAACTTTTTTCAGAGAATTTCAATACCTTGAAATCGGTATCATGGAAATTTTTTTGCAACAAAAATTCCCAAAGGTATCACAATTTTAGTGAAAACTTAACATCTTTCAGATTACCTACAATAAATAATCTGAAAGATGTTAAGTTAAGCTTTATTTTACTTTTTGTTATTTACTGTACCACCAAAATTACTCCAGCTTTGTTCATTTTAATTATTTTTTCCTGATTTTCACTAAAATTGTGATACCTTTGCGAATTTTTATTGCAAACAAATTTCCATGATACCGATTTTAAGGTATTAAAATTCTCTGCAAAAATGTTATTTTTAAATTTCATTTTCTACATAAATGCACTCCACGTCAAGTTTCAAAATATGCAGTTTTTTTCAAAATTTATATAATTACATAAAAAAGTTAAAAATGAAAAGACGTTGAGGAATGAATTAGACGATTATTAAGAACAGTAAATTTGTTCCATTTAAGAATAAAAAAGTTTTGAAAAAAAGTCAATTTTTGACCATGTTACAAGTACAAGCATTTGAAAATAGGCTATTTTTTAGGTATCCCCTTAATTAATGTGTTGAATATAATTTATTTTGTTAGGATGTGCATTTCTTAATAAACAACGTTTCATGCATATATTAAATTGAGATATTGACACGTCATTAAATATAACATCAATTTTAATAAACTGAGCCATTTTAATATAATTGTTCACACAACTATGATTCCAAAAAGCAAATGAACTATACGTTCATTACGCTGGAATCAACACTAAATTAAAATGTATATACGGAGCATTAAAAAGAGAATAACGATATAAAATGCATGCGCACGTGTGTAAAGAATTATAAAACACACCGAGTCACCCTTACTCGGCAAAAAGTGACTTATGTAACACATGCAAATTCAGATGTAGTGAGAAGGAGTAGTGGGGATTGAAGCTTTTGTTGGTGGCAACTGAGGCGCACTAGTTAAAAAGAGTTGTGATTATTAGCGATAAATAAAGTAATCAATCATCAATTATTACTTTCTGATTATTTACGTTAGAGTGTAGTAGTGTCATACGAGTTTCAAACCCGCCCGATGACTCTACTGTTTTTAAACTTGGCCGTTGTTGTTTTACTACAATGCAGCGCTGCTGTGACAGTTCCACTTCAGTTGGCGATGCATAAATTGTGCATATCGGGCGCATTATACTGCGAATGTAATTAATTGAAATTGCTTTACTGTTGACGTTATTTGCAAATAAATGGTTGATGGTTATGTCTGTTTTAGGTTATGGAGATAATTTGTGGTATTGAACGTTGTAAAATATGTAACATTAGGAAATTGAATCAATAATCGTAAATCGATGCAGCTGATAGTCAAAAATATGCTACATTGCTGACTCATAATTGATACACTCAGTTTCCAAGTCACTAAACTGATAAACTAAGGTTTTAAAATAAATGAATTTGAGAAAGACCTCTACTACATATAATATAGACATTGGAATGACAGATAATAATTATTTTTAAAATGCAGTTTTGTATGCAAGGTATTATTGATCTGATGAATGTTTAACTCTCATTTAACAACTTAGTCGTTCCGGGTTCTGAACGGCTCAGTTCTAATTAAAGTACTTACTATATTTTACAATTAATTATGGATTAATAATAAAATACACCATATTATATCCATTAGAATATTGTAATATACCTATTTTTGATTCTACGCTAAAATTGTATTCTATTTATTATTATTTATATCCTTATTACTTTTTCAAAATAGCTTAGTTTTAAATAATATTGTTTTTCTTAGAAAAATAAAACATTTCAATTTAATATATCTAGATACAAACAATAATATTTCAATGCAGGCAGTGTAAGATATCAAATCAAAATACCAATTCAAATATTTTACATTCTAAAACCAATATTCATTTTATTCAAGTACATACATCATATATGTAATTAAAATCAGCAGCACACGACTCTTCAAAGTAAACGATACATATGTGTAATAAAATACACTTTCAATTCCTAACAGTATAGTCTGTAATGAGAACGTTACAATTCATTTCGATCATTTTTTCGAGGGAATCCTTTGATCTATTTGAAACTGCAGACATCGTTTGAGAAATACTGGGACCCTAATCATCACCTCGACCTTCAGCTCGACCATGATTATTATAGTGTGTGAAATTGAAAACTGGGTAGATAGTAAGTAGATAACGTCATTGAAAATTTTAGTATAAATATATATGTCTTGGAAATATCACTACCAAATATAGTACCTACTAATTTGCATTTTTTTAATTTATATCATATAAGAAAAATAAAATTATTTCTAAAAAGCATTATCTGTAATAACCTTCTCTACGATTGCAAGTTCATTTGCAGTTTCAAAAGCGAATAAAAATTACCTGAAGTACCTATCAATTTAAATTAAGTATGAAAATCACTATTTATTTAATTTATATATTTAATTTTTAATAATAAAAATAATTTTTTAATTTATTTTAAATTTATCTACGTGTTCAACGCATTCTCAAACACTAAAATTCAAACGCAAATCAAAGAATGAGTCATATTCAGTGGTGTGACGTCACACCACCACACGTGGCAACACGTGTCAAAGGGTAGTTACCAAACCCAACGGTCTCCTCGTTAGTTGCGAAGTGATAATGATAACGCATCGTCAAAGAAAGAATGCGCAGGGATAGTGAAGGACCTATTCATTTGCACCATTTGATATTGTACGCCAAAAAGTTTTTATGCCAATTTGGATTTTATCGTGTTTCACATCTTGTACACTCGAATCCTATTTCAAAGACATTAATTATGTGTTGTTTTGTTACTGCGAAACTGTTGCTTTTTTGTTATATAATTAGTTCAAATGTTGAGTTTGTGTGCAAAAATAGATTCGATTTGTATGTTTGTCTGTCCTTAGCCCCTAATTAATTAACATAATGACATTAGTTGTACAAAGTATAAAAATAAAAGTAATATTTTTGTTTAAATTATATCCATTTTAGTTATAGGTACATTCACTAATAACAATCAATCCGATCAAATTAGAATTTTTCTTAATGTGGCTACAGGAATTAATTTTTGCTTCGATTATTGTAGTACTAATCGATGACAAATTATACTCTCATTAAAATATTTAAAATATAAGGCAGTAAGCCCCCGAAAAATACCAATACAAAATCTAAAAAAATAATAAAATTGAGTACCTTTATTGTTTTAATCGTCAATGCAAAAAACACTATGTAAGAAATACTAAAAATAAACAAAGCTAGAATTTATTTTAAATTGTTATTATTACCTATAAGAGCTATACTAAAAAATATTGTATGATTTTATTAATTTGACAAAAATAACTATAATGTTACGAAAATAGCAAATTAATGCTTTTAAATATGGCTGGCTGCCTTTTAGTATTTTGTAAAATATTATTATTTTCATATATAATATAACATCATTTAACCCAACTAACAATCAATTTCCAATTATGTAAATTATTAACAAAACAGAAATCATAGAAACAATGAAATTAACATAAAGTCATTTAACCCTGTCGCATACATAATTTACAACATATGTTCACGAACATAATTTAACTAAAAACAAAAGAGTTAATTTGATCCATTCACTGTATGAACTTATTTAGTGTCTGTGTACGAGACACGGCGCTCGATCCTAATGAAAAATGTTCGTTATAAAACTCTAATCAAGAGCGAATATACAAATTTAAATGAAACATTGACTCAATTAGCCAGATGAATTGTCACATAATAACAAAAGGGTTAAACTCTAAAATTAATTCCGGGGATAACGGCATCGTAAAACACACATGTCATGGCTCCCACACACATAAATATATGCGTAGATGTATAAAAACAAGCATGTATGCATGTATTTACGTAATGTTCGGACGGGGCGTATTAAAATTCTTACTGAAAACAACTTGAAAATTGCTTTTCGGAAAATAATTTCCCGTTTCCGCTTGGTGCATCATGCAAATAGACTCGGTGCACTCTCTAAATGCCTGTGTGTCAATGTCATTGGCGTGCGAAGAAACTGACTAATAAAAATTTTGTGTACACGAAAATATATAACTATTGAGACATATATGCATATTATTGCATATACAAACTTATAGGTTTTAAATAAAGTTTAATATTTATAATAATAATAAGCTCCAAAGCCTGATTTAAATAACCTAGCGGCTCTCTATCATATTTAAATATCTAACTCTCTCATAAAGTCATAAAATACATTAAGTTGCTCAGTCTCTATCGTTAATGAAAGCAGATATAAATCCTGATAAATTCATTGTAATAAAATATACTATGCCAGCCCTTAGCTTAATTAGCTATGGAATGTCATCATCATATAGTTAATAATATTTTTATCTTGATATGAATTTTTAATTCTAGGTTTAAATTAGTCACCAAATCAATGCAACATAATTTACCCAAAACTCAAAAACTATATTCAATTATTACATAATTTAAAATACAAATTAACGTTCATGTCGATCCGTAAAAGAAATTTTTTATACACACAATAAAGTAAATAGGCAATACTTTATTTACTTTCGGCACCGTTTGGAAGAATAGGCACTGCACGGCCCTGATTTTAATTTAAAGAATTCTACCCTTATCTGGTCGTCGCTCTTCAGTTTGCAATTAAACTACGATTAGAAAATGATTTCATATGCAGTTTATTGCTCTCCCATTCCACATGTCTACCACCCTCAGGCACTTAAAACAACTGCAGGTTTTTTCGACACCCTCACATGTGTGCCCCAAAGGCTACCAGTTATTGAAATTATACGTGTAATAAATATTTGTTTATATTTTCATACACTGGTAAATATAACTTTAAATTAAATATAACTTTTATAATTATCTGCAATAAAAATTAATTGTTGAAAATTTGAAAAATATGTGGTATCCAGTAATATCAACATTTATGATCATATTATTTCGAGTAACTGATAATAAATACATGTTTCAAATTCGTTCTGTTCAATTTTTATTATGTAGGTACATGACGTTACTGTTTGTAATAATTTAAAAATATGTAATCAGGTATAAGCCAAACTAATCATTTATAAATGTATTTCATAAATATAAAATTAGATCAAAGAAATATCCACACTTTTAACTCGTTAATGAGCTTTTAAAAAATAAATTATTTACCTATTCTATTTTCAACTTGAAGTTTACGGAAACGTTATTTCGATTGATAAAATATTTAAGCACACCTTTTCGACCTTAAAAAAACGTCAGTATTCTGAAAGTTTCAACAATAGTATTTATTTCAAATGTCACATTTCATTTAAACTTATATTCTTTTCAGTTTGTTTATGGTCACATATTACATTATACATAATATATGAAATATACATACATATTATATACAACTAAAGTCGGTTATATTCGATTTCCAGATGGAAATATCCATTTTGACCTTCTATGAATCCATTATGACTATTTTCATCATTATGTCTATTTTTCTGTCGGTCCGTCTGTAACAATCTAACGAAATAATCGTGTTTTTTAAACGATATTTGAAATATTTCATAACAAAAAAATGTTTATAATAAAAGTTGCAGAGAACGCCATTTTTATCCATTTTTATATCTTTGATCAATTATCTGAAATAGAGAGTAAATGTGCAATTTATGTTCCATTAATTATTTATAGCATTTATTAGTTAGACAGAAAAAAATATTTTATGTAATTAGATACACGTACACTTTCTGTATTACGTATAAGAAAGTCCTGGGGCACTCATTGCAGTTTTTTTTTCGATTAAATCGTTTAAAAAGACGAAGGGGTTTAATTATATTTAATTACTTTTCAAAATCTACGGCAAGGTATCGTTCTCAAAGGTAATGTAATTTTGTAGGTGTTTCTTTATTCTAAATTAAATCTGAGAACTGAACAACACTTCATATACCCCTTTAATGCAAATTCTTACATCTGTGTCTACACATGTCGAAAGAAAATTGTCTCATTACGTTTAGCAATATCACCCTGTCAGCACTTCACTATTCTTAAATTAAAATCCGCCCCCGACAAGTAGCGAGACCCCTCGCATGCAAATCACATACACACATATACCAACTCACCCATTACACACATGCCGCATTGTGTCCTAGTGAGAGTCCTTCAGGACGCCAACGTGGCGGGGCCCCAGGACTCCACCGGTCGACAACGCCGAGTGTCGGTTAAATTACTCGGGAAACAGTAGATCTGTACTCGTATTGTACTAGCATAGATTAATGTAAAGTACAGAAAAAAATGAATACTAGTCATCGCATAGAATCATCAATAATAATACAAAAATATGCGTGTCTTTACAATGTAATTTTTTCATTTTATTTTATTTTATAAGTCTCTATATTGCCAATAATATTCATTTTGATATTTTCTAGAATTTAAATTTTATTTAATTACTATACTAAATCGATTTTTGTGGGATTTTCATCGTTACATACAGTAATCAGTAATGCGTACTTATTTAGAACAGCTGGTCATGCAAGCATCCATACATTTCTTATTGTTTATATGAACTAAGTTTCCGGGTTATTGTCATATTTCTATATTTGACGTTTCAACTATTATGTCGGATTTTTCTTCAGTCAGAGGCTACAGAAAAAAATTACGTAGTTTAACTATTTTTAAAAATTTATATTCAATTTTAATGATTCATATTATAAAATAAATAAAATTAAAATTCGATTAGTTACTTGTACTTGCACATAATACGAACTCTTATTATGTAGATACCTTAGCAAAACATAAAAATGTTTGATATATTCTTTCTTAAAAATCGATAATTTCGTACGAATAGAAATATTTATTTATAAATTTATTTACTCATACTTGTACATAAATACAATTTACAATACGAATACGGTATAGTGTATTTATTTTATAGTTTTACTATATAAACAGCAAACAATTCTGAGAAGAGATCAAATGATTGTTCATAACTATATTACTTATTTGTGTATTTGTTTAATATTATATGTGTAGGTACTCTAAAACTTTTGAATGCATGTAATAGCGGATATAGATTATTTTATTTACCCTATACATAATAATCAATCAATAATAATCATAATTTATATTTCATAGTGTTTATACATATAATCTAGAACTATAGAGTAGTATATTAAAATATTTTAATATATAGTATTATTATTAGATACTTGTTATTGTCACATTTAACATAATTAATACAACAAAATTATTAATCATTTACTTTTGCCAAAAATACCAACTTACCTATCGATATATAAGGTCCAGTAAAGTATTGTTGTATAAACTCAATGGTGTTAATAATTCAAAAATATATAATAAATGAAATGAAAGTTATTAATCAAAATATAGTTTAATTAAAACAATAACTTTGAAATCGTTTTTCATGACTTTGAGACGGTCAATTTTAATAAAAATGGACTATTTTTCAGATATTAATTTAGGGAATATTCCTGTGTAATTTAAACAAAATCTGACGAAAACAATGTTGATGGACCAACTACCTTAAGTTATAAGGATAATTTATTCTAAAATATGGGAAAAAGTCAAATTTCGGCTTATTGTTAGGTGCGACGATATTTTACTTGGTATATGCAATATGGTTTCAAATTTTTGGTTCCTGAAATTTTTTTTAAATCAAATGGTTTAAAAATCAGTATTGCAATTAAATAATCCCACTTTAAGGTTAAAACACATGAAGCCATACACAAGTCAAATTCACATTGAGAATAAATGTCTCGGCAGTTAATGCTGATAGTTGACCGTGTTATTCGCATTAAGTATTTAGTGTATATACGATTTTGCCGTGTAATGCCGTCAAATTCCACTTCACATGCGTATATATGTATGTATATAATAGCTAGTGTGTAGGTAAAGGTTTCTAAAACGGTTCAAACTCTAAGAGGTTTATGTCGGTCTCGCTATTGTTGGCCAAAGTATTTACTTCCCTCTTTGCCAGTGATTATCGACTTAATCTTATTCTGCAAATTGTATTGTGCTTCAATGGAATTTTGTTTTGCTTATAATGAATATTTTTATACAGAATGTCCGATCAATTATACTAGGTACTTTTGATGATTGCAAGATTTCCTGTTATTTGTTCAAATCCAGGTGTGATGTTTTTGTAAATTGTTAAGTAAAATTATTGACCTATCTTGTATGTATGCGATTTATTTACATATTAATGATTTACTTTTATCTATACATTTACATCCAATCCTTTCTTCTTCTTCTTTTTTCAAAGGTAATGTTTTATATTTTATATTTATATTGTTTTTGCTTCTTATACGTAAGCATCTGTTGCATCCGACACTATTGAAGTGAGTGACAAAATGTCACCAAATCGATTTAACTGCAATAAAGTTGTATACCAAATAAAATATTACAAGTTTTATCAGTTCTCCCACACATAGTTTTCATATATAGTTGATCTGAAACAAAATCCTTCTGAGGTGTGTGTAACATTTTTATTTAATGTTTACCACACTGGAATGAAGGTATGATGTTATGTACATTGCGTATCCTTTATTTCTCGCCAGCAGTGATGTAACTACAAATTTCGGGCCTCAGCGGATTTAGGCAGTGACCAAAAAAATAATCTACACAAATAAATAAATCAAATATTTTCGAGAATTTTAGGGGATTATCAAACCGTAAACTCTTTAAAGCTAGAGGTCTTGGATTTTTGCCTGTCCTGTTACCCTGTAGTTACGTGTTATGAGGAATTTGTTGATGAATATTTCATCCAAATCGGTTTAGTACTCCCGTAGATTATCATTAACAAACTTTTCCTTTTTATTTTATTTGTTCACATTAGATATCAATTACGTATTATACTTCTGCCTGTTATTTTTTATTTCATACCCTCTAAAAATTATTATTATTTCAAATATTTTAGTAAGAAATAGAAATATAAAAACGATGCTAATTTAAAACAACATTTAGTAAATGCATTTTATTTGAACTTCTAGTACATTAAAGCAGACGTAAATAAACTTAAGATGTCATCAGACTGCAGTTTGTATTTTCTATGTGAAGGAAAAACAATTCATACGTTTAAGATAACAAGGGGGTTTAGTATTGAAAGAAAATATTTTCAGTTCTTTGTATGTTCAAGCATTTAGGGTGCAAAAGATTAAATCAACGATTAAATTCTTATATTTACAATCTTGTATTTTATTGCCCATACAAGTTATGAAGTGTTTTATTATTATTTTTATAAGTGCACCTGCATTATTCTACTATTATTATTTAAAAATTGCATACATTTTTTAACTGTCATTTTGAAACAATACCTTCTGTATTTTTATAATTACGACATTTTTATATTATACTGAATAAAAATTTCATTTTGTATAATGTTGAAGGCACTTTAAAATTAAAACATGAACTCTGATTATATTAAATATTCATGGAAGCTATATTTCATGGAAATTTCTGAATTCTAAATTAAATTTTTCTTTGGAAACTAATAAAGTTTTCGGTTAAAGCAGGATATAAATATAACTATCACATAGAGAACGCTCTTTAACGTACACTTGAAATTAATATTTTTTTAGAAACATGTATTTTCCGGAACGCAAATTAAAAATGATATGAATGAGAGGACGTTAAAAAGCACGCATACATACTAGATGAATACCCTAAGTCTCTACGGATCTCTGGAGATTAATATTAATTTGTCGGAAAATATTCCCAAGTTAGGAAAATAATATTCAGTCGCTTAAATTAATCTCTTATATTCTGAAGACGTATAATAATGAATGTTATGATTTCTTCTTGTTCATTTTTTGAAGTATGATTATGGAAGACTTCTGCCAATACTTTTGTGTAAATGTGCTTTTCATAAAAAAATGTCTGGAATACAACATTATTTTTCTATATTTTGCTCCTGGTTTTCCGTTTTAGTTTATTGTGAACTAAATTATTAAAAGAGTAGTAAATTAAAATTTCTTATAATCTCTCCAAAATTTCACATGATATCAATGACTTTTAGATTTTGTCGTTGATAGTACCACCATGAGGGAAGAGGAGGAAAATTAAATAAATTACAATTACCTCCTAACATAAACGAGTTTTTAAATCAAGAAGAAATAATTTTCTTCGAAATATTATTTAGAACAAAGAAATTATTATTATTATTATTATCGAGAATTATGTTTTAAAGAGAAACATATTATAGGTACCTATACATAATATATATGAAACTAGGGATGACTTGGTCCAATGCAAATATTTTTCTGTATTGCTAGCACCATTAAAATAAATAAAAATTGAGTGAAATTAAAAAAATTAAGATCTACATTTTTGTAGCACACAAATTTTAATCTTAACTTATAGCTACAACAAAAACGGAGAAACTGTGATTTCTTAGTCACTTGAACTAAAAAAAAATACACTTTAACCACAATAAAACAATGCCACTCGACACGTGCTTCGACTTCACAAAAATACCTCATCAGGAGCCTAACTCAGCACTATGAAAAACTTATAAGTATTAAACAAATTTAATATAGTATATCTGATAGTCATAATCATTTGCATGATTAGTTGATATTTCAAGATTCTAGCTTAACTACATATGTATATAGTTTACGAAATATTTTACTTGATGGACGAACGATATTGTGAAATATTATACGATGTTGAGTTGTGGTAGGAATCCTAAAATGTAGGTATACATTCCAGTGTATGCAAAAAAATCAACTTTACATCCCAAATGATACGAATATTTTTTAAGCTGTCCGATTTTTTTAAATGTTTATTCTTACATTAAAAACCTTATTTGAAAAGAAAATGTACATAGATATATATTAATTTCTATAGTCCTTAGTTATTAATATACTATAATACAGAACATATAATACAAAGGCAGGTGTGTTAACTTCATGATTCATGACCATACGTAACTGTTAATAAACAATGTTGTAATGAGAGTACTAAGTACTAACGTACTGCGTACAGCGCTATTCTATTTCATTGTCATTACTAGACATTGTGCATAGAGAATGAAAGGGGGCATTACTACTCCCTTATTCCAGCCATCTGCAGAGTCCTAGTCCACTCCCCCCGCAATTCAACAATACACCCCCGTCCATGCGAATTGTGCAGTAATCATTGTATGAACATTTTGCAGTAGATTTTACTCTCGACTTCATTATGTTATTTAAATTAAATCTGGATATACTTGAAATTAATTAATTGAAGAACAAGTGAAGAGAAATACGAGTAATAAAGTTGTGCTCTATTTTTTTAATTTATGGTTTTAAAAATAAAATGAAATCATTTTCCAAATAATGTCAGTAAGTAGATGTTGTCAGAAAACTAGCGATATGTAAAAATTATACCGTAAAAAGTAGAAATAGATTTTTTAAACAGACATATAGAGCTTTTAAATCAACAACATTGCCAATTATTACAAATTTAAATATTTTCCTGGGCTTTATGATTAAAGAGATAGATACCAATAGAAAATAAATTGTGTTGATTTTTTCTCAGGCTAGTATAAATCATATAAAACATATGTATACTATACAGATTTTGAAAAATTATTTATATTATTATTGTTCAATACTTATTAATAAATTTAAGAAATATCAATATTATATAACATTTTACGTTTTGAATCAATAATTTTTAGATCACATAGACGTCTTACTTGAAATGCTTATTCTAAAGTAATAATAAATAAAGTATTTTATAAATTACCATTTCAAAAACATTTATTTCCAGTAGTCACGTTTACAAGTTGGTGCACTGCAAACTGTTTACCGTTATAGAAAATTCTCAATAAATGAAACAGTTTCACTTCTTCTTCATTCATCAGCACAAAGAATTTACTTTATTTGTTCGGCACAGTTCCGCCCTGCAAATAAATCTACAATAGATTTGATTCTCGCAAAATAACTGGAAAACGGGCGAAAAAAACATTCCCTTCCGCTTTGAATTACTTCTAAGTCTCCACCTTTCGCTGTTAATCTTTCAAGTGTCATTTGTCAGAAGATGAAAAAATCTAAGTAAAAGAAAATGTACATGTACATGTCTCCCTTTTGTTTTTACTTTTGCATTGTTTGCTGCACAATTGGGAATACTGTTGGGACTTACAATGACTATGTAATGTACGAATAGCTACAGAATGTGTAAAAAATATTACAATAGTTGTTGCTTTGATGAAAAACAAGAAAAGTGTAAAGGCTAGAAAGAAATACAATTTATTTTTTTCATTGGCAAATAATTTCCTAGTATGCATAGTTTTTAAAAGAAACTTGTGTTTAAACACTTACAATTATCATTACCATGTATTTTATGAACAATTTTTTCATTTTTAAATGTTTCACATACCTACATAATACATATATTCGTGATAGTAAAAATTATTTTATTTTTTATCATATAGCAGGTATTACAAATTCCATCCAGTTTATATTTAATAAGATAGTTAAATTACTAGTCATTACTTTAACTTTTACTTTAATTCCAAATGTATGTCGTAACTATTAACTAGAAAATGTCCGATATTCGAAGCAATGTTGGAAGTCAATCGGGGAGCAGTAACTCCGAAGCGGCGCTATTTTAAGGATTAGTAGTAATTAAAAGTGTAAGTGCGACATGTCAGTTAACAAAAATTAACACACTTTCAGCGGTTACTTAACTTAATGTACGTACAAAACTATAAATATTTTAAGATCAATATACCCATTTTTTTGTATTACTTTGTATACTTTATATATTATAAAACTGAATATAAAAATTATAAATATACTCATATGTCATATGTTCATATACAAATGAACATATATTTTTATTGTAAAATATACGAGTGAGTAATAATGAAAAAATCATTAACTTTAACATCAGAAAAAAATTAATCTTTCTGTATTTCGACCCTCAATAACGAGAGAAAGCTGAAAGATGATAAAAATGTCTTTTTCTGGAAGATCACACATAGTGTACTACAGTCTAGACGAGTGGTTCCCAAACGTTTTTCTACATAGATCCCCTTTAAAATAATTTTATTTATAGACCCCCTAACATTTTTTTTATTCTAGTCAACATTAATGTAATGGGTTCTATACGATAAATCGTTATTTTAAAAGAGGTCTATTTGGAAAAAAGGTTAGGAACGCCTGATTTATATAGAAATTTATAATTTTCTTATTTACTTTCTTATCTTATCCTCGATATTTTTATGACAAATTGTTTGTTGCATGAAAATTACCAATACTATAAAGTTTTGAATTTTAGATTTTATTAAAATTGTGTTTATTTTATATAAAATGACGTGAAAAGTTGAAATATTTTAATTGCAGTTCTGTATCTCCTTACGTTTCCGAGGTATGGCTTTTCAAAGTATTCGATTTTTGAAAATTTTGGAGAAAAATGACCGTAAAAACGTATGGTCGGATTTAATTTTTGCCAACGGATTTGAAATCATCGTTTCAAAATCTATACAAGTACATGTATAACACTTCAAAATTCGACAGAAAAAATTTCGCGAAAAATCAAAAAAAAATGTCGATTTTTGAGAATTTTTTTTTTTTCGAATCTGAAGTATTAAACATGTTATCAAATAGATTTTCAATCGCTGATTTTAAATCTGTCAAAAAAAATCAAATCCGGCCTCATTTTCAAAAGTTACGGTCATTTTTCTCAAAAAAATTCAAAAATTAAAAACTTTGAAAGGCCATGTCTCGAGAACGTTTTGAAATACAGAACTGCAACTTTAAACTTTTCACGTAATTTCTTATAAAATAAACATAATTTAAATTTCAAAAGTTGATAGTAATCTTCATGCACCAAATTTCAATGTGTCTTATAAATATCGACTTTAAGATAAGAAAATAAAAAGGGAAGTCATAAATTTTTATATAAATCAAGGGTTCTCAACCTTTTTCGTACATAGACTCCTTTTAAAAAAATGATTTTCTTTATGAATTCCATTATATTTTTAGATTCTAGAAAACATAAAAATACTACAATCTTGTCGAAAAATTACAAGCCATACAGCAAATATAAGCAATTATATCGATAACTATAAATGAAAAACGAAAAAATGGATATTTCAATTCAAAATTTTAAAACAGAAAAATATATTATAGACTACAACATACATATTGAATACTATAGACTCTTTTTTAACATCTTTAGACCCCCGGGGGGTCTACCTGGACCCTATTGGGAATCCCTGGTCTATACAGTATACAGTAATGTTCAATCTGTGAGTTCGTTTTTTTTTTCAATACCACCTCGAAATAACATTTATAATTTTTTGAAGAATAAAATTGAAAAAAATATTTTCTCGATCTTGATCGCGTATAAGTGACGAAATCGAAACAAAAGCGACAAAACCTAGACAAAATAGCTTAAATTTTCACCAAACTAGATTGAGACGAAACTATCAGTTGTTAAAATCAAGACCAAGACGAGACTTTTGTTTCAAAACTGAAACAAGACGAAACATACTTGACTCTCATCTCGTCTCGTGAACAGACGCAATAAATACTATGTAATCATATTTAAAACATGTTTTTGATTAATGTGATTCTTTTTACAGATTTACCTTTTCAAAAATCTTATCAGAATGCTCATTTTACATTTATTGCATCAATAGTCTCCTAAAAGAAATCAGAATGAAAACACACAAGGCTCGTGTAATAAAAAATAGTTATTTACCACTGGTATGACAAGCGGCCGGTAGTCTTTGCTCGATGGTTTGACTAATTGCAAGTAGGCTGGGTGCACTAGACTCCTACGTATCGTGAAGTAGTAGCGACACATTCGCTTTGACTTTGAGCACATTGTTCGCGACTCCGAATGAACTCGCATGTTTTGTCAAGATTGGATGGCGTAATTACATGTCTCTAAGAGAGGGTGGCGGACTTATCTGGCTAATGTGTATGGATTAACTTATTGTCTAGTAAAGATAATATTGTTTTGCCATGTTAACTTATTGCAAAGTGATGACGATTAATGATAGATGTATTTATTACTGTCAAGCAACGAAACTTTAGTAAGAACAGGAGATAACCAAAGTAATTAACACCATTTTTGTAGATTTAAGAAAACTGTGTGATAATGAATCGAGTTCTTATCGCCAAATAAATATCGTAAGCGAGAATTTTGCCATTTTTGTACTTTTAATCATTAAGCCCTGAAAACTAACATTGAAAAGTTAAAAATAATATAAAATCGCAAATGATGTTTCATATTTCAAGGATCGAAATATGTATGTATTTATTAATTTATATTGCGAATTTTAATGTTTGTAGTACGTCAAACAATGTCTGTCATCATGAAATAACAAGCGACTGTTCGTTTTATGTGTAACATGAAATTTATTAATAAAAAAAATCTTCTAACCCTACAAAAATGTCATCATCGAATTCAACATCCGAATTGGACATTTCCGTCAAATCAATCACAAAATATCAATCATAAAAAATCTTATTACTGTTGGGTAGTATTGAGAAATCTGAGCACCAGCTGCACTAGATGACGTAGCACTACATTGCGTCGCGTTCCCCTACGTCAGTGGCGTGCTAAAAAAAATGGTAATGAATTAGTACACTTGATTTGTGCGACATAAAAAATCGTCGAAATGGAAAAATGATTGACATATTACGGATAGGTTCTTTTGAAAATGTACATATGTTATACAAATAATATCACATAAATATAAGGTGTTCGTATTTTATACTAATACTTAACAAAACATCTGTATTGAAATAGTAATACTGCATGTCTTTTTTTGTAAAATTTGCAACTTGAAACTTTAGTTTAAAAACAACAAAATCTATTACATGTAACATATAGCCAGAAATCGTGATTCTTCATTCTTCAACATATTTACTTATTTTGGTTTTCTATTTATTTTAAAGCAGTTCTCAGAAAAATATTCGTTTACTGACATTTTTTTATGAAAATACGAATATATACCGTTATTATAAAAATATATTTTCCCCGATTGCACAAGGAGGACGGTATTGTGGTTGGGTGTAATGTGTAATATGGTATTTCGTTTTTGTTTTTTTTTTTGTTTGTATGTATGTATGATTGCACCCTCTGTAACTCCAGAATAATTGAACCAATATCAAAAAATGAAGTGTTGAAATACCCCCCCTAATCATATTATACATTTATACTAAAATAATACAACAGTGAAATTTTCTTCTAAAAGAAGAAGTTTCACAGAATGTGCGACAAGGCCTGTTCTGTGAAACTTTTTCAATTTGAACTCTTTGATTGAAATATTTTTATGTATTTTGGTTTTAATTTTTTTTTTACTATTTTTTAACAATTCAGCTGTCTGAAAATAAAAAAATATCAAATATGCTCAATAAATATGTATGTATATGATAATAATTTAAAAAATACATTTGGAGCTATTTAAAAATATCAAAACTAAAAATAATGCATTCAAAAACAGTAGGTACCAACAACGCACTTATTATTATGTCAAGATTATCGCATGTGTAATCACATACATATTTATTTAGAAGTATAGAACACAATAATACATAGTAGCACAATTTTAAATTGGTACGCTTTTTTCTCTTGTAGCCATCGGCCTTGCCCATTATTTACAAAGGGGTAAGAAACAAGGGTGCTTGGGGGTGTCTAAGAGTCACCCCTACAGTTGACACAAAGCACAGACGCATGCAGACGCACTGATTTTTAAAAAATGAAGGGTTGTGTGAAAGAAGTGTAATATGCGCGTGTTGTGAGAAGAAAATTACTTTTGTAGATGAATGGAACGGATACCCTACGTTCCATATCCATGCCGTTTCCTGAAAATTAAAAATTTTCAAGTTTCAATAGTTAATTCAATGAATAAAGTATTCAGTATATAACCATTATAAAAGGAAAAAAAATAAAGAAAACATTTAACCGCAAATTGTTGTTGAAAGTTGTCTACTGTGTTCTAAATAATAAATATTCTTGCATTTCATTATTATTTTTTACTATTAATGAAACTGTAAATGTTGAAGATACACTTTTTCGAGTTATATAAAATTAAAACACACCTATATCAGAGTTTATGTTTTATTAAAGTAAATAATGAAATGCTTAAACATATCGTAAAACACTCGTAATTGTATTTTAACATGAAACGTGCCTAGCATACAAAAATATCCAATTATCACTTCACTTATACATAGTCTGTGAACTTCAACTCAAACATGATTCAGTGTAAATAATTAAATATTTACGTACTTATACATAAAATGACATATTTTTAAATCCAGTTTAATAAAAAATTCTAGGGCTTCACATCGAGATGAATCTCGGGATTTTCAATAATTAATATTTCAACATTTTTCAAGATTTTTTATTACTGTAAGAAGCTGTAAGATAAAGTGTACTTAAGCAACATTTTTACATATGATAAATATTGTTTTATCATAATATGCTTAAGTTAAAAAAATGTTGTGAACTATGAAATTGATTTTTGTAAATTAAAAAATACGCACTAGAACGAGAAAAGTCGGTTTTAAATTTCTACAAGTCGGCAATTTTGATTATAAAATCGAAAACCAAGGCGAGATTGAAGCTGTTGATAATAAAAAATATGCGACAAGAAGATACATAAAACTTAAATATATATTTTTTTAAATACTAAAAAACTATTATGTTTTAATAGTTACCGGTAATGTATAAAATTCGGCATTGTATAGAATTCCTAGGTATTCTATAGAATGACTAAAAATCACCAGGCAATGTATGAAATGAATATAATTATATAATTTCCTAGGCATTGTATAGGTATAGACCAGTGATTTCCAAACTGGGAGGCGCGAACTAGTGTAAAGGGAGGCGCGAAAAGTTTAAGAGAAATTTAATTTTCATAACATTACATTAAGGTGTATAAATAAAAATATATAATTATAAATAAACTTTTATAACAACATTATATTTTTCTGTTTCTAAAAGGGACGTTACTGTGTAGTTTTTGACTGACAACTATTATTGAAAAAGCAAAACTGATAGAATTATAATAAAGAAATCAGAGTGAAATCACCCCCCTTAATAAGACCTAGATTTAATTAAGTTTGTACTAATAGACAAGCATATTCATCGCTTGAAAAATAAATTTTATACGCAAAAAATACATTTCATACCTTTTTAAAATGTGTCTGTATAATTTTATGAAATAAAGGGGGGGGGAGGCGCCAGAGAGTAAATTTTTTAAGGGAGGCGTAGTTACATAAAGTTTGGAAACCACTGGTATAGGCTAAAAATATAAACATAAATAGGGTGAACCAACCAATTTTGGTTCAGGCACAGATATTGGCTCTTTTTATATAATAAAATACTAAAATACTTATTATTTATCTTACTTTATTTATCTTATTTAATACTGGCCTAATATGTTATTTAATGACTAAACAATATCTAATATTTTTGTATGTTTTTTATTAACAATTTTATATCATATATTCAATGTTTGTCTGAACTAATATTTGGTTTTATTTATTATAATAATAAATAAAAATTATTTCATACTTTGCCTGAAATCGTTAGGCATTGTAGAGAAGTCTTAGGAATTATATAGAATGCCTGAATTACATACTTTGCCAGTAACATATATACTAACAGTTAAAGTTAAACAAATTAGTTACTGATTAACAAATAAGAAGATAACACTGGTTTACAAAAAAAAAAAGTTTATGAATATTTGACGAGACCACTGTATTCTTATGTATTTTGACCTCCTGAATCCGAATCTGAGGTCCGTTGACCTGGGTCACGTCAGGTTCAAGGTCATTTCAAGGTCATTTTTTTTAAAATCGCTAAATGAATCTGGTAAAAGGTATAAATAGCCTTTACTGATTGCTGATTCTGAATTTGACGTCCGTTGACCTCTACGACGTCAGATTCAAGGTCATTTCAAGGTCAAAGTGGGAAAAAATGCTCAAAAATACTGACAAATCAGTACAAATAGGTTTTTGAGGTTGTTGAATCAAAATTTGAGGTCCGTAGACCCCTACAATGTCATTAATTTCAAGGTCATTTTAAGGTAAAATTTTAAAAAATCGTTATAAATAAATCTGGTAAAAGTGTTATATGTAGGTTTCTTGTACGCTGATTCTGAATTTGACGTCCGTTGTCCTCTATGAGGTCAGGCTCAGGGTCATTTCAAGGTCAAAGTGGAAAATCCGCTCGAAAATTCAATTTTTCAAAATTTGACATGCAATGACCTTGAAACTGACATTGTAGGAGTCTACAGATTTAAAATTTTGATTCAGCGACCCCAAAAACCTATAAGTACTGTTTTATCAGAATTTTTTAGCGATTTTTCCCACTTTGACCTTTAAATGACCTTCAACCTGACCTCATAGATAACAACGGATGTCAAATTCAGAATCAGCGACCAAAGAAACCACATATAACACTTTGATCAGATTTATATATAGCGATTTTTAAAAATTTGACCTTAAAATGACCTTGAAATTAATGACATTGTAGGGGTCTACGGACCTCAAATTTTGATTCAGCAACCTCAAAAACCTATTTGTACTGTTTTGTCAGTATTTTTGAGCATTTTTTCCCACTTTGACCTTGAAATGACCTTGAATCTGACCTCGTAGAGGTCAACGGACGTCAAATTCAGAATCAGCGATCAGTAAAGGCTATTTATACCTTTTACCAGATTCATTTAGCGATTTTTAAAAAAATGACCTTGAAATGACCTTGACCCTGACGTGACCCAGGTCAACGGACCTCAGATTCGGATTCAGGAGGTCAAAATACATAAGAATACAGTGGTCTCGTCAAATATTCATAAACTTTTTTTTTTTTGTAAACCAGTGTAATCATTAAAGGAAAGAAGAAAGAAAGAAAATATACAACAATATTTTATTTGTTAATCGTTTCTTTATAAGAAAGCCTAAAAAGTATTTACACATAAAATAAACTTACATGTGTAAATTAATACAGACAATAAATCACTAAAACACATTCGATATAACACAATTAAATTTTTATGTTACCCAGAAGAATATTATAAAATTTAATAAAAAAATCCCAAATCAAGCACCACAACGACGCTATTGCAAAATAAACTGATTTATTGCTTGAATCGTTAGCAAAATATTATATTTCAGATACTTTTCAACATATATAATATGCGTAGAGCAATGCGAGGGTGCAGCCCTTTTGAAAAGCCCACCCTCCACCGCACAATTCGGCCATATCTCAATCTATGCAATCGAACCCACGGCCCGAGAACTCGGCAACTAGAGTAGGTCACGTGTCGGACATTTCTTATCACTATAAATTTACAGTGAATCTTTAACGATACCGTTCACAGTATCGCCAACGGCCCGTTGCATTTTCATGATGGTAAGGTACAGTGATTGTTCGAATTCTTTTCGATAAGGAAGTGATGTCATTGAACGGCGGTTTCCTGGCATAAATGCAAATGGCCGATTTAATTTATGGGTCACATGATTCACCAACAATATAATGTTATGTATGGTTTTTTGTTAACGAAACAGTAAGGTTCAGTAATGTATAATTTATTTAATATTTATTATAGTTACTCGCATTTTGTAACTCAAAATGTGTTTTTTATTTTTATTATAATATTTGATAAAGAAAACTTGCAATGTTGAAAATTTGATATAATCCATGTTGTTTATTTAACATTCGTAAATATTGGCCACCCTCAATTTTAAATGTCACATACGAGTATGTATTCATGGTACTCGTATGTATGTGTGTTTGTTTGTTTAAAAATGTTTGCACAATGCACATAATCATAGGGATAATATTTATGTCCCATGCATAGTTACTTTATTCTTCCATCCGAGTTGACATTATGTATACTATTTAGAATTATTTATGGTTTTATTAATTAAAGAACTATTATTTGAATTTTTTTGCATCTATGTATATGATGCAAAAAAACATCATGAAAACAGTATTTGTATATGTCTCTAAATTCGAGTAGTTTATATACTAAAATTTTATTAACCTGTATTTCACATCACTGATTTTTACATATTAAGGAAAGGGCAGTATTTCTTTGAAATTAATTAAATAAAACCTATTTCCATAGCTAACAACACACTTGTTTCCTAATATCAATTTCTTCAATATTAAATAACTTATTTCCAAGTTGTAAAATTAAACCCCAACAATAAAATACCCAATCAATGATTCAAAATGTGAAACGTATGAAATTTAAATTTGAAGCACCTAATCAAGTACTCGGCAACCCCTAACTACAATAGATACTCCACCACAAATCATACGCACAAAGTTTGCAAGTGTCAACAAAACAAATAGAATTATTATTTTTTATTTCGCTGCGTGAGTCATGAGCGAGCAGGCTCGGCAATGGGTAAGAAATCAACGCAAAATAATTGCACTAAGCCGATAAGTGAAGGGACGCGCAGCGAAAGACTGTGAAATATTGACGGCACGCGACTGCATGGTACCCCCGATGAGGAGCATCGCGCTCTGGGAGTATGAAATAATGACCGGGATTTGTATAACTACTGTTTTTGTCATGTGTACATGTAGTAATGAACCATTACCACATGCGATTCATTCAACGTTGAAAAGAAGTTGTTTTAATGGTATAGCAAGCAAAAAAATCAGTAAAAAGTAATATTTATCTAACAACTAAATAAATTAGTTATATTTGAAAGGAAACTCTATTCTTACAACCACAATTATTATAATTTAAAAAAATGTACTTTTTTATGTTTAGTTGTTACCTATAGAAAAAAGAAACTCGAATAACATTGTTTTAACATTTTAAAGTAACTATTAACATGTGGATCTTGGTTTTTAGGTATAAGTTTGATTTGGTCGCTTTTTAGGGTTCCGTAGAAAACTAGGAACCCTTATAGTTTCTCTATGTCCGTCCGTCCGTCCGTCCTGAAAAATTTTGTCATAATAAGATAAAATTTGGTATACGGCCGTAGATTGATGACCCAAAAACAGAAATGATAAGATTTTTGAAAATAAAAATTTTTTAGACCCCCCTTTCATAAAATGAAAAGTGTTTTCAAAAAAATAAATTCACCTACACCATTGAGTGGGGTGTCGTTAGAAAGGTCTCTTAAAATGCAACAAAAAATGTTACAGAAATTTTTAATTTTAACCCTTCGATCACGATGTATTTTCTCTCCAAAGTCATTAAAAAAGCGCCCCCCCCCCTCTATTTTCTAAACTATCAATTAAAAAAATCTGAAAAAAATCCAGAACGTATATAGATTTTAATTAGTACTTTCACTGAAAATTATAACGAACATTCTCAAAAATATTTTGGACCCCCCTTTCATAGAACTTACATTTTTTTTCCACTTACCCTATTGAGTGGGATGTCATTTAATAGGTCTCATAAAATGCAATAAAAAACGTCAAATAACTTTTTGATTTTAACCCTTCAGTCGCGATATATTTGCTTTTTAATGTCGCTGTCAGAGCGTCCCCACCCCTCTATTTTCTAAACTATTGATTCAAAAAATCTGAAAAAAATTCAGAATGTAGCTTTTAATTAGTACTTTCACTGAAAATTATAACGAACATTGTCAAAAATATTTTGGATCCCCTTTTCATAGATTGAAAAGTGAACTCACATTTTTTTCATTTACCCGGGTTGAGCGGAGTGTCATTTGATAGGTCTCCTAAAATGCAATAATAAAAGTCAAATGACTTTTTGATTTTAACCCTTCAGTCACGAAAATTTTGAAAAATACTTTTTATAAATCGTAGTGAGAATGACTACAGAACCCTATCATGTGCGTGCCCAACACGCACTTGCCCGTTTTATTTGGTCAACGTTTCGTCGTACAAATTCAGGGTGACGTAAAACAAAACGTTTATCGATAGAACGGTCAAATCGACGCAACTTATACCCAGAAGCAAATATCTATATAAAGATAACCACAAAGGTCTTAACGCAAATATTAACATGCAATTAATGTTCATATCAGGTTAGCTCATATATAATTAAATTGTATGAGCTTTATTATCTGTCAAAAATAATGAAACAAGAAAATTAATAATGGTAATTTATAATTGTTGATTTTATTATATAAATATATTTATATTTATATTTATATTTATATATAAATATTTGACGTTGGTTAAATTTTATTTAATAATTAAAGTGAATTTAATATTCTATGCAAAATAACTCATATGTCTTTTATTTCATCTAACTTTAAGTATTAGAATTTTTATTTCTTAAGTGGTATAAATTTGACGTTTATAATTTATGAAAGACATGATGTTTAAAAAGTAAAGAGGATTAAATATCTAATATTTAATTACTATTCTAAAAATATCTCTTTTTCTCTTTAGTCTTCGAATATTTGTTTAAATCAGATAAAACTTTTACATCACATACTTATATGATTACTTTTTAAACAAACAAAATTTACTGTTTCTTAAATTTCTTTATATAAAAGTGAAATTATTAAGTTGTCTGACTATAAGTTTAGTTTTTAAAGAAATTTGCCCGTAAGCAAAAATAAATCAAAATATTTTAACAGCATATCGAATTGTATTGAGTTGTCAATGTATTTGGTTTTTGTGAAAAAATTGATACAAATCATAGACTAGACAACATAATACAGCTGTCAATCGCACTGGAAATATTTTACTTTAGATTTACTTGTGATCGAATTCTTTCTTCTCGAGTATTAGTGTACAAGTGGTTTTAAACCTTCGTTATCACTTTTTTAAAGTCACATCAGTAAACCAATTTAATATACATGATATGTTTTAACAATAATCCATAACCATGAGTCATTAATAAGTTAAAAAAGACATTCCACATTTTGTCGTTAAATTAATAACAATTTTTAACTCAATATATCAAAAAATCAAATATCTTCGTGGATCCAATATTAGCAAACCTTGTAAATAATGGCAATTGTTTTGATTCTATTTCCTTTAAATATCATTTTTTTATGATAAAAATATATTAAACACTATATGCACATTTTGAATAAACATGAATCTATAGGTTTACACATTATACCTACATATATACAAATCAAATGAATCTTAAATACTCCGAAACTTATCTCCAATTGATCAGTTTCACGCGACGTCATACCGATAATGATTGAGTTGGGGGTCATAGCGCTTAAAAGGGGGTCTTACTGAACAGATTATCGAGTGCAGATTGAGCGGGTATCAGTGGATTGACCCATGTAGGATATGGATATGCGATGCGTCCATCTGTCAGTCGAAGACAGATTGGTAACACTGCATGTCAGCTTTGATTAATGCAAGTTTAATTTTTATTCCATATTAAATTGTTCAGTAGACTGATTGTGAATAAGTAATTGATATTGCAATTATGAAAAGTATTTAATAAAAGTTGTCAGCTCTAAGTGAGGTTTAATTTAAATTAAATTAAGTTAATCATTTATAAAATATAATCAAAAGAAGGGAGAAGAACGATTTGTTTCATGAACTGGAAGCGAAAAAAATATACATAAGTACTGTTCAAAAAATTCTAAAATTAACAGTATAAAATTTTACCCTTCTGTTTTATCATTTTTCAGTTTACATATAGACAGACACAAAGACATTGTGGCGAAAATAATCAGGTCAACATAAATATTTCCATCAAACTCTTGATTTGAAAAATGTGAATAACTCCCTACATTTTATTTTCTTAAAGAAAACTTATATTAGTCAAGTATTAATAGGTACATTTAAAAATCAGTAAAAAGTGAAATTATTCATTTTGGCTTCGAACAAATAATTATAATAAATCTTACAAATCTTCCCACATAATAACATTCTCTGCGTTTTAATTTAACAAAATGCCAACTAATAATATCCTTAGTTATATCAAAAGGGAACAATTTAAAATCATTATAAACTAACAAATCAACCAATTTATTAAACTCCCCGTAACATTATCATTTTGAAGGTAATACGAACATCATCAATATTCCTTCCCCACACACGCATAAAGGAATTAACTAAATGCCAACAGGATTTAGTAGGTTGCGATAACATGTAAAACAGACAAAACACACAACCCTCTTTGCATTGAACCTCTTCCATCACACAAGACTAATTCGGACAAGATAAAAACTGAGTCACTGATCCCAGACACCCTTGCAATCAATCTGTATATGGCCGTAAGATATGTACACACTGGCTTACTATAGAATTCTGGCACAGTTATACTGGCTATTATGTTAAATTGGGCAGCACCAGATAATGAAATGCACGATGTATGTATATGTAATATGTATACAGATATGCAGTGACTCATCCGTCGAGTTATAGAAAAATATATGGGAGATTTTATGCCTGCCTAATATAATTACTGATAGTAAATTAAGTTATTGCTTTCACTTATAAGTTTATCTGAATGGTTTGCTGAAGTAAATGTGTTTGTATAATGGGTTTATGAAGAAGGGGGAATGATTACTTGATAAATAAACAATCTTTTAATTTTAATGGAATGGACGTTAAAAATGTCTACACTTTACCAGGGCTGTGTAGTCGGTACAAAAACGACTCCGATTCCGACTCCTTTATTTTTCTACTGTCCGAATCCGACTCCGATTCCTACTTCGACTCCGACTCTACTGTACAAGAAAATAGCACAAGGCATTTCATCGCCATTACGCGAATTTTTAATTTACTTAGATTGATAGAACATTTGAAAATGGAAAAGAAATTTTCCTAAAAATTATCTATTTATATTATTAAATTGTTAAAATTAATTCATAGGTATACAGTTTTTTGGGCGAATTGCGGTTATTCTGGTTCCGGCCAGAATTGACAATTTCAATTCATTGTACTTCAAAATTCAAAACGAAAAAAAAAATAAGCATGTAAAAAAGTAAAAACCATTATTTATTTAAAGGAGTCGGAGTCGGTACCTTTTTACCGACTCCGACTTCTGGACTCCGCACTATAGAAAGATATGCATTACATTTTCATATAATATCTTTTTAAATTGTAGGTATGCATAAAAAACTCTATTAATAGTTCAAACCTAATTCAAAATAAATATGTTTTTAAATAATATATTCGATACATTATGTTCGTATAGTTACTTGTAGATATATGACGTGTATGTACATAGGTACATATGTACGTCTACGTACATATGTATACATATAAACAAACTCACATCTGTTCGTCGACTTTAATATTTACAGTAATATAGTCCTTTTAACCGTACAAAGTAGCTCTTCCTCATTAAAAACAGTACATTAACTATGAATTGTTTAATTAAAATTAATGTAAAATTTATGCAGGACAGTGTATCTTTATTTCCTTTATTCCTCTGATGTGGACGAACCCAACAAAATTTTGATAATTCTAAATAAAGTTGCTGATAACGTACCACATGTCCATAATTTCAGATTATTTACGGTCAGTGCTCTCCTAAATTCAGTACTGTAATACATATTATATAATTCAAGTGATTTTAATCAAAACCTGGGGTATTTTATCCTACAAAATAATTATATAACATAATTTTTGATTCATATAAATACCTATACACTTTTATCAGAATTTTGGCTTCTGGGAATAAGTTGCGTCTATTCTTCAGGGTTCTTGTTTCAAGAAGAAGTCAACTAAAATATGCGACGAAATATTGAACGATAGAATTACTAAATCGCACCGTGGAAGCCTTAAAACTTGTTTATAAGTTGGGGCTGTTGTAGATGTTAAGTGATGTTAAGTAATGTTTCATTGAAGTCATATTGACGACTTCCATAAGTTCAATTTTAGACACATTCAAAACAAAAACTTAATCATATTTTTTTTAATTATGGCTCTCACTAGATTAGCTCATTAACAACTCTGTAATAATTAAATTCAATCATCATCTCCGAATGAAACCTACAACACCTCTTTTATAATTAAAATTATCGATTCGATTCGATTCATCCGACAAAACCGTATACGAAATAATAAAAAGAAACCCTGCTGCAGCAACGTTTGTATAAATATCACGGTGCAGTTTCTCGCGCAGGGGCCCATAAATTACGTCTCGCTGATCCCCAAATCCCCGGCGATCGCCAAATAGATTCACGCATTTAAATAAAACCCATATAAATATTAAATCATAATTGAAAGTATTATACGCGTATCGGGTGCTGCCGTACTTTGACTCAGATTTCTCTATGTGTTTGTTTGTACGAGTATTTATACGCGTGCGGATGTGGGAAAAATGGGAAGAGTTGTATTTTATGTTTGGAATTATTTTTGAATCTATTTTTATAAATGTTTCCACTCGGAGAATAAAAATATTATGCACGTTCAGTGAACAAATTTAGTTTTATAATATTATTTCTTCGCAATACTCGTACAAACTTGAAAACACCACCTTTTAAAATATATTTTATCTAAAAATTATACTTCGTTTACTACAATATAAATCTTGAAGTTTTTAATGAAAATTCTAATATAAAATGTTATTTTTTCTAATAAATCAAAAATCAAGAGAAAAACATACATACTGCATGATTTCAAAATTCAAACCATTTTTTTTAAATACATATTACCTGAAATTTCAATACATACATATATTTTAATTTATTAACTGAAAAATTTAATAAAACGTTTTGTTTTTTAAATGATCTTGTACCAGAGCGTAGAGGTGGGTGTGTGAATAATTGTGATCACGATATTCCACGAAGGGTGACGCTCGTAAAACATTTTTGTACATATTATAATAAAATAAAAATAGCAGTATGTAGGTAGGTAATATCGGACTAAATATGACAAATTAAAATTTTATTTCTTGATTTAAAATAATCATTTAAAATCATATTTTTTATACATGTAATAATTTGTAACAAAAATTTATTTTATTTTTATTTTATGTATTATATATTTTTTTAATTTTGTTAGGAATTTTACTCACACCCAATAAAAATGTATTCACATATATAATCACGTACAATTCACGTACAATCACGCACGACTGCTTTTCATTGACCCGACGTGATACGAGATATTCACGGCCCGCGCTCAATTCTATTAAAGCATATTTCATTATTCATTTTCATATATGAAATATAGAAATTAATTGATATAACTTCATTTTGATATAAAACAGAAGTAATTTATCAAATTAAACATTAATCTCCTACCCAACACATAAATATATTGATCATAATTACTATCTCGTTGGTTTTAGTAAACATCGTTCTATACCTTAAAATAGCGAACGTCATTTCTATCAAATTGCCTTCTAAAAGCTTATCTAATCCAGGATATGTATTTCCGTGTCGCAAATCTATCTGGATTAACTTCCGGTAAGTTCTTCGAACCAGAAATAATCACTGACCTCAAAAATATAACTGGATCACTACGACACACGTGAAGTTTCAGCGTTCGGATGATTCATTGCATAGCTTGTAACTATAACTTGTTGAAGATGTAGGCATGTAAATCATATACCTCATAAGTTATTTGAATAGAATTTTATTTAAAGTCTTACATTAGTAATAATTTGGGTCTCGTTTTTTTTATAAATATTAAGTAATCGTTTTTTTTTATATTTTTCAAATTTTCTATTTAATTGAGAATATGAAATAAATAGAGATGATAACAATATATAGATAATAGTTTCATAAGATTTAAAAAGTAGAATAATTATTAAAATTAATTAATAATTTCTGAAAAAAATATATTTCAAAGTTATATATTACATTTATTGTCAATCTCAGAAAATGTAATAAGAAATTACACTGGTCTACAAAAAAATACTTTTGTAAAATCCCAGAGATCTGATAAGGTGATTTAGGAGGTTTATGGTATGCAGAAACCGAATTCATTATCCAAATGGTTTCATCAAGTCGGGTTTTTTTAGATATTCTAACCTAAAAGTCCAAAAAATAACTATATTGGCAATATTAAAAAAATTTATTACCAAGTAGGTAATTTTTTCTAAAGTTTTCAGCTACGGATGCAAATAGAATTATCTTTGCACTTTAAAATGAGTTTTAACTTTTTACTGTACGATTTTTTTAGCCGATATATACTAGTTTGAAGATATGATATTTTTGTTAATAGAGTGTAGTATAGTAGATGCAATGAACTTGACTACATATATCTTCAAAGTAGTATATTTCGGTGAAGAAAAGTCGCACAGTGAAATGTAAAAAATCATTTTAAAGAGAAATGATAGCACTATTTGGAATCATGAAAGAAAATTTCAGAAAAAAATTACCTACTTAGTAATAAATTCCCCAAAATTGCCAAAATCGTCAATTTTGGGATTTTTAGGTTCGAATATCTCAAAAACCTGACGTGATGGAACAACGATTTCGGTCATGACAAATACCTTCTAAATCACCTATTCAAATCTTTAGGTTTTTTTTGTAGACCAGTGTTATCAGTTTAAAAGAAATATACAAAATTTATTATAGCTAAAAATCAAATTTTTCGTTCCTCTGAAAATAAAAATCTCAAATTATCAACTATAATACCTATATAGTTTTTTATTTTATACAACTTCTAGGTTAATTAGTCAAGGCTCTTAAGATTTCTAACATTGAAAGTTCCATTTTTGCTCAGTATAAAATAAAAAATTCTAAAAACTATCAATACGAATTATTACTTTTTTTTTAAATTATAACTATTCCAGGCTGTTGTCCACGTTGTCGTTCTTCTGACGTTGTCATATTTCTGACACCTAGTTTCTGAAGAAGACTTTGACATGAGAATATTTACATTGTAAAGACATAATCCATAGATCCATATTTTATAAGTATGATTTTCAATTGTATTGCGTCTGAACATGTACAAATATTTTTAAAACTTTTTTTTGCATTATCAGAAAAGTACTTACTCGCATCTATATATACATAATAATATTATCTGATTGTATAGATGTAGGACATTTTCAGGAAAGTCGTGGCCCTGGCCAGCTGGCCGTCTAATCCCCTATATTCTCGTACATTATCGAGATTATATGTAGATATCCGTTTATAATGATTGAACGGTACTGCGTATTGATCGATGCAATGACTGTAGGGCACTGTGTCCCGGACGTAGGGGTGAAGACTTTAGGGGCTGTTCAATTTTATGTTGCGTTCACATAGACAAGTGACATATAATCGAATACAATGCGTGGGTAATAACAATGTGTATGCGACATACATAACACACATCCATACATATTCATACGATTCGGAATTGTATCGAATTGCTGAAAATATTTTGGACATTATTTAAAAAAAAGTGATACTGGAGGTAGAATGTATTTTAACGATTATTAATTTCATCGTTTAGAAGTGTTAACAATCTAAATATAATAACGACATTTTAACACATTTTAACACTTTATTAATTTACATATCAATAATAATTTAAAAAAAAAATAATTCTTTTTAATTGTACTTTTTTAGTAAATCTGTATTCTACTCTAAACAAAACCATCAACACATTCGTATAATTTTTAAACCGAGTAAATATATGTATTTATCTTTTTACTCTTTTATTGTTCATCTGTTTAAAAGCAGTTGTTAATTATAAAATATCACACATCATTTAACATATAATAAAATTTAAAAATAATATTCCGAGTGGTAAATTTCAATAAATCAACATGTCGTCGTCTTTATTACATTACACACTACATGTGTCCTAGGTCCGGAGTTTGCTTCGGGTAGTTGAACATGAGTTCAATTAATTTATCTTAAATGATTTATGTACAACTTTACGTTCAATTGTACAAGTTAATCTGTTAATAAAATTGCAATTTTTAATAATATATTTTTTAACAATTACGTTGATTACACGTGCTAACAAAAAATATCGTAAATTTCTAAAAACGAATAAAAAAAGTTCGCTAACCCCCAAAAACTTTTGCTATCTTCGATTAATTAGAAAAGAAATAAAGATATGCTATTTTTGTATCAAATCTGAAGAATGACTTTTATTGATCACATGTTGTACGACCATTTACGATTAAAACAAAAACCACATTTTTAACTTTGAACGTAAAAAAGTTCAAGGAAATATTTAGCATATTTATTCGTTAGATTTAGTAAAACAAATTACGACAGTCCGTGGAAGGTCTCAAAATCGATATGAATATTCTATTTTATTTTTTAGTATTACAATTTAAAAAAAATGAAGATAGCCAAGTTCGTTTTCAACGCTCAAAAATTCGTAAAAAAATTAGGTTAAGCGTACAAGACTTACTAACAAAGTAACAAGCTTAAGTGAAAAATTAAGTAAGTATAAATAAACATGGCATTGCATGATCCACTTTTTAAGAAGTACTGGTTTAAACACGTGTTGAAAATACAAGAATGCAAATTAATTATACTCTGTCTATTTCGTGGATGATTTAATTTGATGGAAGAAGTCAATTAATTAAACTGAATGTACTGATGCTTGTTTCGATTCTCTTACGCGTAAAGAACAAGAAAGTATTCTGAGAATAAAACAAAAAAGCCTCCATTGTAAGTATTTCATCAAAATAAAGTTTTAGGGATACATGTAAAAGTATATATTTTCTTTAGTAACTTTCCAATAAACAATCAATCGAATATGCATCCATAAAATAAATATCTACCTTATATCAAGTTTATTTAATATGTATAAATATACATATATTTTATTTGCGTATAATTTAGATATCCTTAGTCAAACAAGACAGGTAACATAATGTCAACTCTAGAGAGAATATCATGTAGGTTTCAGTAAATGGGTCAAGTAAACTTTGGGTTGAATAATGTAAAATAAATATTTGACAAATACAGGTGAGTGAACCATAACCGTCAGAAAACACTCGAGAAGACTCGCTTTCCTCAAACTCTCACTTTTGTAAGTAATCGGGATGTCGTTTTGTATTTCATGAGGTAAGATTATCACATTGTTAATGGATGAATAATATTTATTATGTGGTAATTTTCTCTATGTACTTTAACTTTGTAAAATAATATATGTAGTTTTAAAATTTTGACCTTCTGGCTAATTTATTGCATGTGGCAGTGATGTGATCACCCTTATTTATATTTATTGATGAATAGGTATATATCCATCGATTTTAATTAGTAATTAGAGTAAGAACAATTAAAACTAACGCTTAAATATTTAAATTAAGAATTATCTTAAGAAATAAGTTTTACAGAACAGACGTAGTTTATACATCTCTGAAGTGAATTGTATATGTTCCTTCCTCACCTTTATTTGACGTGCAACTACATATACGTCTACTCTGTGAAACTTCTTTTTTTAAATACTTATTATATTTTATATATTAAGGATTTTTTTATGTCTATGTAGGTCGTAGATACTAACAAGCTAATTAAATGCATTAACGAGTTTGTTGTAATATGAACAGACAATCAAATATATGTGCGAGTATCTAAAATAATTATAAAAAAGGTGTTATATCTTTTTTAAATCATCATTTTATGTCCTTTAATTTAATATCCATCATCAAGGGTTTTGATTAAAAATATAACAACATTTAAATTTTCCCAAAAAAATACGTTAATGAGACGCGAGCAACCAGACAAATTTAATAGCATTTCATTTGTTGAAATCGATTAATAGGTCAGGATCTACGAGGGAACAAATGAATTTACATACATACATACATACACACATATGTTGTATCTACATACCTATTGTCACATACTCGGGTATAAAATAGGTATTTTACTAGTTACAAAAAATAATGTGTGTTAAGTGTACACTGTATATTTATATTAAAGAAATAAAAAACAATTTAATATTGAAATTTTGAAAAAATTATGTATTTCATACTATATGTATACAGAATATTTAATACAACGCTCTGAAATGTGATATTTATACTCCAGTTTGACAGCTTAATGTAAACTTTCATTCAAAAAGTAACAAAAAAGTAATTTCAAAACTTGTCATGGTACAATATAAATTATGTAATGAAACTATGGATGCTGTTGAAAATTTTTTGATATAACTTTTTTTATGTGTCAATACTGAATCATAAAATATGAGGGAAAGTTGATCGTAAAATGTTAAATGAAAAAAGAAATAAATGAACAAGTTCATATTGACTAAATATCTTCCGAAATACAATTTCCTGTTTTATGAAAAATTCAAAACGCATATATTATTTAAACACAATTTTGGACGGCATTTAAAATGTGAAATGTAATTTCTAAAGTAAAGTTTATTGATAAGAAAAAATTAAAAACTGTAGTTACTTTATATCATTTCATTTTAAACTTCCGTATTATTTAAAAAAAGGTTTTTTAATTTTTCAATAGAACGTCGAAAAACGAAATCATAAAAGTATTTTTAGAATCATGATAGTAATCTTCAAACCATGCCCGTAACAGATATAATCAGAAAATCAACACATAAGTGTCAAAAACAATTTACGCTTATACCAGGTTCTTACTTTTAGAAAATTCATGAAAATTGAAACAAGTTATAAAATAATTTTCTATCTTTTCAAACAAAACAGAAATCATCAAGTTAAATAATTTTTCTTAAATATGAGTGAATTTTAAAGATAAGGAGTTTAAAATCAAGTAAATTTATTAGAATCAAAATGAGAAAAACCATTTGTAGGAAATATAAATGCTCTCTTTGTACGAAAGTCTCGATAATGCCCATTATTCATGCTTTCATCAGACGTCAAAAGAAGGAAAATTGAATTAAAATTTTGAAAGGGAAATGATATTTTCATATAAATAACTGAAACGGAAAAAGACTTATATACTCGGGCATAATGAAATTATTTCTATTGTAATCGCGGAGTCATTTCGAGTGTCCCGAGTTTGCGACCCAGGATAGTCTGCTATCTATTAACGGCGTACAGCATATTTTAGTTAATCCGTCTCATTTTCCAGACTTTAAATGGATGGAATCATACAAAACTGCATTAAATATAAATTTTATCAACAATATTATATTATTTCTCAAGTACAATAATTGTAAAGATTATTAACCTACATATATAGAAGAATTGTTCATTTATAACTTCAAAAAATAAAACTTATTGGTTTATGATTTATTAGAATTTTAAGATGTTTCCAATATCAGGAAAATGTAACACTTACAAATTAAATTGAATCAACACTGTCTCTGTATACGAAAGCCTTGAAGTTACTAAACCGTTTGAAACCAGATCTGAGTTTTAAAAATAAAATTTTATAATTTAGGCCTTTTTGAATAGGACAAATGCCTTATTTATTTAGTCTTATTTTTAAAAATTTTTAAAAAATTTGGAAAATAGGAAAAATGTATAATGATACCAAGATCAAAATACAATTATCAGCACTTATGTATTTTTTTATTAAAAAATTATTATAAATTATATAGTATAATTTTTAAGTTCCACCAATTTTGTAATAGATAACTCTTACATATGACTCGTTGTTCTTATTTTTGCTATAATTAAATTAACTAATTAGATAAATAAATAAAAAATTATATGATACGAAACACTAATACACGAGGCTGGATTCGCATTTGACAATATTTTTATAAAGTAGATACATACTTTTGTAATAATAATAATGATATCAAAAAATGCTTCCTCACATAATATTGTACATATGCATGTACATCTTAAATTATATATTTTATTTTTTCAACAATAAAGCATTTTACATAAATATACCTACCACAAATCAATACCATGCATCATAAACAATACACGTCTAAAAATAATCTTGTACAAGTAACAGGAATACCTAACTTTATGACACCTGCCATGCATCAGATACGACTGCACGTCCTCCCAACAATATCTCGCTCATTTAACGTTAATCTGTATGAATATTGAATAGAGATATGTATGTGAATATGCGTAGCGCTTTCCAAATAGCTCATTACCATTCATCTGAAATTATACGATTAAACATTCACACAGAAAACTCCATACACTAGTAGTTGTAAATGCATGCGGTATAATGTTAATAATGCACCTAGTTATTGAATGAAAATAAATATACCTTCATATTATAGTGTATGTATATATTTTTTCATATAATAATCTATATAGGTTTTCATAGTCCATTTTTTTAAATATATGTAATGATGCTATTTATTTGATAAACTATGTAGATATTTTTAGATTGGAAGAAAGTTCAGGTCTGTGAATAGTTTTTCTAAAAAAACAAAGTTTGGGATACTTAACCGTTAACAAACTATAGGGACAGACTGTATATGTACATATATACAATGTCTGTTAATGTTTAATATGGTATTTAATGGATGATGTCTTTAGAAATATGAGAAGGTATTCGAGTTGAAGATAGTAGAAACATAATATTATAATTAGTTTCAAGTTATAGATGTACTTATGTATATCTATTAACAAGTGTAGGTTGCTAATTAATACGGTACAATATACATAGTAAAACATATATCTCCAAATTGGTTTGTTTTCAAAACATTTCCCATGATTCCTATTCGAGAACACAAATCATAACATGCTTCATTAGCAATCTTGTATACTAATCAGAAATTTAGTTAGGTATAGAACATAGTATTCATATGTATTTGTACATACATATGTACATGTACATCACTAATGGATATTTATTCTTAAAAGCAACTTACTATTCATAAATGTACCTGCTTCAGTTGAAACAATTGCAGTCATATAATACAAAATTCAAATGTTTTTAATCTTATATTTTAGAAATTATTTATTTCATTTATATAACTTTGTTATTATTCGCATGGGATGAAAATAAATTATTGTCTCATTTACACTTATAAATGTATGATTAATTAACTATAGAAATTAAATATTTAAAATTGAAATAAACATAGCCATAAAATAATTAAGCAAAGCTTTAGTTACTCGTCTGTAATTCAATTTATATGATCAATTAATGGTTTAATGAAATGAATAATCAATCGGTTTTATTAGTTACTAATTAAAGCTATGTAATTATTTATCATTTGATTAATTATATATATAATTTGACCATATTATATGTCATTATAAATTAATAATTATACATTTAATTAATATTTTAATTAATAAATAATTTCTAGATTTATTTTTAGCCACTGAACTAATATTTAACATTAATCTGATTAAATCTTTTGCTACTGATTTTCGAAATAATGCCAAATTAAACCCCTGTCAATAGTAACATTATTAAAAATTTTATGTAGTTAAATAATGTATTTAAAATTTTAACATATCTAACATTTATAAATAATATACATTATTGATATGTAAACCAAATCAAATTAATCAAAGTATCAAAATGTAATGATTGTAATTATACAATTTTAAGCAGGTATGTTTTGTTTAAAATCAATATTCTGTATCGTATGTATTTTCCCCTATTGTATTGGAAAAAATTTCAAATATTCTGATATGGAACTTATCTGTCACGAGAACGGCCGTTGTACAAAACCGTCAGGACATGACTGATCACTGAATTGGTAAATATCTCCACCCCACAATCAAACCCTTTAGGTCATAGACCAGTAAATTCATATAAACGGGTTATATAGCAATATAAATAATTATCAAAGAATACAGTACGTAATTAGATATTTTCTACATTATGAATTATTTTTAATTAAATATTTTCACTGATAGAAAATATTATTCAATTTTTAAAAATTTGTTTATTATTGATCAGTTAAAAATTCTATAAAATATTATTTTCTTTTAAATTATATTTCCATCATAAATTATATTTGGAAACACCATCTTATCGGTTCCAGAACATTTATTTTTATATTTAGTAATCACTGAAATCGTGGCAAGGCAACAGCGCAAACAGTATTGTTAATAATAATAATGGGTGCGTTTAACGAACGTCAGCGGCTGAGATGCTGACCATATCGGTTTCGCTAAACGAGTATCTGCGCAAACGCTTACTTCAAGCTGTTGAGTAAACAAGTCAGTGCAAAAAAATAACGCTACGTCGATCAACTTTTAGCTAGCTATCACGTGACCCTTTCCTTAACCTCAAAACTTGTTCATATTTAGACAAGTTTAGACTTCAAATGTAAATTGTTATCACAGATTGTTATAAAAAATTCACATGTAAATGAAATAAAATAGTTTTTGTCGAAGAAAATGAAATTTTGTTATTATAAACAACATGATCGTTCATAAAAATGATAATATTTGTTTTTTATGATTCTATTTGTATTAATAAATTATTTATAAATGTACAATAAATGCTCCTGTGGCGTCCTTTTACCGTACTCATAGTAACTAACCAATATAATTCGAATAAATTCCATATTTACGATCACAAGTAACAAGTTGGTGGCTTGCTGACTGTAAGCGCACGGTTTAGAGAATTTGGAGCAGTTGACTGTCACCATACTCAGCATAGTTGACTGCTGACTTTCAACCGCTGAGCTCGCTAAACGCAGCCATTGTCACCACAAAATCAGACACTTTTTTCAACCAAACTTCTCAAAACACTGATTTATCTAATAATTTAAGTTAAGATACTCATAAGAATTATTAATGGCCCGTATCAATTTGAGGTCAATTTTACAATTTTTAATATTTAATCAAAATATCACAGAGTTCGGCCCTGTTTAGTGAGAGTTGGTTGATATAATAAAAACAACGAGAAGTTATCGATCATATTAATTCCCTGATTGTGCAGAAAAAGGATTGATGAATGAGGATAATTTTTCAGGCAATGATTAAAAATTATATATTTATGAGTTTGGTATTAAAATGGAAATCCGTTTTCAACAGTTTGTAGCCAAAATAATGTTTTTTAATTTTTGTTTTAAAATAAAATTTCAACGTGAAGGTACTTTAAAAAATATTAGAAAAATGATTATTTTTATGTTAAAATAATTTTATATATTGCGTATTTTATAGATTTTTTTATAATTTATTTTGCATTAATTTTAAGAAACAATAATAATAATAAAGTTAATATACCAATCCCCTTCCTTTAGTATACAGTGTGTTGATAAAGTAAGGAACAAAATTCATAACTGCGTCATTTAATGTTTTCAAGCAAAACGCTCGGACACGTCGATTAGTATTTTTAGTTGCGGTTTTTTTGATATAAGAAAATTGTATACAGAGTGTTTCAAGAAGAACATACGCAGTCATAATTGATATTTTTAAATGGAACACCCTATATATTATACCATTTTTGAATTATACAATAAATTCTGAACACTTTTTATACAGCATACCATATCTCTAAAATTAGCGGTTTATGGAATAATGACGTTTGAAATGTGTCTCAAGATGAATATATGCAGTCATCATTGATTTTTTTTAAATGAAAATTCCTGTATATTATACCATTTTTGAATTGTACAGTAAATTCTGAACACTTTTTGTATAACTTACCACAGCTCTAAAATCAGTGGTTTTTGAAATAATTTTATTTCTTTTGTATATTTTATTATTAAAATTCATTAATTTTTTATTTATTTATAACATTTTTAACATCATTATTCCAAAAACCACTGTATTTAGAGCTGTGGTATGCTGTACGAAAAGTGTTCAGAATTTATCGTATAATTCAAAAATGGCATAATATACAGGAATTTTCATTTAAAAAAAATCAATGATGACTGCATATATTCATCTTGAGACACATTTCAAACGTCATTATTCCATAAACCGCTAATTTTAGAGATATGGTATGCTGTATAAAAAGTGTTCAGAATTTATTGTATAATTCAAAAATGGTATAATATATAGGGTGTTCCATTTAAAAATATCAATTATGACTGCGTATGTTCTTCTTGAGACACCCTATATACAATTTTCTTATGTCAAAAAATCCGCAACTAAAAATACTAATCGACGTGTCCGAGCGTTTTGCTTGAAAACATTAAATGACGCAGTTATGAATTTTGTTCCTTACTTTATCAACACACTGTATATAAAAATATAAAATTGTATATAAAAATAAAAAATATAAAAGAAAAAGTATCTTCTTTAAGTGGACACCATTGTAATAGGTAGAAAAATTACTGATTAATTACATTAATTTTTATTGAAAAATAGCAACAAATTAAGATGTTATGAAATACAATATGGTGGTCCATAAAAATCGTATCCGCTCACAGTAGATACAATCAATATTTTAGTAGTGGTTTATATGAAAAAAAAACTATAATTTTATTAATCTGTACGGATGAAGTTTTTTATTCAAGGGCTTTTAAAAAATAGTAATTATCAAAAAAATTACAAAAACGGCTCCGCTCTGACTAAGCCACTACGAATACGAAAATTATCGCAAAAATTTAAAAAAAATCGGGGTTACTAGTGTTCGAGTTTTCGTTTGGACAAAGTTTGGAAAAGTCATTACGAATAAAACGGCTACTGAAGTACAAATTTAATTATCAAAAATTATAACTTTCTAGATCAGTGGTTTCCAAACTGGGAGGCGCGGACTAGTGCAAAGGGAGGCGCGAAAAGTTTAACAGAAATTTAATTTTCATAACATCACATTAAGTTATATAAATAAAAAATATATATACATATAAATAAATTTTTATAACATAACATTATTTGTGTATACATGCATATGTATGTATATTATCTCTTTCTGAAAGGGACGTTACTGTGTAGTTTTAGACTGACAACTATTATTGAAAAAGCAAAACTGATAGAATTATCATGCGATACTTCTAAAAAAAATTCTGAGTGAAAGCATTCCCCTTTATAACACCTAGATTTAATGAAGATTGTGCTAATAAACAAGTACATTCATTGCACACAGGTAGAAAGGTTTACTTGAGCCAAGTAAACCTTGTTTTGTATATAACGAAAACAATATTTTCTTAAGAAAAGAAATATATTGTTAAACCAACTATAGTATTCTTAGACGAAGAAATAATGTAGTAGGATTAAGAGTACTTTTCTTATATTCAGAAAATATTGTTTTCGTTATATATACAAAGAAGATTTTCTTAGTCCAATACAGTTTTTTTTGTGTGCATTAAAAATAAATTTTATAAGCAAAAAAATACATTTTATATATTTTTAAAATATGTCTGTATAATTTTATAAAATAAAGGGGTTGGGGGGGGGGGCGCAAGAGATTATTTTTTTTTAAAGGGAGGCGTAGTTAGATAAAGTTTGGAAGCCGCTGTTCTAGATACTGTATCTAACTTTATCGTCAATTTTTATAATAATATTTTGATTTAAAATTTTCTGAAAATAAAAAAAGATTTTTAATCCATTACAGTTGTGCTTCCATTAAATCGTTACCCAATAAAATATATATCATATAAATATATATCAATAATTCCGCAACACAATTCAACACGTGTCCAAATAATATTCGCTTTGAAGATGTTATTGAGCAAGATACATTTACACAACAACAATGAAACACAATATTGACCACAATACCAATACAACAACAATATCGGCTGGGGTTAGGGGGTATGTGTCGACCACGCCATAGTCACCCCTTTCCGTCATGTAAACAATGCAGTCGCGGATAATACAACAACATATGTTGAATAGCCAGCGGTCATTCGAGGTGGCCGGACCCCCGCAGAGATGTGGCGGATAAACAAATGGGCGTCAACAGTTAGCTAGGTAAATAGATTCATTACTGACCATTATCAGTATCGGATCTGACTTCCCAATAACATAATCTACACGCTGAATGGTGATTATTTGGGAATAATGTATTGGTTATAGATCACAATGTGTATTTGTACATCAGCATTAGTATTATTGTTTATAGCAGCATGTATTAAGTAATAAACTAATCTAATACGTTCAATAGATGCAAAGAGTAATACCTACATAAAATATTAAATAACTTACATCAGGTAATGTCGGGTACCTATTATAAATAATTCACTCTATCTGCGAGGTGTCAAATTGATTTTAGAGCAGTGTAATCCATACTAATATTAATATTATATGTAGATGCAAAAGTAATTCTGTCTGTTTATCTGTTTGTTATATTTCCACGGCTTAACCGTTTAACCAATAGCTTGCTTCCTGAGGATAGATACAAAAATTAGATAAAAAAAATCCACGCGAACGAAGTCGCGAGTAACAGCTAGTAATGTAATAAATGTATAATAATGCTATGCATTTTATGATGTACACTTAGGTCACTGTTTTCTGCTTAACGCGCATGCGTCAAGGTCATTTATATAAACCATAACAATGATTGGTCTTTCACATAAGTAGTTTTAGTATCGCACAATGGGGTTATTTAAAAGTGTAAGGTGGGTGGACCATGGAAGGCCACCTTAAGGAATAAACAGTTATTATTCCTTTATTTACTGGATAAATGAAACAAACAAAATATTAAGTAACACTTTGTTTTATTATGTAACTAGCTGACCCGGCCACGCGTTGCTGTGGTTAACGGTTAACCTATACTTTAATTGTAGGTTATATGAAACGTTTGGAAGTTTGACATAGCGCCATCTATTGAATACTTACTCAATCCAGTCAACAGATGTCACCATCTGTTAGAATCGTTTGGAGCTAACAGATAAAGACAAATAATTTGCAATAAAATAATATTGCGATCATAAATTGAGATGTAAGCTATCCTATATTTCAAGTTGGATCAAACTGCACACTCCTTACAAGGCCAATATAAAGTTTTAACTTAAAACTAACGTTGTGGCAATCAAAATATCGGCTTAATATCTAACTACATAAATAGGACTTTCATTAAAAAAATTAAAGAAAATAATAGTTTATTTACTTAAAAAGTTACGTTTTGCTGTGAGCGCGTATTATAATTTTAACCTCGACGACCGAAGTCAATAAAGGATGGGACGGTACAGACAAAATAGCAGCCTGAGTGACTCACTGTGTTCTTGAGTTCGATGGATGTTAGTGTGAGTAGAAGGAATTTGTCATCGTATGGCAAAAACTACGACTTTTTAATAATTGGCCTTATAAGGAGCATGGCCTTCCATGGTCCACCCACCTTACGAGTATTATATAGTATACAGTATACCTACATATGTATATAGTATTTCACATGTGATCTTTTTCTGTGGTCATATAAATTTTCTTATAACCATTTATCGTTGTGCAACTTCATATCATTAGTAAAAAGAATATCATATATTAACATACGGATAATGTCTACAATTTATTTTGACATTTACTCTTTACGTTTTAAAAAAGAAAATCTAAAACGCAAAAATAGAACGATTCGCATTACAGACATAGGTATTCAGAGATGTGTACACAATTACATTATAATTTTATATCAGATACAGTTCTTAGAAGAATAAATGAGACAAACATTTGCTTTTGTTTACGATAAATACATATAAAACAGATAACATGTTTTAATATAAATAGTATATAGTAGGTATATTTAATAATTTATGTTCGTGTAGCAAATATATGTACAATAATGTACATATGTATATCATTTCTTCTTTTTATGTATGTTTTTACATAAAATTAAATAAGTTAACATAGTTTTTTATACATATTTTTTATTTATATTTGTACTTCAAAAATGTTTTTATTCTCAATTCCATAAAAATTTGCAATGATATTGTTGACCTTAGTTTATATTGTTGATATTATAAGGTTTCTACTAAAGCCCTACAATCATGAATTTTTCAGATTTTTGAGTCAATTAGCACCTAAAATTTTAATACTCCATTCACATGCCTAGATATCAAAAAATGTTTAGCTTATATAATTTTCAAGATATTCTGGTATAACGGAAAGATAGACGGATGGACTGACAAACAACAGAGTGAAATTAATAAGGTTCTAATCGTAGATGGGAGACTAAAAAAAATCCCATAGAACTAAAGTCGCTCTTCGAATAGTCGAAAAATAATTTTCGACTATTCAGAAAACCACTATTCAATTTAAAGAATACTAGCAAACAAAAATTTGAGCATTACTAAATATTACTTGGTATAACTTTTACAACACCCACTTCAAAGTAAACATAGCACCAAGCATAACACTCAAAACAAAGCTTAGACTTTACAACAACGCGTAATAAAAATAACAAATTGATCCCACTTTAGTAGAACAGACATAATACAGTATACGTATACTGCGATGATGAAGACAGAAAAATAACACACATCACGGCGGTTTTCTTGGAGCGTAATCACCCGTACCTACTTGTGTATGCATGTTTCAATTACATAGATCCTCATTCCTTACTTACCATTAGATTGCTTCTTGTTTCTTGCTTTCATATCGTTATTTCGACTGCACCTCTATATACAAATATACATATACATACGTATTTTGTTTCGGGCGTGCGATTTCAGATGTATGTAATATTATCTGTACCGAGAAAGTATACTATATTCCTATGTCCTATATATTAGATTAGGGGTCGGCAATCTTTTTGTCTATACAAAAACAATATAAGATTTGAAAAGCACCGAGGTCGCATATTTTACAGATAATCGATAGATATGAATAGGCATTAAAAAAAGATTCAATAGACAAAAATTATGGTTATGGTTTATCAAATATAAATTCCCTAACTATAAAAATTACAAGAGTTTAGATTTTCAATTGTTTCAATTGCAATACTATAATCATCAAAGATGAAACACTATCTTTCATACTCTGATGATGAAAGCGTTGCTATTGAAACACATAAGTCCAAACTCAATTGTACATATAAGTATTTAAGGAAAGTTTTAGTTTAAAAAAGCGTTTCGTTAATTAACACAGTCTCAAATGATTATATTTCTTTATTTTCCATTACAACGTAGCGTAAACAACCAACTCTCAGAGACTTGACAATAAGCATTCGTCTAAGGACTCTAAAGTGCTATTGTATATGCTTTATGTTTAATTTATTAAATATATTAATTACTGAATAGCTATCTTCTGTAATAAATAACAATTCAGATAATAATATGGATGTGCTACGATCTCCCATAAATATGTTACACATTCATCTTTATTATTTTATATAAAACCCCATTTCCTCTACTAACCAAAATGTACGCGTACCATCCGGCGCCTCACTGACATACCGTTAAGCATAACTTTAATATCATTGACCTAAAATATTCATACTCGACATAAAATCTCACTATCATCATACCAGAAAGAGAAAAAATAATCTAAAATCGCATTCACAAGTACGAGCTCGGGGACTATAATTTACATCATATAGCGATACTCACTGACTTTGAGCCTACAATAAGTGTGTAGCATGCATATTGTATCCTAACTTATAATGCATAAGAAACATCTCGAAGGCATTTTACTGCAAATTTATATAAACGAGATCATATATAAGAGTTATTCTGTAACATGTTTACGTACCGCCCCCTGACTCCGCCTCCGCCACCAACAATGGCAATACAAAGGAGAGCCCACTTTAACTGCCGATGTTATGCACGACATAAAACAAATACGAGAGCTAGTTTAGATTTATCTTGATATTGAAGACATTATTTTCTATATATTTTCATGACTTTTTAAACAAAAATAAAATTCGAACATAAATTTATTGGCCGAATAACGATTCTATAAGGTTATATCTTTTATCTTCCAACTGTCTAGCTTTCATGGAATAATACCTTTTTTCATTACAGTTTATCTTCATTTTTTAATGGGAACATTAAGGACAATAATCAAAGAAAATATCGTATTATATATACAACTATCGGCCCACCCGAATTAAATTAGTTTTTAAGAATTTTTATATAATACTATTTGGACTGTTATAAAGAATTGAACTATATTTTTTAAGATGCTTACGTCATAAAAAGAAAACATCCTTGAATTTGAACGTTTCTAGGTTCACAGGTTTGAACTAGGTGTTGATGAGTCAATCACTCAGAACTTCTTTTGTTATACATATGGATAAACGTATTAATATACCTGTTTTAATAGGATATTTATAATTAATTCAATATATGTCTGATGCAATATTTGGATAAATATTTTCATGCGAAAATACAAAAGACATTAACCAAAAAAAGCTTTGTAAAAGGTCAAACATAACAGCAAAAAATTTATACGCTATGACAGAGAGCAAAATGTCTACTTAAATTAAAATAACTATAACAAATAAGAATATACTGTCCAACATAATAGGATAAATGAGTAACAATAGTTCAGAAAATATATTGTCTCGTTCTGATTTGTAAAAAGATAACGGGAATTACAAAAATAAGAATGATATATGCTCCGTATATCATATTATCCTTCTCTTTTAGTTTGTTTACAACGAATTCCACATCTTCTTATAAAGAGTTTTTCATTATTTCGGAGAAATTGTTATTTACAGAAGAAATATAACATCATTTTCTTTCGAAAGGGGAATCTTTTTGATTGGATATACAGAATTAGTTCTGATATGCTACAAATTAACTTGTTTTTATTTTGTTGTTTGTGATTTGTGAGGTTTTATTCATTTATATGTTTTATTAACACTAAAATTAATTAAATTTCTAACATACTTAAAATATTTTTATTGTATAATATTTTATTCAGTTCAATTTTTAATTTAAGGACTTTTTAATTAAATGAAAATAATTTTTTCATTAAATATACATTTACCTAATTAACTGCATCTAATATTAATTCATATAGATGTTTTAAAGGTGTATATGGCACTACTTTAATTAAATCAAAAAATGAAATGCAGTGTGGAAATAAAAACATCAAAAACAACAACACCAATCCAATCAACAGATTTGTCTCCGATGTGAAAACGACTGAAGAAATACTGTAAACAAAAATGAGTCTTTTATTCGCTTTGAAGCATTCAATGGAGTTTTCTTTGACTTGTCGGACATCTCGTTTTCTTGGCACGACTATTCACTCGAGAAAAATTTTAGATTGAAAAGCCTAATATATAAAATGTGATAGAAAATATTTCTCGTTGAAAAATAACATCTCGACGAACCAAATCTGATAAAGCCAAGCCAATGTAGTGGCACCTGTCACGGGATTGTGACAAGAAATGGCGGTATGGTCAAGCCAGTTTTCGTACAAACTTTTATTATTTTAAATTTTGTTTTCCTCCCGTTGACATTATATTTAAATACTTATGATGTTCTTTCATTTTCCTCAAAATAACTAAAATCATGTTTTCAAATACCTTTACATAATATATACTTGATTATAATGTTTTTTCTTTCAAAAATAAATCCTTGTTTTCATTTTTTTAAGTCATACTTCTTTTTCGTAGTGACATCAAGCGTTCATATAAAAAAACTAAACACCTGTTTTACTTACTATTTACATCTTATCTAATATAACTTCACTGTGGTAAATTGTTTCCGCTGTATTTCGTTTCCGTTACATTATATACTCAAGCACTCTGAATACGCCTAAGGAATTACCACTTCAAAAATATACAGTGGTGTCTCGCATAACGAACTTTATTCGTTCCGGGAGCAAGTTCGTTATGTGAAACGCGTTTTCCCATAACAATACATGTTAAAAATTTTAATTCGTTCTGTAGCATAAAATATGGTACTGTAACATAAAAAAGATTTGCAAGTTTGAGCATCGACTGCGTGCGACCTTGGAAATTCGGACGACTTCGTGATACGTAGGAGTGTTCGGACGACAAAATTAAACACAATGCAGTTCGTTGTGCGAAGCAAGGTTCGTTATGCGAGTCGTGCAATGAACGAACAGAAAGTTCGTTGTGCGCAGCGTTCGTTATGCGAGGCACCACTGTAACTAGGAAAGGTGATGTCTCCATAAGATGGTGCCAATGCCACGAAAGCCCGTTATCATGTTATCCAAATTACAAAATTAAATAATTTTCAAATCAGTCTATAAATACGCTCATATATGCTATGTTAAAAATGCTTTCTAGTACTTTCTACCCCCTTGATCGCGGATCAAATTCCATAGAATATCCCAGAATAAATATTTCAAAATGTGTGAGTTAATTAACCATAAGAATAACGACAAAAATATTTTATATTTATTGGCCACTAAAGCTAATTATTTTATTAAATGAAGAAACTTGAAGGTTAATTAATCATAACGTATGATAACGCAATGACGAATAAAATACAAACAAACAAACGGACGTACATTATTTAAACGGTGTGCATGTACGCTCTATTCGGTGTAAAGTGTCCGTGCTGCGTTTGACGTATTAATCATGACGGTGACATCGATGAGCCAATGGACTTTACGTTTAATCGACTACCAACCCATCGATAAATAACGCAATTAGTGAAATGTTTTGAGTATAAATATTCTCAGCTGAACGCTATTTCACTCCAGAGTTTTTGTTATTGATTGCTTTTTGTTTTTAACATGAAGACATCGGAGCTTTTAAAACTAATGTATGTGGTAGATGAAAATAAAAAAATTATCGACGTCACTTGATGGAAATGAAATATTAAATAACATGTTGAAATATGAAGTATGAGATGTTCAGAAACCAATGAGGTTAACTCCACTTGTTGACCATTTTGTTATTTTTATGTAATATCTATATCTATAAAAGAGTTTGTCCTTAACCACTCACTCACTCATTCACTCACTCACTCACTTATATATCAACGTACAGCCCAAACCCCTGGACCTAGAAACATGAAATTTCGTAGGTGCCTTCCTTTTGTGATGTAAGAACCCACTAAGAAAGGATTTTTTTTAAATTCAACCCCTACGGAGTGAAAACAGGGTGTCAAAGTTTATATAATTTTTTTTTGTTCGCATTTAATTGAAACTTATCGAACACACACACTCTACAATATAAATAATGAAACAATTATTTCAGCATTTCCCAAAATTTAACCCCTCAGGTGTTAGGGGGGGGGGGGTATTTGTAAAATATTTTTTTGTATTCACCGAATGAAACATGACACAAGTAGGTACTCTACAAGACAAATATCAGTAACGAAAATTCAACCCCTATAGGAATGGGGGGGGGGGGTAAATTTTGAATATATTTATCTTCATAATTGTTCATAGTATTAAAGAAAATTCGGACAAATTAATAGTCAATAAAAAATGAAAGTTCGATATTCAAGCCCTAATAGCATGCATGGGACGGGGACGAGGATGGATTTAGATATGTTTATCTGCATACCTGCTTTACTTATAAAGGTAAATTCGGGCAAAATAGTCATCTATTAATATAAAAATTTCGACATTCAACCTAATGGCGGGGGTAGATAGGGTCTGTGTTTTTGATATGTTTATCTGCATAGCTGCTTACGCTATAATGGTGGAGTCGGGCAAAATAATCTGCAATAAAAAAATTCGATATTCATCTCCTAATGGCAAGGGTAGGCAGGGGTAGTTTTTACAATTTTTAACTAAGATCCGAGATATTTACCTTTTTTTATAGGTAATGAATAAAAATCAATATAAAAAAAATGTAATTTGTCATCCCCTATCACGTATGGACGGTTCTAATTAGTTTCGATGTTTACGCGAGCGAAGCTGCGGGATTCCGCTAGTATAATATATAATTAATTGGCAAAATACCTCCTTTTCAGAACACAAATCTTTTTTTATTACATTTAATTATTTTATGTTTTTACCTTTTATAGTTCCATGTTCTAATTTATAAATATGTCAAATGTAATAAATAAAGAAATAATGAACAGTAAACAGAACATATGTATGTATAGGGTGTTCTCAAGAATCGAGAATGCATTGCTAACTTTGTTATTATTGGAGCTATAATATAGAATACCGGTTCAATGGACAAAGTATTTGTATTTTTTCAGAGCTATATGTATAATGATGGTATTAAATAAACAATTTTTGTGATATATTGAAAAATACATTTTTTACCATTCTTCAAACTCCATAATAACAATATTAGCAATGATCACTTTGTTTCCGCGAACATTCTGTATATAATATATAATTATAGACATATAAAATAAAACTATAAGAAATGTTTGTATTAAAACGAAATTAAAATTTAATTATAACATATATACCTATTCCTTTATTTACATAAAATTTTTATTATAGAACGAAAAACAAGTTAATGTCTAAAACACACATTCTAAACATATTACTAGAAAATGGTTACATTAAATACCTGTACAATCTGTTGACTACAAATTGTATATATGTTTATTTATTGGTTTAATAATATACTAACTACAACTTTAATATAATCCCGCGAATATATTTACATTTCTAACTGTGTAATAAAGATCTGTAGTGGGTTGAAAATATCCACGATGAATTAAATGTCAAGATAAAATCTATCTACAGCATTGTAAAAACAATTTTGGCTTCACTCCAAGCATGCCTATCAACTTTTATAATGCGTTAATAGGTTTTTTAGTTATATTCATATTATATAATAAATCAACACTAAACTTTAAATTATTTCGTTTATAGCACATACATACTTAGCACCTTGTTACCAAAATAACTTTAAAAAACTTATCTTAAACACAATTATGGATGTTTATAAATAGTTTACAAAGTTTACAAAATATGTCATTTTCTTTTATTTATAAAATTTAAAATACAGCGAAACTTATTAAACTGTATAAATTTACAACTGGTGTAGCTAAAGTTGTATTTATTAGATATATTATATTTAAACTCATTCCACAGAAAATAAAACCATAATATATTTATTATTTAAATTAAAAGCATGAGTAATAATAATTATTAAAAATATTTAAATATAATTCACAGATGTAAAAATAATACAAAGTAAATAATAACCTATAAATAGAAAATTGTACGTTTTGAGAGGTTTAACATATTGCAGAGAAAATATGTTAAAGCTCTAAGCATTTAAATTTTTTAAAAATCTTTAATTTATGAAATTTCCGGTACAAAATGATGTTTTAATATTAATTACGAAATTAGAACTCAAACATGAAAAGAAGTACATAAATAAGTTTATAAACCACTAAACTGCATAATAATATTTTTTTATTATTTGAACATGATTACGCACTAATGTTTGAACCCACACAAATATCATTTTTGAGTTGTGAATGCAGTTTCATGAAAATGATAACTTGTAGATAGTTATAAAATTTTTATTAAAAAACAAAAACTTTCTCTTCGCAGGTTGATCAAAAAGAATATGATTATTATAAAACTATATTTTTCAGATTTTATTGGAAGGTATATTTAATTAACCAATTAAACGCAAAATAACCATTTCCCAATAAAAAGAAAAGTAACAAAGTTACAAAAAAATTTCCTTGTGCATCAAAAACTTTGATATCTCGAAATAAGCTTCTTAATACATTAGTGCGTAACAGTGTCTAATTTTATTATGAACTATTATGTTTAAAATTAATCTAACCTTGATATTTACAGATATTTAAAAAAATATTTACACATACTTCACTAAACAAGAACCTACTTTTTTTTAGAAAAATAAAAGTACACTTTTTCAATTTGACTTATGATTCGTTAGAGCAATATTTTCATAAAGTTTGTATCTATGTACCATAAAAGGCAAAACCACAATCGTATGCATGGTTCTTCAGCTGACAAATTTCGCATATTTCACGGACGATGTCCCTCTTAAAAACACACCGCCTCTAACAAAAAGCATAATTTTTTGTGGTTTTGTTTATGTCAAAACACATGTGTCTCTGATGTTGAAACACAAATATGTCTTCACAAAAGAATAATACACAAAAATCATTGTTACTTTGTATTTACTTTTTTACTGAATTTGGGTAAAATTTGATTATTTACAAAATCAAAATAAATATTAAATGTTCTATTTTTAATTCACGTTTTAATTCGAAAACCTGTCAAGGGATATTATTTTTCCTTAGTAAATAATAAAGTATGCAAAATGTAATAAACATAATATTTATACTCATATTTTATATTATATAATTAGTTATTTTTAAATATATAAAATAATGGAGGAAGCAAATATATACTCATTATAATTTTATTCGATTTGTCTATTTAAACAGGAGTTTAAAAACAACAAACAATATGTTAAAAATTCATAGAATGTTACGGCAGGAGCGTACTTTTAAATTAATTTAGCGAATGCTAATTAATTATTACCAATTTGTTTAGCAATTAGCAAAAATGTTTATTCCGTTTTTCATTAGCGATGATGCATTATTTATTTGACCATTTATTGAACCCGTAAACATAATTAAATACTATTATGCATGCTTTATTAATAGATATTTATTAAAACATAACACTAAATGACGAGCGTTCCCCATGCTTCGTAAACATTTTTTGAGAGAAGGGAGGGAGATGAAAAATGTGTATTTTAATACACTTTATTAAAAAGTATCAATCATATTGATTGTACATTATAAATTTTTGATTGGAAAAATCATCAATATTACCGTATAAATAATCAAATTAAATAATTTAATTTTAAAAATGTTTCCTTAATATGAGTCTGCTCTAGTTTAACTAAATCAACAGTGTAAGTCCTATCAAAATCGGTTTAGTAATTTCGTGTCAAGTCGAATCGCATCCGTATTCAGAAGCACTATTAGTCAAATGCTTTTTAATATACCAAAACGGATTATATTACCTAGAAAATATATATTTATTAGTTTTAATTTATGTATTATGTAGATTAATTAAAAACACATTTAAGTATTATCTCAAAAATAAAATTATTTATTAAAATGTTTTATTAGATGTTAATAATTTACGCTACTGATATTAAGATCAGAATTCAGAATGTATTATGTAGAATAATTAAAAAATAAAGTATTTTCTTAAATAAAATTATTTATTAAAATGTTTTATTAGATGCTGATCATTTGCGCTACTGATATTAAGGTCAGAATTCAGAATGTATGTTCCAATACTGAAATATTCGTTGAAAGCATTCAATTAATTGTTATAAATTGTTGGCAGTTTTTTTTATTATTTCGAATTGTTAACATTGATATTTCACATTGTAATTTATTCGACCAGCAATTTTCAAAGATGCCAAAAAACTAGAACAAAGAGTTCTACTGTCAAGGGTCACTTTGATAATCTATACGACTAAATACCTAACTGATTTGTATGAAACAAAAATAACATTTGTTGACAAATTTACATTTCAACTAAGTGGTGGTGTCTTTGAAAAAGTATTGTCGAAAACTACTGAATCATTTGTGGGTATTTCTGGAAATATTTACAAGAAATACTCTTTGAAGACAAAACTCCATTAGAAAATCGAAACAACTGTTTCATGGATTGCTGTATTTTAAGAATAACTGTCATTTGTTTCCTGTCGAATGTTCGAACTACATTTGAGCCACTTTACAAAACTACATTTTTGTTTTAAAAAATGTAGATTTTATAAAATGTCTTATTTTTATGATGACATTCAATCGTTTATTTTAGTATTTTATACAATTTATGTTCATCTTTATTATAACTTTTTTAACTAGAAGGGTGATAATTGTTATTAGAATATATTTTAAATGTTTTAGTTAATAAAATTAATTTATCGTAGTATTAAAGTTTGAAATTACACAACACACTTAATTTTGTATATACAGTGTGTTGATAAAGTAAGGAACAAAATTCATAACTGCGTCATTTAATATTTTCAAGAAAAACGCTCGGACACGTCGATTAGTATTTTTAGTTGCGGATTTTTTGACATAAGAAAATTGTATACAGGATGTCTCAAGAAGAACATACGCAGTCATAATTGATTTTTTTAAATGGGACACCCTATATATTATACCATTTTTGATTATACAATAAATTCTGAACACTTTTTGTACAGCATACTATATCTCTTAAATCAACGGTTTATGGAATAATGACGTTTGAAATGTGTCTCAAGATGAATATATTCAGTCATCATTGATTTTTTTAAATGGAACTTCCTGTATATTATGCCATTTTTGAATTATATGATGAATTCTGAACACTTTTTATACAGCATACCACAGCTTTAAAATCAGTGGTTTTTGGAATAATGACGTTAAAAATGTTATAAATAAATAAAAAATTAATGAACTTTAATAATAAAATATACAAAAGACATAAAATTATTTCAAAAACCACTGATTTTAGAGTTGTAGTAAGTTATACAAAAAGTGATCAGAATTTACTGTACAATTCAAAAATGGTATAATATACAGGATATTCCATTAAAAAAATCAATGATGACTGCATATATTCATCTTGAGACACATTTCAAACGTCATTATTCCATAAACCGCTGATTTTAGAGATATGGTATGTAGTACAAAAAGTGTTCAGAATTTATTGTATAATTAAAAAATGGTATAATATATAGGGTGTTCCATTTAAAAAAATCAATTATGACTGCGTATGTTCTTCTTGAGACAGCCTGTATAAAACTTTCTTATGTCAAAAAATCCGCAACTAAAAATACTAATCGACGTGTCCGAGCGTTTTGCTTGAAAACATTAAATGACGCAGTTATGAATTTTGTTCCTTACTTTATCAACACACTGTATGTACGTGTGTATGATATTTAAGTAGGTAGATATTGGCTACAAAATTGCCTGATCCAATTATTCAATGCAAACATCATAACTATTTTTGATTTTTTTAAATAAATTTTTATTACAAAATATTAATTGCCAATTTTCTTTAATACGGGCTGCCATTCGCACAAGGGTCGACTGTTTTGCAACGAGAATCTTAAACCAGTTACGCAAGCGACCGTTTGGTGACTTTGCACGTGTAGTGTAATAGCCCTCCACACACGGCGCAACTGAAACAAAACTGATTTGAAATCAGTTTCCAACTGGTTTCATGCGACTGTGCTTGCAGGTAGGGATATTCACTTAACATCGATATATCGAATTTATTTGATGTTTTCCGTACGATATATCGGATTGATTCGATATTTTGACAAATATTTATTGTATTCGATATATCGATATATTTATTTATAGAAACATCGAATATTTGCTTTTTTTATTTATTTATTTTTGTCGAATCTATTAAAAAACTAAATAATTTTAACAATATTTGACGACTTCAATAATTGAATTATATTCAAGGTTAGTAAATTATACAGGTTGTACCATCAGCTTGTCAAAATGAAGACAGGAGTGGGGAACTACGTCATTTTGGGTGCCCAATCATAACAAATCGCTGTCAGTCTCTAATGTATTACATTTGAATGTCACCCGGTGTGACGTAATTCTCGCCGGGCGCTGATTGGTCAAAAGCGATGGTACAACCTGTTTATTTACTAACCTTGAATTATATTAATGTTTTTGCAGGTACCTATATTAAGGCTGGTACTAAATATGTCTTTTTTTCTTTTACTGTTTTGTGGTATGTAATAAAATAAATATTGCAACGCAATATTGCAGTTAAAAAATTTAGGTGATAACTCAAAAAAAAAAAAAAAGGTCATTAGACTGACTTTTGTGGAAAGTATTCGATAGTGAAAAAATATCGATGTTTTCGATATTTTTAGCGATATATCGATAAACATCGATGCTGGGATCCGATGTTTTACATCGAATATAAATATCGATATATTTTTTAAGTAGACACCCCTACTTGCAGGTCGAATTTCAGTTGCGTGGTTGAATTTTTTGAATTTTCATTATTGTATAAAACAAAGTTTATTAACAATTAAAATTATTATTATTCATTGTTGTCACTTATTTACTTCATTCAAAATATTTCAAAATGAATGAACAGCTAGTGAACATTAAATTCGTCGAGAAGGTGGACAGTCATGCAGTTTTATATAATTACAACCTATCTGGATATTCGAGAAAAGACAAAACAGAAAAAGCATGGCACGAGGTGGCAGCCCAAGTAAACATGACAGGTATATTGTACCTAGATATAAACTATATTTTTATTATGTAATATAACATGTTTGATTATATTATATTTATAATTATAATTACATACATAATAGTATTAAAATAGTAAGCTCGTGTGCGGTGCGAGGAAATAAATCGATTGCAAACCAGTTACAAAATAGTCGCTTGCGCAACTGGTTTGAGATTCTCGTTGCGAAACCGTCGACCCTTTTATTTTTTATCATACAGCCTTAACCAATTCTAAACTTTTGTACAGTAAAAGTTCCATCAAATTCGGTTCAGTAGTTCAATTTCATATCGATGTTTTTTCAATTGTAAATAATCATGGTTTCTTTATTATATATATTTTAATTACCATCGAGCCTGAACTAATAATAGAGTCTAAGATTTTCGATCAGTGAAAGTAGCAAATTGTAAATAGGAATAAAACAACGGATAAGATACATAGAATAACAATATTTAAAAGCATTAAAAATGATTATATTGCTATTAGACACGAAAAAATTCAAAATGTTTTAACTGTAGAATGTATAGGTACAGAAAAATCTACAGAATTGTATATATGTATGCAGGGCCGGATTTACAAATTCGCCGCCCCTAGGCAGTTGCGAAAATTGCCGCCCTTTTCATTGAATAAAAATAAAAAAGTGAATATTTTTCATATCAATGAGCTTTTTTTTTTCGTTGTCAAGTAACATTTTTATTTTTTTTTTGGTTCTCCGAGATAAAAATTTTAACAAAACTTATTTTCATGCTCAAATCTGCCGCCCCTAAATTTTTGCCGCTATAGGCACGTGCCTACACTGCCTGCATGGTAAATCCGGGCCTGTATGTATGATTAAAATATCGCAATTTTTCAATGACAAAAGTGTATTTTGCTTTTAGAATCAAGTGTTTATTATAAATTAAACTGAAACATAAAATTCCCATTTAAAATATTTTTTATTCGACGACTAAACCAAACAAATATTTATACATCACTTTGAACTTCGAATACAGCTTTCAATAAATATTTCCACTTAATCTACGAGTAATTTAATTTATTAAAAACACAGTTACCACATTATAGGCACACTTAAAAACATAAAATACATTATTTTTTAAAAACAGCGGGGTTGTAAGTAATAAATTATAAAGCGCTATCATTGCCAAATGTGAGACAATCTTTTAAATATTTTAGATATAGAGAAACTAAAAGCTTCAGCACATTCTCGGTACAACTCATTTATCATGTGTCTCACATGTGTGCAGATGAGGGGCAATCGTTCGGAAAATATGTGTGTGCGAAATGTCTTATACAATTCAGAGCAGTGTTTCCCAATAGGTGGTCTGCGAACTTGATGGGGGTCCATAAACAGTACGAAGAAACATGCTGATATAAAGAAATAAAAAAACTTATCCAATTATTTTGTATTCCTTTACTATATTCATTCTTCTCATAAATTATATACATATTTATTTAGATTATCGTATTATAATATTGGTGGCAGTTATTTGTAATTCGTTGACTCTAGAATCCAAAATATATGTATCCATCCATACTGAAAATTTCATTGAGTAAGTAGTGCATAAGGAATTATATCTACTCAAACTTTGAGTAGATACTTGAAGTAAATACTCATACTCATTTTGTTTTATTCATATAAGCCAAAAGTAAAAAAAAAATTATTAATTTAAATATTAGAAAGCACTGCTTAAGTGATTTTAAATAAAATGTCTTCATAGTCTGAATATCACTACATTTATGTTACGTTTATTGTCTGCCGTTCTAAAGTCGATACAATCGGTTCAACTCTATGTTACTTTCAAGCACTAAATGTCGTTATGTATTTGAATATAAACAGCTTAATGTTCATACATAATATCTCCTTGAAATATGTTAGAAAATATTTCTGGTATAAATGTCTCGACTCTTTATTTTACTATTTTTATTCTTTGATGTAATATATTGTTATTTCTTTGTAAACAGCAGACAGTATGGTAATTTTTAACAATATCAAATAGTTTCAACGAATAGATATGCATTTTGAAAATGCTATTTTAAATTATATTGTCTATATTTGATAGATGGGAATTTATCTACTAACAGGATCATTTTCACGGGTAGTGTCCCAATTATATTTTTGCTTGATTGATACAATTTAGTGCTTTAAATTGAAGATAAAAATTATACAAATACAGCCCATCATGGGAATCAAAACAATTTGCAATATTATATTGATTTTAAAAAACGACACAGACTGTACTCAAAATTTCACGACAAAAGTGTAACTAACTATTACACTAATAAACATCAATTTCACAAAACAAAAGTACCTATAATATTTGCATATGATGATTATTATTAATCTCTGAAAATATGATAATGAATTTAATATTTCTAATATCGTGTTTCTGGAATTAAGTACTTTGACAGTTTTTCGGAGTTGGTGACCGACCAGGAGACTGTGTTTTATGATTTCAAAATAATATTAAATAAGTGACAGTTGAATTCATTAATTATTTTCATCTTTCATAATAATTACAGCGAAATGAAAATAATATAATAAAATTAGTGAGAGCCACCAAGTTGCCCAATTAGTGTAGAAATACCAAGATACGTTCTTAAATTCCATGTTTTTTATTTAGATCTCACTCAAAAAATAGACAAATATGGTTTGGGAGATCTCAAAACGTGGACGTTGTAGTGCCGTTCTCTACAAGCGGGAAATTAGAAATTGTAGAATCAAACTTCCTAATATACAGTGCGAGTTACATACTTGGGGCTATTCAATTCCATAATGCAATATGCATATATAGGTGGGCACAGTTAATCGAAAAGTTAACTTCGTTAATCGTTAACTCGTTAATAAAAAAAGTTATCTTCGTTAATCGTTGAAGTGTTAAAATTCCAAAAATTTACCAAAAGTTCAAGTTAATCGAAAATTTAACGAAAGTTAAAGTTAACCGTTAAAAGTTAACCATCCAAAATGTTTGAAGACCTTTTTTGCTATTTAGACAACTTTCTTATGTACTTAATAAAATAATATTTTTTTGGGTTAACTTAAAAGTTAATTCTTTAAGCATTTTGTTAACTTCGTTAATAAACGATTAACCATTAACGGATTAACGATGGCAGTATGTAGGAGCGGCAAATACTGAAAGAATATTTAAGTTACAAAAAGTGTTGATTCGTTAATAATATATCAAAAAAGGCGTGGAGACTACCAATCTTTTTTTATAAATAATGTAAGACGAGCAGTATAAATTACAACATGGCAAGTGTTAAAAAACCGATAAAAGGATTATGAACAGAAAAATATTATTATAATATCATGTCAGAGTTTCAGTTGAATGTACGTTTTCTTTTTCTGTTATCGATTTTTATAAAAGATGGCTTCATTGCAGAACACCATCAGATTCAGAATTTCAAATTGGACGTTTGCCATTTCTGCTATTTTTATTTTTTTGACTGACCCTGTACACTGTACATATCTGCAAAGATTTTTATTCCATGCATGAAGGGGTAGAATGGTAAATTTTATTAACAAGTCTATATACTATATACATATCATTTTTATAAAAAAAAATGAATTTTTAAAAACTACCATATTTGATTATATTGAGGTGTTCAAAATTCCTGTATATACCTATATTCAAAATTTATGAATACATAATCTTGCACTATGTATATTTCATTACGTGTCGCATCAGTACAAGAAAATTAAATTCACCCCTAGCTTGAAAACTGTGTTGGCTACACACTCACGTATCAACCATATTGCGACAATAACATCTTAAATTCAATGTGCGCGAGCATTGCCGGGATTGTCGCGCCTAGCAATCAACGGCACTTTAACAAAAGTAAAACAATCCGTCCCGAGGGAGAAGTTCTGGGAGCCTGGTCACATGTGTGCACTATTTATTGTCCTGGCCGCTCTGTACACACGATACAGATTACCGGTGTGTTAGGATATTGTTTACTTCGTTCTTTTGTACAACCGTTAGTTTAGTTGTTAATATATTACCTTGCTCTTCTTGTTGTCTCCTTGTATTTTATGTAGTTACTTCTGATGAATATTTATGGTTTTATAGAGTTTTTAATATTTCCAATGTAAGTAACTATTTGATACAAAAAGCCATTCAAGTTTAAAGTAAAAAATAATTATATATAGGTATACAATAATTGTTAAGTTATTAAATATTTACTTAAAACAAAAAAAGCTTGAAAAAATGGCGGCAGCCTGTTGATTACTTTCATATATATTTTTAATTTTTATGTTAATCTTAATATTTTGGAATATTTTTGAGATCCTGTCTGAGAATCACTAATTCATATTTAAAAAAATCAATTTAAATACCCAGTATTGATAGTTTAATTATTTATTTTTACCAAAGCAGTCTGTATTTTTTTCATTATGAGCATCAATTTTAAACATCAAAAGTTTTATTTTTTTATTTTGACGTTTCTCAGAAGTTCTTTCCTATAAAAATAAAATTATTTCAAAAGAATTATAACAATAATAATGAATACACGTTTTTATTACAAATTTATTACTCTGTTTCACTGAGAAATATTTCAAATCATTATAGCATTCCTGACACTATTTATACATCCTATAAAAAAGTACAATCGTCATCGTAATAAATTAAAATGCATCTTATTGTACAAAGCAAACAACAATTTCGTCAACAAAAGAGGCCCGTGTAAACGATCGCGGACGCGTGGACGATATTTCACCTGTCCGTGATCTATTAGAGAGTGAGACGTTGCTTTGCTTCGGCGGCGGGTGACATTTTTTCGGTGACTTATTTACTGTGTTTACACATTGAACGCGTTGTCGGCAAATGTGTCGTGCGTCTCTATGTCTAATTGGTTAATTGGATGAGAATGCCGTGAGATGGCGACACGCTCGTCCGCATCTGCCGACGCCGGTGTTGTGAGTGCTTGGGTAAGATCTTTACAGTATGAAAACATTATACCTACGTTCTTACTTTGCAAGGGGTAAAAGTTGTGTATTTTTTAATTATCGATACGTTGTCTTACCGTTTTCGCATATTGATTTGTTATCTTGGCGGTACTAGATACTGCATTTTATGTTTTTACCTTTACGACTTATCGGTTCGATCTGGCGCACTTTTGGCCTTATAAAAAAGATCTATATTTAAAATTATCAGATATGTATTGTCGTGTGAGAACTGAGATGTAATATTAAAATTTACAAAAAAAATCAGTGGACTCCCATTTTTCCGACTTGCAAGACACTATTATATTCTGCTACTATTTTCTGCTCAAACATAGCCTGTGTTACTTCCAGGATCTTAAAGAATTTACTCTGGAGCAAAATCTATGTTATCTGCGGGATATTAAATATAAATTACAGCCTAAACTGGTAGAAAGGATTTCTCAAACCAAGTAAACCTTGTTTTGTATATAACGAAAACAATATTTTCTTAAGATAAGCAATAATCTCTTAAACCAATTATAGTATTCTTGAACGAAGGAATAACGTAGTTGGATTAAGAGTGTGTTTCTTATATTAAGAAAATTTTATTTTCGTTATATACAAAACAAGGTTTTCTTTGTTCAATACAGTTTTTTTTCTGTGTACTTACAGTTTTAATAAATGGTATGGTTTATGAGAATTAACTTAATAAAAATCAGTAATCTTAAAGCAGTGGTGACAACTGTACCTTAAAAATGTATATTATTACCAAACTCATAATGATTGTACTTCTCACAGGTAGTGTTAGCTTAGCTTTTGCTCTAAAGCAAAGTATTTTTTATATCCGATATACATATCAACAAACATCTCTTATACACTTTATAATATACAATATACAATAATATCCATTTTTTCTGGTTTAGTTCATTTTTCTTGTAATTTTGACTCAATTCATACTGCTGAACGATCTCATATGGAATTAATAAAATATTTACTTATCTATCTATATGGCATGGTGTGTCAACTTTTTTTTAGAATAGCACCAATTTGAACATGTATCATGGCTTCTAGGTGTCAGCTACGTAGTTATGGCCATCGATTTTGAAGACTCTAAAAATGTATCTAATAAAACTTTGAAGATATATACTGCAGTGTGTAACATAACTCAAAATTCGCTTTAAAATATTTGCTTTATAGGTACTTGTACTATGTACTTTAAAGCTTGAATAAATATTAACCAATTAAAATAATATAAAATTTACTGTTAATAAAGTTAATCCTGCCATTTTTTTGTTCATAGGTCAAAAATGTTTGTACTTATTTTTTTTCAGCAGCATAATATAAATTTTCTTTAAATTCAAAAAATGGCAAGGTTAACTTTACTGATATAATGACACTGGAAAGCTACAATTATAACTGTCTGTATTATTCAATTATATTACTGACTATATATTTCGAAAACTTGATTACCCAAGAATTTTCACGGTTAAATTAAACAAAACATTTTGTATTCTAACAGCGTTCAGATCAAAGCTGTCTTCAGAACTACGCACATCTTAGAATCCAGCCTACGGTTATATTTATTCAAATTCGTCCTAACTGCTTGATGTTTTCACAAAACAGATGTGTTTATCGCATAACAGTATCGTCACAAGGAGCTTGGGGATATTTCTGAATGCTCCAACTTGGGGTTGTTTCAAACAGATTCCTTTAATCTATATGTGAGTAACCTATTTAACCCATTAACTACTACATACACAATAACATTAGAAAACCAATAATATAGTTGATATTACTTTTTATGAATTACCTTTTATTATTAGGTAATACTTTTTCATGTCTTGATTGTAATTTTTCAAAAAAAAAATTTACATGCTCTGAAAAAATTTTTTGTTCATTTTTAACATAAAAAACATGTTAACGGGAGGACGAAATTTCATTCTGTGAAAAATTAATCGGTAACATAGTAATATTTCATACCAACAGTATCAAAAATTACTATACCGTTTGTGAAAAGATAGTAAAAGCACTGCTATATTTTATTATTTATTTATATATTTATTATTATAAAATTTAAATAATTATTTTAACAAGATATTAATAGTCAGATGAAAAAAATTCATTAAAATTTTTATTTATATGCGATGCGTAGGAATGGGACAAAAATAAAAAATTGCATAGATTGATGAAAAAAAATTTGATCCTTGAAATTTTTAACACCCGACATTGTAAAATTTAAAAGAACGTCTACTACAATTTAATATACCTACTGTATAGCAGTTTCTATGACGGCGATAGGCCAGAAATGAAAAGTAATATAGAAACATAGTAAAATTATAGAGAATGTACGTGATATTTTCATATGCAAGAAATTAAATTAAAGAATAGCGTATATTACTTTTTCAGAGTAATTAAATTTTAATAGGTACTATTTTAAAATTTACCAGTATTTCATTGTAATTTTTCATTTACTTTATTTTAAATTCTACCGACTTTTCTGTTAATCTTTTTCTGGAGTTGATTCTGTCCTCAGGTTCACAGCATTTTCTGTTAATTTTTGAAAGAATATTCTCTCCGTGTATATGTGAATATTGTAAAAATATTTATAAAGGTTTTGCCTCTTTTTACATTTATATTTTATCAAAATCAAGATGATACACTTTAATAATAACTCAAGTTTAGGTACTGGGTTTTTTTATTTTTTTCAAAATTTTCTTTAAAATACTTTTCCAACCGGAAACTGCTCATATGACACAACACTAAAGAGCGCCGCGCGCGCCCTCTTCCTACCTTCCCGACAACAACATCTCCTTTGTGAGAGGCAATGCCGAAACACGCGTCTATTGTGGGGCCTGATGACATTTCAAACATTTAATTAGCTCCAGGAATGATACGGTTTTATTTCGAGTTCATTAGCAAACTCCGCATGCTGCTGCAAAGCTGTTCTGTTTAATTTGTTATTTGTGCACGAAACGCACGCACGCACAGACACACATGTTGTTGTTGTTCTTAAATGTGTTTGTGTAAATTTCTATGACATCGGTTAATAGATGCCTATTTTCCGTCCTTGGAATTGTTGATTTTAAATTAATATGTAAATTTAAATTTCAGATAATTATGTCTGCTATTTATAGTTTTATTATTATACTAAAATTTCCACTAGATTTTGTCCATATGTATTTTCAAATTGAAAATTCTCAGCACAACTAGCTCTTCTCTAAATGTTAGTACGGCAGTAAAGATGGTTTATTTACATCAATATCGCAATAATTTATTTCTAAACTAATCGAATTTGGAAACATACCATGATAGAACTCAAACAAATGAAAAACCGCGAAAGGCAACGATCAAAATTACTATATTTATTTGTTCTTTTCTTGTCGTACGAAAGAAAGTTAATAAAATAAAATAAAATTCTTATTTGTTATATATTTATTATAATTAACGCTTTTGTAGTTCCCCTCTCTATTGCATATATGCATATTCCACTGAGACAATGATTGTTAGTAAATATCGATAATAATACGTACTCAATACTCAATACATGTAACAACAAAAAGGAAACATGTGGTTTGCAAGAACCACTTTACAATAAATGAACTCTCCATACTAAATCACCGAAACTGTTGACAAAAGGTCTGGACGTACAAACATTTGATACGCAAGGCCTTTGTTAGATGTCCCCACAATACATTGTATAAATACATTTTAATTCTCTGCGAAATCATTAAGTTTTTATTTTGAACTTCGTGTCCCTCGACAAATAGTGTCTTTCAAAGAAAGACAATATAGTTACTATATATTTTAAATCAGACGTTTTTTTTCTTTCAACAAGTAAACTTTTGCGATTGTCAATAAAAAAGATGGGATGTTGTTTAGTTTTTAGTTTTAGTATAGGTGTCTTTGTCTAGCAATGAAAAACGTGAATTTTAAAGTGCATTTAAGCCTATGGCGAATTGAACAAGTGTGCATTTTCGTACATGCATAATACACATCCGCAACTATATGCACCCTTGGTTTCATTGTGTTTGGGGATGCATCAAACATGATCAAGGATAAATATTGACAGAATCGATAGATGATTTTAAAGTCACTGGACAATATGCAGGATAAAAAAATATATAAACATTATTTAGTACTTACATAAACACTTTCAACTTTAAAACATATTATTTCAAGATTTAACATTTAAACTGTTATTATTAATTGGGAGAATTTATTTTAACTCATAGCTTTCTTATTATTATTAGTCATATGATTCATATGAAATGGAAGCTTTTAATCTACAAATTTCATTAACGACATGTATTTTACAGATACAGCTATCTCATCCCTGGTAATTGCATCTTACAAAAATATGTTACAATGACAGTTGATTGGTCAAATTCAGAGTTACCAAACATTTTGAAATAAACTATGAGTACTTGTTATTCGTGAAACTGGCGGTCGATATTTTAACTTAAATAAATAAATATCAAAATATAAACACCCTAAACTACGACAAAAACACTTACCTACACTAAATAATGGTTAAATATATAAAAAAAATCAATTGTATTCGCAGCGTCCCTAATTATGCTTTTATATTTTATAAACATCTGTACGTAGATGATTCGTTACATACACGCGGGAATCAATCGTTAGACGAATGTGTCAATGTGTGCATGGATCTGTACCAATCATTAATGCTATTGTGGTCGGGTGTCGCTGTCCCGCTTCTTTCAGCGTCCTCCCAAAGTCACCCGTGGGGGTTACACGAGCAAACAGACACCGCCAGTGACGTCAGTCCATAATATACTGTGTAACCCTCTCAATAAACACATAGGCGTGCGTTTATTAATTTTAAAAAGTTCTTTAAAAGAATTTGTAATGAGTAGACTTTATAAGTACATATATCGTATTAGAACTTTATGAATTCTAGTCAGATCAGTCTGTTGTAGTATTTTTAAAATATTGTATTTAGAAATGTACGTTTGAATCTGCACCAAAAAACAATTCAAAACTTTTATGAAGTAAAAGAGTATAACTTTTTAATTTAACATATTATACTTACCTATAACATAATGTTGAATTAAAATTTACCTTTAAAAGAAATTCATCCATAATTCTATAAATTTTACGATGTAGGTAATATTTTATTTTCTAAACAAATATTATTTCTAATTTTCATTTTATTAAAAATTATATAAATATAACGTCCTCAGGATTAACTTCTCTGTTATCCTTACAATTGCCTTTTCTTTAATTTTCATAATTTTACTTGAATTTTCTCTGAGTAGTTTTAAAAATAAATATTGAAACTTGTAATGAAACAGCAATCCAATGAAATAAAGAAGTTGTACTGAAAAACCAATATACTTACTCTATTTTTCTAAGTTCTCATTGTTTTTATACCAAACTTGTTACTTCAAATCCAATATAGTAAATTCTATTATACTTTTTCCACCTCTTAAGAGAATAAAGAATTAGCTATATCCATTATTATCTACTACATCGATTACACTTGATGTTTCTTCGGAAGAGTCTGTTTTTAACTTACTTAAAAAAGGATCAGGTTTTCGTTTCAATCAATATATATATATTTTTATGTATGTTCGGGCATAACTCCGATAAATATGCAACGATTTGGATGTTTTTTTTTATTTTTGTTTAAAAGAACATACTCCCGAGTTAGTCCCATATAAAATTTATCAGAATCTGACCATGGGCTTTCTTACTATTGCAGACATATTCTATCATACGGATTTTATAATTCTAATACATTCAAAAATGTTTTTGATAGCTTAACCGAACCCAAAAAATACATATGTGTAAATATAATACGAATTTTTGCACACTGATTTCGTACATAAATTACAAAACAGTGCAAGAAGCTATAAATTTTAACACATACGTATTTTTATTTACATTTTCATTTAGTTCTTTAATCTTTCGGAGATTTATATTCTATACATTAAAACTAAAACCAGTGTCTATCACCAACCGATAATCCAGGCCTGCATTAACATTCTAAAGCAAATAATGGGTGCGTCCACGCCCATGGCACCCTATAAGTGCGCGATGACTTAGCAGGGGTGTCCATCTGTGCGCGCTGTAACAATGGCCTACTGCCACTGCGGATGTCAGACGTAGTGCTTTATGGCTCAGTAGGGAATCATCGTGTAATATTTCTTATGAGCCTGACCTATACTTGCAAATGATATGTGTTTTTTTATGCAATACTTATTTTGTTTGTTTGTTCGAATGGATTAAATGGATTTTAAAATACAGTACTTAGAATATATTGTTGCTTTATATTTTCCTTATTCATTGATAAGTAGTAGAATCTCTTTGGGGGTATGTGTATAAACTAGTTTTTAATCTGATCTAAAAGATTATATTTTAATAATATTTTAAAATTGTGTCAAAGAAGTTTTAAAAAGTTACTGACGTAAAATTATTTCGATTTACATCAGAAATGAATTCGTATTACTCATTGTTAAATATTTAGGTCCAACATTTTTTTTATTAATTTTAAAGTTTCCAAAATATTAGTTAATTAGTCAATTCAAATTTTTGAAAGTTGTGCTAAATTGTGTATGTAAAACAATTTATTTTTTAGTTACATTAGAGTAATTTTTATTTTAGGGGTGAAATATTTTGAAATAATGTTAGGAATTTAATACATCTATTAAAATATTTTTAATTTCAACAAAAGAGGGGCTGGTGAAAATGTATTTTTTGTTCTGGGGTCCGAGAAATTATATTTGAGTATTAATGTTTTGAAACAATGTTTTCAAAAAAGGGGTGCTTCTAAAAAAATAACTTTTTCTCTAGGGCATTTTTTATAATACTCGACATTACAGTTCTTATCCATTAATTTTTATGAATTTATCAGAACATATTCTAGCAAATGATAGTACTTTATATTAAATGACTGACTCCCAATTAGACAAAATGAATTTATAATTTGCATTCAATCATTACAATCATTACGTCAAATTCGAAATCAAGCATTATGATCATAAAACGTATTATTTCATTAATGACTTGCACACACAAACACATGGACACATTTACAAACATTCGCTAATGGAAAACATGTCACAGCTAGTGAAGTCACTACAAATACACGCACGACAAATAAAAACGAATTCATCATAACTAATAGTGTTTACATTGAGGATCTGAATTAATGATATGCAAGTGAGTCAACACGGGGACACCCCCGCAATCAGTGGTGGCCTATGAATGAAACGTAATGAGGCAGTGTTTACTAATAATATTCAAAAATATTAAATTTTTTCGATGAATAACTCTGGTAATAGAAGTTAGTACATTTCTTTATATTTTGTTTCCAAATATAAATAACTAGCGGAATCCCGCGGCTTCGCTCGCGTAAATTTCGAAACTAATTAGAACCCTCCATACGTGATAGGGAATGACATATTATATTTTTTTATATTGATTTTTATTCATTACCTATAAAAAAACGTAAATATCTCGGATCTTAGTTAAAAATTGTAAAAACTAACCCCCTGTCTAAAAAAAATATAAAAATTGTACCCCACTTTCCAAAGGGGTTGAATTTTCGTAACTGATATTTATCTTGTAGAGTACCTATATACTTTGCCATGTTTCATTCGGTGAATACAAAAAAAAATATTTTACAAATTTGTTCACCCCCCTAACACCTTAGGGGTTAAATTTTGGGAAATGATGAAATAATTGTTTAATTATTTATATTGTAGAGTATGTATGTTGAATAAGTTTCAATTAAATGCGAACAAAAAAAATATTTTTTTATATAAACTTTGACACCCCCTTTTAACCCCGTAAGGGTTGAATTTCGAAAAAACCTTTTCTTAGTGGGTACTTACATCATAAAGAAAGGCACCTACGAAATTTCACGTTTCTAGGTCTAAGGGTTTGGCCTGTACGTTGATATATGAGTGAGTGGTTAAGGACAAACTCTTTTATAGATATAGATAGGTAAGAAATTTTATAAAATATTTATTTATATTATAAATATCATTTTTTTATAAATATATGTAATTCATGCCTGATAAAAATGCACTCTTACCTTGACTCACGATCATATACGCTTACAATTCAAGATTTTAAAATTGCTCACGCCCATGTCGGAAAAAAAATTCTCGCGCTCAATAACTCTAACCCAGAAATCAATCATTACTAACCTAACCATAGAAACAATTGAAATATTTTTAGGTTGAATAGTAGAAGAAGAAATTCATATATATTATTTTGTATTCTTACTGTACCACGTTCTCATCATTATAATTTTCAATTTGCTACATCGTCAATTGAATTTTTTAATGGATTTTTTTGAAATTTTGTAGTGCATATATTAATTAATAATTAAGTAATTAGATACAGATGATAAAGAACCCCCACATACAGACTGCCACTGCACTCAATGCGTGGTATATGACAGGTAGTATATGGCGAACACCACCTGCAAATAATTTATTGTGAAGGGGTTGAAGTTCACCGACCAACACATCGCCGCTCGTGTTGTGTTGTATTTGTGCAGTTCAGAAAATTGCCTGTATCTGTAAGGGGTGGAGGTGTTAGCTTTTACACTAATTCTCATGTTATGGTTTAAGGTAACGACGTTAAAAGGTGTTTGTAAAGTTTAATTAGGAGTTAGAGGTTATGTAGAAATGGGGTATCGTATACTCATTAAATAATAGGATGCTTCGATATTATATATAGAAAATGTTTTGTAAAGAAATATTAACCGTGCAACTTTCCAAAGATTCGTAGCTGTTAATTACAAAAGTTTTGCGTTATAGTGTCTAAGTTTATGATAATGTGAATGAAACGTTAATAGTTGCGGTACCCAAAGCTCTTTATAAAAGTTATAAGAAATATATTTACTATATTATACATATTATAATTGTATGTGTTCGATAGTCGAATTTGATGAAATTTTCTCTAGAGTATTTCTTGGGATCCTAGAAGTGACTAAAGCTATATAATCACGCTATCAAATCAGAGGACTGAGCAGTGATTATTTGAAACATGTGTAAAAACTTCAATACGTTATACATAAATGTACATAACAGTATATACATACCTAGTATCTTAAATAGATAATTGTATGTATATAGCAAAAGGAACTTGTTTCATTCATCAATTTCAAATTGGATATCAACAACAAAGTGTATCTATTGCTGATTGGTTATAGAAACAATATCCACGCGGGTAAGAAGTAAAGTAAAATGAGACACACCGGAGAAAAATATCATTCAAATCACATAATGTAATGCGACACGCTGACAAAAGTATCAGATGAATTTTATTTTTAGGTAACATTCTGGCATCTACCAGGTTACCTAGCTAGCAGTATCGCTTTAGCAAAACTTCAGTTAAATAACCCGCGGTATAATAAAATAAAATTACAATTAATTCAACCATTTTAAACTTTATTATTATTTTGTTTTTCTGTATAATAATTTCATACACATAAATTCTTTTATGAATCGATAAAATTTTAGGCTTGCACAATGAACTCTCGGCTTTCTACATAAAACCCTAAATAAATTCACATAGATTTAACAGCGATTTCAACTTTACCGAAAACAATAGAATTAAAAACTTATTCATTTCCATATTAATTTCAACAACTCCATTATAAATTCATTGTTTGTAATTTTGATGCTGCGTAATAAAGTTGCATTTAATACTATTTAAACCAGCCATTACACTATATAGTATATATACGTACCATTTTCAAAACAAATACTTTCCCCTTTTGAATCGGATTAACAATGTGCCCTCACACTTACCGACTTTTGTAAAAGCCATATTAAGGGAAAGTATTTCATTCACGGGGACCAACTCGCAGTACTTGACTCCATTTTCCTATTTCCTGTACAGTTTTCCTACCCTCAATCAACAATGATTCTTATATCCGATATTTGTGTCATTTCTCACAACGCTATTCTTTTTACAAAACACCTTCACCTAACGCCATCTCTGTTACCTTTAGCAAGCATGTATGTATTGCACTTTGTTGGATATAAATGCAAGTATACACATCATTTTTCTCAACTAGATTTACTTTTCAAACCCATAAATTATAGGTTTTTTCTTTCTCTTTCTATGTCTACAAAGATTTGCATCTTTCCCGCCAAGAATCGCAATTGCTTTTGTACGGTGCAACTAAAGTATACTATATATGGTATTACAATTCCTCCTAGGTTCACATTCAATATTATTTCTTTATACACACGTATAAGTACATTATTTGTTATCAAGAAATAGTAAAAACTAAATTAAAATTTTTTTAGATACGACTATTTTTTGCTAAATTATTTAATTTATTAAAAGTCTATAAAAACGTTATTCAACATACAACAGAATTTCAAACATTTTGTGGATTGTATTTGAATTTATATTGCACATGTTTTAATATCATTTCTTTAATGTTATTGATTACTCAAATATTCTTGAACTATCTAAAAATAACTACAAAAACTTAAGAGAAAACGTACATATGGTATATATTACATATATTACCTATTATTGTATACCGTGGGTGAAAGGAAATCTTGTTGAATTGATATTTCCGTTTCAGTTTTTCTTTTTCTACCCATGACTCAATTGTACGTTTTTGGGTGCTCTTTCTACCTTTTACTGACTGCATTTCACTGCACAATAAGAATTTTCTCCCCCCAACAGTACCATTTATAGCAAACTATTATCAACTTCGATTTAGTTTAGAATTCTCAAATGGTTTCTTGAAGTCACAGCTAACTACGTAGCAGCTTTATAAAAGTTTCCCAAACTTCTTTCCCATTCAGATAAAATATTGTTTAAACCTGACCATTTTAAATTGATTTTATTATATTTAACTTCAAAAATTAATCGGATCGCACATTTTAAAATAGATTATATACTACGATTCTAGCATATGCATCGGATTGATTAAAATGCCTCCAGTCAGTCATTATGGTAAAAATCGTAAAAAATATATAATGAATAAATGATTGTAAAGCAGACGTCTTTAAAAAGTAATAATACTAACAATAATATATATAATTCGTTTTTTTGTTTGTTAAAGTACATCTTTCGATTTTGTGACTTCGAAAACAATTACAATATTACCATTGATCAAATAAATTACCACATTTGCTCTTTGGATACCGGTGTTTTAATATTTACTAAAATATTATTACAACAAATATTAAAAAAAAACATTCTTAGAGTAAATTTATGTACATACCAAAGTTCTGTGTCGGCAAATAGGAGATGTTTTTATTTGCCCACCTAATAATAAATATTAAACATCGCAACAAAAGAAATGTAAAGAATACTTAAACAACGTTAATAAATAGGTTAATCAGACTATTACGTTAAAAAGCATTTCATTAACAGTTGTATCAAAAACAAACCTATTATTCTAAACGCAGAGTAAATGTGTTTCACCAACATTACCCTTTTCGTCAGACTTTCGCAATGTATGCAAATTCGGTATAATCTAGAGGCAAAGACAGATGTAAATATACATCAAATGTTAATAGACTACTGCTGCCATCTGTATCAAGTGCTCGTAATCCATCTGGAAATCTCCATAACAATCGTCTCTTCCGCTTCCTGCTACTGTTGCATTTCCCCACACTCATCGAGGTACGTAACTTTGCTGGTGCTTTTGAAAGTCGAACTCGCTAGAAATCTAATATGCCTTTGTTTATGTATAATTAAATTGTGGTATTTTATGTATTGTCTCTGTATTTTACGCATAGCATGTGTGTTTGCAAGTACATAAAATATGTGGAATTGTTTATTTGTGACATATTTATATGATTCGTATTCTGTTATAGTAATTCCACATAGGTATGTATGTTGTTCTATTTAATTGATAGTTACATAAATATTATTTTATATTCTTTAATAAGTAGGTGTGTAAAGAATGGTTAAAAGTGGTAAAAAAAATATTTTGAATACATACACTTAATGAATTATATGGTTTCTAGTACTTGCTCGTTAAGCAAAAAATATTTGTACAGTATTATGCGATTCTTTTTTATACGGTTTTGAAGTTAAATAATCATATCAAAACTAACAATTCAAGGAATTTAAACATGTTATTAAAATAAATAAATAATATAAAATAAAATAATGAACATTTATTTTTCATCATCAGGAGTCCAAAACGAGTCACTATTAATAAAATTAAGTTAATAACATTTAAAAAAACTTATTTATTTTTTTCTTTCCATGCAATTTTTTGGTTTATAATTTTACAATGTAAACTATGTCTCTGCAATTTTTTTCATATGCGGTTGTCAGTGAAACGTATCTACCGCATAAAAAATATTTTTCGTTGCTTCCATTATCCATATAAAGATATACTTACCCCTACCTACTTCAAAACTTACAATTCGTTTCATTAAAAATATTTTGTAACCATAACACATTGATTTTATATTTGCACTCCTTAAATTAATTTTTTTCAACATGGCGTTTCGACTCTTATGTCAAAGTCTTCTTCAAAAGTACATAAATTACATATATTTTTTATTATATATTTTATAATAACTAAATCATTCGTAAGTCAAGTTGGTTGGATAAAAAAGAAATATAAAATTCTTTACTCAACATCATGAAAACTTTCAACATAGCATCATTTTAAATAATAAAACTTTACTTTTATTTTCTATTTCAAACATAACATCATAAAAATATCTACTTCTGTAAAACAACGACCTACAAAAACATTAAAACACCTTAAAGACCGCGAATAAAAAACTTGAATCTCATTGTTAATCCAAACGCAACCTCAAACATTAACACTAACATGTTCTTAAGCTAGATTTTGCTAAAACAAGTATCAAATGTCTCCAAACTTATTAATCCTCCGGGATTCCAGCTTCACAGGTATATATGAGAATACAAAACAAATAAGCTTATAAGTTGGCAAGTGTACTTAAAGATGATCCCCTACGCTCGCGTCAATCTCCCGAAAATAAAACAATCCACCGATAGAGATAATATTATCGTTATGTAGTGTTAATAGCTCACTATGTCTTTGTTTAGACAAGTTGCTGTTTGTGAAGTTACATGTATGATGAACTATATAGGCTTACCACAAGACGCTTGATCCCAAAAGATGAATTGAGGAAACGGTTCAGACGTAAATCTGAATGTCTTAAAGTGAAAACAGGTCATGAGAATATGTCTGATATGATGAATTCATTAATTTCATTTTAATTGATTTCTTACGTAATAGTTAATACCTACTTTTAAAACACAATCGTTTAATTATTCTTTTAATATTTAACTTTGACAAAATATGATTAAAAAAAATCCTAATTTTTTTACTAAACTGCTAATTTTAAGTAATGAAAAAGTATTCCATTAAAGGAATTCAACATGTTTCGGTATACTTCAAAGTATAGTAAAAATTAATAACTGGCGTAAGTATAAATACATGTAATATACTTATGTCAACTCTGAAACGATCATTACTGTTGTTTTATAAAATCAAAGGTTTATCATAGCCTAACAAAATATTTTTTCAATATCTAGATCTTTTTTTCTGCCTTAATGAAGAAATTTCAGTATAACAATACTAAATTATTATTTCAAGCCCAAAAAATAAGATTAAAAAGAGATTTTTTTAGTAATAACCCTAGAAAGAGTTTTGTCAAATACCCAACGAAAAAAAACAGTGAAGTTTACCTTGTACTCAACGTATTGAGCCAATAATAATTATTGATAAAACTTTTTGTTTGTATTTTACATGAGCTGGAATTTGACAGTTTTTTCAAAAAAAATGCCCATGTAATCTCTCAAATAGTAATTCAAACAGTGCGTACATATTAAATAATTGATCTCAATACTTATATTACAAAATATAGCCTCGATTCTCGATACAACTATATTTTCTAAATTTTATATAACAAAATGCATAAACATTCTTGTTGGTTAAGCTTTGCAACAAATATGCAAGAATATGTATATACTAATTACGATAACTTAAATGAACAGAAAAAGCTTGTTGCAAGTAACAAACGAGTTACACGAAAAAGAATGGTAGAACTCCCTTAGGCAAGACTGTCACGCGATGAATATCTTGATTTGTTGTGTACATACGTGCAACTCGAACCCGAGACTCCGGTGAGATAAGCGCGTGACGCAATCTAGTGCTGCCAACTGTCAGGTCGAAACTAACTCTCAAAAGTTACTATACGAGATTTTTGTTACCAAGAATGTGCTCTGATTCTCAACAGAGCGACGATAATTTTTATTTTTCTCTTATTGTATTCGTCTAAAGTTATTAAAACTTTTAAGCCAGTCGTATATTTTAACCACATGCTTTGAACGCTATTACTATCTTAGAAAGTTCGATTATATTTTTTGTGCTACAGTTTTTTTTATTATAAGCGCCGACTGTAACGAAGTTCTTTTTCTAATTTATTTAGTATTATTAAACTCCTAATAAGAAATTTTCCTTAAATCGTAAATTGACATGTTTTATTACAGTAAAGAAGAATTTTTTGTTCTTAGTCTCAAATTATTTGTAAAATATAGAAATATATAAATATATTTTAACATTACAGGTAGATTATTATCAAGGTGAGTTATATACAGATACATGAGTACATTATGTGATATTTATAATAATTATTATTAAATTATAGACATACGTGAATCTAGATTTACAATTTGTAGGGGTGGTTATAGGTAAAAAAAGTTACTTTAGTTTATTTAATATTTACCATATTTTTGAAATTTTTTTTATTTAGTTTGCTTTAATTTTTGAGGTTTTAAGGGGGATCATAACCTCCATGACCCTCCTGGATCCGCGCTAGATTATAGATAAATAAAAAAGTAAAAATGAATGCAAGCCTATAGAAATCGAAACAGTAAAAAAATTTTAACAAAAATCCTTTAAATAATTAATTATAATACTTGGTAAAATATAATATTACGTAATCCATTTTTATGCGTTGTGCAAGAAAAATGCAGGATGCATGGTTATTAAATATATGTGAATACTATACTGAAAATATAACATAGCAAGTACTAAATTTTGCAGAATAAAATAATAAAAAAGCATGTCTTTGAAAATAATGAAAATATCAATATACCTAAATCATGTCTTATTTTATATTTAATTTTTTCTGTATTTTCTTTTCAGAACTTAAGGTCCATGCCGTTTCTAAATGTGGTAATAGGAAACAAAAAAATGATAAACTCCTTCCAACCACCTTCGACCTCCAGTTTCACTTAAGTTTTAAAAAAGAGACTGCATCCTTCATCTACTAATTAAGCTCTACACTCTACACTCGACATGAAATTCGTTTTCAGTTTTGGGTAAGCACCATCCATAATATATGTAAATTTCTTTAATGTACCACATTTAGTTTATGTGCTAGATGGCTATGACAAACAGAGAGACAGTTCAACGTAGCAAAGACATTTTTCCTGCTCTAAACAAAAATAGAAGCTTATGAATGTGGTCATTTTACAGAAAAATAAGAAAACAATTACAATTATTTCGAAAGCTAAACTGATTACAGAAAACTATTTGAACACAAGTTAGTCAATTTGGAGGAGGCAATATTATGTAATTTTTATGTTTTTTTTTTTAGATGGTAAATGAATTTTTAAATGAAAATCCATACTTTTGTTACAAATAACTGATTCTACGTAAAAAATTTGTTTGTACAAAATTACATCAAATAAAAAATTATTTTAGAACAAAAGTTTCTTATTTTTTCACGTAAAATCAGATCTACAAAATAAAAATATAGGTTCTCATTAAAAAATTGCCTTTTAAAAAATCATTAAAAAACACAAACAAAATATACCTACTAAGTAACTTTTGTCGAAAATTAAAAAAAAGTTATAACTATTTATTTTATTTAAAAACCAATCCGAACATCTACTTATTCAGACACAGTCTCATATAACTGCATTACAATAAACTATTCCACTACAACAGTAGGTACATTAACCAATAGTGCACACATACTCATAGGCAAACATATCGTACAGAATGCACCCCAGAGCAGACAATCAAACTGGGCTGCACTCGGGCGACTCTGAACCTGGGGCGGTGAGTACAACTCTAGACTTGTACCCACTACAACACATCACGTCGTCGTTGTTTCCAGAGAAGTCGGTTTGTTACACTCCTCGTTACCGCCAACGGGTAAAGTTGTGTGTGTGTGTGTATATGTGTATGTGACCTGCGTCGGTAATGCTGAAACCTCCACCGTGTACCTTACAAGTTAGCGCTTGTTTGTTGCAAAGTTTCTGTACCGTGGCCGGTGAACCGATAAATTCGGATGGATGTTTCAAATACGGTTATACCGTTATTGTTTGTTGTACCTAGTTACTTTGTTTCTACGACTGTATGGATTGGGAATTTTGTGTTGCGTTAATGCAAAGTTGTTATGTTCTTTATAGGACGTTAGGTATTAGCTCCCTACATCCTTATAAAAATAAATTTATTAATAAAAATGTTAATCCACAATAAGATTAAACGAGACTAGTTTTTCTCATCTTAAATTTACAATTAACAGTTTCTTCTCGTCAAAATTTAAACTAGTCTTGACTTCAAAAGACTTGTCTTTGCATACAACCTTAATGTCCGGTATTATAAACGACCTAGCAAATTTGCAAGCTAGCAAGCACTCTCAAATGAGATACCAAACTTATATGACAGTTCTGTTGATGACTTTGACAGATTTCGCGCAAGCGTTGTATGTAAAAACCAACGGTATTAAAACAGTTGTGCTATTATGAAAATTATTTTATATGGTCAGAGTCGCCAACTGTGTTACAATACGTTGAAGTGTCACTGCTCTAAATTCCATAACTAATCCATAGATACTATAACAAAATTCATAACCTCATTTATGAGTGCTTGCAAGCTAACAAATTTTGCTAGGTCGTTTATAATACCGGACATAACAATAATAAATATGTGTATGTAATGTTCCATTTGTAGATTTTAAAATAATATTCACGAATAAGTGAAATTTTTAGTAGATACTTCATGCAAGATACTCAAAATAAATATATATATTTTTAAAGTGAAACTTTTATTACATCGTCTCAAAATTTTTCGTCTGTGTGTTGCATGTCGCTCGGCCGCGGAGTAGGGGTAATACGTCAGAGCCATAGACATAAAGAAATGGACAGTGCATCTGACTCGAAAAAAGAGCCGTGTCAAATGAAAGAGACAGAAATTGTTTGGTTGTTATATAGAATTTATTAGAACTTTTTGCTGGTGCATGTTGTTGTTTATGGATTTATTTCAATTTTGAGTGCTTGAATTTATTATTCCGAAAATTTTTAGTTAAATATCTATAATGTGAAAAAAAGTTTCACTTTTACTGTGGTTTCATAAAACCACACAATCCTTTTTTTATATCTCTTATATTTACAAACAAAAACCAAAATTTTATTCGATAAAAATATTTTATAAATGAACATACGTATATGTATGTTAACCAGTTTTGCGAACTTTGAAATGAAACTTTGCTGATAAAAAAGTAGAACGCTAAAGATATGAATCAGGACTAAAGTAGAACATTATCAGAATGGAATACTAAAGTTTATATATCTCTAAAACTTTGCATCGTTTTTTACTTCAATGATTTCGTTAAAAACATTACGTAGAGTAAAAAAATTAAATTCTGCTAACAGTTTATTGGGAATTCTCAAAATAAAATTATAGGTTGTTGATCTATGTGTTTTAATAATCCCACCCTCTGATGAGTATATTTATATATATTTTTTAAATATCGGTATATCTATATTATATATTTTGTCAGAACTTTCTAACATGCCTATAATAATTTATTTTTTTCAATTAAAAAAAAGAAACACTTTCTACGTTTTGTTCTCATTTAAATATATTTTATTTCGCACATTATCTTTTAAAATCAATAAAATAGCAATTGTTTATTTTATCGCTACCAACTAATCCATTAAGAGTGAAGAAGAATTATAAATAAAATGGAACACTGAACAAATGGCTTGTAAATTATGAAAAATCTCACCTAAACATACCTTCCTGTTCCAAAAAAATTACATCACAAATAACCTATCACAAAACATAACGACGCAACCCAAACAGATCGAATTCTCCCCACCCGAACAAATAAAATAAATAAGTCTGAACGATAAATGGCTTCGATATTATTTCCCGAAACTTTTTTCATATCTTCTGGGAATCCTGCAGTCTCTACGATACGCCAACCGTCGTTTCTTATAAATACATCAATTCCGATTCCGTCTAGCTCAGCGGACCCCTTTTTCTAATAAAGAACACAAAAAATGTCCAACATTGAAATAAAAAGTTCCTAATATATCCCTGAGACTCGATACATGGCCGCCCCCGGATTAGACGTACCATGTGCCGCGATAGTTTTGTGCATATTGGATATAAACTGATTGAGTTACATAAAATTTGCAATCTTCATTCACGTTTTGTTTTACTGTTTCATTATGTTATGATTATGTTCTTTTTGTGTGTACTTAGAGAAAAGGATGCACAGATTTCTGTTTGTAATTTTCAGAAAGAATATGTTACCCGATGCTTGTTGACTTTATTTTATTGTATTTTGTTTTTAAAATAGCATTTGCTTTTTCATACATACAATGATAATATCATTGTATATTTTATTAACATTGTCAGTATAATGTTTTTATTTATTTATTTTATTTTATAATATTTTTCTTATTTCTTCTTCTTCTTTTTCTATATGCTTGATGTCAGCTGGATCGTCTCCTTTTCTGACAATTTTTCTTATTTAATATACATGTCAAAACAATTTAATATTATTAAATGTCAAATGATGGAAAAGGCATCAATAACGTCTCAAGACGAGCTAATTTTAAATGAAACTAAATGTTATTTCTGTTATAATTAGGTATTTCTTTTAATTAATTTATTTAAATGATAATCACCGACTTCCAAATATTTATTTTATTTGTTAAAAAACACATACACATGAAAAATCCCCCCTCTCTGAACTGAGTAATTTTTATCAGAAAAGATTTTTCTAAAGAACGTTTTTCACTAAACAGCCATGGAAGTGATTCCAAGTTTTATTCTAAACAAAATGAAGGCGCGGCATGAAAATTTTGCGCACCACTGATCTGTGTATTTATAAAATAAGTATGTGACAAAATTATTCACATGTATGTAGATGTTGTCATTATATAATAAAATCTTAAGACATCATGTTAATATTTTCTTTCACACCTACAACGTCGTTAGCAGTAATTAACCAGGGCATCATAGAGAGAGTGAGAAGTAAGTGCAAGACAGAGACAGATATAGGAAAAAGGAAACAGAACCTCATCTCGTCCATCCGTTTGACTACTGGCAGTTTTTATATGAGCCACCGAGGGTATCGTTGGGAAAACTACACCATAAGTTTCTTAGAATGTTGTTTCATCCCTCTTACCCGTAAGAGTCAAATAACCAAGATTATACATGTATATTACTGCAGTAACGTTGCAAGCTTTGTTGCAATCAAGTATAAATGCATTTTTAATTTAAGAGATTAAGTTAGTTTATTCTTTGATATTCACATAAATAATAATTTCGTTTTAAAAGATTGCAATGGTATTAAAATATTCAACAATGTAATTTTAGTTGCATTAAAAATATGTTTTGATTTTAGTACATATCAATTTTTGTATTTTCGATTAATTTCCAGTTAGATCTTTTAATGAGATATATCAACGATATGCCAAGATAAAAAATGTGCGCGTTACACCGAAGAATTGTTAAAAACACGTTGTGGATCGTCGATTATACATGAATTATACCAGAGATGAGAAATTGGGAAATCTTATTATAGATGAATAATGTATTGTGTGTCGCGGCATATTGGTTGAAAAACTATGCTTATGAAATAAAATATACTTATTATATATCATGTAACATACTGAAATATTTGAAATTATATACATACATACATACATGTAAAAAGTGACATCAATAATGATACACGTTTGAAAACTTTTATTTCTGTTCAAAGATTAGAAGTAATAAACTTTTCAAAATATTATTGCTAAAAACATAATATTCTTAGCATTGAAAAGTTACATTGGCGTCAACTCCGGCAACCATTTTGCATTCGGGTTTATGTCGCGTCTTAACACAGTTACGCGTTATAGCGCCAGAACAATATCATTTCCGTTCTCAAACGAGGGCATCTCCTCCACGGCGGCCGAGATGGAGTCTCCGTGTAATTTATGTGATTTTTTGTGCTGTTCCTCTGTTTAGAATGTTTCTGTTTTTTAATTTTACTCCGTGTTTATATTCCACGCCTGTAATTGTAACGGGAATTTATACACTCACAAAAAATTATATGGAGTGAAAATGTATAATACCGTATATTTTTCAATCTGCTATTTATGTTTTGTATTTTTATAAGCGTTTACTTAATGGTGTTTTTTTTTTTTACAAAATATGCTTAACAAAATGTTTCAAGCACATCAGTAATCTGAATGTTACATTCTTTATCAGTTAAATCAAAATTAACTGCTTGGCTAAAATTTATTATGGCAGAATTAATAGTCCTAATGATAGTATATTAAATAAAAATGTTATTTTCATACATTTCATTAGAGTCATAAAAAAATTGAATAATATGTTTTTGTATAAAAATTATACATTTTTTAAAAACGTTTTACTATAAATTATACTAGACATTAAAAAATTAAGAAGCATTCGTTAGGCACGTTAAATAAATACATTTGAAGATAAAAACATTATCCGGCTGAATTTCTTACGAAACATTGAGCAGGAAAAAATATTAAAGACGTTTAAAAATTACTTACAGAGATAAAAACCACACAACAAAACGCAATAACTAATCTCATCCAACCCCTTTTCTTTTAGTAAGAAGTAATCATCACACTAATAAAAATCTCCGGGCGGCCATATTTAAAAAGCGTAGTAGTAATCTAATTTCTTCTTACCGCTCAAGAGGCATCTGCGAATCTGCAAGACACGCACATATCTGCCGCCGTTTCGTGAAACACGCATAATCACGCTTTTAATTTCAAACGCGACGGATTTCATTTCACCCTTCTCATTTATCATCTCCACTTAAGTACGCGCCGCTGGAGGGATGCTAAACCGCGGCAAGACGTTCCCCGACCACTTCAAAACAAAGTAGCTGGCTTTAGACTGTCGTGCGCTGCATACATAAAAACATTCCCCGGGTTAAAAGCAATTGTGAGTCGCAGTCACACTCATTTGGTTTTGTAACTAATTACTTTTAATTATGATTCTTTCTGCTAAAGATGCTCTCTGCTCCTCTCTGTGAATGCTAATAAGGTGCACGCCGTGGTTTGCAGCTCTGTTGTGTGTTGATGCTTTTTGCGCGAGAAGGCGGAAGGCGGTGCATCCAAACCCTACCGAAACATTACTATACAATTGCTTCATTGTTTATGTGCTTAGTTTTATTTGTTAATCAGTTTCTGTTTCACTTTAGTCAAACACAGTTTTAAGAAATATGCGGTACCATTGTCTTTAAATGATAGTTCTACTAGCTGATTGTACTCGTTAATTTAAATATTCAAAAACTGTTGTGCAAATGACATTTAAACAATAAAGATTCATTTTGTATATTTTGTATTTATTCATTCAATTGAAACAACCTAACCATTACAGCGCTTATCAGATAATATAAAATCATATTTTAAAATAAATAATTACAAAAATTAACATTTATAATTGTGATTAATATAAGAAGTTAAAATATTTTAATCAATAAGCATTTTTGTCACATTATTTTTTTCTGTAAACTAAACAAATAAATAAAAACACAATAAACAAACACATCAAACTAAAAAATATCAACGCAAGCTTGTCATATGTCAGTTCATTCAACTGTTACATCTGTCACTTTTGACAAATTGAATTTTATACAACCACGTAATATTTTATTGAAATGGTTTTTATTTTATAAAATGAATATATTCCTTCGAACTTTTTTTAAAGTGTTTGATAAAAAACCATTCCCTTTATTCAAACGGGCAACTGGAAGCTATGTTTTAAGATCTTCTTATGAAATTCCTGAAGATATAAGAAAAACATTTCATTTAGCAAATGCGTCGATATTAGATAATACTAATTACTATTACCATCTTGGGATACAGGCAAGTCATAAGAAGTTATTGGAAGATGTTGGATGTATTAACCCTAATAACTCAGATTATGAAAATAAAAATATTTTAAATTCAGTTATAAAAAGTATACAGCCATGCAGAAACTGTCTAGAAGTGACATTTCCAATAGAGAAAGATAATGGTACACTTGAAATAATTCAAGGTTACCGTGTTCAACATAGTTATTTCAGATTACCATGTCTAGGAGGGTTGCGTTTCGATCCAACATGTACGCAAGAATTGCTAAAAGGTTTTGCATCTCTTACAACTTTTAAACATGCTTGTTTAAACCTTCCTTTTGGTGGTTCACATGGAGCAATCAAAATAGACCCAAAACAATATTCCCGAAAAGAACTACGGAGAATAATCCATAAATATATCATAGAATGTTCCAAGAAAGGCTTCATTGATCCAGCAATCGATATTTTTGATCCTGATGTAGGTTGCGGAAGCTGGGAAATGGCCATGGTTGTAGAAACGTACCAAAACCTCTTCGGGTATAAAAATTTTAATTCTTTAGCCTGTGCAGTTGGTAAACCTGAAAGTAAAGGTGGACTTCACGATTACAAACAGGCATGTGGGAATGCTGTATTTTATGGTGTGGAAAATATTATAAATGAAGTTGACTTGAATTGTTGTGTAGATGTAAAAGCAGGATGGAAAGATAAAAACATTATCATCCACGGCTTAGGTAAATTCGGAGCGCATGCAGCTAAACATTTTGTTGACGCTGGTGCTGTTTGTGTTGGTGTGATTGAAGACAATTGTGCGTTTTATAAATATGATGGAATCAATATAAATGAGTTATTAGAGTATAAGAAGAAGCATGGATCCATTGAAAATTATAAAGCTGTCAAATTATACGAAGGTGACTTATTGGTTCTTCCGTGTGATATGCTTATTCTTGCATCAACACACAAAGTTATTAATTATAATAACGCACAAAAAATACAAGCCAAGATTGTTGTGGAAATAGCAAACGCTGCTATTACACCTGCAGCAAATTTAATTTTACATGGAAAAAACATTTTGGTTATACCTGACATATATATTTCCACTGGGTATTCCATAGCAGGTTATCTTGAATATTTAAAAAACACAAGTCATATAACTTGGGGCCAAATCGCAAAAAGCTATGAAAAGGATAATATAGTGCTCGCAGAAAAAGTTAAAGTGAGTAAATATTTTTCGTTTTATATTCCAAAACAGGATTTCTGGTAAAAATATATACCTATATAGTTTAGAATGCTAGTTTGTTGATTCTTTAGTTTTTAAACTAAATTAGTTAATTTATAAAATACTTTTCATAAAACAACACAAAAAAATTTTATATTTGCTTTACTGTCTAATAAAAAGAACCCATATATAGAAATGTGTGCTATATTTAACTTTCTATTTTCGTTTTGTTTTGAAATGTTAGCTGCTTTTATATACTCGTAATAATTAGCAGACACTCGAGGCATTTTTTTGTTTAAAACACCAATAACATAACTACCATTGATTAAATTTAATTTTTTTACAATTTTATTATACATTTTTCTTATAACGTATTTGACCTAAATATTATAATTTTTTTTTCAAACATGAATATTTTTACTAGAATATCAACTGTAAATTTTCCTGAAAACGTATCTACCCAAAATCAATTATCACATAGCTTTAACTAATGCTGGGGTCTTAGGCGTCAAAACAGTTAAAATTTCACCAGAATCGGTTAGTTAAAAAACGACGTATGAACTAAAAATAATGTTTTTTTTTTAATTCATAATGTTTTGTAAGTCCTTTTCTATTAAACTAATTGTAAGAAAAATATAATTCTAATGCATCATATTTAAATTTTGAAGGCGAGAATTGGTGAATATTTGGAACCAGCACCACCGCCACCACCAACCGAAATCAGTATCAATAAGACGTCCCAAAATCTAATTAAAGATTACTCTACTGAAGCTGACATAGTAAACGCATTCACGTACAGAATTATGGAGAGTGTGAGCAGTGAAATAATGAACACGGCTCTTGAGTTCGACTTGGGAATTGATTTACGAACGTCGTGCTACATTAACGCAATTCGGAGATTGTTTAAAACTCAATATGAAATGCATAAATATGAATAAGTTTTTTTTAAATATGAAACGTCAAATATTGTAAATAAAAATACAATCAATATATCTGTACCAATATTATTACAACAAAATATATGTGTATTATAACTTTTTCAATAGATATATTACACTTTTATTATCTTCGTAATCATTATAATAATACCTATACTTCAATCTCAAATGAAAGTACTTAATTAATTGACAAAGTCGCTAAAGTATTTTTTTTAATTTTTCAATATCTACATTTACAACTTTAGATAACTAATATATTTGAGTTCTGTTGATAATTGTTGCAAATAAAAAAAAACGGAGTAAAAATTGGATGATGCTATAATTCATGGAACAGAAAATTAATTGGTATCGAAACAGTTTTACTCCATGCCTTTTATCGCCATTACATCAGATCAATATGCTAATCATATTACACCACCGTCCATTTTGGTTCAAATCTATTTTCACTGGTATCGCTGTTAAATTTATTTATAAAACCAGCCGTAAACATTTTATCTGCATACTCATACATCACAAATAATTAAATTTAACCACCCTTTTTAAGTGTTTCGCCCTCTAACAACACTGGACAGTGTCCCTCTTTCCGGCGGATATCGCACTTATCAGATGTTCAGAAAGAATCTTCATTTCCTGAAAATGTCCCATCAACACGATTGATGATTTTCGGTTCTACGGTGTAACACATAAGGCTTTATTTATGGTGTTTCTTAGGAACTTTCTTGCAACTCATTATGCACTTTAAAAGAATTGCTGTGCGCTCAAAGTGGGAAATGTTTTAACTTTAAGTAGACGTTTATTAACATTGCAATGTCAAATTTATGTATATGTAAATCAATATAACTATATATACTTGTAATTCACATATCATAAGGGTATAAAACATAATATTTAAATCAAAAACGAAAATAACGTATTGTCTTGTGTTGTTATTTTCAAAGGTTATAAAATAAGACGCTAAGCCAGCGATTCTCAACCTGTGGGGTGCGCCCTCTTAGGGAGGCGTAATAAAACTGAATGGGGGGCGCGAGCATATCGAGAAAAAATATAAAAAAATATTATTAAAAAAATTATTTAATTTACTGAAAGAAAAGCAATAAAATATTCTGACATAATAAAAAATAAAATACACGTTTACATTTATACTGATATAGTACACTTATAAATAGAATTGTATCAGTACTGCACAATGTATTTAATAATTAACTTATCAATATTAAATTAAAAACGAGATTAATAATAATTATTAGTGACTCCCTTGGGCCTGTCTTGCAGAGCAAAGTTTTTCGAATTAAAGGTTTAATATTAGAAATTGACACACTAGAATTGAAGCATTTTTTTATATTTAGCTGAGATCTATATATCAGTAAAAATTATTGTATGAGGGGTAGGGGGGCGATGAGAATTGGGTCGAAAATACTAAAAGGTTGAGAAACGCTGCGCTAAGCCAATTGTTTTCGTTTTATTTAATTTCCTTGATATTATATAAGTAAATGGTATGGCAACAAACAAAGATTATTACTTTCCCTGATTTATAAGTTAATCTAAAAAATATAATGGAGTACATAAAATTAAAACAAAAATATTTATTTTACATTTTAGAAATATTGTAAAATAAATAGCTAATTTGTTTTTGTACTGATTTTCTTTATTTGGATTGTATTTTAAGGTGATGAATGGTGCGCAAACGGATTCTTATTTTCTTTGCAATATAACTTCGTTTTCTTTAAATTTTCATCTATTTGTAATTATTGTTTGTACCTAATGAAAGTACTCGTAGAATAACTGTAGCATTTTTCATACTAATTTTAAATAATTTATATTTTTATTTAACAAAATAAATCAATATGTTATAAAGTATTCTTTATAGACTAATATGCAGAATCAAAAAAATATATTTCACAATAGTATTACCTTTTTTATAACGTTCCTATAACGAATTGATATCGTTGGTTTCAAATAGGAAATATACGGTTGTAATAATGTTCGCGACACTTTTGTTTCTTTTCACACCCGATAGACGAGGTTGGGTAAAGGAAGGAAGGGGGGATAAGGTCGTTCAGTACGGGGTGGCCAAAGATAAGTGGCTAAATGAAAATCTTAAGATATATGTCTTGCCATAGAGCAGAATGGAAACCGATTGCTTTTTCTGGAACACTTAAGTTTAGTGTTATTATATACCTGTATGATTTGTGGCACATGATTAGATTTTGGGTTAGAAATATACAGTTTCATAATGTTTGCTTTATGCTCGATGGATTTTTAGTATTTCTGTCTGTCGTGATAACAGAGTAAATTACAATATATTTTTATATTTTTACGAGACATTTCTTGTTATGGACATTACTAAATAATATAAATATTCATAAAATAAATAATAAAAGGACACAACACTTTTTTGTACGTAGAATAGGTTCCTATTGATTTGTTTGTTCTTTCATAAAAACATTAGACGTACCATTAAGTAGATCAAACACAAAAAATCGTTATTTCACTTAATAATGATACAGAGTGCGTATAATGCGATATAGTAAAGAGTAGAAAGTAGTTTGAAAAAAAAAGAAGATTATAAAACACGATCAAGGCTATAAACGAACAAAAAAACACATTTCTTCTCTTTATTCATTCTACTCTACAGCATTATAAATTATCTTCAGTATCTACATCTCTTCAACAACTAAAAAAATTTAGTTTTTTGGGGGTTGATCTAATTGCTTCCGAGATTGTAAGAAAATCGAATTTTGAAAAAAAAAGTAGAAAATTTGCAACATTCCTTCATATTTTTTGTTATGTGCTTCTTCTTTTATTATATTTGTGTATAAATTGAGTATTCAATAGATATGAGTTTTAATTTTTAATAAAATTTGCGCAACAATAAGTAAATACAAATTTCAGAAATGTTTACATATTAAAGGCAGTTTGACTATATAAAGATCAAAATTACATACATGTATGTAAATATTAAAATGTTTATACTAGAATCCAAGATAACTACAATAAATAATTTAAAGCTACTTTATTATACATTACACGCACAATGCAATAAAATTTTAATTAAATAAATCAAAAATTACATTTATCACAACCATTTCCCCTTTACTTAATCTCACATAAAATTGAGGACAACAACAAACACACAAATCATTTCCTTTTTTTCCAAAAAAAAAAAAAACGCAAACGTAGAAACGCGATTTAAAATAAATTCAATCCGTATCCAACATAGCCAGAAAGAAGCAGATATAATTTATTGTGTATTTCTGATAAAATGACCCTCGAAAGCTATTAAATCCCTACATACGAGCTCATCGGTATAAATAATAATTAATTCCGCTTGATTTAAACCGCTTATCTACCCACTTGATTGAGTCCAGTGGCCATAGCTTGCACAAACCTTAGCATCTCATATATGAAACCGATGTGAAATATGTATCTAACTCGATATGTCTTATTGGTAAAGTTTTGGTTCCTTTCCGTGAGGGAGACCCGAGCACGCACGAATTATGGAAGGGGTAGCTTTGCCAATATCCTATTTCCCCAGCCAACATTATGCTGGTAGCTTTAATCGAAATATTATTGCAGACTCGACTTGAGTTCGATGATAATTCTCATTTAATACTTTATTAATACAATGTATTTGTTACCATAGTGTAAGAAAATTAAGATTACATTATGCATTATGGTAAATTTAAAACTTTAAACAATTTTACTTATTTGAATTTGTAACAAAATGTATTTACAACAAATGACCAAATTTTAACATGACTTGTATAAAAACAAAATCATTTGGCATCTTATTTTTAATAGGAATCGAAAAATTATCTGAATGAAAAATTCAGAATTTTGACCGACTGTATACATAAATAGCAGTTTCATCGTGAGAACATTCGAAATTTAATTTTTAATCGAAATATAATTTTATAGTTTCCTTGAGACTGTAAGCTCAACCGTTGCTTGGAAAGATGAAAATTATTATGAAAACTGTTTAACATTTAATATACTACTGGACCGCGAATAAGATGATGATTTAATTTAGCCCATCAAAATATTTTCTTACCCCTGCTGTATACAGTTAAAAATAATTATATATTACGAACTATTGGAACTATCTTATATTTTAAAGTGTTAATTTGGAATCGTTAGGCTCCTGATGAGGACTTCTTGTGAAGTCGAAACACGTGTCGAGTGGCATAAATTTTGTGGTTAAGGTGTATTTTTAGTTTAAGTGACAGATAAAACGGATATTACAATTAACGTTTAGGTTTTTATTTGTCTATTATGCGTGTAAAATGTGTAAAAAATATGTTTTATTACAATAAGTATTATGTAAAATTAAATATTTTATTTATAACATATTTTTAAATAAATATAAAGTGCTTGGCATTCACTCTACTCTATTTGATTTACGATTTACAAAATAATTATTATCATTGACAGCCAATATATAAAAAATATGTAAGATTGAAATATATGTAATTTATTATGACATAAAAAATACTCGACCAAAGATTAAATCCTGTAGTTTTCCACTTTCAAAATCAATTTCATCTCACGACAAAGCCATCAATTACGCTAACCACCGAACAGGCCTAGTCGGGCGAACAACAATTAAGTTGAAAAACGCGAAAAAGACACCGTTTGCCAGAAACAAATCTGTTACATCAAGAATCGCATAACGGGCAGTACCTTTCCGTGCAGATGTTGCAGAGGAGGGGGGCTAGATTTATGTGGGTCCACGTGCGAGGACGTCGCGCCACGTGCGAACGTGGAGTGATTTAAGAGGCGCGCGGATGCTGGACTACCCCCCTCACCGACAACCACCCGATACTGGACCGCCCGTAGCTATTAGTTCATATAACATATGTGCTATAGGCTCCTGAAGTATTGAGTTATAATATTTTTGAAGCTCTTGTAAGATGAGAAAATAACATATATAGAAGTGTATTTCAATATTTTACAAATATTCACCAAATCTGCAGTTATTAAGGATCATATAAAAAGAAATTATCATCCCTGCCCTTTTTATATATAGAAATATTCTTTCAGCTAGGTATCTATAATCTAACAAAATAATTGACTACTCGCATTTTCCTAGTTAAAGCAACATTATAATTTTTATTTTTTCCAAAATCTTTGTATTAATTTATTTTTAATTTACCTTTTATTACGAGCAACGTGCAAAAAAATGTAGGATTTCCGAAAATTTTTGGATTGCTAAAAAGTATAATATTGAAAAAAATCTCTATAAAAAACAATAATAATATCTACATTTTGTATTAATTAATTTAGTTAATCGGTGATCAGAAACAAAAATTTTCAAAATACAAAATTGAAAACAAACCACAGTTGCTATATTTTAGCACTGAGAAGCTGGTACAGCTATTTCAGAATATTTTAACAAATATTGCATGAAAGATTTATATCATAATATAATTTTATTATCGACAACTCGTAAACATTTATAATATACATAATCACATATAATCAACAAATTAAAGAATCGATCGCTAAAAAAACTAGGATACAGTTCACACGCTATACTCAAAATAGCAAACTAAAATGCAATATTATTTTCCTCTCCATTCTTTATTATTTAAAATAAATATTTTGAACCAGTTAAAAAACAATTGAAGAAATAAACAAATAATTCCCCAAAAAGTTTTTTTTTAATTTTCCATCTTGAATATCGACGTCGTAACATATTTACTTTACGGCAGATCATTTGAGAGTAAAAACTTTTCAATAACCGTAATGAGTTGCTAAAGACTTGCACTTCACTTACCGTCAATGTATTGGGACGCACACACAAGGGATGTTCTCTTATACAGTGTCCCACGAGTGGTCTACTTAGCTACGTGAAATACCGGATCACATCTCAAACGGCTTCCTCCATTTTCTGCTTGTTACAAAACACACTGACTGAATTTATTTATGTGTATGCATGTATCCATGGTCTTTTACTGTTAAAGATTATTATTATTATTTTTGGATAGTATTTCAATTGTTTAAAATAATTTAATATTTATAGTTGGTCACAAAAAGACCAATCTATTTTTTTTATAGTTTAAATACTGACTATAATAAGAAGTTCACAATAAAATAAATATTATTATATATGTATCCATAATTTGATTGTAAACTTGGATGAAACGTAAAAACATAAAAAAAACTCAAACCTGTCTCTTTTTGCTTGATTTTGTCCAATGCACTCAGTTTTCTTTGTGAACTTTAAACGATATGGTTAAATGCTACTCAATAATCAAGAGGGGTTGATTATTAATGTGTCATTGTGATTACAAAATCAAGCCAGAATTATATCAAATGAACTGATGTAATATACACAATACAATCGTTAGAGCAGTGTATTTTCTACATTGACTTGCGATGTCCTCGGTATTCCTGCATCTTCCATAGTTGTGACGTAAGCCGAGTCTGACAGGTGAAAAGCGACGTTGTCTTGGCCTGCACCAGGTCTCGACCCCATTTATTCCCCAGTTGATGTATGCGATTGCAATCTGTCAACTGAACTGCTGTCCCAAAGACATCTTGATATGTGCGAGATGACGTTTTCCTAATTTACCGATAAAACTGCGCTGACCTCTATGTCGCTGCACCTGTACTAAAGAAGACGTATGTATTTGTCCCGATCTCTTTTCGATCCACTGGCAAAAAACTTTTCCGGGAGTGTTTGTGTAAACTTCAGTTATATTACTTTTCTTTTTTATTTCTTGCGAAGCACATGTGCGCCAGCCTGTACAATGAATTATTTATTTTCAAACTCATTTGAAGTTATATAGTATTTAACAATATATTTATGTTACTCACTGGAAATATTTATTTCACTGAAATCCCTTCATTGAAAATATATTTATTACTATGTCGTTATTGGAACGTTGCAAGATTTAAAGTTTTCTTGTTGATCTGATATTCTTACGTGTATTTTATTTGATTAAAGAATCTTAAGGACAAATACTTCAAAAGTTTGAAGTATTTTTTTACTCATTTGAAATGCTGTTAATCAGCATATGCCTACAAAAAGACTGCAGGAAAAAATAAGGGTCATTAACAAGGCATAAAGAATTAGATGAATCAAGTAAAAAAACTTTTTAATGGATTCTAGTAAAATATCTATTCCAATATCCAATAACTATGTCCTTCATTGTATAATCAGGAAAAAAGCATTTATTTTGATTTCTTTTCACAATTACGAGAGCTTTGTTTTCATTTGCGTGTAGTCAAAGTTTCTTTAGCCATTTGTTTTTACTGTCGCTCTGTTAATCTATCCAGTTGAAGAACTTTTCTTTTTTTTCGTATTCTTTTTTCCTTCATGCATTCTGCAACTCTCTTTCACTTGATTCTACGACTTTACTTTTGTCTGCTTAATTATGTTTACCCCCTCCCTCCCTCCACCTTCTGATTTCCCCGCCCAGTTCGCCTTGATGGGCTCATTTCATTACAAATGTTATAGTTTATTTTATATGTAACTGAATGACTGTGTTTATGAGTCGTATTTAAATAAGATTTGTTTTTATAGAGAAACTTAACCCATTCGGAATCTGTGAGTTTAGCATTTTTATATTGCTTGTCTTATATACTTGTATTATAGTGTTCATTTTCTTAGGGAAGTTTGTATATACATATTTATGATTCGGATAAAATCTTTGTTTTATTAAAGTCAAAATATATTTTACTAATATTATTTATGAACTCATATGAAATTTTCTTTTTGGGCTGGCAGTGTGCCACTAATAATATCTATCAAATTAAAATACGTTCGTTAATTTACAATTTTACCAAAGGAACTATATTTTGTACACCGCATGTTTAGATATGTATTACAAATTCAGAATCTAATTGTATAAAAGTTCTACTCTAGCGACAGCAAGAGTTTTTTTTATATTATTATAAAACTAATATCTTGGAAACTAGGTTAAACCGAAAAAATGGATAGAATATAAATATGTATTATAAACTAGATACATTGTGCTGCCACTTTTCGATAATGTTTAACCTCCTACTAATTTCTGTTTTATGTTGGTTCTAGCCTTTGCTAAAGGTTTTTAATCTATACAGTTAGTATCATTGCTAGATAACAAGTGCAATTCAAAATAAAATAGTCGAATAAGTTGAGGATCGATTCACACTTGACAATTTTTATTTGTCATAAAAATCAATCCAATATTCAGACATATTTTTAAAACACGTTTATTTTAAAATTTGCCTGAAACAAGAAAATGATTTCTATTATAGCCTGACTGTATTTATTATAAAACATTAACAATTCCAACTGACTAAATATTAAAGCAGACATAATCTTACTGAAAACCCCTTTTCATTAGCTTCATGAACATATAAGGCACTAACAAACCGTAACACTCAGAACCCATGAGTGTGTATAGTATGTGTATTGTGTTTCATTGGAATTCTTCTCTCTTATATTCTCTCATTTCCTTCTTCTCTAACAAGCCTAAAGCGAGTAAACACAAATAGCGTGTATTTATTTTTATTATGGTTCTTAGTGAAACCAATTGAATTTTTATTATTCATTTCATGTTGTAAGAAATCTTTTTACATGTATGTATTGTGCAAATTATGTTAATGACTTATTTTGATTGAATTTTACTGAATCATTTATTATTGTAATCTAATCTAGCTCGTTTACTTCGGGTGGATATTTGAATGCTATTTAATTAAGTCTAACCATACTTTCGTAAACCGTATTGCACGTACATACATATGTATATGGGGAGAATCGCGATAGATGCCCCAGCGGTGTGCGCGAGCGCACAAAACAGCTAAATCACTCAGTTTTCGACTCGCTGTATGGACTTAATATTCTATCTAGAAAAAAATACTGGTAAGTAATTTCGATGTGTTTTTTCCTCAGCTTTCTAATGGTGAGGTCAAAAATGCAAAAATCGACCTCCATAACCTCAAAAAATGGACTTGAAGTTAAAACACGCTGTATCTTTTTTGTCTCCAGGTTTAGAGCTTTCTTAAGGGTCTAGATCGAAAGATCTCGCGTTTTTATTTAAGAATCAACAATAAAAAAAGGGACTTTTTTGATATTGGCCAGAGAGGAAGAGCGCGCGGTCGGCCGTTTTCAAACGCGGTGGCGCTACTCCACTAGGTTTCATCGTTGTTCATGTGTTCAATTTACGCTACAAAATTAAACAAATACACCATATCGATGTGTTTTTTCACCAGCTTTCGAGTGGTGTTATTTATTTTTTCCAAATTTGCTTCCTTCGTTGAGAAAATGTAAAAATCGTCAAAAAAAATCTGAAAAAAATCATGCCTTTTTGTAAACGACTACTTTGTTTTGAACAATAGTCCGTACAGCGAGTCGAAAACTAAGTGATTTAACTGTTTTGTGCGCTCGCGCACACCGCTGGGGCATCTATCGCGATTCTCCCCATATGTGATTTGAACGAAATTTTCTCCAGCTAATTCCTTATTCCAGTTTAAGCTGAGCATATTATAAGTATATTAATATATGTACATATGTAATCATTTGACAGACCCCAAGTGACATGTAACTAGTTGAATATTCTTGGTTACATTAGTGATATAAATATTTTATAGTAATATTTCTAAATATAAACCTCTTGTTTTTGTAATAAATAAGAATTTATGCTAAGAAATTATTATTATTGTTAGTTTTATTTTATTGCAGATAACGATTTTTACGTAGTTTCTATCCTAAATTAATTGATCAAAGCCAATATTTTACATGTTGGTTCTATCAACAAACTCGTTGATAAAAAATAAACACTAAAATATTTTTTATCTGAACAAAACTGTTCTGATCACACAAAACAAAAAATACTTGAAAAAGGTATACATTTTATCTATACAGAACAAAATACATATATCGCACATATGATCCATGGGCGTTCACAATAAAAGGGAATAATGTTTTATTAATATAAAATATTTTGCAAAAATATAAATAATAAAGCAAATTGAGCAGAAATATCGAGAAACTGCACTATAGAGCCCCATAAGAAGATGGACTTTGTAAAAATTATTTAATTTCCCTAAATTATAAAAATATAGATATCTCAAGAACCAGAATACAATCAAAAGTTTATTGACTAATTATACCTATATTTTAAATTTAACGTTTCATTTTTAGCTTCATTCAAAACAAATGTATTTATTAATAAATAAATCAATATAATTATCATAATTATAGCTTTCAAACGAAATAAATATTAACTCGATAAATATTACTAACAATGAACCGATCAAAAGCTAAAACGACTGTACTTTTACGCAGACTTTCTTTGATTAATACCTGTAAATGTTTTCAATAGAAAGATTAAACATTTCATTCATTTGCAAACAATGAAACAACTTTTTACTTTTTAGATAAATCAATTAATTAATCAGTCATCAATTTTAAAGAGATGACAAGTATGTTTAATGTTTGAGATATTTTGTGATTATATTTATTTTATGTTTATGTTTTTATGTTTATATTTTTTATATTTCCAGTTAATGGTGTTATAATACAAACTATATAATATTTTTGGTCGACACCTATGGGCTATAACGACGAAACGAGAACGTGTACTAAAAACGTTTATTAGTCACAGTGGCTGGTGTTACGTCACTAGGGACTTGACGTCACACTCCGGACAACTCCGGGCGTGTTTTGTTCTGTCTGACAGGATCTCCATCCACTCTCTCCGCTATCATGTATCATCTGTCAGAGTTTATCTGTTCTAATGTAAGACGGTTCGCGATATATTGTTAAAATCCTCTCCGCTTGTAAAATTATTTTACTGAAAATGGGTATGATGACATGTGAAATGTGCATAATTTTAAATTATTGTTTAATTAATGCTCCCAAGATGATTTTGTGTTAAGAAACATTATTAATGTTACCACCTGTTAATTTATTTAACAACAATTTTACTATTACTCTGTATTTTTTATAAACATTTAGAATAGTATATTATACCACGAGTCAATAATGATAGCTATTATTACCGAGGAATAATTTTCGAACCGAGCCGCGTAGTGGCGAGGGAGAAAAAAAAATTCCGAGGTTATAATAGCCATTATTGCGAGTAGTATACTGTACTTTATCTACGACTATTTTATTTACTTTCATAAACACAACTGAATACAAGGAATGCAAGCTTCAATACAAAAATTTTTGTTCTAATCTCAAATTAATAAAAATTAAATAATACCATGGAAACAAAATACAAACTCTGTTATTATAAATTATGCATTTTGATTTTTTCAGTAGCTGCAGCTTGTAGTACAATTTCGGGAGGTGTACAAGTAATAGACTCTTCATTTTTATCCATCTCAATACAAATACACAAACACTAGGTGTTTTATTTGACAGTCGCAAATAAATTTTTTAGACTTTAGAATTTGTGTATTTTGTTTCCATGGTATTATTTAATTTGAGAAATTTTGTGATTGGTGCATTTAGAGGGAATAATGACCATTATTCCCTCTGATGCACCAATCAGAAAAGTTCTTTTTTCATTATTCCCTCTGAGAGATATAAGTCGTGGATAAAATAAATTATTTAATTTTGATGATGACGATAATATGCATTTCCTGTTGATTAATAGGTATGATGTCAGTAACAAAGTATCAATGAAATTATGATTTTAAATAATGAAATAGGTTAAAAAGATTCTAATAAATGTATTTATTTTTATATTTAAAGCGAGATTAATATAATTTTTGCTAAAATAAAAATGCAAAATACAGCAATCCACCATGTTAAATGAAACACCAATCAGAGGAATGACGTCACGCATCAGTAAACGTCAAAGTGATTGACTTTTATTTTAGACAAATATTAATTCCTCTTACAATATTATTGGGTACATACCTTATTTAAGAACTTATATACTTTGGAATTCCTTTTAACACACAAAATAATTAAATTATTGTCTAACTTTGAATGTTTGATTATTGTTGACAAAAGCGTTTTGGCGTCAAATTCAAAATTACTTTTCAAAGAGTCAATTTTTGTGATTAAACCTTTATTTTCTGCAGAAATAAGTATTTTATGGGAAATAGGAGACACGTAAGATCATCATATAGAATAGTCTTTTAAAATTAGTCATCATGATTATTATTAAATTTTGTGTGTGTTATACTGTTATGTGTAATCAAGTTTTATTGGTTATATTCAGGGATAATCTTATCTATTCACTGATGATACCATTTACTACATATCTTAGTTTTTGTTTAACAACTAAACAATAGGTGTACAATCCTTCATTCAACCAAAAACAAAGAAGTTATTTTTTCTGACATGTTTTGAAACAACATTATGTGCTAGTATAACCGCTACCATCAATCCATCATCGTGAACTGATAACACGAGAGTGTAGGTGTATCACTTACGTGCTGTAATGCGTCACGTCCGTCCGTCTGACGTATCGGCGATGTCCGCCCCGCGGGTAAGGAACAGGGAGGCTAGGTTGATGTGCTCGTAAGATGAGTGACAGCTCGTACGATGAAGAACCCGTTGGGAGCTACCACAGAGAAGCTGCTGCCTATAATACCGATGTGTAGTTAAGATATAAATGCCGTGATCGCTTCCTGGATCGCCGTGATAGTTTATTTTAAAATTGTTGCAGAAACGATGTATGTTCATTACTTCGCCATTAACAGTTCACATTGTTTGAAACCCATGAATAGTTTTGCGAATAGTAAGAATGTATGTACAATGTACATATATTGAAACTAGAGTGTTGAAAACAAAAAATAAATATTTTGTTTTTTTCAGCATAACTCTTGGATGTGATTCACAAATATCGTATCAGGTCAAATTTTATTCAAATTATATTTTTACACATAACATACGCTCCCAGCAAAAAAGTTTGGATATACCATAAAAATATCAGAACGAATTTCTGACAGAAAACTATTAAACTATATTTTCATCAAATGATCAGAATTTATTTACGTGTGCCAATTTTTGTTGGATTATTTAGTAAAACTTTGAGCTCACGGTTGCTAGAGATACTGACACGTTTTCAACCACACACTGCAGTAATGACATTTAAATGTTTATAGTAACTCACCTAAAATATGAGAATAAATACAGATAAAACTAAATCCTAGTTTAAAAAACTTAAAAAAACACGCATTTAGGCACCTCCCTCATCTATCATTTGACCCTCCTGGTCACAATATGTAACCAAAGGACTCACTGAGAAAAGCCAAAGAAGCCCAAACTTGATGGACTTATTATTAACCATTATGGAGTCCCTATAACTACCTACATCGTCATACAAGCTCAATTTTACGATATTATTGTATTACCAGAATTTTAGAAGTTTAAAATTGATACGACAATTAGAGGTGGATGAAAAGTGAGTTGTAAGATTTGCTTACAAAAGTTGAAATTATCAAACCGCAGGTCTGTATCTCATAACGTTCTCGAGATATGACCTCAAAGTTTTAGTTTTTTTTAATTTTCGAGAAAAATGGCTGTAACTTTTGAACATGCGGTCAGATTTGATTTTTGTCGACGGATTCGGAATCAGCGTGCCAAAATATAATGACATGCAGTGTACTTTAAAATTAGAGAAAATAATTTTTTTTGCTAAAAATTACAAATTTTCCAAATGCTGATTTTTTACTAATTTTTTTTGTCGATTTTTTAAGTGTTATATATGTAATTATATAGATTTTGGCACGCTGATTCTAAATCTATCAACAAAATTAAATCCGACTACACGTTTAAAAGTTACAGTCATTTTTTATCAAAAATTTTGAAAAACTAAAACTTTGAGTGGCCATATCTCGAGAACGTTCTGAGATACAAACCTGCGGTTTAAAAATATCAACTTTTCACGTATTTTTCTATATAATCAAGACAATTTTAACACCAAATTAGTCATCTTTCATTCAGTTTCATGCATCAATCTTCGATTTGCCATAGAAATATTAACTCGATACACACAAAAATAAGAAGTAGAATCTCATTTTACTATATAATATTATCAATTATTTTAACTATATAATTTGTGATTTGAATCAGAGTAAATTAGGTAATTTCATTGGAACCGAGATATTAGCTATTTTGTATACTGAATAAAAGCAATACAAAAGAAAAGGTATAGAGAGTTGTTATTACTTTCTGAATTCACGCGAGCGAAGCTGCGGGTATCAGCTAGTATAATATATTTTAAGACTAATTAATTTATAGGTTTGATAAAATATAAGTTCCACTGATTAGGTATGCATAAAAATACATGAAAACAATACCAATATTTAAAAGAAAACATGCATATTATGCAAAATTGAACAAAAACTTTTTTCAATTTACTTTACAATTAAGGGCAGACTAACGTTAATTCGTACAAAAAAAGGCACATTTTTATGAATTTTTTCCGACAACACAGTTAATATTTATTTATTTTAACTAATGGTACATCAAAGTATAACATTCGAAGAATATTTTGTAAAATTTTCATAAAAAAAATAATTAAAAATACAGCAATGGCGGCAATTATTTGGAGGCGTCTCGGAAAAAAGTTGAATTGCGGTGCCCCTCATAACTCGGTCCTGGATCATCTGAAATAAAAAATAAAAAAATTGTTCGTTAGCTAATCGTTTTCCCCAGGTAACGCTGGGGGGGTTTTTCGAAATTTCAATTTTTCAATTTTTGGGAACACTTTGAAGTGAAAAACGCGATTTTTGCCCAAAAAAATCGGGTAATTTTTTATTATAAAATGAAAAATATTGACAAATTTGAAAAAAACTCTCCAGCGTTACCTCGTAAATTATGTACAGAAATAGTGTTCCAAATTTCAAAAGAATCGGTGCAGTAGTTTTGAAATTATGAGGGGCACCGACTTTGAAAACGTGAGTTGTGGGAAAAACGCTTTGAATTTTAAACACTAAACAATTTAGAATAAAACGTTCATAAGTTTTTTCGGCTTACCTCACACTGAATCATCGATGCCAGGACCATAAAGGATTTTGCTATCGTCCATAATGTCTAATGCATCTTTTTGCTCCTGTCTCTGACGAATTCAGCCTTCTTTAGTTTTTTTTTTCCGCTTTACTTATACGCATGGAGTCAGTTGATCGCGCCCATTCATGAGCGCTCGGTCCACTTTAAACTGCTGTAACTTCGTTAGTTTTGTTCCGATCCGTGTAAAATTTTCACACAATATTCTTGAAAAGTTTTTCATTCAGAAAATCGAATAAAAAAAAATTGGAAAAAAAATAATTTAAATACGTTAGTCTGCCCTTAATACACACGTCAACTTCACAAAAAATAAATTCACTTTAAAATTTACCGGATTTCGTAAAAATACTTTATTAAAAAGTCACAAACTTAATTGAAATTGTATCAAGATCTTTTTTTTAATCTCATTCATTGTTTTTTTCGAACTTTTAATTATTTTTATGTTATCTAATAGCCATGAATCTTTCGTTTGGCCTCAACAGTATACCTTATCTTTGTAAATTAAACTCAGCTTCCGAACATCTACTAAAATAGAGATAGCAATACATTCATGTTATTTATTTGTATTCCCTATCTCTTTTTAATATAGATTTTATTTAATGGCACATAAAAGAGAGTAAACATGAGGATTGTTGAATTAGTGATATTGTACATATTGTACAAACTCGAGTGTAAATTGAACGAAAAGTAAAATAAATGGGCTAGATTATAAAACAAAAGAATAATATTTTATGTTGATTCTCGTATTAGTAATTAATTTATTCGTTTTATGTAAAATATATAGACCGCACTTTTATTATTCTTTATTTATATTATATATATAAATAAATATTGCTTCCTCGCAATGTCGAAGGTACGAGAAGCTTTATGATCGTTTTAAAACGAGAAAAATAATTTGTTCTCCGATTTTAAAAATTTTACCGGATCTATCCGTTTAGATCAAGACAAACATTTTTTGTTCCGTGTCTGTCTGACTGTGTGCCTGTGTGTCTGTGTGTCTTTTCTTTGTCACATGCATTACTCATGAACCACTAAACCGATATTAATGAAACTTGGTTGGTTGGTTGAGTCTGGTTTGAGGACGGTCCCATTTTAAAAGTATTAAAATCGTGTGTAAGGGGAAGGAGTGACATCTCAAGAAAGACACATGTTACGTGAAAATTTTATAGAACCTTTTTTGTAGAACATTCAATTTCCTATAATATAGATCACCTACGTTTGTTGAAAAATATTCCTTTACAAAGATTTATCTCAATTTGCTTTAACAAAATCGTCATTGTTTTTTTTTTTAAATTACTATTTACTTTGACATATTAAATGTCATTTTGACGTCTATAATGTCATTTAGACATTTGTATTGCAGAAAAATACTCTCTAAACTTGAAATAGTGAAATTTTCACTGTTTTTCCCAGTGATCAACTAATTCACTGGGAAAAAGTGAATTTTATCTACTCTCTTAAACTGAATCAGTAAGAATTCCACTGATAAACCAGTGACTTTTTTGCGCATGCGTCGTAAATGACAGTTGTTGACTGGTATCCATTTTACGATTACATTGTGTGAGTGCTTTTATCGTGCGTGATTAATAAGGTAAGTTTACATTTGTTTTTCTAATTAATATCATGATATGGTTTATATAATATATAGCTTTTATTCATTTATTTATTTTTCATTATGAGAAGGAAATTTATATTAAATGTAATCATCAGTGGACATTATTTATAGGTTATAACCAATGATTTGTAATGTAAATATAAAATTAACTCATGATTTTTATAAAACATAAAACTAATTAAATTTTGTGTAAAATAATTAGCATTTATAGTTTCTTCAATGGAATTCATATTTATAACTATATTATGTTCATAATTTATTTTTTGCTCGATATATACTACTAGCCATATGACCCGGTGTTACCCGGGGATATTAAATTAAACTATATTTAACATACAACCATGCTATAATATTTTTTTTATTTAAATTATTTCTATATTCGAAAATAATATTTTCTAGGTTTTAGAAATAACTTGAAAGACAATCAGTGACAGAAGTAGCTAATTTAAAATTCATTAATATCTATGCTTGAGATTTTGTATAGAAGTTATAAATGTCACAAATTATTGTTAGAGTCGTTGACTTATATGAAGCTAAATTTCCCTCCCCTATGACTATTTTGATGAAAATTATAACGATTTTGGTATAATGTACAGCGCAAATACCTGGTCTAACCCGGGATTATGAGTAATTTGCAAGACAATAAAATAGGTGATAAAAGTAGCTAAATTTAAAAAATTCATTAATAAGTATCTGTGCTTAAGATTTTGTATAAAAGTTAAAACCGTCATTAATTATTGCTAGAGTCGTTGACTTATACAAAGTTATATGTGAAGCAAAATTTCCATCCCCTATGACTATTTTGAAAAAAATTATAATCTATTTTTCATACGTCACAACCTTGGATATCAGCACGAGATCCGGTCAATTTATCGTAATAAGTTAATCGTAAAACAATTAATCGTATGGAGAATTTATAGTAACAACAATGTATCGTAAAACAATTAATCGTATGGAGAATTTACTGTAACAACAATGCATCGTAAAACAATTAATCGTATGGAGAATTTACCGTAACAACAATTTATCGTAAAACAATTAATCGTATGGAGAATTTATTGTAACAACAATTTATCGTAAAACAATTAATCGTATGGAGAATCTACCGTAACAACAATTTATCGTAAAACAATTAATCGTATGAAGAATTTACTGTAACAACAATGTATCGTAAAACAATTAATCGTATGGACAATTTAACACTGAGATTATCATAAAAAAAATAATACATACCATATGATAGCATATCGAGATAAACAAATACATGTTATGTAGATACTTCATAAATATAATCAAATATCCATAATTCTGATTTATTCCATCATTATATACTTATTAATAGCTGTTTTGAAACACTTCTAAAAAAGACTCCCACGTGGTAGATACGTCAGAACAAAAAACAGCCCGGAGATCAAGTTCATAAAAAAGCTACAGAAGAAAATGACTTTTTTACAATAATGCAGACATTTAATCCTTTACTATCAAGATATATTTTGGAATATAACGATTTCCAGGTCTTAGGAGTAACTTGCAAGTTAATCGGTGACAAAAATAGCAAAATTTTATAATTCATGAATATCTGCGCTCTAGTCGTTGACTTAGATATGAAACTAAATTTTATCTGCGCTCTAGTCGTTGACTTATATATAAAACTAAATTTTATCTGCGCTCTAGTCGTTGACTTAGATATGAAACTAAATTTTATCTGCGCTCTAGTCGTTGACTTAGATATTAAACTAAATTTTATCTGCGCTCTAGTCGTTGACATAGGGATGTATATGAAACTAATTTTCCCTCTCCTATATAACTATTTTGACGTAATTTATAAAAGTTTTAATATAATGTATAGCACTTTAGACCCGGGTTTATAAATTTTATTTGTAAAATAGAAACTGCCTAATATTTTTTCAACTAAATTAATTTTGTATTGGAATATAAATTGTAATAGTAATTGAAACTTTTTACCAATTTCATGACGCTAGATTCTTAGACTTCACGAATAGATCGAAATAGTTAAGTAAATCTTATGGGACATGGGTCAATGTCAATTTGATTGATATTACAGTATGATGTAGAACAGTGTTTCCCAAACTTGTCCTACGACAGAACAATTCACAAATCCTGAAATTTTAAATGGAACACCTTGATTATTTTGTAAATATATAAAATTAATTAGTAAATTTAAATCAGCGAATGATTTTCAAACATATTTGAACATATCGCAACATTTAAAACCACTGAATATTAATTTGGAACTTTTTTGCGCTTAAACTGATAATGCCCGTTGCATAATTATACGACATGTAGTATATATACTGCATACTTAGAGTCAATCCAGACCATCGAGCTGGTCTCTCTCTAATCAAATGTAAATAAAAAATAAACATTGAAATCATTCACACTGCCTGTATAGGAATCGCACAGGTTTCGGTCCAATCTCGTTCCAATACAGCGTAGTACAAAAATTTTACCTAAAATATTCTTTGTACTATGCTTTATCGGAGAGAGATTGCATCGATACCTGAGCCCTGAGCAATACCTTTATTGTAAATGATTTCATTGTTTATTTATATATTGTTGGAGCGAAACCGGCTCGATATTCTGAATATAACCTTATAAGATATTTGTATCTGATACGACAATGACAAAAATTATTTTATGACTTTAATGACATAACTGTATATAGAATTAAAAATATTTCAAATTAATATATTACACATACCTGTAATTTTATATTAAAAAGAGTCTGACATTGGAGTTAAAACATAAGACAAACATAAAATCCTAGAGATGAATCTTACATATAGGTATTATTATGTATGAACAAAAATAATACATTTATATTATCTGTAAAATTAATGACATTAAATAATTATATTAGTAAAATTAGTATCATATTAAAAAAAGAGACGTCATACTTAACATTATCAGTTCATGAATTTGCAATAAATCATTCTTGGTAAGTTTAATTTATTGGTTTTTCAGTTTAACTATATGTACATAGTACATATGTATATTTCTTGTGAAGCATTCTAAAGTACTGACAGCTGTTAAATTGGCTATATATGTACCTATACAAAAATTAACAATGACTTAATTTTGCAACAAATAAAAATTTTATATTTTCAAATTTTAAAAGGAAATAATATTTACATACTGTAATGAGGCATCTTGTCAACAATTAAAATGGCGACCTGCCAAAAAATTTTCAAATACGAATCAATAAAAATATGTATATGTTTCCATGGTAACAAAATATGAAATTAATTAAATAGACGAATTAAACGGATTTTATGTAAACATCGGGTGTTTATTTATTTATTATGCCCCCGTTAATGGATCTTTTTCAAAAATCAAACACTGGTTTATGGTTGTCAATTAAACGAAGCATTTGATAAAAAATAAATAAATCTAATATCGATTTTCCTTCTAATAGTAATTCATCTCAAAAGTTGGGGCCCCCCTTAAAGGCCCTTTTAAAAAAAGGCAAACATTTGATCTGTACATTGTATCACCCAAAGAAAACGAAAAAAATAATTAAAAAAATCTGACGTTTTATTTGAAAAATTTGGGGGCCCTATCTACCCCATTTTTGAACTTATCCAAAAAAGGCCCACTAGTTGTCTTAATAATCACACTTTGAGTCTGTATGCCAAATTTCAACTTTCTCCGATGAGTGGAAATGCTCTAAATCTTGATAGGTGAGTGAGTCAGTCAGTCAGGGCACTTGCTTTTATATATTTAGATAACCATATTTTATGATTGCTAAGATGTCTAGAATTGATTATATTTTCTAATTTGGAATTTGTCGCTTTATTGTTTGTACAACAATCACTGTTGTAAATACAATAATCCCAATAAAATAAAGATATAACATACTAATGATTTAAACGCGAAAATAGATTCTAACCTCATTTGTGTATTTCAAAATTTTCCATACTATGTTTATGAAAATTATATTAGAATTAATATTAAAAATTATGTTAAAGTATTAAAATTTCTGCCTGCTCTTCAATGTAAATAAACTTTTAGAATCTTTTACCATTCCATTAAGAAGAATTGGCAATTTATGTGGGCTAATAAACAACCTAACCTCACTTTTATTCTAATTGTAAGTAATATCCATTACTTACAATTTACAATGACTCTCAGTAAGCTTATATCTTTTTACCATACTTTTCTATTTTGTTATAGTTTATATGTTGTTTTTAGATAAATAAATATTAATAATTTTTTTCAGTTATCCACTCTCTAAACCTGAAATAGTGAATTATCACTAATTCACAGTGTATATTCACTATTTGCCACAGCTAAAAGTCGGCCACTTGGAATTAGTGCATATACACTTATGTACCCAGTGAAATGATGCACTTATGAAAACAGTGAATTTCACTGGGTACATAAGTGTATATGCACTAATTCCAAGTGGCCGACTTTTAGCTGTGGCAAATAGTGAATATACACTGTGAATTAGTGAAAATTCACTATTTCAGGTTTAGAGAGTAATGATTTTGATTGAAATTGTCAAAAATTCAAAATATAAAACATAATAACGAGGTGCGTATAAAGAAAAATGTCGAATTAATATTTTTTTATTAAAATTAAATGGTTAGTTCATCTGAATATTTTATCGGATTTTTATTTAAATTGTTCAATAATTAACTACATTTGATGAATTTAGCACGAGGAAGCACTGTGCATTTACTTGGCAGATTTTTTTTTCTATCATTATTGACGGATACAAAAAAATTTCAAAAAAATATATACTTACTCATACATAAAAAAATATAAAAAAAAATACATAAAACACGTCACGAACATTAAATTTAATCTAAACGTATGCAAACTCACCCCAGTATCACTACGCCCACCCCTATCCCACACTCTAACCCCCGCATCCACACATCCACAGATATGGATATATAAATTAACCCCCCGCAGAAACAAACCGACTACCTATACGCGTACATAACATCACCTAGCCACTGCTCTCAATCAAGGGGTGGTCATCGACCAATGTCCCTCATCCCCTTTGTCCACCCCTTTGACAGTTGCGGTCAACAGGGCTGTCGAGTGTGTTATGATAAATAAGGTAAGTTTGGTATTAGTAAATAGTCGAATTATTTAATACCCTGTGATGAGGGTGTACGCGGTAATGTATTAACTTTAGACAGGTGTGGCTTAGATTCAGAGTTCTCATCTAATATATAATAATATTGATCGAATGTATACCTGATAAATAATTCTGATAGTATTTTTATATCACATACACAGGTATAAAGGTTTACTTGAGCCACGTAAACCTTGTTTTGTATATAACGAAAACAATATTTTATTAAGATAAGAAATATATTCTTAAACCAACTATAGTAGGTATTCTTGGACGAAGAAATAATGTAGTTGGATTAAGAGTACTTTCCTTATATAGGTTTTTTAGTTCTAATTAAAGTTTTTTCATTTCAAATTACATTTTTTTCATTTCAAATTCAATATTTGAAAATAAATTGATATTTATTTTTTAATTTTTTAAACTGAAGAAACTAAGTATTTTTAAACAAAACAAATATATTGTTAAACTAAATAGAGCCAGTTTAACAATATATTTGTTTTGTTTAAAAATACTTAGTTTCTTCAGTTTAAAAAATTAAAAAATAAATATCAATTTATTTGCAAATATTGAATTTGAAATGAAAAAAATTTAATTTGAAATCAAAAAAATCAAGAAAATATTGTTTTCGTTATATACAAAACAAGATTTTCTTGGTCTAATACAGTTTTTTTGTGTGTATATCTTTATAAATAAAAACATTTTTTTAATTAAAAATATTTAGAATCATAGCAGTGAATTTAAAATGAAATTTTGCATAATGTGTATCAAACGAGGCTTAAATTATTACAGGATTATGAGAGTATCGCTTGTAAAATAGGAAAGATTTTTTAAGCATTTTATCGGTTTCATCTAGAAATTATTTAAGCCTGTATTCTTGTAAACTTTTGAGCCAGTATCGTCTGACAATGAGTCTTGAGCCCTAAACACAACGAGTAAAAAAACTGAATTTAGTTTAAAAATATATACAAACAGCTTGTATAAAAATATTTTATACAAATAGCAAAAAGGTTTTGTTATTTTTTATACATACTTAAATTAGATGATTCTACAAGATATTTTTTACTACTTTATAGTGATTAATTAAACAATAATGCTCAAAATACAAAGACATTTTAGTGATTTAAAAGCACTGGTAATTGGTGTATAGTCACATTACATAGATAGAAATGATAGCAACTTTTCATTAATATACAATTCCACACCAAAATCATAATGACTTGACACCTCACAGAAAGTGTTTGGTTTAGTTTTTGTTCTAGATCAAATTCTTTAATTCTCATGGGCATGGGTAATTAATGAATAGTTTAATGGCCAATATGAATATAATTTATTTTTTTATTTTACTAATTATAAATTAATATCAAAAATAGATAACATGCAATTGTTTCAAAAAAGTAGTAACAAACTCATGTACATTTTTAAACTAATATTTACCATATTAAAAACCTAAATTATCTGAATTATTCGTTATTTCTTACAAACACAATTATTTTTTATTTTTTTATTTTAGCTTTATACAAGCTATCATAAAATAACTCAAAATATACATTGTACCTAAGCAAATAAATTACAAAACTGGTATGAATACACTATATACCATACAGAAATATTTAGAAAATTTTACTAACCCTATCTTTTGTAGTAGGTACTCTAACCAAAACAGATAAATTGCGACCTAAACGAGTGGACCGAAGCGAGTCTGATTTAGGGACTGCGATGCGAACGGCGGATGGGCGATCGGGTGGATAGGCGAGTGGGGGACATTCCGACGTCTGGTCAGAGTCGAACCCGGACCCCGGAACGCAATACATCTGTCTGATAACACCATAGCTACCGCACAAACACACATATACACAAGAGTCTACGATTGTATATTACCAAATGCTTTCTTTTTACCCTCTATATTTTATTATAAAAAAACGTATTTTCATTTTGTAAAAGTTAGATAGACATATTATTTATTACTCACTTTAATTATTTACGATGATATAGGTACTTATTATTATTCTTCTGATAAGTTACTATAGAATTTTATTTAAGAAGCTTAAATCACACCTTTTTAAAAAATCTATATAATTTCTACCGTCAGAAAGTTAGCGCGGACTTGTGAAAAACAACAAAAATGTTTAGCTCAAAAAAGTGCTCCTCATGTATCTGAAATTGTAATTTTTGTAACGAAAAATTGTTTTTTGTAACGATTTTTTTGTTATTGTTTAGTTAATAACTTTTGTTTACATTTTTTTAGAGTTGGAGCAATTTCAGATACATGAGAAGCAATTTTTTGACCTATACAAAATATTGCCATATTGCATGCTTATTAATGCTATTTTGCAACAATTAAAGTGAGAAATTTAAATTTAAATTTTTACTTCAAAATATTGAAAATTTTGAAAAACTAAGTAAAGAGCATGTTGGAGCAATTTGGGAACAATTGTTTGACCATAAAAATTATTACGAAAAACGATTAGTTTTTGAAAAATGTCATTTTAGGATTTTTTGTTTTTTTTTGTATAGTTAATAACTTTTGTCTAAATTTTTTTAGAGTTGGAGCAATTTCAGATACATGAGGAAAAATTAAGAAGCAATTTTTTGACCTATACAAAACATTGCCATATTGCATACTTATTAATGCTGTTTTGCAACAATTAAAGTGAGAAATTTAAATTTAACTTTTGACTTGAAAATATTGATAATTTTGAAAAACTAAGTAGAAAGCATGCTGGAGCAATTAGGGAGCAATTTATTGACCATAAGAATTATTACAAAAAACGATTCGTTTTTGAAAAATACCATATAACAATTATTTTTTTTTGTGTTTAGTTAATAACTTTTGTTTAAATGTTTTTAGAGTTGGAGCAATTTCAGATACATGAGGAGCAATTAAGGAGCCATTTTTTGAGCTAAAAATTTTTGTTGTTTTTCACAAGTCCGCGCTAACTTCCTGACGGTATAATTTCTTTCAGAAAATCAATACAATCACTAAAAGAATTACTCGGTAATATATAATATATCTAAAAAATAAAAATAAAAAACCCTAAAACCTATGTTATCCCCCCCCCCAACCCCCTTGTTCATGACCACCCTGTTTGCCAAAACTCGCTATGATCGGCCCATAAAAATTATAATTATCTCTTCCTTTTCCAGTGAGAAGAAGAATAATTTCATAATAGAAAGTGTGAAGAACCCATTTATAAGTTTCGTGTAGTTTTGAGCTCTATTTAAACTCTACTTTTTATGAATTTAAACGTCAACATTTAGTTTTTTACATAAAAAAACGTATTTTCCAATAAATGTCCTTATTGCTTTAATTTTTTTTGTACATTCATTTAATCAAACAAAAAATACGTAATCAACAAAATCAAATAAACAAACATCCGAAATAAATATTTATCCATATTGACTCTTGAATAAAACGTATTATTATTGTTTATGAAAAACCTCCATGCGGAATTTACGGGGTCGAAATAAATTATAAAGAATACCGAGTTCCGATATGAAAAACACTCCAAGCTTGACGGATTAATTAAGTGAAATCTCTTGTGATGGGCCCTGTGCAAAGGTTTTTTATAGGTTTTTACAACGCGCATGGGGTCAGTGTTAATTGTTCGACGTGAACAAGCAGTTATCTGAATATATACTGTCATTCGAACGCGCCGTTTTTTAATTGAACGGATGCTGGCTGGATTACCGGCTGTGTCAGTTTTGATGAGCCCGGGAGTTTCAAGTTATCCACTGAATTAAATCCACAACAATCTATGGTTTTATAGAAATGTAGTGTGAGAATTAATTCGCGGTACATTTTTATTTTTTTAGTTTTTATTTTCGTGATCTGTTTTTTTTTAAAGTTCCGAAGAAACCCCATCAATATCACTTAGTCGTCCGTCCGTCCGTCCGTCCGTCCTATTCACTCTAAGCTCAATAACTCGTAAACTATATAAGCTAGAACCTTGAAATTTTGACAGAATATGTAAAATGACACCCTCTAGTAAAATATGTACAAATATTTTCGAAAAATATTTTTGTAGGGGGGGGGGGTGCTAAGAAGCTAAAGACAGGCAAAAAAAATATTTTTTTTTATACCAAGACAAGTGGCACATCAAAATGTGTAACCAAGCTAGTGTAATTTGACCCTTATTCTTATTTTTTTATAAATCAAAAATGGCACCTACAGGGGGCTTTAAAGCAAATTCAAAAAAACAAAAAAAATGATTTCCAAGTCGTGTGGGATGTCAAAAATGTAGATCTCAGTGAGTAGAATATGACACTATTTTTTATTTTTTTTCAAAATTAAAAATGGCGCCTACAGGGGGCTCCAAGCAAAAATTTTGTCTGCCCCCCCCCCCGCCCCCCTCTAACTGGGTAACTACTGGCTCGAAAAATCTGAAAAACATTAGGTATTGAGGCTTTGGTGAGACTACCAACGACAAATACTAAAGTCACCAATATCATTTCAAATTTTGGAGAAAATGGGAGGGGTGTCATAAATTTTTTTATTTTTATTTTTTTATCTAGGCATTTGGGGTGTCGAAATGTAGATCTCAGTGAGTAGAATATGACACTATTTTTTATTTTTTTTATAAATCAAAAATGGCGTCTACAGGGGGCTTCAAGAAAACAAAAATTTGTCCACCCCCTCTCTAGCTCGGTAACTACTGACTCAAAAAAATTGGTAATGGGGTTTTTATAAAACTAGTAACGACAAATACTAATATCAACAATATCATTTCAAATTTTGAAAAAATAGGAAGGGGCGTCATGGATTTTTTTTTATTTTCATATCTAGGCTTGTGGGGTGTCAAAATGTAGATCTGAATTAATAGAATATGATCCTATTTCTATATTTATTTTTAACTCAAATATGCACCTGTAAATGACTCTAAACTCTAAACAGTCCACGTATGTAGTATATACTTCGGAACCCTTATGGCATACACTGGTGTATGTCTTGACAATTTTTTTCATCAAAGTGCCAATTATTATTTACAAACACTTTTCAAAAATTCTGCAAATCTTCGTAAGAAAATATTTAACTTGTTAATATTTTAATAAACTTTCTAATAAGAAATTCATATTTTATTTAAATTGTCATGTTGTTTGCGTTATTCTTAAAATTTTTTGAAAAAAAAACATAATTTTGACCCCCCACTCTTTTTTAGATGATTTGATAAGTGACCAACTATTTTCTAAACTCAACTAATTAAAGTGTTTGTTTTGACATAAAAATCAGAGACCGTTTTTACTTTCAGAAATTATATCATTATCTTAAATAACAAATATTTTTAATTAAATTAGTTTTTCTTAACTTCATCTCCAAACTGTAAATCTTGAAAATATTTTCTTATATATTAGTCATAAAAAAAACAGTAGGTAATCTTTTATGAAAAACATTTACACAAGAACAGTTTGACAAATATATTTTTAGTGGGAATTCGAAGAAAACCCCTAGACGGTTTCGAGTTTAAAATGTTCCATAGAATTGATTTACGACTGCTAAAAATCATATTGAAATGTGTTGTATCGACGAAAAAAAGTCGCGAAAAACTTTTGAATTATAACAGTTAGAGAGCAGATTGTAACACGTGCTGCCCCCACCCAGGTGACGGTGATTTATGCAACTCGTAATTCATTCGATCACCGTTTGGAGTCGCGAGAGAGCTCTCCCACCACTTTTAAAAAAGTTTTATTTATTTCATTTTCGATATTTGATCCATAATAAATCAGTCTGCGGTACACAAAATACGTAGCGTGTACAGAGCACAGTGCATTGCTAAAAAGTTATTTGCATATGAGATTAAATAATTGAATGTACACGGATATAAACGGAAGCTGTCAGAAATGCAGTATTGATGAATTAATAAAAAACGCTAGTGTCTCGTAAAGATAATTCTCTGTTCAAACTCATCCAGCCAGGAAAAATATTTTTATCATTTGTATATACAGGGACATGCATTATTCATTTTTAAGATTCTGATAAAGTGATTTTTACATATTAACTGATATATGACTATAATTACCAACACAATTTTAAGGGGTTATATACAGTTAGAATTTTCAAAAAATCGATTTTTTTAATTTCATTTTTGTAATGTACATATATTTAAGTAAACACATAGAAAATTTCAAGTCAATCCGGTGATTATATTCGAAGTTACACGCATATTTGTAAAGACGTCTCAGAGCGTTTGAAAGTAGGATGCCGGAGTTAAGGGGTTATATACAGTTAGAATTTTCAAAAAATCTGTTTTTTTGTTTCATTTTCGTAATGTAAATATATTTAAATACGCACACAGAAAATTTTAAGTCAATCCGGCGATTATTTTCGAAGTTACACGCATATTTGTTAAGGCGTCTCAGAGCGTTTGAATGTAGGAGGTCGGAACGGAAGCGCGTGGTTGAACCGATCAATCTCAAAATTTAACACAAGTTTCTTAAGAATATTTTTTGGTAATTAATCGAAGATTTTTTCTCATCGATAAATATCTTTTTTTAAACAATTTAAGTTAAAAAATTTTGTCAAAAATCGATTTTTTTTTTTTGAGAAGCCACCAATTTGTCAAAAAATGTTATTTTGCTTATTCCTTCGATTAAGTACAAGATTATACATTACTTTAACGAAATCCGTTTGAGTTTTTTTAATTTAAAAGATGTAGTTCAGAGATATCGTGGTCATCGCAAGGCGCCTTTTTTGACCTCCTGGAAAACAGCTATTAATTACAGAAAACAGAAATTATTATTTTTACAAATAAAAAATGTTAAAATACAATTAAAAGTAACCATAATTCTACATTAATAAATTATAAAAGTCTTCTCTGAAAAAATTCTTGAAAAAAACCTTTTTTTGGCCTTCTGACTGTATGTAATCTCTGAAGGAATCATTTCTTGTAAAAATAGAAGTACATTGTGGTCTACTTTTTAACATCTACTTACAATATTCTAAAAAAAACTAATTCAGCTTCTATAAGATCATTTTCATTAAATTTCCTTTCATTTTAGAAATATATTTACCGAATATAGAAACTGATACAGGTAACTAGTAACGATACGAAATATTACTCCCAAAATTTTTAATTTTTACAACAATATATTTTCAAAACACTCATATAATAATAATTTTTGCTTTCATAGATAGATACTATTTTTATTGTATGTAGTAACCATAATGGACTATTTTTTAATTTGATAAAAACGAATAAATAAATATAAATGTTAATACTAAAACATATTATCACAGAATAACATTTTTATTAAATATTTGTTGAAAAACCGATGAACAAATAAAAATAAAAGCAAACTATACAAATATTGGCTTAAGAATATAACTTCATATTTGTTTCGCGTAGGAAACAAATGAAATATTCAAATTTAATATCTGTATCAATGTATGGCAAGCGACGCAAAATATAAGAATATAATGCAATATATTTCCACAAATCTGTATTCGATATTCCAAAAGAAAAACAAACACAACTTACATATATGGAACAAATTCGAATATTGTTCATTCCGATAGACAAAAATATTGTCTCCGATAAAAGAGTGAGAAAGATTGTTTTAAAAAAATAGCTGTCGTTCCTTGACAATAAATCGTTGAATAAAAGTTTGCCACAGGTGCAGCTAAAGACGTGTTGAAAATATGATATTCGCAAATTGATATTCAAAAATATTACGCACATATTTTATGTGACGACCTCGGTTCGACTCCTGGAGACGATTTATTCCGACGGCCGCAGGTGCTAAATGACTTCGAGCCCCTTGGAGGCGCTAATAACCTCACGTCCGTTTTATTAGAAAACGATTTGAAATGTTATTTATCTTTTTCTTGTACATCGTCGATTGTTTTTTCATTATTTACGTGTTTTCGGTATTATTTTCTTTCTATTTCCTTTTATTTCTGTTTGGGTGTTATAGTTGTAATACTCGAGTAATGTTAACCGGTTGTAGGTAATTGAAACAAAAGCATTATTTTTTTATTTCTTGCTTGGAAACTGAGATATTCTTGAGTTAATACAGAGGCACGTACTGATTTTTTCCGGGGAAGTAAAGAAGGTACATATGTATACTGGCTCTGTAAAAGTAAATATCTATATAATTATTAATAGTATGAAATCATATGCATATTTGTATAGACATATTCATTTACCTGGCATAAAATTCAAGGAAATATTTTAAGACTCTTAATATTTCTTAATATATTCACTAATATAATGACTAAGGACATATATTATACTTAAAAAATCGACGAGAAATATTTTTATACAAAAAGGAAAATTATTGAATTTTTTTAAATATCGATTATATACCAAATTTTTTTCTCAAATTTTCAAGTTTTATACCTATGTATTTTATAAATTTTTACACGCTGATTTCAAATCCGTCAATTAAAATCAAACCAAAAAAACAGTCCAAGAGTTACGGCCATTTTTCTCCAAAATTAAAAAACAATATTCGAAGCTATTTCTCGAGAACAGTTTGAGATACAGATCTTCGATTTGAAAATTTCAACAAATTTCATTTTTTTTTAACAATAATACTTTTAATGTATTTCAAACTAGTAAAATGTCATACGTCTAATTTTTATTTGAAATAGAAAATATCAACAAAATGATCCAAAAAATTCACAGCCCAACCCCAACTTTACCCGGAACACTGATTATGAAAACTCCGCCCCCAAAGGTAAAATGAAGTCGGTACCTATGGTTATGTTTTTTTGTTCTAAATATGATGGGCAATCATTTTGCAATGTTTTAAAAATCTATTATGTATTTTAATAAAATAATAAAATTAATTTCAAGTTTCGGATTGCGGGCCGCATTTTAGGGTTTTTCGGGCCACATGCGTGTTTAACATCACTGCTTTAAATCAACAATTTTTGTATATATTGATACGTAGCTATAAAATACGATTTTCGTAACTTTTATTTCAAATTTCAATTAACAATTTTTATAAAAAAAATTTACAAATACAAACAAGTTAGTTAAAAATTGATAACAATCCAATGAATCCAATCATTATTATATTTTCATGATTTTCATGCTTTCCATATGTTCTTTTCTGCCATCTATCGTTAAAACATTGAACATACAATTTTCGATTAAAAGCGACATCCTCCGTTCTACTACAGTACTATGTGGTTTGTATCTCTACTAACATGAATAATACAGTTTCCATATTTGAAATGTTTGTTTAATAAATGTTGTAGTTCTATACTCTCAACAACAGGTGTTACAATGCAAAATTTCTTTTTTGAAAAAAAAATTATAAAATTCTATTTTCTTCAAATATTATTAGATTGAAACAATTCAATAGAATAAAATCAAAATAAAAAGTTTACAATAGATAGAAATCGGAAAAAAAATATAATTAATAATTATAGTAGATTTAGAAAATGTTTAACCAATAATTTTAATTCTAATTAACAATAATCTCAACAATATAAATTTTCATTTTGTTTACAAAAATATATCGTCATTTCCGAAATATATGTATATTTTTATATAATACATGTATTATCTAAATGAGAGAAAAACTTATTTAAAACAAATAAACAAAAAAATAATGCATAATTATTTAATTTGTTCTGACTGTTTTAACGTAATATTCCTACATCACAACAATATGAAATATATAAAAGCAGAGAAGCTGGAAATGCGGACATTATAAACACTGAATATGAAATAGACTCACGAAAAAGACATTTCCCGGAATTATTAATAAAACAAAAATGTCAAAGTCGGCATCTTCTTATTATTTATTTAACACAAAACACGCCTATGTTAATGTCAAATGGGAAGCGAAATATTTTAAAATTATGTTAAAAAATGTAATAAATTTTTAATAATGTAGTCATTAATATCAGGGGTGTAGTTAGCGTGTATGCGCGTATTTGTAATTTGAAGTACAAATAATATAAGTCAGCTGCAGACGGGATTGTATATACATTTTTAATAAAAAATATTACTTTGTATTTTTGATGTTTACATTATACGTAAGGAGTTATTGGATTTTTCTGAAATAAAATCAAAAGATCAGGCTTGTCTCCTATGTGAAATCCTTCTTTTTGTTTCTACTGAAATTTTTATATAAGTATATAATGCACCAATAGGTAATGTTTTTCGCAACAATATTCTAGTGGAAAATAAATAAATATATTTTTTTTTCAATTAAAGAAATTAATAAATTTTAAAAATTATTATATAGCAAATAAAAAAATAATTTTTCATCTCTTTTACAAAAATGGTGTAGGGTATATAGACTTTTTTACCTATTTTCATGCACGGCTCCGATTGGTCTATTTGAACGTTTACAAAACTGTTAGAAACAACACACTTTTGTTAGGAGAAAATAAGAGCATGGTAAAAATAAGTTATGTATTTATTTTAATTATATAATATTAATGTTCGATACCAGGAGTCGGCAACAAGCATGGATCAAGAGGGGTCACAGGGGACATGACCAGAGCCCCCCCCCCCCCCCCCCAACCTAATTTAATCATTTTTTTGTTCATTTCACAGACTATGACCCTCCCCCCAAATTGTCTATCTACGACTCCGAAGAACTAAAATTGAATGTGAAAATAAATAAAAATGAAGTTTTAAAACACAGTACACTAACAATAAGTTTAAATAGTAAATGAATATATTTAAAAACAACACCGACGTATTATTAGACTTAATAATAGTAATAATAATAGTTTTTAAATCTAAAACTACTTTTTACTATTTCCTTACATAAATTCAATGCATTAGTTTTGTAAGTTTTTTATTTAAAAAAGATATAAACTGTATTATAAAATTGTTATCAAGTTAATTTTTACCTTGTTTGTAAGAATATATTTTGGATCTCAATTTTTCTTTAAATCGATTTGGATTTTCTTATAACATCTCTTCCTGACCATTTCATAAATCAACTATAATTTAATAATCTTCAACAGTGACAACTGATTCGATTTTGTAGAACGGCTTCTACTCCAATATACATAAATGTATATACGGACTTGATATTTAGTTAAGCAAAATTTACATATTTGGTATAGTCTTCATCCAACTGTAGAAAATATAAAAATTACTGGGGCTTATTTAACTGTTCCAAGCACGTCAGGCGAGCTATAAAAATTACGTTAACAATTAGTACACAGCATCCCTGTTTCATTAAAATGCACGTCTAACATACGTCATTTGAAATGTTTTTATAATAAATTGCTGGAAATGTGTTCCACAATTCCGCGTATAGCACACGTACGAGGGAACAAAATATTGTACCGTTTGTTTGAACATTGTTGGGGAACTGTAATCGGTCAAAACTGTGATCGCAATATACGGCGTTTTGAAATTAAATTCTGCGACATTTGCAGTTCCAGAAAAATGCTTCTGTGTGCTGAAAATTATACCGAGTTTTGCAATTCCGATCTGCGATCTGAAGTGCAGGTAAGAGCAGTGGCGCGCCGGATATATTGTGAGGTCGAGTGGTTATTAAATCATTATTTTCATTAATAAAGAGATTAGACTGAAAAAGCCTATTTTTAAATAAAATTTAAAAAAATAGCAAAAGTAGCTAAAATATTAAATAAAATAAGTAAATACTTAGCTTACGTTAGATATTTTTTTGCTTATATGCACGTGTATAAGTATGATTTCTTGTGGTACACTGCTGATTAATTATACTTAAATATAACTTATTTTTTTTATAATGTTTTACAAAAACATTTTTAAGAAATGATTATTTAAATTGGTAAAATATTTAACACTTATATTATCACGTTCAAAGAAGTAAGCTATTAATATATTTGAATACTCTCTTCCTTTGTTTTAAGGTATAAATTAATTATTTATAGATTAACTTAAATATTCTTGATACGCCAATGGAAGAAACTTTAAATGTGTAAGGCGTAATATAATGCATACTAATATTTAGGAACGTGTATTCTATAATTTACATATTCATATAAAGAAGTCATAAATATAAAATACTTTTTTCAGTTTAAGTATTTATATCAGCTCACAGTTTGTGATATTTATTTAATTCATTTATTTTCAAATTCGGGAAATACCCCTTGCAGTGTCTAAAGTCTAAACAAATAGTGTATTCTTTGACATCAATATGTATTAGAAAACTACCCACAGAACTGGTAACGTATGTTTTTCATTTATAATTATTTAAATATTGTAGTGCTTTTAAGCACAAATGTATTTTTTATATTTTAGTTACTTTAAAAATATAAAAATTATTTTTCTTTTTTTCAATGGCCGCTGTCTTTATTTAGTTTGAATTATAACTACCTTTCTTTAGATTTTCGAATTAATCTTTATTTTTCAGCTATACGAATATATAAATATAAAAAATAAGTATATTGTATTACTTTTTATGTATATAAAGAAGAAAACTCAATTTTATTTCTCTAAATTGGAATTTTCTATATACAAATCAATAATATATATGCAATTGACATACATGATTATTATGTTTGAAATATTTTTTTAAACTTGCCACCTTGGAAATACATTTATCCAATATTTTCATCACTTTTAAATAAAATTTTTTTAAATAAAAAACCTTCAGACATCACCGAATCAACGCAAGAAAAAACCTACAAAATTTTTAGATTTTTTCATTCAACTGTTTTTTCGATTATCTATATCTATAAAAGAGTTTGTCCTTAACCACTCACTCACTCACTCATATATCAACGTACAGCCCAAACCCCTGGACCTAGAAACGTGAAATTTCGTAGGTGCCTTCCTTTTATAATGTAAGCACCCACTAAGAAAGGATTTTTCGAAATTTAACCCCTGCGGGGTTAAAACGGGGTGTCAAAGTTTGTATAAAAAAATATTTTTTTTGTTCGTATTTAATTAAAACTTATCATAAATACTCTTCAATATAAATCATGAAACAGCTATTTCAGCACTTCCAAAAATTTAACCCCTAAGGGGTTAGGGGGGTGGAAAAATTTGTAAGATTTTTTTTTGTATTCACTGAATGAAACACGGCATAAGTATGTAGGTACTCTTCAAGACAAATAGCATTTACAAAAATTCAACCCCTATGGAAATGGGGGGGGGGTAAAATTTTGGTATATTTATATATTCATAACTGTTTATGATTTTAAGGTAAATTCGGACAAATTAATATTCAATTAAAAACGAAAGCTCGACATTCAACCCCTAATAGCATTGGACGGACACGGGGATGATTTTAGATATGTTTATGTGTATACCTGTTTTAGTTATAAAGGTAAATTCGGGCAAAATAGTCATATATTAAAATAAAAATTTCGACATTCCACCCATAATGGCGGGGGTAGACAGGGTGTGTGTTTTTGATATGTTTATCTGCATTGCTAGTTATCATGGTGGAGTCGGGAAAAATAATTGCAATAAAACAAATTCGATATTCAACTTCTAATGGTCGGGAGTAGGCAGGGGTTGGGTTTTTGCAATTTTTAACTAAGATTCGAGATGTTTACGATTTTGTATACGTAATGAAAAAAAAAACAATATAAAAAATTTAATGTCATCCCCTATCATGTATGAAGGGTTTTAATTAGTTTTATGATGAAATTTACGCGGGCGAAGCCGCGGGATTCCGCTAGTACTAGTATATATAGTTTTCCAGAAAGGCAAACACACAGAAGGCTCTGACAGGCAAGTTTGCAATCAATTTCTAGCAAAGAAGTATTGTTTTTTATTGAAAAATATTTTTTAATCTATTTATAGAAATCCTAGAAGTTCTATAACATGACATAAAAAAAAATCGTGAACAAAAGAAACAAAACTACGATATTTCATTATTATTTTTTGGACGGACCGACAGACAGATCATATTCGCCTCGGTCTACTCTAAATAGGGCAACAGAAGCCTAAGATGTTAAAAGAGGATTAATTCATTGAAAAAAAGAAGACAGATTGAAAAAAAATAAAAAGTTTACGTCGTATTAGATTTTTAATTTTGAAGACCTTTTTTTAAATTTTTACATTTTTATTTCAAAATTATTAAAAAAAGTGAAGACCTTTTTTAGTAATATTGACTATTTTTTTACGTTGGTAAAGTTCTTAAAAACCTCGTACACGTTTAAAAAATCTCCACGGGCATCCCGGATGCCCTTTAAAAGAGGACAGTGTCCGGGGAAAAGAGGACGGATGGCAACCCTATCCGTAAATATAAAAATGTTTTCAAGTTTAGTAAATTATCAATTTTAAAAACAATCCACACTCAGAAGCCGAAGAAAATATTAAAAATAAGCCCAACCTATTTTATTTTTCAGTTATGTATCATATTAACAAAAAAACTAAACAATTTGGCATGTGATGTAAAGTAGAACTTTTGTCAATAAATCCATTCACAAGAAACTACACCACATCAATCTAAAATTCTTTTATTGCATGTAATCCAATAAAAATGTACCGTACTCTTATTTACAAATAAATCAACATAAAAATATCACAGATAATGCTGTGTCGAAGGTACAAAACATACCTCCTCCCCTGATGAAAAACAAACGAAATCACATCGAAGTCTTTGTCGTTCAATCGTGTTTGTTTATTCACTGAAATTGAGAAAATCTTGTTACACATTCAACATTCAAAGAGATAATGTGGAACACGTCGGAAATGAGATCAATCGTATTTTTATTCAAATTACGTATATATCAAACTTATGTACATTAGATTCAAAGATATTTATTCAATATGCTTCATTTTTTACTATGCAATATTTTATTATAATATACCTAATGGTCGGTACTTTTTATAGAAAACCTCGACTAGAAATTTATAATATTAATAATTTATTTTTTAAACGATATTCAGAGTGGGGTAATCACGAACGCGAAATAATCGCAAATTCAGTGGTTTCAGTTAGAAGAGAAATAGTTGGACCTACATCTTGTATCGGGTCGTTAACGGTCAGTGTAGATCATACGCTCACAGTATAAAGTAAGCTAACAATAAGTTCCACTTTTATATCATTTTTCATCTATTTTTTTTTACTAAAATAAAATCCATTTATTAACTGATATGTAATTAGTATAAATGTAATTAAGTTATGTTTAAATAAGCCTCGATCAAACAGTATCTGATGTCACCCAGATTGTTTATTATATGATCTTAACCTAAAAAAAAATGTTTATTTTTTGCAAAACCGTGAGATAGTGATGAACAAATTAAATAGGACAGTTCCAAACGTTGTAAAAAAAACTGATGAAAACTAAAACTGGAAAAAGTGCGATGGATCGCAGTCGTTTTGATGAAAATAACCAAAAGAAGAAATGCCAAGTAAAAAAGAAGAAGAATCGAAGATGTTGTTAAAGAACATCACTATTTTTGTTACTATAATGAAAAATATCAAGATCCTCTTGTTGAATACTAGGTAATGTGCTTCAAGTACTATTTGTGGGTACATTATAAGTGTACTAGTGGTCAAAGTACATCCAGAGGCTTTTGCTGCGAATTTTGTACTAATTAGGTTTAATTATTCCAATGTTCGTGATTACTTCATGCTAGTCGGGTAGTTATGAACACATAGGGTTTTGTTTTGTCTTTTTTTTTTAAATCAAAATTGATAATGAAAAAGTATAGCTAATATATTATTTAATAATAAAACACAATACATATCTATATTTGTTTCCTACTCAGGTTTTAATTTATTTGATTTCTCTCTTAGGTGTTCGTAACTACCCCACTCGAGTGTAGATCAAAATCATGGAGGTCGTAAATTTCAAGATGTTTATAAAAAAAATAACGAAAAATATCGACAAAACAATTAAAATCACCAAGTTATGTGCCCTCATCCTAAGATTAAATCAACGAGAATATTAACAACTTTTTTAATAGTTATTTTACAAACCGTATACCGAACTCTGCTTCTATAAGTATAAATTTTTGAAAAGTCTTACATAAGCATCGTTATTATATTCATATACGTAATGTATCTGTACAATATACACATATATACATATATGTATGTTGAATTGAACAATACGGAAAAGCTTTTATACAAAAATGAAAATCACTTATATAAGTTTATAAGGTTATATCATTCTAGCTTCGTTCTCCTTATATAAATAACATAATACGTGTATATGACGTAATAGTATTCGTGCAAACGTCAAAACATAATACACGATGACAAGGCCTAAGGGCATGAAAATCGTAAATCCGTCATTGGGTTTAACTATTGCTAATGGTATCTTACACAAATTCTCCTATAACCGCTTATACATATTGTACGTACATCGAACATCGATTTATCTATTTTTAGTATATCCATTAACATGTCATATAATTATATCTATACATTCTAATCAGAGTAGGTTATTATATGTTTTAAAATATTTAATCTCTTATGAAATATTATATTTGATATTAGTATACAATGTTTATATACTTTGTTTTTATCTGGGAAATTAAATTGCAACCAATATACAAGCTAACTCAGGACTGGCATTCCAAATTTCAATAGTGGATCGTGGGTGTTATTTTAAGCAAAAAATTTCCCCCTTATACCCTTGGTTCCTGGTCTAAATAACTATCGGTTGATATTAAAAATCAATAACACTTTTTAATACTAAACTCTAATATAAATTTCATAACTTGACAACAACGTATTTTCCAAATAAAAATTAATAATTAGTTTTGGGTATAAATTTCAGAGGGCTGTAGCTCCTTTACAAAAAATGTCTGGACAATTTTTTGATACAAATTACATATTCAGCTTGTGTATTCACTTATTATAAATAATAAATGTATGTAAGTATATATCTGTACCTATTAGTATGTAAGTACTTATTTTTACATTAGTGGATTTTTGAAAACAATTTTTTTACAGCAATGGGAAAATTTAAATCTCTAAAGTACCTACCTATAGCAAATACACATGTACAATTTGTACAATATACATACATATATCAATATCAAAAATGCTAAAGTTGAATCTCCTAATAGTTCAATGTTATATACAATATAAAAGTTAATATAATATTTTTTCTGCTCTTGTTAGAATTTGACATTTTGATCCTTGTTTCTAAATTGAAATATACCCACATACACGTGTTGGTACAAAATAATCAATACGATGGATGCTTATTATATCGTATACAATATGTATGTACATAGTTAATGGGTTGTCTAAAATTTGTTAATGAATACCTATACATAATGTAGTTATATTGTTTAGCTATTTATAGACTTAAGTTTTCCTGAAAGGTTATCATAATGAAATCAAATTAATAACAATTATTTAGACATCTTATATTTTCTTACGATGTATATAAATAAATTTCGATTTTCTAATTTTGATACTATATAAGAGCTATGTGCAAAAAAAAATACAAGCAAAACTAAAATGGTAATATAAACTATTGTTTCTAGTTATAATTAATTCGATAGTACAAGAATTAAATAATAAACTATACAGGACGAATAATTGCTATATCAAAAATGTTATACCTATTCAAGTCAATTAAGAAGATATGAAAATGAAATGATTGAATATTTAGTTGTTTGCAATAAAAATAATAAAAAATATAGTATAAAATAAATAACATAAACTACTATAAATATTTCCTGTTTTCGAGAATATAAATATTAACGATATTTTCCGGAAATAAATACTAAATTTACGACATTTTCTTGACTATAATTTTTATCGCTCTATAATTAAATAATTTCATATCTACCTATTACACATATTACGATATGTATTCTATAGTTTGCATTTAATTATTCGCGAGATGGTAAAAACATCTTAAAATGAATTATCCATTCCAGAACTACATGAACAAAGGGGTCCATAATAACATAAATTTAATCATAAAAAATCTACACTAAAATTGAAAATCTAATTTGAAACTTATCACCTGCAGCTACACCACTCTTATCCGTGCGTCTAGTATAGCACAAAGCAATTTTCCTATTCAGGTTGTGCTGTTACATTACATGCATACGTAAATAATGTAATGCAAATAACGTAATATGTAAACACTGCGACGGTGATAAATGGAAATGAAATATAAACAAAAAATGTACATAAAAATTATGGCAAACACTTTGTATTCGAATTAGGTCAAAATTACGCAGAAAATTTGTTATACGTTCTTATATACTTTGAAGAAAGGACGTTTCATAATGATTAGTTTTTGTTTACATTTATATGCATCACGGTCTTTGTCTAGGATAATTATATTGTAAATCATTCTATATAATCAGAATAAACAACAACCACATGTAAAAAAGTGTAAATAATGTTCATTAGTGTAATATACACCTAATGTCTTGAACGTGTATTGTACATAATGTACAGACAGTGGCGTCGAGGGCGCAAAATTTAGGAGGGCGCCAAAATGAGGTAGAAGAGGTTGAGGAGTAAAAAATATATTTTTTTTCAAAAAGAATTACAAATATTCAAAAATCGAGAAAGATAATAAAAATAGATGCACATTTACTATAACACAAGAATTTTATGTTCATAATTTCTCATACACCGTTTTGGTTATAGTCAATAATTATAAATTTTACGTGAGTACACCTATCCCCCGATTTATACGGTAGATACGTTCTGCACAAAACCGTGTAAACTGAAATCTTGAATTTTGCTAAGTAAAATCGTGTAAAACGAAAAAAAAAACAAAATGTGCATGATTCGGTAACTTATTTAAGTAAAACAAAAGTCATACATCTTGGAAAACTCATTTGTTCTTAGTTCATAAAACAAGATACATATGAAAGTAATATAAGTAGATATTTAATTTATTTTACATTAAGAAAATTAAAAATTAATTATCCCCTAAAGGTATATTTTATATAAGCCTGGGAATCTCCTGTTCTTTTCATCAGGTTACCGAAGGAAAAAATTCAAAAATGCCATCAAATCTTTGTTTAGGCGTATTATATATGGAGCGGAATAAACATTTTTATATTTTTTTTTGAAAATTGTCTATTTATAAATCGTGTAAAACAAGTGCCGTGTAAATCGGGTGATAGGTGTACTATATTTTATTATTGAGGATATTAACTGCATGAATAAAAATACTAAAGTAAGTTTTTGCTAATTTATAAATATTTAAACTACTAAAACTTAGGTAGCGCTCACCCATTCATTTTGCAAGCATGTAATTTCAAATATTAATTAACCCTTTGTATAACAATATTTAATTAATACAAGACAACGCTAACTTCTTTCAAAAAGTATTTTGCTGGAATACTTACACAATATCAAAAACATTAAATTGATGCCCTGACAACCCTAACGACACATTAGTGCCATCTAACGAGTGAAATTAAAACTTTCCTGTTTACCATTACTATGCCCTGTACAACAGTTTCTGCGTTATTGTTAGGGTCAGGATTACGTACAACTATAAAAATATATCCGTGTTGTAATTATTTTAAACGCTGTTTCATTAAAAGTATATGCGAATATAAATTAAATAAAGTTTTGATATTTTACTAGATTAATTGTTGTTTCAAACACTGTTCAATTTCACATTATGAATGTGGGATATGTGTAATCGCAATTTACTATTAATTCTGAAAATGATTTCAGAAATATTTAACGAAACATTGACCGAATATAATATAAAAATACAAAATATACATTTCTTTAGATTAATTAATTATTTATTGTCTTCATGCAGTGTACTTATTACAAATTGCAACTAATACCTAATCTCTGATTATATTTATTAAGAGCTGATAACGATAACACATACCTTATGATACGAAAATTTGAATTTTTTTATTTAATATTTGCATTTATGATACCTAAACAAAAAAAAAACCTTAATTTTTATAACATTTTTGTCTTCCTGTGTTCTTTAAGTGTCTGTTAGTATCTTTAGTTCTGAAGTTTGTTATATTTAACACTTATATTTAAACATTTATTTTATTTTTGCTCACTTTATGTGCCATTTCTCACTATAAGGACTTACAAATCTCTTTGTCAGTTTTTGTAAATAAATGTTAAAATCGGTGCATTTTTGCCAATTAAAAAGAATCATCAGAAAAATTTCACGGCGTATCTGTCGTATATACACAGGTAGAAAGGTTTACTTGAGCCAATTAAACCTTGTTTTGTATATAACTAAAACAATATTTTTTTAAGATAAGAAATATATTCTTAAACCAACTATAATATTCTTGGACGAAGAAATAATATAGTTGGATTTAGAGTACACTGGTCGAAAGGATTTCTCAAACCAAGTAAACCTTGTTTTGTATATAACGAAAACAATATTTTCTTAAGATAAGCAATAATCTCTTAAACCGATTATAGTATTCTTGAACGAAGGAATAACGTAGTTGGATTAAGAGTATGTTTCTTATATTAAGAAAATATTGTTTTCGTTATATACAAAACAAGGTTTTCTTGGTCCAATACAGTTTTTTTTTCTGTGTACTTTTCTTATATTAAGAAAATATTGTTTTCGTTATATACAAGATTTTCTTGGTCCAATACAGTTTTTTTGTGTATATGCGACAACTCATATGAATATCAGTGGTTTAAATCGCAAATGAAGATTGGTTAAGATACATTCGATCAGAATGTAAACTATCACAATTATAACGGTTGCCCATATATTATACATAATACCTATGTACATTATTGTACATACATATTATGAGTATATAATATATAAAACATGGATGTGACGCTAAAAATCCCGCACATTGTAGTACATTTAACATTAGCATATTTAATCCTTGCTCTCTTATATTCTTTGCAAAATTTATAAAAAACTTATATATTATAGTCAGTTGATGTAAATCTCTAACGGGTAATATAAAGTGCATGCAATATATTCTGCATTATAATCACGCGAAAAAAAAACAAGGTTCATGAATCCTAGTCTGTGGATTCATATCGCGGTTTTCCGATATGTAAGCAAAGAGTTTTAAAAAGAGATTTTTCCCCGTTGTACAGTTATGGAACATTATAACACTTAAGTGCATTGGCGTGTGCTTGGAATTCAACAAATAATTTAAAAAATAAGCATCAAGTTTAAAAGTTTCTTTATAACACTACTTAAAACTAAGTTTTTTTAATGTTTGGTATATATGATAAATATATAAATACTAACAATTACTTATTAGATATAATTATTTACTCAAAAAATAAATAGCATATGGTTTTTTTGTTACTGTATTGTAAAATCCAAAATAATGTATACATAAGTCGTCACCTGATTTCCAAAACTAATTTTGTAGTAAATCAACTTTTTCAAGGTTTGAATTGCAAATACTTCTAGTTTAACGGACGTAATACAAACAAATATTAGTAATAAAAATCCTTATCTTACTTTTATTTTCGATTCTATTAATGAAAAACGTTTTTTTTTATTATAAATTAAATAAAGTATATTTGTAACAAACAAATATCCAGGTGACGAAATATATCGATAACTTTATCAGTTTAATGTTGCATTTCATTGTTTTTATGTATCTATTTCTAATTTAAATAAAAAATACTGGTAAGCATTACGTTTTATAATTGACAACCCGCATAAAAAACATCCCCACTCGTTCGTTCTCGTCCCATCACCAAAGTTGCAAAAGTAGAGAGTGTATAATTAATCAATAATAATTAATTCTATAAAATAAATGTCAACTGTCGCGACATTCTTTGGAAATTTTAGGAACTCTGTCTTTAATATATCAATTTAGAATTAGTAAGTTTTCAAAATCGATGATTTTTGAAGTTATACAAAGAGCAAGAGCTGACTGCAAAAAAGCTGGCCTATCGAGTAACAGCATGAAATGATCTTAAAAGGCTAGTACTTATACAAACTATCAATAAAATCTTATATTGCCTGGGCGGAACCTGTGCAGAAATGTTTTTAGGGGGTAAAGGGGGGCAAATTCTAGTTTTTTGCAAATATCTCAAAAATAATCAATTTTTCGAGAAAAATTGTAGCTTTTAAAATACTACACAAAAGGAAGCAGGGCATAGCGGGGAATCTCTCATGCAGGTCAAATGAAACCCCGTGGAAAGATTCAAATGGTTCGCTTTGATTGGTCGTCAGTGACCTTCACGGGCGAGCAACACCATTTCGACAGCCGTTTATGCTATATATAAACAAAAGTTTAAAAAACAGTGTTTTCGTTAAAAAATACGTGAAATTAAACAGCAATTGTTTCTCGAGCCTAATTATGTATTACACGGAGAAAACTGGAACTCAGATTTTAGGATAAATTACAATTCCTAAATATAAATTATAATATTTAATTAAAAATTACAGTTCGTCTGTAAATTATTGCAATAAAGATAGTAAAGTTTATAGAATATGAATTTTCACAGTTCAAAATTTTAATAATTACTTGAAGGCTAAGTAATTTTTCTTATCCCACAATAAAGTTATAATAACTATTCGTATGCAGCAGTACATAAATTTTACTATACAGCAGATAGTAAAAAGTACAAATAAGAGTATAGTCAAAATATGTATTAAATATTGTGATATAGCAAGCCGCAGCACGGTTCATAAACTGTGCTAGAAATTTTACTAACCGTTTAATAAATTCTTATTACTATCTAGTTAGTAATATTAAATTTCGTACACCACGCATGGCACTGCATAGCAACAAAACATTATTGTTTCGACTGGCGATGTATTCGTTTGTGTTTCGAAAAAAATATTTTTTTTATAAAAATTTTATATTTTATTATCAATATAGCGTGATTTAACGGTCATTAATGAAAGTGATTTCGAATATTAAATGTTGTAACAGTGTTATTGTATATTTATAATATTTTATATTCTTATTGTTTGCATAACGTTCTTCAAGCTTCATTTTTTCTTACAATAAGAATAAAGTGATTTTGACTAATATTACTATGAATCAAGTTGATATAAAGTTATTAAAGTCATGGGATTTATCACATTTAATTCCATAATTTGAAGGTTATCATTAAGCGTTCATGTAATTTGAATGAGAGAGACACGTCTAAGTGATTTCGCATGTTCTAGAAAGAGATGGACACACATACTTGCAAACAGTAAGTAATATGCTTATTATCTGTTGAAAATATATAATTTTTGCTTTATGTTGTATTACTTAATAATTAAAACATACAAATTATATAAGTCCTGTTTTATTATTTGCATCGTTTTATTAATAATTAAATACTTTTTTAGTAATTGAAACGCATAATATATAGTTTATTACAAATATATTTTTCTGTAATAGTAGAAATATATTAATAAGTGAAAAACCATATTATATGTACTTATTTAGTTTGGTGGAAAATTTTAATGCCACTTACTTCTGTCGTTTTTACTATCTACTAAACGAAAAGATATTAATAATATTTTTAATAAAGAGAATTTATATTTAAGAGAAAATATATTTCATTAAATTAAATTTTTGTTTTCATCTGACATAAGTGAAATTTTCATTATATTTAAATTTTCTATTTTTATTATTTGTTCATTAATTAGGTTTAATAGTCTTAATCAAATATATTTGTATAACCTACATATTGTATTTCATTTAACCTTTGTTTATTATTTATTTTAAAATATGTACATCACTTATAAATACATAAAGTTGCTCATAAATTATTGTATGTAATAATGTATGTATATCTGTATTTTTTAATTAATTGTAGATTTAGCTTGTATTTTTGTATATAGGTGACAAGAATGTATATTTGCAATATTTTCAATGTTTCAAACAGTATTAATCAATTTGGTTTCATTGACTATAAATTATTTATTGTTATCTACTTACAATAAATAAACAGTAGCCAATAATACTAAATTGTTTATTACTATATGAGGCATTAAAAATATTGCAAATATACATTCATGTCACATATATACTAAATTACAAGCTAAATCTACTATTAATTACTAAATTCAGATGTATATACATTATAATTATTATAAAAAAAAATAATCAAAATTAAATTCTAAAATTGAGAAAATCTAACATTAAATAATAATAAGTTTTACCAAGCAAATAAGAAATAATTATAAATCGAGTGTTAAAAGATATTATTATACAAAGTATAATCATTTTTACTAACTGAATAGTAGACATTCAAACACGGCTATCTTTAACGATTACTATACGTCGGTTAGTAATTTATCTTTTGTGCTTCGGATGTTTCGCTAGATTTCAAAAGTGTTTTCGAATTACTATATTTTTAGTAACTTTTTATCAAATGGTACGGCAAAGTTTGTATATATTTCATAATTCATTTTTCTCCGTGTATGGTGGTTATTATTTCGTTTTATAGCAGTACCTTCTGGATTTTATAATTAAAATACATCTTGAAATTGTTGTCAAATGTTGTTCTAAAAGATAAAGATTATATTGTTGATAATAAAGACTATTACATAAGGTACCCCACTTTACCCCCATAGACGGGGCATAGCGGGGCAAAGGCCATTTTATATTTATGTATTCATGTATCGTAGAGTTCTTATCGTAATCGAGAAAAATATATCCATAGTCATTCGCAATACGTTTAACCATGATATTGAGTTAAAATTTGTTGTTTAATCATAATATTTTATCTTGTAGGTATGCTTGAGTCTTAAGTACCCCAATATGCCTCCCTCTTCCCTACATAAGTACACACTTTGACTTTTTTAACAGCTAATTTTCTTACTTCTAGTTATTTAATTTTGCTGTGGTTTTAAATATATAGTCTATTATGATATATTTATTTATATGTAGATACTAAATGTGAATTCAAAAGGATAACTAATGATGTATTACGATTTACGAATGTAAATATTTACTTTTTTACGTAGATTTTTGAAGGAAATTCAGAAATACATAATGCTCATTTTACTGTCGAACATATGATAAAAATATTGGACCGAGAGTAGCACTACCAAGCAAAGCCTGCAATATGAAAAGCCATGCAATACGAATATTCAATATCAATAAATATTGATATCAGATCTCGAATTTTTTACCAAGTCAAACAAGCTGTGGTTGTTATATATTTTTCATATTTATAACACATTCGTAATTACAGTACTTCTCGCTGATTACTCTGCATATCGAAAGCTGTTTTAATTAATCAATCAATGTATTTTACGCATACAGCCAAAAACAAGCAGACAAGTGTTTGTTATTTGAACAAACACTACATCAAGTCATGTTCATACAATAAAAAAATTAACATAATTTCTTGAAGCGTACAAATAATAATTATGCGTTATGAACTTAAATAAAAACCCACGTGCTCAACCATCTATGAAATGTCGCCGAATCCAAGTTAAAACACGCGATGTATATGCGACCGCATGCAATCAACATATAGGTAAGAAAGAGTTTACCAGTAATGATTATAAAAATCCATATTTACCGGCAATGTGGCGACGAGACGCATGCGTACTGTCATGTATCGTCCTCGCGGAGAGAACGGTCTCACACATGTTACGTCAGTGTAGTTCTAGCTGTCGTCGCAGTAGGCCATTTGTCGCCACTGTACGACACTGTCAATTTGTAACGTGTTGTTTACAAATGTCAGAACCGCGTTAAGTTTTATAACTCGCATGTGTGTGTGTGTATGTTACTCAAACTGAAAACTAGGGACGGCACTTAGGTGAGTTTTATGATTTTATTTCGCATGTTTTTTCTCAGAACATTGACATTTCTAGCTCTGTGTTGTGTGTGGTAGCAGGGGTTGTGTTGCTATGCGTACAGGGGTAGTTTGAGTTTTTGTTTGTGTGGTTGTTGTTGATATAATTTATATCAAAACAAACAAATATACTCTAAAGTTAAAAAAATGCTATTTCACTAATTATCTTCATTACTTTGTAAAAATTATATTTATATTTACATTTAAATGGTTTAATAAGTATAAAAATAATCTCAAATACTGTTTGTTTTGGCGCGAAATGTTTCTAACAATATTGCCAAAGTTTAATCAAACATTGAATTTTATGTACCCATAAATCATTGTTAAACTAATTTATTATTATTTTCTCGTAATGAATGTTTGTACTGTAATATTCGTTCTCATCAATATAGATTTATATGTTTACAATACGCGGCCAAATATACCGTCAGCATAAAATAATTTTACATTATTGCAATTAATTTCGCGTAATTTGCGACATTCAAAATTGAAACATAAATTTATATCCATTTATGATTATATTTTATTACTCTTCGTATAATAAAATGTGTTAATTTAATCATTTCTACTTCGAATTTCCTATTAAAATTTAATTAAGTGTTATAAATGCGATATAGAATAATTAGTTTATGTTCACACATATTCACAGTATTACACAGTGCACACAAACCATGTGTTTGGAATTTTAAATTTAACAACTGTTGTATTCTTTCTATAGTTCATTCATCAATGCATATTACAACGAGGGGAGGTTTTCAAACTCCGCCCCCAATTGTATACGCTTCTGAACACATTTAAATTGTAAAATATATAAATACATACACATGTGAAACCTGTAAAGTTAATGCAAATTGTCTATGTCTTAAGAAGACTTGTAAAAACTAATGCTTATGTTATTATTACTATCAGCGAATATTTGTCGTTTGTATAACGTTATGCACTTTAAATTAATGGATTAAAATTAAAAATAACATGTCTATATTTATTTATAAACAAATTAAATTGTAATATGTTCTGTACCAAAAATAACTATTAAATAAATATTAGCACACTGTAAAATATGACCTGTGTATTAATTCATTATTAAAACAAAGCATGTGTTATGCGTACGTTAATATTTTATATACAATTAGGTCTAAAGTATTTTCGACGGAAGGTTGCGGGTAAATTTACCTTCAAAATGCATGGTTTAGCATCTAATTTAAACAGAAATACTACAACTTTATTTACCCTTTCAGAGATTTATATACATCCCCTCCAAATGAAAACCTGGAAACGCCTTTAGTCAACGATATAAATTATTATTTTGTGACAAGTTCTTTCCCGCATAGCTAAAATATATATGCAACTTATTTTGTACATCTGGTAAAAGTTTTATTAATGAACCATATATCAGAGAAGACTCGTTTTTGTATGTGTAAATATTCATTATTTCCTTACAGGTCAACGAATGATATAAGCATTAGTAAAAAGTTCAAACATAATTCTAAAGATACTCATTAAAAGAGTTTCAACAACCCGAATCGATTTCTGGTTGATTATTTAGTCAAATCTCATTCACAACCGTATTTTCTGTATTTATCTACCAATAACATAAAATATACTTCATATTATTAGATATATTCAATTTAAAAAAATCGCGCCACCGCGACCGTCGCGTCGGTTTAGCTAAAAATGGCAACACTGTCATAACTATTACTAAAGTACCTATCTCCACATAATCCCTATACAATTATGTAATTAATAAAATTATACTAACGCTCGGTATTACCAAGTTTAATTAAATGCTCCTTTAAATAACTGTCATTTATTTTAAATCTACCTTTAAATTTGTATCGTATTATTAACAGAATCAAAATACATTTAATTAAAGGGATTTAAAATTTTCTGCGCTGTTTTTGCAAAGTATATTATGTATAATGCAATTTTATATGAGTTTAGCGCATTACATTATTTAAATGACGTTAGTAATGCATCAAAAATCTCCTTACTTTACTTGAATACTTGATAATATCGGATATGAGTGTAATAATTAATTTATAACAATCTATAAATACTTCCATTTTCATATAATTTCCATCTAAAATCTATACATATACCTACTATTAATTCCTACATACATACATTTGTCTTTATTAATATTATATTGTTTTACAATTTTGTAATGTATCCCAACAATTTTAAATAAAAATAAATTTTATAGATAGTGTAGTATAAATGTAAGAGAAAAAATAAAAATATAAACGAGAAAACATTAATCTTAATTCCAACCGATAACATAAACTCATTTTTATATAACAATTCCTACTTTTTAAGAATCGTTCAATCCATTTAGCAATCAAAATACGCATCATTTAACAGAATTTTATAGAATCGATACATTTGGTGAAATATCCCACATTCTAAATACTTATTTGTTTTTCATTTTCGTGTATTGATTAAAAGAAAATATTTATATTTACCTATATCTACATATATACAAATATTATAAGTTTACTATAATTTAAATAAATGGAAAATATATGTAGGCATTTCATTATTTATTTAAATTTGATGTGGTTATAGATTTTAAATATATTATAAATATTTAGTTTTCTCGCATGGTTAGGAATGTTTGCCATATATATATTAAAAATGAAATAAATCATTTATTTAAAAAAACTCTATAAGTGGACTAACAACAAATAAAATATAAGGTTTGATTGTAAAATTAAAACATGATTTATAAAAAAACAAACACTATGTATTTAGTATTTTCATGAAATATTTATGTAACTATTATACAGTCAATTTATATAACTTAAGCATTTATAAATAAAACGTAGTCAATGTAGCCATAAAATATTTAAGTATATATTAAAAAAATCCCTTATATGAGGAGCTCTGCAAAACTGATTATGATCCTCATTTCACAGTTTCTTTGGTCTGATGTAAATGCAGGAGACTATGCCCCCCTGCACCCACTTTAACCGCTAGAAGTTAATATCAAATAGTGTATTAAATATCAAAAACCGTTTCCTCACCATTTTCGATGGTTCTTAGTTTCATTTGAATGTTATACCTGTAATTGTCATGACATTTTGCATAATACTTAGGTACTTAATATAATATGTAGTCTCTGCATACACAGGTAGAAAGGTTTTCTTGAACCAAGTAAACCTTGTTTTGTATATAACGAAAACAATATTTTCTTAAGATAAGCAATAATCTCTTAAACCAACTATAGTATTCTTGGACGAAAGAAGAACGTAGTTGGATTAAGAGTATTTTTCTTATATTAAGAAAATATTGTTTTCGTTATATACAAAACAAGGTTTTCTTACCCAATACAGTTTTTTTTTCTGTGTATAACAAGCCGGTATTATGTCAAATTTAAAAACAATATTTAAAGGAATTTATAAAAAAAATTATATTGGCTAGTAATGGCTAGATAATGTACTGAATTACGCAAGTCGCATGTAACATATATAATAATAAATGCAGTCATTAAGAATTTTAAGTTACCAATGTAGTAGGTATTCATATTGCCAAAAAAAAATTACACACCGAGTAAGTGTGATGGGTTCGCGTCCTTTCGCTTTCACACAGGCGGACAATAGACAACAGAGAGAGCAACAACAAGTAAGAGTTCCCCGCGGTTCACACATTATGGTCATGCATGATGAGAAACAAGAGCACGTGAAATGCGGTAATAAGCGCGTTATATACACATACACATATATTACGTGTACGCGTAAACCCAGTAAATTTTAAACTTTGAATATTTACGTTTTTAGAGAATGGTAGTTATACTGTTGATTTTTGTTTGCATAAAATTAAGTACAATACTAAACCCTCGGATGGCTGATGTATTATAGTGTATATACATATTTTACACGCATAGAACGGGGTCTATTAGAACCAACTTATTAAATTTAATTATTGTAAAATAACTTTAAAATCAACTATTAATTAATTCTACAAGCTTATATAAACTATGTATGTAATAGTATGTATACTTGACAAAAATTATTATTTAATGAAGTATTACACCTTCGAATAATGCATATTTTGTTTAATTTTTGTAAGTGCTCCTCTGTGTGTAGATGATAAAATATATAGAGTCAAATGTACAGAGCATTTTCTTTTGTCAAATACACTGATAGAAAGGATTTCTCAAACCAAGTAAACCTTGTTTTGTATATAACGAAAACAATATTTTCTTAAGATAAGCAATAATCTCTTAATCCAACTATAGTATTCTTGAACGAAGGAATATCGTAGTTGGATTAAGAGTATGTTTCTTATATTAAGAAAATATTGTTTTCGTTATATACAATACAAGGTTTTCTAGTTCCAATACAGTTTTTTTTTTCTGTGTAGTTGAACATTTTATAGTTGTCAGTATTTTTCCAGCTCTATAAATTATATTATTGGAATAGCACAGTATGGTGTAGCATACTACAAATTAAGAAACTCAAAAATTGCGTAATATATGGAATATAACATTATAAATTATTAGAAAAAATAAATAAATGAAAAAAATAGTTAAATATTTTTTTCTAACATATTTTATTATATTTGTTTTAAGTCGAAGCACTATCAATTTAATCAAATGAGTGTTTAAATCAGTAGACGGGAACATGAATTGAATTTACAGCGGTTGACAGTTGTTAAAATTGTATATATGTTGTGAAGCCTGCGTAACTCTAGTTTACATTTTTCTACCTTTATAATAATTGTATAAAAAATATATAATCACTAAAAATAATTGTTGTTGTATTTATTACATTTATGGTAAAATTAGCTATTATATGCCTGCGGACTTTATTTGTTTGAAATACAAGCTGGTAATACAGATTTCTGTTATGATAATCGATAAAATAGGTTTTTAGTTTCGCATTTGCACGCTAAATGTCTACGCCAAAAAATAACTTACTTATTGCGCGTACAAATGTCACACCCTTTTTTTATCTAATAAATTCTTCGGGATACAAAGTAGCCTGTGTCTTTTCTCAGGATGCAATCTCCCTGCCTAATTTCTTCAAAATAGGTTCAGCGGATTAGCCATCAACGGTAACAAACAGACAGAAAGACAGCGACACGCATTTATTATATTAATATGGATATATAATGTATGTACATTTAAGTAGACATAAATAACAAGTTAGAGTAATTGTGTTATAGTACTCCTTAAATGAGATTGCAGACAGTAAAATGATGATCGAAATTAAACCAGAAGACAACGCTATTTTCCAACTAATATTTGACCAAATCAGAAAACCAACTGTCAAAAACAGTAGTAATATTTTATTAAAATTTGCTCTTCAGATACAGTATCTAATTTAATAATTAAAAGGATATAACAAAACTTACTTCTAGGTTTATAAAAATGGTTTGAAATATTAATAATTAAGACAATACAATATAACAAGCATTTTAAGACTGTTTCGTAATTCTATGATGTATAATTCCAGAGCACTATGTCGTCAAATAGGACACGTTTTTAATCCACCTTTTATATGAATAACTAATAATAACAATATATAATATTTATTACTTTTCATTTATCAAATAAAAAATATGTTTTTTTTTCTAAATCGATAACTATAAAGGAATGTAAAACTTTATATTGTCCAACAAAGTATTTTCCATAACAATATATATTGTGGCAAATGAAGGTCGTGTGTTCTATTGTAGCTTCCTAAATAAATTTTGCATTTCCGATTATACGAATATAATTTGGCTGTAAAGTGTTTTATTTATAGAAAATTCATTTTTGACAGTTTTTTTATTCTTACAGAAATAAATAAAATAATATAATTTAGAACGGATTTTGTATTAATCTCTTATTTTAAACTCATATTTCTATGAAATATGCATAGGTGGGCACAGTTAATCGAAAAGTAAACTTCGTTAATCGTTAATCCGTTAATAAAAAAGTTAACTTCGTTAACCCTTAAAGCGTTAGAATTCCGAAAATGTAACGGAAGTTAAAGTTAATCGAAAATTCGAAAATTTAACGAAAGTTAAAGTTAATCCGTTAAAAAGTTAACCATCCAAAATGTTTATAGACCTTTTTTTAGCTATTTCGACAACTTTGTTATGTACTTTTCATCAAAAAACCAATGTAACGAACTAAAGTTAACGGAAGTTGAGTTTAACGGAAGTTAACAAAAGCGATAACATTTTTTTGAGTTAACTTAAAAGTTAATCCGTTAACCATTTTGTTAACTTCGTTAATTAACGATTAGTGGATTAACGAGCTAATGCCCACCTATGAAAATATGATACAATAATATAAATGATAGTTTTTGAAAAAGAAATGTGTACAAACGACATTTAATTAATTTAAATTTATTTATACTACAATAATAATCTATAAAAATAACAATAAAAAATGAAAATCTCAAATAAAAATTAATTTATACACGCATGGACATTTCACAACGAAACTTTTAAAGCGATTAACCACTGTATTTAAATTGGCAGAGAAAAATATAACATTCGTAGTAATAAATCTTGTTTTTTCCAGTTTCAATTTCGTATAACAATATTGATTGGTGATATTATCGATAGTAACGTTTTGATAAATCTGACTAAATATAATTTAAAAAAACATAAATTTTCAAACCCTACACCAGAAATCTGGCGGTTTCCGGTCGGATGTCCAAATATCGCCGCACTATCGTATTTGAACAAAATTTATGATCGCATTAACAGTTTTGACACGTCCGATTTCTAAACCGCATTTATAAAATACAATAGGGGATTTTAATTTTTTTGGTTTTTTATCACATTGCAATAACTAAGATTTTATATGTTTTAAAAACAATACCTATAGATATCATTGTTACACAAAAACACATTAAATAAAATTAATAAGTTCTTCAGGTACTTTATTTTCATTTTAATAAATATATATATTATTATTGATTTATTATTAGCTTAATTACGAAATACAAATTTAATATAATGAAACTACATTTGAAATTTTATTGTTTCTAACCACAACCATTAATGATAATAATAATACATTTATTCATGATTAATGTGGGTTAATTTAATTCAGGAAATTAGATCTAATCAATATTAAAAATAATATTAAAATATGCAAATGTCAATGAATATTTGTCGATAAAATATTAAATAAAATGCCGATCATTCCATTCTTTTTGTTTTGATAAATAAAACCGTGTGTAATAAACTGTGTATCGAACTGATTTAACGCTAGACCTTCCAAAAGGTTATACTCGCATTGATAATGATTCTTTATTATTTCGTTCTGGATTTTGACCTCATATACATATCATACAATGCATGCAAATTAATTTTTGCAACACTATTGTTTACTGCATTTCCTCTGAGAAATAATTTAAATATAACTATTATTAGCATATACTACTGCATACATGCAAGTACCGATTTTTTATAGCTGTATAATTATTGTTTTTATGTACTATTTATGATTTATATATGCAAAATTATATACATTTTTTGTATATGATCTTTAAGATAATAGATTCATTACCAACCTTGTATATATTTAATAAATATAGTGTTATTTTAATATTCATATAGTGTTTATTTTTATTCTTGTTCAGTTTGAGTGTACAAATTACATATATTATGTAGAATACAATAACTTTAAAAATCAGAACTGATTTAATTATTCTACAAACCATATAAGGTGTATGTATTTAATAATTTTGTGGTAATATTAATCAACGTATATACTCGTACTTTAACCTTTTGGATGCAAAAGTTGATTAGATGTTTTCCCTTCGACGCGAAAAGCGACCTTTACATTAGAAAAAAAATGTAAATGTAAAAAATGTAAGTTAAATATTTAGTAAAATCCTTCACTCCACTCTTTGTTTATTTATTTTTATATGTAATTTTTTTTATTTATGTAAAATAAAAATTATGTTTCACTAAACCTTTAATTTCCAATATACTACATACGAATATATGTAATTTCATGCAAAATTAACATCACGAAAAGAAAATGTAAATAAATAAAAAATAGCTAACTTTTTTATGTATCGGAAAAAGTTCACACTTTTAGCTCTAAGTGTTTTGCGACGGTCACATCCAAATGGTTAAATTATGGATGTTCGCCTCATGTGTATTTTATTTAGTTCTGACTTGATTACATATTATAAACGTTGACGAATAGGTAAAATTAAATAATACAGTTAAGTTAAATGTATGATTGTTTATAAGTTAATTTTGAAACAACGAAAAGATACTATACATATGTACAGAATATTTAAACTTGCGTCACCATATATGAAACATATTTAATCATTTTAGATCTCGGAGGCAAATAAATAAAATCTAAGAAAATTTAATCTAAGCAAATAAATCATACGGATTTACGGTTTTCATTTGTATTGCCGGCTTCCACAAAAAGCAGCGTATTGAGATATATTGTGCACGACTCGGTCTGGTTTCTTGTTCAATATCCTGCCTGACTCCCCGTCCTGTGCTTTGGATATATAAATATTCATTTTGTCACCATATCTAAACACGGTTGCCACATACGCACCAACCTACAAACATACACACACAGCTGAATAAAAATAAAATACTATGTGCTTGTATGCGCATGTAACAGAATGAAATTGTATGTGTTAATATAATAAATATAATAATAGGAATAAACTAGAATGTCATGTCATTTTATTCATATTTGTATTCAATGTAGTAGCGCATACAAGCTTTGGTTGTCACATTTTTACTTTTGGTATTTTTTTTTTATTTAAACATACAACTCAATCGAATTCTTCATCGTTACAAGAGATTGATAGATATTCAACATTTTGAAATTAAAAATATGGAACTAGATTATACATTTTAGTATAGTTAAAATAAAACAACAAAAATGAATTTGGTAACAGCCTATCATTAATAGGGTTGGTTTTTGCATGGTTAGTTGGGTAGAAAATAAAAATAAAAACATTTAATTCGTAAATCGATATTTTATTATTATCATTTATTATATACATATAGTTTACAAATTTTGTGCAAATTTTATCATAAAATTCAGACAAAAACAAAAATTGAGAAGCATACATTTTTTTAACAAATACGAACCAAATGACAGTAAATATTTTTTTTTATTAAATACATATCGTTGCTTATCTAACAACACCGCTCAAGTCATTTTGACCAACTTTACAGGAGAGCGAAAAAACCGTGTATGTTTTATATTAGCTACCGGCTTGCGTGCTGTCACTATTTTTTGAATTTTTGATCTCTTATTGTCCGAAACGTCCAGAATGTGATTGGTAGATCGACGCGCAATGATTAGCTTTATCCAATGACATTAAAATGTAAAAACCGCTAATTTTCGACTTGGGCGGTGTTGTTAGATAAGCGACGATATGTAGCTCTCGAAACATTTCGTTGTGCCAGCTTAAAATTTAATAGAGCTGCATGCAGAGACGAGACCTTTCTCAGTCTCGAAATCGAGACCGAAACCGAGGTGAGAGAATCTTAAATTTGAACGAGACGAAACCGAGTTGAGGTTTAAACTCGGTCGAGACGATATCGATACGAGACCATCAGAAATGTTAACGAGACGAAACTGGGACGATATCTACTTTATTTATTAGTCTGTTTTTTATTATTATTAATAATACATAAGTCAAAATTTAATATTTGATATTAATCTTTTATGAATACCTAATTTAAAAAAAGATTCGTTATATTTCAAAATTTATTTGTTATTTACATAAAAATAATTGGAGAGGCTCTCGTCAATAGTCTCAGCCATATATACGAAACGAGACTTATCATCCATCGTCTCGTCTTTGATGTAACTTAAAATTTTATTTCTATACATATAAATGAATTAGCATGAATAATAAAAAAGTTGATACGTGTTATTTATTTATTTTGTTTTCAAACTTCAAACAGTAAACATAAAATTTGTGCAACACTGAATGATTTAATGTAGTGCTAATAAAATCTATTTACAAGTTACTAGTTTTTAATTAGGTACACGCGGTTCGATCACGTTCACTATTAATTATACACCTTCCTTCTTCACCGTTTGTAATTTGCTTCTGATTTATTCGTCTTAGAAACTCTGTTTCAACAAACACTCACACAGTGGCAGATCACACAAACACATACATGAATGTTTGTGTGTGTATGTTTAGTTAAATGTTTACCATATATTTTACGAATGTCCGAGAACATGCAAGAGAGGAGGAAAATTAATTAAGAAGATCGTTGGAAAAAACATCCAACTTCCATAAAATACCAGTACATTACTCACGGAGTGGAAAATTTATAGGAACTTAGGATTTTATACTGGGGGTTGATAGCCATATTTATAAAAGAAGACCACGCAAAAATAAAATGCTAATAATTTTTATTTTACCTAACTTTTTTGTTATACAGGATGAGTCATATCAGGTGGATAGTGTATAAAGAAAAAAGTTCATATAAACATGTGTCCGGAAATTCTTTGTAAGAGAGCTACAGATCCCCAAGGATTTAGCCTAAAATTAGTTTTTAATTAATATTTGAGAATTTAAACGATTATTGACCTGAAACAGAAAGATCGAGTGAAATTTTTTCGATATTAAACATTTCATAAAAAATACGATGCATTTAATTCATTATTGAATAAAGATCACAATTGCCATGGAAAACTAAAATACGTCAGCTAAAACTGGAGCATTCACTCGAGTGCAATATTAAATTCAAGTCAAGTAAGCTTTGGAAAAAAGAATGGTTGATATTTGAAATTTTTATATTTGTTAAAATTCGTTGCTTATTTTGTTAATGTATAACATCAATGCTGGTTTTAGGGAGGGAGACTGGGCAACCGCCTGGGGTGTCAGTTCAGAAGGGGCGGCGGACGGCCACATGGAGAAAAACTTAGTTTAAATTCTAGTATTTTTTTTTTTTAAACGATCATCATTAAGTCAAATTCTCGAATACTAAATTTACTATCGTACATATTTCATTATGACAAATTAACAAACTATATTTCTGTCTTTTGTGTTATATTTATAACCTAAAAAAAGTGCCAAACATAAGAAAAATTTAAGAATACTACTAGATAAAAATCAAAGGCCCCACTGACATACATTCCAGAAAAAATCATTAGTGAATACTGGAAATTGATAACATGTGTTAAAGTAAATTGGGTATGAAAAATAACTGTATCGCAATGGGATCTCAATATATTAAATAAAAACTAATTGTAGAAAAAATCTTTGAAAGTCTGTAGTTCCGTCACGAAGAGTTTCCGGACACGTGTTTATAAGAACTTTTTTGCTTGAAATATTTTTCTCAATCAACTATTCAAATTTGTTCCATCTGATATGACTCACCCTGTATTATAGGGTTCCTTTTGTATTGTTAAAATTTATAACTTTTTTACGTATTTCATACAATTTAGTAGTATCTGAATTCATAATAGACATAACATAATCCTATAAATATATTTCTAAACATTTATTTTCTACTTTATATGCATGTATAATGTATATTTATTCTCACTAACGATATCTACATATGGACGTTTGAAATTTTATAACTCTTCAACAAAACATACGCTTTATAATTTATAATAATATTTTATGTTGATTTGACTGATTATAGGCGAATGTCCATTTTATTTCTATAGGTACTTATAAAACAGCTTTTTAATAGTCCTGTTATTTTATGTATATAAATTATAAGTGGAAGTAGTTTTTACCAGTATAATAATTACATTATTACAAAATCAATAAACTTTACATACTTTGAATAAACACAATGTTAATTTATAAATTGTTAAAATATGCGTTAGAACACGTGAACTTGACATTTTCGTGAAAATAGGAAATTTTGTTTACTTTTCTGGTCCGTCATTATCTACACAATCTACAATATCATTTAATCTTGTTTTGTAAATTTATTTTATAGATAACTCAGTATAACTGTTTGTAACAAGAACTTATTTAGTTTGTTAAGATTTTTTTTAAACTTATTATATGTAATTAATTAAAGTTCTAATAATGGCGCGCATAAATTAAAAAATAACGGAATAATTATCTTACTTTAATTTTATATTGAACTTATTTTTTTAAATTTCGGTAGTAAAAAAATTAAGACATGTAACATGAAACAGTACAATAACTTATGTATTTTGGCAATTTTTATATAATAATATGAATTAACCAGATCTATCTCTCCCGACGTAAAGAAAAAACGTGATTCTTGAGAAAAAAGGTTAATTAATACTACAACAAAACAACAAAAGAAAATACAAGTTCGAGAGGTAGCCAGTATCTGGAAACGTAAACAAACAGATCTATCTATATACACGCTACTTACACATTAACACATCATCGCGGTGTGTGGAATTATCTATAAAGATATGCGTATGTTAAAAATACTTGTACTGCGAATTCACGATCAGAGCAATGCAATATGTACTTACCTATATCATGATACAATAAAACAGGCTTGTCCAACCCGCGGCCCGGCCCCCGAGCACATTTTGTGCGGCCCGCATAAGATTTAATATAAAATATAAAGATAAAAAATATAATATTAAGATAAAAAAAAGGTAAAATATGAAAATAATTAACGATATCAGGTAAAAAAAGTCTTCAAATTTTTTTTGCGGCCCTTAACAATTTTTTTCGCTATTTTTTTGCGCTCTGCGGCCTACGAGGGTCAAAAGTTTGGACACCTATGCAATAAAATAAGGTCTGCTTGATAGTCCACTTGTTTTATACTGTGATGTCATCATCACGAAATTTTTCTTATATGAAATTTGTGACAAACGGAATATAAATAAATAAACGACCAATACTGTTTATATTTTTTTTTCTTTGATTTAATTATAGATAAATTATTTAAAGCACATTACACATAAATTTCTTGTCGATGTAAAAAATAAAAATAAAACTATGTCATCGACACAAAATTTATATAAAATGGCGGATGTCAAAATATTCATATTAGACCGTGTTTTATTGGATAATGGGTATGAATTGGATCATGCCTAGATATCAAGAGTATTATAATTTTTTTTAAATTCAATATTTATAATTGTTTATAGTTAATTTTAATTTTTAAAAGTAAGTTATTTATTAACAGTGGAGTACTGAATTTATTATAAGGTGAAATAAATAATCCTACTGCCATGATTATAATTTATTTTATTGGTACAAATATTTTCATAAATCTAGGATAAATTAATAGGTAGCTTAAGGTTTGTAAATTACAGACAATATTGATATTTAATTTCAAGGCACAAATAGTAAAATTGTGAATTAATTTTTAAGAAGTGAAAATAAATATAAAGATATTAAAAGCAATAAATATTTATCCTTGTTGAGCTAATATATTTTGTTCAATAGATCCCAAGAAATAAGTTTTCATAGTTCTAATGAAAATATCGGATTTTAATTGCTGAAGTTATTAAAAAATATCTTTGAATCCAAGAGGATTAATAAATTAATTAATTAGTTTAAAAAAGTTTAAAAAAGTATGAAATGATGAAATTTGTATTTTGTATGATGTGATATTTTTGCAGTATTTAATATTATTATAATTGCAATTTTCTGTAATATTTTATGCCTTTTTGAAAATAATATTAAACTTAAATTTTTATTAACTTTTAATATTTTTATAAATCACACATTAGTCTTTAGTAATAAAGTAAACAACGGTTACTTTTTCAAAATAAGTACCTTCTTACCGCCTACGTAGAATTCGCAAGACAACAAACTTTATCAAGGATACCATAAATTTAACTTTATTATTGCGATGTCCAATATAGAACAAAATATTTATAAAATAAAACAAGCAGACTATTACTTTATAGCGATATAAATTATAGAGTTAAGAAAATATAACGCTGACTATAAATAAGTAAGGACAACAATATAACAAGCTCCGCAAAATCTCATGCAAACATAAGTTATCTGTAAACGCCTTTAAGAGTAAAACTAAACTCATTTGTTATATATCTTGTGTACAGTATCGCTCGTTCTGGAACCGACACAACACACTCATACACATTAACACATTGGCGCGGAAGTGCTTCCCAGATAAGATCCAACATTAACACTGTCGTGCCACCGCCCGGCAAAGTGTGTGTGATAAATGGTCCGTCGTCCGTGTCAACTTTGGAATAGAAATAAATGGTCCGCGTTATTTCTCATGCGCGCAAACTAACTTGTATGTGTGTGTGTGTGCAGTTGTACCCGGTGGAGTCAGCCGAAGGATTTTATATTATGTTGAATGTGTATCGCGTGAAAGGCGAAAGGGTTGGATTAATCTAAATCCATTGCAAGTAGTTTTAAATGAGCCATTTAGAAGCCACAACTAATGATATAACTTTTGTCGATTTTCTCATTTTCAAGGTACTTAATTAATACAGAACATATGTTTTACTCAAAAAGAAAAAAACACATTTATAAAGTTTTATTTATTTACCAATAAATTAAAAAAACTTTTTTTGCATGGAATTAGTCCGCTTGGCTTTTAATTAGCTATATTTTATCTGTTATATTTATAGAAATAAATGTATAATATATTAAACAATACTATAGACAGAGCACTCAAACTATCACATCCACAATTCAGAGAAGAAAATTTAAACAAAATAAAAACAGCATTTTTTAACAATAACTATCCAATTAATTTAATCAAACAATGCATAACAAAACGAGTTCACTTATTATACAACACAGTTAATAATGATAATAACAAATCTAAAACAACACCAACACAATACATTACAATTCCTTACATAAATAAAACATCAAATATAATAAAAAACACTTTTAATAAGTACAACGTAAAAATTGTATTTAAAACATACAATAAAAATATTAACAATTACACAAAACTTAAACCAAAAACAGACATTTTTAAGAAATCAAACTTGGTATACAGCATCCCATGTGGAGGTTGTAATAATATATACGTAGGAAATACATCACAAAAACTTATCAATAGAATAACACAACATAAATCAGATACAAGATTAAAACCGACATCCACAGCATTGGCAGTACATACAAATAGTACAGGACATCTTTTTGATTATGAACAAACTAAAATTTTAGATAATGAAAGACATAAAGCTAAACGTTACATCTCGGAAATGTTACACATAAAAAGAAACAACAATACAATTAACAAGAAAACTGACATAGCCACATTATCTACTATTTACAACACTATTTTAAATAATTAATTTTAAATCTGTCAAAATTTCATTTTTAAATATGTTTCTTTCGTTCCTTAGTAACTATTTAGTTACTAAGAGATTTGTTATTTTTTCCAAACAATTCCGTAGCTAATGAAAATTGTTGAGATAACGACACCGTTCTCGCATTCTCCCCTTTAAATAGGTATATTCTGAATTTTTATTTTTTAAAATACCAATATTTTGTATTATATTTATTGTATTTAATTACTATTTATTATTTTAGCCTGACGATGATTCTGTGAATCGAAAGCTCGCTACGTTTCCTTGCTTATTAAATCTTTGACGTTTAGACAATTAGTTGTTTTATTTCAAGGTTACTAAACATACAAGGTTGTCTCATACGGTAGTTTCATGCTATTGGTTGACGGTTTGTGACGTAGCCAGCCGTCAACCAATAGCGTGAAACTACATTTGTGGAATTTATTATGCGCCAAATTTAAATTTATTAATACAACTAACTAACGTAATTAAAATATATCGTCACATATGCCATAAAACTTAATAAAAAAATCTGCAATGAAGATTATTGAAATAAAGAATAAAAATGTTTTATAATTATTTATTAACATATTTAAGTATTTAAAATAAAAATATAATTTTTTTAAATAAACAGTTATAAATTTTATTATTGGCAAACTTTTATAAAATTGCTTTGTCTGTAAGAGTCAAATCTTGTTACATTTTTCACAGATGACCGATTATCTTGAAATTTTTAATAATTAAATCTACCTAATATTAAAATTAATTAATATAAAATAATTTTTGCACAAATATAATTTTTATTTGTTATCATGTTATTTAACAGTTAATGTATTATTTCCAATTCTTCAATTATTTCTGAAAACATCCTTTACAAATCAAATTACAATTACAAATTTAATTGACTACTTTTATTACATTTCTCAATCCATTTATTTTGACAGTAGATATCTTTGGGGAACCTATTAATTTTATGTGATTAAAGTAAAATATAATTCATAATTCAAAGTAAATATTACTTATGATATATAATTTTAGTTCCACATATATAATTATATAAATATGTAAATGCAAAACGTCAGCTTACCTGAATTATATTTAGATTTTTATATGTTCTGTGATTTTTATTTGACAAATATGAATTACAAACAAAACACTATTATTTAATTCTAATTTTCAATTTGACATAAGACGGCCGGTGACGTCACACGCACTACCCACCCGCTCATTCCCCTCGCCTAAATGCTTCGTTATGAGGCAACCTGTATAGTTTAATAACCTTGGTTTTATTTATTATATTTTAACGTCACTACTAGTATATTATTATATGTATATCTATATACTAATTAAAAATATACGCCACTGGATATGAAATTTAATATATTGCATAGTTGATTTATGTAATATCAAATATGATAACATATGTATATAATATTATTTGTATGCATTTTAGTACACTTCCCATACAGACATATACATTAAACAGGAATATTACCAACGGCTGTGGATATATGAGATTTGTGTGTGCAGTAAATCTGATATGCGGTTTCAAATGTTTATAGTAATTAGTTCAAAAGTTACATTGTATATATGCATGTATCTAAATATCAGTCGATATTTGTTTATTGTAAATTACATAATGTATATACATTCCTATTAAATAGTGAAAAGTTGAATAATTTATTAATGTGCCTCAAATTATTGACCATGTAGTTAACATTAATTGAGTCTGCTTTGTTTTAATTAAACGATTTATGGCTTATGGTAAGTATTATTTTTTATTATAAAAATAATATTTAGCACGTTTTATAAAAAGAAATACTTATAATAGTTGGAATGAGTTATTATGATGGGATGCATTTAAACCAAAAATTATTTTATCATTAAAAAAATTGCAGTCTAAAAATTATTGATAGATAATTCTAATAATATTGAAAACACGGGGAACTGATACACTTTCAACTATTGCGGGATTTCCCCGACCATTTGCTTTTGACACACTGCATGTAATCATCAGGGCCGCGCCGACCCTCGGCAGCGCCTGTGTGCGAAACTTATGAAGCGCCTTTTTGAGTTCCGAAAAAAATATAGGAACTAGTTTCGCTCTGTCCGTCTGTCTGTCTTTGAAAAATATATACATACGTTGAAATTTGGTATACGATGAAAGATTAATGACCCAGAAAAACAAAAAAAAAGAGATTTTTGAAAAAAAATGTTCTAACCAATCAATCACGATGTATTTGCTCTTCAGAACGTCTCCAATTTCTATCGATTCAAAAATCAAAAAATTCCAGAATGTACCTTTTATTCAGTATTTTCAATGAAAATTATAATTAACACTATCAAAATTATTTAGGATCCACTTTCCCTAGACCTAAAGTCCTAAAAGTGTACTCACATTTAGGTAGATAGATTTCCTAAAATGCAACAAAAAAATCTCAATTGACTTTTAGCAACAAAAAATGTGAAAGGACTTTTTGATTTTAACCCTTCAGCGCATGTATTTGACATTGAAAAGCAAATACATCGTGATTTGCTGTTTAATGTCATTATCAGAGTCACCCCCCCCCCCCTTCTAATTTCTTAACTATCCAGAATGTAACAAAAATAGTTTGTGAAAAATTATAACTCTTTTATAAATCGTAGTGAGAATGACTACGGAACCCTATCATGCGCAAAGATAAATGATGTTTCACTTCCAGAAATAAAAACGCGAATTAAATTATTTAAATTTTTAAAGTAATATTACATATAATATGAGACGCTCAGCGCCAAAACAGCCTAACACAAAAATTCTCAAACTGAGAAAAAAAGGTTTTAATAAATTAGAAAAAAAATTATGTAAAAATTACTTTTGTGTAATTTTTGCTGTAGCTTTATTGCATTCGATAGGACTTTTTTGTTAATTTTTGGTGAGATGCAATGGTTGGACACTATAAACCATGCAGCTTTTTAGTTTCTAAAACTAATTCTAGCTATGCTGCTTAGACCATTTTAGCATACAAGTTTTGTGTGAATATCTTGTAAAGAAAAAAGGCTTTTGGCTCTCATAACGTACATAATTGTGGCTTGAAACGCTTAGGCCATTCTAGTTTCTTAAAAATTTGAAATTTTCGGTTATGTAAAGCTTCGTTTTTTTTTCATATGTGCGAGTTAAACTGTTTTAGCGCTGATCGCCTGATATGTACAGGTATGTTATATTTTGCAAAGGAAAGCAAAAATAGAAAGAAAAAAAACAAAATTTCGTGCTCAATATGCTTCTCTATAGATATTGTTGCTAAATTTGTTAACCTTTTCTAGCTCATAGTTGAATGCAAGTAAAAATCAGTTTTAATTTAGAAAACGACCTTTCTGCGCTTGCTACTGCAACATTTCACCACATCATTGTTTAGTTTAAAAAAAAGTTTCATACAATATAAATTTTTCTTCTATTTCTTTCGATTAGTTTTTAAATTTAATTAATGGTATTTCATTAAACTCAAAAGGCGCCTCGCGGCGCCCCTGATGCCCTGGCGCCTGTGTGCGCCGCACACTTCGCACATATGGGCGGCGCGGCCCTGGTAATAATCTTTTTTACAATTTTGATTATGACAGTTCAATAATTAGGCCACTCTTATGTTATTGTGTGAACTCTTTTGGTTTTGATTCAGTTATTAATTATTATTATAAACTAGCTGGGCCCGTGCGGCTTCGCTCGCGTGGACTACGGAATTATTAAAATATATAGTTGAATTAAATATAAACACGATTAGTTATTTTTCTAATAAAAACCAAACAACACTTAAATTACCTACCTAACAAAAACGAATCAGAACAAAAAGTAAAAATATTTTTTTTTCTATTTAAATTTAAAAGTTAATTATTGAAAAAATGAAACAAAATAAATAAATGCTGGCCGAGTGCAGTATCTCCCCTCTCCACGCGACACTATCAGAGTTCGCGCGTATTGTCACGGATAATATATGTTATTATTTGTATATTTCACGTTATTTCCTAAACCAAAAGACCAAATTGAATTCTGTAAAAGGCAAATTATATCTACATTAAGTACTTATGACGATGAAGCATTTTCGATAAGGATAAGGATTAAAGTTTTGCAGGTCATAAGTCCATGTAAACAGAACTCAAATATTTTATGTTTTCTTTATAACATAAAAGCTGTCATTGTGGCTTAAATATAAAAGTTAGATATATGATGTCGCGGACTTTATTGTAGGACTTTTGATTCTACACAATCTTTAATACATTATTTTGTTCTATATTCAACGGTTTAGGCAGCGTATAGCAGCGCCCCGACGGCAAAATTTTTTCCTACTTGATTTACTATTATCGTCACTGCTTAGTTGTTATGTTACCTAACGTAAAAAAATTAAAAAAATAATAAAAATGGTAAGGATATAAAAAATGTTTCGTTTATGTACTTTAAAGAAGAAGTAAAATGAGATTATTACTTATAATAATCTCATGCTGGATAATTATCTAACGAATATTGTAATTATCTTGATAATTTCGTACATTATTAAATATGTAACATAATATTAAAATTGTCATTTTTTTAAAATGTTTACTTTTGAATTTTGTTGTATGTTAAATTTTATTTTCTATATCCATTTATTCTATGTTGTAGACAGTTATTTTTCTTAGAGAACGCATTTTTTCAGTCTCTATTGATTCATGAGACATTAACAACACTAGACAGTAACAGGAGGAGTTGTCAGTTTGACAAACGATTCTATTGACTACTTTATAGAAAAATGGACGCATGATTGAATCTTTGTTTGCTTTCAATTCGTATTTGTATTTCCAGTGATCGCTATTATTAGTTTTTATTTTTATTTTATTAACAATTTGTTCTAACATCAATACTTACAAACATTTGGAAAAGCTATTTACTTTTTATTTTATTTTATTTTTACTTCATTGTTTACCTGGAACCCGACAATCTTAAAAATATGTGATTTATCAGTTTCTCTCATCTAAGCACTAATGTTTGAACATATTAAAGAAAAAATCATCAAGTAAACTATTTAACTTATAAAACCATTATTTTTCTTTACCACATATACAATCTAGATTGAATAAAACAACAGCTTTGTATCACATTTAAAAAATAATATGACCTTTATGTTGTTTTATTTCTATCAAATGGAAATATTTAAAATGTTTTGTAAAAAAAATGTTCCTTCAAAAGAAACTTTTAAAAGTATTTCAATGTTATTTTTATCTACGTAATCTTACATGACATCAACCCTTATAGAAAGCAATTGTATTAAAGTTGGGATTTATGTTTCTATTGTTTAAAACTCAGAACTATTCTATTCAGATAAATAGCTTATGAAATACCTTCTGTTTATCGTTTTAATCAAAATTATAAGGTGAATTAATAAAACTACTTGATGTATAAATAAAAACATTAAAAATAAAATAAAAATATTATTATAAAATAATAGACATATGTAACATATATGCTTAGAGGTGCATTTTTTATTAAAATATAACATCATTTTTTTAAATAAAGTGTTATATACTATGATATTTAGATTTTTTTATATAGATATATTTAATACATAATGAAAATTATTTTGATATGGAATATGTAGAATAGGGTGGCCCTTAATTTACTTATTTTCGAATTTTTTTAAGGTCACCCCCCAAATTTCTTAAAGGTACGAAAAAAATGTATACAAAATTTTAAAATGATTGATTATTGTTAACCCATTTGATTTTTCAATTTTTCTTTAAACAGCTGTATCTTTGTGAAAATTGAATGGTTAATAATAACCTATCACTTTAAAATTTTGTATACATTAATTTTTTCGTACTTTTAAGAAATTTGGGGGGGGGGGATTAAAGAAATTCGAAAATAAGTAAATTAAGGCCCACCCTAATGTAGATGTAATTGGAAAAATTTAGATGAATAAATAATATGAATCTAATGCCTTACTGATATACTAATTCATAGTATTCTAGTTGGCAAATGAAAATAAAATATTTTTACATTACAATGTTTAAGAACTATTAATATATCTTAGATATTATGTTGTCAGCTCACTTTAAGATAAAAATTGACACTAAATCAAGGTAATCTGTGTATTCAGCTATACAATTTACTGCGTTTCTGAAACTAATGGTCAACTGGATTTGGAAAAGATCGATCGCAAATTGATTCTCGCGAAAAGAACAAAATATTGTTTACACGTAGTCTTTGAGTAGGTATATTTTTCATACGAACTTGACTGACATATTTTTTTATGTACATTTTGTATTATTCATATAATGTATACCTACGTTACTGTCACATACAGAAATTGTAATATTAGTTTGATTTATTTACATATGTGAAAAAATGGTATTATTAAAATTTAATATTATCCAGAAAGGACAGAAACTTCATGGAAAAGTGGTTTCAATCAAAACGTGAAATTCTGAAGATATTCACTGCAATACATGTGACGAAATTTTTGTTGAGATAATGCACCAATAAATAAGATTAAATTATTGAAATTCAAAAGTTTTGAAGTGTTAGAATAAGAATTCTACTTTAGTTAAAAGCGATAAATAGAAGTAACTAACAATAAGAAACAATAATTGACGGGTTTTCGATAAGTACATGTTACGTGGAATTAGCTAACACAAGGCGTGTCTTATAAAGTCGAAAATAGACTTTTCAGGATTTATTGAGGTATATACACGCAAAATGTGAGTTTGTACAAGAAAATAGTCGGTATGGAGGTGCGTATAGTATAAATAATTAATATTTACCTAACCTAAACCAATTTTAAATCCAAAAATATATTTCTAACTATGTTTAAATAGAATTATTATTGAACATAATAAGATATCAATATGTATTATAATATAATCAATACAAACAACACAAATGCAAACATTAGTTATATGGTTATGGATTGTACTGAAATTATCTTACTATAACATATATGTCCCATGTACTCTCTAGATACCACAATAACATACGAATACTGTTAATAATAAATATTAATAAACGTATGCAATATGCATACATTCATAATATATGTTATATACATATTTGTATATAATTGTGTAAATCATAATTAAATATATTTTATCTATACTTTTTTTTATCTGTACTTACCTATGCCTTTTTACATCCATGTGTACGCATTGACACTGTAAATAAATATATTCTGTTCTATTCTATTCTTAACAAGCACCTCTTAACATGTATTAAAATATATCTTCAGAATAATACAATTAAGGGGAGAAACAAAAAATACATTTTTTTATCTCAATAAAACATTTCTCGGCAATAATACAAACGTCAAGAAATTTATAAAAAGTAATGTATTTTTTAAGACAAGCACGAGTCATGAAATGAAGACCCCTTTTATATAATATATATTTTATTAACTAATTATATTCATTTTATTCAATAGCCAATAGTTTGTATTCATTTATTATTATAACCAATAGTTTGTATTTTGTATTCGTTTATTATTATAACCAATAGCTTGTATTCATTTTATTCAATAACCAATAGATTCATAATATTCAGTAACCAATAATTTAAGATGAATTGTATTTCTATATTATTGTAATCATTTTATTATTTTATTAATGTTATCTGTAGACATTTATATTATTATCTTCGCTCCATCCTGTGAGCAACAGTTATTATGTTACATTCGGTGAATCACAGAAAATGATGACTTCGTGAGACTGAAGTTGCAGCAAAGGGTTATCTTATTCTGTGAGATCATTCTCAAGCATACCATCTTGTAAGAAGTATATACATATTAATAAATAAAGATTTTTTAAAAAGGATATTTTGAATAAGAAAAATATAATTGGCGCAGTCGGTAGGATATTTAAGGTTGTTAGATATCCAAACAGTGCTAATAAAGCGAATCGCGAAAAAACATTTTAACAACGGTTTATTGTTAAAAAGTTCGGAAACGTTAATACATACAGTATTAGTGACAAGATTCAAAAAACAGCAACTGTTCAAATCAATTACGACCAAGTGACCAGCAGTCAAAAACTACTGGGTGAATCTCAATTCTTCACACACGAACCAACGTACTCCACGTGAATATTTGGTGACGGATCTGGAATAGAGGGATACTATTCAACTCGAAGGAATATCGGGCATGCAGTGGATTCGTACGATGATATTTCACATTTGTTCTATGTGGTAAGTCTGTATTGATTTTTTTATTTCGTTCATGTTCAAATATCCTTACCCAAAATCAAAAAAATCCAATAGTTATAATATTGTATATGCTTCGAGTTCGAATACTAACGACGGTTCATCGATAGTACAAGAACAAAATTTTAACACCGGCGAAGGTTTATCGCCAGTTGTTAAAAACTTGAGTTTCGCTAGTAATAAGTCAAATATTGAAAATATAAAACTAACAATTACAAAAGAACAAATAAATAAAATAAAAGTAAATATGGCAACTACACCATTAGATGTATTTAATAATTTAAGGATCCCAGATGCAATCAAGGATTTACCAACATTTAACGGTAATCCGAGATTACTATATGATTTTTTAAATAATGTACAAGAAATTTTAGATATAATACCCAACCTAGATAATAATTATTTAAAATTTATGACTAGAGCAATAAGAAATAAAATAATTGGTGAAGCAAACGAAGTCTTAAATATGTATGGTACACCAGTACTATGGTCTGAAATAAAAAGGAATTTAATTTTACATTATTCAGACAAACGTAACGAAACTTCCCTTATCAGAGATCTACACACTCTAAAACAAAACAACGAAACTGTAGAATGTTTTTATAGTAAAATTATTGAACTTTTTTCGAGTTTGACAAATTTTACAAATATTCACGAGACTGACGTAAACGTAATTTCAGCTAAACATAACCTTTATCAGGAAATGTGTCTAAATACGTATTTAACGGGACTAAAAGAACCATTAGGTAGTACGATTAGAGCAATGCGTCCAATAACACTAGCAGAAGCATTCAGTTTCTCGATACAAGAACAAAATACATATTATGTTAGAAATACACCAAAATTTAATAACACACAAAATATCAGTCACACACAACACACCAGGACACATAACCAACATACACCTCAAAATTCGAATTATAGACCAATTTCACAAAATTTCAACAATCGACCATACAATCAAAATAATTATCGATCATATAATCCAAATAACTACCGATCATACATTCCAAATACCCAAATCAATCATCCACAACAAGTTAGATTTAATTCTAATGTAAATCGTCCTCAACAATCTCAACCTTTTTCCAACAATCGTCCAATTCAACAATTACAAAACCCACAACAATCAAGACCTATGTATCGTCCTACTCCAATGGATACAAGTAGTGGTAACACTAATAGATACAAACCAATACCTCAAACAAATTCCCAATTTTTCCGACCAACAGGTCCTCCTAATTTTCAGTCAAAAGAATTATTTAATTTTGACGATCCCGAAGTAGTTAATTCTGAATTTGAAAAGTTGAACATCGAATATGGCCCTCCATTTAGCGATGAAGTAGAATTAGATTACTTGAACTATCAAGCGGATATGACTTCGGATATTCAATTTCAAAATTTAGATCCATATGTTAATGAAAATTTAGAAACAAACGAAATAGACGAAGAAAATTTTCCGAAAACAGCCTCACACCAGGCGTCGGGTTCTTAAATTTAGACAGTAAACTTATAACAAAATTACCGTATATTCATATCTCAAATTCTAACGGTCCTCCACTTAAATTTTTAATTGACACAGGAAGCTGTACATCCTTTATTAACCCAAAATTAATTTCTGAAAATTACATATATACAGTTAAACCAATAACTATAACAACTGTATTCATTTCAAAACAAATAGACAAACAAACAACAATTGATAATTTAATAGAACTACAAAACGAAAACCCTTTAAAGTTTTATCTTTTTAACTTTCATTCATACTTTGACGGACTAATAGGTTCAGACATATTAAGACAATTAAAAGCTCATATCGACTACGGAAATCACAAATTAATAACAGACAAAATTTGTATACCAATTCTTTACAAACCAAACCATACAACCGGACTATTAAAAATAAATCCGCGTAGTAAGCTAACAATCAATGCACCGGTAGATATAGAAAACGGAGACATTTTTATACCGAAAACGAATTTACAACCAAATTTATTTGTCAACGAAGGCATTTATACATCCAAAAATTGGCAATCTAGAATCGAGATTGTAAATTTTAATGAAACCCCAAAAACTTTCATGTTAGAACAACATATTAAATGTAATAATTTGGAAAATTGCCAACAAATAAATAATTTTAATATAAATTACACAAACAATGTGTCAAACCCATCAGATATTGAATCATTAATTCGCATTAATCATTTAAATTCAGAAGAGAAAAAAGCCATAACACATATTTGTAAAAAATTTGACGATATCTTTTACAAAGAAGGACAGGACTTATCTTTTACAAATCAAATTAAACATGAGATTAAACTTACTGACGAAACCCCAATTTATACCAAGTCATACAGATACCCTGAAATTCATAAAGATGAAGTACGTAATCAAATTGACAATTTATTAAAACAAGGAATTATTAGACCCAGTTTTTCTCCATGGTCATCACCAATTTGGATAGTTCCAAAGAAATTAGACGCAAGCGGTATACGTAAGTGGCGTTTAGTTGTAGACTATAGGAAATTAAACGAGAAAACAATAGACGATCGTTATCCTTTACCTAACATAACTGACATTTTAGATAAGTTAGGAAAATGTATTTATTTTAGTACACTTGACTTAGCTTCAGGTTTTCACCAAATTGAAGTACATCCTAAGGACATTCAAAAAACAGCTTTTACAGTAGATCACGGTCATTACGAATACGTTAGGATCCCATTCAGATTAAAAAATTCACCTAGTTCTTTCCAACCAGTAATGGATCATGTATTATGTGAATTACAAGGAAAAATATGTCTAGTTTACATGGATGACATAATCGTATTTTCTACTTCCCTTCAGGAACATATAGAAAACCTTAATAAAATATTTGAAAAATTAAGATCGGCAAATCTTAAAATACAGTTAGATAAATCGGAATTCTTACATAAAGAAGTAGCATTTCTAGGACACATAGTAACTAGAGACGGAGTAAAACCAAACCCAGAAAAAATTTCCGCTATCAAAAAATTCCCTATACCAAAAACAGAAAAGCAAATAAAATCTTTTCTAGGACTTTTAGGTTACTATAGAAAATTTATAAAAGACTTTTCTAAACTGACAAAACCATTAACAGAATGTTTGCGCAAAGACAAACAAATTGTAATAGACGATAGATACAAACAGTGTTTTGAAAATTGTAAACAATTACTTTGTAATGATCTGATTTTACAATACTCCGATTTTAGTAGAGAATTTAATTTAACGACGGATGCCAGTAATTTCGCGTTAGGCGCTATTTTATCTCAAGGTCCTATTGGATCTGATAAACCAATTTGCTATGCAAGTAGAACATTAACAAAAACAGAACAAAATTATTCAACAATAGAAAAAGAACTTTTAGCAATTGTTTGGGCAACTAAATATTTTCGACCATATTTATTTGGCCGCAAATTTAAAATAGTTACAGATCACAAACCTCTTACTTGGCTTTTCAATTTAAAGGAACCAAATTCAAAACTGGTCCGCTGGCGGTTGAAACTTCAAGAATTCGAATTTGAAATTTTATATAAATCTGGAAAACTAAACCTTAATGCAGATGCACTTTCCAGAATCGAAATTAACTTACATAGTTGTAGCTCCGGAAGTTCTCTTAGCAACAATGTTGATGATTTAGATAAATTAACAGATTGTGACACCATTCATTCTGCTGTAGAAAATTTAAATAACGATATACCTATCACCGAAAAATGTATAAACGACTTTAAAGAACAATTAATATTCATTCTAAAAGAACAATCACAAAAAATGATTTATAAAGTTTTATTTGAAACAAAACGTAGACGAATATTTTATCAAAAAGACTTTAGTGAACAAGACATAGTAAACATTTTTAAACAATATGTTAGACCAAACCGATTATTTTGCACTTATACAGACGACAATACATTTAAAATGATACAAACCGTTTATGATAAATTTTTCAGTAACGGACGTTTTAAAATTGTTAGAAGTACAAAATTATTAGAAGACATTACCGAACGAGACTTACAAGATAATATTATAACTGAGTATCACGAAAATTCAAATCATCGCAGAATTGGCGAAACGTTTGAACATTTAAAAAGACAATATTATTTCGATAACATGAATCAGAAAATTACTAAAATTATAAATAATTGCGAAACTTGTCAAAAATTAAAATATGAAAGACACCCACCAAAAATAAAATTCGAAATTTCAGAGACCCCACGTGCACCCCTTGAAATATTAAATATTGACATATTCAATATTCATAAGAAAAATATATTAACTATAATAGACAAATTTACTAAATTTGCCTCAGCGTATATTATAGAACAAAGAACAAGTTTAAATGTAGTTAAATCTCTAACTCATTTCTTTTCACAACATGGTCTTCCTAAATTAATTATAAATGATCCAGGTTTAGAATTTACTGCTTCTATTTATAAAGATTTTCTTAAACAATATAATATTAAACAACATGAGACTACCGCAAAAAATTCAACTGGTAACTCAGACGTAGAACGATTTCATTCTACGATAACAGAAATCTATAGAATAATATTTCATAAAGATAAAACAAAATTACCTACAGATATTTTAAATGAATGTTTAATCACCTATAATAATTCAATTCATAGTACAATCAAACTAACACCATTTGAAGTGTTAAAAGGACATATTAGTAATCATAACGATTTAAATATAACTAATAATATAACTAACCCACACGATTATTTAAACGATTTAAAAGATAAATACGAAAATATAAAACAAATCATTCATGACAGGCAACATCATAAAAAATAGAAACACTAAAATTAAATCAACATGACTTGAACAATGCACTGACAGAACAATTAAGTATTAATCAAGAAATGACAAAAAGGTTCAATAATATCACAAACCATATAAATAATCAACAAGTAGTCATTGAAAAGTATTTTGACCATTTCCGAAACGAACTATTAAATAAAGTAAATTTTGCAGAAGCACAAGTTATGTATAATCAATATATTGATAAAATTATTTACAACATAGATCTGCTTACTGTACATCTTAAAGATATAAGCGAATCTATAGTTTTAGCCAAACTCAATGTAATTCCTAAACAAATAATACATCCGGCGGAATTAAAACAAATCTATCAATATTTTAACAATCAAAATATTAATTTAGTTTCTAGTGAACATATATACGAATTATTAGAACTACAAGCATATTACAATCAAACAAATATCATATTTGTAGTATTAATTCCTAATTTCCTTAATGAACAATTTCATTATTACCATATTAGAAACTTACCTATAAACAATACTTATACAATTAAAATTCCTACTCCTTATATTATCTTGAACGAGATAAGCTATCAGTATATGACGAAGCCATGTAACCTCATAGAGAATCAATATTTCTGTGAAATTAAAAATCTAAAATCATCAGAAAATGAACATTGTATTACAAAACTGATACAAAAAATCAACAGCCAACTGTTCCCTGATCGAAACCGAAGATGTGGAATTTATAGAAACAATCGAACAAAACTATTTACTGATTGCAACACGACACCCTCAAAAAATTCAAACAACATGTGAAATGGAACAAAAAACCATCATAGGAAATTTATTAATTCATTTCCAAAACTGCAGTATAGAAATTAACAACGTAAAATATACAAGCAAATCAACACTTTCGTGGGACGACATATTTATCATACCAACTGTTTTTTCGCAACTTCAAGTAAGAAACATTACCAAAACTATTACTCTACAAAAACTTAACGATTTTCATCAAAAAATAAGAAAAGCTATAGAGTTGTTAGAAGTCAGAGAAAATAAAATAAATTATTCCACATACACTATAATTGGAATAATTGTTACAATAATAATCACCACAATTATTATTCGAAGAAGATGTAAAACCAAAAATGAAGAAACAAAAAATGAAAATTGTGCAACAGTCAGCAACAATACTTCCACATCGCCTACATTTCATTGGCCGATGCGTCAGACTTTGGGGGGAGGAGTCATGAAATGAAGACCCCTTTTATATAATATATATTTTATTAACTAATTATATTCATTTTATTCAATAGCCAATAGTTTGTATTCATTTATTATTATAACCAATAGTTTGTATTTTGTATTCGTTTATTATTATAACCAATAGCTTGTATTCATTTTATTCAATAACCAATAGATTCATAATATTCAGTAACCAATAATTTAAGATGAATTGTATTTCTATATTATTGTAATCATTTTATTATTTTATTAATGTTATCTGTAGACATTTATATTATTATCTTCGCTCCATCCTGTGAGCAACAGTTATTATGTTACATTCGGTGAATCACAGAAAATGATGACTTCGTGAGACTGAAGTTGCAGCAAAGGGTTATCTTATTCTGTGAGATCATTCTCAAGCATACCATCTTGTAAGAAGTATATACATATTAATAAATAAAGATTTTTTAAAAAGGATATTTTGAATAAGAAAAATATAATTCACGTTTAGTTAACTGTGTTTTTAGCAATGTTACATTAATAATGTTTTTATTACTTGCAGAACGATTTATCTTACGTCAATGCTAATTTATCATTGCATCGTATATTATATTTCAGGCCGGTTGATTTTATCAGCTCTGTTTGTACATTTAGTGGGTGGATAACAAACGGATTATATTACCAACATGACGCAAAAACATCCCAACAATTACACGAAGAATATTTGTCAGATCAAAATGTAATTATTTATTCTTTATTTTATTTAAAATGATTTATATTTTGTACATAAATATAAAAAAAAATATTTTGAGTTTAATCATTCAATTATTTATTACAAATAAATACTAACTGAAAGTAAGGCCTGTAATTTTTTTTTAATGAATAGACAATAGTGTAATTGAATCTGTTTTGTATAATTATTGATTCTCATACCTAAATGTACACATTTTATTATAAATATAAACATAAAGAGGGCAGGATTTTCCCTAAATGTGACCCTGCCCTCTAGAGTACATAATGCATCTGTAATGATGAAGCATTTGGCATCCATGAACATCGTTTGGCAAAACGCCTATATCAGCATCGTAGTACTATAATCTAATTTAGTTCTACTCTATAATGAAGAGTCATTTACAATTTTTTATGAATGAACGGTAGAAATTTTATATACATTAAAGTGCAGTATATTAATTTATGACTGAACTTTTCACATATACTGAAAATGTAACTAATATGTTGTTATACGAATACGTTATTATGTTAATAATAAATATCTATTTAACGTTCTGAAGTATAGTTCAATTTTCATGTGACTATAAAGGTTAATCATGGTTATGTACGTGTTATGTACAGGACATATTAGAAGGGACAGCTGACATATGCATCTAATAATTTTCTAATAACTTCAATTTTCAACTGTTATAAAAATACATATCATTTATACAGTGCATCTAACTTTATTGTATTGCCATCTTCATTCTTGAAAATTTTGAATTTTAATGGAAGTCTAAAAATTAAAAATATGTCGATTTCTTAGGGTCTGGCATTTTCTCTGAAAAAGGACCGGCATATATTGTTTTATATTATAATTATAAAATAAAATAATTAAATAATATAACTAGAAAACGATTCAATGGTTTGAAAATAATCTCCGATTGAAAAGTTAAATTATTTCAACCAGTAAATATTTTTCTTAAGACGACATAAAAATGTAGCATGATTTGTACTCTCACATCATTTGCTGTCTCATCAGCAGTTTCTTTTATGATACCAATGAAAGCTACATCACAAAATTGATATTTTCACAAGACATTAAATAATTTTGAAGTTGAACCAACATGCCATTTATACTTATCCATTTTCATATGCTTATCTTTAATTTATGAGATTGAACACGGAATGTTTAGTGAATTGTAAACTATCTGTATCAATTTGTTTAACAGTTCCATATTGAAGTTAATTTATAAATGTGACTGTATAAAGTACACATAAAATAATATACAAATACTAACAATATATGTACAATGTACATACATTACCAATATAGAAACTTATGGGTTAGTATACGATATAGTTTTTTTAATAATATAAATTATGATTACAAAACATATTATAAGGGAGCGTCCATTAATAAGGTATGGCTTCGTAGGGGAGTGGGGTGTCTATAAAACTTTGCGAATCCTTACATGGGGCAAGGGGATCAAAAACGTAACTTTCGTAAGCTTTTTTTCTTATTTATATAAAATACCACTATACATACATAAAATAAAATTTACATAAGGATAGAAAAGGAAGTCATCTTATACTTATGGATACTTACAAATGGAGGGGGTAAAATTTTTGAAAAGCTTCCTTACATAATTAATGAACGACCCGAATTATCGTTTTTTAGTTTTCAAAAAAATACATTTTTTTATATTATTCGTAAAACATTTTTGTAGCTTTTTGTTATTGTGATAATTTTTATTATACGAACTAACATCAAAGCGTGTAATCAATCTATTTATTTCATAGTTTATTCAAGTAAAAATTTAAAAAAGAATATGGAGATATAACTTAATAGAAAAATAAATGTACATACATACATTGTATTTTGTATTTATTTTCCATGAAATTTAAAATATTTTTATGACATAAAAGTTTCTCGGAGATTGGCAAAATTGTATTTTGGAGTAAAAACATTTTCAATATATAATATATATTTCAAGATACCTACGTACGAACTTACACACATGTATATATATTTATGTATGCGTTACGTCTAATACACGTGTTGGTAGTGGAAATTATTCGCACAATATGTTCTATATATCAGTACACACATGCTTTAGGCGTCGTATTCAAATTGTCTCACTAAATATATAGCCATACATGTAGGTACATATAGACATATAGAACAACATACGCGTTTATGGGTACACAATGTATTATACATATATGTCTAGTATACGTAGGTACTATTAAATACACTTAAGGGGATCTGTAAGCAAAACAGAATTGTAGCACATCTGAACAAACATAGGTATTAAATATTCGCTATTTTACAAAATATACATATATAATATTCAGATAAAATAAATAAAATAAAACACAAGAAAATACAACCACATAAACACAACAATAAATTGTATAAAAGCTATATCTAAGAGAGTCCTACAGCTCTGAAAAAATATAATATTATATTATTTTATTTAATTTCTTAAACCATTGTAGGTATTATTATTAGACAATATTATAATGATATTTAGCATTAATTTTTTAGATCATATTTATTATTATGAAATAATAATAATAATAATTTAATTTGTAAAAAAATACTTACCCTGATCTTCTTATTAATTTCCAAATTAACCTTTTATAGCTCAAGATCTTAAAAATTTAAATTATGTTGATAATGAGACGAGTTTAGGCATATAAAAAACACGTATTTTTCTGAAATTTAAAAATATTTATTTTTAACTATTTATTTGACTTTTTTGGGAGTGACATTACTATTACTAATTAAAAACACTTATTTTGTAAGGCAGGATTTGAAACAATTATTTTGTTTGTTGTAGTATAATGCTACACCGCATTTTTTGAAAAAAGAAAATTGTGAAACGTCAGTACACTGGGAAAACTGTATTCTTTGTTCTCCCCAAATCGGTCAGTAGCCGATCTGGTCCTGCCTTACTGCCAATAGTTACATAATAATACGTAAGTCAATAAGTTATGGCATCTGTGAATTTTACTTGATATTAAGTTATTCAGTAGTATGTTACAGTAGTGTTACACATATTTGAATGAACTAAATATATTTAGTACGTATATTAGCAGGATCATTGAGGTTTGTTACAGAAATGTCACATGGGGCTACAAAGGGTTAACATTTTTTTAATATTCATGAGCTATTTTTATCTAAAAATGCAAAAATTTTATAACCCAAAGTTTGCGACTATAAATGTGATTGATAAAATAAATGATGTCTTTATTAATTGTTACTCTTATCATTAGTGTATTTACTGTCCAAGTAACTATTTTAATTAAATTAACTCAAGGTACAACACTTCCCTCTTATTTTAATAATGATCCGTTACATGTATATTCATACATATATAGGTATATTGTTTATAGTTCCTTCATGATTGCAGTTTGATTCATCAAACTCTGAACTGCGGTCCTGATTTGTGTGGTTGATTTATAGGAACGTTGCAAACACAGATTACAGTAATAGGTAGCTCTACACATACCCACATAGTTATATACATACGTATGTATGTATATGGTTTGTGAATGCATCAATGAATGTTCGATATAAAGCATATACAGACGTTATTCTGGTGTTATCACGTATGTGGTTATTATATGTTTATTTAACCTTTAACGTAGTTGTTTTGTTTTTGATCAGGTGCTTGTAGCTCACTGATTAAAACGTCCGGTTTCACAAACAATTATGGTTAATTTTAGGTTTGACCGATAGAACTATTAACTAATACTGTAAGACAGAATTCAAGATCTTAATTTAGTTAAAGCGGTGTCTAATAGTAAAGACTTAGATTGCTATGAAAGTATGGAGATTTTCAAAAATAAGGGTAAGGTATTTAATTCCGACAACGGACCCCTGTGGTCCAACCTTTTTACCTTGTTAGAGTAATGACTCAGACCAGTATGGTCAACGAGTACCGTTCCAGGATAAGTTCTGGTTCAGTGATTTCTTAGGCCTATAAATAGTCGTAGTTATTTTAAAATTAAGTTAGTGTCTTTAGGACTCTGATGATGATAGCATTGCTATTGAAACACGTGTAAGTCTAAACTCTTACAATTTTTATGGTTAGGGGATTTGTATTTGATAAGTCATAACCATAGTTTTTGTCTGTTGTTTGTTGTAAAAAAAAAAAAAATTTCATCCCGCTACGTTTTTATGCGGTTCGCAATAAATGCATAGAGAGAAAATTATTATAAATTACGTGATGACACTGACGCATATTTAAAAAACTGTTAAAATTTTCGAAATTTATTAATTAATTAAATATTAATTTATTAAATAATAAAAAAAAATCTGGTGTAAGATATCTCCTTATCTAAATTATAGTTACTATATTCAGGAGTAAAATACATATGAGTATCAACACCAGATAGTTGCTTTTTTATTGAAACCAGACGAAAGAATTTTTAAAACGTTCAGATCAGTTATTCTGGATATTTTCTTCTTTGTGACAGAGATATTACATATATGTACGTCATTGTACGTACAACATATTTTTATTTGAAAAATAAGTCAAATATGAGTATATAATATACATAGCTCTAAAGAGGATACATAATGTATTTCCTACTTCGCAATAAGTCTTAAACTGTAAAATCAATATACAGACTTAGATATTTGTAAAAATATGATAAATATTTCGAAAAATAGCAATGTAATTTTATAAATTATTTTGATATGATAATTTCCAGAAAAATATAACAGATATTAATATTTTTGCTTATCAGTTCGATTTTTTTTTCATTATCTGATTAAGAACATAATGCTTTTTTAATTTTATGTCATACATTCCTTTCAATTTATTATAGTCATTTTAGTAGAGAAATATTTTTAAAATCCATTAAAAGATAATTTATAGCGTTCATTTACCTCGGCATTAACTTCGACGAATTGATTAAAAGCTATGTGAGTTTGCACTTTATATGCTATATGATATCTGTTTGTGCAGTGTGCATTGTATGTATGTTTTTAATCAATGCTGTTGTGTTTTGCAATGCACATTTTTTTTTAAATTATTTAAAGTATGCCTTCAAATAAAATAAAATATAGCTAACTAAAACTAAAAAATTGTTTAAACCCAATGAACTGAAATACTATTATAGTATACTAGCGCATTAGACCCGGTGTTACCAGGGGTTATAAATTTAATCTATAATAAACCAATTAAATATTGTTTTCAATATTTATACAGCTCACGCGAAGATACCTATTCGACAATTTTTTCCGATTTCATGGAATTTACAGAAAATATCTACAGATTCACACAAAATATTCACAAATTATATATCTAAAACTTCTTCGTGAAACACATCTATTAGTTAAAACAGGAATAAAATCTGAAAAAAACGTGCACAGACAGACAGACAAATTTCGTATTTTGACTGAATAATTTGCATTATCAAAAAATATCCTGTTTATTATTGTACACCTTTGTATTTCAACATTTCCTTTTCACAGTCATGGACAAAACTACTATTTTCTTTGTGAATAATTCTTTATAATGTTATCTTTCCTTTAGTGTATACCTATGTAGTTTTATGTTAATCAAATTTACGGTCCACGGTTCGTTTTCAATAGAAGCTTTATTTGGTTATGTGGACTGTTTGAATGACATGTTGAAATAGAGAAAATATTCGTACTACACTGTCAAAAATAGATTGACGTTTTTGATCTGTGGGTGAAAATAGTAAGTACTTCATGAATAAATTATGTTCAAAGGCCTGACGGAGGTTACAAGAACGAGAAAAACGAAAGCAATAATGAATAAAATTGACAAGGGGATTGCAGTTAGATGGACAAGTGAATTATAGATCAGTATAACCTTTCATATGATATATTTTTACTTTCTTATACCCATATGTATGAAATACATACATAATATATAAAAGTACATATTTTAAGCCGGTTTTTTCGAATTCCGGATTTTGATGGAATTGTCCATTTTGACCTTCCCTGAATCCATTCATTAATCTTTAATTTAAGATTAATGTTCGTCTCAGAAGAAAACCTCCATTTTTTTATTGTTAATTTAGGAGCCGACCATGCCACAACAGAAAAAAGCAATCGATATAATTTGTTTTTAAACTCAATATAAAAGTAAGTGCATCAGTATCAAAATTATAAAATAGAAAAAAATAAACTTCGAATATGATTTGAATATTTATTAACTTGCGCATTTGATCTAGTCTTACGCGGGGATATAAAATGTATCCATAATAAACGTAATATCGTTTACTATGTACCTACGCAACGCACGCAAAAATACGTTTTGATGATTATTTATTATCTTGTAAATATTCACAAATTACACACCTGTATAACAACCATTAGTAAAAACCGAAATAAAATCTGTTCAGTAGTTTTTTTTGTGGCATTTATTTTCATACATATACAGGGTCCTCCAATAGTGCGTCCGGCATTCCTAGCGCACTTCCCGTAGAAGATAGAAAAAAAAGTTTGGTACATAATATTATTGGTTTGAAAAGATCAACGTCGTAAAATTATTTTTAATAATACAGGATGTCCCATTTTTGCGCTGTAACAAAAACAAACATTTTTTTAAATGGAACCCCCTATAAATTTTTCAGTATTCCGATGTCATATTTTAACCTCCACATTACCATCTATTCATTTTTTGATTTAGTGACAGTGTTGCCAAACTATAATTTTTTTTCCGAAAAATAGTCCATAAACAGGGTCAACTTTAAAAAATCGTAGCGACCTCGTTTTTTTGAAGCGATTGATTTTTTTAATAATAATAATAGTCCTGATAAAGAGTAACATTTTGGTAATAACCAATTAGAATTTAGTTATACAGGGTGTCCATAAAAGAATGTCAAAATTTGCAAATTTAAAAATGATAAAACTCATTTTTTTCAAATGTGACTACCCTTTTTTTATTTCGCTATTCGATGGCGTCTTTTCTCCTTTTCAATTTGTATAGGGGATGTCCTATGTCTAAACCCCATAGTTTCTCAGATATTCAATACTTTTAATAAAATTAACCTTTTTAATACACTTTTATGCACTGAAGTAGGCCGTGCTGATGAAAAACAAATAACAAAATGTAGTACTTAAGTATCAATGAAATATTTGATTAAAATTAATAGTTAAAACGGATGTAAAAAAAATATTTCTTTTATTTAAAAAATATATGAAAAGTTACAAAACTGAAAAAACATAAAAGATAAAAGACCAAAATATATGTTCTAAATGTCTTCTATTTCCATCCAGGCTCAAATCAATTCGCCGGCATTTGTTTTTCAACAGCACGGCCTACTTCAGTGCATAAAAGTGTATTAAAAAGGTTAATTTTATTAAAAGTATTGAATATCTGAGTAACTATGGGGTTTAGACATAGGACATCCCCTATACAAATTGAAAAGGAGAAAAGACGCCATCGAATAGCGAAATAAAAAAAGGGTAGTCACATTTGAAAAAAATGAGTTTTATCATTTTTAAATTTGCAAATTTTGACATTTTTTTATGGACACCCTGTATAACTAAATTCTAATTGGTTATTACCAAAATGTTACTCTTTATCAGGACTATTATTATTATTAAAAAAATCAATCGCTTCGAAAAAACGAGGTCGCTACGATTTTTTAAAGTTGACCCTGTTTATGGACTATTTTTCGGAAAAAAAATTATAGTTTGGCAACACTGTCACTAAATCAAAAAATGAATAGATGGTAATGTGGAGGTTAAAATATGACATCGGAATACTGAAAAATTTATAGGGGGTTCCATTTAAAAAAATGTTTGTTTTTGTTACAGCGCAAAAATGGGACATCCTGTATTATTAAAAATAATTTTATGACGTTGATCTTTTCAAACCAATAATATTATGTACCAAACTTTTTTTTTCTATCTCCTACGGGAAGTGCGCTAGGCATGCCGGACGCACTATTGGAGGATCCTGTATATAGCTAGTTATATTCTTAATATTCTCTACCATAACCAGACATGGATGACTGGAGGTATCGAGAAGTGCCTCGGGTTCAGTATAGTTATTGAGAAAATCGTCTATAGATAGACGCAGCGAGGGAATTTGTTTTATACTATGTATGTATAGATTAAATATTATTAATTTTTGTTTCAGATAATGGTGAGTTAACTGTTGACATTTCAATGTGGTGAGTGATTATTAAATTTGAAATTTATTCTGTATATTATATATTATTATTATTAATATATAATTTGAAAATATTATTAAAGGATATAAACAAAAGATCAAAAGTAAATTTATATTAATAATATGTAAATAAAATATTATAATATGTCATGTAATTAATTCTATAATCTGATTGTTGTTGTTCAGTTAAATGTGCTAAAATTATACATTAAACGTATTATTTTTAAATAATTAATTAATTAATTAATATACATATATAACAATAGAAATTAGTAATAGTATGATAAACATAATGATTCAATATTACACAATAATAAGATATAAAGAGTTCAAAAACTGATAATTATATTTGTATAACACTACAATGCGATTTGGTTTATGTATGTTTTATTAATAAAAATGTTTTAATTTTTTATTACTTAATCTGGAAATGTACTAACACCGAATATATGCATATATTTAAAATTAATTTCTTTATTTTATTGTAATGCATTGTAATAAAATTAAATTTACAAACCTATTTTACAAAACATATACTTAATATAAACTGATGCACAACCGATAAAAATTAGAAAGTACTTGCATTACTTTATCAAATTCAGTTGAAATTCATGTGTACATAAGTAAATAAATATGTATTAATTAAATATTGCATCACAGTAATTGCATTTAACTCATACGGGTCTTGAAAATAAATATATAGGGGAGATCGATACGCAATGAAAAGGACTATTCTGTTCCATCAAAACTATCTGAACTAATAAATTCAAATTTTGTTGTTAGTATCACTAAACTCCATAAACTACACCATGAAAAGAGCATTTTCGTAGTTCCATGTGCTATTCAATTTCAACGGCGTTGATTTTTTTATCTAATAAATTTTCCCCTACCAAAGGACCCCGCAGAATCCTTATGGGAAAGGCGTTTCGGTCAAACTATTTGAAATTTTGAATTCTGATAGTCCTTGATGAGTAGATTAAAAGTGTCAATGGGCACTAAGTCCTAAAACTCAAACTTTTAAGATATAGCTCTCTAAAGTTGGGATCATGCTCGCCTTTAATTTGCAATAAAAAAATTTTTAGAACTTTAATTTTCGCACAACTATTTGTATGTGTTCCCAACGACTTATATAATCGATTGTCATCATAAAAAAGTAAACTTTTAAATTCTTTAGCCAATGGCAGTACTTAAATCTTATTATTACCTTTTTTTTATTATAAACCAATTTTTTATTATAAAACTATTGGATTTGTTTATAATTAAAAAAACGTAACAATAAGATTTAAATGTTGTCATTTCTCAATGAATTGAAAAGTTGACTTTTTTATGGTGGCAATCGATTATAGATATCTTTGGGAACACATACAAAAAGTTGTGCGAAAATTAAGGTTCTACAAATTTTTTTATTGCAAATTAAAGACAATCATGATCCCAACTTCAGAGGGCTAAATCTTAAAAGTTTGAGTTTTTAGGACTTAATGCCCATGCATTTACACTTTTGATTTACTCATCAAGGACTATCATAATCCAAAATTTCAAAGAGTTGGACCGAAACCCCTTTCTTATAAGGATTCTGCGGGGTTCTTTCATCAAGATCAGCTCAGCGGTTTATCTGTAATAAACTGCTAATAAACTGACAAACAGAGTTACCTTAGCATTTGTATTGCATTGTTATATTGAGTATGGATTTAAACATAAGATAAACAAAAATAAAGGTATACATTTTGTATATAAATTTTTTTTGTCTTGTGGATTTCACTCCAATTATTTTTAAACATATGTATGTATAATATAATATACATATAATATATTCAGATACTGCATCGTACATAATTTGCAAAGCAACGACCTTGTTAAAATCTTATACTTCAATCGTACTAAGAACAAGCACTCTGTAATTAAGATTCTATCATAATTTATCGGTTTTTGCAACACTATTTGGCGAGATTAATGACGCCACATTCAGTACGGTGGTTATTTCTTTGTCTCTGATCTTAACGTCTCGTATTCTTCAACGTGTTTGTGCGCTGTTACAATAATATTTGAATGAACATTAATTAAACGGGACACACTAGGTTAAATAATTGTTCTTGTGGACATTTTGCGCGAAGAGATAAGATAGTGGCATCGGATCCTAAATTTTAGAAAATCATGCGTTTCCATCTTTCACATAAATATTTCAGGTTAAATAAATATCATATATTATCACGTATATTAATTTTTTGTATTCTTTTTCATTACGTGTTCTCTTAATTCCTTAAATAAACACAATTGATTCTATTTACAACTCGTATTTAGAACTTTCAAACTGTTCTGCAAACCCTTAACTCTACTTCACATAGTAATTACTGAAACAACTTCAGCATCAGATCCCATAGGTGTAAGTACACACATCCAACTGGGGCACGTTGAATAATCTCTTTTATTCTTATTACCGACGGCCAGTGTCGGGCAAATCCGATCACGATATAATTGAATTTCTAGTCAGCCGTTGCAACGATAAACAATTAAAGCGCACACAAAGCTGGACGGGATTAGCATCGAATTAAAGATTAGTCACGTTTGTTCCAAACAAAAGCTAGCGCGCCCGCCAATTGGCTGGTCTGGGTCGCGAAACAAAATAGAACAGATAACTGTATATACAATTGTTTTATCTACTTAATTGACGAATGTATTGTTTATGTATTTTATATAATTGTTCTCTCTCTACGTATAGTCGTCTTCAATGTTGTATAGCTACTACGGAAACCTTTAATTGAACGATTACTGTAATGCTATTAAGGGTCTTCTGTATTGTTTTTTTAAAGGTTAAAGCTATTTACAATAACAATGTCGATAAGTGTGTACTCTAAAAAAACGTTTGGTTTTATTTTATTAATGTATAAATAGAACATCCATTTGAACCCAAGGGATCTTTTTGCAAGAGAGATCTTTTTTTCGCAATTTTATATGAAAATACATTTCTACTTTTATGTATTTAATAAAAAAAAACTCGTGTACATAATGTAATACTATCAGATATGTTCCTCTATTTGCAATCGTTTATTCTAGATTTCTACAAGCAACATGCAAATAAATATTTTATTTAAATAAATTATTAATACAATAGAATTGAATGAATGAATGAACATCTTAAATGTATTAGATTCAAAGCAATAAATATTTACATTTTAATCAAACAGTTCTTTTATATTGATGGGAACATAAAATATATCGCCTACATTTTATATTTTAATATGGATGAACTTTTGCCTCGGAAGACAATTGTAAATATATGTTATTTGTCACGAGCGGAGTCAATAAAGAGTAGAGATGCTGCATGTACCTACGAAAGAAAGGTAGGAGGGCAACAAAAATAAGATTCAGATAAATGGGAAATGCCGCTGTCAAACCGTCTTTCCGCGGCAGTCCAAAGAAAACGTTTGAGGAATCTGATGTCAGAATTATGCTAAAAAATGGAGATAGCTGTTTGCGCAGAATTGAACGTACCTGCAGTGTTGCCAACTTGGAATAATTTTTATATCAAAAATCATACATGTTAGTTTCATATGAATTTTTTAACATTTTTTTACTACTTAAATTAAATTTTAGTATATGGTACATTTGATATATTGTTATTACTTTTCATTTATTGCTTTTAAAAATAATATAAATGTCATAATGATATAATGTGCATAATATTTATATCTACAGTTATAAGTAATTATTATTATTGAGTACTAATGTATCTATTACATAGAAAAACGTTACTATTTATAAATATACAGGACGAAAATCACTCAAAAATGACTTTTAATATTTTATTATTTATTGTGCAAGAAAAAGATGCAGTATAAGGTGTACAATAAACAGCTATTATAATTATAATTAACAAAAAATACCTGCTAATAGCAAAATTCATATCAGTATTGATTTTTCTCTAGAACATACACTTAAAAAAGTAACTTTCTTGATTTTTTCAACATGGCAGGCTTTTCATAATTCAAAAATATAAAGATACGTTGGATTGATGTCAAACGTGCTTTCCATCGACAAAAAACTCAAATTTCAAAGAATAAAAAATTTTATACTGAAGACTTTTCAGTGAAAAATCTCAAATGTAAATTTTTTTCGAATTTCAGGATTTCGGGGGGGGGGGGGGGGCTCCCCTGGGTACGTGCCTGCTTACATACTTGGAAACTCTTGAAACCTATAAATGCTTACTTGGAATATATGTATATCTTTTGTGTAGTTTTTGGGATTGAAATCTCAATCGATGATGGAGTCAAAATTAACAAATAAAAACTCTCCAAAACTAAACCACTGATAATTTATTAATATAATATTTAATCCGAACCTTCGTCAAAAATATTTACCTACCTTTGGTCTACACAGTATGTATATACTTCGAAAAATCATGTAACATTTTTCACGTAAGAGCATATTAAAGCATGAATCGAAAAAAAATTGTATCTATATGCAACTTATTTAGAAAATTGTGTAAATAAGTTTGGCAACACTGACTATATAGGTACGTTCCACGCGAAATGAATTTGGAGCTTTTACGTATTCTTTCTTTTTCTGTTTTTGTTTGCTCGAGTGTGAGATTCTCTTATAGGTTATGGGCGTAATGATTCAATTTTTTGTAAACATACGGAACATCAGTCACTTTAAATTCTTCAAAACTTTACACAGAAGTCATAAAAATATGTATATATAATATGGCTTATATAACTCCGAACGTTTAAGGGGGGAAATCCAAAAAGAATCGCAATATTTTTTGTATAATAACTGTTTTCAAGTGTTAGTCATAGATTTTTTTTTATTAAATTGCGAAAATGTTTTTGTGCTTCTTTTTTTTTATTTATAATTTATTTCCATTAGGTTATATGTTTCTTACATTTATCAATTTAAAACACGTTATACTTTGGTATAAATTTAAATAAATAATACATTTGACATTTGAATATAAGATAATTTTGTTTTAATTAAACGAACACTGATGTAGAGGGCACATGTTTTTGTTAATTTTTCAATGCAAATTGACCATTTGTTCAAACCCCATATAATATATGCAACAGTAATAACTCATTTTTGACTAATTACCCCTTTGTAGAGGGTTGTAACAACCGCATTTCAGTTTTTAGGTAAAATAGTTTTTATTTGTTCACACACGATTTTAAATTTTTTAACAAGTTTTTTTTTGTATTGGTTCTATGTTATTTTCCAACTGCACATATGGATTAAATTAATTTCAGATTTTTACTATACATTACATTTTTTAAGGCTACATCCAGCTTTATAGCTCAAATATAAATGTAATGAAGAATTGAATAATAGCATATATAAAATATTAAATTAACGGTACATTACGGATATATATTTGTTAATGAAATATAATTATACTTCCTCTATACTATACTTCCTCTAAATGAAAATGTTTTGCTACCAAATATGATATAATTAAATATCATTCTCTGTAAAAAAATTCCAGGAAATATTTTGCATAAAAGTATTATAAAATATCACGTTAAAAAGAATCCGAAGAAATGTAAAAATCATAGAAAGTGCGTCAACTTTTTATACTTTATTTAAATTTTAATATAAACACAATGATTAAATGATAATGATTTAAGTTTAATACCACCCGTATTTATTTTGAAATTAACTTTCACACAACGCTGTAGTTCGTAACATGACAACAATAATAAATTTATTTTTAATTTGAGTCGCATACAAAAAATATGATGGAATTATATAAAACGCAACAACAGTCCTATAGTGGTCGTCCAACAAAAGCAACGTCGCCTGTATTTAATGTTAACAGTGTTGCCAGTATGTGACGTTGTCATGTGTAATATTTTAGAGATATTCGAAAAGACTTTTTTGTGCTTCTTATAACGTTTAATATTTGTGCGATAAACGTACTGCTCATATTAAAATGTTATTTAAGTGGGTAATTAGAAGAATAATGCTCTAATTTAACATTAATTTACATATCTACAACATGTTATACCTATTAGATATTATAAATCATTCATTATGGCTATTAATAAATCTGGTTTCGATCATTGAATTATTAATATGATATATCAATTAAATAGATGTGTGATTAAAAGTATATTTATTGTTGTAATCCCATTTTGAATATTGGTAAGAAATATACTACTGTTAATTACTTAAATATAAAATATTAACGACACAGAAGGAGGGGAGGGTATAAAGTAAATAATTACTTCCTTTAAATATAATGTAATATGGGAATAAGTGCTAATCTAAACAATACTTATATTAAATAGAAACAGTATCTTCATAAAATGAACAAGTAAACTTAAAATTTATCCAAACCACCAGCGTACGTTCGTATTTTTCATCACACGCTAAAATTCTATTAATAGATCCGAGCGGTTCCCCCTTTAAAACATATGTAAATAGGAATCAAACAGAAAATTGGCACGGACGGATTAAAACAATGAAAAAACACAACTGGGTGGCAAATTCGTGCAAAACGACGGTACTTGACCACTTGATCCTCGACGCGAATCTAATTCATTCAGGCTATCGGGAACACGCCGACCGCCTACAATGGAATATATTACTTCCGGTCGGTAAAGCCGCTCACTTTATAGACAATGGTCCATAATAAACAGCTCCTCTTCCGCGACCTATCCCGAGGGTACGTTGGATCTGTTGAGCGTTTACCTCAGCTGTTGTTCTCATGAATCTCTGGGAATCATTGGCAAATTGTAATGGCGAGATATTAGTGTTTGTTTGTTTAGTACCTCTACCTACCGGTCTTAATGATGAAAGTGTTTGAGCGAAAATTGACTTGTGAATTTGTTATTCAAATTCAATTTGTGTTTAGTGATGGTTTATGTTATACTAACATTTAATAAAATCCAAAATTATTAAATATTTTTTATTGTACTACTCTTCATTAAATAGTTATATTTCCCTCAAGCAGCATGTAAAGAAAAGTTTTACCTTCCATCTTCAAAATATATTTTTCTTATCCAAATACTTACACCAACCGTTCACAAGTATTTGTTCTTTAATATTATAGGAATAAATAAAACAATGTTAAATGGAAAGTATTATTTTATAATAAATTAAAATTGAAAGAACAAACTCGTACATTTATATAATACTCGTACATCTAAAAAATGAGCTTTATGAGAGAAAGTCTTTGTTTTTGATTACTCCTTTGTTTTACCTATTTTCATAAAGATATAAAATCAAAGTCTTCTTGATATGATAAAGCTTTTACCCTCAAAGATATTTTAGAAGGCAATGTATGAGTTCTCTTCATATGACAGTAGATAACTAAAACAAAATTGTATTATACTTTTGATTGAATTCTGAGTTATTAAGTAACAAAAGAATTTCAAATTAATCAAATACCTGTATCAGGTAAAATTTAAACTTGTTCATTCTAAGAATTGAGTAACAGGTACCATGTTTAGCTTTCCGATTATTATATTCTACAAAACGAATATTGATACATCAAAAACACTTTAATGTCACAATAGATAGGTACTTGTATTATAAAATATGTGACAAAATTAATGTTTGGTGAGTAATTTTGAAGAGTAATTGCATGAGTACAATATACATTTTATACTATCCTTAGGAACATATAGAACATGCAGACTTGCAGCAATTTATTCTAAATATAATATACATATTAGATTTACAATTAGGTATATTAAAAAATTAAAGTAGAAATATGTCTGTATTTAAAAATTCAATTTAGGCACTCTATGAAGAAAAAAATATGTATAGTGTTTAGGTGTTATTTAATATTAATTAACGAAACAAAAATATTAATTACTTTAGACAAAACACACGCAACGCAATACTAGGTACATACTATATTTTTGTCCTTGCTATGAATAATACTTTCGTGTAAATCATGCCGCGTTATGAGCATGGCCAACTATTTTACTCGGCCAGTCGGATTTGCATAATGCAATCATATATCTTCTGACGGTCAATTTTATGATCCATAAACAATACAGAACACCGCCGTTTGTTTACTTGCCAGGGAGTTTTCTTTTTGTAGTGTGCATGTAAATCGATTATTATAGGGCCACAAGAGAGATTATTCGGTCCTAGACCTTTCTTGCTACCTGATTTTTTATATGTACCTACTTAATTTAATATTATCTTACTATGGTCGATATGGATTTCAAAATACAACATTCTACTACTAAAAGAACTAACGTTTAGTATAATTGAACAGTAATAATAAAAATAATTTCCATATCTAATGTATTTAAAAAGATTTATTTTATATTTTATTTTTACTTTAATATCAAATATAAATATTTGCAATATTAGTATTAATCTTTTTCCGAAATATTTATAGCTTATTCGATCAAACCAATATTTCTTATTTTCCTTACCACAAATCATTTTACCGATATAAGAATTATCAGAGATGGATTGTCGTGTAGCTATAAATTATATTGTTTACCATTTCTAACACAGTTGCATATAAATTTGTCGTCTGTATATTATTGTATTAGAATAGATGTTAATATTATGTATTTATTATAAAACCTAATGTCACGAAGATGAATAGCATTGTATTAACTCAAGGTGTTGAATAAAACAAGTCAATAAATAAAAGTTATTGTCAGAAGAATATAAACAAAACATTTTAAATCTCATATTACAAAGAGTTGAAACTCTTAAACAATTCATGTGGAAAGTTATAATTATATGATATTTTATCATAAAAAATAGTTTAACAAGTATGAAACAATTTTATGGACGACTATAACAAATTACAAAACTGCTATAACAATATTTCAAACATATTTATTGTTTTGAAAGTAATTATATTTTGTTCTATACCTGCATATATTTTAGATGTACTAATATATAAATTATTTCTTTCTACGATGACGAAATATACAGTCTAACAATACTTATGTATATTATGAGCCATATATATGTAAAACCTAGTTCACATTAGATTAGTATTTAAATTGAATGGCGAGTAATCTAGTATCGAAAACGTAATTTAGTAAAACCATTTAGTCGAGTCAATCCATTTTGTTCTATTTTTTTGGTCGAATTGCGACCTCTACCATCCTTCACTTACACAGAAGAAAAACTGTATTGGACCAAGAAAACCTTGTTTTGTATACAACGAAAACAATATTTTCTTAATATAAGAAACATACTCTTAATCCAACTACGTTTTTCCATCGTTCAAGAATACTATAGTTGGTTTAAGAGATTATTCGTTATATACAAAACAAGGTTTACTTGGTTTGAGAAATCCTTTCTATCAGTGTAATAGATGCAAAAAAAATAGTAGATAAATATGAACACAATATATTTAGTTAAATTTATTAATTGTTACAAAAATTAAAACAACTCTGTCATTTTGAATGTTACAAAATATTCTTTTGGATCTTATAATTCTAATTCATTGTGAAGGACATTTGTAGCTCCTAGTGCATTTATCCTTTGGTCTATTTACTTAATCACATTCTTTTTCCCTTCCTCTCGTTAATTTATTTCCTGCACTGCTTCTAATATAGACACTTGATTAAACTACTAGCCAAATCTGAACTAGGTTATAGAGACATACGATCTATTTTTAGTTTAATAACCAAGCAATTGATATATCACTTATTATAAAATTGATAAAAATCATAATTTATTACCTACGTAACTTCAGCAATGATAAAAAATACAATAGTGTATTGACATTAAATCAACAAAGTTAAATAAAATCACCTTAACAATTGTATTTTAATTCACAATGTCGATATTCAACTGTTGAAATACTGTTTTATTGGTCCAGTACATGCTATAGAGAAGCCAATTCATCAATTCTGATTTTGCCGATTCGTGTTTGCTAAAAAAAAACTCTGTATCAATTTCCTGCTGACATAGATCAATCATATTTGACGAATGCGCTTCAATTTAGAGATCGCTTTAATCGCGTTACATTGTTTAGATTTTCGCACTTCGATTACATATTGCCGTATTAATTGTTTAATAAATCATACCTTTTTTAAAGTTAAAAAACCAACAACGAATACAGATGGGGTACATCAATTGTGTCGTGAAAAAAAGGTTATGGGTCTGTTTATCATGATAATGGTATTGTTTACATTGCATTATAAATGACTTTAATAAAAATGTGGAGACATTTTACGCCCAACATGTTAACTCATTCTAAATACTTTATAGTATAAATAAGAATAATGTGTTTAGGTAGACTATATAAGATAAAAAAACATTGTAATCTTAGGTATATTTGTTAAAAATAATTTTGCTATTTAGAAGTAAAAGTAATACTATAAAAATATAAATATAAATTATTATGACAAAAATGTATATAAAATAAAAAAAATGGTGTTAAATGGATAGTGAAAAAAAATCTTTTCAACTAACTAAAATCGAATGAACGGAATGCAATGCACGATTCCCTGAACACAATTTATTATTGAATGCATTCGAATGAATCGATGATTTCAAATTGCATCAGCTCCCCTTTCTCCGTTGACCTATTATATCTCAAGAGTATAGTGAATGTACATGAACATAATATACTGAGCTAGTAGAAGCACTCCAACAAATAAATAGTAGATACCTACTTGTTATCATTACATAATTGTGTCGCGTATATATACAAAGTTCATAACGGTACATTGGGATCGTTGTTATTTCAGATATATATAGGTACATCAAAATATTTGCTATCCTATTAAAATAGTGGTAATTTTAGAAAATATGTTTTCTTGTTAAGATGTTTCATCCAAATTTTCATTGAAATTGTATCTTATCTATCACAAAATCGGTGTGATAGTAAATTTGAATCTAACGTAAAATTTACAAGAATTTTTTAATATTCTTGCAAATTTCAATCGTAATTGGTTGATATTTAGTAATCTAGAAAATGGGTAAAATCGTTTAATAAAAATTATAAAAACCCAGACAAAAGAGTATAAACATACTTTTATTTATTTTGACGCGCTGAAATTGAATTTGAAATCAGAAACGCTCCATTGGATGAAGAATTTTTTTAACCTACAAATTTTTTTTAAACCCACTATTTTTAGCCACATAGCGTTAACGTACGTTTTGTTCGAGAGCATTTTTTTTTATAATACCGGATATAAAAGTGGTTTTAAATTATTATCACTATCAAAGTAAATGATGATACCTACATAATAATTTTCAACTATATGCATTTGTTAATTTCAACTTTATTTTTTATTTTTCCACGTGTCATTTTTGAAAGGGTACCAGATCAACGAGCTAATCTATTTTTTCTTTATTGTCAAATTGGCTTTGAAATAGCAAATTGAAAATTTAAAATTAAATTTTTAACATTTACAAAAATGAAACAAAACAACCGTATTATTAAGGTAAATTCATGTGTTTATTAGTTTATTTACATTTTGCTATTTTTGGCAAATAAATAACCAACTAATTTATGTATTTACATTTCATGTAAACAGTAATTTATACCTTGACTAATATTTGCTGTAGCTGTATGTATATATTATGTACAATTTCATTTTAATTTTAGATATTTTGACGTTATTATCTCATTTTGAATTGTTTTCATCTGAAATCTTTTTCGTGGAATAACCATGACATTAATACGTACAAATATATTTAATTAAAATATTTCAATATAACATAAATTAATATAAGAATAATAAATGAAATATAATTCGCAACAATATTAGAAATGCTAGAATTAGGGCTTTATGCCGAGATGAGACATTTCCAGCTTAAATTCATGTTTATTACATAAGAATAAATTGAAAGAAAATTAATCCAACGAGACCGAAATTTTAGAATCTAATTATACTGGGTGTCCCAGATAACTTTTCCAGCGTGGGGATCTCAGTATCTATTAGAGATACAGGTTTGGTTAAATGAGATGAATTATTTGTAAGAAAGGGGTGAGTATTACTACACAAAAAAATATTCATAATTCTATGTGGTTTAGGCGGTATACCAAAAAAACTGAAAATTCTGAATTTTTTTAAATGGCTATAACTTTTTTGTCAAAGTAGATAGGTATTTTTTGTGCACGGTTTCTCAAAGCACTTTTTTGTGTAGAATCGATTGGTGTATTTAGATTTTTTATATCACTTTTAGAATCCGAGTTACAAGCTCTAACTTTAGTTTTTCTTATGGGCCACTAAGTTGAGTATAGCATATTTGAACGTGTTTTTTACTCTACTTTACAACGATGTGTCAGTTGCCATACTTATTATCGAAAAAAATATAACGTATTTTTTTTAAATAGTTCATTGTTTTCAAATATTCATTTGTTATTTTGATTGTTGTTATTGTGATTTTTGTTTAGAATTTTTGTTTTTCATGGCTCACTTAAATGTTTGTAATAAAATACTTAATAAATATCACTGGCATTGAGTACATCGACTTATTTTCGACAATAAGTATGGCAAGTGACATATCGTTGTAAAGTAGAGTAAAAAACACGTCCAAATATGCCATAGCCAACTTAGTGGCCCATAAGAAAAACTAAAGTTAGGGCTCGTAACTTGAAAACTGAAAGTGATATAACAAATATAAATACACCAATCGATTTTAGACAAAAAAGTGCTATGAGAAACCGTCTACAAAAAATACCTATCTAGTTTGACAATAAAGTTATAGCCATTTAAAGAAATTTCAAATTTTCAGTTTTTTGGGTATACCGCCTAAACCACATAGAATTATTAATATTTTTTGTGCAGTAATAATCACCCCTTTCTTATACAAATAATTCATCTCATTTAACCAAACCTGTATCTCTTATAGATACTGAGATCCCCATGCTGGAAAAGTTATCTGGGACACCCGGTATATCATGTCTGTAAGCTTCTATGATTCCTTGTTTAGGGGCTAAATACAATATAAATATTAATCAAATCTTAATTTACTCTCTCTTTTTATGCCACTGCTTATTAAATATAATTTTTCAATCATAAAAAAACAAAAAAAAAACATTATTTACTTAAAATTAAATACCTATACCTATATCACATATAATTCATATACGGTTTGTTCAAATAAATATGCATGTGTTTTTGTTTGTGTGTGAGTTAAAAGGTCCCTGGCACGCACACGTTCGTAAATTTGAGGAAAGCCGTTAGGGACACACAACCCCGTCGCATTAGTGGGGCCGCTAATCAATCATATTCAAACTGCGCGCCCCGTACTTAGATAACGCTCGTGTTATCAATAACTGTGTGCCGTAGACGCAGGTGGGACGCACTTAAATGTGTCAGAGTACGTTAAACGTTGTGGTTCCAGGGTATTTGAATGTTAACATTGTTAATTAAAATTTGTTGGTTAATATGTATCATGGTGTATGAAGAAATGTATAGCGTTGTTATATTTGGATTTATATTAATGTATTTTTAATTAAAAGGTATTGTGATTTATTGTTGTTTTTACTAAGAGATCATGTCTGTAGGCTAGTTTATGTAAACATAGCTATGGTCATCTTGGCTACAATTTTGCTTCTTCTACATATTGAAAATACGAGAAGCTTATTGATCTTATTTTTTTAATTGTTCTCCGATTTCAAAATTTTCACTCGATCTTTCCGTTCTTTTTGTCCCGTATCTGTATGTGTGTGTGTCTGACCTGTAAATCCTTGTCACACGTATAATTCATGAACTACTGAACCGATATTTATGAAACTTAATTGGTTGGATCTGGCAAGAGAACGGTCCTATTTAAAAATTATTAAATCGTGTATAAGATTTATCTCCATTTGCATAAAAATCCGTTATTACGAAATTGACGTTTGCACAGCAGAAAAATTTGGATTTAGTTTGAAATTAAAAAAATAAAAGTATACGAAATAAGATCAGGCGCGTATTAAAAAATGTCGAATAAATATTTTAAAAAGAATTTGTATTAAAATTAAATGGTTAACCAATGATAATTCATCTGAATATTTCATCGGTGTTTATTAAAATTGTTCGATAATTAACTACCATTGGATAATTTAGCACGTGGGAACACTGTGCATTTACTTGGCAGATACATATTTTTAAAAATTATTACTGAACATATATAATTTATTTATTTATAATATGTACTCGTATACATATTTTAAAACCTGCAAATAAATTTTGCATTTCAAATCTGATAATAATATGTATAAATGAATGGTTGTGGAATTTTATTATGAAAATGTTAAATTACTTATAAATTAGCGCACATATAAAATCAATAACTATGTAAATGAATTATTTTTTTACATGGCGTATATAATCGTTAAATTGATTTTTCATCAATAAAATGTATTTTATGACAATAATAAATGTTTCCCGATATTTCTTTTACAGATTCAGAAGTCAAAATAATAATATAATAAAATCATTTACCCAGACGCCATCGTTCGTTTTAACGGTATAAATCAAATTATATCACGTGTCAAATATTCTTCTTCTTTTCAAACTGTGTAATAAATTCGAAATATATAAATATTATTACTATATATAAAAATCATATTAAAAAGAAACAAACGCTATTGACTACCTCTGGTAAAAAGCAATATTTACTTTACTGATACACATAATGTATGGTCCTACAACTTCCCATACACTGTATGAATATATTGTATGTGTGTAAGTATATGCATTACACATGATATCAGCAATGATGGATAACTACCTGGTACTAAGAACGTGTATGGAAATAAAATGCTAAACTGATTTACAAGAAAATTAATCATAGAAAATGTTTGTCGATATACTTATTTTACATTTTCCTGTACCTTAATTTTAGACTCCATTTTGGAAGAATGATACATTAAAAAGTTAAATAATTTGCAATATTTGAATCTTCAGTGGGTTATTCAGGAGACGTTTCGTTACAAAGATAGTAGATATTTATAAAGACTATTATATGTAAGATCTCACTTCTTTTATATAGATAACCTATTTTTGTTTGGTTGTTTATATAAAAATAAATATTTTTTTTAATAGATATGTAATAATGTATTAACATTTGCAATACTGTTGGTAGGTACCTCTAGTGTTCTTCTGAAATGTAAAAGCTTTTATCGGTATTTTACATAAATTAACTGGATATATATTGATTTTTAAATAAGTAATATAATAAAGTAAGGACTGAGAGAGGATAAAGGTAATCTAATGAATTTCAAAGTAGAAACTAAAGTGGTAAAATAACGTAGCAGATGTATATTTCTTCATAGTGTAAAAGTTCTTAACCGCTAATATACTACGATAAATATTAAAAAAACAATATTATTAATAAAAATGTACGTTTTTTCTTTCTTAATTATTATTAATATTTTGTACCTACTGTGTAGTATATTTATAGATTTTCAAATATTTGTATGAAATAATTCATAATCCCTCAAAAAGTAATTATTCAATATCATTATTAAAATGTAAAAATTTTAATTAATGTGTAGATTAATTTTTTTTTCTAGAGTAGGTATTAGGGTGTTCCAAAAAAAGTCGATAATTTTTTTTTTCGATTGCATGTGAAATTCTTGTTATATATGCTATAAAAAAAATTCTGTAAAAATTTGAGCCCTTAATATCAACTTGAAGAACTCCATCACCGAATTTGAAGATTTACCATTGATTTAACATGGAAAAATGATTTTTTAACGTTCATTTCTCCTGCAAACTATGTAGAACATTATTTTTCGGAAAAACCATGACTGATCCTTCTTCAGTATTAAATTCTGTAAAAAAAAAAGCTCTTAGGGTCCAGTCTCTAACGTCAACCCTCTCGTTTTTATTTGCGTTAAAAAATACAGATTTTTTTAAATTTAAAAACGATAGGGTTGACGTTAGAGACTGGACCCTAAGAGCTTTTTTTTACAGAATTTAATACTGAAGAAGGATCAGTCATGGTTTTTCCGAAAAATAATGTTCTACATAGTTTGCAGGAGAAATGAACGTTAAAAAATCATTTTTCTATGTTAAATCAATGGTAAATCTTCAAATTCGGTGATGGAGTTCTTCAAGTTGATATTAAGGGCTCAAATTTTTACAGAATTTTTTTTATAGCATATATAACAAGAATTTCACATGCAATCGAAAAAAAAAAATTATCGACTTTTTTTGGAACACCCTAGTAGGTATGTATATAAATTAATAATTTATATTTTCACTGAAAATATTCAACGTTTGAAATTTCGTAAAAGTATGATTTACATATTAATTTTCGCTGGTATAATATTACAAATTACCTTTTAATAAAAAATAGTTCTTCAAAAAATTCAAATAAAGGTACCTACCTAGAAAAGCGGAATTATTTTATAATATTTGTTTACATCAAATATCGTGCGTTTGTAGGAGGGCGGAGAGGTCAGCATTTTCTCGCACCGCGTGATAGATGGTGCGGACTTTGTCACATGACATGAAAGAATAATTTCCCAACGGTTTTATGTATCGAATTAACTTGAACATTTCCATTCGTCACGGTTTGAACGCACGGTGGATTCGATTAGAAAAACGTGTTAATTTTTTGAGTGAAACAGACCAAAATTATTTTCAACTTTTCTTATTATTAATAAACATTGTTGAAATATAAAAATATTTTTTATTATTAATATATTTTCTTCTTTAGTAATTTTACCTATTAAATAAATATAAAAATAACACTATGCAACAAAAAAATTCACAGAAATTTGAGTAGGTGATTTAGAAGGTATTTGTTATACCGAAAGATTTGTCATTCCATCACGTTAGGTTTTTTAGATATCCGAACCTAAAAGTCCCAAAAATGATGCTTTTGGCAATGTTGGAGAATTTATTACTAACAATAAGTAGGTCATTTTTTTCTGAAGTTTTCTTTCATGATTTCGAATAGTACTATCTTTTCTCTTTAAAATGATTTTTTACATTTTACTATGCGATTTTTCTTTACCGAAATATACTACTTTGAAGATATATGTAGTAAAGTTCATTGTATCTACGATACTACACTCTACCTATTAACAAAAATATCATATCTTCAAACAAGTACATCTCGCTTAAAAAAATCGTACAGTAAAAAGTTAAAACTCATTTTAAAGAGGAAAGATAATACTATTTGTTACCGTGACCGAAAACATTAGAAAAAAAATCTACTTGATAATAAATTCTTTAACATTGCCAATATAGTCATTTTTGGGACTTTTAAGTTAGAATATCTCAAAACCCTGACGTGATGAAACCAATTGGGCAACAAATTCGGTTTCGGCATGCCAAAAGCCTCCTAAATTTTCTAATCAGATCTCTGTGATATTACAAAAGTATTTTTTTGTTGAATAGTGTAATTTTTGAGATGATTTTTCCATTCGAATTAAAATATTATAGTTTTTTTTTCTAAAATTCTAATATCTATATGTTTTTTCCATAAATAAAATATTTATAAATCAAGTCCATTAAATTTTAATTAACTTTATTTTTATCGGAAATAAGTCTTTCTCTGAAAAGTTTTAGTATTTGAATAATATTATCGACATAATTAGCTTAAATATTTAATTAAATTCTCCAAATAAACATAGCTTGAAGTAAATCATACTCTTTGTAATAAATAATCTAATTTTAAGTCAATGAGTACAAATGAAATATTAATTTCCCAACATAAACATCTTAAACAAATACGACTTTAAAACATAATCTGTATATTTAACAAGTGGGCAAGAAATAATTGTTCATTTTGTTTCATAATGTCATTATTTCAGGAGACTTGATTTTAATCACATTATTTCGACGAACTACGTACTTTGAAAGGATTAAACATTTTGTAAAACACGGAAATATAAAGATTATTTCATATTGTGTTTATTGTTTATTATTACATTGATTTTATTCAATAGATATTCGCTTTTGAAATATTCCATAAAGTGTATTAGATTACTCGCTCTCTACATTCGACGAAATTCTTCGGTATCACAAATTAGTCTAACCAATTTAATATCTAAGATGCTCAATTCATATATTTATTCAGAGCACCTACAAGTGTTAAAAAAACATTGTAGGAGTATATTTTAGTTTCAACTCACATCTTAGACAGTAGGTACAAGTAAAAAAAAGAATGAACAAAATAAAGTAAAAACACAACGAAGTCTGATTCACTTAAGGACTGGCGTAATTTCATTTAGCAACGACCTCTGATTGACACCAGACATGAGCTTGCAGTTAAATCGACATGTCTGCCTTTCAATTCCCACCGGCACAAGACAGGACCTTATTCATACACTCACAGACTCACGCTATATTGTATTATAACTTTATAACGTATATATACATTATACATATATGTGTTTATTTAACAATGATAATAATGTTAAGTCATTTTTTTTGTGTAGATATTTTAAATATTTTATAAATTCCTTTGTCCAAAAGTTTTTATTTTATTTTTAACCTGGACATTTTAATTTATTTGATATTGGTTCTTTTGTTATTATTTTCTCAAAAATCTTAAAAATATGTAACATAATGTTAACAGCAACTGTTTATAAGACGGATAGCTTTAGAGTAATACTGCAAAACTATGTGCCACTACCAAGAGTATACGTAGTTTTTACCTACGGCTTTACCTACATGTTTTTCAAATTATGTAACTGCTCTAAACTCTAATCTGAATGAGCACTTAAAAATCAGTTCAGAGCATACAGATTTATATATGTAGGGAACAATAGTAAATTTTATTTAGAAAATATTTTTTACTTTATCCTCGCATTTATCTAATAGATCTTTTACACTTCTTTTCATACATAGTTTTCGTTGTAAAAAATTGAGTACCACTGATTTAGTGAAACAAAAGCTGAAGCTTTGTTTCTCAGAGCAAACATGTACATAGATGAGTATCTCCGTTCGCCTTCCTGATTTTTCTCTGCCACTTTTTACGGTTAAAATAAAAGGAGGAGAGTTGACACAGTTTTTATATTTGCCACTGATAGATTGTTTTCTTGCCTTTTTTAGCAGTTATTTTCTCTACTGTTACACAAGTTAGAATCCCCGTACTTGTGTTGATGTATTTATCGTGGATTATACCTATATTTTGGTTCACGTCGAAATGGATTATGTTAAAGAATAGCCACCGTAACTTTTCAAAATAAATTTAAATATAATTTGCAAATAAATTACTGTAGATTTCTTTACACAACAAAAACTTTATTGCTACTTAAAAAATACAATTATTTCGAAGTGTTCTAAGAAAATGCCTATAATTTTATTTTCATTTTCAATGTATTTGTATAATGCAAAATGATTAATGATTTTCGTTTTTTTTTTTTTTCGTATTTCATTTCACTTGCTTTTATTTATTATAAAAATTCTGAATAGGATAATCTTTGTGTTTTATATTATATATTTATTCTGCTTTAATAACAGCTTAAACGAAAACACATATTAGATGTATTTTAGAAAAACAATACAAATTAAATGCTATGAGATATGTATAAACATAAATAATTAATTTAAAACGCATTCACTTGAAAAGCTGCATTCTCTTTAAATGAAACTTGAAAGCGTATACATATCCGGTTTATATGTATTCCGTTTTCCACATCTTATTCGAATAATGCAGACATATAAAATGATCTAAATGTGCAGTTATTCCCGGACAAATAACTCCATTTGAGATAGAGTATATCTTTTATACGAATAATAGGTACATAAAGATGATATTTCATATTACTATTTTTCATATATGTGAATAATAAATTTAGTTTATGTGCATAACATTTCTATAAACTATCTAATAAGGTATTTTACTATCTTCTTCTATAAAAGTATTTATTTTAAAAAATAAATCAAATTAAATACCGTCTAGTCTCGTCCAAATTCAGACGACCTCGTTTCAGGGCGTAAAGCCCTCATTTTAACAAGAATTATATAACTACTTTTTTAATAACATTAGATAAAAAATACCGCAAACAACTATTGTAAAAGTACCAAACGAAATTTGCGATGTTGAAAATTTGAATAATGTTCTCTCGTCGATATACAATTAGTGGAGACAACGAGTGTACCAGATCACGGACCTTGAAGTAACGATTATCCCACGATTAGACGACGTTTTATCGTGACCACGACGACAATGAGACAACTACAACAGCAACCAGAACGGATTTAAAATGCACTTGGACAACGGATACGAGCCATCACATCGATTACGTCAAGTATAGGAGGTGGATCAAGGAAATTTACAATGTGGTTTTACTATTGCTGTTTTCTACCATCTTACTGTTGGATTTTATTTATATCACTTCATATTTTGATTGTGATTTCACAACGTAGGTAATTCATATCTATATGGTAGAAGTTTTGACACTAAATGAAAAAGTGCCAAGCATAAAAAAAATACTAGATAAAAATCAGGCTCCATACATCCCTGGTCTAAATAATCGTTTTTTGATACTGGAAATCGATAACACGTATTAATACTAATCAATTTTCATCATTGTATCAAAATAATAAATAAAAACTAATTTTAGGCAAAATACTTGGAAGACTGTAGCTTCATCACGAAGATTTTCTGGGCACATATGTTTATATGAATTTTTTGCTTGAAATATTTTTCTCAATCAACATTTCAGGTTTGTTTCACTTAATATAAGTCACTCTGTATACCCAAACTTAAATTTACTAGCTCATCCCTGATAAGGAAAGTATATTTATTGTATTAAAAAACTATCAAAAGTAACTATCAAATCACGAACTAGGTAAATTTGACACAATTAAAGTTTTGACAATATTTTGTTTAAAGTATGATTGAAGACTAAATGATGATAATAAAGTAAAATTTACATGTAATAAAAAAAATATCTTGAAGAGAGAAAGTAACTTCATCGTTATAAATAATGTTATTTATTTGTGTATCGTGACGCTGAACAATAAACCCAAAATATGTGCATGTGTGTGTTCGTGTAAGAGCTACGGCTGGATGATGCACAGTCCCCTATGATCAGTTTGTTCAACTTATTCGTCGAGTTTTATAGCGGTTTTAAAAAGTTGTAAATAAATTAATACTTTTTCTTTGTTACAGAAAGTTAATCATTTTATCTTTTCCCCACTCAATTTATTATTCCTGTTTGGTTAGAATTTATTTATTGTCTCGAGTATTTACGTACTTTGATTAACTGATCTGTAAGATTTTTTCACTTTTTAAATCGATCAAGGAAATTAAATATGAAACTGTTATTGAATTCCAATCATGAAAATTGGATAGATATAAAATGAGATAAATTATTTACCACAAAACATTATAAATATTTAATGTTTATTTGAAGCGCTAAAAGAAAAATTGTGCAATGTCAACCTTCGTCAACACTCTCCATACATTAACAAAAGTTGGTATAATTACGTTAAATCACAATATAAAGTTGGTAAAGGAAAATCGGGAACTCTAAAAGAAGATGATAATTATTTAATCCTTAAATGGCTTTAAACACGTTTATTAAATTACCAATACCTATTCGCCTAGCCACGAATTTCATTGTCTATTTTACAAGTAATTTGTTTTGTATTTGCAAACTTTTTAGTCGTCATTATACAAAAGAATGAATACTAATTAATTGCTTTGAATTATTTGTTTTATTCAAATTAATTGAATAGTAGCGAATTGGAGTTGACAGAGCTTCAAAAAAATTTTAAAAAATTCCCTCTTGCTTTTTTGTTTATTATAAGCTTGATATCAACAAAAAATAAAACATTATTTTTATTCGTATTTATACAGTAAGGATTACATTTCCTATACAATACTATACATACATATACGAGTATATATAATTTTAATGGTACCTATAATAGTTTTATTATTAGTAGGTATACCGAAATTTTTTTTTAACAACTTAACCTTTCGAAGATATCTAACAAAATAATTCGAGATTTTGAACATTCAATATTTTTTTACTCAGAAACAATCAGGTTTAGAGAAAAAGCATAAAATACAAAAAATGTTTATTTTGGTCTAATAAAACTTGAAGATTTATTATTTTTAAAATTTTAAAACTTATTCTAAAAAATTTTTAACATTGTTTTTTTTTTTTGCTAAAATAAAATAAATTAAAGAAGTTTTAAAATTTTAAAAATAATTATTTATTTTATTAGATCAAAATAAACAATTTTTGGTTCTTGTACTTTTTCTCTAAAAATGGTTTCTGACTAAAAAAATATTGAAAGTTCAAAATCTTGAATTATATCTTGGAAAGGTTAAGTTGTTAAAAAAAAGTTTTCAATGAAAGATTCGTGTCTTTTTACGTTAAATAAAATTACTTGATAAAAACTATAGATTCCTATTTGAAAAATGATATTGACCATCGTACCACCTTGAAAACACCTCCTAAAAAAATTTCATCGGAGTACGTCTATATCCCCCTCCAAATCGTACAACTTTTATCTGAAAACTTTTTTATTATTTCACTTACCAGTCGAGTTATTCTCCATTAAAGGTTAAAATGGTCCACCCGGTATAATACACTGCTTGTCACAATTAGTTACACTTTTTAAATGTAACACAGTTTTGTTAAAAATTGTCATATTAATACGAAAATTCAGAGAAATCATTAATGTGGTGTTATTTCAAAGCCCAATAAGTTACAGCTTTGTTTCTTCATCAACAGTGGGTGTGCAACCCTTACAGTGGTGAAAATTGGAAAATGGCATTTTCAAGTATTGAAAAAAAAGTTTAAAAAGTGATTATTCCAAAATAAAACTAAAATTTAGAATAATTATTATCTGTATAACTTCTTTGTACTCTTAAGGTACTATCTTATTACATAATACATACATTATATGCCTATGTACATACATTATATACCTATGTACTATGTACTGTCTTCTTAATAGTTTCATTCATTTGTGAAATTACCACCAGACGTTTTTATATTGTATATGTAGGTAGTTAAAAAACATTATAATTCAATAACATTTATCTTTATGACAGTGCAACCATTTTTTACAAAAATAATATAAAACAGACCATTTATCAGATGTAGGTATATGTGTGTTAAGAAAATGTCTCTTATAATTATATCACATTTTTATTATATTTTTTTGCTCTCATACCCAGATATTAATTATGTATATTTGTATACTCGTATGCAACTTTTTTTTAGTTCTCACAGAATTAATGATAAATACAAACATTTATTTTTAATTACCAAAAAATATTTCTTTTAAGAAAAATTAATAATATTATACTTACAAAAATATATCTTATAGATTTGTGGACTCTCCACACCAAATGTTTGGTCCTTGGTCTGAAAGGCAAGAAAATACAACTAAATTATATCCGTACTATTGGCTTTAATTTTATAGTTTTGTATTTTGTTACACAGAAAAAAAACTGTATTGAACCAAGAAAACCTTGTTTTGTATATAACGAAAACAATATTTTCTTAATATAAGAAACATACTCTTAATCCAACTACGTTATACCGTCGTTCAAGAATACTATAGTTGGTTTAAGAGATTATTGCTTATCTTAAGAAAATATTGTTTTCGTTATATACAAAACAAGGTTTACTTGGTTTGAGAAATCCATTTTACCAGTGTAGCTGTAATCTATTATTCTTTTGTAGATTATCTATACTAATATTTATAACAACAAGTTTTTTTAAATAAATAAAATAAAAATTCTTTCCCAAACCCATTTGTATTTACTTGCATAGTAAAAATAAAATTTAAGAAACAAAGAAAGGACAAACAGGAATAAACATTATTTTTTTAATATCCGTTGTAATTAAAATAAAATAATTAATGTTTCGCAGTTGTTAAGCACGGTAAATGTATACTGATATTGTTTGGGCAGGTCGCGGTGATTAAAAAAATAATAAATAAAACATCGTCGTCATTATTTCCTGAAGCTAAACAGCGCACGCTGATATCGGCAGGCCAGTAATAAAGTGTGTTGTGTGTGTACATGAAGTGCTTTTATTTGTTCTGGTGATATTATGGTTATAAAACGAAATTTATTATTAAAACTAACCGTTACGTGGTCATGGCCTACTACCTCTCTGTTACCACACCATTGAATTTTTAAATGAATACATTTTTATGAACTTAATCGATATTAATTTATTATATTTAGTAATAATTAACTATAATAATTATCTTATGTCCTAACGAAAAATTTGTTAGATAACATGCACTTTCAAATAAAGTATCAAATCAATATGATAGTTCCCTTGAAGTATCATAAAATATTTGACAAGTATCTCGCATGCGCGGCAAGTAAACACCAGTGATAAATTTATGAAAATTATTTCGTACGGTAGTGTCACTAACTGTGTTATAATAAGTTTAAGTATCACTGATCTAAATTCGAAAACAAATCCATAGATAATAACAAAGAATTTATATCCCGTTGAAAATGCTTGCTAGCTAACAAATTTTATAATACCGGACATAAAAATATTTAGAACTTAGTAATCGACCTCCTAGCAAAAGAGCAAATAAATAAATATAAAATTATTGTTTTCTTAGAAATTGGATAAATCTATGCTTTTATTATTTTTATTCAAATATAACTTAATTTTTAAACTTACATAATATTTTAGCCAATCTAAGGCTTCTAAGGAATGAATAAAAATTATCCATCTATCAATCTTTTGGCCGGTATTATAAAGAATTTTCTCGAGTGAGAAAACAAAATAGCTTCCAGTTAACGATTTTACTTAAATATAAATGACAACCACTCTCAGATGTAGAGAATGAACTCGTACATATGATAACCTTGACGCATGCGCGATAAGTAGAAATCAGCGACTAAAATAAGTGCTGCCAAGTGTACCTCATAAAATGCATAACATTTACATTACTATACATTTATTACCACTGCTTTAAAATCTCGAGCAATTTCATAACAATTTGACACCTAGTAGTTAGCATTAGCTTAAAGCTAATTTGCTTTTGCACTCAAACAAATTATTTATAATACCGAGCGTTAGTATGTTATTAGGTATAGGTACACATAGACAGAGTACAGATCTACATTCTTGTACTTCCATTCTAGCAATTCGATCAATATTCTATTCGCATATTCTTTTCAACGTATAAAATTAGCGACCCACGTGTATATTTAATTCGGGATAAAAGAACAACAATGTTATTGAATATTTTAAAAGCAACCCGACAATTTATCAACATGTAACCATCAGGGATGTGGAACAACTGAGTCACTTTCTAGTCCTACAGGTACCATTATGCAAATCTACAGTTTTGTACGAGAGCTGAAAAATGTTTACATCATTATGTTGGCATTGTGTTATGTGTTACTACGGGGATGGGGGGAGGGGGTAGTGAGGGTGAGTGTGTGTATAGTGTGCAGTGTGGGCGTACCGCGTACGTACTGTTTTCCGAGATAAAGTCTAGCACTGTGCATAAATATTGACGTACATCACGAAAAACAGACGAAACAACAAGTGCTGCTTTTGGTGTAATCATGGTAATCAAGACTTACAGGTGGAACAGTAGAACTGACTCTTCCACCATACATATATGTATGTATATACTATGTACTCTATGTATGTATGTATATTGTATAGTATATACTATGTACAGTACCTATGTATGTATGTACTTTGCATATACAGGTTGGCCCAAGTAAAACGAAACGGGCGCGCTTTTGGTCATTTAAAATAAGATTTTGAAAAAAAGCTCGAACACGTCGAATTTGCTTTCAAGGGGGACATCTTTTGCTATAAAATTTTTGCAAGGATCTTTTCAACTCTCAGCGTTATTAGCACAACCCTTAAAATTTTAAATAGCATGATACCTCATTTGAAAGATTTTTTTATTCTAAATACGGTGCTTTTTGTTTTTTTTCAAATCTGTTTTGTTTTAGTCAAGTTATTAACATTTTTAGTTCCATGAATCCATTGATTTTTTGATCAACAAAACAAACATTTACAACTGAAAGTCAAAATAAAGTAGGCTTATTTTCTTATCAAATAATTTTAAAAAAATTACCAACATTCAAAACTTTAATTAATTCAATAGAATGTCCAAATTTGATGTTTTTGAATTATTTGATAAGAAAAAAATCCTACTTTGTTTTGAATTTTAGTTGTTTAGTTTGATCAGAAAATCAATGCATTTATGGAATTAAAAATGTAAATAATTTGACTAAAACTAAACAGATTTGAATAAAAAACAAAAAGCACCGTATTTAGAATGAAAAAACCTTTCAAATGAAGTATCACTTGCCCTATCATGCTATTTAAAATTTTAAGGGTTGAAAAGATTCTTGCAAAAATTTTATAGCAAAAGATGTCCCCCTTGAAATCACAATCGGTGTGTTCGAGCTTTCTTTCAAAATCTTATTTTAAATGACCAAAAACGCGCTCGTTTCGTTTTACTTGGGCCATCCTGTATATGTTATTCGTATAACCTATATTAAGAGGTTATACTTTCTTGTATGTAGTATGTATGTCACATTTTTTTATCTGGAAAATTGGTCAATAAAACAATTTTTGCATTGTCACAAACCAGCAGAAAAAAACAATTTAACTAGTAAAGATTTATATAATTGATTAATAACATCTATTGCTTATTATTTGAATCAAAGACAAAAATGCTCCTGAGTAACTGACAATGAGTGATCAACACCCAACCCAAACCTCTGGACTTTAAAACGAAAATTTTTTCTTAAATCTGAACCCCAAGAGGGGAAAAGTAGTATTAATTTTTTATTTATTTTTTATACGTTTATTTGCACAACTGCTTATATTATAAAGATAATTAAAGACAAAATACAATTAAAATAAACGAGTGTTGCTATATTTCAAATTTTAAATATAGGTAAAAAATTGTTCCAAAGAGTTTTTCCTCATTCACACACTGTCTTATCAACGCACAGCTAACACCTCTGGATTAAGAAACATGGAATTATATAAGTGTCTTCCTTTTCTGGCGTAAGTACCTTTAAAGATGAGATTTTTTAAATGACAACTCCTAAGGGCGGGATGAAGAAAATGTATATTAATATATTTTTTTTTTATTTCAATTCGTTCATCTGTACACTTTATATCTAAAGGCTTGTTTACACGGAGACAGTAATTTAGTGTTTAGTAAAGTGACAAGTAGTCAACTAAATCGTTAAGTAAAGATAGGGCGTTTACATGTTGGCAAGTATTTAGTGAAGTATAAATAAGAAAAGTATAAATAACTCACATATTTTATTTTCAATAATGAAAATAACAATTTACTTAACTATATTAGTGTATTTCATTTAAATATTTCATATTTAAATAACTAGACTTGATAATAACGTCATTTGACAGGTGCAAAATATATGTTACCTTGGATACCTTGGCTGTTTACACCATGGACATAGGAATATAGGGACAGAGCATAAACTAGCTTTATAGGCGAGGGGGGTGATGCCGAATTGCGGAGGGGGACTGATTGATTACTATGGTTATTTTGGTCCCGAGATTTGATTGGTTACACTTGTGCGACGTTCAGTATACCGCTAAATTTAAAAAATAATTATTGATAAATTCGATTTTTAAAGATAAATAACAACTATTCCTAACTTTATAGAAAAAAACTGTAACAATAATTCATTCTACCATTATTGTATCTTAAATAAATAAAAATAATTGCATAGTATACTTTTTAACAGATTTAATTTATTAAAAAAAATTATATTATATTTGTTTAACATAATTATACATTTCACGTAATAAATAGTTTATTAACAAGAGCAACAGATATTTTTAAAAGATAAATAACAATAATAAAAAAAATTAATACCTAACCGTGAATTGAAATCTTTACATTATTTTCTCTATTTATTATTTTCTTCCAGTTTTGATTGTCTGATCTGTTTTCACATAAAGGTACACAGCACTGCACCATTTTTGGGTGTAAACACTCTTAATTCATTTGAATTGTAAGGAAAATAATGAGTTGCTAATTACGCAAATAAGTTATTTGACATATGGACATAATATAATATTCAGTAACATTTGAATTCTATAGCATAGTAACCACATAGTAACCAATCAAAATTGAGGACCAACTACTTCGTCTCCCTCCCCTTTCAGGCTTCCACCCCGCAGCGTTATGCTCTGTCCCTATATTCCTATGTCCATGGTTTACACGTATAAAACTACTTGTCACTTGACTAAATTACTAAATTACTGTCTCCATGTAAACAAGCCTTTAATATATATAAATTACGTGTCACATTGTTTGTCCGCGATGGACTCCTAAACTACTTAACCGATTTTAATCAAATTTGTACACCGTGTGCAGTTTGATCCAACTTGAAAGATAGGATAGCTTACATCTCAATTTATGATCGCAATATTATTTTATTGCAAATTATTTGTCTTTATCTGTTAACTCCAAACGATTCTAACAGATGGTGACATCTGTTGACTGGATTGAGTAAGTATTCAATAGATGGCGCTATGTCAAACTTCCAAACGTTTCATATAACCTACAATTTAATAGCATAACCACCACATGTTAATAAAGTATAGGTTAACCACAGCAACGCGTGGCCGGGTCAGCTAGTAAAATATATAAATAACTTTAAAATAGGTAAAAATGTAATAAATATTATTAGATTTTTTAAATTATATAAATGATCATAAAAACGAAAAAACGTGAGCTGGTCGCTACTGTTTATAATTATTAAATAAATAATGAAACAAAAGTATCAATATAAACAAAAATTATAGCAAAACATTAAATTATACTGTATCTCCTTTTTTAACTATTTTTTATCAAGCATTTTCATAAAACAAAGTAAAGTATTACATCAAGATTACCGATCTCATTCTATTATACGAGAATTACTGCTAACGTAGGACCTAAAAGGTGCTGATGTTTTCAGATAACATCAATCTAAATTACTTTAACAGAATGTTATTCATACAGTTGAAAACTTGGCTTGTTCTACATAAACGTATGCCCGCTTGACGAGGAAGGGTAACAATTTTGTCACAAACATACTAAACTTATTTAAATGTTTTCATTCCGTTTAATATTATTATACACACTGACTCATTGTCTGTATATCTAAACATTGTTTACTTTCGCTTCAAGTGCAAGTATAAATGGCTGTAGAATTTATAAAGTTAAAACATCTTGGGAAATAATGTAAATAACACAGGATGTGCAAATAGTAAATGTAAATAGCCGACATTTGTTAGTACGATTTGCTCTTTAATCATCAGTGTGTGCGCGTGTGTTAGCACTGATTGTTATTTACTCTTTATGTGCAATGATTTAACTACCTAAAAGGTTATTTTTCTTATAAAACTAAAGCACTTGACCCGATGTTACCTGGGGATTTAATTTAAACTGTATAAAACCTATTGAACATTGTTTTCACTTATCGCAAACTATTATTTACGCAGCGCACGCGAAGATACCTCTTAAACCAGTGGTTTCCAAACTGGGAGGCGCGCCTCCTTGGGGAGGCGCGGACTAGTGCAAAGGGAGACGCGAAAAGTTTAACAGAAATTTAATTTTCATAATATCACATTAAGTTATATAAATAAAAAATATATACATATAAATAAATTTTTATAACATAACATTATTTGTGTATACATACATATGTATGTAGGTATATTATCTCTTTCTGAAAGGGACGTTACTGTGTAGTTTTAAATTGACAACTATTATTGAAAAAGCAAAACTGATAGAATTATCATGCAATATTTCTAAAAAAAATTCTGAGTGAAAGCACTCCCTTTTATAACACCTAGATTTAATGAAGATTATGCTAATAAACAAGTACATTCATCGCACACAGGTAGAAAGGTTTACTTGAGCCAAGTAAACCTTGTTTTGTTTATAACGAAAACAATATTTTCTTAAGATAAGAAATATATTCTTAAACCAACTGTATTCCTGGACGAAGAAATAATGTAGTAGTCATTTTCTTATATTTTCGTATATCAAGTCACACAGATATAATGCCCATTTATACAAAGAAGATTTTCTTGATCCAATACAGTTTTTTTTGTGTGCATTAAAAATAAATTTTATAAGCAAAAAAAATACATTTTATACATTTTTAAAATATGTCTAATTAATTTTATAAAATAAAAAAGGGGGGGGGAGGCGCAAGAGATTACATTTTTTTAAAGGGAGGCGTAGTTACATAAAATTTGGAAACTGCTGTCTTAAACGATTGTTTTTTTTTCTGACTTCATGAAATCTACACAAATAATCCACAAATTATACACTTAAACTTCTCTTATGAAACATTCTATTAAATCAGTTCAGTTTTTACTAAAAAAATCGCGCACAGACAGACAGACAGACGCAGCGAGAGACTTAGTTTTATACTATTTACAGATATAGAAAATAAGCTTTCACATAAAACCTTAAAAAGTGTAATGAGTTATTTGAATGCAATTTAATTTAATTTTGAAATATTTACTTTTATTTGAAAGAAAATGGCTTCGGTTTTATTCATGATTTCTTTTAATACATTGAAACAGATCCTTGAAAAAATGCTCGTTATAATTTAAAGACACATAAAAACACATAATAAATATAAAAAATATAATACTGCCCCTTATATCTATATAGCTTAATTTTTTTAATGAAAATTCGTAACATTCTATTAGAACACTCGGTATATTAGTATTTTAATAGAAATAATAACCGTAAATACAACCAAACGTTTAATTAGTGTTTATGTCTCTATTTGAACTATTTTTATATGTATTTCTTTTGTATTGTGTTTTTTGTGTATATTATTAAAATATCAATTTTATTATTTACAAAACAATGTGAATAAATATTTTTCATTGAAAACAAAAATAAAAATAAAAAACCTGCACAAAGTAATGGCTTTAAAATAAATAACAAATGTTCAATTGAAGGAAAATATTGTTGTGGTTTTGTGAACAAAAAAGTTGTAATTAAAAAACAGAGAACGTATGTAGTACGAAATTAAATTTTACACGAAAACAGTGAATCTGCTTTGGAAATGTAATTTCCTTCAGTAATTTCAATTTCGGTTTCATAAACACAAAATCGCCATCGTTTAATACTAATTATCTAAACCACAAACACGAAAAGCTCGCTATTTATTTTGTATCTCTCTCGTACCAAATAAATACGTAATCATATAACCGTACAATGAACGTGAGTGTAGACAAAGCGTGTTAAAGGCTATGATATTTTTTATTTTAATTGAATCTATACCATTTCCTTCTAATGAAGAAAGATAAAATATATCAACATATTATTATGTACATTGTACATACACATATTACATATGTATAGGTACACATTTCTAAACACCGAGGGGTAACCAATCATCGCACTAACTAGATCACTTTGGGTAATTACATTTCGTAATTGAAATTGAAATGTGTATTAAGGTGTATGATTTATTCATTTAAAATATTTTCAATACCTATATGTATAACATGATATTCTTAGATCAGTAGATTTAAATTACATCAATATTTAACCATTTATACAAAATTAGCTCTGTGATAACAAAAATCGTCGTTTCAGGAGAAAAAAAAATTACTTGATACATTTCAATTAGGTACAATTAACAGATTTTGCAATTATGCTGTCAGTAATCTTTGGGAAACATTTATTATTAATATTATTATTACAGTTTTATTATTATTATTATTAGTTATTATTAAACAGTTTTTTTCATTCATTTAACTATTTCATCGAAAAATTTCACAATTTTAGATTTATTGAATAAGTTCTAAATCTAGCATTAATTCAGTTTCAATATAAAATCCATAATTTCGTTTTTCGTACAATTATTTAAAAGAATAATTTTTCAATGTATACTAATCTCAAAACACTTTTTTAGAAACATCCTGAGTAACATAAAATTTTGTATAGGTAAATTGGTTTTAAATTAATAATGACCAAACAAAAAGTTGCACATGTACGTAGGACGTACGCATACACACTAATGGCTTTATTGTAAAATATATTGTATCTATATTTACCAAATGCCTGTTGCTATATCAATTTACCACTTTATCTTCCATCTAATATATTATAATAAAATATAACCCCAAATCTAGGATGATCTAAATAGTCGTGATCGAAGACGTATACTTAAATATAACAGGCGCCTGGCGCATGTTCTTATGTTCACTCATTAATAGAATCGACCGCTTAATGTGCTCAATTTCCAAAGAACAGAAACAAACATACAACCAAATCACATATTAAATTTATTTCAATAGTTTTTAGAATCATGTCGATCAAAAAATTCATGTTGAAATCACATTTTGAAACTTATAACATTTCGTCGAGTTTCAATCTACGAAATTATTAGAACCAAAAAACTATATTTAACATAGTTATATAACTATATTAAAATATAAAATACGGCTTAAGAGATTTCGCTACTACAATCAATCAGAAATCGATTTGGACTGTCAGAACTCTTATTATGAGTATCTCTAAAATTAATTCGTTCAAATTATCTGTTTGCAATTATCAATAAATTGTCCTCTGCAAGTGATTGAATTTTAATAATATTGTTTTACGTATTCTTTCTTAACACAGATAATCTTATTAAAACTTATGAAACTTGTGCTTTGTTTTATTTTTTATTTCAATGTTAAAATAAATAAGATAAAAACAAATAACAAATCTCAGTTTATCGAACAAATAAAAATTGTTATTAAATTTTAAGAGATAAATATAAAAAGTATTTTCAACAAAAGGCATCTGCGAAATTATTAGTATTCCAGTCAATATTATTAAAATTTCGGGATACTTTGAAAAACTGGAGTACCAGTGGAAACAGGAAAATAGGCATGAATTATTAGGTGCATAATAAGATATACTTATATTATTAATTATTTTAATATATTATTATTTAATTGTTGCAAATTTTTATACAGAAGGTAAAACCTACACATTTTAATGCTCTTTACTAATTATTATTTAACCCTTAGTTGTCACTGTGGGGTACCAGGCGCACCACATTTTTTCAACTTCAATATTTAATATTATATTTTCTTTTACTTAACCGATTGGAGTACATTCCGTATCGTTCAAAGATGGTAGAGGAATTTTATTGAATTAAAATACTCAATAGCTTAAGAGTTGTTAGCATTTTAGTGTCTGGGGTACGAAGTAACCCCAGTGTGGCAGGTATGTTATTCTGGAGAAGTGGAGCAGCTAAGGGTTAAATATTGAACACTTTCTAGTTTTTGTAGTGATAAAAAATGAAAGTAAATATTTTCGGTTAATAAAATTGCCGTTTGTTGGACTCAAAAACTTGTGGGATAAATTTAAAAAAATATTACTAACTCAAAATTATGTATTTATATCTATAATAAATATTTTTTGAATTTTCACATAAATAATGTGAAAATTAGCGAAATGTAGAGTTAATAGTCTAAACCATATAACTAACTTCAATAAAACAAAACTACGCCTCTGTGTATACAAACGGACACATGCATGTTTATATGTACAATAGAATAGGTACGCATATACATAGAACAATCTGCCAAATTTCCCCGTTGGGTTGTTATAGTGACGTATATAAACAGGATAATATTGAGTTGCAGTGCCCAAAGACCTTCTAAGAATATATATAAATCAATATTTAAACAATCGTTTCTCTTAATAAGTTTTTTGTTATCCTCTCTTTGGTATCTGAATTTCCTTGAAAATGAGTACTTGGTATTTACAAAGGTTATATTTATTTTGCTTCTAGATATCTTCAAACAGCCGTATACTTATGGCCAAATGTTTTAATAGTCATTAAATATTAACAGGTAGGAAGAATTTGTAAAAATTCGTAATCCAACAGGGATTATACATATTAATGTTATTTGTTATTTACAAAATGTCATGAAGCTAAAAAAAAACAGTTTATACCTTCATAGGTATGTTCATTTCAAATCTTAAATTTTTTCATGAAATAATTAAATTGGCATTTGATAAATTTTAGAATTAAACTATGACAAAACTTCCAACCATACATCTAAAATCTATTCACATAACTATTTAATATTTTACCAACACTAAAACTTTCCTAACGCAACATTAAAGTGAACAAATTGCTGGGACATTATTAGATGTGACCTTTATAAGTGCAATTGCAATTTACACGAATGCTCCTATTGAATGCAAATCTCAATTATGAATGAATGAAGTATTCGTTATAGAAAATATTTATAATTTGTCAAGTAATAATAATTTACATAGGTACATTCCATAGCTTTTACAGTAAAATATCTTCAATTTGTTAACAAATAAAGGGTATTAAGAAATTACTTTTGCTAAGTAGGCGGTGAAGAGTTAACTCTCTACTTATTACACGGGATGCAGTTTTCGCTGTTGTCAAAACTGCGATCTGTGTCTTGTGCAAATTACTTGTTATAATGACTACATAAATATATACTTCATAGTATCATTAATTTTTAAATCAATCGTACTGTTTTTTAAATTGATTTTTACCATTTTTCTATCTTTTAACATCCACTTTCATCAACTGCCGTTTAAAGCCATTAACTTCTAAAAAACGAGTTGGTAAAAAATTGAAATTTCAATATTTTATTTACTTTGTGTTTAAACAATTGTGTGAAATTTTAACTTATTCCTACTGGTTTGACATAACTACCGGATCTCCTTAAATTAAATACATTTTAAAAAGAAACAAGTAAAGGTGCATATTGTGTAAAAGAAGTACAGAAAAAATAGGTGAAGATGGGAATTTGCTCCAAACGAATTTGCTACCGGTCTTAAAATCAGAATAGATTCGTTTAGTTTTTCGCAGTGTTCTCAACAAGGGACTGTTTTACTACTCCGTTGTATAGATCTCACACAAATGGACACGTGGATACTTTCACATACACATATACGGGAGGGAAAATGGAACTCTCAATGCACCGAAAGGCAACCTGCTATTTTTATTTTTTTCTCTTTTATTGATATACACATACCTACATGTTACTTCTTTGTCCAAACACAATGTGGACATGAATATTCAGTATACATGAAAAATTTGTTAGAGTGGATATGTCGATGGACGTTCATCCCCTTCTCTTTTTCTCGTGCACTCTTTTCACCATCATTACGCTCCCTGTAAATAACGAAGGGTCACATACACAGTAGGTTTTTTATTTTTATTTTGTTGTCACTTGACACCTTTACGTAATTGGAAATATATGCGCATTTATTTACTAGGGAACACTTGCATGCTTGTGTGTGGACTTGATTTAAAAAGTGATTTGTCTTGATAACAATAAGATTCACATGTCAAAAAGTTTACTTAAAATATAGTTAAATATCTGGATAAATATTTGAAATTTGTAATAATAATTTTTTCGTATTAAATTTATATTAATATTATAAAAGTCAATATTAGACTTTTTTCGGGTATATTTATTTTATATTTCTAAGATCTGAATTGAAAATGATGTTATTAAAGATAATAAAGTATCTTTATTGATTTATTCTCAACAGTGAAATTTATTACAGAATAAATATTGGTTTTAGTTAAAGTAATAGTTTACATAAAAATAATTTTCTAGATTTTTCTTGATCAAACATTTTAATCTTCTGCATTCTAACATAAGTATGTTTTAATATAAATTTACCTTTCATAAATGATTACATTGTATGTATGCAGAGGCGTACATAAAAATTTTCCATGGAGGGAAAGCAATACACTTATTTAATTTTTATTTTTTGTTTACAAGTAAATTATAGAATACAGTATTGCATCAATTTACTCGAACCCAAAGAGGGAAGGAAACGTTTACCTAATTTAACCATAGCCTCCCTCTACATGTAGACTTCTATGTAGTACATGTATAATGAAAATTAAATTTCAATAGTGTCGTAACTTTTCTTAATCATACTCACTAATGGCTTAAATAATGACATTACTGAAAATAATTTCAGTTTTCTTGTTTTGTAAGAACAGTGTAGTTACAAAGTTCTATCAAAAATCACTTAAAATCCATTCTATTGATTTTTTAAATATTAAAATTTTAGACTTACATACTATAAGCTTATATTAAAGATTTAATCAGTATATTAAAGTAGATATTAAAACGTCAAGTCTTATTAATATTAACGACTTTTTTCCTTATTTCGTTATCACTTTCCTTCCATCCATTACAGTATAAAGACTCCATGATAATTCTTATGTTTCTTTGTTTAGAGCTTAATCGATTATCTCGTCTTTTTTGTGACATCGTGCCATCTCTATTTCTCTTTTCTTAATCTCAATCTAAGAGATTTTTCTTACTCACCTGTTGTATTCAGTTTTTGCAGGAAGGCTTTTTAAAGGCTTTCTATTTTAATGACATGTTTTTTATCACTGCTTTGTTCATTCGATTTAAATTGTCCCTGAATTTAAAGGATGTACTGCATTTGACAAAATTATATTCTAAAAATAAAACAGTATCTCCAAGTATTATACAGATACAGTGATGTTTTTAAGTGAATGGAAATTCTAATGGGAGAACGTTTCAATTAAAGTTTTTTATTCTATACAATATTCATTAAGAAATGAAGAGAACGAAACAGTCACACCCCTATAATTACACTAAGAAACAAAAAATAGCATGCAATTTTACTAAAGTTTTATCGTTTAGCACTATCTTTCCCCTTTAAAATCAATTTATATTTTCACTGCATTTTTTTTGTAAATAATATAACATTTGTCATATTTGTATGTAGTACATATATGTACATGTTGTTGGGCAAAAGTTAAATTGACGATCAAACAGGAAGTTAGCCTATACTAAACATTGCCATATTGCATACTTATTAATGCTGTTTTACAACAATTAAAGTGAGAAATTTAAATTTAAATTTTGACTTAAAAATATTGATAATTCTGAAAAACTAAGTATAGAGCAATTTGGGAGCAATTGATTGACTATAATAATTATAAAAAACGATTAATTTTTGAAAAATACCATATAACAATTATTTTTTTTGTTTAGTTAATAACTTTTGTTTAAATTTTTTTAGAGTTGGAGCAATTTCAGATACATGAGGAGCAATTAAGGAGCAATTTTTTGAGCCAAAAATTTTTGTTGTTTTTCACAAGTCCGCGCTAACTTCCTGACGGCCAAACAACTACAATTAATCCAATTAATCGTTAGCTACGACAAACAATTTATATTTCTAATTGCAAAAACCTATATGATTACAATAATTGTAATCACAGATGGTATGTTCTTTTTGCAACCAAAAATACAAATTGCCATTTGTAACCAAAAATATGAATTGCCAACAATTCAATAGTAGCTATTCAATCGCCAATTGAACTAAATGCCCAACACTGCATATATTCTATCTATGGTGTTACTCGAATTCCTTTTAAATATCATATCTTTAAATTAACCTTTATCGGCGAACAAAAAATGTTCAGTGAAGAGTTCTACTCGTTTGCGGGGACGAAAACTTAAAGAAAATAATTACCTGCTTTGTAATAGTTTCGTATAAATATGGCTTTTTTAGGTTAATATATTTCAAAATTCTGACGTGATTGAGCAATTTGAGAAATGGATTTAGGTTTGACCATGTCAAAAATCTTTGGAATTCTCTATCCATACCTCTAGGAAAAAATGATGTAGACTTGACATGTATTGACACAATTGAATAATTACTGATGTTCGGGTACAATCTGATAAAAAAAACATATTTCTAAGTTTAATAAATCGTCCCTTAGCTAACAACACCGCATAAGTCAAAAATTAGCAGTTTTTGCATTTTAATGCCATTGGATAGAGCTACTCATTGCGCGTCGATCTACCAATCACATTCTAGACGTTTCGGACAATAAGAGACCACAATTCAATAAATAGTGAGAGCGCGCAAGCCGGTAGCCTATATAAAACATACACGGTTTTTTCGCTCTCCTGTAAAGTTGGTCGAAACGATTTGAGCGGTGTTGTAAGCTAAGGGACGAAATCATTCATCACAAACAATTAAAACACGAGTATTCAATTACCTGCAGTAGTTAAGTTACTATCATTAAATATTGTTTTTGCTTTATAATAAATATGAAATTCAATAATGAATGAAGATGGTGTACCGTTTTTGCAACGCGATATCTAATTAATAACATCGGTAACTTTCAACTGTTAGGTGTTGCTTTTACTTTACCTGGAACGTAATTTATAAAGATACTATGATAAAGTCTGTATTAAAAAATAAAACAAAATCTTCATGAGAGAAATACCGTAAATTAGAAATAGTACTAGAACTGCGCAGCGAGTTGTAATTTAGTACATTACAGTCTACAAAGAGCAAATGAACTTTTATTGTAAATGATTTTTTATGTTTTTCTTTATCAGCACCTTTAGAAACTATTTTAATTCATATGTGAATAATTCATATGTTTGATTTATTGCATTATATAAAAATATGAATAACGTGTATACTTATTTTATTTTAATGAAGAAATGATCTATATATGAACATAGCAATGTATACGTTATTTTCAGTGTAATCTGAAACTAATTTAATAATGATATATGTAGATAAGTATATTTTTCCGGAACAATGTCGTTGCCAATAGCAATATTGTGGCATACTTTTATAATAAAATCATTTGTATATATTCATAAACAATCATATGTATGTACAAATAAATAGATTACAGATGTACATAACTATATTACACTATTGAATGGTAATCTTTCAAAAACAAGACCCCTTAAGTATTTGAAAATATCTTTTGTTACCTATGTATTACAAACCACAATTTTATTAGAACAAATGTCACCCGTTGGGTTAAACAACGATATTTTATAAACGAAATAAATTAATTACAGCGTACCAAACCCAACTGTCCGCAATGGTACAGTCCATTAATTCACGCGAACCATTAGTTATATGCTAATAAAGACATAATTCGTCCGGCGCACATAACTTCGGCTTCTGGTCGTTTTCTTACGTAATGGTGCAGGTGTGCGTGGGTGTGGGGTAGGCGCACGGCCTCACGAGGCCTCTACAAGCAAATGTAATGGCGCGCCAGTATCAATTATTAAGATATATGTAATATTAGTCTCCTTGGACGCGTTCCTCTAACTCTATTTAGCATCAACGGAGGTTGGCTGCACTGTCCGCAGCCACATTCAACCCTAGGGAATTTTGTCTGCTGGCTTATTCTAACGCTACTTGTTTTATTTCTTATATTCTTTATTTTTCCTAGCCGTGTGGTTTGCATTTTATTACTGTAGTTTTAATCAAAAGAGTAGTAGTGTTTAATTATACACTCACGGAAACAATTAAAGGACCACTTGATTTTATCGAAAAAATTGCTCATTTTCAGAGTAGTGCCAATAAGTCAAATATGATTATTTTTTTACATATAGGGTGTGGAAATGGGAGGAAATTTTATATTCTATTCGAATTCAGGAGTATTTTTGTGTTATTAAACGTTTTTTTATGACCAAACCGCGGTTGAATAAAAAATAAAAAATTTGATTTTTTTTTGCAATTTTGAAAGTTGCACACGGGGATGTTTAAAATTTTTTTTCAACTTTTATGATCGACATTTTTTAGGAAATTTTCTCAGTTTTAAAACGCTGTTTTCAAAAAAATTTTAACATTTTTTGGTGTTGCGATGTCTGAGTTTGAATGAAAAAAGTACCAAAATGTTTTAAATGACCATAAAAAGCCTAATTTGGGTCATACAAAAAGAAGAAAAAAAGAAAATTCAATCTTAAGCAATTACCTATTGTCTAGTAGCATTTAAAAAATGATTCATTTTAACTTAACCCTTCAAATACGGAAAACAAAACCATGTTCGAATTTAAATAATCCTGTAAAAATGACCCTTTTTCAATCTTAGTTATAATGTTAAGAACATATTCAGAAATTAAGTTCTATCAAAGAACATGAAAATTAGACATGTTACCTTCAATGTAAATAAAGGTTCCAATAAAAATCTTTTAATTTGGCTGAGATATTGCTTTTTGAATTTTTTGCATACGTTTAGGACTTGACCGTACTTTTTACAACAAATTTTTCTTTGAGATTTTCTTTCCGTAAAATAATCAACTTTTGAGAAACTTTGTAAGAAGGAAAAAGTTTTTGTGTTTTGTAAAGGAATATTCATAATTTTTTCAGATGTTTTGTATCAATATTATGGGATCATGTTTATTTTTAATAGGGTATTTTATTCATTCAAACTCGAATAGCTCTGTATCAAAAAATGTGACAAACATTTTTTTAAAAGCATTTTAAAGCTGAGAAAATTTACTAAATTATGGCTATCTTGGAATTATGAAAAAAAATCAAACCTACCCGTGTGAAACTTCCATAATTAGAAAACATTCAATTTTTCAATTTTAATTCAAGTGCGTGTGTAATCATGAAAAATCATTCAATAACAGTTAATTAAATACTCTCAATTTGTAAAATTCAATGAATTTTCATTTAATTCAACCAACAATTAACTTAAAGTAACTAAGTTTTTTTGTGGCTACACGTAGTTGTCTAAAAAAATTGATTAATTTTTACAATCATGAAAGTTTCACACGGGTAGGTTTGATTTTTTTTTCATAATTCCAAGATAGCCATAATTTAGTAAATTTTCTCAGCTTTAAAATGTTTTTTAAAAAAATGTTTGTCACATTTTTTGATACAGAGGTATTCGAGTTTGAATGAATAAAATACCCTATTAAAAATAAACATGATCCCATATTATTGATGCAAGACATCTGAAAAAATTTACGAATATTCCTTTACAAAACACAAAAACTTTTTACCTTTTACAAATTTTCTCAAAAGTTGATTATTTTACGATAAAAAAATCTCAAAGAAAAATTTGTTGTTAAAAGAACGGTCAAGTCCTAAACGTATGCAAAAAATTCAAAAAGCAATATCTCATTCAAATTAAAAGATTTTTATTGGAACCTTTATTTACATTGAAGGTGACATGTCTAATTTTCATGTTCTTTGATAGAACTTAATTTCTGAATATGTTCTTAACATTGTAACTAAGATTGAAAAAGGGTCATTTTTACAGGATTATTTAAATTCGAACATGGTTTTGTTTTCCGTATTTGAAGGGTTAAGTTAAAATGAATCATTTTTTAAATGCTACTAGACAATAGGTAATTGCTTAAGATTGAATTTTCTTTTTTTCTTCTTTTTGTATGACCCAAATTAGGCTTTTTATGGTCATTTAAAACATTTTGGTACTTTTTTCATTCAAACTCAGACATCGCAACACCAAAAAATGTTAAAATTTTTTTGAAAACAGCTTTTTAAAACTGAGAAAATTTCCTAGAAAATGTCGATCATAAAAGTTGAAAAAAAAATTTAAACATCCCCGTGTGCAACTTTCAAAATTTAAAAAAAAAATCAATTTTTTTATTTTTTATTCAACCGCGGTTTGGTCATAAAAAAACGTTTAATAACACAAAAATACTCCTGAATTCGAAAAGAATATAAAATTTACTCTCATTTCCACACCCTATATGTAAAAAAATAATCATATTTGACCTATTGGCACTACTCTGAAAATGAGCAATTTTTTCGATAAAATCAAGTGGTCCTTTAATTGTTTCCGTGAGTGTATATTATTATAAAGTTATATTATATACATATGAATGTCCAATCATACATTTTTGTGATATTGTCTATGAATAGTGAATTCTTTTTATTTTAATTAAAAACTGTACAAAATTATGAAATTAGTAGTGGACAGCTATATTGCTGTTAATAATAATAATTAATATAATAATAATAACATAAATATTATGTTAATAACATATTTGCCCGTATGAAAAATGTTTATTTCTAAATTAATTTTTATTTGATTAAGATTTTTAGGGATGCACACGAGACGAGACGAGAGTCGGATAACTGAAATCTCAAATTTTACAACCGAGTCTCGTCCGATGTTAAGGCTCTCTAAAAATTTCGATATACGTTTCGATATTCGTGTCTAATTGAATATTGTACGAATTTCAAAGCATGTAAAATTAAAATTAAACGCAACTCATATTTCAACTCTTTCAAGAATTTATTTTATTTTATTTGAATATTTATATATGTACTTATACTGGTATTTAAGTACGCGGGTAAATAATCAAAGTAGGTTATTATCAACCACAAAATTTTCTTGTATTTTGTGAATACAAAATAAACGAGAGCTGTGGAAGCATTAAATTAACTCGAAAAATATTTTCTGAGGTTATAAAGCGAAGAAAATGTGGAGATGGAAGTTCAGTGAAAAATAATGATATCATATTATTTTTCTTTGAAGATAAATATTTAGAGGACTAGGCATACCTTTTATCCTATTAATTTGCTATATTAAAATTGATGTTTAATTAAAAATATCCAGTTATTTTAGGGTAAATATAAATTTTTATTAAAATTTCAGAATCTTTGACAAATATATTTTTTGTTTCATATAAAAAATTGTATCATATTGTTAAAGAAAGATATTGAAAAATTACATGTAGGTATATATCCCTGCACATATTAAAATTGAATATATTTAATATATATCATTACTAAAGAAAACAATTAACAGTTATGTAAACTACATTAATATTATATACTGCTTACTGTTAAAAAAGTTATTTATCTTTGACGTAGAAAATTGTCTTTTTGGTAGCATATATTTTTATTATGCGCAGTAATTACTGTTAATGAATGAATTTTTCACGTTCCTACATTAAATTTTTATTATGGTCATAAAAGTCATTAGATATATAAGTAAATAATTTAATACTCCTGATTACATTTGAGTACGCATTTATGTTGATTAGATTTTTTTGAGGAGAGAAAGAATGTTTCATTTCAATGATATTCTCATTTATTTTCCAAATAAATTATTTATTATTTTATGTTAATTAACTATATCGATTTTGTTTTTTCAGGTGATCTAAAGAAAATTTCTTAATTCCCACATATGAAGGGTAAGTTATTTGAATTAACATAATATGTAAATTATAATAACAGCACAATAAAACTTCATTTGTTGAATCTTGTAAATATACCGTCACCATTACAGTCTGTGAAGATACTTTTCCAAGTTAATATACTTTTCAGTGGATAATAAAGTAAATAAACTGACTTCAATTAAATATGAAAAGTTAATTATTAAGTCCCACCGAGTGTCGAACAGAAAATTCAAAGTTGCATAAAAACCTCACTTCTACATGACCAAATCTAATCGTTAAGAAGCGTGAAACTTTTTTAAAAGCGCGTCAAAACTTAACTTTTTAAAGTTCACCAATGTTAACCTTAAATTCACAATCTCGAAGCTTAAACTTTCTTTCATGAACTCCTTACGTACTCTCTTCTAAAACTAACGACCGTGAGATTTGAAAAATCCATCAAAAGTAGACATTGCCAACGCTATCTCGCTTTTCATTCTCTTTTTTCACCGACGCTTCCTACAGGATACATAAAGGATGTTAAAAGCTGCCGATATGTTTAGCTTGGTACCGCTTCATTCTTTAGCTCGATGGGTAAAAGGTATTAGACCATACCATTTTATGCTACGGCATTATAACCGACCTATATATTTCTTAGTACAACGATTTTATGACCGTGTTAACTTACATAGAAAATAAATTAAAGGATTATTCAAACATAATAATGGTTTTTATCTACCATAAAATGCCATTATAGTAACTGTTAATATAGAAATAAAATTGATAATAAATTTTTAATACCACTAACAATGTTTCCTTGTAAAAAAAATCACTTGCTTATTAATTAAAGTAAAAATGAGTAAAAAAAACAAATTCAATTAGGTATTTTCGAAAATACATTTGCATTTAATAATACAATAAACTAAGGACCTAATTTCTAACGTATAGTAATATATTAAAATAATTAAAACTAACCACTATACTATAAATATTTTTCCAACTTTATTAATAGGTACTTAAAATTAATAATAAGAAAAATACTTTAGTACAAATTATGTACGTATATTTGCATTTTATTTATATTATTATAAGATGGACTCGGATATTATCTGATGCCTAATTTTAAGGTTCCGTGACTCAATAGTTAAGGCGTCAGTCACGAAAGCGGATATCACGGCTCTAATTGGAACACTTATGTATGTAGTACCGTGACACTAATCAGAATTACATTTTCAAATAATCAAATTACAAACAAAAGCTTTAGGTATATAATTATTAACTTGGCTATTATTTTTATCTTTACTTCAGTAAAGTTTACTTGTACACCATGTTTCTACCGATAATTTTATAATATTATTCGTGAAGAATTTTGTTGTTGAACTAAATAAGTGTCACGATATTTCATAAAGAAGGCGACAAGTATTTATTAGTGAGAAACCTTATAAGTATAATTAATGTCGATTCAAAAATAACCACAGTAATTAAAAGTTCGTTACATATACCAAAACATGTTTTAGGATATTTTATATTTCTTAATATTATATTACCTAATTCTTGAAATTATTTATGAATAAGTATAATTTATTTTGCTTTTATTTCCTTATTTTTTTTTTCGTGATCTTATTGTTTACTGGTGTAAATTTTTTGCTGATAGCTCGTTCATATTATGGGTTGTATGTTTTGTATGATTGTGTAATTGTTAGGGTGATTAGGAGACATAAGAAGGGACAAAGATTTGCTTATGGGTTGGTCATAACAGATTTGAACAAACAGGGTAGCCATATCAAAGAGATTTTGGTTAAGGCGCAGGAGAGATGTTGTACAAATTCATGTTTTTGTTTCTGTTTTTTTTAGATTAGACGTTTCATCGTATTTCATGAAAATTAATAAACATTAGACTAAAATTGTTCAATATATTGAAAGAATGCTAACACCTTATCACTATTTCTACTCTATTTACTGTATGGATGATTATTATTACATATTTATAACGTTGTTAATAATAAAACAATTTTATACTTCAAAATAAAAGTAAAAAAACACTTCCCGTACTTGCTTTACAAAACTAAGTATAAACTTTGTACCGCGAAAGATATAAGTAAACGTAAACGCGTGTTTGTATATATATATATATATATATATATGTGTGTGTGTGTATGTGTGTGTGTGTGTGTGTGTGTGTGTGTGTGTGTGTGTGTGTGTGTGTGTGTGTGTGTGTGTGTGTGTGTGTGTGTGTGTGTGTGTGTGTGTGTGTACACCAGCAGAGGGCGGCACATTACTCATGCTTTGTTTGTCCTGTCACACGAGCCCCCGCCGTTGCTACAGGTCGCCGTATGTACGTACGTATACTATACATGATGATATATGTTAGCGACTGTAGCTATTTGTTACATTTTTCACTGTTACATAACAAATCATCATCACCGGAAACGAGCTTTCATCGTGTGGAATACGTGATTGAAGACTTTGATTTCTTGAGTGTTATTTCACTTATTGGTAGATTGAAAATATGGATGGCAATATAAATGTTAGTTAATTTATTGCATCTATTACAAATGTGGAAGCAAGAAATATTTATTTTCTTCCGAATGTTCACTAGTGTGAATTAATTCAAGATTTTTCTTATCAATAAATATACAAACTAGAAATTTTCCGCGGCTTCGCCCGCTTATATTTCTAAAATCAATTCTTAATTTTTATAAGAAAACTAGTATATTGAACCCGGTGTTACCCGGAAAAATAAATTTTGTCTGTAATAAGCCTATTAAACATTGTTTTCATTTATTGCTAACTATTTACGCAGCGCATGCAAATACACCGCTTTGACGGTTATGTTTTTCCGATATCCAGTGCCGGATTTACCAATAAGCAAAAGAAGCAACTGCTTAAGGCACCCGCTTTTTGGGGGCACCATACAAGTGGTGTGTGGGCATGAGCGTAAAAGTTAATTGTGAGAAATGTGAATTAAGATTTTGGTGATGAGTAAAAAAAAGGTCATCAGAATTTTGGCGACGACTTAAAAAAAGGTCGTCAAATTTACAAAAAGGCGGCCTTTACTTTTTAGTGCTTAGGGCATCATATAGGGTAAATCCGGCACAGCCGACATCCGCAAACTTGGACAAAATTTATACATTTAAATCTTTCTCGTGAAATACTCTAAATATTAGTGAAAACCGGAATAAAATCAGTTCAGTAGTTACTGAGAAAATCGCGCACAGACAGACATACGCGGTGAGAGACTTTGTTTTTATTTATAGTAGGTATGTATAGTTATCAATTGTATATTTTTTTAATAAAAAGCTGCAACGTATAAGTATTGTCTAAGAAATAACTATACATACAATAAGTGCCTACCGATTTATAAGGATATAAGTATATTAGGTATATAATAACTAAAAAGTTGTGGCTTTATTTTATTAAATATACCTACTGAGTTTTCAACATAAACCAATTTCCATTTTTTTTTATTAATTTCAGTTGTTCTAATTTAACAATATAATTAGGTAATTATAATAACTTAATATATTTTCTGCCTCATATATTATAATAATGAAACATTGGCTAATTTAATTGTCTTCAAAGCTGTTTATTCGGGTTTTATTTTTAGTTAATAATTAATTAATTAATTAAACATTTCTGCGAATATCAATCACATTTACTGTATTTAAATCACAAAATTTCAATAATAATCAAAATGACAAAAACTGATATTATGACCCTATAAATTATCTAATGTATATGAAATTCTAAAAATAGTGCCTATAAATGTATGTTACAGTACGTCAAATACACGTATTTTTAACCCTTGTCAATCTGTTATATTACAAATAAACAGAGATCATTTCCGGGAAATTGGGTTCTGATCGTTTTCAGTATAGAAGATCAGCAAATCATAAAACAGATTTTCTTCTTCGGGCAATACTGTTCCGTCCGCTTTTCTAAATATTCCAAATTCAAATCGAATATTCAAGATATCCATGTTTCACCCCAGAGCCAATTCATATACATGTATATGAATTTCGTTTATTTAATTATAAATAAATTCTAATATCAACGATTATTTATTTGAAATCGTGTTGTTATTTAATGCCTCCTTTTTGGATTTCATATCACCGGACATAGAATTACCAACAAGAAATGATTTGTCTAATTCATTGATTGTCTGGGAACACTTATAGGACCCAGAATTCCTGGAAAAATGTGTTGTTTATTTGAAATCATAGGTAATTATGTAATATATTAGTTAATTTAGAAAGTACGAATATGTATACGCAATTTGCTCACATGACTATATTATGAGAAATATCTATATACATATAGCTAGGTTTTTAAACTAAATTATAAATGAAAGAAAAGTATGATTTATAAGTTCATCTTTCTATTATAAGATTTATGTATATAAATAACAGTTTTTAAATCATGATTGATCTTATTTAAAATAATACTCTCCGGGCATATCTATTGTCTATATACGTGTACATTTAATTGAAGTAAAAATGATGATATAACTACACTATACTACGAGTATATTATATGTATTGACGTGGTTTTTGTGATGATCTTTTACTTAGCATTGTGGTAATTTTATTCAAGTTTTCATTTACATAAGTGAACATTTGTTCGGGCCTCATGCGATTAGTGTCTCGTATAGTTAATTAAAAAATATTCCACGATGAATAAAATACATACGAAAAACTTCATAAATAAAATATATGTACTTATATATTTAACAAACAAAAAATCATTACAGTTTTGTTCTAAACAATAATAATTTCGAAACTAAATATTCTTGTAAGTTACGAACCTCGAGACATTTTCCTTGCGATACAGTTTGCTTATGCACGAAGAAAAAATGTATACACCATCCGGAAAGTAGATATCCTTGAAATTTGCATTTACATTTTCTACCGAGAAAGAGTGACAAAAATATAAAGGGATCATTTTAGAAAACCATTTCTGGTGAAAGAACGTTTAACACGTTTCTCTTTAGCGTGCAAAATACCTGGAATCGTCTGTATTTTGATGTAACGGCGCGATATATTCGCAATTGATCCAAGCTTTTCTAAACTTACCTGAATCCATTTACATGTGTCAGTGCAGCAATTGTCAACTTATCTCATGTAACTTCTCATACTCTGCATACTATGTACATTCTACAATATCTACATACATAGATACATTGTATAAATTAAAGTTGACTTTATATTTTATATTTGTGTATAGTTTTCGATGATAGTTATGTTAATAGTGTTAATACTCACTAAAAATAATTATAGTTTGAATGTATTAACATAATAGAAGAAATTACAGTTTCGTTGTTTTAATTTTACTGCATTAAAAATTTTATAAGTTTATTTGATACTAGCCCTTATTGGATATTTTACGGTAGAAAAGTTGTTTCCAATTTTTCCAACTATGAATTAGATATTTTTGAGTCAAGTATTGGATGACATTTTCCAAACTAAAAGTTATCTCGTACAAATATTGATTGCAATAGTTTTCATAGTGACTAATATAATTAGTTTTAGTAAAATGATGATTTGTATATTAGTTGCCACAACTTTAATATTATTTAGTAGGTATTGTTTAGGTATAATATTCTTAATAATAACACTATGCAACAAAAAAATTCACATTTTGAATAGGTGATTTAGAAGGCATTTGTCATGCCGAAACCGAATTCGTTGCCCAAATGATTCCATCACGTCAGGTTTTTTTAGATATCCGAACCTAAAATGATGATTTTGGCAATGTTGGGGAATTTATTACTAAGTAGGTAATTTTTTTCTGAAGTTTTCTTTCATGATTTCGAATAGTACTATCTTTTCTACTATATCTACTATACTACACTCTATTAACAAAAATATCATATCTTCGAACTAGTACATCTCGGCTAAAAAAATCGTACAGTAAAAAATTAAAACTCATTTTAAAGAGGAAAGATAATACTATTTGTTACCGTAACCGAAAACTTTAGAAAAAAATTACCTACTTGATAATAAATTCTTTAACATTGCCAATATAGTCATTTTTGGGACTTTTAGGTTAGAATATCTCAAAACCCAGACGTGATGAAACCAATTGGGCAACAAATTCGGTTTCGGCATGCCAAAAGCCTCTAAATTTTCTATTCAGATCTCTGTGATATTAGAAAAGCATTTTTTTGTTGAATAGTGTAATTAATGGATTATTGTATTTATAAAAAATAAAATTTAATTCAACAATACAGCCATAAATTAATATTAGAAATGCAAAAGTAACTCTGTATATTTGTCTGTAACCTTTTTACGGATCAACGGTTGAACCGATCTTAATGAAATTTGATACAGGGATAACTTACATCTAGAGGAAAAATATAAGCTACTTTGTTTCCCGAAAATTGATTAGATTAAAAAAAATTCACACGAACGAAATCGCGGGTAACAGCTATATAGTTTATAATCATTTAAAAGATATACATTACATTATTACATAGTTATGTTCATCCTCTTATTTGAACACATTACTTGCAAAAGTATTAACATATATGTAGGTATGTATGTATGATAAGTACCTGCAGACATTTATCTATTTAGTTTCGTTATTCAACGGAAGTGAGCTTATCAAGGTATCGTATAGTAGGTAATGTTCCTTTAAGACATTTGTACGTGTCTTTCAGCAATAATGGTTGTTGTTTCTCAACAGAGATTAGTGAACGAGATATTATTAAATGTGGTAACAGTTGTTCTGTTTCATGAATGTTTGCTACTGTTAATTTGTTTCTCGTTTCACTCGTTATGTATGAGCGCAAAGTAATTGAAAATATTTTAATTTATTACAAGAGCATTAAGTAATAAAACTCAGTACATTTTTTGGTATATGTTTACTTAACATTATTAACTTAATATATGTAGGAACCTACCGACATTGTATTTTATATAAAACATACTTTTCTTGCTACCATTTTGAAACAATTTAAAAAATCAAGTAACCCCACACCGCACAATAGTAATAAAAAGTTAACCGAACGTCGCGTCGGTTAAAGGAATGTTCTGTTAAGATGTACTCATTCCAGTATAGCAATACAGTTTCTTTATATTCAACCACTTATGTGCAGGTGCATTTACTTGTTCGTGCTTTGAACGAGCTTTAAACGGATGCTCTTCCAGCAGCGATTACTGCATACCAGTTTTACACGAACGACTTTACTATGTCTTGAGCTTGTACACTTTAATAGTTTATTACATCTACTTACTTTACTATTTCACTCTTAACAATTTTTCCAAAGGAAAATTAGCTATAACTATTACTCTCGTGGCAAAAACTGACACATATGTAACTTCATCGAATATGTAATTGTAATCACGAATATGGGGTTCATTCAAAACTTCATATGTTAATATATTTTAAATATGCCTATTTCTTAACTAAAAACTAATCTTTTTTAAACTTATTTTGAAAATGTAGGTAGTGATTTTTTCTTGTTTTTTTTACTATTTCTTGCACTAGAAATACGGTTTTATACAGAAACAATACAATTTATGAGCGAGTGTGATCTTTATTATTTTTTTAGTAAGTCTAAATGAACAGGCGTGAATAAAAATATAAAAATCATACGCCCAGCTATACTTGGAACCTCATATAATCCAGTAAATCCGGGAAATATCAGGGAAATTCAGGAAAAGCCACGGAGTTCCCTCGCCAGTAATTAGTATTATAAGTGTTGCAGTGGCAACAGAAAATCGAGAAAAATTGGAAAAGTGAACGTTTAGTAAATGTGTATAATTATTATTAAATTTAAGCATTTAGAATTTGTCCTTCTAAGGACATAATACAGTTCGCTGTGGTGGAGATTGAGTCCACGTTTCAAATAAACAAAACTCCGAAATTCGTTATTTAGTCCTTTTCGTGTAAGCATTAACTGACTAGTAAGTGTAACACAAATACTGTTCATTTGTTCATACAAATATATCAAATAATATAAACGAAATATAACCATGAGAAATTACGTAAAATTTGTATATTATTTGAAATAATTGAGTATGTGATATAAACAACGTAATCAAGTTATAAATTGAATTGAATTCGGGCAGAATATAGATGTTTTTTAAAATACGATTCCCCCTTAATGAACATCCAATAAAATACACATTTCATGTATATAGTAGAGGACTTTCATCACCAGTGATACATGTATATTACACCAATTGGTCTGGTAATAGATTCCACTAGGGCAGTAGATTTTACATTTGTTACAAATCGATCGAAAGCAATTGGAAAGTGTTTATTGGAACATTTACTTTGCAGCTTTAACCCTTTTAGAGCATAAATAACGAACTTAAAACATTAAAGACATACTTACCGACTCCATGGTTTGCCGAATTGACAATTGTAGACTCAAATCAAGTCAACATCTGGAAATTGTTTTGCTTAAACGCTATCGAAAGTAATTATAACTCTAATTAGTATAAATAGTTATACATTTAGTGAACATTACTTTAAAACTGTTCACGTAGAAGTTCTTTTGTAATAGTTTATGTAAATATTAAGTACATATTTGAATACGAATTTTATTGATGTTAACTTTTCAAATTTAAAATATTATCTTCTAACTCTGACAAAAAAAATACTTACCATAGGTACCTACTTTGTAACCACATAAAAGGATTTTTCGCTCTAAAAATAATAGGCAAAAACTAAAATCACCAAATATGTATAAATAAGTATATAAAAATAATGTCGCGCAAAGCAATAATTGGAAAACTTTTGATGTTTATAATATTTTATTGTTTTTAAAATATACATTTTTCGACAAGCTATAGTTAACAATAAATCAAAACCTCGGAAGAGGGGTGAATTTTTTAAACTTTGATAAGCTTTCAGTCTATAAAAAAATTACAAGGGTTTATTTGACTTAATTTTAGTCAAATAATTTTATAGTTCTACATTTTTTTAGTAAATTGATCCATTAAAATCAAAAAGTAAATTAATCTAAACCTTATTTTGTCTAGTCCACCCAAAACTACATAGTGTGTTTGTTAAAATATTATAAATACATTTTTGTATTACGAAATCTAAATTAAATAAAAGAAATTTTGCTACAAACAATTATATGCAATTTTCATTAAGTATAGCTAATGACAAAACAGCAGGTAAATATCATCATTTCAGCACGAAAATTATGAAGGATAATTACATTCTTAAAATACATAATTACTTTTTACGTTCAGAAACATTGTATTATCCATAATTAGAATTAAGCTTTGATGGCCAATTGTTGCATAATATTTAACGTACATTACATAATAAAATTACTGTTATTACTTTTACCTTTGAAATTAATTTTTGTAGGTAAGCACTTACTTCAACTAAAAAAAACTAAATAGTTATTACGTTTTTGCATTTGTATAGGCATGTACTAAATACGTCAATAGTAAAAATACCAGTAATTTGTATTTTTATGGTTTTATTTTATTTCACAACACTCACAGATTACATAATTATTTATTTATTTTTGTAAATAAGCATAATTTATACATACTTACAAAGAAAATTTAGCTTCAGACAATCCATTTGTAAATATATATATATTTCCACGTGAGTTGTTATTTCTTGAAAATATAATAACATAGATAGAATAATGTCCGTCTACCTGTCGCAGCCTTTTAACTATATACTATATACTAGAAGTAAATAAGCTTTACATCATTTTACATAGATATAGTTAACAATGGATCAATAATTATAAATTTAAAATAGTTTTTAGCGCTTTTTAAAGGGTCTAATGTGCTTTATTCAATCCTAGCGAGTGAGGTATCACATTCAAACTGATAATTCATGTAATTTTAATGACTAAACGTTTTATTATTATAAAAATCAAAATTTTCAAAACAATCCTTATCTCACAAAATAGTTAAAAATTCTCAGCAATCACCGCAAGAACGTATTTTTTTTAATAAATAAAAATTTCAATCTACCAATAAAAGTTCACTTTCAAACAAGCTCTGATGATGTCCACTACAATGTGCGACAAAACGTTGGCCTACACACAAAAAAAAACTGTATTGGACCAAGAAAATCTTGTTTTGTATATAACGAAAACAATATTTTCTTAATATAAGAAAAGTACTCTTAATCTAACTACATTATTTCTTCCTCCAAGAATACTATATAGTTGGTTTAAGAATATATTTCTTATCTTAAGAAAATATTGTTTTCGTTATATATAAAACAAGGTTTACTTGGCTCAAGTAAACCTTTCTACCTGTGTATAGAGTGACCAAATTGACGCGGTTTATACCCAGAAGCCAAAACTCATTACTAGTGCAATTCAAAATAAAATAAAATAAAATAATTGAAATTGAAAAACTATATGATATGAGACACTAGTACGTGAAACTCCAGTCGCACATGACAATTTTATTTCGTCAAATATACATACCAAATATAAGTCTCCATAAAAATCAAATAATTTTTTTAATCATCAATTTAAATTTCCAATTTTTTAAATTTTTTAACGCCTTTCCATGTAACATAGATACATATGATTTAACTTTAGTAGTTCTATCAATCAGAAGTAATTATTTCATAAATCTAACTCTTCATTATTCTATTCAAACTAAAAGCCAGAGTGTAATCTAAACACTTCAACAAAATATGAAATGGTAGGTAAACAAGACGATGCGTTAGTAATTAATGATTGTGGGAATTGCGAAAGCATCAGATTTATGATAAAAGTTTTAAGCATGCACCAGTGGGCTCACAATTAGCGAATTACATATTCTGCATGCATTAAGCGCGCGCGATCTTCGGCTTACGCAAATAAAAAGTGAAATCTTCTTCGGGAAAAAATTAAGTAACGTGCGGTTTTAATTAATTATTTGTTTTTGTCTTTTTAATGTATTCGTAAATTTATGTTTGATGCTTCTGTTTATTGTCTCTGGAATCGCGTGTTTTCAGTATATTATAAATCTGGGAAATTATGTCTATATAACAAATATTAATTGCTCTCTGTTATATTTCAACCAGAATTCTTAATTTTTTTAATTTAATAAGGAGATATATGCATATATACATCTTCGATTGTTCACAGTTTGAATACTAATTGATTTTTTTTAAATTTATAGTACATCGTAAAGAACATTCTATGTCCTATAGATTCATCAATAGATTTTTTCTATCTAAACTTGAAGGTTATCAAAACTTAATGTGAATTTGTCATAAATATTGTGTTTTTTGTTTACCTTCAAACCGTTATAACTTTTACATTTGTTGTAATTTTACTGATACTAGATGCGGAAAATTTAAACGTCCTTTAAAATTGATGAGTCAGTGCAATAGAAGTTCAAATTAAGTTGGTAGGTACTGAGACAAGTACTGAGTTATCAAGCTTCGCGCATTAATTGGTATGTTTGTAATGGTCGTATCTCGCTCAATTTTTATTGTATTGGAATCAAATAGAAAATAAATTAAAGACCTTAAATAGAGCTACAAAATTTTTCGGAATATTTTTCAATAAAATTAACTATTTTAACTCTTTTACCTCCTACCAAAGTACCTACCTTTACACTTCTTAGTCGACTACACTCATCAGTTTCCTACACAGAAAAAAATTGTATCGGACCAAGAAAATCTTGTTTTGTATATAACGAAAACAATATTTTCTTAATATAAGAAACATACTCTTAATCCTACTACGTTATTCCTTCGTTCAAGAATACTATAGTTGGTTAAAGAGATTATTGCTTATCTTAAGAAAATATTGTTTTCGTTATATATAAAACAAGGTTTACTTGATTTGAGAAATCCTTTCTACCAGTGTAGAGTATATGTAATGTGTAAGGTACAGGCGCCAATGAAGGCCCACTTAATTTTAAAACCTCGTAAAATCTTGCAGATAAGTAAAGTAAAGAAAAAACATAATGGAAGTTGCAATATACTTATTTGAGAAAGAAGATATCTAAAAAAGTAGTACAGCTTTTGGCATTTTAACACAATTGTAAACACTTTTTAGAAACTTGGTACCTATTGGGTTATCTTGGGAAGCTGGTCGCTTAAGAAGGCCCGAAAAATATTAATAAAAATATATGCATTATTTTAACTTTGAGATCAACTTTGAAAGTAACTTATCGAAAATAAAAATAAATCAGTTCTTTTAGGGTTCCGTAGAAAACTAGGAACCCTTATAGTTTCTCCATGTCCGTCTGTCCGTCCGTCCGTCCGTCTTCAAAAATTTTGAGATAATAAGATGAAATTTGGTATACGGTCGTAGATTAATGACCCAAAAACAGTAAAGATAAGATTTTTGAAAAAAAAAAAAAATTTTAGGCCCCCTTTTTATAAAATGAAAAGTGTTTTCAAAAATGTCATCTGTATTTAAAATGGCGACGTGCCGGTAATGAAACACACTTGCACTATTGTCTATGATACTAGTAGCATAAACCCGCGAAATTTCAAATGTTTCGAATAATCATAACTGTATTTTTTTTAATGTGGGCTTTCCTAGGAGCCGGGCCTTTATTGGCGCCTGTACCTTATTTTAAACTACATATTTTATATACCAATTTTCGTTGATGAATGTAAAATATTTTTTTTAATGTTTACGTTAACCTATTCAAGAAAAATGCAATTAATTTAATTGGTAATTTCTTTTCTCAACGTACGTAATAATATTAATGGATTCAATAATATAAGTTAAATTCTATAATTTCATATAAAATGTAGTTTAAAAAAAGTATATGCTGTAAAATTAATATTGATATTGGATCTTCAGTTATATTAGTTTGTAATTGTATATCAGTCGTAAATATATGTATGCAATTTCTTATCTACTGTATCCCATTTATATAGAACCAATCATATTTCTTATCATGTTGTTAGCTCAAAGGATTCTAAAATAAAACAATATTGAAATATTCCTCTATTTGTTTTCTTTCATTTCAAACGAAAATGTATCAACATGATAAAGTTATATCCGGGAAATAAAAAAAATCAGAAATATATTCTATGAATAAAATTTTCTGACATTTGAAATATTTCATATCTTCAATTTATTTGATTTGATCTGGAACAAAATTAGTTATGAACTTAATTAATTGAATTAATAATTTCAATTTAACTTATTTGATTAACTGTCTCCACCTAATTACCCGATTATCAATGATTTGAGAATATTAAGATCACATCTCATGTCAAAGTCAGTTATCTTTAGAGAATAATAAATTCTTTTTCATCTGTATTAAATTAATTATTTAATACTCTATATTAGTGAGTTGTTTAAAATTTACCACATGACATTTTAGAATAAACATAACAATTTGAAACTGACAAGCATAATTATTTTGTTTTAAGAATATGTAATTTAATGCAGAACACTATTTAAATTATAAATTAATAGTTTTATTTATATGTATTTGTTATATTGTGAAATTATTAATAATATTAATAATACGAAAACACATTATGTGTGCGAAGACCAGTCACTTATCATCCGTTCACATGACGGGCTTCTAATGAAATGTCTGGTTCTGTACATCCAACTGCCAACTTCTATTAAATAATCGTGTTTTAGTTAAAACTTCAACCCTATTCTAGGAACCGTACATATACATGTATAATACATACATATATGTATACAAAATATAATAATGTTTAAATTAATATATTATGATTATGGTTTTAGTTCTATTACTGCACACAGTTTTATACATATTAAAAGTTACTTCTTGTTGGATTCGAATCACTATAAAATCAACGAATATTAAGTTTCAATTTCATTACACACTATATGTATTTTTAAATATGCTTTAAAAATGATTATTATTTAGTGCAAAAACGTGTTTAATACAGTCAAAGGAAATGTATAAGCAAACTTTTAAGTCGTACTTTGAAAAGAGAGATTGTTAAAGCTAGACTACACATTTTTTCTGGAGTAAATTGCAGTTGTTTTTTTTATGAGATGCTTGCGAACAATTATTTATTAACATCTGTTATAAAGTACATATAATAAAATATATGTAGTATTCTTTTTTAAAGATACCGTATTTTTTATATAAAATAGACTCCGACAGATTTTCTTTAAATTTTGCAAACACATCAAGTATACAGGGTCCTCCAATAGTGCGTCCGGCATTCCTAGCGCACTTCCCGTAGGAGATAGAAAAAAAAGTTTGGTACATAATATTATTGGTTTGAAAAGCTCAACGTTGTAAAATTATTTTCAATAATACAGGGTGTTCCATTTTTGCGCTGTAACAAAAACAAACATTTTTTTAAATGGAACCCCCTATAACTTTTTCAGTATTCCGATGTCATATTTTAACCTCCACATTATCATCTATTCATTTTTTGATTTAGTGACAGTGTTGCCAAATTATAAATTTTTTTCAGAAAAATAATCCATAAACAGGGTCAACTTTAAAAAATCGTAGAGACCTCGTTTTTTTTTAAGCGATTGATTTTTTTAACAATAATATTAGTCCTGATAAAGAGTAACATTTTGATAATAACCAATTTGAATTTAATTATGCAGGCTGTCCATAAAAAAATGTCAAAATTTATAAACTTAAAAATGATAAAACTCATTTTTTTCAAATGTGACTACCCTTTTTTTAATTCGCTTTTCGATGAGGGTTTTTCTCCTTTTCAATTTGTATAGGAGATGTCCTATGTCTAAACCCCATAGTTTCTCAGATATTCAATACTTTTAATAAAATTAACCTTTTTATTACACTTTTATACACCGAAGTAGGCCGTGCTGATGAAAAACACATGCCGGCAAATTGATTTGAGCCATGATTTAAGCCTGGATGAAAATAGAAGACATTTAGAACATTTATTTTGAACTTTTATCTATTATGTTTTTTCAATTTTGTAACTTTTCATAATTTTTTTAAATAAAAGAAATAATTGTATTGCATAAGTATAATCCGTTTTAACTATTAATTTTAATCAAATATTACATTGATATTTAAGTACTATATTTTGTCACTTGTTTTTCATCAGCACGGCCTACTTCGGTGTATAAAAGTGTAATAAAAAGGTTAATTTTATTAAAAGTATTGAATATCTGAGAAACTGTGGGGTTTAGACATAGGACATCTCCTATACAAATTGAAAAGGAGAAAAACCCTCATCGAAAAGCGAATTAAAAAAAGGGTAGTCACATTTGAAAAAAATGAGTTTTATCATTTTTAAGTTTATAAATTTTGACATTTTTTTATGGACAGCCTGCATAATTAAATTCAAATTGGTTATTATCAAAATGTTACTCTTTATCAGGACTAATATTATTGTTAAAAAAATCAATCGCTTAAAAAAAAACGAGGTCTCTACGATTTTTTAAAGTTGACCCTGTTTATGGATTATTTTTCTGAAAAAAATGTATAATTTGGCAACACTGTCACTAAATCAAAAAATGAATAGATGATAATGTGGAAGTTAAAATATGACATCGGGATACTGAAAAAGTTATAGGGGGTTCCATTTAAAAAAATGTTTGTTTTTGTTACAGCGCAAAAATGGAACATCCTGTATTATTGAAAATAATTTTACGACGTTGATCTTTTCAAACCAATAATATTATGTACCAAACTTTTTTTTCTATCTCCTACGGGAAGTGCGCTAGGAATGCCGGACGCACTATTGGAGGACCCTGTATATAGATGAACCAAAAAAAAATATTTTTCAGGTGTCTAATTACATTATACAACAAAAAATTTGAAAAGGTGATTTAAAAGGTATTTGACATGCCGAAACCGAATTCGTTGCCCGAATGATTCCATCACGTCAAGTTTTTTAGAACCTAAAAGTCCCAAAAATGACGATTTTGGCAATGTTGGAGAATTTATTACTAAGTAGGTAATTTTTTTCTGAAGTTTTCTTTCTTGATTTCGAATAGTACTATCTTTTCTCTTTAAAATGATTTTTTACATTTTACTATGTGATTTTTCTTTACCGAAATATACTACTTTGAAGATATATGTAGTAAAGTTCATTGTATCTACTATACTACACTCTATTAACAAAAATATCATATCTTGAACCTAGTACATCTCGGCTAAAAAAATCGTACAGTAAAAAGTTAAAACTCATTTTAAAGAGGAAAGATAATACTATTTGTTACCGTGACCGAAAATTTAAGAAAAAAATTACCTATTTGATTATAAATTCTTTAACATTACCAATATAGTCATTTTTGGGACTGGCGTGATGAAACCAATTGGGCAACAAATCCGGTTTCGGCATCCCAAAAGCCTCCTAAATTTTCTATTCAGATCTCTGTTATATTACAAAAGTATTTTTTGTTGCATAGTGTTATTTGAAATTTGAAGAAAATTGGTCGAAGCCTATTTAACTACAAATACACTGGTGTCATTTGAAATACTATCTACAAGTATTTGATTTTTTAATAAAAACACACCCGTAGAAAACAATACCTACAAAAACTATAATACAGTTTACTGTATATTTTCCAAAATACCCCCTCCCCTTAACTATAACTTTTGAAAACAATCTTAACGTTTATACTTACTGAATCAATTTATCGTTTGTTCGGAACATGTGAAATTTTAGTATAGCACATACGAGTAAACACAAGTTACAAATATTACCTCATCATGTCATTAATGTGCAACCATAGGTTTTTAACAATCCAGTTATAAATCCTCTGCGGCCGATGTAACACGTGTTACTAAACGTATACATATGTAAAATTTACTGCAATTGCACATTACGGTCTGGCACTCGTTCAAATGTTGGAAAGTTAAATTAAACTTCAACTCCCATACATATTGTGACAGATTGAATTGTACCTGCTTACATTAATATAAGTGTTGAACATTGTACGTATTAAACAATATTCAATAGTATGAGTCTTCATGATGGATTATGAATATATGCATTATGCATTACCGATACCATATACTTACACCCTTTTTTAACTTATCTTATAGGATCAATAGATTTCTATACCTCAAACATTTACAAGTAATTATTTTAATTCGATGGGAACTTTTATTTATTTATATTATACTTTTACTCCACTGCAATTAGACTGAAAAACATCAAAATGATAAAATCGGGCCTCTATGAACCAATTTTAATGAAACCTTTAGCATTTGGATTATTTCGATGGGTAGGTCAAAGTTTATATTTTCAAACTTTACGCTAGGCCCTAAATATTTTTTTAGGGCCATTCCATTAAAGAGCCATCAATGAGGTATACAGTGACCTCTCAGATTTTGTTTAAATTTTCATATGTGATGCAGGCAATCAACAGGTAAATACATTCATCAAAATTTTTGCGATCGGACACACCGTTTGCCCGTTGTGAGTGACGAAAGTCGTCACGTGACGCTTATACGACCATTTTAAGTCCGCTTTACTGCTGCCTTGTAGTTACACAATTAATTCTGAAAAGTACATGATTGTATTACACAAGGGCTAAACTAATAATATGAGTCATTAGATCCCGGTATTAAGTATTTAGAGTGCCCCTTAGACCCCATAAACTGATAAAAATTTACTAAACTTTAGATCTGTAAATTTTCCAGGAAAAAAGTATTTTTTGGGGTTGTAATTTATATACGATAAAGTCCCAATATACTACAACATAATTCAGCAGGAATCATCCCCCGCAGTATCCTTAGCTCTGAGTATAGTACAGTTAATCTGGCGTAAATAAAATGGTAACTGTGAAATTCGGGTAGGCTGTGATTTTCAAGATGGCGGCTAAATAATAACACCCCCACTCAATTCAAGTTTAAAATTATTATAAAAATAAGTTATTAACTCATTTCTGATAACCCTTTGATACCCCTCCCCCAAATTCTTGAAAATCACAGCCTACCCGAAATTCACAGATACCATTTTATTTACGCCATTGACTGTACTATACTCAGAGATAAAGATACTGCGGGGGATGATTTCCTGCTGAATTATGTTGTAGTATATTGGGACTTTATCGTATATAAATTACAACCCCAAAAAATACTTTTTTCCTGGAAAATTTACAGATCTAAAGTTTAATAAATTTTTATCAGTTTATGGGGTCTAAGGGGCACTCTAAATACTTAATACCGGGATCTAATGACTCATATTATTAGTTTAGCCCTTGTGTAATACAATCATGTACTTTTCAGAATTAATTGTGTAACTACAAGACAGCAGTAAAGCGGACTTAAAATGGTCTTATAAGCGTCACGTGACGACTTTCGTCACTCACAACGGGCAAACGGTGTGTCCGATCGCAAAAATTTTGATGAATGTATTTACCTGTTGATTGCCTGCATCACATATGAAAATTTAAACAAAATCTGAGAGGTCACTGTATACCTCATTGATGGCTCTTTAATGGAATGGTCCTAAAAAAATATTTAGGGCCTAGCGTAAAGTTTGAAAATATAAACTTTGACATACCCATCGAAACAATCCAAATGCAAAAGGTTTCATTAAAATCGGTTCATAGAGGCCCGATTTAGTGAAAATATCTAATTGCAGTGGACTATTTGTATATGCGAAATATTTTCTGAGAAAACGTAATGGAAACTCAAATAGTTTAATATTTCTGAGGACTATTTTGTCGTTTTGATCTAAACACGACATGACTAAGTTTTAATAATTTAATAATTTTAATGCTTATCTTATTATTTTTTAGAATGCCTATACCTATAAGAAAAAACTTTTCATTAAACGTGCTACATTCATAGATAAAATGATTATATAACTTTATGTCTAGTGCTGAACTGTTTAGCATATTTATTATTAAATATGAATAATACGTAATTCATGTATGAACATAAATTTTAGAAACTTCATAAATTTATTTGTTATGCCATTTCAGTCGTGTTTTTGAAAGTTTACAAGTAGTTAAGATATTTAAATGACTGTTTTTATTTTTATGGTTTGATAAAACTGACACGTATGATTTAAGAAAAATATTTACATGAAAATTATTACAAAATTTGTACTATTAAAATATTACGTTAACGCCTAACCTAACATTTATTTATTCTTATAAATATATTTCAAATATAATTTAAAAAAAAAATTTCATACAATGCTCTGTATGTATAAAGTTAATCTTTTAATAAACAATAAAACTTGAATTCATAGCATATTATAAGAACGAAACTGAATACAAAAGTACATCTTCAATGAACTTTGAACATAATATTTTATCATTCTTTTCAACAGGAAAGTAGGGTACTTATTTATTTTTAATTTAAAAAAATTGCCGCTTCTTTAAAGACTTCGTGCAAATCTTCAAGGATCATTTTAATATTTTTCAACATAATAATAATATGCAATACGCCATAATTATGACGTTGTATTAATTGCATTCTTAAAAATGAATTAAATAAATGAATATTTTAATACCTGATTTTTATCATAATATTAAAGGTCATGTCGTTGAAAAGATGATCATACGTTATATGAAAAAGAAAGTAGTTTTATTAGCGAAACCTTGTATACAGATAGTATCATCTTTAATTTACCCTTAAGCGATAGACAGTGTTTATTGAAAATTGTTTTTATTTTTGTTAAAATATATTTCAAATGACAGCTACAGCACTTTGCTTCTTAGAAACTTGTTTTCCGCCGTTTGATGTTTAATGTTATCACACGATATTTATTATTATATTAAATTATTTATAAAACATTAAATTCAATTTATATTATTATATTAATCTTTTAACACGTGCTAAATTTTCTATTATAAAGGTTTCTATAGAGAAACCGTCTACATGAAAGTTTTCTTGTTTCTTCTTTTTCAATTTGTTTTATTTCTAATTGTAATCGTAAAAATGTGTTTTGATTAGTTATTTTATTTTTAAGTTTTTGACATATATTGTCATTTTGTTTCATCGCATTTTTTATGAGATCTTATTATATTTACACTTTATATGTATGTGTAACCTTACACAAACACGCAGGGTCACTAAGATAGAAAGGAATAAGTTTCAGGTCGATCAAAGCCTTTAGGTGTCAGATAAACATGAAGACAATATTTTTATTTACTTCTAAACAATATTATATTTACTTCTAAAATTTTACCTCCGTTGTTTCACGATCATGACATTTTCTTTTTTAATTTTTATGTAACTTCCTTCTTTCTTTAGGGCCTAGATAATCAAGTATATTCCCTTTTTTGTTATTAATATATAACCACGCCTAATATAACAATTTCGTTAGTTAATTGCCTTTTTAAAAACAATATAATTAATTAAAGCATTCTCACATATAAATACGGATGTTATGCTGTAACAGTATTCTAAATACCTCAATTAAGACAACATAAAATCTTAATAGAAATGTACGTACAAGAATAATCCTTTCTAATTTCTTGTACAATCAATAATTAACTCTAAACGTTAAAGAACAACAGCTATTAATTCATCCAAACACTTTTTCTCTAACATTCTGCTACATATGCTACTGTATACTCATATGTTTACCACACGTCATATAAAATAAGCGTAAATGCAAATTGTTATGATTATTAAATATTCAACAAACATTATTTACAGAACACATGTTGCTTTTCTAACTAACGTGTGTCTGTATGTGTGCCTACATGGTACAACCAGCCTGCTGTAATGGGTTTGTACATATTATTAGCGCGGCAGTGAAACGTGAAACAACAGAAACACTAAAGCTTTCATTTACAAATTGATAGTAATTTAATGATAAATATTATTGTTATGCCGTTATTAGTTTCGTTTCATGTGTATCAAATCGTAGGATGGAGTAATATTTTGAAAATTAATGTAAAGTTTTTATTATTTATTATATCAAACATCAAACAACAGCTATACATGGAATTAATTTAACTATTGTTATTTAATATTTTATTGTAAATATTTGTACCCAAATTTACAATTTGTATAATAATCATGCATGAAAATAATCTTTTAAACCACTGATTAAAATCTAATCTACATAATTCAATATGTCAGTTTTAAATTTCAACAAATACCTTTGTAATCACAATAAAAACTAAAATATTAATTAGTTTGTTTGTAATTAATATATTAACATATCAAAATTATTTTTATTTGTTGATAAAAGTGTTCATGATGGCAAAAGCTTTTGTGAACGAAGAAATGAATTATGGCTTTCAGAAAAAGAAAGTCTCACGCTTTTATTGGTTTTAGACATACATTTCTGAAATTTTTTCGATAGCGAAACAAATGATTAATTTTTAATAAAATCTTGCTCAAAAAATATATTTTCAAATTTTGAGTTACTGATTGACTAACTAACTTACTAACATACTAACGGGTAAAGTTAAATAAAAGCTCACCAAACCCTTTCATTTGATACCCATATCTAATCCACCATCTTGGGGCTTTCGCCATTATAAATTTAAAATAAAAATACACGTGTGCAAAATTGCAAAGCTCTAGCTTAATTCAAACTAGAACAACAAAAAATGTATTGCAATATTGATATACAGGTAATGTTAAATAAAAGCTTGTAATAATATCAAAACGTCTTGATAAATCTTTAAAATTGTATTCAACATTTACTTAGGCACAATTTAAATAAACAACTTAAAATGACATTTCTGTGTGTGATTCGTACAAAGTGATGTGTTTAGCTTTTTCATACATTATTTATCGTTCCATTTTATTCTTCCTGTTATGCTGCTAAATAAAGGAAAGGGAGGTACTCACCTACATAAAAACCCGCATAATTCTCTACAATTTCAAAGAAATCCATTCAAGCGTTTATAAAAAAGACGTGTGACACGCGCTCACCTCTCTACCTATCTCCTTCTCTCATACACATACATAAACTCTTACTTACACCCTCTTATCCAATCTCTCAAATCGATTTTACTGGGATTTAGTTTACATTCAAAATTCTTCAAGTATATTTTGGGCTTTTAATGAATTGTATACAGTATGTTATGTACCACAGAGGTAAAGAATCGTATCTCGAATGCGATTTTATAATAGATAATACGATTATTTACTTTTAAGATATAGCAGTATCAAAAAAGTCGAACGCATAACAATTTTTGGTCAATAGTGAATCCAAAAAAAACTTCTGATATATGAAGTTTAAATATTGTTATAGCTGCATATTTTTGTTGACTGAAATATTCCACTTTTACGACAGTTTAATATTGTTTATCAATATTAGCAGGGATAAAATATGTATTAGGATGTTTCTCATGGGCCGATCATAGCAGGATATTACAAACTGGGAAATCAGTTAATAAGAGAAGATTGTTAGAAACAAAAAAAGAGTCACATATGTTGTTTAATTTTTTATTTTCATTTTGTTTTAATAGTTCTTTTCAATTGTTTTATGTTTTCCTTCTTGAGCTTCTTTAATATTGTTTTTCGTTGTCTCGTATTTCTTACATTCTACTAGAATGTAGAAACAGATAGTACCTAGAGTTTCCATCATATGAAAATATTGAGTTTTCTATATTCGTGCTATTTCATTTAAGAAGTATGGACTGTTTTACTATCCTATTCTGATTCTTATGAGAGCAGTGATTTTTCTTCTATTGTTTTTCCATTTTATAATTATTTCTAATTTTTGATTTTACATTTGTATATATTACTTGTTGATGTCTGTATTATAATGATTTCATACCTGATAAATTTTACTTGCTTTTGAATTCTATGCCAATTTTAGTTTATATTACATTTTAATATTTTTGCATTCATTAAAAAAATAATATTGCAGAAAGATTTTGATTGAAACGTAAATCCATTGAGAAAAATTAATATACTCCTGATATACGATATAATCATGAAACATAAAATTGTACCTGTAATATTAAATTTCGAATCAAACATTAAAATTTCACAAGAATAAATGTCATTCTATGTAATTTATTTTTATGCGTATTTTCATTATTCATTGGAAACATTATTTGTTGAATACCACATTTCATTAAAAATTATAATGTAATTATAATAAAATATGTAGAAATACAAAAAGCATAAACAAAAATAACTTCGTAAAAAATTAATGTTTTTGTGACATGATTACAAAACTTACATTAACGAAGTATTTTTCTAAAGCATCTACCTCGTTAATGAAGGTACGATTGTACATTAGATCAAAAAGGTATCACACATTCCGATTTGCATAATAGCAAAACAAAACGGTACTAAATGCCGGAAGCCTCACATTACATTACTGTGTTTCCGTTTAGCCATTTCGTACATAAATTAACGTTAGGTATATACTCGTATACTGTATGTCTCTATTTGTTCAACAAGATTACGTTTCACAAGAACGTATTAGCGACACAAAAGTCAATACAATATTATTTATGTAGGTATACCTACATCAGATAATATGTTATAATCAGTCTTCGTCTGTATTAAACAGTACTTTTGTTATTCGTGTTAAATGTAATATGGTATAATACATTTTGTAATAATTATGTTAATGAACTAACTTATACCTATTAAGGTAGTTCTCGTGCTACAGTAATATCGAAAAGTTACGCTTATAATATGAACCATAATAAAATCACGTTCGGATAGATATCATTGTTCTTTTTAGCCCGTGATTTTTTTTTTAATTCTATCGATATGATGTTTGAACAAGAAATATATTTACATTTAAAAATAAAATTAATATTAAAAAAAAAACTTATCATGATATTAATGTAACTAATGTTTTTTTATTATGATATATTTATTGTTTTGTTATTTATAATCAACAAATTAATTTGAGATAACATCTGAAAAACTATCTAGAATAATTAATAATGAGAAACTAAACCCCAATTACGCTAACTTGTCTTAATTTAAAAGGAAAAAATTCAACGAATAGACGTAGCTGCACTTCTCTAAAATAATTGTATTCTTATTTAAACTATTGCATACTTTTTAATATGATTACCTTTCACACCAGTAAAATAAAATTTGAATTTTGGATCTACCTATGACGTAATTAACCCACCACACACGATCAGATTGATCCAACGGATCATCATCTGGTACGGCAGAAGGGCAGGAGCGGAAGAGGAGAGTTTGTAAAGTGATCGGTGAGGCGCACTTACGAATTCAACAGATTATCCGTCTGATCAATCCATTCGTGTGTGGTGGACCTTTCGAAGAAAAACGGTTTTATAAAATAGCCACAAACTATGGTTAAAGTTAAAAGGAAATAAGCATTCATAAACATAGTCTAGACAATACCAAAAATTTCGTACTAATAGTGTATGATTAAATCAAATAGTTTTATTGCAATTTCATACCTCACTTGAATAAAAGATGTGCCTCAGCTCAGTGAATATTGCAAGAAAAGGAAGTATGTGCCCCACGGGTGGGGGAATTGAACCATTTTATCCGTGCCAGATTATTTTTATTTTCTGCTGACCGGCGATGGATGAAAATCGAATCGTGTTTTATTTCCATAAAGTGTGCTAACCAGTGCTACTGAATTAGTGTCGAAACGTGGCCGGCATGCATACAAATCAGGTAAAAATGTGTCTATGTTGAATGCTCGGTGCATACTGCATAGTGAAGGTTTTAACACTCGATCAAAATGGAGACGCTGAAAGTAATGGATTTAGTTAATGCACACCTATGTACATTCTGCATACACTTAACTGGGTGATTAATTGATTTATTTATATTTATAAAATATATAAATAGAATAAAATAAGAATATCAATAAAATTAAAAGTAATAAACTAAAATTCTTAATATTATGTCTAAAAAGTAACTAATTTTTCTCTAATTCATACTGGTTCAATGTAATTCGAAAAATTTAAAAATCGATCTCAGTAAACATCCGTATCCGGTTGAAGATCGTTTTCAAAAATAGGAGGTTTTCTTCCCAAGCAAAAATTAATCTTAAATATAAAATTTCACTCTTCTACGATTTGTCGTAATTGAGTTACAGCGCTTACAGACAGACAGACAAACATACATATCGACAGACCAACACACAGACATCATGGCGAAAATAGTCAGAATGGATTCAGGGAAGGTTAAAATAGATAATTCTATCAAAATCTGGATTTAAAAAAAATCGGCTTTACAATACTTAAGTAGATATAAGAAAGTAAAAAATAAAATAAAAAATATTCAAAAATACGACATTTTTAAACGTTCTGACAAAGGTTCTTGGTACAATCAACAAAATGTTTAAAAAACCGCAACATATTCCATAAATACTTGTCACCCTTTGCCCTATAGGACTATACTAACAAATATTGATTTATATTATCCTGTACCTAGAATTATATACGTTATTACTATATACCTATTATTGGCTGTAATTAATAATACTATAATTTTCTACTTGTATCTTTACATTTAACTTTAGAATATACACAATTAAATTTACTAATAATCTATTGTTGTAATATAATACTTAAAAAAATCCAGGTAATTAATATATCGACAGAACCAACTTCGAGGCTAATGGAAAAACAATGTTTTTTGTAAACAATTGAATTTTTTGTTTACCTGGTTTGTCACAATAGTAACACGTTCAACATCCTACGTATTGCACACCCCAAGCAGGCTCTGCTTGGAAGTGTGTTCTACTCTCGTCCTAAAAATTTTTTTCGTATATAAATTGATAAAATGAGTATTATATCTTAAATTTCTTCAGTAACCCACTTAAATTTTTACATTTTCTGATAGAAAACATTACAGTCTTCATTTTTACTTAGTTTAATATCGATCGGTTTTAATTTTCTGTTATAAAAATATAAATAAAGTTCAATTTGTCGATTTAACCCGCTTTTTTGATAAAAACGCCGAACTGTAGGCTACATTTCGAAATAAATTTGCACCAATCCTTTTGAATTCACTTCATCTATTATCAGAATAGAACCCTATTAAAACTCAACAAAATTGGATAACTAGAAGTAACGAAATTTGCAGTTTATTTAAACAAAAATTCATATTTTGACAAGAATTATTTTTACAAATAGAGTAGTTGCTCGGTAGTTCATAAGATTACCGTAAGGCGCTATTTCTTCATACGTCACTTCAAATTCCAAGTATTACAATTATTATATTGTGTTAATTAATATATAAATACATGTACATCGATACGTGCTGTATTTTAATTATTTTATTCAAAGCCAATCAATCTTTTTAATCAAGATAAAGTCTGGTAAGTTTGCATTTTTAAAACAAATATATAATGTACATATACATATAACCTATAAACGTTACATTGTTGTTTCATTTTAAATGCTAGACATCAGGTGAACACAGCTGTTATCGCTGCAATATGTGGATGTATTTATCTTTCTAATTATTATTATTAATTAATTTATTTATTTATCTTTCTAATTATTATTATTAATTAATTTATTTACTTTATACATTTTACAAAAAAAATATTTTATATAAAAATTGTAAATTAAAATGATTGTTGTTTTATTACTATACATCCTAAATTTAAATAAAAACGGTAATAATCGATTGATATCAAGATTCATTGTTGATTTTCTAAAAAATCTTAATGAGTGATAAACTTCATTTTATATATTTATATAATATTAATTACCTCCAATATTTTTTTCAAACATCCTTTTAAGTTTCACCAATTATATTGTATCGTATTTATTTGATATTATAAATTAATACATTTTTTTATGTTTAAGGAGTGTGCATTTTATGGCCTAGCCATAGTATTTTTTTTCTCTAAAACAATAGAAATCAAAACTGAATTGTTATCAACAGATATAACAACAAATGCTCCCTGTATTCTGTATTTCAGACTACACCAACTTAAAATTATATATAAATAGAACACACAGAACCCAGTACACATTAAAGGTAATTCGGTCTGCGCTGCGGGGAAAATAAAATTATATCAAATGCACAAAATAATAGCAGGGTTTTCTAAAAATACAACCATAGGTCGCCAAAAGACCTCTCGTGGGAAATTCACATTTAAAAGTCATGCAAGTGAGCTATGAAATTGCAACATAGCTAGTAGGTATGCAAGTAGAGATGTATCGTCGATAAAAATTATAGTGCACGATGTACAGATGCTGTTTATATATTTCAGTGTTTGTCAATAAGTTTGTACGTGGGTGTTGGCTGTAGATTGTTTTATTTTATTATGTATTATACAGGGTGATTCAGCACTGTCGTGCCAAACTTGAACAGTAGATTGAGAAAAATATTTTAAGCAAAAAACTTCCAATAACCATGTGTCCGGAAATTTATCCTTAGGGAACTACAGGCCTCCAAAGATTTTACTAAAAATGAGTTTTAATTTAATATCTAGAGAACCCTTTGTGATAGAATTATGAAATTTGGTATTTGGTTTAGTAATAATATGTGTTATCGATTTCTATTATTAACCAATTATATTGTAAACCAAGGGTGTATCGGGCCAGTGGGCCCATCGATTTTTATCTAGTATTTGTTTGTACCTTATTTTTTTCCTGAGTTGGTACATCAATAAGATTATATGAAACAAAATACACAAAAACATACATTGCTTATTTGTCATAGGATAAACCGTTTTCGAGAAATATCGATGGAAAAGAAAGCATGCCGAATTTAACTTAATACGGATGCTTGAAATTACAAATAATAAAATTATATTCTTGTTCCATGATAAAAAATAAAACAAAAAGTTAATATAAATATACCTCCGAAAATGCATCCATATCAATAAATAGCCATTTTTAGTTTGTTTTTTTAGTCATGTTAATAAAGTACATGTAACAGTAATAGAACTGGCTATAGATCTTACAGGATTCGTATTATGAGGTTTATTTATATAAACTTTATTCTTACCTTTAATCATAGAAAAAGAATATAAATTTATTTTTTGTAATTTCAAGCATCCGTATTAAGGTTAATTCTGCATGCTTTCTTTTCCATCGATATTTCTCGAAAACGGTTTATCCTATGACAAATAAGCAAAGTATGTTTTTGTGTATTTTGTGTCATATAATCTTATTGATGTACCAACTCAGGAAAAAATTAACGAACAAACAAATACTAGATAAAAATCGATGGGCTCACTGGCCCCATACACCCCTGGTTTAAAATATAATTGGTTAATAATAGAAATCGATAACACATATTATTACTAAACCAAATATCAAATTTCATAATTCTATCACAAAGGGTTCTCTAGATATTAAATTAAAACTCATTTTTAGTAAAATCTTTGGAGGCCTGTAGTTCCCTAAGAATAAATTTCCGGACACATGGTTATTGAAAGTTTTTTGCTTAAAATATTTTTCTCAATCTACTGTTCAAGTTTGGCACGACAGTGCTGAATCACCCTGTATATAAATTATATTACATAACTACCTGGAAGAAACGACGCTGAAATAAAATTTATGCTAATTTTTCTCATAGGTTGCTTTTTTTTGAAATATAAAATCGCCCTAATTGTATTTGTGCTTCAAAATTTTTATGTTTGCTAATAACATTTTTATTTTGAAAAAAAAATCCTATCTATAACTATAATACAAGAAGAGTCGTTAGTTCGTAGCGGCAATGTGATTTATTGCTACTAAAGACGATTATAACATTTCAAAAGCGATTTGAGGTGATTTTATGTTTCTTAAAAAGCAACCTATGAGAAAAAATTAGCATAATTGATTCAATGGCAGTTCCCATACATTCTCGGCTACGGCCTCCATATTTTATCTTTGTCAGGCCATGGGCCCCGTCAAATTCCCCGGATCTCCTCAGGCTAGTTCAGCCCTGTTGTTTAGCAACAAATTAGAGATGTTTTAAAAGTATTAAGACACTTGCACTCCATAAAGTCCACGCGCGTCACGCCTGTGCGCGCCGCGCCAATACGACCGTATGCGAATTTATACGAGAATGTTATACCCTCCATATCAGTTTGGGATTTTGATATGTTGTTTGGGTACGTGAAAGGTATATTTTATAAAAAAAATGGTGATTGCCCCCGGAGTACAACATAGTGATTTTTAATTTTTTAAATTTTATTAATTTTTTTCCTGGTTTACTATGTACAGAGGACCATAATTAAATTACCTCTGATGAGTAATAAGTACCTCTATAATATACCACAAGCGCCATTAAATTCGATTGATGGATTATAAAAAAATAATTTTTTTTTGAAAATCAAAAAATAATTTTTTTCGAAAACTACAAATTTTTGGAAGCTAATATTTGGTCAGGTTGAATGTTACATATAATGTGACTTTCAAAAAAATAATCAGCCAAATCCATGCAAAGGCCGATTTTGCATGCTTACCCGGCTACAGCCTTTGTATTATCTATCTGTATTATTTACCTAACCTAACTTCGTGGTGTTGTTTCCACTTATCACTAACCTAAATCCACGCAAACGAAGTCGCGGGTAAGAGCTCGTATAATATAAAATGATCATATCTATAAAATAAACCATTTAAATATTGTATTCACGTAGCAATTATACAACTTACTTAATTAGGTATTCACTTGTGAAAAATATCAAAACAATATCATATCTCGAATTTTTACCCTGTTTGTTTTTGCAATAATACCCCCACGTATTTTTTGTGTCTGTTATTGATATTTATATTAATATGTAATAATTATACATATTTAATAAAATAATTTCTGCAACAAGCGAAAGTTCACACAACAAATATCATTAATTATTATATTGAAATATTTACATTACTATAGCTTACAACAGAACAATTAATTATTGAACAGAATCTACTTTTTTAATGAAGGTCTGTTCATGTCAAACCCAATAATATTTATTTAATATTACTCAAAATTGTTAAAATATTTGAAGAAGTATGTACCAATGTAGTACCTATACTAATGATGTATTTACGAAATACTCAATTTGAAAATCAATTAAACGTGTTTTCTTCTTATACATGTAATGTTAAAACTACTTTTTTTGTTTGCAGATTTCGAAGAAACCAATGTAATTGAAAATCTGCTGTGACTAGTTAGTGAATAATTGCGTAAGTGATTTTTTAAATTATTTCAATAATTATTATTCCTAATATTATAGTATTTAAACGGACTACAAATGAGATTTTTTCAAATTATAGTCTAAACATATTTAACATAATTTTAACCTTATTATAATATATAAATTCATGTATATTCTATTAATATTTTTTCTGATACAAAATAACAAAACAAATTTGTATTTGTTTGCCTTTGAACAAAAACTGCTCACACAAAAAAATTAAAACAATAATAATCGTTTTAAAAACATCCGTGCATTGTTTTCCAAACACTTGATATAAAAAAAATAAAATTTCAAACGAATGTTTATTTAAAAGTCATAAAAAAGCTAAAAATGTATTATTTGTTATTTCAATACTAAAATCGCATTGTTAACAACAACAAATATTTGAACCCTTCACATTATTGATGAGTAAGTACAAAAATAAAAATCAATTACATTGTTTGATATTCAAAACTCGTGCAGAATTGAATTACAATTAACACAAATATTGATAAACTCTGGTACAAACAGAATTGTCTGCGACCTTGAAGTGACCTCTGGATAATATCGATGAACAATAATTTCATTGAGTAATGCGGATTTGTCTTTTTTTTTACTTCATGATTGTATCCTCATAACAAACGTGTGTCATCATCTAAATAAATTGAAATTATTCGACATTCTCTTATACGGTATATAACTTATTATACGCGACCTTTTCAATCAAGCGTACATTATATTATTAGTTTTTTCTTCAAATAATGATGCTGTAATTGAAAACCTCAACGAACAATACCTACTTACCTACTTATAATCATAATTTGTGAAGAGATGTATTTTATTAACCGAGGATGAGATTCTCAATTCAATAAATAGATTTTTTTATGTAGATATGCTCGGGCATAATTTTTGTTTGTTTGACAAATATACACCCGAGGTAGTCCCATATAAATTTTATCAAAATCTGACTATGGACTTCAAAAAAGGAGGGGGAAGGTTCAATTCGGCTGTATATTTTTTTATGTATTTTCGGACATAATATTTCGACATATATGCGCCGATTTTGACGTTTTTTTAATGAATATACTTCTAAGATGGTCCCATATAAATTTTATTAGAATCTGACCACGAACATAAAAATAAAAAACTTAAAAAAACGTTATACTAAATTAACTATTTTTTAAAAAAGAAAACCGTCTTTAAAAACTGATAAATTTAATTATTAGGTATGTTTTTTATTAAAGAAAATAAATGATTTTTATCTTAGTTATTTTTATTTAAATGCCAAATTGTAGAAATAACTGGCGACTTAAGATCTGAGAGGGTTCAAAAAAGTCATACTATACCATATATGTATACATGTATAGGAAAAAATCTAAAAATTAAAATCAATATAAAAATATCTAGAATTTAGCTTGTACTATTCTCTCACTTCTTTGGTTTTCTTTTATTTCGAACCCGATTCAATATCGCTAAAGAAGTTTAATTTTAGGTAAGAAATATAATAAAAAATTACAACAATATCGATGCCATGGATGGTTATATAGAGTACCCTAAATGGTACCTATATTCCAGAAAAATTTCCTTAAATAAATTTACAGATCATTTTTTATTCTTCTTCGATATCAACACAGTCGTATATTTGAAAAGAACGATGTAGAATAATTTGATCAAATAATGTAGATTCGTTTGTTTCTCAATATCAGACGTGTGCCATCTATTGGAATTGTTTGACATTCTCTTATGCTATTTATCTTGTGATACACGACCTTTTAAATCTCACACACGTATTCGATTTTTTTGCCAAAGGTGTTCAATTTACGCACAATCGACGTATTTTTTTGGATATGTATACACCTAAATATTTAATAGTAGATATAAATCAATTTGTATTAAAATTATATTTTATCAACTTTTTATAGCTGTTTTAATTGAAAAATAATTATTATTAAATTGGCATTTAAAACGCATTATCTGGAAAGTATATTTAATTCAATCAACACTAATATAATTTTAATCTGTGGGCTATTATCTAGAAAATGAAAAAAAATTTTTTTTAAACGATAAAAAAATGTTGAATTCAGACATTTTTTTATTTTATTTGTGTGAATAATTATTGTATTTTATACTCATGCCCACAACACAATTTAATATATTATGATATAAATTAAACTTTTTAATGCATTTGAGTTCATATTTCCATGAAAATTTGAAATTTTTAACAAAATACTTAGATTATCAAATATTCAGTCATTAAAAAATATTGTAATATTTTAATGATATTTATTATCACTAAAATAAAATGTCCTAATTGCAGCTATAAAACATAGTTTATCTCCAAACATAAAACTGATTACGACGTACCTACAGTTAATTATTTCATACTTGTGAATATTTAACAAAAAAACTGGTTATTGAAATTTAAAGTTTGTAAAAACACAAATATTTGTTCATGATGACAAACGTACAGATGTCAAACATGGATTAATAGCAAATAATTCTTTTGACACTTCGTGAATAATCTTCTTTACTTCCGTAATCATTATTGATTGTTAACTTTTGACTTTAAAGCTATATAAACGTGTTGTTTTTTCTTGTACTAAATTTAAATATAAAATACATTACTGCATTGATACGGGGAAAGACTAATATTTGCTATAAAAACAGTACATGTTCGAAATTTATTACCATAAACCTGTTATATTTTACACAGTAAATTAAATTCAGAAATTTAGTTTGACATTTAATTTTAACGGAACAACTATTTTTAAATTTATACGTGATACATGGGTGCATACAAATTATTCAAATAGTTATTATTTGTTTTTTAGTACTAAATTAACAGATGTGTTAAATGAAATAATAACCCCCTCTGCCAATAAATAACCTCATTTTTGTACATACAAATATTCAGTATAAATCATATCAAAAGCAATGTTTTTTTTAACGTCAACGTCATTGGCATAAATGCAATGATTGTATGTATGTTACACTGAATGTTTAAACCTCTGGAACTAATGATCATAGAGCAATAAATACGTCAATAGATAGTATTTATTAGTCATTTAATTAAAAGAGTTTTAAGCCTATCCATCCATCAACCCTTAATACTGTTTAGCATAAACAAATTAAGCTAAGTTTCATAGGTTTTGTACATAAAATCGACCTTCAATTTCGCCCCATGTCACAAATAAAAGATTGTAATTGGTCTCATTCTATACGTAGGAGAAAATCTTATAGTAGTGAGGAAAAATCTTCCACCAGCCTCGATAGGAGTCTCATTTATAATAAAACAAGTAGGTAACACAAAAAAAGCTTAGGCTTATACTTTCATAGAATTTTGTACATACAACCGACCTAATTAATCATTCATGTTTCAGATTTAAAAAAAGACAGTAGACAATTTCCACTATGCCCTTTTGTCTCTTTTTTACTCTTATTCATAAATCGATCAATATAATATTTCATTTTTGTATATACTGCTTAATTAAACAATACAAAATGTTTACATTGTCCTATACAGATCTTATATTTCAATTTATCTTTATTCAAGTGATTGTATTATAATTATATTCAATTGGCTATCATATACCATTGTCAATAAAACTCCTCTTATAGTGTAAAACAACATCTTCACTAGTTGAAATCAAACATTACACAAAAGTAACAATTATCCCCGTCACTTTGTGTTATACAACACTAATTAGATATCTTCAGAGTCATTGTGTAATTTTATTACACTACACACATGACAGTTAAATACGATTATTGTACATCATTTAAGATGAATTAGGTTTTTTTAGTTACTTTCGTTAGCGTATCCGTCTCTAAATCATCGTGGTGTAAGGTCACAAAGCAGAAAGTTTTTTTAACAGTGCAGTGCAGTGGTCTGAGCACATCTATTAGGTATTATGTCAAGAGTCAGCAACCTTTCTCGACTCATTTCTTCAATTTTACTTTCAAATAAAATATTGAAAGAACCATTATTCCTTAAAATAAGCATTAGAAATCAGAAAATAGATACTTAAACCAAAAATATGATACTAATGTTTTTTAAGGAGGACAATTTAATGTTGTTTTGTGCATTGGTGCATTTCCTTAATAAATTCAAACATAACTTGTTTAGAAATTTTACAAAAAGATTATACAAATTACTTTTTAAAAATAAAATGTAGCAATTTACATTTTAATCGTTTCTTTATTTATATTTATAACATAAAAAATGTTATGTTCATTAACACCTTACTGTTCTGTATCTAAATTGTTATAATAAACAACACACAACGTTTATTATGAAATAATTTGCACGCTAGCTACTGATTCAAAAAATCATTCATAGAAAAAATAAAATAAGAAATATTGATTTTCATTATATTTAAGAAGTTTATTAAACAAAAATACTAATTTTTATATTATTTTAATACTTATGGGTAAAATATTTTACGAAAATGAATACTAAAATATAAAATTAACAGGCTATTTAACATCCATTTTCATAAACCAAAAGAAAATTAGAAAAATGTTAGTCAATTTTCAAAATATTTCAAAAAATTTCCAAAAATTTTCAAAAAAGGCAACAAATAAGGTGAAATCACAATAACTTACTTAAGAATAAGTGACAATCGTGGCAAACTATTAAAAGTCTTTGACAATTACATATCAAACGTGACGTTTTACCAAATTAAAAAAAAATTACCCTCATCAACAATAATGACTAAGGGTGTCCGCATTTATTATAAATTTAATGAGTCTATTGATGTATTTGATAAAAAATTGTTATAAGTATTAGTTAATAATAGCAATAAGCAATAAAACACATAAATAGTACTCTTATTGTACCTTTTTATTCAACGTGTCACACCCGTCACAATGTTTGTTGAGAAATAACCAGTTAAATCGATTACGTATTTAATTTATGCATATGTGTTACTAAAAAATAATTTATTCGTAACATATTAAAGTATGATTATTATAAAGTAACAATATTTTCGCTAAACTTTTGAGATTTTGACTTGCAATAGTTGGCGTCACACCCGTCACAGGGTTTTGAACGCTGGAATTTTTTGGTAAAATAACCGTAGACTTTTTATTCTCTCAATATACATGTATTACATTAAGATTTACAGAAAAATGGTAAAACCATGTTATTAATTAGAATTATTTAGAAATTATGAACTCCAATCCGAGTTGAAATGTCACACCCGTCACCGCGGGCTGACCCTTAAGGTGTATTTACACGGGTCGATTTCCGCCGTGCGACTAGTCACCTACCAAATCGCTTGACTAGGCTGCACAGCAACACCATTTTCACAGTCGATAAAAATCGCATGGGATTAGTTCATTTGTTTGAAAATATTGACCAGAACAGATGAACGAAAACACCTTCATGCGGCGAGCGATCGCATGCGACTGATCATTTTCACGGTCGATTTAAGTCACCCGCCGCATGCGGCCTGTCGCCGCACGGCAAAAGTCGAAAGATAGTCTACTTTGACACTTTCGATTTTAGTCACTTGCGGCCTTGTCGACTTGCTATTTACACGGTCGATTTTCCCCGTGCGGCCTAGTCGTTCGGCGAAAATCGACCCATGTAAATTCGGCATTAGGGAGCGTTCAAGTATTACGTAACGCAATTTGGGGGAGGGGGGGGGGTCTTGTAAAACGTTACGATGCGTTACAGGGGCGGGAGGGGGTTTTTTGAACTACGCATTACGTAACAGTTTTTAGGTAAAAACTAGGGGGAGGGAGGGTACAGAAAAACGTTACGGCGCATTACATGGGGGGAGGGGGGGGGTCAAAAATCTCCAAAAATTGCGTTACGTAATACTTGAACGCTCCCTTATACAATATTAGTGGCTGATTGATATTTTTTTTTAATTTAAATGCAATTTTTGTAATTGATACAATTAAAATCAAAAATTGCAAGAACACGTTTTTTTTTTGTACATTTCTGAAACATGAATCGTTCAATTTATTATGTAAATAAAAAAATATCATCATATGTACCTATTGTTCGGAAAATACAATTGACCATTTTGCAGCTCGAAATTCAATAATTAATTTAAAAACGTGTCGGTCCGTCCTCAAAATATGACAGACACACAAATACCAATTGAGTACATTCTGTGTTTAATTAATCTTGCATGAATTGTAAATATGTGTTTAATCTATGTGTATTAATCCTATGTAGTCACCTTTATACCATATGACCTCGGTGAAAGATACAAAATAACCAATTGTTCATCAAATATTAGAAAGTAATCATTTGTAACTAAATATGCAGGTAAAAAAATCGATATAAAAATTTCGAATTCTTTTTTTGTTTAACATTAATTTATATTTTTAGAAATATGAAATGTGTAATTAGGTATTTTATGCAATTTCAATTTACCTATATAATGTTTTGATATTAAACATATACATATTCATGTGATTTATATGTTATGGTTTTGATAATTAAATTAAATTTGGTTTATTTATGTTCGTATATATGTATAATAATGTATAAGCTTATTAGTATTTTAATTTTTTAATTTATTTTTGTACAGAGAAAAATTAATCAAAATATTCATATTATTTTTAAACCTATAAGTACAAGTACACGTAATTTCACTAATAAATGTACTTAAGTACAAATAAACATGCTTTATATTACTTAAGTACAAACATAAGTATTTTCTGTAATTGTACTTAAATTTATGTAATTGCAATTACAATTACATTTGAATAAATGTTAAACTGTAAAGTATACTTGTATCATATAAAAGTACTTAAGTACATTAGTGTACTTAAGTAATATCGTCCCGACGTGCATTCTTATGAAACAAAAAATATTTTTTACCTAAATATAACACATATTACACAAGTCTTAAATTTTCAGTGTTCCACACAAATGTAAATGTTACTTCCCATCCAAATTCACAACAAATTAAGGTTCATTTAAAAACTATATAGATATGTTTTATCTAACTAATTCCATATGTGGACATCGATCGATTTTACACATCCCCCTAACAATAAGTCCTACTAAATTCAGGCGACAAAACATAGACGGCACTAAACACTATCAGCTTACACTTGTCATTTACAGTACTATACTGACATCGTTTGTGTCACGGTATACTACAGTAGGGTATTTATCGGAAAAACATAACATTAGTACAAGACACCACACATGGCCTACTATGCACAGTCCGTTACGAATGAGCCTAGTTAAACAGGGAGGTTATGTACAGAATTGTCTCCATAGCATAGGCATCCTCGATCCGATATCTATTTCACTTGTTTGCGTGTGTTGTGCCTGTGATTATGAACAATGGAATGCAAAGCAATTAACATAAAAATCACATTATGTGCATGTGGTATCTCATTTGGTGATTATTTGTAAAATAGACTTTTGTAAATTGACTGATTGGGTAGTAATTACTAAAAGATAAAATGTTTTGGGAAATATTACAAAAATGTTTGTTTTTTTATGTGCGTGTATTGCACACCCCAAGCAGGCTCTGCTTGGAAGTGTGTTCTACTCTCGTCCTAAATTTTTTTTTCGTATATAAATTGATAAAATGAGTATTATATCTTAAATTTCTTCAGTATCTCACTTACATTTTTACATTTTCTGATAGAAAACATTACAGTCTCCATTTTTGCTTAGTTTAATATCGATCGGTTTTAATTTTCTGTTATAAAAATATAAATAAAGTTCAATTTGTCCATATAACCCGCTTTTTTGATAGAAACGCCGAACTACAGGTCACAATTCGAAATAAATTTGCACCAATCCTTTTGAATTCACTTCATCTATTATCAGAATAGAACCCTATTAAAACTCAACAAAATTGGATAACTAGAAGTAACGAAATTTGCAGTTTATTTAAACAAAAATTCATATTTTGACAAGAAATTTTTTTACAAATAGAGTAGTTGCTATTTATAATTTATTAATAGTAGTAGGCGCTATTTCTTCATATGTCACTTCAAATTCCATAATTATTATATTGTGTTAATTAATATATAAATACATGTACAAATGTACATCGATACGTGCTGTATTTTAATTATTTTATTCAAAGCCAATCAATCTTTTTAATCAAGATAAAATCTGGTAAGTTTGCATTTTTAAAACAAATATATTATATACGTCATATAACCTATAAACGTTACATTGTTGTTTCATTTTAAATGCTAGACATCAGGTGAACACAGCTGTTATCGCTGCAATATGTGGATGTATTTATCTTTTTAATTATTATTAGATATTAATTAATTTATTTACTTTATACATTTTACAAAAAAAATATGTTATATAAAAATTGTAAATTAAAATGATTGTTGTTTTATTACAATACATCCTAAATTTAAATAAAAAAAGGTAATAATCGATCGATATCAAGATTCATTGTTGATTTTCTAAAAAATCTTAATGAGTGATAAACTTCATATTATATATTTATATAATATTAATTAACTCCAATCTTTTTTTCAAACATCCTTTTAAGTTTCACCAATTATATTGTACCTGCACCGTATTTATTTGATATTATAAGTTAATACATTTTTTTATGTTTAAGGGGTGTGCATTTTATGGCCTAGCCATAGTATTTTTAATTTTTGTCCGTATCTTATCCACTAAGGATTCACAGAAATAATGTTGCATTAAGCCAAGGTAATCCTTGTTTCATATTTATCTTTTTTAATAATTTCTGTTTTAAAAAATATTTCGAAACAACTTTTTTCTATTGATGTAATTGAGTGTTATAGTATAATAGATATTGTTCTTAATTCGTTCAAAATATACATATTTTTTATTATATGTATTCGGGGCTTTTAAAAAAACTATTATTCTAAATTAAAACTAGAAATATTTATTTAAAAAAAATCCAATATAATAACAATTTATATTTATAAAATAAAAATAATCGCAGCACAGTTGGTACACCAGCGATAAAGAAGAAAGTAAATAAGTTAACTAAGATCGGAGCTTTACAAATGGCGCACTTAAAAATTTATGGAGTTTACTGTATGCTATCATAGTATGTAAATTGTCTTTCTCGTATCTCAAGCGCAAAAATAAACAATGAAACCGTCGCGATCAAAAATAATATAGCACGCGAAACAAGCGTAAGAAATTCTCACTCATAATATTACAAAATATTAACCTTCGCAAACAAAAAGAGAGATTCAATGTCTATTTTTGGATATTTTATTAATCGTTCAATTAAAATTCATTTATATTAAAATTTACTTTTATTTTTAACGTTTAAGAGAGAAATAACAAAATATGTTTCATTACATACTTATATTTATATCAAAATAGATAAAAAGGTACCTATGTTGTCTATATAAAGTATACTACAACTACCAATAATTAACTTTAAAAACCCTGCACCTAGGAGACCATATATATAGGTACACCTTATTTACCTAATATACTTTATACCTACATTCAACTAGAAATTCCGATGTTGTTTCGATATACTCGTATCATAACGTACAATTAATTTCCATCTTTTTTTTTACGAAGTTGGGTTAGTTTTTATAAAGCATTAGATAGGACCACCCCTTATACCTATGCACACAATAGGTAACAGATAGTGAGACAAGTTTATTGTACCTGTTATGAGTTCCTCTGACGGCCAGACATAGTCGTTAAAATAAACAGTGTCTGTACTGCTGAAATACCATCGTACTTGATGTCCCACAGTGGGCAAATGTTGTGATAACTTGAAAATATTTATCGCACTAAGAGCATCTCTAAAACGTTCACTCGTTTCTTATTTCGAATATTTTATTATGGTCTTTTTGTGTTTATGGAATTTTTATTATTTTTTAACAAATTGTACAGTTGCTTTCAAATATTTATTTATTTACTTTGTAAACTTGGATACCTTTGTATAAATGTAAGACTTTCACGATAATTGATATTCGAATCTTTCTAATTTTTTGACTTTCGCATTTTTTAAACTTGTTTACGTTTATTTGGACGTTATTATTGGACGAAAAAGGTCATAGACGTAGAGATCTTCTTCAAAATTACTAATAATAATTGAGTAATTATAAAATAATATTTTTAATCTTAACTGATTGTTAAGGTTAATTTGATGTCGTTTTTCATTAATTAATAAATAAATGTATTTTTGATTATATATTTTTAAATACAAGCAATATAATCAATGATGCATTGATTTATTACTTTATGCATGTTATATGTATATTTATTAGACATGCTTGTAAGTCATGACAAATTAATTCTGTATAAAACTGAAAATATTATGATTATGTATATCTAAACAATACATATTTAGATCTTGCTCTGATAAATTATAATTGATTTATAACTAACTATATATAATGCTATAACTATATAATATATGAAAAATCTCAATACTAAAGATATTACAAAATATAACAATAAATATAGAATGAATCGTTCGAATTTATACAATTTTAATTCTCAGATTATTTATAGAGATTTATTACACAAAAAAATATTTTTCACTTGATTAAAAACCGAATAATGATCATAGCTTCTATGAGATATTCTATGCAAACTACTATTATCTTATGAAAATATCAGAGTTCGTATGTAAGGTGTTCATCCGAAACGGGTTTTTAATTTTAATAACTTGTTAGAGTTAATAGCCTGCATTAATTTTATGAGATATCCTATTTAAAATTTATCTTCATAGCAATATTTCAACAGACATTTAATATTGATGGACTTCTTGATTTAATTTCTATTATACAATATTTAAGTAATAATAATTTTAATTAAAATTAAATTTATTGATGAATGAATTTATAGGTATGTAGATATTTTTGAATATAGTCAGGGTTATCAAATATGAAGAAATTGTTTTTAAATCTCTTATCGTTAAATGCAGGTAATATTAATTCAATTAACAATTTAAGTTTTTTAATTACAATTATAAATTGACTTTTCATTAATCGTAAGTTTAATATAAATTAAGATATGTACATAACATGTAATTTTAATTAAAGGAAAAAAAATAAAAAAAACATGCTTATAAGTGTTGTAAAACGCACTGTTTTTGGGCCTAGATGGTTCCATATAATGAATATTATCTTACTTTTACTTAACTTTTTATTTTATAAAATATTAACCCCAAAAATATCAATTTTCTCACAAAAAATTCACTCAATATAGAATCACAAAAAAATCGAATGATAACCCTGTGTATAGGAGTTAAAAATATTTATCTGAGGTTCTATTAAACATCAATTACTTATACAACTTCCCGAGCAGAAATTTGCTAGGGCAAACCGGATTGCAGTCAGGGCCGGATCAGGCTCTAATACGGAATGCCCTATTCAGGCATCCAGATGTGAACCTGATCAGGTTCGGATATGTTAAAACCTATAAGAGCATTCCCAATCAGGTTCGGATAAGGAGGATTGTATTTCGACCATATTAAGACATTTCGTGTTTTAACTGATCCGGCCCTGATATGGTTGCCTGATTTTGGCCGTATTAAGGCATACCGTGTTTTAACTGATCCGGCCCTGGTATGGTTGCCTGATTTGTTGTAAGTTAACTCTCGCTAACAACGTGATTTCAGATTCGTTGCTATATAAAGAAGTTATTTATTATAGCGTACATAACAAAATATGACTATTAGTATAAATTTACAATGTAATAGTTTATATAGAAAAACACGTTGTCTGAATAACTGCTCAGTTGTTTTTGGGTTTGCTTGCTGGTTTTGGAAGTCAAGAGGTTTCAAGTTCGAATCTCGGTCAGGTCCAGAGGTTTATATATCAAGAAGTTTATTAAAAATTATTTAATGCGCAATTTATCGAATTCTGAAAATGTATCTATGGAACGCCTAATAAAATCATCATAATCAATATGGAAGGAGGGGAGACCGGATGTTTTTTTTTTTAAATTTAATAACCTGATCAGGCAGAAATAGAACTGCTGGATCAGGGCCAGATTTGATAACCTAATCCGGTACGGATGCGAACAGGCGTTACATTTTGGATCCGGGCCGGGTTAGATTTTCCTGACCTGGGCCTGATCATAAGTAGGGCTAGCCGGATACGGCCCGGATTCCAGCCCTAACAAATTTCTACTCGGGTTACAACTACGAGTATAACACTTTACTATAAATATTTCATTTCCAGATATACAGACATGACTTATGTGGTTTTTAATTATTAACGTATAAATTCAAATACCTCCTGTATGAAATTATAATAATAACAGTCCCCAATGTTGTGAATAATTGTGTAGCATTAGTAATTGCAAAACGCCATACATCCGTACATTACCTGTCAGACTGTATAAACCCTCCCGCTCAACTAACTAGATGTTTGTGTACCGTTAATATAGATTACTTTAACCGAAAAAAAAACTCTCAAACATACTGACTGGAGTTTTTTAATCCGTTGACCTATGCCTGCAGCATCCCACGTGTACCAGTTCACGTCTGATTTTGCATGCTTCTTAAGTCGGATTTCTTATGAGAATAAATATTTGAATTGATCTTTATTGAAATTAATAATATTACGTCAGACTGATCTTATAAAATATATTAATATTGATGAGAGATTGAAGTTAGTTTAATAATAGAAGAATAGATTGGATTACTTATTTATTTTTTGAGTTGGTAAAGGCTAATACAAACTTGTAGCATACAGATAGAGGTTGGGTCAAATATAACTGCACCTATAGAAATATCATTTCAATTAACTATAAACATACTGGAAAAATATTGATTATAAATATATATTGACGAATAAATACAGTAATCTTTCTATATTTACGTGGTTAGTTGGTTTCATGTATAAACAGCGCGTAAATGAAATAATAGAAAACCGTGTAAAAATAGATATTAGTAGTTCCATATTTTTAAATATTTTACTCTTGATGGCATTAATTTTTACTTTTTTTTAAATAATTAGTTTTTTCTACAATATATAATTTTGTTCTTGTACCTACATGTGTTAATAAGTATATAGGTATTTTTTAAATTATCTTCTGAAGCCAGTTTATTTTAGGTATTTACATTATGATAAGGTTTGATGAAAATTATTTTTCATTCATGACAATATGGTTTTTCCGTAATCAGATTAAAAGTTTATCTTGTACAACATACTAAATTATATTTTATCGACAGTCCATGATAATGTAACTCCATTACATAAAATACGTGTAGAATTATTTAAACATCATTAAATTTTTAATAAATATTTAGGTATGTATTTTATCTAGGTATATATATCTGCAATATTCTTCACCAATTAATAAATTAAAATACTATAAAGAACTATCATCATTATACCAGCTAAAATTAATGACCTAAAGTCGTTATCCCGCTGATGTCGGAAATTCCACACTAAGGAGTTGGAATATAAAAAAGTCATTAATTATTTTTCATTATCATTACATGTTGTTATAAAGAAAAAAAAGACACTGGTATGAAGTTCTTAAAGAATTTTTTATCAAATATTTTACTTAGAAAATTTAATTAACTTTTAACTTTTTCGTTCTTTATTAATATTATTGTATATACAGTGATACACTTTTACTTTTATACAGACAGTAGCGTATTTGTGACATCTTATACAACTGATTCTGAAATACAAATTTAATAAACTAAAAATTAAAGAAACGAAAAAAAAATGACGAAAACATAAATTAATTTGGCGTAAATGTTTAGATAGGCTATTAAAAACACATACGATATTTTTTCTCTATTCCTCAAAGTATTTGTTCACTTATTGGTTTTATCTTTAAAATATTTAATTTACCTAACGATATTAATACAAAAAAAATATCATGTCCCTTAATAATATAGCCGGACATTTAACAATAAGATATAATAGCTGTCGGACACAAAAGGAGCACTTGAATAGCTGCCAAGTCTTGTTGAAGAGTCAATAAGAGATTTGTATTCCAGAAGAATGGTTCAAGCGATGCTATACATTGCTCTCAATCTGATATGATATATTGATGTGTCAAATATTCCTGACGAGTTGAGACTTTTATTTTTTTATTCGTTATTCAAAATTAAATTTTCTTTTTTAATTCATGGGCATTGCTTATTTTACCAGCGACAGCGGTAGCTATTCTTTGTCAAAATCAGTTATTTTATTATTATAAATATACATATATTTTATTTAATATAAATTCAATATGTAGGTAGATATTAATTAAAGTATTAATATACCTAGATATCTAGTGTTTATACATAAACAAAATAAATTATAAATTGAGTAATTGTATGTCTTCAATCGACCGTTAAGTATACTATAAATATTGAAATATCGATAACACACACTGGCGCCGACTATGGAGGGACGAGGGGGCAATCGCCCCTCTAGATGTTATACCAGGGGGGCTTTGCACGCTAGTTTCATTTAAATTAAAGATAAATTTGTCAATAAGATTTATTCTTTAAAAAAAGGTGCAATATTAAAATACTTATCACATGAGTAAAAATGATCACTAAAAATTTCTTCAAAAAAGAAATTAATACTTGAAACATCTTCTTTGTTTCCTTTACAAAGCATAGTTAGACAAAAAATTCTACGGTTTTTCTCCACCAAGTAATTGAATTTTTCAGTTAAAATCGTAATTTTCGCTTCGTGAGCCTTTGTAAATTAAAAATACAAATGAAAAAAAATATTCAAAGATACAAATATCCGATTTTCAATATAATTATTTGAAATAATTAAAGTTTGATCGGTTTTTACCGAAACTACACTACAAATAATGAATGTTGTATCGTCGGCATTAGCGTTATCCAAGTGGATGTTGCATGGTCAGTTTTACGATGATTTTAGCAACAAACTTCAATAATTTGATGAAAAAAATTTTTTTTACACTACACGCACCATTAGTTGTATTTCTGAAATTTTTTCTCGCAAAAAAATTTTTAAGTTAAGTAACTTTTTAAAATGCAAATGATAATAATTTTTTAAAGAATCTTAAGGTAGATTTTAAGCTTTATTTCCTCTTTTTAAATTTCATTGTGATCATTTGGTCGTTATGGATATGAATATTGCTCATTTTTTAAGGAATTCCCCCCCCCCCCCCAAAAATAAATAAACTTATGAAAATCTCGCCGCCCCCCCCCCCACCCAGGTGAAATGAAAAGTCGGTGCCTATGATAACACATATTGTTTTAAAATTAAAATAAATTCTAAAACAATAAAAATCTAATTGAAACCAATCAAAATCATGCATGACATATGACGAGTACATTATTTCTTCTTCGGCAAAGTAAGACGAACTGAATACGCACTACCTGTTTTAAAACAGTCCCCGACAAGTAATTCTAGTATTTAGCATCTCTCGAAGTCGGCTTTGAAAGGCCACTACTAATCGCGCTCAGTCAGTGACAGGCGCTCGTAGCGTTCACACTTACGTAGTGAGAGTGTTTTATTTAATACTTACCCGTTTGTATTGTTGCGCGTCTGTCGTGGCCAACTTAGATCGCGTGTGTGTGCTGTTTGTTTGCTATTTGTGACAAGTATACCGTTTTGTTATTAAGTTATTAACGGTTGTGGTCAATTTGGTAATAGCTTAGTTAGATTAATTTTTGTAGTGAGTTGAAATTACTTTATTACCTAAGTGTTTGTGAAATTTTTATTTTGTGAGTGTTATATGGTGCGAAAAATATTAATTGGATCAAAGTTTAAAATAGGTATTATTTTTATATTATTATTTATTATTCTAGGTAATTCCGAATTGTATTTTTTTGCAGTTATCAAAATTTATACCATCGTTTTATTACCTATTAAAATATTCGTTAATCAATAATCTCAATAGAGGTTACCTAATAGTAATAAAACTTTATGACTACATTAATAAATTCGTTATTCTCTTCATTCAAAAGTTCTTTTGTTTTATTTCTATGGACTGAATAAAACAATCTTGTGTTTGAACTTTATTGGAAATTTTAGTATCACGCATATTAGTGATACAATTTTTATTATGCGTTTTTACTTTAAAATGTAATAAAAGATAGGTAAAGAATTCAATAATTACAATTATACATTAAAATTACCATATGAAATAAAAGTAAATAAATTCAAAGTCACTATTTATAATAATATATTTTATTACAGAATAATCGATTAAATTTTGCTTGGTAATCAAAATTTTATATTTTTTCATTGAAATTGAATTCAACAAAATTTTATCTATGTAAGCTTTTCCTTCATTCTTTATAATATCAGTCTCATTTTTATTAGTAAGATAATTTAATAGCATCATTATTAACATTTTATAAAAAAGTTGCATGAAAATAATTATTTATTTAATATTTTTCAAAGCAAGCATCACATGTTAAATAAGTTTTATTAAACATAAATAAACATAACATATGTATAATTCAATTTGCTTATCGGGTTTATGACAAAAAATATTAACATTTCTGACTAAAATGATTTATCAAATATTTAATAATTAAATTTCTACTTATACCTATACCTATTTGAATTTTGTTCATAAACAGTTACTAATAGATAAAAAAATATTTGTCTGACTACTAAAGTAGATGCACATGTAAAAAAAATTGTAATTAATTCAGTAAATATGCGGGTAATTTACGTAATATTTACAACATATATATTTTTATTTCGCAAAAAAATAATAAACATATCTAAGTACGGATGTAGCGACATATTAAAAAATATTTTCATCATCGATTTTAGAAATTTTATACAGTTTTTAATTTTCTTATAAACGTCTACGTATTTTAGAGATTATTAAAAATTATTCATTGAAGATACGAGATTTATTATTATGAAAAATATCAATGAAAAAAAATAGATTTTGATGGAAAAAAAACATTTTGGCCTTCTTTCAATCATTTTTTTTCATCATGATGCCTATTTGTCTATATATAGACACTGTTACTCAAAAACAACAAAACGTAACATAAATATGCATAAAGTAATAGTTTTAGTATATAATTTATTCTATTTCAAAAATGCTGTTTCTTTTAATCAATTTCAAAATAGAATTTAATTAAAAATATATAAAAACTGTTGAATTATCTGTAAACAAACCATAATCAACATTGCGGTGTACAATCGTGGTTCATTTCAAATTAACATAAGCCAGGGGTGCATTGATTCCAACCATAAAACCATTATGATCAATTTTACAAAAATGTATTTAAAAGAATTGATCATTAACAATTGTGTTCATTTCGATTTTAAACAGTTTATGGTAGTTTATACTATTTAATTTTTATTTTTTCATTCACTTCTTTAATCCAATACCAAACACATAAGTATTTCACTGTTCGATATATTATTAAAAAACTATATGCACTTTTGATTTGTGTGTACGCAACCATTCATTAGCATGTAACTTAATAATTAACACTTGAAGTAAAAATATGTATAATAAGCAAATAAATTTCAATATTGTATAGTATTATTTTGATGACAAATATAGGTATTTATTATTTTATAAAAAAAATTATCATTTCAGTGCGATATTATCAAAAAAATTTGGACTTTTAAATGAAATATAAGAAGAAAATATTATTAAAATAAATTGTTCTTCAATTATTTACTAGAAAAACCTAACAATTTTAAATACATATATAATAAACTAAATATATTATATTCATAAATATCAATTTCAACAGGTATTTGATTACATACATATAGTGCATATTTATATACAGTTCTATTTATAGTTTGTCATCACAATACATACTTATAGTATCTAATACCTATGTATATAAATGTATATCAAATATCTACATATTACTTATATGTATAAAACACTAACCTGTTAAATAACGTTGATAGTGACCAAGAGTATGCATATATATAATTGGTTTAAAATAAAAGTGCAATAGCCGTGTCTCGGTTAAAGAATGAAATTATAGTAGATACCTACCCACTTTAATGTTTGTTTAACATTTAACTTGGGGTGTTGTTAATTGTATTGTATTGTCTTGGATAACAACCGTGCAAAAAGTGCCACACGTATTTGTATGGCCTTTTGTGTAATTGTCTATGATCTTATTTGAACACACTCGGGTTCATATCACACTTATCTGTAAACATACTGACAAGTGTTAATGTACTTTGTGTTTACTTTTTTGTACATGTAATCTGGTTTTCACTGTTTGGATTGGGCGGACATACTCTATTGTTTAATCTTACCTATGATAAATAATAGTACGTTCAAATGATATATATGTTTAATGTATATTTATTAAAAAAAAATTGTATAACTTTTTTTATAAAATCGGACTATGTTTTTCTATTTTTGGATGCTGAAAAATAATTTGGTAATAAAAAAGTTCGCTTATTCCCAAAAAATGTTGCTATCGAAAAAATACGTCTGATCTACAAAAATCATTTATTAATTTTGGCAAAAAAATGATCATGTCTATGTAATAGGTCTTAAAATTGATATTTTCAAAAATTTTTAACTATAACAAAATAAATTGGGATTCGACCAGCTATTTTATTGTCAAATTCGTTTTCAACTCCCAAAAATACATAACAAGTAATATTTTCCAATTAAAAAATCTTTATTGGTTGGCCTGTGTAGTTTTTTTATTAAAGCCTAGTGAAAAATGCAAATTGGAATAATTGAAAAATGCAATAACATATAAAGGCATTCCATTTTGTATTTTTCAATAAATACAGACATCAATAATACTAAATAATGACATCTAAAAAATAACCGTTTTATGACCTTGCATTAGTCTTCATTTGCAAGAAAACGTTTCAACATATTGTTATTGCGCAAAAATTGAGACTTGAAATTTCAATAACAAAACACTTTCGAGAGTCTACGAAGTGAATCAGACTTGAAGAGAAAAACCAAATTTTCAAATAGGTGCTGTATCAAAAATTATTTACTATTTTTGTCTTCTTAGATAAAACAAAAAATTATTAAATATTTTTATGCATTTTCAAGATATGTATTTGATATCGTTCATTGACGTACGCCATAATTCATTTGCGTAGGAAAACTGGTGAGCATACAAACATTAGCTATGCTTATTATCAATTATAATAGGCGTCTACCGTTTCTATCACAACGCATGCACACGCTTTAAGTGCAAATGCAATTAATCACATCACTTTACATAAGAATTTATTATTGTAACTTCAGCCAACATTTTGTAACATATTTCTATAGACTATAGACATATGTATCAAATACTATTAAGGGATTGTGGAAAATATCTCAACGCGGGTTGTTTATTAACGACACAGTACGAAATTATATTTATCACAATAATTATCTTGATAATAAACAGTATAAATTAAAACAGAGAATTTATAGGACTCTACACATGTAGAAAGGTTACTTGAGCCAAGTAAACCTTGTTTTGTATATAACGAAAACAATATTTTCTTAAGATAAGAAATATATTCTTAAACCAACTATAGTATTCTTGGACGAAGAAATAATGTAGTTGGATCAAGAGTTCTTTTATTAAGAAACTATTGTTTTCGTTATATACAAAACAAGATTTTCTTGGTCCAATATAGTTTTTTTGTGTAGTTGCGTGAACAATTAACTTAACTTACTCAGCTATCATGGGATTTCCCCAACCGTCACTATACGGGAAATCACCTTCTTCGCAATTTTGATTATGACAGTTTAGTAATCAGGCCACTCTTACTTTCCTGAATCAGATAATTATTTGATAACAATTCTATACAGGTGAGTCCACAGAAAATTTTCGAATGAAAATAGGGGGGATTAGTCAACAGAAATAATTGGTAAACTATGTAATTATTTTCTTATTCAGTTACCTCCTTCCTCACATTTTAAATAATACATAAACCGACCAGGTGACGTTCCGGCATCCACAACGGATACAACAGCCAGTTGTTATTATAGATGTCTACAGATATAAGTTTATATACAGGAAAGTCGTGTGTTGTTCTTCATATCAGATGTTTTACAACACACAAAATTGATTTGCGGTTCAGCGCGAATCATTGACCTAAAATAATATTCGTAAAAATTCCTCCGTCCACTGTTTTCACCGAAACACATAGGTATTACCAAACGTCTGCTCTTCACTGTTTTCCATGCATACTCATGATGTTTCGTCACAGTGTAATTACATATAGCATCAGCACATTGAATGTTATATGGTCGATAACTTGGTCACCGCAAAGAAGGCCTTGGATTGGTGAGCATACCCCGTCCCCGCAGACCGGTAATGCTTGCGGTTGTATGACCACATCTTCTGCGTTCGGAATTGTGAAATGATTCTTCTCAGTGTCGGAGTACCTTTTAACCGGAGGTGTTTATACAGTTACCCACTACTATTTATGTTGTGAGATTATTTATTCTATGTATAATTTGGGTTCTATTCTTCTTTAAATTAATCTCGTAAATGAGGATTAATGAAATCATCTTCATATCTTTCTAGGGTGTTGTTAATAAAATAAATAAATTCATAGTGTAGGTTTGTAAATAGAACAAGGGAAAATGATGATTATAAATAATATTCAATCAATTTATATTCAAACTTCTTTGATTGAAAACTTATATTTTAAATAATTAACCTTGTTATTTAATAGATATTGATATACTTGTGTATATTAAGTTTCTATTTTTTAATTAAAATTCGATTATATTTTTATCATAAATAAACATCAATCATTTTTTTCAAATTACAATAAATAATTTATTTCGCTTCAAATTTTTGTTATAAAAAATGATTAATTTAAAATCAAAGTATCGATATAAAGATATCGTATACCTTGTATATGAAATTTTAGTCATTAATTTTAATAAAACTAAACTTTTATAATAATCCCCAAAATCCATTATCAAAGTATATTTTTAATAAAAATATGTCGATATACCTATATATATTAAACATTATATCTCTGGTTCAAAATTAATAGTAATTTCGATATTGTAAATATAATATGTTATTATTACTATTTTTATAGCTACATTTCTACTTCTTCCGTATCTTGTAAAAACAGCCTATCTTCATTTCTGTATTATTGGTTATTTTAGTGCGCTATAAAAGTGGAATTCGCTTTTTTCCTTATTGATTTTTCTTTCCTTTAGTTTTTACTCCAGTTCCTTAACATTTAAAATTTATATTGCATGAAAATTTACAACATCGCAAAATAATTTAGTTTAAAGGTTAATTTTGTTGGTTACACTCGCTTGCAATAAATAATAATAATTCAAAATAAGTTCCTTATAACCCAATACATTTATATTAAATTTTAAATTTAATTGTTTGTTTATTATTTTAACTGTATTAGAAATTTCATTACATAAATTTAAGATAAAAAATGACATATACATAATGTGTGGTTTTAGTTATTATTTTAAAATTCTTTCCTCTGTTTGTTGTTACTAAACAAGGTCATTGTCACACTTTGTTGAATCTAGAATTTTGATTTCTCTATCAAGTTTAAATATTAAAATACATGTATGTTAAAATATATATTTATAAATAAAATTTACGGTGATTTATTTTTACCTTGTGATTATAACTCTACCAAAAAATATACCTGAAATAAGTGCTTCATATTTTTTACAATTATATTAGTGACAAATTATTCAACCTTGACATTTTTTCGTTAGAATTTAAAGATTATCCCTACTTAAACATTTTTAAATGATTATGATTGATTTCCTTTTTAGTTGATGTGTCCTTCCAAAGAAACCACAATATTACATAACTCAAAAACTTGAAAATAAAATACGAATTAGTTCATTCATTTAATTTTTCGTCAAATGTAACAGCTTGTCAACAAGTTATGATGAAATGTATTATTTTATAATTTATTCAATTCATTAAACAGTTAAGGTCGTCAAACTACAAAGCAAATGACAAAATTTCACATTTCATATTAGGTGGATTCGACCACATAGGGAATGATAACATAATGTCATACTCATACATACATACTAAAAGGTTAGTTAGTAGGTGGGTCATTAATATTTGTTTCAAACATATCTTGAAAAGTATATCAAAACAGTTGCCACATATTAATTTACTGTAATTGTTAGAGCTAATTTATATGTCACATATAAATGACTATTTTTAACAAATTGTAAAAATAATTAAGTTACTTTATTACCTCTATACTATTCCTTATTAGCTAAAGTAATGCATTTTTATAAAAAAATTTCATTATAAAAATTTAGCTAGTTTATTTTAAATAAAATAAAAAATTTGGTAAAAAAGATTACACAAAAAAATATTACATTTTATACAGAATGTCTCGTAAGTCAGGTACTATAAACATTTCTATTATAATTTTTATTATGTTGCAGATAATAGCAAAAACTGAACATATTTTTTTACTATTGAATCTTGGCATAGATAATAGCCTAACCTTCCTTCTCATCCATACGTTATGTAGTTAAAATCATAAATTACATATTTTTTCATGATATATTATTGTACTAATAATTTAATGGCAACGGGATATAAAATACTAACGTCATCATTAATTTCAGTTTTTATTTTTTTATTTGGAATGTAAAAATCTTTGATATGATTTATAACGAAATTAACCATTCATTACATAGTTTCTTACTACTAATGTAAAAAATATTATCATTTATATCACGAATTGCTCTGACAGCATTATAAAGATTATATTATTATACAAAGGTATGTATTGTACATATTTATATTGGTTATATTTTATTTTTATTTTGAAGACATATTATACAAAAAAGTTAACATGAGAAGATACTATCTCATTAAATTTCATTTTACTTTTTTGTTATGTCGGTAATTCATAGCGATTCGTATTAAAGATAAGGATTTCATCCCTATAATTACACATAAGTATATAGCCGTCGGGTTTTACGAGTATGAAGTACTCTTTTACAAGCCAATGGTAGTAACACGGATGAAAGCGTTTTATTTACAGACGTTAAAAGTATCATTTTATTTATTACCATATTTCTCGTATCAATTTATAAATGAACGGTAATGAGCATAAATTTAACTAACTGATTTGTTTTAATAAGTTATTATATTTCTCATTTAAAAAAATTACATTAACTTTTGGATTTTTAGGACAATAAACATTTAAAAATAATTGTTATAGATAATAATAATAATTCCAGTTTTAGGAAACACTTATATTTTGAGAATCAATGTTAAGTTAAAAACAGAGTCGTCCAAAAAGGTAACTTTTGGTTATCGTTTGTTAAATGATATTTGACTATAAAGATCAAAAGTGTACCTACATATGTTATCATCAAAACATTTTTTTTCAATTTTTTTGTGCTATTTTAAGCATATTTAAAAATGTATTATGATTTTTTCTTAGAAAGACCCAATTTATCAATTTTGATCAATATCATCCGTTATAACTTTCTTATTGTATGTTTCCTGACACTTCGCAATACTAACAGTAAAGTAAATAAAGTATACATATAATGTGTTACACGTTTAAAAACACATTGTATCGAAAACCCACTTACGAATATTTCTAAATGTAAGCCAAACATTTACATTGCAAATCAGTTTTACTTTTCAAGAACGCCACTGCTTGCAAGAATTTACGTTGAATCCACGTACACATTATGCGTGTATTTACTTACTTGCATATTACAACTTTCAATAACCACGACTCTCCCGTTTGACATTTGGCTGTGTGTTGTTCTTGTCCCATCCAACAGCCTCCACGCAATGGCACCTTCTTCGGCCTTTCTCTTTCACACCCATTGCTGTAACGCATGACGCCGTGAGTGAGGGAGCGTGACCCGTGTTATTTTGTCATTAATATGATTCACTCATAATCACGTTCTATTGAAAATATCTCTTACTTTGTGTGCATAATACATGTACCTACGCTATGTTTTTTTCTTACAAAAAAATGTGTTTTATGGAAATTTGTCTTACTCGTGTGTGTGTGCATAATTAATAAAACTTTTAAAGTCATTTATTGCAAAAAATTGTTTGTTGACATGCAGTTTTTTTTATTGTAAGGTATATAAAATAAATGTCAAATACTTGCATATATTAAGTAATAATGTGTAGGTGTAATATTTGTTTATAATTATAATTACGTGTAAAAGGAATACATACATGTAAGGTATACTATTAATTAAACGGGGATAGTCATCACTCTTTGTTTCATATTGAATATTTATCAATTACTGACATATAAGGTAGATTGTTAGGTGTGTTTTATGATAGGTATTTCAGATGGGTTTGTGTGGAATTTTTAAGTGGGATATAGAGTACTAGTACTACTCACAGTTGTTAATTTAAGACAACCGGAATGATTAATATCAAAACTTTACATTAAAAAGTATTTTATATAATGTAACTATCACCATTTTATCTCATTATGTGCTTCTATTATAATATATATTTTTGTTTATTAGTAAGATGCACGTTCTACTTCTTACCGAACGTGAGAAATATGAAATTGTTTCTCTAGTACTCTAGTCTATACAACAAAAGTTCAGGTGTGGAGATCATTATAGTTTATTAGTTATGTAATAGTTGGTTTAATGAAGATATGCTGTTATGTTTTATAAATAATGTAAGTCGTGTTATAAAGAATAAAACAGAAAGGTGGAGATTATACCTACATAATATAGTTTATAGTTTATATCTAATCAATGATCTGCAACGGAAGTTCATTTAAGTTCAAAAAATATTTGATTAATATATTTTACTTCGAGTGTATTAAAAAACCGAAATATTTATTTAAAATTCATTTTTTGTATAATTATTTATTTATTTTCATTTATCCTTGCTGATGTATTTCTTTTCAATTTTTCTTATCGCTAAAATCGTCTTTTTTTCTTTCCAATATAAAATACCGTCTTTTGATGGTTGCTCTAAAAACAAGTAATTGGTTGTGTGCTTTATTATACTTATCTTCATGTCAGTTATTGTATTCCATACTTTTCTTTTATGCGCATTCTTCATACCGTACTTTAACATTACATACAATCAGATAAAGAAAATGTTTATAAAATACATTTATTCTGTATTATATTTCCCGGGAATTGAACAATTTAATTTGTCTCTGCTTTTTGAACTACTATTTTAATTTAAAAGTTAGTACCCACTCTATACAAATATTACAAACTTTAATTTATTGATATTACAATAACAAAACATAAATATATTCTACCATATGCTTTACCCAAAGACGTATATTAATATTCAGTTTTATTAGCATATTTTGCATTTGGAGTACCACAACTTTCTTTTCAATATTAAATCCAATTGATTATTTTTACTGCATTTACCTACTCCGTCTTGCTCCACACATTCAACGTTTATTGTCTTTTTCTGTGAACAAAACAAGGGAACAATTTAATTGTTTGTTATCTTATGTACATCTTTGATTAATATTATTCGTTTCTTTAGAAATTTTGTTAGCTTCCTTTGTTTTTATTAACTTTCGTGAAGATGAATATATTAGTTTAAATGAATTACCGTGTACAACTATTGTGTAATAGTTTTGAACTTTTTATTATTCTTATGTAATTTCAATGAATGGTTTTTTCTTTAAACTAAACAATAAATATTTGATATTTAAATTTTATTCGTAGAAATTTATGTTTTTTATCACCATTTCATTATAAGAGAATATTTCTTATGTATGTAAATAAAGTAACATTATGTTTGTAAATTGTAGATAATAATAAAAATATATAATCGAATAAATTTCAACTGCGCTATAGTGTAATTTGTAATCCATGCAGTATAAAAAGTTGATTGCGGATTTACAATGACCGTCTGGTTTAATGCAAGCAAACAATTCCAATCAGTTGACCCGAAAGGCCACATCCGTGAACCTTAAAATAGCAACCACAAATCACAAAACCCAATTAAAAATATCAAACACTCACGAAGATGGTTCGTCATAAACAATAATTACACAGTTCCGATCTTGAATACCTGTATTTCTCGTTCATTATGATCTTTGTTTGATATAATAATACTTTCTCAAGGCTTGATGCTAGATTAACAAGGATGTATGTAATTAGATTTATATTTATTACTTTAATACAATTATGTTTGTTGTATATCTAAATTAAAATAGTATACTATATTAATATGTACAAAGTGTACTTACAAAGCAACTTTGTATCAATTTAGTTTTATTATACTTCCTCTAAGTAAGTGCTTTATTCACTTCAATTACATAAAGAGACAAGGTTTTATAAATATATGTATACAAAGTGATCTTACACTAATTATGTTGAACACATTCTACGTCAAAACAGTATTTTCTTAATGGTATTAGAAGAAATAGCTCCATTTATTCTAAATTAAAATATGCCCGTATTTTATCGAAATCAAATACACATTTTTTTTACATTTTATTATAAAAAGGCAACTATTAAAATATGAACTTTAAATCTTTACTATAGGCCTGACAGTTTGAGCCAAAATAATTCTAGACTTTGAAACTGTGAAAATGAGGAACTTTCACCGTTAAATAATTTTCTTATCAAGTGGGAAAAAACAAAGATTAGCATTAATTCTAAAAACCATAAAATATTTATTTTTTTCCTTGTACAGACAAGCGAAAAAATTCCAAGAGTAGGCAAAGCTTGTAGACAAATAATTAAATCAATTATTTTTTTTCACAACGAGATAATAGCATACAGTATTACATTTATTTACTCGTTCTCAAATATAGATAGAAGCAAATCCCTCCCTCTCCCCTACAGACATCCATTAACAGTGTCTACAAATATATATTTCAAACAATTGGTATCTGAAAACGAATAAATAACTATACTTAGATATAATAAATTAAAATTAATGAATGGGTTAATTGGTCAATATTAAACAAAAATTAATAAATAAATAAATTTATTAATAGTATGTAGCAGACGTTTCGGAACTACTGTTCCTTCCTCAGTGCTTATTATTATATTACAAAGTTTTTTTACATCTTTATAATATTATATATATATCTTTTATATATTATATTTAAATATATATTATTATATATCTTTATAATAATTATTATTAATATGAACTTTAAATCTTTACTATAGGCCTGACAGTTTGAGCCAAAATAATTCTAGACTTTGAAACTGCGAAAATGAGGAACTTTCACCGTTAAATAATTTTCTTATCAAGTGGGAAAAAACAAAGATTAGCATTAATTCTAAAAACCATAAAATATTTATTTTTTTCCTTGTACAGACAAGCGAAAAAATTCCAAGATGTAAAAAAACTTTGTAATATAATAATAAGCACTGAGGAAGGAACAGTAGTTCCGAAACGTCTGCTACATACTATTAATAAATTTATTTATTTATTAATTTTTGTTTAATATTGACCAATTAACCCATTCATTAATATTAATATATAATAATGGTCATTTATATGAATTCAAATATAATAAATTAAATATACTTTATCAATAAGAAACAAAAATAAATAAACGACTATATTACTTTTATTTAAATAACATTATTTGTAACAATTTATTTATGTTTCTACTATTATAAAAAAACTAAACAAAAACATTGTTAATTAATCATTGTTTTCATTTATAAACTAAAAGTAATAATAATATACTTAAATTGTTGTTTATAGATACGTACATTGTTTTTTACTCTATAGCAAATTAAATATTTTTTGTTACATATTTATTTAATTAATATCGTAGTATATGTAGTATTCTGTTGCCTCTCGTATGCTTGTTAGTATATCCCCAATACTTATTTCCCATAACTGTAATAAATACCTGGAACCAATTAATCAAAATAGTTTTGTCATTGTCGAAAACACAATACGAATAACTATATACAACTAATTATAGAAAGGTTACTGGGACTTGAATTATCTTTAATAGGATGACCCAATACAAATTGTAATTACATCTGCAACTGATGTAAAGTAGAACAAAGCGCACGGTTAAATCTTACAATCACCCTACGTGAGATATGTGTATTTGTATTTACAAATTGTCTTGGAGTCGAGTAGTTGTTCATTTAATATAATAAATAGTAATTATTTGTACTAACAATACTTTGTTGTGATAATTGGTAGATACTTTATTTGCTGAAATGTATAGATATACGGTACGTTCTGCAATTCGTTGTTTTACCATCATGAAAGTATGTAGGTATACTAGTAATTAAAATCAATTATAATATATAAATATTTATGTTTTGTTAAAAATAGTTTTTGATATACAAACGTCTTTATGCGTAGTAGATCAAATCATAGGTTAGAATGAATTTGTTTAAGGGGGATGGCCACTGTGACGGAAAAAAATATAATTTTTTTTCTTAGATTTTCTTAAAGTTTACATATTCATAAATATGTATACAAAAAATTGAGTTTAAATTTTGAAAATTAATGGAATTACAGTCAATTTAGTGAGACGATGTAGCATGGCCGGTTATGACATAACAAAAACATTAAATACGTTTATCTCGGAATGACATTTTTCGACCTAGTCGACACGATTCCTCAAAGACTAATGAAAGACGATTTCAATTTTTTTTTATAATTTTCGTAATTGTAGTAGCTATCGTTGCACGTAGCCGATTTTTGAAATTTTGATAATTACTATTTTTAAAACCGCTCTAATAAAAAAAATAGGTCTTAACGATAGCCATTTTGTGAAAAAATAAAATAAAAAATAACGGCTACGTGCAACGATAGCTACATTCATATAGATATTGATAAAATTTTTATTTATTTTCTTCATATAACCCTTCTCGAAATTTCGAGTCGACCATAGAGAAAAATATTTTTTTGGTCGTCACATCGAGGCTCATAACCTTGTAAATATTTAATATTTTTCAATAAAAATTGATATTAAATAAGGTGAATATATACTTAATAAGAAGTCCTATACCTGATTCAAAAATAATTAGTTATATCTGTGAAAAAAAATCCCAAACATTAATAATTTTTTGACCCATCACAGTGGCCATCCTTAATATGACACTTTTGGAGACTTTTATTTCAAAACGGTGTTTAGATGCGTGTTTTGGATATATACTATTCGCTGGGTGCAAAGTAGGTAGTGGGGGAAACGAAATCGATCACAGCGCACAACGTGGCAAAAAATAACACTTTGGGTGGACTAACTGTCATTTTTAATAGGCTCGTTTTTAATCCCACTATAGACTATGTGCAAGGGGGTGGATTTAGAAATAACATCGATGCGAGTGTTCGTGGTGAGCAATATTGTAAAATTATCGGCGCCAAAACTTGAGGTTATGCTGTCAATGTAAACGAATTAATTATTCCTCTATTATACGTCATAATTAAAGAGAAAAAGATACCCAAAATAAATAATTTTCACGCACCTTTTATGCTATACTATTTATATTATATGCAAACAGCTAAATTAAATGATATTTGTTTAATAAAAAATTTCACGGTATTAAACATATTAAACAATGATAAAAATAGAGTTAAATCCATTCAATCCTTCTCTATTACCCGCTAGCGGCGCTAATAGACTTCGTGCACATAGCCAATAGTCATAAATAATCGTCTAAAATGTATATATTACGATATTTTATTGAACTTATTTGTTTGTTAGTACGTCAAAGTCCACCCAAGTTGCTACTAAAGTCCATCCATTAGTTGGCGCTGTCATCGCGCACGCTGCGAATACGATATATAAAATTATTATTAAGAAACTGAAAACTACTAGATGGATTTTGATGAACCCTTAAAAGTTCCATAGGATGCATAATGAATATAATCACGCTATTAATAAAATAACTGAGCACTGACTAAATTAGTTGCATAAGTCACCAGGACCGTTTAACCCGTACTCTGGTCTTATACATCAAAATTTTACATGGACATTTCTTAGAGTTTAATTAGTTCTATTCATAAAAATCTGTGAGACTATAAATCTAACATTAATTTTAACTGGCTTCAGATGTTTCCAAATTTTACAGTCAGTTCTTTACATGTTTATCTTTATTTGAAAACTTTTTAATGGCTGACTCATATTTATGTCAGCAGTATAATTTTTTTCTAGTGGTCTCGAATAGTACTTATTATAAATAAAAATAACAAAAAGGTATTAAAATTTTCACATATTTTTTGTATAAAAATAAATATATTTATCGTAATGATCGTAAAATTATACATAAGCACAAACCGATTATTAATTAATTATAAACCATCAATTCCAAGCATGTATTTATAAATAATCAATCATTAAATGACTTCGAACTCACCATTAATATCGAATAATTGTTGAGACCATGCAATAAATTGAAATTTCTATATTAAAGTATCAAGCAGGGATATCAATTAAAAATAACAAGTTGGTGGCTACCTATTACATATGCATAGAACAGAGTGCGATGCGATGTTCACAAATCGTCTCTTGAGAACGGTCTTCATTTAATCAGTGCATAGCCATATAGTTATGTCAGTATATGCTCGTATGTATACTGTAGTGCATACTCTATTCTAACTGATGTCGGTAGAATTAATTTTTCTATGTGAATTATTTTATTCAGTCATCTATCGCTCATGATGTATGGAATATGTTTACTAAATTGTTAATTTCTCCTAATTTCATTTACTTAATAATAATTTGTAATATTTGACGTCTTCTCGGCAGTTACGTAAGCACGATGCAAGGTTTTTATGTCAAATTTTGAAAGCTTTTATTTCCGGAACTAATAATGGTAGAGCAATAAATAAAATGCCAATAGATAGATTTTAAAAAATGGTAGGTTAATATATTTTCTATAGTATTTTTTTACAATACACTTACTTATACGTTATAAGTTGCGGCACAGTTGCTACTGAGCCTCATTTTATTTAATAAGGCACTTAAATATAAATGTCAAATGTTTATAATTAAGAAAGTAATAATACAAGAAAATTTATTGTTCATCCTTTTTTTCATGTTTACATATTAAATCGTTTAAATTTAAGATTTATGCAATGAGAAAGCTATTTTTAATTTTGAAAAATGTATTTCGTATAAAATATCAGTAAACAAGTTCTTCTCAAGAATGCAACCAAGAATGCACATTTTGCATGCACATACATTATGTATACATGCACATATAAATGTTTATAAATATTCGAGTCTTCATTTACATTTTTATATTATCGCATTTTCATTTTAGCAATCTTGCAACATGCAAGACCTGCGGCGTATCATCAATAAAGAGCACAGTTATTTTATATTCTTTGTACATATCGATAATATTAATTAACGAAAAGTGTAAAATTTAATAGCCTTTCTAAAATTTCTAATTGAACGTGTATTATATTAATGTCATTCGTAAACATCGAGTTTCAAGTATGAATTGATTATGATTTAATTAAATGTAATTACACCTATCCCCCGATTTACATGGCACTTGTTTTACACAATTTCGCTTTTACACGATTTATAAATTAACAATTTTCAAAAAAAACTAGTAAAAATGTTTATACTGCTCCATATACGCCTATACAAAGATTTGATGGCGTTTTTGAATTTTTTTCCTTCGGTAACCTGATGAAAAGAACAAGGGATTACCGCGCTTGTAAAATATACATTTGATACTTGATAGTAGAAGAAAGTGATGATAGTGATTAAACTTTTTAATGTATTGTTCCTATTGTAAAATAAATTAAATATCTATCAAAGATTTCAGTTTACACGGTTTTGTGCAGAACGTATCTACCGTGTAAATCGGGGGATATGTGTACAATAATCCCTCTATTTACGTAGTTAATAAATTCCATAAAAATAACCGCTTACGTACCAATAGCAATTTCTTTTGCTCCATTACGTTGTATTTTTTAAGTCTTTCTGCCCCTTTTTTTAACTTTTTCAAACACGTAAAAATTAATTCACGTAAATGGAGGGATACTGTAAATAAACACTTAATTTTTATCACTTATAGTTATATTTATAAAATAACAAAATTATTCATATGTGCATTATAATACACTCAAGTCAACACATTAATTAAGGGGACACCTAAGAAATAGCCTGTTTTCAAATGCTTGTAACTTGGTCAAAAATTAACTTTTTTCGAAACTTTTTTATTCTTCAATGGAGCAAATTTACTCTACTTTATGATGGACTAATTCGTTCCTCAACATCTTTTCATTTAAAAAAAAATAAGTTAATTTTTGACCAAGTTACAAGCATTCGAAAGCAGGCAATTTTTTAGGTGTCCCCTTAATTAATGTGTTGAGTATATGTATGTCACCCAATCCCTACTTCATCTCTCTTTCTATCTTGTATCCCAATCTTAACCCAAACCCCACACAAACATACACACATGATACAATAAACACGATGAAGTTGTCAGAAAAGGATAATACCCAGCTGATATTAATACCATTTTCATCATCATATATAATACATATTACACTAAAATTTAACTGTTCAAATTTAATCTACTATAATATAACAATAAGTAGATATCGAAAACTGTATAAAATATCTTCCCTTAATTTGTTTATACATAAAGTAATAAAATTACTCTAACCAGTATCGAATGAGTCGTCTATATTTGTAGATATATTTCATATTTTTTAAATAGGATGAAGAGGAGTAAATGCAATACCGTAGTAAAAGTAATACATCAGAAAGTTCCTATTGTACCGAAATAGAATTAAAATCAAAGTTGGTTTGAAGTTGTGAATTTTATTTCTATCACTATTACTCCTAATGCTATGGGTTATAATTTACTATAAGTTAATGGTGCTACACTGTATTTATTAATTTTTTTCTTTAGCTTTTCATATATGTGATTATTGGTTGTTAGTGCGTAATATGTATTAATTTATTTTCACATGAGTATTAAGTTTCATTCTTCATTCTCATAGCAGTATTTATTGATCTATATGTATAAAGGTTACATTGAACAACTAAATACTAAAACAATTTTAAGTATAGATTACCCAGATGAAAGTTTAAACATATTAACCAACCTTGGTTTTAAGTAGAGATGTACTGAATCCTCGACACCCCGACCATGCATTCACATTACTCGTATATTTATATGTTCATGCATAAAGTAATCATCACATATTTCTAGATAACCGTGAACTCTTTCCACCTCTTGCATGAAATATAGAGAACCTGTTCCACAGTACATTCTACAAGTGAATTTTTCTGATGCTACAATTAATATATAAAAAAGACAACAGCTTTGATCCGAAGGCCTTCGTGATTAACTCAGAGAGACTCGTTATTGATTTGTTACAGTGATTATTATAGTGTTTGCGTACATCAATACCATTTATCTATGTATAGGAAAATAGTTGTTAATAGTAGTCACGACCGAAAATAATTTTCACTTGGTTATTTTTAATAGAATGCCTTTAGCTTTTTGTTACGATTTAAATTTTATCATTAAATTAGAGATCACTGGACTTATGTTTTTGTTTAGTTTTTTTTTGCATCAAATTGAATGCACTAATTCAGTTTCCTGTTTCTTCTCATTATGTTATTTCATTTGTTTATTTTTCTATCTTATTCTATTGAAATTTTCCCGTTATTTTTGGTTGTTCTTTGTTTAATAGTATTTTAACTACCTAATATAATTTTTATAGCTTTACTCTGACCTCATAAACTGATCGAGATATTTAATTTTACTTTCTATCAAGTTATGTTGCATAATTCCATAGGATTTACGTCCATCTTTTAATTGATTCTCAAAGTAACAAATCAATCTTTAAGGGACATTTTAAGTATCATGACATTAAGCCAAATGAACTTTGATCTTAACGATATTAAAATTAAGTAATAAATTGTAGTTATGATTTGTTATCAATCATTTTATTTTATTGAACCAATGAGAAAGTCATCGGTAATTGAAGAGTGCGAAATTATGTATAGTAATATTAAAGAAACTAGTTAGCAATAAATTTTAAAGTGAAACCTTTTACAGGTCGTATTAAATAACGGAAGATCGTTAAAATATACATGTATCGTATCTGTTAAAATGAGGACATGAACAGAAGCTAATATCCATTTATTATTTACATTAAAAAATGTAGTTTTTTTGCAATATATTAAGATAAAAATAGAATCAGTTTTTTATTATTTTATTTTATGAATGTAATAATTATAATAATAAAAGTACATTAAAAATGATAATAATAAAATAGTAATAATATTATAAAGAATAAATAGATGCTATTAAATGTGACGTTTTTAAACTTTTGGGGAAATATCACGAATGGTATTTCCACTTTTCCTTATCTTCAGATTTTTACTGTTCGCTTTATATCTTTTTGTTTATCCTCCATCAACTTTATTACTTTCGCCTGAGGTTGGGATAATATTACATTTTTCCTTAATTCCACCTTCATTTCGATAACTAAATCACAGCTTCTGTTATGGGTATTTATTTAGAAGTTAGAGTCAATCTGTAAAAATATATTTCTTTGATGATTTCATTATTATTTATTACATTTCGACATATGATATAATCACTTATAGAAATGAAACAATTTATCAAATATATTGTACTAACTCTGAACTTACACTTTTTTAATTATTGTCATTAAGTTATTTTTTTATAATAGGTAATTTATAATAAAATGACTAATGATTTTATTGCACTGTATTTTTAAAGTCAATGTTTTATGTATTATAAAATATACAAGGTATGCCACTTTAATTTTATTTTATTTTAAATTAATTAATGATTTACAAAATTATCGTTTTATAAATGAAAAGTATTTATATAACCCCAGTGCCGTAGTGCCGGATTTTTTTGTATACTAAAAATAAAATTATGAATTATGAATCTCCCAAATGTGCTTAATATGCGAAAACAGCACTTATGACATATACAAAAAATTGAAATGTTATATAAATTTTTTTAGCGATTTATGGCCCATTCTGTACAGATACTAAATAATAATACCTGATCAATATTTTTAGAATAAAACAAGCATGATATTTTACCTTATTAAAAACTAATTATCTAATTTAATATTTTAAAAAATTATCTAAACCCTAAAAAAATATATTCGCGCAGATTTTTTTTACAGATAATATACATAAATTGGGTATAAATTATTTCAATAATCGGGTTCATTAAATTTACAAACAGATATAAATCATATTTATATGAATAATTGTCATCTAGCAGAGTAGTTTGTTGTCTGTAAATGCGAGCCCTCCCTGCGGAACGTCTGTTGCAAGGGACGCTACTTCAATACCCGCGCGTGACATTGTTCCTTAATAGTTTACCACCTTTGTGTTGTGAGTTTTCTCGGTTCTGTTCAAATGATCCAGACACGCTGATGTCTTAAACTTTTATAAACTTTCAAAAATGCCAGCCGAAATTAAACACTAAGTTATAACAATTTCAAAAATATTATTATATTGTTTTTAACGCGTAGTAAATAAAATTTATAATAGATGAATTAAAATTAGAAAACATCGATTCTATAACGTGAAATATATCTAAACATTATGAAAAATATATCATTCAAAACATAATTAACTACTGATTTGCTACAATTTTGCTTAATATTACCTTTACTTTTGTTAAAATTACTAATAAAATAAGAGAATTTTGATTTACTAATTACAAAATTACTGAATTATTAATGACTAATGTTACCAAGTAGGTAGAATCAATGTTTCTTACTGATAGTATGTATAGACTTTAAATATTATAATCCCTAATTTTTCAAAATTTGTATTATATTTATACTTCTTTATATATTTTCACAAAAAGAATATTAATGCCATCTAAAAATCTAACTGTTTTGAATTCCAATTTCATCAACCTAGGAATAAGCATTGAAAAACTTTTCTTCGATTCAAGCCGCCGTACTTTAAAATAAAATATTTCACCACCAGCCACGTTATTATTTTATACATCCACACGTGATGTATCACTTCTCATTTCCCGAAACAATAAATCCTCATATTTCCATTCCATCAGGCCTATTTTCGCTTAAGTTATTCAGTAGAATCTTCTAAGGGATGTATGCATCAATCATATTTAACTAATATGTACATATATAGAAGCCAAAGACTTACAGTTCATGATTTCATTTTGATGTGTTAACGTACATAATTACACGAAAAGTTATACGTATATGTATATGTGTGTGAATTATGAACAGTTGATATGCTAACTAGGGCAGCGTTTGCAAAACAATTGTAACACCTATAAGTTTATTACCTCATATTTCAATCATTATTGCCAACATTAAGTTACACTTCTCCCCTATATGTGTGTATGCTTTTCCTTGCCTATTTCCTTTACGTCACTCATTTCTACCCAACCGTGTTAATTTCAATGCACATAAAATATTTTATAAATGTGTTTATGCAAGCTTATTGATCTTTTTTATGTATTTATTAAATTAATAAAACCCAATGTTTATAATCAGACTATAAAACAATTAAATTTTATATACAAGCTAATTATCTTTAATGTAATTAGACGTAATCACTATAAAGATTTATAATTTAATTTATTCCTAATGCACGCGCGTGAATCCAAGGGCAAACTGAGCTATTATAAAACTGATAAAGTATTCGTAAATACAAAATACTTAAAATGTATGATAAAAATCCACATTAAAATGTTAATTTAGTTTTATTCATTATGGCTTGGGTAAATTAATTAAATAATAATGTAATCTAAATTAATTTTTGAGTCTTAGGCTTTCTTATAATGAAAGGCCCTTCAAAATCGGTTTATTAGTTTTGTGTCAAATAACAAACAGACAGACATGCATTTTTTAAACTATGCAAATATAAATAATCCAAAAAAGAAGTATTGATTAATACTTAAAATCATAATGCTTTTATGTTTGAACTTTCTGTAAAATACTTCGACACATTGAGTTAGTTCAAAGATTAATATATTGTGTACAATCTAAAAAATCTATTAAAATCTTAACTTTAAAGGGTGGAGAACTTTTGGTGTGACAAATAAAACAACACAACTGTGTTCTCCCCTGTTCACGTCTTTCTCATTCTTGTTAACAAACTGGTGTCGAGAGAACAGTGATAACCGCCGGTGTTATCTTAGACACATGTTTGAAACAATATCTTCAATGAAAATTACACAAAGTGAGCATATTATGTTATGTTTATAATTTCTACATGCAGTTAGTGCAAGAAAGTATTAATTTCATGTTTCATGGTATTTACTTTGAAAACGAACTGAAAAAAGATAGTAAAAAGTCAAGTCCTGCATGTGCAGAGTAGTTTTTCAATTTATTCGATGTTTTTAGCAAATTTAACAATTACTAGCTACATTTAATAGTTCATTTTTTAGAAAACCAATTGTTAGTTACTTATTAAACCTTTCAAAAAGCATTAAAAACGTAAAATTTATGATCCACAATTAACTATAATCGTGGCAAATCTCTGCTTTTTTGGTCAAAACTGTAACAGACTCAGTGGTTGATTCCATTAATGTTATTTTATTAAAATTCCGGTATGGACACTAAATATTAACCTTCTTTCTTCTGCATCGTTGTATATATATATATCTGTTTGAGACACTTTAAGTAGGTAACGTACATGATATAATTAAATAAGTTTTAGATATTTATTAGCGCAATCCACCAAGGGTGGTACCGCTTATATGCTCGATTTTCCGTCCGTCTTTCTTCCACCGCGGGTTCTCGGCCCCCTGACCTCGGGTTTTCGCTAAATAGTAGGTCTGTGGTTCTAGTTTAGCCCATTAGACATAATGTCCATTTTTCATACAAAATTTTTCATATATGGCTTCATGTACCTCGTTGAACTCGGAATTGATTCACGAATCGATTGGCAAGGGTATTTTTTGAGTTGTGTCCATCAAGTGGGTTGCGTGGCAACACCCACGTGTGGGTTTTGATTTTTTTAAAGTGCCTTGAAGAAAAGTCCTTGTTTTTTCAAAACGCTGAAAACAATACAAGTACACTGATTTTAATTAATGATAATAATATTCAACACATGCCGTTATTAAATTGTTTTTCATTATTTGTAATAAACAAATATTAAATCGCTCGAAAGCAATTCACTGTCATTATACATACGAGTATAATTATATAATACAAAAACATTAATATTTAAACAACATTTATGAACCTACATACATAGTGAATATGTTCTTAATTATTCTTCATCAATCATATGTATGTACATTACATACCTATATTATTTGTTTAGAGACGTCTATCATACTACGAATCAGTGGCGGCCTGTACCACAAAAAATTCTTATTATTTGACTTATACTAAAATGTACACCTTAACCACAACAAAACAATGTCACTCGACACATATTTCGACTTCGCAAGAAGTCCTCATCAGTACCTAGCCTAACAGTTCCAGACTTATTATATAAGTTTTACGTTAATTTGGAAGTACTTAAAAATTCCCGTAAGTCAAGGAGTTTTGAGTGGTTTCAATTCTTTATAACTTCCGATATTAATAGCTCTATTTCGTTGTTTTTTTCGTTTGTTTTAAATCCTCACTATCTAAAATTAATGAATGTATTGTTTCCAAAATGCGTTTTTATTAAAATTATAACATTGAAGGAAAATCAAGTGTCGTACCAATTAAGCTAATCATTTTCGATAAATTGAACTTGAATTCTCTAATATGTATCTTTATTAACAACCCGCGCCACTGATGTTACTTTATTTTAGATATTAGAAATTCAAAAGCATAGAGAGAGCTATATAATGGTAAATATACACAGAGTATGTACTAATTTAATTATTGCTGATTATTACTCCAAGATGTTCTGTGTGAAATGTACAAGCGCACAAAGATGAATGTTCTCTACATGTTTTTGTTATTATTGCTACTCTGCAATTATTTACACCTGCTGTACTTACTCTGTTATAATCTTTACATTATTGATGGTTGAAATTCAACACATAATATCATGGAAATTATTCAAGGGCAGGTTTATAATTTTATATAAATTACATTATTATAACGGGAGTATAAATTTACATATGTATGCTGTTTACATTTAAAGCATCAATTTTAATTGAGATAGGCTTTACATTCCTAATTATTGCACTTTACATTATAAAGATTAAATTATGAGTTCATTTGATTAATATAATTACACTTTAAAAGTATATTTTTACTTTCTTATACGGCCAAATATATGAAATACATAATATACAATAATTTAAGAAGTATTATAAGTAGATTTTTTTGAATACCAGATTTTTATATAAATACCTATCGCTTTTAACTATCCCTGTTTAAATGTCTGTCGGTCTGTAGACGCTATAACTCAAATACAACAAATCACTAGAAAAAAAATACATTAACAAAAATTGAATTTAAACATTAATATTGTTTACATTGTATCTGACATTAAGGAGTCTATAATTATGTTAAATATACCTACTAATTATTAACAATCCATTATACGAGAAATAAATTGTACGTATACCATCTCGGTCCCATCCTAGTTCAAGCGGTCTCGTTTACGAAACGTCTCGTCTCAACATATAAGCGTTAGTCAATGTTATACGATCCATGCCGCTTCCTTAAATGGATAAAATATAAATAAGTGTATTATGTAAGAATTTTAATACACGATTTCATATATCATTAGGAGTCGCTTTGTATAATCAACTTTATCAATCAACGCATGCCCATAATAGGAATGAAGAATGCTTCTCTCATTAAATTTTTATTCGAATTGATATTACCTATAATTAATTAGTAATAATTTAAATTCACTGTAAAATATGTTCTTTAAATTTTTTAAACAGAAAGTGTATTCTTTTAGTAAATTGTAATTTCAAATCAAAACCAAAAAAGTTTTGATTTCAAAATTAACGCGGACGAATCCGCGGAGAATTCCCTATTGAATAACATATATTAATTTTTAAACAAACACGGACAAAAAATTAAATTATAAAATTACAATCAATTAAAAACCAATTTAAAAAATGAAACTTTAAAACAGAACGTATTGTACACTGTTTACGATACGTTAATAATTAAGTCTGTGTAATTTAGCATGTAATGAGAAATTATGAAATGCCGTTAATAATGAATAGTCGCAAGAGGAAAAAATAATCTAATTTTTGTAAACAGAAACCGACCACACTCATAATCAAGGATGGTTGAATTAATATTAGAATAAACATTTGTTTTGTATTACTGATCTTTTATCATCACGTGTTTGTTTCTATATTTGTGTATTTTGTATTTAATTGTATCGTATTGCATATATATACATACATATGTATGTGAAATATTACAAAGCAAATCTTCGGGTTGCAAATTATTTGAAAGTTAAATAATTGATTTTTTTAATTTTTATGTATTAAGGGGGTTAGCAAGTCTAGCGTCCCTGAAAATACTCAATATTTGGGAATTTACTGTGGTCAAATGAAACAACGAATTAAAGCTAAATTAACACAGCTGTTTAATCACTATTTAAAGTACATTTTAAATTATTTTTCAGATTTTTATGAATGAAAATTATTAATCTCTGGCCGATGGTAGGTTTTCATCAAAATTTTGAGTTGACACCTTCCGTACTTGCTTTTAGCCAAATGATCAGATCTGGAACAGTTTTACAAAGTGATTTTAGTTTTTGAAACTATCCTCAATGGATTGAACCACTTTTACACCCCAAGAGTTATATATTTCAATAATTATAGGTACCTACCTATGTTTATACTTTAAAATTTAAGCTTTATTTGAACTGCAATTTTCATTGGCCATAAAAATCTACAGGATTTTTTGTTTCCAACCAAAGTGGTTCATTCCATAGAGGATAGTTTCAAAAACTAAAGTCACTTTGTAAAACTATTCCAGATCTGACCATTTGGCTAAAAGCAAGTACGGAAGGTGTCAACTCCAAATTTTGATGAAAACTTACCATCGGCCAGAGATTAAAAATTTTCATTCATAAAAATCTGAAAAATAATTTAAAATGAACATTAAATAGTGATTAAACAGCTGTGTTAATTTAGCTTTAATTCGTTGTTTCATATGACCACAGTAAATTCCCAAATATTGAGTATTTTCAGGGGCGCTAGACTTGCTAACCCCCTTAATACTGAATTTTTGAAGTACATTTTATTAAATATGACGCACTATTCAGTATTTTATTTATTCTCCAATTATTTGTTTCTTTCGTGACGATGTACGTTTTAACAAATAACATGTATTATAACAAATTAATTATTATCTATTTACAAATGCATAGGTACAGCAAAACAATGTCATATGTGATAAAAATATATTAAATCTTAATACACAATTCAAACACGAATATCGTTCTTATTTACTTTATTTATTAAATATGGCTATCAATTACTATTGAAACAATCTCAAGAAAAATATGGGTGTCGTGTAAATTTTTTTAATGTAAAAAAAATCTTATATACTACCTTTCTTTGATGGAAAATATTTTTTCAGAAAAAAAAAGAAAACTCTAAACATAATATCGTTCATTAAATTTTCAGAAATTTCGTTTTCAACACCAAAAAAAGCCTCGTGCATGTCAGTGTGCAGTCCTGTATATAATACCTTCTGTATTTTAATAGGAATATAATTTTTAGGAAGCAAGAAATGGATCCATTTAACATATTATTTAATTATATTTTTCTCGACCTTTTTTAACTGTATGAAAATTGTGTGAAAGCTCATTATGTAAATTTGTAATTTATGAGGAACTGGAGAGATATAAAAAATAATTTATGCACCCCAAAACAAATGGCAATTAGCAGAATAAGATACACTAATAGACAGTATCTAATTTTAAACCGATTACCAGATATTTTTTATACCAATTTATAAAATATTTTTTTTCTGTTACAGATTACTGACAATACTAACAACTTTAATAAATATTAGAGGTAAATATTTTTTTTAATATTTTTATTTTTTATTCAACTTCTTAATCTTAATATATATATAAATTACGTGTCACATGTTCCTCCGCGATGGACTCCTAAACTACTTAACCGATTTTAATCAAATTTGTACACCGTGTGCAGTTTGATCCAACTTGAAATAAAGGATAGCTTACATCTCAATTTATGATCGCAATATTATTTTATTGCAAATTATTTGTCTTTATCTGTTAGTTCCAAACGATTCTAACAGATGATGACATATGTTGACTGGATTGAGTAAGTATTCAATAGATGGCGCTATGTCAAACTTCCAAACATTTCATATAACCTACAATTAAAGTATAGGTTAACCACAGCAACGCGTGGCCGAGTCAGCTAGTAAATTATATATCATTAAATAATTAAAATTAAAAGCATGCAAGGATGTTTCAAATCCTGGATGGAGTTTTTATCAAAATTCGAAAATAAAAATAGAATTTACTTACAAAATCTTAGTCCCTATGTAAAACAGCATTACTTAGACCTGGATAACACTTCAAGAGTTCTAGAGTAAATTAATATCTTGAAAAATAATTCTATCAACTTTCTAAATTTAAAAAATAATAAAATTCCATTAATATTTAACGAAATTAGAGCACTTTTAAAAAAACCCAAAATTTGAGATCAAGTCGCCATATTTTCTAAACAATTGAAAGTATGAAAATTTCTGTTTTACAAAAGTTTCTTACTTTTTTATTGTCTTTACAATCATGTACTTTTGAATATACCGTTCCATTTGATTTTACTGAGAAACGGGATATGTACCCCCCCAAACTACCCCCTAAGGCGCAGTTTTAGGAGGTTGAAAATATTTTCCTGAAATTCTTTAGGATCGATATACATAGTAATTGTTTTTTCCTAAAACTCTATCTTCAATAGTTTGGGCGTAAAACATAGTGGACGGGTGGTCTGGAACACCCTGTATACATAGTATGTAAATAATAACAACTTGATCTTCTAAATTATAATGTAAAATTAATACCCCACGTATGGTATAATAATCGTAGAGAATCGCCATAAAGCTTTCGTATTTGCATTATCTATTGAACTTGTAAATAAACTGATTGAAGCGTATGAACATTGACGAGTTTGTGTGAAGATTATGCTAATAATAGCAAAGGACCAGCGTTATCCTGAATTGATTCATTTGAGCACATTGAATTTAAATGTGTATCCAGTAAAGACGTGATCGTGACGCATATAACAAATCATTAATTATAATATGTTTTTGTATGGATCAAAGGATACTCATTTAAAATTAAACGAGTAGTTAGTAGGTAATTGTAATACCTACTTTATCTTTACTAAATTTAATTGTAATTTCTTCATTTTTACTTTGTTCTTGTTTTAATTAACGTCTGCACTTTTTTCTATTGAATTCACTTAATTAATTATTCCTGATGACAATTATATTAATGATGCTTTTACTTAATTTTATTTGTAACGGTACAACACAGTGTTGTTTACACAAAAGCTTATATATACTGTATAATTTTATATAATATAGCGATGTTGTGTTCATTTATTTTAATTTTTCTAATTATGTTTGAAAAAGTTTGTAATTCGTAATAGAAAAAATAATTATATTCTATCAATTTTTCTGTATACCTAAAGGTGAGAGGTAGACATTATTCAATTTGTGAATGATAGTATTATAAGCAATAAACACATTACCCTTTTGCTTTTGAAGCAGTCAAGTAAAAATACATATACATATTATAAAATTATGTGTATCAAGAATTATTTATTTTTTAAATGATCTAATTATTTTAAACTTATTTAATTCCTGTTCAGTGGTACAATATTTATGAAAAACTCTGGGAAGTTAATTATTAATACACCTTTTGCGAGGTCACACTGTATAATTCAATATAAATTTATGATTTGAATATTTTCTTTACTTTTTTAAAAAGATTAAAGAAATACGCACTATTGACTCATCTATGTATATAATATGTAAAAAAAAAACAGTCGTGTGACCTCATCAGTTTAATTAAAATGTAATTCAGTTATGATCATATCATTGTTTTACATATTTAAATTTTGAAAACAAAAATTCAAGTCGTGTATATTAGATACGAGATATTAGACATAGATAATGCTCTAATGAGTTTATACTCAGACAGACAATTGGTTGGTGGAAATCATTTATTCCATTAAGTTATTGTCATAGTGATAATTTCACCCAACATTTATTACCCATTGTTCCATTTGAGTGCAAACCTATTGATATACAATATACATTGCGTAATCTATTGTGATTATTACTGTTAATTTATAATTATAGGCATAATATAGAATAGTATTTCTCACATTTAGAAGAATGGTATACGCATATTTATCTTCAAGTACTTAACGATGTTCTGGTCGTACAATATGAGGCAAAAATAATATAAATCTAAATGAGATGAAAGATCAAAATTAAATTATGAATTATTCACTTTAAATGCTTGTAGGAAAATCAAATTCGTTTTTAAACTACATAAACAATATTAGTACTTGTATTTAAAACCTTCTTTCGTATTTTAACTGTTATTGTAGCAAAAAAAATGAAAATGTTTGTGAATGATATCAAAAATTTTGTTTGTGAATGTCATTTAAATTCATCTGTCAGAAATAAAAAACCCCAAATATTTTATTATTATAAATGACTTCACAAGTGAAAATACTATTAAATAACACAAGAAATATTATTAAATAACATTCTTTAGAACATAAATGTAATGAAAATGATAATATAAGTCGTTTACACGCATAAATATATGAAAAAAAATATGACATTTAAAAGTACAAGACGTGGCAACCTAATTGCAATCTGATTGGTCCAATTCGAACTGTCACTGCGTTAGTGCATACATTTAGTATTCAGTACACTGTTGCCAGTTCATCACTTTTACATTTTGGAATGTTTTCTTACCATTTTCTTACACAATAATGTTTTTTTCTCTGAAATGAGTTAGTAAAAACTAATAAGTTTTGTACAGAAGTAAAACAGATAGTTTTTACGTGGTTTTTACTAAAAATTATATTTTTGTCATTGTTTTTTCGGTGTTTAAATAAGGTTTGAATTAGAATTTTTTCAATTCTCCATAAGAAGACGTGTTAAAATGTGCAAACTTTAAACTGCTATAACTTTTAAACGGGGTAGTAAATCGCATTTGAATTTCGTAATTCGTCTTATCATACTTAAAATTACATTCTGTCAAATTTTCAATATCATCTAACTGTTTTTGATTAGCGCCAGAACATCCTTAAGGGTTTTGTTATATATTGTTTGTAGCATTTACCTACGTTAAATATTATCATAGTTTTTTTATGAATGCTGATAAAATAGTTTCATTTAAACAAAAACAATAATTCGCGATTTGTATTTACATATGAACTCTACAATTTTATCTGAATTTATTTCAATTTTTAATCAACAGTTTTATATTACGAATGTAAACTAATATGTTTGTAATTGTAAATGCATTTCTCTTTGATGTGTTCTGAACTACCCCAACCCTTTCCCTGTTATGTTTGATTTCGCTTCAAACAATGAGTTCATTATTATTTTTTGTGACATATAATGTGTATGTTTGTACAATGTACATATATGTTTTTATCTTTAATATTGAAGTATGTTGTATATTTTTAAAATATGCTTATATGTATAAAAAAATTATATTTTAATTAATTTATAATCAAAAAAATATATAGAAAATATCATTCATACTTAAGTTATAATTTTTAATTAAAATATATGTTAATGTATTGGGGTAACAGAAGTGGAATATAGTTAACCGTTAATTTTATGAGCTAAATAATTTTGTGCTTCACATCTTGAATAAATTTCATGATCTCGAGATGAAATTTGCTGGATGCAATTAGACTCCTGTTTTTGTAAGGAATAAGTGCGCTAAGGAAAATTTGCGTATAAACCAGAAATTAACCGCGGATGTGGAAGAAGATGTGCGCGATAACATTTGGTGACTAATTATTCTTTTGTTAATGTGCCTTTTTCTCTTAATAAAATCTCAAATTTGATTAAATTTAGAAACTATTTTTAAAGAAGATAAGTTGAGGAATTCACAAATAAAATTTTATATTTAATGTACCAGTTTTTGGCTAATTGTAAATTATAGAAAATAAACCGGATTAAAATCATTACCGATGATTCCGAGAATTAAGCGTCTTTTTCGATAAAAGTTTTACTTTGTTATCTTTTAAAAATTAGATTCAGTAATTCAATGAGTCAGTTTGTACTTTGTTCGCTTATTTTTTCTGATTTTAAATTCACGAACAGCAAATATCGATTAAGTAATTAAAGTTTATTTAATTGATTGTGCTTTATTTATTTTAAGACGAGCATAGAAGTCTCAATGCTTGTTAGATTATGAATTATGAATTATTATTAAAGTAACTTTTATTTCTTACCGTGAACGAAAACTTTAGAAAAAAATTACCTACTTTATAATAAATTCTTAAACATTGCCACCGTCATCGTTTTAGCACTTTTAAGTTAGATTATTTCAAAAACAATTTGGGCAACAGATTTATTTTTAACATGCCAAAAACCTCCGAAATCATCTATTCAAGTAATGACGAAAAGGCAAAAGTTTTTTTGTCAGCCTGTTTAATTGGTTAAATGATTCAGCCTAGGAACACCGAAATTTTACTTATTCAGTTATTGTTATCAAAAACTCAACAAAACACTTGTTCAGATTATATCAATTTGACTAAAATACCGATGATATTTCTTTATAAAAATAATAAAAATATGAAACAAAAAATTAAATTCATTTTCATAATTCTGAAAAAATAATGCAAACAAAATCGGATAAACATATTAAAATTTATAAACTTCAAACAATATATACAACATTCACTTCAGTAAACAACTCATTACAATTTCATAAAACCTAAATATCCCGATAAATTATTTATTCATGTATTATACACAGGAACAATGTTCAAATTTCCGATCAGCATGAAACCAATAATTTCAATGATACCTTTTTTGGCTGTGGGTATGCGAATATGGAAGATAACACACACTGATCTACGAGCATCTTTCTGAATGATTATTTACCACTTGACCCTATTCGCCATCTATATTCTACTGACTACATATTTAATAAGGCGTTCGCCACGTTACAAAACCATATATTCATATTCAGTCAGCCCCAAACTGATCCAGGGGGTTTCACAGGTATAAGCAGATTTGCTATAAACTACAGGCTTGCAATTTGTATGTATAATTCATGCGATTACGTAATAACCGTGAGTATGCCGCTGTTCACGTCGCTGCTTGTGGTTTACAACAATAGCTACACAATCGATTCATTTTTAATGCGATTTCTTTGACCAGCAGATCAAACAGAAATTATTCATTATTAATTAATAATTTCTGACGAATACAAATTCAAAATGATCACGTTTTCAATTAAATCTTTAATTAATACCCTGTAATGTTTTTTTATCTATGCAGTAGGTAGTTTTTATTAACTCTCTATGATAGTAGTGGCGTCCAATTTCATAGACTCAATGGGTTTTCATGTTTTTAATAATTTAGTGAAAGTTCTTCTCAGAAGCTGTTTATTTTTTTTGGTTGCTGTAATCCTTTTAATATTTATGAAAATATTGCTGAAAGTTTGTCAGACTTAACGTTACCGCTGGTTATTTCGTGTTAACTTATTTTTTGTATTCATATATTTATATTAGCTGGAAGTCTAAATCTCTAATAATTAATTTAAAATTGTTAAATAATAAATTGAAGCATTCATTACTTCATGCGTTTGTACCTACATAGGTATATTACTATCAGGTTATAATATAAATTCTGTCCGATTTTTTTTAATGTTTTTATGAATCAATAATTTTTACATCAATTAACACTTAATCTTCAATACATTGTTCATTATTAGATATAACCTGCTGCCACCTTTCAAGTAATTTTCAATCCTTTGTCGAAAAAATTCCCTTAGTTTGGATTAAAAAATAAGGACACTGCATTTTGTATATCTTCTTAAAAATGGAAATTTTTCCATCAAGAAAACTGCAGGTTTCGAAACAGATGATAATTCGAAGGTGCTAAGTCAGGAGAAAGAGCAAATGTATAAGTTTTTCCCAACCAAACTCTTCCAGTTCCTGGGAACTGAGTGTAGATGAGCATTATCCTGGTGGAACACAACGTCCCGCCGATTAACTAAAGCTGGGCGATTTTCACTTATAGCTGTCATCAGACGGCCCAGTTGTTGACAAAAACAGCTTGTTAACAGTTGTTGACAATAAACTGGACCATCTCATGGAAAAAATTTCCATTTCCAAGAAGATATACAAAATGCAGTGTCCTTATTTTTTTAATCCATACCAAGGAACATTTTTCGACAAGGGATTGGAAAATTACTTGAAAGGTGGCAGCGGGTTATATCTAACATAGAACCATATATTGAAGATTAAGTGTTAATTGGTGTAAAAATTATTAATTCATATAAACATCGGACAGAATTTATATTACAATCATATTTATAATCACTACTTAAAAAATTTATAAATATGTATATGCAAATTTTACACTAATATAAAAGAGGGAAATTTAATGCTCTAGAAATCGTAAAAAAATATATAGATATTCGTATCAAACTTATAAATCATCGAAATATACAATTGATACATTTATATTCATACGTAATTTGATATTTTCCATAATAGTATTAATTATTGTAAATAATATGTAACCGATTTACTCATCCAATTATATGAATGCATACTTAATGTACCTACCTGTACACATTTCATGAATAATATTGTTAACTTTAAATTATTTCAATACCTACTTAATAATAGAAAATGATAGAAATTATGTATACAGGATTAAATATACAGGTATATGATTTTATCAATCAATATTTAAAATAATCTTAGTTTGTATTTTATTTAATGATACTTTATTCAAAAAATTAAATTGTTACTAATGTTGAAGTTTCCTTTTCTTCAAAAAACTTCTTAGCAAAAATTTTAATTTTCAAAATTGATTTACATTTTTGTAAAACAAGAACCACAATTAGAAAATCACTGCCCTAAATAATTTAAAAAAAAACTACTATTATCTCATAATTGTTTAATTACTGGCAAGTAGAAGTAAATTTAATTTAAGTTAAAACGTACAATAATGTCTGTTACAATGCATCAAAAGATGGCATCCGCATCGCGCGGTTTGCAACCCGGGTGATTTATATTCCTCCTTGGACTGTCGTCTCGGGCGTAATTAGGTGTTGCAGCTCTAATCCTACAGGACTCACAGGACTATGCTGCATGCTTCTGACGCGATGTCTGGTAGCAATTTATAAGATGGTATTCGTAAGCGCAAGCTTTTTACAGATTATACATGTCGAGTGGATAGTTGCATTTATTGTCGTCATTTCCGACAAAACCATAAAACGTCTTGTATTTCCTTTTTATATTACAGTCGCTTATCGTTTGTTAAATGACATTGTAACTTATTTCATGAAACAAAGAATCAAATAATGTTTTCTTTACAAATAAATTTGAGTATGTAACATAATATTTTATTATAAACTAATGCATTGGTCCCGGTGTTACCCAGGTTAATATCCACAAAATCCTAGTTATCTAAATTAATAACTTGATAAAGATTTTTTTAGTCTTTTGATATTAAATCTTAAGTTTTCATAAAATATTAATAGCCACAAACGTGCACAGAATGATCTATTTGTGAAAACCGCATTAAAATCGGTCCAGTAATTCCCGAGTCTATAAGCCACACACAAACGAACATTCATTTTTATATACAAAAATTCAAAAATCGATGTAGGTAAACATCCGTTTCCGGTGAATGATCGTTTTCAAAAATAGGAGGTATAAAGATAATTAAAAAAAAAATGAATTCAAAAATCGATCGTAAGAAATATTAATTTGAAGCATTTTTGCATTGTTCAAACTTTAATAAAAATACTGTATTGGATACAATTGTATACAATATATAATAATACACACGATAAAATATAGTTTGAAAATTTTATCAGTTACAATTTTGTCTTATAATTAATAAATATCAAGAAAAATAAACCATTGATGCAAAAAACATTGTAATTATTGTGCATATTTCTATCATTGAATCTGAGTATTTTCAGAAAATCATACAATATTCTTTAGTTATAATATTTTTATTTTGTTAACTTTACAAATTGTCATCAGGTTTGTCATTTTTACATTTTAATGTTTCAAAGTGATGGTGTCACGTAACACATTGTAAGCTGTGTTCTTATATTCAATCAATATTTACTATTTTCTTTTTCTCGTGTAATATCCTGATATATTAGAAAATTGATGTACGAGAACAAAATTATACTAAACAAACATATTATATTTCGTGAAAAGATGTTTCTTTATTGAAATTTTTTAATTGGACTTTGAACATCCTGTATAGTTTTTAATAATGTTTTGTAAGTTGATAACATTGAATCTATTACACGTTTCTTGTGAGGAAGTAATTTTTATAATTAAATTATTTCTTAATCACACCAGAGGAACATGTACATATCCAATAAATCACATGAGATATAAAGAACGTGTGCTCTGAGTAATGAATGAAATTCTATAAATAACGATACAAATAAATTCTTATGTTCTACGCTCGAAACTATAAAGCTATAAATATAATATATAAAAGATAATATAACTCATAAAAATTGTTTCATTTAATAAATATTATAGCAAATACGGCGAAAGTTGATTGTACTGATACAATAACATATATTTAGTAGCACTCCTATATTCATTGTTTCCTTGTTAGAGAAGAAGTAGCAGCATTATGCTCAGGGGAATCGAAAAAGTAATTTAGACCACACGAGTAGCTGATAGTGTTTTATTCAACCTTAACCTAAATTGCTTTATATAATAGAAGTGACATTTCATACTTTATTTTTCCCACAAATAATGTAAACGTTAAAGATACATTTTTTTACAAATTTTGGTATATATATGCAATAATAGTAAACGAATTTTTCTTGGATACATGATGTGAATTTAAAATATACAATCTTGGATAATTGTATTTATTCAGATGTAGGTACAGGATGATTTACAAGGAATTTAAAAAAATGTTACATTGGATCGAGAAGGCAATTTTAAACAAAACATTATGTACGATCTTCATACATAATGATTTTCTGTTCCAAAAATTCTTCATGATGGTAGTAAAGCCCCTCAAAAGTTATACTTAGAACTAGTTATCTGGAGAACCCAATCCATACAATTATAAAAATTGGTACGTGGTATTAATATAGTAACATTTTTTTATCAGATACTTTATTAATTAACAAAAAAATACAAAATAAAAATCAAAGGACCATACAACATACAATCAATAACCGATTATGTGTAATTTTTTGAGGGGCTGTAGCTCTCTCATGAATAATTTCCGTATATAGGTTCATAAAAAGTTTTTTGCTTAAAATAACATTCTCAATCTACCGTTAAAGTTTTTTATATTTATTATAAATCATCTTGTATGTCATTTTAATTTAAAAATACATTTTTTTAATTGATTAAAAATATTTATAATGTTTTATTTGGTTACATAACTAACAATTTATATCTACGACACTAGCTCGATTAAACTTAATAGCAATCAATTCTTCAACTAACAATCTAATTGAGAAAAAACTTAAACATAAGTAGTAAGTGCTCCCAGTAGGGGAAGAAACTTTAGAGCGTACACATTTAACTGCAGTTTCGAAAAATAATTAGTCAAAATGAAAGCCATAATAGCAGTTGTTGTGTTTCTTTTGGGAAACGTGGAGGAGTTGCGAACAAATTCCGGAAGTAATTTATTGGAAACTTTAAATTGGCCGCATCGTTGCGGGACAAACGTGCACGCCACCTACTGGAAAAAGTTTTTCTCTCTCGCCCCATACCCGTGTGTCTAGTCCCCAATGTTTCACCATGTCAAGATGTGTTCGGGTATTTAGGAACAAGCTGTTGTTATTGTTTTGTCACGGACTGCTTTGACATGTTGTCTTTTATTATTTTCAGAACACTCTTGTTTCTATGTAGGACAATTTATAACACTTTATCTCACTCTCTTTCTTACTATCTTTGTCTTACGCCGTCTATTAAAAATAAAAATATCTTCTGTTTTCTTCCAAAGACAAAAATCGTGTTTCTTAATAATGAAACATATACCTTATTACTTTAGTTTTTTGTAAATAATTGATATTTATTTTAAATTCTGAATGATACGCCAGTGACTTCATGAAACAATTTTTTGCGGTGAACAATGGTGCTATTAGTCCTATATCCCTTTCCTTGTCTAAGGTATAAGTACTGTATATACATATTATTTGTATCTAAATTTAATTAGCAGTAAAATATATTTTACTACATAACATACCCGTGAGGTTAAAGATTAGCCTCCTTAAATAAATTAATAATGAACCCAAAACTTTCTTCAAAAACGTATGCCTATATACAATATACATATAACTTTACGCCAATTAATATACTCACGAATGTGTAAATAAGTAAGGTATTTAACGTCAAACATGTTAAAACAAATACTAAAGAATGTAAAATATTTCACTCCTATTATATATTTTATATTAAATCTAAACATTCAAAATATGCTCAAGGTTTATTAATTTTCATAATAATAAATCATGGATAAAATATTTACATAAAATAATAAATGGTCATTCTTCAATATACCCAACATTACACGAATATTTGCTTTCGGCTGTTGGGTTATTACATTTTCATAACAAAAAATGTTTCAAATTTGTATAAAATTAAAAACTGTGCATAACTATGTGTAAATAATTTGAAATTTGTCAGAAACATGTCGTTTTATGTTTCATTTATTTATTTTAAATGGAATATAATTAATGAACAATCCATTATGATTCATTTTTAAATGTTTTATACTAAAAGTAACTCATAGTATCTATTTGTATTTCTATACACAGTAAGATCGGTTATAGCCCAAATTATTTTATAGGAACTTAAAAAATGGTTTAAGTTTACTTGGAAACGATTTATATTAAAGTTTATTTCATATCAGCACTATCTCATTAATTCTCATACTTTTATAAAACCGCAAAAGTTTTGTAAACATAATATATTCACCAACTTAGCTTTTTTCAATAACGAAGCATAATTAAATTGATGAAGATGAAAAAGCTCTCAGAAATGCGAACTGCAAAACCAATATAATAAATACAAATAAGAAACCGTAACACCAAAGACACAGAACCATCAATCACTTAACTTATTAAAAACAGAACGAAGATTACTCATCAAAAATTCGTCTTCATTTAAAAAGATGGAAAACATTTTTCTACGTCGATTTTACATTGATAATAAAGTATACTTGAATTGGTACTACATAAACGAACAAAGTCGATTTGAGAGCATCTTTAATAAAGAAGTTGCAGTAATTAAAATCCATTTATTATCGAACTCTGAGGTACTTTACAGACCCTCCATTACACTGAAACTCGCAGAATAATTAAAATTGTTACCGAGTATATAATTGATAATCAATAGATTGGACACATTGAAATTGTCGAGAATTTACATTATACTAGTTCTCTACTAAACTCACTACCGAGTGCCGATGTTATACGTACTCGTATTTCAGCATTTAATAAAATTACTGCTACACCAAACCCCAGGATCTCCGATACTTACTCACTAGCTGTTATTTAAACATTTAATGAAATTATTCTTGGTTATATCTCACGTTATGGGGTCTCAATATTTCATTGTGCTATTTTATTTTCTATTTTTATTTATCGTATCTTAGAATTTATTGTGCTACCATATATTATAATACCTACCTACGTTTGCAGATAAACAAATGTATTTTACTACAATAAAGTTTCCACTACTTAACTCGTGTTTTGGAATTTTTAACAGTGAATGTTTCATCAAAATCGGTTCAGTAGTTTTTGTGTCATGTCGAAATAAACAAAGACAAAAAATTCCATGAAATTATCAAAAATTATTTTGCCTATAATACGACGTAAACGTACTTAGACTAAAATAACCAACATATTTATACTGTATAGATACAATCTATGATATATTAGTTTTAATTATCATTGCAATACCAATCCAAGAAAAAATATTTTAATCTTTTATCTCAGAATATAAAAAATAATATATTTCTGCAAGCATTTTTTTTTAAATCTAAGTACCACATATTTCATATCATCGAGAAAAACTGCATTGCAACTAATCTGGTATTATCTTTATATAAAAATGTGTGTTTATTATCAGAGGAAACGAGAAAATCATCGCTAAAGAATTAGAATTCCTACTTTCCGTGAATCCTCGACGGAAATCTTGTTTTTCAGATACGTATCAGAGGAAACCCGAGTACAATGAATCGGCGACATTGGCTTTATCTGAAAATACTTTTATATTTCCGTTTCGTGTTTAATGATCATCATACAGTCGCTTTGTGTCTTCCGTTCATATTATTTACAACACACATTTCTGTTATTACTTATTTTTATTTTATTTTTCATTATGGTAAAAAATATAGAAACACAAATATACACACAATATTCTTTCATTGTAAATTATTAAATTTTTATCGCGTTATAACATCATTATACATTATCTTCATACCTGTATTTTTATTTTTTTCTGAATTACTTTTGTTTAATAATAATATTTATTATTATTATGAATGAATAAATATCTACATTATATTCGGTATAAAATTAAACGTACAAAATTTATTAGTTAACAAACACTTTAAACAAAGTATTAATTATTATCTATGGATTTGTTTTAGACTTTAGATCAGTCAACATCAACTTATTAAAACACAGTGACTGACCGTATGCAATAATTTTCCTTATATCACACAGTTTTATTACTATTTGTGTTTATATAAGTATTTACCGCGCGTGCGAGAATCTTTTCAAACACTTCATGATACTTCAAAGAAACTGTCAAACCACAGCTATAATATACAGAGATAGTACAGTTAATATTTTATATTTCCTAAATAAGTCTCAACGTGGTCTTTCATTTTGCAATGATTCTCAAACATTTTTTGTAATTCAACTTGATTCAAAAAAATATATTTCTAATAAAATTTCTACCTAAATATAATCAAAAATATTTGATCTAGTTCCTATCCCATTATTTCCATTCAACACAAAACATCCAAAAATGTCAAATAGCTATAAATTTATCCAAATCATTAAACATTGATTAACCTGCACTAAACGCTAGGAAAAAGCTTGAACAATTACATGCATGTATACGTTAAATTGTAATTTTCCAGTAATAAAACTGTTTCTAATTGACGACTGCATCAAACTCGATTTGTTCAATGAAACAAGCAGGACAATGAGTGCAATGTGTGCGTACGTGAAGTAGAGAAAGAGAGAGAAAGGGTGAAATAGGAAGGTAAAGGTCGTTCGCTCAGAGCAGACAGTCATTAGTGTGTACTGATGAGGAATACAAATCAGTCGCACGCAACGTTCAGGTGGCTCGGTGATCTCGGAGTGTGAAGATAACAACTATAATCGAGGATATCCGATTTCTTCAGGGACGGGCTGAAGATTCCTTCACTATACTCTTTCAAATTAAAACTACTTTAACTACCAAAAGACATGTTTAAAAAAAATTTTAAATGGACAAGAGTAAACATGCGTTTCCAGTTTAGTGACACTTTTTAGAAAATAGGAAGTACACACACTCGATATAATTATAAAAAGCTTAAATATAATTTAATGGTATTTTGATAGAGGTTAATTTGGACGGTCACCAAACACTTAAACCTATTGTTAAATGAATATTATAAAAATGTTTTAATTTGTTAAGCACATCAAGACCAAAAATTTGTTTTATTATAAGGTATCCATTGACAAATAAGTGTCTAGTATATCTGTATCAAAATTTTAAAAACCAACATTATTGAACTTGCTAAATCTACGTTTTTATACAAAATTTTATATTTATTTTTTCACAAAAATTTCATCTGTAGTATTAAAAGAATTACGAATATGTTATAACGTAACAATACATCAAATATCATCAAAAACAGTGTAAATTTCTAAAAAGAGGGGAAACACTGAGCAAGATTATACATATCGTCGCTTATCTAACAACACCGCTCAAGTCATTTTGACCAACTTTACAGGAGAGCGAAAAAACCGTATATATTTTGTATAGGCTACCGGCTTGCGCGCTGTCACTATTTTTTGAATTCTGGTCTTTTATTGTCCGAAACGTCTAGAATGTGATTAGTAAATCAACGTGCAATGAGTAGCTCTATCCAATGACATTAACATGTAAAAACAGTTAATTTTCGATTTGAGCGGTGTTGTTAGATAAGCGACGATATGTAAAAATACAATATACAGAAAAAAAACTAATAAAACACATTTATATTTTGTGATATCGGTAATACCTCAAAGAAATATTTTTCTTCTTAAAATAGAAAAAAATATTGTTCAAATTGTATTATATAATAAAACTATTTTATCAAATATATTTCAGTCCGTTCCTGAATAACTGAATGATAACAACTGCGACGAAGGAAATCCGATTTCTTGCGTGCGCAGTGCACTCACTTTTATTCACGTTAGTTCACACAAATGCAGTTTAATGGCTTGTGTAAAAAATTTAAGAGATTATTGAACGCATACTTGATATGCGATAGAAAGACGCAAGAGGTAAACTGTTCGAAAAAGGTAATGTGATGGATTAAATGAAACTTATTTATGGTTTGCTATCCTGTTAGTAATAAGAAAATGGAATACGTTGTTAGAATATTAAAAGTACTTATTCTTGTATGATATTATATATTGTTTCTTTGCGCATGTTTTGAATCGAAGTAGCTAAATCTTAATTTCGAGATATACATACATAATACAACATTTTTAAATAAAAAAATAGTCATAACTAAATTAAAGTTCTTTAAATAAATATTAAAACCAAAAGCACTATTTTTTTGTTATTTTTGCACTATTACATTAGGAAAGTACTTTTCACAAAATATTTTTTAATACATTAAAAATTATTATCTACTATTAATAGTTATACATTATTATAAATAATTTTATTTCCAATTTTCAATATTAATGCTAGTCTTACATCTTCAATTTACTAACTGTAAATTGTACTTTACTAGCTGCACTTATTTAGATAAAGGGCATTATTCGTTTTTAATTCGTATAAAATAAGTGAAAAAAAATGTATCATCTTTTCTTATAAAAAATATTTTACATCTTCCCTTATAGCAAATTGAAGAAAAAAATATAATTTCAACTAACTTACTCTAAATAAATATATCTAGACATCATTGGAATACAAAAACTATTGCCACACTCCAGTGAGCAAGATAACTTCTCACGAAAAACAAACATTTCACAGCGTACAATAACACTTAGGTTTGTACACTTGCATACATTATGTGACAGCAAAATACCCAAATAACAGACTAAGAATAAATAAATAAGTTGTGAATTTACAATTCTTCTACCAACTTGCAGACTACTGCAGCAACGAAACTGCACAGTCTGTAATTAACTAAAATTTAAAATGTACATTTAGTAAGAGACACTGTAACAGTGTATTCTCTGCATACGAATGAGAATGTTTTACTATAAACAATAGAATTCCTAATTAGTTTCAAAATTATATTGTAATAATAATTTTGGTAACAATTACATGATCTATATATTATTATATTGTTGTTTGTAAAATACCGACCCTGGAAGTTTAGATTATTAACCCATCCATAGTCCCCACAAGGGTGGGAGACTAACAAGCTTTGTGAATCATAAAGCTTTTTTTGGACGTTATCAAAAAAATATCTTACTTTTTTTAACAGAACTGAATCGCAATGTTGTGGAGGCCATAAACCCATCACATGAAAGAATATCTGTATTACATATATTAAAATTTATGGGAGTGTCCTGCTTTATGAGTTTCAAAAAATCAATTTTTTTTATTGCTTAAATCTCTTCCTAATATATCTAAGAATATGTCTGTAAAGTTTTATAGGCAAATTCGAAATATTTTCAAAAATATAGCATTAATCGCAGTGGAGTGTCCAAAAGGTATACAAGCGCTCGGGCATTTTGAGCGCTCGCTTTTCCCCTCGGTCGAATAAATCCGAGCAATGTTCAATTATCGTCTAAAACAATATTTTGAATTTGTATAAGCGCCGGGTCAAGCTATAGTACAAATTATAATTATATATTTCCTCTCCGTTTAACTGCTTTTTCTAACCGTAAACTTTGAAGCGTGTTTTCTCGTGTTTTTATCATTTTTCTAAATTGGCGGGTGTGATTGCAAGAAAACTAAATGACCAATCAAAATGAACCAAAGCTTGTTGTCTTCAGTTTTAAATTCTCTTCTGTATGAACTAAAAAGATTAATGAAAAAAAAAATTCTAAACAACTTTTTTAGCAAGTTGAAATGATTTTTTTTCTTGTAAAAAACACTTTTTTTTCAAACCTGACATTTTTTTTAATTTTAAAATTTTTTTGGGTTTTTCTTAGTTCATATAGAAGAAAAATATATAAAAATTAAAACTTACTTTGGTTTTTTTGTCTCAGACAAAAATTACGAGCTTCATCTTTCCCGCCGATTGGAGACTGCAATTGCAAGGCGTTGTACAAAATTTCATATAAATTGGTTGCGTTTGAATATTTTTGTCTTAATATTTTTTTTAACGTTCAAATATGCAATAAAATAATCTGAAAAGTTTGCTTCACTAGCTTATTTTTTTCTATCCTAAAAAAATTCCCCAAAAAACGCTTATTTTTGGCCTCATAAAGCAGGATACTCCCTTAATTAATATTGTAAATTGTAATATTGAATCATAATTACATTGTAAAAAAACAAATGCATTTAGTTTATCTAGTGCTATTAAATTGCATTAGTTAAATTTAATATCAAGGTCTGGGTTGGGTTTTTATGGAATTTCTAGCCTGAATATTTAGATACTTTCCACTCCTTTGTACTCATTTTATCCGTTAGTCTACAAAGCTATAAACTTCACTAAAATAACAATTCACTAGACCACAAATCCAAAAAAAAAACATATACATACATAAAATTCTCGGTTTTATCGATCGGTGAATTTATCTCTTGCATACTGATTTAACAAAACCGCAATGTACCTCCTGTTTCACAAATATATTTTTTTAACTATCTCCCCCTACATATTTTCATTACAGTACGTCACTGACATACACAATTATTCATTCCAGTGTTACTATACAACAAAAGTGTGTTTTAAAATGTTCATCCATAATGCTGAAGTTTCATGAAACTTGTAAATCTTGACACTGTTTTTATACAATTATTGTAATTAGTTACAGAAGCTGAAGCGCGTCGCTTCTCGAGTGCTGCTCTACTCTCTGTATACGTTTGTATGTGTATGTGTGTATGTATGTATGTGTGGTGTGTGTGTGTGTGTGTGTTTAGTATTCTAAATTTGTGTAAATTCGTGTTTTACAATATACGCGGAAGATGATGAATTTTAATTGCATGTTTGTTTATTTACAAGAAGATGTTTTTGTCATTCTTAGTTATTAGTAAATTATATAAAATGTTTACCTACTTTATTTAATTTGTTTTCATTGCATTAAGCCCAATCAATAGGTAATTTTGGGAGTTTTAATATTTAAAAGGGTCTTTTAATTTCGGATACTATACAAATGATTTGCTGAGTTTTTATCATGGAAATAGAAATGACAAAAACAGGTTTTTCGTTTTACCTCTTTTCTGATAGACTATACGTCCAAAGTAGTTATAATCAATATTATAAAAGAGATAATTCCCAACAACTTTTATCTCAAACATTTTTTATAGGTTCAATATTTTATCTGATTATTGGTTTGTTTAAGTAGATCACTCACGACACCCGTTAAATTGATTTAACCCTTTGTTGCCGAATTTTTTTTAAATCTGTATGCTTGTGGTATCCATGTAAAACCACTAGGAAACTAGAAATAAATTATTTGATTAGTGGTTTCACTGTGATACCACTAGTCAACAAAGGGTTAACAAATTTATTGTGTACTTATAGTTTCTGCGTCTTAACTAAATACTTTTTACGTTAATATATGTACAATAACAATGGCTTGATAACATCAAAAGTCAGAACGATTTAATAGTAAAAAATAATCGTAATTTTAATGAAAAATTCACGTGACTTAAATTTCAAAACTTCTGGACTTTACATTACCTATCAACATTTTTGTTTAAATTGACTGAGATGTACGTCCTTTTTCGTGTTCGTGAATGTTTTTTTTTAAACTCAAGTCTAATGTAAGTAAATTTTTACTACACGTAATTCTTAAAAAAAAATTTATTCAACATAATTAAATTCATCAGACACTACTGCAGGTATGATTTACAAAAGTTAATTTTTCCACATCTTTCAATATTACTAACATCTTCAAAGAAACAAGAGACAAGTGCAGCGAATAGGATATTAACTACAGAGAACATTTGTAATTACACAAGAATGTGAATCTAAGAGCACATGCACATTACGAACACACACACACAAATGTATTGTGGAATTCATTACACTAGTACGTTAACAAAAGTACATCATTGTTACAAACAGCTTGTAAAACAGGAAGTGGAAAATTCAAATTAAGGAAAATTAAAGACTGTGTTTCATTATACAAGAATTTTTATAAATATGTAATGTACACCTATAATGTTTAATTTAATTAATTTTCTTATTTTATTTTTCACGTTTTTATAAAATATACTAAGCATAAAAATTATTTACGTACTTTCTGAATTAATTTTAATAAATCAACCTAATCTAACCTAACCTAAACTTTTTTTACAAGTAGGTAATAGAATAATAAAATTAGGAAACAAATATTGTTAAACAGTTTATACCTATGTATGTTTCCAAACAGCTCATATGTCAGTCAATTCGTTTGTTTAAATAAACCAACGATTACTGGAAAAATACTACAGCTATGAGTATTTTCACACATTTGCTATCTCGTTAAAACATAATTACATTATAAAATTACCAGCAAATGAAAATTAATACGCAAATAAAACACTATAAGTACTGTTTCATGAAACAAACATTTGGGTATGTACCAATTAATTTCGTTAATCAGAACATTTCAAATAAAACAGATAATGTCACTAACTAACTATCTCTCTCGTACTGTGCATACTAATCCCATATTATATTTCTCTCTCTCTAAGTGCATCGTGCTATTAAAAGCTTTAAAACTAATACCTGCTAGTTTTACCAAATGTCTTGAAGATTATAAGTATGGTTGATAGAAGATTAATTTTTATTACATATAAAGTATTTTACAGTATTTATCTATTCAGAAGCCAAATCAACCAACTCCATTTGATATCTTACACTAGTCTGATAAATTAAATAAAAAGAAACAACTGCAATATGGCATTTTTTGTTTGTTTTTTATAAGGTTAATTTGGGCGCAAAAACCTTACGCCAGTCCTGCTATCTCACATGCTTGCATACGTGTAAATACTGTTAATTATTTGTGATCGCGTGCACCGATTCCACCTACACATATTTGATCACATATGTATGTGTGTGTGTGTGTATGTGTGTGACAGCTCAGCCCCCGACGCACGCCAAGGTGCTCTAGATGCATTCCAATCACGACGATATCACTTTGTTATAAAGCAATATTAGCTCATTACGAATACATTCCTTCAAATAAGCGAGTATAACTATTACAATTATTATGTATAGCATTCATAAGCCAAAGCAGATAATTCCAATATTTTTGAGAAGAAAGCCACATGTAGAATTCTGAAGTGCAACAAATACTGTAACATCAAAAAATTAGTTTCTTAAAATTTTAATTTTTTTTAAATACTACTGTAAAATTCAATATTTTGAATATTGCGAACTGTCACTGCATGAAAAATACGGACAGTTATTTTGCAAATGTTGTATTTTAAAATAATTTTTAAATTGGTATAGGAAAAATGCACGAGCATTTAGATGTGGTCAAAAATAATCAGGGAGATCTTTTCGTAGTTTGGTAACTGCTGAACTATGTATGTAGTTGGATAATCGATATAGATACTTTAAAAATAAAATTGTAGACAGTTTTTGTTTTGTATTTCTAATTAAATAGTCGCTATAAATTGAGTTAGTCAATTTTGCTTTTTCGTTTGAAAGAGACAACAAAGAAACTCGTAAAAGCAATTTTGTTTTCCACTAAAAATTTCACCATGATTTAAAAATAAATTTGTAATCTCTTTTAAGCTTTTAAACTTCATAAATTATACTTCCAGTATTTTTTGTTGCTAAGTAAATACAGAATCGTGTATATTTAGAAATAAATGTATACACACGACGTGTTTAATAATAATATGTTTGGTAAATAACCTGTAAATAACAAATAAATCCTAAACATATAAATTATATAAAAAAAACATAGATAGTGCTTTTATAAAGTCAGGAATAAGTATTAATTATATATGGAACCTACCATTATCGTATACATTATTACATGAAAAAGAAGTAAGAATTATAAACATAAAACAGAAACAATTCACAATTGGATTATTTTTCGTGTATTAGTCATCAAATAATCATGCGGATATTGTAAAAATATTTGTTGTTTTTGTATTTTTTTACAAAGTACAAAGTCATTTAATAATAATAAATCATTTATTTAACTTACCTAACTACCTATTAAGATAGAACTTATATCTGTTTACTGTATTGCATATGTGTGTATGTACTTTGTGCGTTTTACATTATATCTGAATTATATGATATGAATATCATAGAACTGTCATCATAACCCCCACATCTTATCACGGGCCCCTAAGCTAGAATTTTAAACGAAAACCAATAAAAACTTGTTAACTCATCACGCTGGTCCCCCAATCTAGAACCCTGTCACTTCCCCCCTCCCTTTTTGTGTTTGTAAAGAAAATTTAGTAAAAATAATAAAAATCAAGAATCGCAAATTTCTGTACAAATAATTAGTTGTCAAAAACTATCATATTATTATATTTTAATGGAATTATCGAATTAAATTATCTTAGTTATTATATATGAAAATGTATTTCAAGCACTAATATCAAACAGAAACATTAATTACGGTTGTATGAGCGCGTAGTTTGGTTGTTCCGTGAGTCACTGGCCGCCCCTTCCTCGAGAAATGTGTGCCATACCGTGTGACAGTTCTCAAGGTGTTCCGGATGCATTCCTCTCATATCTGTGCACTCGGCGCCACCGGCTGCAATCTGTGCAAAGATTAGAAAGTTAAGATGCCACTGTAGGTGTCTCTTTACTTGACTTTGACTCTGGATCGTTTCGTTATTACTCATGTTTACTTATTCAATTGTTTTTGTAACATATTTATTTACTAAGCGTTTTGTCATAATTCAGATTAAAGAATGAAAAGCTTGCGATGATATGGTTCATGTAACCGCGTCGTTTTAGTCGTTTAGTTCAACCAATTTAACGTCATACTTTGCAGTGGGATATGTATGTACATTTGTAAAACTAAGTGTAAAGTAAAATTCCCTAAAAAGTATTCAAGATTTAAAAAATGTAATTATTCATAAATAATTATAAGGATATTTGTTATAAATCTTAGTTATTAATTTTAATACTTTCTTGGCGGATTTCCTAAAATTATGGTTAGTATATCGTTGGTTTTCTATTTACTAAATATTTATGCAATCTACCGTAACCTTAATTCACATTAAGATGTACTACTCAATTTTTGGTTTTTCTCAAAAAGACTTTAGTAACCTAATGTCCGGTATTATAAAGGACCTAGCAAATTTGCAAGCTAGCAAGCACTCTCAAATGAGATATCAAACTTATATGACAGTTCTCTTTGAGTTTTTAACAGATAGTTGCAGGCGCATTAAGTTTTTTTTTACCATTTTTTACGCAAGATTAATAACTACACTTTAGTAAATATACTTTACATACCTTTTTTTACTTCCTATGTATGAAACTATCTGTCAAAAACTTCAAGAGAACTGTCATATAAGTTTGATACCCCATTTGAGAGTGCTTGCAAGCTTGCAAATTTGCTAGGTCCTTTATAATACCGGACATAATACTGGAGTAAAAATGACAATACCTAAGTAAAGTAACATTGACTAATAAGTAACTCAATTTCAATGGAAAAACTGAGAGTATCTTCAGAGACACAATTTACAGATATGTTTTATGTATGTACATGTACATTGTACGTACTTACACATTCGCATTCACAAATAGCATCATCTCTAAACTAGAAAGTTTATAAGCCACTGTGTTTACTTGACTTTGAATCACAATCGTGGCCATGTTTACGGAAATGGCTATTGTTGTTTGGTTTTGAAACATAAGTATCACTTCTTACCTAGCCCGTCATTGTTATCGGTTATAATTTACGTTTTGTAAACGTAATTATTTTACAAAGGTGTTGTCATGCTTCCAAGTGAGAGTCTCTGCAGTGAATGATACAAATCTGAGTGAAATTCTATGATGAAATAATAAATCGATTTAGGTTATGTACTAGTTTACTTTAATGTACTTTGCATTCAATTGAATTAATACTGAGATGCTGGATAATTTTAATACTAAACCATAAATCATTATTGTTTGTGTTGCATGAAGTGCATTAAAAAATTTCTCTGGCACGTTTAATATATGAAAAATATATTCATAAATTACTTACTTATGTCTAATCTATGCAACTAACTCCATATTTATCGATTTTCAAATTTTATTTGGCACTACAGTACTTATGTACAAAAATTTCAGTATAATTTAATTTCAACATTACTGAGAACGTCAATTTGTCGAATTTTGAAATATATACTTTTAAAATAAATATATACAGTAAAATGTCCCACTCGAGACCTAATGACCTCTATAAAAGTGCATATATATTCTCTTTCAATCCTCACATACAAGTATTTTCTTGAAAAAAACTCATTCCACATCTAATATAACTATATAGTTATTTGTAGTTAAACCATTTTTAGTTTATGTTAATAATGTACATGAATGTATTATCTTTTAAAAAGATTTAAATTTACATATGTCACGGTTACAAATACAATTCAAAATTTAAAACAGTGTATGTACCATATATTGGTGGGGAAAGACACCAAGGGGAAAATATACGTTTTGGGAGTTAAATTGTATACCTTAAGAAAGGTTTATATGTTTAGGGAATATACTTTAAGAGATGATGTGCTGTATTATGTATGACCAGAAAAAGCATAGATAAAAATAGGTCGGCACGAAGAAATGAGACTTTTTCAGTCTCGTCTCGGTCCCAGTCTCGATCTCAGTTCGAGATCGAGACCGAGACGATATTGACTTTATTTATAAATCTCGTTGAGAGTCTCGGTTTTAGAAGACTATCAATAATTAATAAAAATTAAAAATTTAATATGAATCTTTAAATCAATAATTAAAAGTAAAATATTAAGAAAAACTGGAAGAATATATTCAATGTCAACAAAGTAAAAGAAATATTTTAAGCTATTTGTATAATTAATTGTATACATTACATATATTCTTACTGAAAACATTCGTTAGCATACATTTTACATATATTTCACATACTTACTCGCTCAAAAAAATGATTAAATAATAAAAAATGTTTTTAACACAGTTCGTCTGTTTGTACAAACTTTAGTTTCACCTGAATTAGTTTACAAAAATATTATTTTCAAGACAACTAATTTTCTATCAGCATATATAGTTAACTGAAATGCTGCACTGGCAGTATCAAATTTCAATCCAGAAGCGATGTTCGACACAGTGTTAGTTATTCTGAACGCGATGCGGTCTGTGACTGGCATAAGTGGAGCAGGGCGTCCCGACACTGACATGGCAGCAGCGTCAGATTCACCCATTAGTTCCGGATCCACTAACGTCGCCTCGAATATCTCATACAGGAAATCCCTTGGGGCCATACTACTACTGAAAAGATATCATGATTTAAAGTACTTTTGTATTGCAATTTTATTAACCGTCATATTGTCTCATATATGATATTTTCATTATGTAAACATTAAATACTATTTAATATCATTTGTAACTAATTGAACAACCGCGGAAGCTAGATTTTCTAGAAGTCTGTTAGAAGAGCCCTGAAGATGTCCACTGCAATGTGTGACGAAACGTTGGCCAGTAAAACGACCGAATCGATGCGGCTTACACCCAGAAGCCAAGATCCAAACCACGGAAGCCATTTATAACATATAACTATCCTTAAATGTTTTGTAATGTAATTTTTCATGTAATCATATGCATTTTGTGGAACATTAATTTTGGGAAATAAAAAAAAATACATTCTAATATATGGTCTTACTTAACAGTTGTACAAACTTGATTAAACACTTTCGTCTTGGGTTGCATAAAGCAAAATAATCCTCGATTCGTTAATCGATTGTTTTAAAACCATTATAACGACAATTCTAAAAAAACAATCACGGTTATGATACATTTTATAAGGTAAAGAATTATCATATTTACCTAGTGCATTTTTCATTTACAAATTGAGATTAAGTTTAGAATTAACATTAATCATGGGTTGAAAACAACCGAATAACTAATCGTGGATTAATTTGCTTTATGCAACCCAAGGTAAATGTTCAAAAATAAGAAGAAAATCTTGTTCAATCAACACTGTCACATCTTTCTAGATAAAATATTAGTAAACGAAAATAAAATAGTTTGTTTAGGTTTTTGACAGAGGCAAATGGGTTACCTAAATTTATTTATTTAATCTGGGCGATTGGGGTAGAAAGTGAAAGTTGACAACTCGAAAAATTTAAACATGTAAACTTTTTTTTTATTCGTTCAATTATAATACAATATACCTACATTGTAATTCCACCTTTTCGATATAATTTTAACTGTTTCTAATTACTCTTTTTTAAACCATATTAATATTAAAATACATATGTATATGAAAATTCATAAAAATACATATGAATAATTTAATAATAATGCTTCTTGTTTCGGAATGTAGAGGAAATTAATTTTCTAAAAATAACAAATGAATTATAATAATGTTGTTACCATTTTTCAAGTTTCATATAAAAAGTAAGGTCTTTATTACACATTAATCAATGTTACTCGCGTAACTTGGTAAATGTGATTACTTTGCAATCTTATCTGAGGTTCACCTGTTTTAATAAACTACGTATATTAGGCACGCAACAATTTACACAATGATTTTAAAAGCATTTAAAATCGATAATGGACGTTTTATCTTTGTAAATATTTCATCATGCATTAAGAAGATAATAACGTATATGTGTAATTTAAAATTTTAGTGATATGATATTATATATTTTATAAAATTTAAAATGATTTTCAATGTCTGAAAACAAGAAGGTTTTTTTCTATGATCATGTTAATTTCGTTGATTTTATAATTAAAACAAAAATAGTTCTTATAATATAATATACATGTATATACGCACCTGTGCAATCAGTAGCAAATTAGTTCTGTAAATGTATTTCTTTTTATCGCAAAACTTTGTACAACTACAGTCATTAGTGCTGCGTAAGTTCTTGTATACATTATGTGTAATTAAGAATTGGACAATTTGTATTAAAATTTATAAGCTTAGGTAATTTTTAAACTGACATATAAATTATAGATAACATAAAAATTATAGACCGGAATTTTTTAAATGAAGAACGAATCTGTACTAAATTAGTTGAAGACAAATCAAACGAAAAACGAGTCGATTGTAAATGACTGGTGAAAAATTCATGGTAATTACAAGCAAACAAAAATAACAAAAATATATTAAATCTTAAACTCAAAGTTAATTTATTAAGTTTTTTTATATAATTTTCTTTATTAACTTTCAATAAATTTTTAGAATTCTAAAAGACAATATAAAATATAATCCCACGTTTTTTCACAACTTTTATTCATCTCCACTATTCTCAAATAAGCAAACAATTGCTTATTTATAGCCATTCTCTGTATTCTCCTTTTGTGTTAACGGTTCAAAAATGTTTTCTAATTTTATTTGGAACCGAATGTTATTTTGTCTCTTAAATTTGTATCACCATTCAGAACACAGCTCGCTTGAAACGTGCTTGAAATCATTTAAAATCACATTTATCTTCGTTGGATTCAATCCATTGGACACGTTAACGGTCCAGAGCTGAGTATTCTGTAAGAAAAGCCCTGGCGCTATTTAGCGCTTCAAATATTTAAAGCTTTTCTTGCTGAAAAACGCTACTGAATCCATTGTCGATAATGTAAATAAAAGTTTAATTATTCCATCAATGGTTGCGTTGTCTAATTTTATGCTGATTCATTTTATCCTACTAGCTTTTTTCCTATTTTATTTTCCTACTTATCTATGCCAGTGTTTAAAGAGGAGTCATCTCTTTTTTGTAACTGTATAATTGAATTTTTTGTTTAATCTACTACAATGCTTATTCTTATGCTTAAAGTGTAATAAATATAGATCAGTTTTTAAATTATTTTAAAAAATGTATAAATTCGTTATAAAATTTTAAATTAATGGACTAAGATTCATACCTATAGAAGTTGTAAGCCTCAAAAAAAGTTGAAATATTTTTTTATAGTTTTAATCAAATTATTAAGGTATTTCAAACTTTTTTTTTTTTTAATGTTCAACTCAGAATCAACAGAAACTTGTACCCAGAAACCCAAAACTGTTATTTTTTCCGTAAATTGGGATTGAGATATGTACCAAGGACTAATTTTTTTTACAATACATAAGACATCCCATGCTATTAATGTTCGTACTTTTAAACGATTCATATTGTCCTCTCCTCCCCCTTACCCTTGCTAACTGTTTTACTGTGCCCAACCTGATTTACAGTATGGAACGTCAACTGTACCATGATCACTAATCAATATCGGTTATATTAAAATTCTGATTTAAAATACTTTATTGTAATTCTAGATTTTATAAAAACTTAACTTTAATGAATTTATACTTCTTGCAGCTATGAACAGTAATGAACACTCATTTTAAGATTAAATGAAAAACATTACAATATTAAATGTACGCCATTAGTCACAATTAATATGCGACTATATAACTCTCATCGATTTAATTAAATCGGGAACGAGTATAAACAAAACATTCACAACTGTATGCTTATTTTGGAATCCGGCATCAGATGTAGAATTACAGCCGATCTCAGTAGTAAATTTAATAGGGGGTTAATATCGTTCAGTCCTTATTGTATTCGAGCTATAGCGAAAAAGGGTGATTTGCTTGATAAAATACATTGTTTGAAGTCAAACGCCACGGAGAATTAATACTAGCTTCGCGTCTCGAAAGTAGATTGGATCTAAATAATTGATTGTTTGTTGTATTCGTTTATAATAGCAGAAATGATACAGTGCGTTATAAAAGTTATTCAGCGTTTTAGTACTAGTATTATCAGGTTTAAATATTATTGTCTTTTTAAAATTTCTTTCTTAATCGAAATACATTTCGACGTTCTTCACTTAACTAAAGAATACCTCAAAACTGAACCGATTTTCATGGAACTTTCGTTATAAGATTCTATATTAATTTAATTTAGAATAGATCATCATCATTGAACATATGGGCAGATAGCGCAATGTTATGATCACGTTGGCGAAGGCGCATGTAAATATTCGTTTATAAATCAGCAAATATTCTATGTCTGTTTTGTATAGAGTTAATTGAATTGGCTTATGAACACTTCGTGATCTATCAAAACGTGTTAAAGTACACAAAAAAACTGTATTGGACCAAGAAAACCTTGTTTTGTATATAACGAAAACAATATTTTCTTAATATAAGAAACATATTTTTAATCCAACTAAGTTATTCCTTCGTTCAAGAATACTATAGTTGGTTTAAGAGATTATTGCTTATCTTAAGAAAATATTGTTTTCGTTATATACAAAACAAGGTTTACTTGGTTTGAGAAATCCTTTCTATCAGTGTAGTCAAGTAAGTAGCAGCTTACTTTTTATAAGAAGTTATTTCGTAAATCATATACTTTAAAATAAATTTACTAAGAGATGCTTTTCTAACGTACTATATCTCTATATAATATTATTGTGTTCATGTGCAATCATTTATTTTGTTGCTTTTGTGCTCTTGTAGTGTATCGTTACTGTATTGATTTTTGTTTCTTTTGTATTCCTGAAATTAAGAAAGAGAGATTTGTTGTAGTAATTTCAGTATTGGTGAAAGATCATATTTTATTTGATATATTTGGAAAGCAATATTGTTCTGTTACATTTATTGTTTAATGAAATATATTTAGTTTTTAATATTATTGAAAATAACAAAACTGTTTTGTGAACATCTGAGATATAATTCGAAATGTCAAATATAACAAAAGTCATAAAAAAATCATGTTTTATTTCATTGATATTTTTCTATTTAGATGTATTATCAAAAATTCATCATATATTTCTTACCAATGTTTCGTCGTACTTTTTCTGTTCATTTTTCTTTAAATCTCAAAAAATTATTAATATTAGTTCTGCTTTATTTATAAAACCTTTACCTGCATTTCATGTAATTTATTAAATAAATATAATAAAATGGAATCGATACAACAACCAGCATATAAAATTAATTCCAAAAAAGCAAATATTTGTGTTACAGAATGCTCTCATGTAACCACTCGTTTTTTATTAAATTTAGATGCCATTGTTGCTTTACGAGAGCCGTTATTTTCAAAACAATTTTGCTTTCGTTTGTCATAATAAATGATTTGTTTTTGCTTCGCATTTTTTTGCAATTTTTTTATGTATATAAAATGGAAAAATGAATTATTTTTAAACTACAAATTATAAAATATTGAATTTACAATTAAAAACAGATTTTGAAGTAGAAAAATACTCTACAAAAATCAAATGAAGCTATTAAATAACAGTATAAATTATTTTAAAAAATTACTCGAATAAAGTGAACCAAAAAAATCTCAAAGAATAATATTTAAAAATTGGTATAAATGAAATATAATTAATATTATTCTGAAAATGTTTTAATTGATCATTGAACTTCTTTCTTCGAGAGAAAAGAATAATTAAAATCTTTAAAATGTTAATTTACTCCTTCAGATTCTGTCATAGACAGACTCATGAAAATAATTAAAACCTGTGCCTATTATGAAATTGAAAACATTAAAATTTTATGAATAATTATAAAGGGTATTAGTAACAGTTTGTGAATTTAAGCTTCCAAAATTAAAAACATCTTCACAATATTTACTTTTATGTTTAACGCATTCAGTCCTGGCCTAAAATATCAATTTTCTCTTAACTCGTTATTTCAGAAAATTTAAATAATTAGCAAGAAAGTTAAAGGTTACGCAGACATTTTTGGAAAATAAACTAAGTTTGAACTATTTCTTTGTTGTAACCATTTTAATTAAATTATTATTTATTAAAGTTTTGTAACTATCTTCAACATACCTACTAATTTTCCTACAACTAATGAAAACCAAATATCTAAGGTTTGTAGTGAATAATTATGTAATTTGTAGTTTTAAAGTTATAAATCAATAATTTATATTTAAGAATATTAGTTATATTTGTGTAGAATATATATAGTTTTAATTGATTATCTTCACATTTTGAATTAAAGTTTTTAACTTTTGCAATTATTGTAATTTTGAGTGTACTATTTCATTTTCTTATGTAATTAAATCTTTACTTTAAAATGATTGAGGGATAACTTATTTAAAAAATATACTAAATATAAATTCATGCCACGACGAGTTTACTTTTCTCGGTGTTTATCACAAAACGAGATCGAGACCGAGACGAGAGTGCCTTAAATACATACGATATTGGCTAAAATTCGAGCGAGAAGAAATCGAGACGATAAGATTTCACTTATAAAATATGTCGAGTATTGGTTTAAAAAGACTGTTATTAATTAGTAAAAAATTTCCTATTTGATATTAATCATTAAATCTTTAAATCAAAATAGTAAATTTGATAATGAGATTCGTTACACTTATTTCATATTTAAAATAAAAAAATAGTGAAAACAATATTTTTTATAAACTAATTCACACGAAACCGAAACGAGATGCCTTCAATTTTCACGAGATGAGATCGAGACGAGACAGTCACTTGCAATATTCGAGAACGAGATGAGGCATACTTGTCTTGTCTCGTCTCATGTACAGCCCTATTAAAAAATATAATTTCTGTTCAGAAAAGTTATATCTAAATTTTATAAACAACTTCGTTGTATTCAATAAAATTACATTAAATAAAACATAAAAGTCACTTCTGTTCGTATTTATATTATATCCCTACACTTTTTATTATATCCATTACCTACAAAAATTTACAATTTCGATTAATAGAATTTTAAATGAGGCTACAATTTTAAAAGTAAACACTAAAACTCATAAAAATAAATCCAATTTCAACTCGGATAAAGTTCCGAACGAATCTAAATGTACCCAAGGTGTAGAAAGAGTCGTGTTTAATAATTAAATCCCGAAAACAAGCGTGTGAGGGAACACCTAAATAAAATATGAACTTTTAAATTGGGAATACGTTTTATTTTCAACACAGATGTAATATTGTCAGATTATATTGCCGATTATGTACAGTATGTGTTCTATTTGTATCGGATTTCAATAATGATTGTCTTCATTTACTTTTATACCTATTCATTATTTAATTTTTTAATTAACCTTACAATGGTGATGCTGACAATGAGTCTTGTTAATAATTTATTGGTGAAGAATGCTAGATACATGTTCATCTTAGTAAATGTTTAGTTTTAGATATGATTACTTTCATTGAAATATTTATTTTCTAATATATTTATACTGTTAGTTTTTATGAAAAAGTATGTCAGACGTGACGCCAGCACAGTAATTTTTCTAAAATTGGTAAACTGGTGATATTTAAGAAATCGTAATTAAGTATTATAGGTAAACACTTTTTTTAATAACATTTTTTGTTGAATTCAAAAATAAAAAATTGAAGAATTAATTGTATTTTTACAATTTTTTATGAACTTAACTAATTTGCATTTATTATTAAAAAAACTCTAAAGTGAAACTTCTCGTAAAGAACCCTTTTTCTACACAGTCATTTTGTTTTTAAAAAATACCATTTCAGTGTGGGAAAGTTTAACTTTAAAAATAACACACATGAACGATTCCAATACATCAAATACTGTTCGTTTAAAGAAAGAGTTGTGCATGGGCCGATTTAAAAAAATCACATTTAAATATGAATTGGGTACACTGAAAGTGCAATGTGCAATTTCGATAATTACACAAAATAGTTTTTCAGACAAAACCAGTTTACTATTGTTACAAATCACATACGTACATACATACATACACAATTAAAGACTCCATTTTCTTCACTAATTACAAAATGCTCTGTGTTTAACACAGGTCTGTAACTGCATTCGGGTTGAAATTACGTTACTACATTCACATAAATGCTCTGCAGTTTAAAACCAGCGCTTCTCTGCATTTTGATGCTAATGGAACATTTTTAAGTTAAAATTTTCTTTTAATTACACTTTACTAATGTATTTTATATCACATTAAATATGCAAGAACATAAAATTAAATTTTAGATATCATACATGTAGGTATATTACATTAACATTCGATGGACACATATTGTATTGGAAAACAGTTCTTATTGGTTAGTAGTTATTCAATATACTATAATAATTAAATACTATATTTATATTTATTATTCCATTTTGTAGAACCTTAAATATAATATCTCCCCTTCATTATTTTATTTTTATTTCTTTATTGAGAAGCACTGGTATTGACGTGTGTTTATAATATATACTATAGAAGTACGTACAAATAATTTTCAGTAAGTACTGTAATTCTATAAGCTATAAATCAATACCATATGAGTGATTATAGAAAATTAGAGCACATATTAAACATAACAACACTAGATCATTTGTGGAAATGGTGTAATTAAATAGAATTAAGCGATCGATAACTTTACATATACCACTACTTATATTTATATGTTGGTATTTAATTTAAAATCAAATTAAATAACATTTAATAATTTTATAGAAAAAAGAATACCAAGGTTAAAAATAAGTTTATTATAAATATTTATCCACATTATATTTATATATTCACTGTACTGGTAGAAAAATATTAAATCGAAATTTAATACTGTATTTAAATTTCAATTAAATTTGTATAAATAAAATATCGTTCCACGCGTTTTTAACATAATAAGAATTATTTTTGTAACAGAGAATTCTTGGTATTTTAAGCACTTCAAATGACTTATTGATTTGTAGATTTTATATAAATAATGAAGTTATAAATAACAAATCACTGTTGACATTTCTTATGAATTCATACATATTGATTCTTACTTTTGAATAAAACATAATTTATTGTTCAATGTATAACTCATTCATTTCAACATTGAATAAAATTAACCGATATTTATTAATCAAAGTGAAATATTTAAAATAATAATTTTCTTTTTTGTTTCAGACTGGCAAAATAATTGGAAACTTCATAGTGGTGAGTTAAAAAATATTTTCATATACCTAAAAATATCAATCCTATATATTCAATAAAATTTTTATTTAAAGTAAATAAATTAACAATTCGTGTCATATTACTAAATCTATTAAACATTTCTAAAATGTCCACATGTATATGCAAACTATTTTTCGGTTACCTTTTCCGAAGGAGAGTCACTAAACTCAAGTTGAGCACATAAAAAATACCGTTACTGTTTATTGATTTCGAATTTACACGCCGAAAACCAATCCTGAAAACGGTAACGCGTTTAGAAAATAAATGTTGCCTGAACTTGATCCTGTACCCATATTGATTATTTTTCACCTTCTGTAACTATGTTTACATTTTCTTCTATTTTTATACCATCTATCGTAAAACATGTAGATAATTAGAATAACATTTAATCAATACAATACATACGAATCAATTTATTTTATTATATTTTGACCTTACGTTAGTAGGTACTCAGTATGAATATCATTTATAATTATTTTTGTGAAAACAATTTTCTTAATTGAGTGTAATTTTTACCACAAAACTCATCTATTGTTTTAAAAAACTATTGGAATATGAAAAATTGAAATTAACGTGAACGAGTGTACAACAGATATATTTAATTAGATCTATAATTAATTAACGGCAGGTCCGTATTAAGAAAATTTATAATTTATATTTTTATTATTTTTTTTATATATATAGCTAATCAAATAAAAATAGATGATCCAATCGCACCGACATTTATCGATTTTGAAACATACATGGGCAAACCACGAGAAAATTATTAATAATAACATAATAACTGTTTGCAATGTATATTTAAACAATCCTCTGTAATAATTTATAATTGTTCTTTTTCAATTTAAACATATTTAGATATATTGAATTATTCCTTTATGGACATACCTAGTTTCTACGTTTGTACGGATATATGTATGTATGAATGAATTCATATCAAAAGTTTGACTACAATTCGCCAAGCATTTAACATCCGTTATAAGGACATATCACAAATATAATCGTTGTTGAAATTAGTTTCTGTTGACATGCGATTGATCCGGTAACTAGTGCACTGAAGTTTGTTAGTTCGTTTCCGTTTGTGATGTCTGATTGTTTGTAATTAGTCACGTCGACAAGGGCTACTCGATACCTGAGTACTCGACATACTTCATTCGAATACCCAATTACTTCTATATTGCAAGTTCCTTTCTATTATATAGTATTATTTATATTTATCCTTTGTATTTTGAGGTAAATTTTAATAATATATATTAATTGTATTTATACAGGGTGAGTCATATCGGGTGGGACAAACTTTGTCAGTTGATTGAGAAAAATATTTCAAGCAAAAAAGTTCGTATGAACATGTGTCCGGAAACTCTTCGTGAGGGAACTTAAGACTCTTAAATATTTTGTCTAAAATTAGTTTTTATTTAATATTTTGAGAACCCATTACGATACAATAATTAAATTTGATACCCAGTTTAGTTTTAACATTTGTTATCAATTTCCAGTATTAACTAATGATTTTTTAGACAAGGGATATGTAGGGCCAGTGGGTCCTCAACCGTTTACAAAAAATATGATAGTAAAAATATTCAAGAATTGGACTAAATGATGACCGTTTTTTAAACAGAAAAAAATACTAGATGTAAGCTATGTTCTTCTCCATGTGACCATCCGCCGCCCTTTCTGAACTGGAACCCCAGGCGGTCGCCCTGTCTCCCTTCATAAAACCAGCATTGCTGTTATACATTAACAAAATAAACAACGAATTTTAACAAATATAAAAATTTCAAACATCAACCATTCTTTTTTCCAAAGCTTACTTGACTTGAATTTAACATTGCACTCGAGTTTCGACAACAAACATATTTTAGTTTTCCATGGCAATTGTGATTTTTATTCAATAATGAATAAAATGCGTTGTGTCTTTGTTATGAGTTGTTTTATTAATTATCGAAGATACGAGAAGTTTTGCGTTCCTATTTTAAATGAAAAAAAATTCTCCAATTTCTAAAATTTCACTCGATCTTTCTGTTTCAGGTCAATAATCGTTTAAATTTTAAGAATATTAAATAAAAACTAATTTTAGGCCAAATCTTTTGAAATCTGTAACTCCCTTACGAAGAACTTCCGGACACATATTTATGTGAACTTTTTTTCTTAAAATATTTTTCTAAATACACTGTTTAAGTTTGTTCCACCTGATATGACTCACCCTGTATATCTATTTGTTTTTTCATCGTTAATTGTAAAATATAAAATATATATTACTCAAATTCAGTGTCGAAAATCTTAATTGTAACACCAATTTTTATTAATTTTCAAAATTTATTACGTGAAATTTTAACTTAATAATAAAATAATTTTTTCATCTATCTAGTCAGTAAAGCTTTCGAATGGCATTTTATTCCTGACAGATGTAATAGAAGTTTTATTATAAAGACAATTTTTTTAATATGATTATTTTTATACGGTTTATATCAATTGATACACTGGTTTTTTTCGATAACTCATAAATATTGTGAACTGTGAAATCATCTAAGGATGTTAAATGTATATTATTTTAATAATTTTTTACAGTCAATTTTTTTAAATATAGGTATATTTGTATTTATACTATTTTATTTTACACCTATAATTGTTATTAAAAAGCGAAAAATTACGGATGTATACGTATATATCATTATATTTATTTTAAAATAAAAATTTCATTATAAAATCATCTTATATAAAAACTGTTGAAATAAACCCGATTAAATACACTTTACTATCAAAAATTGAAAATCAATCATTAAATAGATACTTATCTACTTACAGAACTCCATTAGACACAACCAGTAAGTTTTAATGAATTCCCTTCCAATAACCGCAATCAATTTATATCGTGTATTCTGGGCTTTAGCGAGATAAATTGTTATGATATTTGTGTGTCTGTGTATGTGTACGTATTCGCCAGTTATCAGTGGCACAGTTGCAAGTGACACGTTATCTATTAGCTTGTTTCCTGTCAAGCGCTACAATTTCCTGTAGGGGGTGTAACTACTACACCATTAGATATCAAGGTTGTAAGAGCCATTAGTCCAAGTTACGTAACGGCAACATCTTAAGAGTTTGTGTAGAAAGATGATTGTGTATTTATCAAAACATGCTCGTGTATTTTACCCATTACCGTTGGAATAATTCACATCATATGTTATCGTGATATATCAGGAGTATTCAATAGGAGTAATAGAACTTTGACATCTATTAGTGGCTATATTTGAAATTTATATTGATGTTTATTTTGACATTTCAGTTTACCTTTGCTTGACAAATTATTATTGAAAGATATAGGTACAGGCGCAAAACGTGTTGAAATTATTAAAATTTTGTATCAATTTTTTTCGCGTACGTCAAATTTATTTATTTTATTTTATCGTTGAACTGAGAACATAATTCGTCGAATTATTACAAAATTTAAAGCGGATTGTATACTACGATATCAGTAAGATGATTAGAAATAATCTAACAAATAAAAGTTTAAAATAATATTATTGTGTATTTATGTTTAATTCAAAATTTTCATATTTGTTTAAAGCGAGTTTTTCATTCGTAAATATCATTAAAATCATATCATTTGAATTCGCATTTATTTCTATCACATTTTCATTTGATTAATTTTTGTACTGCATACTTTATTTCAAAACTTTTATACGAATAAAACAAATTTAATGGAAAAAACCCACTCTGAGATCTGTATCAGATTTTTATTTGAGACATTTTAATATGTTTTCACAGTATGCGAAATAATTGAAAATGAAACCCATTAATCAAACAGTGATTACAACATGGAGGAAAAATGCAAAGCTGGTCAAATAAAACATTTGGCTTTCCTATTGTTTAAAAATAGGACTACTGTGGGTCTCATTAAAAACCACTGTAAATACCTACTGCCGCAATCATTCATCATTTTGACATTTATGAAGTATTTTTACTCGTTGCCCTATGTTTTTTACTTGTTAACCAGTATGACTGGTACACGTTGTTTTGTATGAATGTGACAAAAATGTATGTAGCTGTGATGAAAATAGATGCCGACCTTTAACATTATTTAAGTGCATAAAAGACTTATTTAGAATTCTTTACTTACGTTGAATTAATTTTCATAAATGACACTTATAAACAAACTATGAACCGTTATTTTCTAAAGTGGTACTCATAAGTCAACATATTAAATTTCAAGATATTTATAGTTTTCTGTTTCAATATGTATTCCATTTAATTTCTATCGATAAATTCCTAATGCAATTGAAGTATTTTGTCTGTCTGACTTTAATAAAATAGTGTAATAATAACTTTTTATGTAAATGCTTTACATCTTCGGGTCTGTTGATAGTACCTACTGCAAAAATAAAAAATACATTTTCTTCTTCTTAAATTCTCCTATAAAATGAGTTTATTACCTAACCGTAAACAAAAATAAACATTTTACATTTAATATTTTTTGTAATTATTGTTTGACCATTAGATTTCATTAAATATTTATAATTAATTAATTGTAAAAAGTCGTCAGTCTATAACTGAAACTAACATAAACTCGTTTTTAATTCAATTTACTTAATAAACTTACTTATTCAAAAATAACAGTACTCGTTTAAAATAGTTTTAATTAATAAAATACTTAATAATTAACATATGTATATAATATAATATAATATAATAACATTGCGATAAATTAATGAATAGTTATATATTTGGTACATATATCTTCAAAAAACAATCTCTTCCATTTTTAAACACGCTAGGAAACATGTGAGAAATTGATTACTATATATTTAGTGTAAAATGAAATCGTTTATTCGTTTGGAAAAATTTATATGTTCTTCTACAAAAGCGAATGACTATAAAATGCCAATATAATGATCCCCTATATTATACAGATGCTCATTCTTTGATCATTTGAATTTAATTTGCTTCTTCAGTAACCATCTGCTGAGAGCAAAACTTTCTATTAATCTATTAGTTGAAAACATTTAATTAATGTGTTACAGTTTCTTTTACCATATAATTATATCCGCACAAAATTCTTTCTGAAGATAAGTGTAATTACACAATTTTTTAATCTAATCTCAATATGTTGTTCTGTAATATAGACTATGTTAAATAATTGTACATCTCTACTTTCTATTTTAGTCTCTTGAAGGATTACATAGCATCTCGAGTTTAAAATAGAATATGTTTGTATAAGTTGTGCATTTGGAAATTATATTACAATTTTGTTATAACATCTAAAACTTCTCATACTAATTACATATTTAATAAGCGACTATCTACATTAGAAACATTCAAGAAACTAACTTACTAACAAATCGAATTAGACATTATTATTTTAAAACCATATTTTCGTTTTGTCTAAAGTTGACCCTGTTTTCCTCTAGAAACCATACAACTTTTACGAATTACTTTTTTTAGTTCATAAAATACTTCGTAATGACAACTTAAAATAAACATCCTTTATATTTAACAAAAATCATTTCAAATTAATGATTGTAGCGACATTCGCGACATCTCACAAGTTCAAATTTCTTAAATTTTATTTTTAATATTTCATACTATTTTATTTAAGTTTGCCGACAACTTATTTACTTTTACAACGTGTCTAGACTTTTACATTTTTCAGCAAATTCTTTAATCTTTCTTAATCCTCTGTAGTTTATTAGTAACACGTACGCTTGGGTATTTCCGGTCGGCTAACGTCTAATTTATCCTAAGCTCAGTAGTGCTAGGGTCAAAGTAGATGCCGCCTTTTGGATTTCCCCAAGCAAACCACTTTCTATTTTTCCCCTTCTCTAAATATCTCTCGCTATCCTTGTCTAACGATCCTAAGACAGGATATTTCATTTTCAAAAACAAATACTTGGTCTTCGCTCTTAAGACAGTAAACATCTCGCTGCAGTACTCTCGCGCTCGCTACAGTACAATACATAACGTCAACATTATATCAACTTACAACAATCAACAGTGTAACTTACAATAAATAAATATATTCAAAACTACAAAGTGTGTTAAGTTTATTACTATCGTTTGTCCCGTACACCAGTCACTAAAGTGGTGACCCCGACGTGATTTGATCGCACCCGACGTGATTTGATCGCAATTGACCTGATTTGATCGCAACCGACGTGATTTGTCCGCGCCCGACGTGATTTGATCGCAACCGACGTGATTTGATCGCAACCGACGTGATTTGTCCGCGCCCTATGTAATTTTTTTCGCGACCGAAGTGATACCTACATAGTGACAGTGACAATAAAAAAAGTGACTTGTGCATTCAACAAACTCAAACTATAGTGCAACTGACAATTTTTTTTTAAACGGTGTTTCGTGCCATCGACCAAGTGACAAGCGAGATGAACAAAGATATGGCATCAGAAACAACAGTGAGTGCTCTCGCGGAAACTGCAACAAAGTGCTTAACAAGTTCGATACAACAATTTTACGGCCATGACTCATAAGTGGCACTACAACGGGCAGTCGTTAATGGCGACAGACGACACCTGCCCTTCGACATCGCGCCACACCATCATCACGAACACGACTACCAAGACGCAATTCCAGTGAACACGCGAAAACAACGACTCACGGACTTACCTACCCATATCACCTCGCAAGGACAGGTGACTGAGTTTCAAGTCTCAAGAGTTCAAAAACATCTCTGGTTATCACAATTGGACAAGCGGAATCACCGACTCCTGGACCTACTCACCCATATCACCTCTCAATTAGAGATGACTGAGTCTCAAGTCCTAACAGTCACGGTCGCCTCTGGTTCATCGCCACATATCGAGGTACTTCCCAAGCTTCCAAGCAACACGACCAGACGATACGCCAAACGCAGTTCACCAAACAACCAGGTACACCATTCTCTGATTACCCACGACTACGATGCATCCATCGCTGCACGCGCCGCCGAGGTTGTTGCAGTCACCCGAATCCTGACCCACGACTACGATGCATCCATCGCCGCACACGCCGCCGAGGTTGTTGCAGTCACCCGATTCGTGACCCACGACTACGATGCATCCGTCGCCGCACACGCCGCCGAGGTAGTTGCAGTCACTCGAATCGTGACCCACGACTACGACGCAACCACCGTCGTACACGCAACCCAGGCTTTTGCGAACAAGCTCATCGTGACTCAATTCATACGCCGTACTATCTCGCTTTGGCTCCATCAGTCATCATCACTACACCTGGACAATCGACCAACAATCGGCCAACAAACAAACCAACAAGCACTCAAATGATCGAACGAACAAATACGCAAACGACGACGAAGCCACAACTCAATACGTGTTCGTTCGCCATGACGGACCAAAATCACCACTCCAGAAACCATATGAGGGCCCTTTCAAGGTTGTCAAACGAAGCGATAAAACTTTCATCGTTCATATGCGTGGCCGCGACGTTACAGTATCCATCGATAGACTCAAGCCAGCATACATCACATCAGACGATGCAATTGATGACGACATCCACGGCGAGAAGACAAACGACGCAGACATTGCATCTCGAGTTCCAGTCATTCCCGCCCACCAGCCCGAAGTTCAGCCAGACGAAGGAGTACGACGAACACGGTCAGGTAGACGCGTCCGCTTCACGGACCGTCTACAGATAGGTTTTTCGTGATTTAAATCACTGGCAGGGGGGTACTGTAGCGACATTCGCGACATCTCACAAGTTCAAATTTCTTAAATTTTATTTTTAATATTTCGTACTATTTTATTTAAGTTTGCCGACAACTTATTTACTTTTACAACGTGTCTAGACTTTTACATTTTTCAGCAAATTCTTTAATCTTTCTTAATCCTCTGTAGTTTATTAGTAACACGTACGCTTGGGTATTTCCGGTCGGCTAACGTCTAATTTATCCTAAGCTCAGTAGTGCTAGGGTCAAAGTAGATGCCGCCTTTTGGATTTCCCCAAGCAAACCACTTTCTATTTTTCCCCTTCTCTAAATATCTCTCGCTATCCTTGTCTAACGATCCTAAGACAGGATATTTCATTTTCAAAAACAAATACTTGGTCTTCGCTCTTAAGACAGTAAACATCTCGCTGCAGTACTCTCGCGCTCGCTACAGTACAATACATAACGTCAACATTATATCAACTTACAACAATCAACAGTGTAACTTACAATAAATAAATATATTCAAAACTACAAAGTGTGTTAAGTTTATTACTATCGTTTGTCCCGTACACCAGTCACTAAATGATATTCATTTTTTAACTAGTGGTTTCTACTTTGTGTATTTAAATACAAACCCAAACAAAGCTAGTTGTGAGCTCGTTTTGTTGAGATTACCTGTTTTTTTAATAATAAGCACACAAACATTGCGAGTATGACACAAAAAACAAACGTTTTATTTATAAGCCTCTTATGTGTGCAAACATATTTAACTGCAGTAGTGTAATTCTACATTGTGATCTTCTCTGTATTTAATTCCTGTTGATGGGGCGCTAATGACCTCAGCAGTGTGAACTTCCAAGGTTGTTTACGTCGTGCTGCCTGACACCAGAGATAATGTTATCTTTATATGTATTGTTAATGTTGGTTATACGTGATGACCATGAAAAACAGCTTTACAAAAATTTGATTTCATTCTAAGTATAACATTTACATCATTCTGTTTATTTTAATTTTATAAATAATTTTGAAATTAATTTATTTGACTTTATTTTTTGTTGCTGTCACTAAAGTATTTATATTACCTTATTTATGGAAAGAAGAGAAAATTATGTTTATACTTATAAAACAGTTTTAATTATTATTAGATCAAATTTAATTATAAGTTTGTTTAATGTAGTTCCTCAAAAACAAATATCTTAAACGATTCGGTTTAGTATTTTTTTTAAATACAATTCAACGTTAAAACCTGAGACAAAACTGCGGAACAGTAAACAAAAACGGGAACGATTTAAATAATTAAACTTAATTGGAAAATATGTAAATCAGTTTAAAGTATTCTAATCCTCAAAGCGATTTAAAATCCTTAATTATAATATTTGTACACTGTCTGTATTAAACCATATTATACTCCCAGTTTATAAAACTTTTAAAGTAATATCAAGTTTTAGTCAACATGATAAATATAAGAAAGTTTAATATAACTTTTTACAACCCTTTTAATTTGTTGTTCCGTGAGACTTCTTCAGTATTTTAAAACAAGTATAAAATATTTCAAATTGCTCCAGTTCAGACTTTTATTGTAGTTTTATTATTTTCTTTAATACATTTTTCAAAACTAGGTAATTTATTTTAAAAATAATAACAATAGTAGTACTTAACATTTATTTTAAACTACAAAATAATCGTTTGGACGATCTGTTAACAAAAGTATATTTGCGGTTTTATTTATTCCTTGTTTTTACCTCCACCCAGTAATCTATTATTTTTCTGTATTTGATTTAATTTGAAATTGGATGTAGAAAACAAATAAAAATCTACCTCTATCTCAATATTTTATTGTTTTGGTGAAAATATGTACGTAGTTCCAAGGGTATGTTTTCATTTTTATTTACACAAGGAAATAATATTCATATGAAGCAGAGAAGAAAATATGCCTATAACCAAAAATGTATTGGTTCAGTATTTGTTTACAAAGAATAAACAATTTTGTTTAGTTCAATAAATATAGATTATTGATAAAAATATGTCAACAAAAACATAATTTTGCATAGAACATATGTTAGGAAAATTATTTAAATTTTATTTATAAACTCATAATGTCTTTCTTTTTGTACCTTTATTTTTAAATGTCTGCTAATATACATCTACTTTTAACATAATGAAAAAGTTTATTTCAAACCATAAAATTGGTAATGATGAAGATGCAGTTCTTGTCGACTGGATTGATCCTTTTCCAACAGCTCAGTGATGTGTTTGTTTACTACATATTTGTGCAGTTGTTTTTGTTTTTGATAGGATTACAGCAAGACTATGCCTGTGTAGTGGCAGGTTGCTGATGAGCCAACCATAACAAATTCGGATGTTTTAGGAGGCCTGGTAAATGGAATGAGGAGAGTATATTTACTTTAGGATAAAGACACATAAAATATATATTATAATTTTATGTGTTGTCGTCAAGCATTTACGTAAAATTGAATAAATAAATATTGTTTTATATGTATGTAAATTTTATTTGTATAAATGCATCATATTGGTATGTACCTAGGTGTTATTGAATTCTTTGACAGTGATAATAAATAAGTTGAATATCTACTTACTCATCAAAATATATTGTAAACAATAAATTTATCTCACATTGAATCAATGTATCCTTTATAAATAAATTTCAACTAAAAAAGATCCACATGGATATAGTTTTTCCAAGAATCAGATATTCCACTTCCAGGGAACTTTTTATTGACTCTTAAAGTGATATATGTTACTCTTTTGACATGAATTAAATTATTGCCTGCTTTAGTTTACAGTTTCTGTTACAAAAATATCAGATTGAAGCAGAAATATGTCTTGTGTTAGGAAATTGGTATTTATATGTGCATTGTTATTACATAGATAAAAGTTAAAATTATTGATTATTTAGTAAATTAAGATTCTAATTCTTATTTTTGTGTATATTGAGTTAGTATTTTTATGGCAAATCAAAAGACCGAAAAATTTCGTGTTTTCGATTTCAAAATTATTATATAGAAATGTGCGTGAAAAGTTGAAATTTTCAAACCGCATTTATATCTCATAACATTCTCGAGATATAGCCTCTCAAAGTTTTAATTTTTTCAAAATTTTAAAGAAAAATGGCTGTAACTTTTAAACATGTAGTCGGATTCGATTTTTGTTGACGGATTTGGAATCAGCGTGCCAAAATCTATATAATGACATGTATAATACTTTAAAAATAGAAGAAAAAATTTTTGCTGAAAATTGAAATTTTTCCAAGGGGTATACCTTAAAAAAATGCCAATTTTTTTGTATAATTTTTAAGTGTCATATATGTAATTATGTAGATTTTGGCACGCTGATTTCAAATCCGTCAACAAAAATCAAATTCGACCACACGTTCAAAAGTTACGACCATTTTTCTCCAAATTTTTTTAAAAACTAAAATTTTGAAAGGCCATATCTTGAGAACGATTTGAGTTACAGACCTGCGGTTTGAAAAATTATAATTTTTCACGTAATTTTCTATAAAATAAACATACTTTTAATCAAATCTAAAATTAAAAAAAAAATAAGTTGTAGATATTTCATAAAAAAAAATATAAGAATTAAAAAATAACTAATTGTAAGTCGAGGAAATCTATTTCGATGTTAAAAAATGCATAGAAATCGGTTGATACTTCCATATCCTTCTAAACATTCTTAAATTTACATACTTGTGTATTTGAATTCGTTGATCTAATTTTACCTAATCGCATATCAGATATTAACAATTCAAAACGGAAGAAAGTATTAAAAAAAAGTAGATATGATAGGAAAATTCAATTCTTAAAATGTTGCAATGGGGGGTGCAACTCCTTGGGGTTGAATTTAGGAAAATGCTGAAATATACGTTTCATTATTTGTTCTGTACAGTATTTATGGTGAGTTTCAAATTAATTACCCCCGTAAGGGTTTAATTTCGAAAAATTATTTCTTAGTGGGTGCTTACGTCATAAAAACCTGAAATTTCACCTTTCTAGGTACTGGGGTTTCAACTCGACGATAGTGAATCAATCAGAACAAGCTATTATATGTTTATAGATAGATGATATGAAAAATCGAAATTTTCAAACTGCAGGTTGTATTTCAAACCACTAACCGTAACTTTTTTATTAATTGGTTTCTTAATGAGTTAAACACAACTTTATATTTGATCAGGAAAAAATCAACATTATATATCACAACGCATCATAACATTCTATTTGTTACAAACACCGTTAACAATCCGCGCAACCAAACGCAAATATCTGTTATTGAACTATCCACATTAATATAACAAAATTAGTAGTGATCATCTACGACACTTCCTCCATCATCCGCAAAACCGGCGGTGGCGCGTCTTGAGTTCAGTGACCAGACCGCAAGGGACACTGGCTGCCATCGACATCCAATACAAAAAACTGGTCCTAGCGGCCGCCGCGCGCTCCGCCCCGCGCCCCGGGCGAAAGACCTTGTTAGTTGATATACATTACTTCTTCTTGTGCACTTACCTCGTGGGCTATTCACTCATTGATACTGTATGTAAGGTTACTTTACATGATCTCATTTTGTAATATTGTTGCTGCAAGATTTATATCTTAATATTTCTCTATGGTTTCATATGCATATTACATATGTACTGGTTAATAGAATCAGCCACTTAATGTGTTCAATTTCGAATGAATGAAAATTAAACAACAAATGTATAATTACGAAACTGACTTGTATTAATTCTAAAAGTAAAAAAAATATTCTGTTGATGCAGATTTGATCATAAGGTAATGAAGAACATTTGTGCATATACAAAATATTGTGCAAATTGTTTAAACAATTAATAAACTATTATCAAAGTTTCAAGAATAACGCATTTTTTACCTGTTACGGTTTACGTAGCGAGAACTAAGCAATATACGAAAAAATGATTCAGTGATGACGCAGGAGTCTTTAATGGCCTACAGATTTTAACGTAAATAGACATTATTTTTAATTTATATTATATTGATACTTTTTTAATATTTAATTATAAATCTATATGTCATACAAAAAATAATATTTATATTACGTACATCCGGTATTTTCTAGGTATGTAAAGCTACCTTAAATACATTTATAGTCATATAAGTTTAAGTGTGGTAGCATTTAGTAAATAATAATAATAAAGAGAGTAGCCTAATGGACTGTCTGGTGAAGATATTCTGTCAGATAAATTCTATCATATAAAACGGTTTTGGTTTTAAATTTCAACTGGCGTATCATCAACAAAATAACATAAATAAATATTTTCATTTACATATTTAATTATTGCTTTATAAAAGTTTGTTATTTAAATATTCTAACAAGTGTATTATACAAAGTTATATTTGGCATTTTGCATAAAACGTGAACCTTCGTAAACTGAGGATTTTAGTTGATTGTAGGTAGAATGCCATTAAACAATAATTCTATTAAATAACGGTGTTATTGCCTTTAGCAACTGTACAAAACAACAAACAAATAAATGAACTGAAATTTACATTAGCACACTCTTTCGAACTGATTAAATTCACATCAAAATGACATCTGCAAATAACAAGTAGTCAAAGTTACACTATTTACTATAGTTTCTGTATAACGAGTAATCGATTGCCTATAGAACAAAACAGTTATTTCGAATGTTATTCAGTGGCAGGGCAGAATATATAAGAGAAAACTAAATATTTTATCAAAAAAGCTATATATAAAAATAATTATTATTTTAGCTGTTTAAAAACCGTAACGAATATCTCCACAAACAGTACCTACATAATTGTTTATGCAAGAAATACATTAATTTCTGTTTTAAAAATGTGCTTTACCATATAAGCATCTGAAATAACTATACATCAAATTTGAGCTTTAAGAATTAAGATGCATTTTTCATGATGATTCCCGATTCGAACATTAAAAGTTGTCACCTGATAGTTTTTTGTATTATAACAAAATTTTAAACAAACTCAGTACTAAAGTAATGAATTGCTCGTACATTTAATGCTATTTCCTCCTTCGCCATCTTTTCAGAATGAATCAAAACGTCATAATTCAGTCTCGTGGTCAATTCTGAAACTCAAATCGAGTATCATCATGAATAATCACCTTTATATGCGCTACATTCATCAGACAAAAAAATATCACATGCAAAATCAAATGTATCGTATATCTTGTTTGAAACTTCAATCAAAAATGACTAGGTAACTCAATATTGCTTACAAAATATGATACTAAATGGTGGTAAATGTTGATTTAGATATCACATCAGTCTGAAGAATCATTGAGGAAGTTTATATATTTATCAATCCATGTTGAGCATCCAATATTAATTTTATATGATTGTTTATATTATGTATACAATATTTATTTAATAATATATTAATAAGGATGCTCCTCATTTGCCCTTATATTAATGACAAGGCAGCATTATAGATGTGTATCAGCATCCGTGAGAAACAGCTCTATTTACTATTAAGTTGTTCCCTCCAAGTTCTCAGCAACGTTCTAAGTTATTATTAGCGTTCATTACGTATGAAATGATGAAGTATATTGCACTGGATATCGTTTATCCATTCAAACAATTAACACTTTAGATCATGTTTTACTGTTAGCTTTAGACATTTACATATACGGATAACTTTAAAAAAAAGTATACATAATTGTGTATTTTTTGTTGTTTTGTATTGTTGCTGAAGATTTGCATAATTTTGTTTTGATGTTTGTATTATGATGTATATATGTGGGAATATTAATTATTATCTGTTAGAATTGTAAATTAATGTAAAATATGTAAAAATCAACTGTTATGTTGATATTTGTAAAATTGAATAAACATTATTATTATTGGTTTAATATACATTATACATTATTAAAATTGTATTTTTAAATATACAGACGGTACATTTTTTAATAAAAATTATTTTAAAAAAAAAAACAGTGCTTTTCAAAAAGTTTTGAAATATTTCAAAATGGTAGAATGTTTTGGAATGACGTGTTTGAAAATAATGTGATTTTAACATTTGATATATGCTATTAGTTCAACATTGCGCAAATCAAACACAGAAGTACATCGTTACCTAATACTTGATTAATTAATATTTTTTATATCGTGCTGAAACTGTTTTAAAAAGTATTGATAACATTTCAACCAAATATAGATCAAACCTCTTCTAAAAGATTTGAACTCGATATGAGTAGATCTCAGTTGGCAATATAAACTGTAAACTAAATAATAAATTGAAATGTGTTTTGCTTCCTGCAATTGAAAATTTTGTTCGCAGGAAACACACGAAATAAAACGATTCATGCTTATGCAGTTTTGATCAGAATTGTATTGAACTAATTAAATTTTAATTCTTAATCGCAATATTACTTATATTCTTTTCAATTTTTGAGATTTTAAAATTTTCAGTTTTTCACATTTTTCAAAAGAAATCATCTGGTTTTCAAATAGTTTTTAGTTTTTAAGGAGAGAAATAAGGTGCTATTTTTGTTACTACGTATCTGTATTGTAAGATATTACAGATAACTATAATTTATAGTGTTAATTATATTATTATTCTTACTTGAAAAACGGAGAAACTGTGGTTTCTTAGTCACTTAAACTAAAATTGCACCTAAACCACAAAAGTTATTCCAGTCTGGAATCGTTAGGCTCCTGATGAGGACTTCATGTGAAGTCGAAACACGTGTCGAGTGGCATAACTTTTGTGGTTAAGGTGCAATTTTAGTTTATATTATTATTGTAAATGTACCTAATTTAACCCTTATTTGTTTCATCTTCCGCAACTTTTGTATCATCGCATATTATACTCGCTTTTATAATCAGAGCTCTGTAGAAAGCCATTGTTTACTTTCAGTACTTAATATATTTACATACACATTACATATTTATGTACATATGGTCAAAATTACAATTAACTAGCTTTATCATTAAAAAAAAACTATTTTAATTGTATTCTTAATTTGAAGGGCATGTAAGTATACTAAAAATGACATATGTATAAACATACTAAAAGCACTACTACTTTCTAATTAATATATTATATATACACATGGAATTTACTATAATCCAGATTTTTAATTTTCACATGTCCTACATAAAAATGTCGGTTAGGTTGATATCTTCCGACAAAGCATGTTATTAAATCAAATGCCCAAGGTGAATCAACATCTGCAATTCCATCTGCAGTAATAAACTGTATGTATGCGTATGCAGGTACCATTAACTATGAATCTTGAGTAGTGTAATGTACATTGATGTAATTTAACACATCTTTAATAATTATATATAGAGGACATCATGTGTCGAGGAACATGATCTGCGATTAAAATTTTATATTTATAATATAATAAATCAACTATTATTTTTACAAATTATCTTTAAAAAACAAATACTGATATTATTTTAATGTCTGTGTTTTGTATCCTTTATAGATAAATTATTAAAACAAGTTATAATAAAATAACATCTACCTGCAGAGTGATGGCACTTTGAGCAATCCAGAACTAACTAATAATCCAAGTTTCATTAAAATCCGTACAGTGGTTCATGAGTTATGCGTGTAACAAGGATTTAGGGTATACCGGATGTCCCAGATAACTTTTCCAGCATGGGGATCTCAGTATCTATAAGAGATACAGGTTTGGTTAAATCAGATGAATTATATGTATGAAATGGGTGAGTATTACTACACAAAAAAATATTCATAATTCTATGTGGTTTAGGCGGTATACCCAAAAAACTGAAAATTCGGAATTTCTTTAAATGGCTATAACTTTTTTGTCAAACTAGATAGGTACTTTTTGTTTGCGGTTTCTTAAGGCACTTTTTTGTGTAGAATCGATTGGTGTATTTAGATTTTTTATATCATTTTTAGTTTCCGAGTTATGAGCCCTAACTTTAGTTTTTCTTATGGACCACTAAGTTGGCTATGGCATATTTGAACGTGTTTTTTACTTTACTTTACAACGATGTGTCACATGCCATACTTATTATCGAAAATAAGTCGATGTACTAATAGAGCAAGAGTCCGTGAGTGCCAGACCTTCGGATTTTTATAAAAGCTGAAAGTACTTCTATGTGTGTCCCTAGTACAGGTAAGAATGATCCCCACTCATGAAGCTGAGGCAGCGGTGGCTTTGGCAGGTAACAGGTAACAAAGGTGTGTAAAATTCCATCTCAAATTCATCATGAAATAAAACTGAATTTTTTTATATTTGATTCATAATAATATCAAAACTCGCGTTGCTCATTGCCAGACAGTTAGTATGGTTACAACCCTCTGCCGGACACCCCTAAACTATTATAATTTATAATTATACTTACGTTATATTATAAAACCTAAATTTTATATATAATTTTTTGGGAGCCTATTAAACTATGTTTACATAGTAGCCGGACAGTTTCGAAGGTTCTATCATCTTGCCAGACGCATTTAAAGTGAGCAGTAATCGGGAGAGCAATAGGAGGGCCGCAATAGACCAAGCGCTCTGTTTCACTCGCACTAGTTACTGTATACGCTCCTTGCTCTCCCGATTACTGCTCACTTTGAATGCGTCTGGCAAGATGATAGAACCTTCGAAACTGTCCGGCTACTATGTAAACATAGTTTAATAGGCTCCCAAAAAATTGGTTCTAGGAAAGAAGCCCACAGGAAAAAAGCCCACAGGAAAAATACCCACAGGAAAAAAGCCCACAGGAAAAATACCCACAAAAAAAAGCCCACACGGAAAAATGCTCACACGGAAAAATGCTCACACGGAAAAAAGCTCACACGGAAAAAAGCCCACACGGAAAAATGCTCACACGGAAAAATGCTCACACGGAAAAATGCTCACACGGAAAAAAGCTCACATGGAAAAAAGCCCACACGGAAAAATGCTCACACGGAAAAATGCTCATATTAAGAAATATTTGGATACAGATGTTTAACATATTTCATATATGTTAGCTACTGTATTGACCTTATATATTTACAATATAAATACCTGTTCAGCTTGTTACATTATTAATCAAATATTCAATCTAAAATATATATTTACTTAATAATTTCCCAGAAAGGATTCAATTTCCGGTTTGGTTATAATCAATCAAAGGCGGAGATTGAATTTTCGTATTTTATACTAGATTAATCCCCTTTCGCCCCAATAGATTGCCCTAACCAAGGCGGAGATTGAATCCCCTTTTTTTATACTAGATTAATCCTCTTTCGCCACAATAGATTGCCCTAACCAAGGCGGAGATTGAATCCCCGTTTCTTATACTAGATTAATCCCCTTTCGCCACAATAGATTGCCCTAACCAAGGCGGAGATTGAATCCCCGTATTTTATACTAGATTAATCCCCATTCGCCCCAATATTTTGTTAGGAAAATTAAATATTTGTGATTTTCTATATATTTTTTTAACATATTTTTGATACCTACTCTATTTTTCAACAATTACCGTGTCTCTTGGTAAAACCTAGGTTTAACCGAGTGTATGATGGTAAAAGTTCGAAATTCGGACTTTTACCATTAACAGTTGGTAAAACCTAGGTTTTACCTCAGTTCGGGCTTTTACAGTAACGTATATATACATATCTAAAATAAGAATAAATAAAGTTGTGACAGTACAGAAGTTTGGCATATATATGAAATCATAAAAAATGACATACAATACAAATATATGTATAAAAATAATGTGACGTCTTGAATTAGTACATCTGTATCCTATTTATTTCTTAATGTGAGCATTTTTCCGTGTGAGCATTTTTCCGTGTGGGCTTTTTTCCATGTGAGCTTTTTTCCGTGTGAGCATTTTTCCGTGTGAGCGTTTTTCCGTGTGGGCTTTTTTCCGTGTGAGCTTTTTTCCGTGTGAGCATTTTTCCCTGTGAGCATTTTTCCGCGTGAGCATTTTTCCGTGTGGGCTTTTTTCTGTGGGTATTTTTCCTGTGGGCTTTTTTCCTGTGGGTATTTTTCCTATGGGCTTTTTTCCTGTGGGCTTCTTTCCGGTCACCCAAAAAATTATATATAAAATTTAGGTTTTATAATATAACGTAAGTATAATTATAAATTATAATAGTTTAGGGGTGTCCGGCAGAGGGTTGTAACCATACTAACTGTCTGGCAATGAGCAACGCGAGTTTTGATATTATTATGAATCAAATATAAAAAAATTCAGTTTTATTTCATGATGAATTTGAGATGGAATTTTACACACCTTTGTTACCTGTTACCTGTCAAAGCCACCGCTGCCTCAGCTTCATGAGTGGGGATCATTCTTACCTGTACTAGGGACACACATAGAAGAACTTTCAGCTTTTATAAAAATCCGAAGGTCTGGCACTCACGGGCTCTTGGACTATAAATGCCAGTGATATGTATTAAGTATTTTATTACAAACATTTAAGTGAGCCATGAAAAAAAAAATTGTAAACAAAAATCACAATAACAAAAATCAAAATAACAAATGACTATTTAAAAACAATTAACTTTTAAAAAAAATAAATTATAATTATTTTTTTTACAATAAGTATGGCATGTGACATATCGTTGTAAAGTAGAGTGAAAAACACGTTCAAATATGCTAAAGTCAACTTAGTGGTCCATAAGAAAAACTAAAGTTAGGGCTCATAACTCGGAAACTAAAAGTGATATGAAAAATCTAAATACACCAATCGATTCTACACAAAAAAATTCTTTGAGAAATTGTCTACAAAAAATACCTATCTACTTTGACAAAAAAGTTATAGCCATTTAAAGAAATTCCGAATTTTCAGTTTTTTGGGTATACCGCCTAAACCACATAGAATTATGAATATTTTTTTATGTAGTAATACGTACCCCTTCCTTACAAATAATTCATCTCATTTAACCAAACCTGTATCTCTTATAGATACTGAGATCCCCATGCTGGAAAAGTTATCTGGGACACCCGGTATACATCAGGCAGAAAGACACAGAAACCGAAAAATCAATTAACCGAAAACAAAAAACTGTTCTGCTTTCGTAAAAGTTCACAAAGCCTACTCGTATTTTTCGAATATGGTAAGGAAGCAAAACGTTGTTGATGTAATTTTTGTTAAATTAAGTCATAAAATACATAAGTATATAGATAGCATGTACAAAAGTATAGATAAGAAAGTTTCTTAACCTGTTTTCTTTACGTATAAATTATGCACTTGATTAGATCTAGTAATCTGTCGCATTCTGTGAAATCTAGAAAATAAACAAACCATTTATTTTGAAATTTATTTTCACATTGACCTACTGATATTGAAAATTAAGTTTCTTGTCAGATACCGGTGTTATTAAATTGAGTAGTCAGTTTAAAAACTTTTTAAATTTTTCAAATGGATTTCAACAGTATTTTTCTAAATTGATTGTTTACTGTCACCACCTAAACGAACCTAAATTTTATCTGTAGTTCTGAATAAACAATAATTATGTTTTGTTTAAATAAATATATGAAACGGAAATAACCCGATTTCATTTATCATTTTAGTAACGTCAAAACGATACTAAAATCCGTGCTTCCGTGAAATATTTATATATGTATTTGAAAATTAGATAATATTATAGCACATACGCAGAAAATTATTAATAAAAATTATATATATTCAGTATTATTAGGCATCTATCCATTTTTGCAGATATATTTATTAGGGTGATTCATTTCCGCAAAACATTTTTTTTTTCAAGGTGCTCAAGCAAAATTTTAATCTACATATAGAAAAAAAAATTCTCGCCAAGATTGAGCTCTTAATTCCTATTTTAAGTACTTGCAATTTAAAAATGAAGTTTTCCCATTTCAAAAAAAAATTATTCCAAAAACTGTATTTAGATGACTCCTACTGGTGAACCAGTGTGAGTTACAGAAAAAAATACTAAGGCAATTTTAAAGATAGTGTAATTTCCCGTAAGGTCCATCAAACCGATTCCCAATATGATAAAAGGTGTCTAAGCATTAGAAATTTGAAAAAAAAACAATTTATTCCAAAAACTGTATTTAGATGACTCCTACTGGCGAACCAGTGTGAGTTACAGAAAAAAACACACAGGCAATTTTAAAGAGCGTGAAATTTCCCGTAAGGTCCATCAAACCGATTCCTAATATGATAAAAGGTTTTTTACATGCATTTTAAATGGGAAAACTTCATATTTAAATTGCAAGTACTTAAAATAGGAATTAAGAGCTAAATCTTGGTGAGAATTTTTTTTCTATATGTAGATTAAAATTTTGCTTGAGCACCTTGAAAAAAAATGTTTTGCGGAAATGAATCACCCTAATATTTATACGCTGCAATAATAATATTCTTAGAGGATGTGATTTCATTAAAAATATATGCATTTTAAATTAAAAATTCCAAATAAAGATAACTTTAATTAATCTATAATCATAACTTTACTTTAAATTGGTATTTTTAATCAACTGAACATATATACTTAATAAGTCAGAATGTAACATAAAAATATAAGTACCAATAAAAGATTATCGAAATTTAACTAATACTGTTCAATTACCAACTTAACTTATCAACACTATAATGAAAATTTCATTCACACAAGATAGAAAAAATTCTAAAAAACAAATGTTATAACACTATCATCCCAATACCCCCATCAACATTTATTTTTATGATACACATATGCTTATAATTTGAATATTCTCTCGCCGTTTTATTTTTAAAATCTCATGTTGAATTTTTATGTAATCAGAAAAAAACGTCGTCCACGCACATTTAGAGTTGGAAAACTCAAACTGCATATGCAGGGATCCTTCTCACGTAGAGCAAGCAACACTATCCTGGAAATCTTGACGCAACCAACTGTAAAATTATCCGCGTCAGCAGCACAACATAAAATTCACCAGAAAACCACATACGTATCTCTCTTTAATCCGCGTCTCTTCAACAAATTCAAGTAAAAAGAATATGCATATTATTTACTCAAAATTCACATTTAGAAATCTATGAATAATATATTAGAAAAATTTTATGATATCGTAAAAAAATACATACATATGTACTGTAAGTACCTTTTCTACTTTTAAATTATGTATAATAACAGGAGTTACAACGTTACTATTTATTTTAAATAAATATACATAAAATCGTTTCTTAACAACTATATACTGCAATCTTTCCATTTACGCGGATTCACTTTTACACGGTTGAATAAGTTTGAAAAAAAGGATGATCAGTTTTTTACACACTGTTTTCATGAAACCAATCAACCGCGTAAATGGAGGGATGACTGAAACTTTAATCTGAGAATTCTATAAAATATTGCACTAACAATATATATATATATAATACTGACGTATGCTCATTTTGTTAATATAACCCCATTATTTTTAAGTTATGTACATGTTTATATACCAGATTAAAACTCTTCTCAAACTGATGCGAGTCCCGCGTGGGATTCAAGACGCAATTCGTTCGTACCGACTGGCAAGTAACTTATATGGATGTGTTCATACTAAGGCGAATAGTCGCGTGATTTGCACGAATTTCGGGTGGATCAATAATTAATTATTTATCAAAATGACAATTCATCAAATTATTAAGGATATCGCGTAAAATTGAAAGTCTTTGCGCGCGAGCGAATTGCAACAATTTACGTCCCAAACCCCGCGCGATATTGGCGCCAATATGAGAAGAGCTTTATTTTTTGTATTTAATGCAGCGTTTCTCAAACTTTTAGTATTTGCGACCCAATTTTCAATCACAATTCTCATTGTTCCGGCCGGAATTCACGATTTTATTCCGGTTCATGTTCCGGCCGGAACTACTAAATTCCGGCCGAGTTTGCCGGAATTTTTAAATTTTGTTATTTCTTTCTTCTAAAAAATTCATAAATAATATAATTATGAATAAATAACATTTTATTAATGAAAAAACCATTCCGTAACACAAAGGCAGTTTTTTATTATTTGTTTTATCATAATATGATTGGAAATTATAGCATTAATTGACTTATATACATTATATTACAGACTACACCCGGACATTGAACTGATAATAAATTAGAGATGAACTGGAGCTACAATAATAAACTGAAGATTTCCGAAAAATTTTGTATATTATCTGTAAAATAAGACTTACTCTGCATTTTTTAAATAATACTCTAGTCCTGTTTTTTTTTTCAAAAACATTTCTCGATTCAAACTAAAATGTTTTTCGGCGAACTCTATTTTACCCATATAAAAATATATCTAAAAATAATAATATTCAAAATAGTGGCCCGAGAAAAATCTGTTACTGCACAAGTATTTATGCAATTGGGATTAGCTATAAAATCAGAAAGACTCACATAGTTATTTCTCTAAATCTATCATTATATTTATATTTAGTTAATAAAAACTACTTAACTAGTGCGAGTGCTTCATAATTATTTATTTTTATTCACGGAACCCCCAGAGAGGTACCGCGGTAAATAGTTCGAAGACCATTGCACTAGAACTATAGTAACGCATATTGGTGCTTTAATTTCGAGTAATTGGTATTCTTTTATCGATATTTTATATGATTTTCTATATTGTGAATTTGTTTAATTGCTGTTTTGATTTATCATATTTACTTATATAAATTTGATATACTAGTAATTTAATTAGATTAAAAAAACAATTTAAAACACCTTATAAAGCTGTAAAAATCACACAATATGCAGAAAATAGTATGCTTTATAATAAAATGTAAGACTCTACCCCCCTAATCTTTAAGAAATACAATATAAAATAATGTTATATTAATTTATGATGATAATCTATGTATACCGGGTGTCCCAGATAACTTTTCCAGCATTGGGATCTCAGTATCTATAAGAGATACAGGTTTGGTTAAATGAGATGAATTATCTGTATGCAAGGGGTGAGTATTATTACACAAAAAAATATTCATAATTATATGTGGTTTAGGCGGTATACCCAAAAAACTGAAAATTCGGAATTTCTTTAAATGGCTATAACTTTTTTGTTAAAGTAGATAGGTACTTTTTGTTTGCGGTTTCTTTAAGCACTTTTTTGTGTAGAATTGATTGGTGTATTTAGATTTTTTATATCACTTTTAGTTTCCGAGATACAAGCCCTAACTTCAGTTTTTCTTATGGGCCGCTAAGTTGGCTATGGCATATTTGAACGTGTTTTTTTAATCTACTTTACAACGATGTGTCACTTGCCATATTTATTATCGAAAAAAAAATTATAATATATTTTTTCAAATAGTTCATTGTTTCAAATATTCATTTGTTATTTTGATTGTTGTTATTGTGAAATTTGTTTACAATTTTCGTTTTTCATGGCTCACTTAAAAGATTTTAATAAAATACTTCATAAATATCACTGATATTTAGTATTTCGACTTTTTTTCGATTATAAATATGACAAGTGACATATCGTTGTAAAGTAGATTAAAAAACACGTTAAAATATGATATATTCAACTAAGTGGCTCATAAGAAAAACTGAAGTTAGGGCTTGTATCTCGGAAACTAAAAGTGATATAAAAAATCTAAATACATCAATCAATTCTACACAAAAAAGTGCTTTAAGAAACCGCAAACAAAAAGTACCTATCTACTTTAACAAAAAAGTTATAGCCATTTAAAGAAATTCCGAATTTTCAGTTTTTTGGGTATACCGCCTAAACCACATATAATTATGAATATTTTTTTGTGTAATAATACTCACCCCTTTCATACAGATAATTCATCTCATTTAACCAAACCTGTATCTCTTATAGATACTGAGATCCCCATGCTGGAAAAGTTATCTGGGACACCCGGTATAAAGCGTATTTCTAACATTTTAGTTATTTGATTATCATTATTAATTGAAATATAATTTTTTGAAAAAAAATCCGGTTCCGGCCGGATTTTTTTTGTGAATTCCGGTAATTCCGGTTCCGGCCGGAATCGAAAATTCCAGTTCCGGTACATCCCTAATTATGTCAGAATGTATTTTATTGCTTTTCTTTTAGTACATTAAATAATTTTTTTAATAATATTTTTTCTCGATATGCTCGCGCCCCACAGGTTGAGAATCGCTGATTTAATGTATGTAATGTGCAAATATTGTTTTTTTTTTTTAAATGTTGATCCAGAAATCATTTTTATTATCTAGCAAATAACAATTTTACTTTTATGTTTTTCTTCATTGTTCAAAATGATATAAATTATTTTTCGATTATTTTTGACCATACCAAATTAAAATTTTTTGCGCTTCACTTTGTGTAAAATAACAATTTATTCTGTATAACTTATTATACCGAATCATATTACATCCGTTCAATAAATTCAGCTAAAAATTAAATTAAATATCAATTTAATTTCGTTCCCTCGCGTTCTTCTTCAAAATGAGTTATGTATAACTTGTTTTGCTGTCTCATCCTAAACTCTGGAGTTTCAGATACGTTTTACGAATCCACGCAAATGTATTCTGTGTGGTTCGAATAAACTAACGAGATTCGTAGATTGGAATAGAGGGTATCTTCTCTCTGTTTACTTTGTCTCTTAAATTTTACGTAGTATGTAAAATTTTGAAGTGAAAATTCTATTTCAGATTGTAATAAATTTTATATAAATTTATTTATATACGAAATGGTGGAAATATTTTCTGTATTTTATATTTCGAACCATTTCACAATTGAAAAATATTTTTTAATATGTTACAGAAATTTAATAATGAAATGAAAAGAAATAATTAATTTTATATATAATTCATGCTTCAAATACTTCTATTTATATATATTATGTAATTAAAGCTTATTTTTCTCTTCTCACGTATTCTAAAGAATAAATATACAGATACGAATTTGTATTAATATTTTTTTTTTGCAAACAGTAATAAAAATATGTGTAGATATTATACATAATGAATGAAATATATTACGTTCAAATTTTATAATCTTATGCGTGTATCATTTGAAAATATATCTAATTTTCATTTCAAAAACACATTAAAGGTATTTATTTTTAATGAATTTAATGCAGTACTACGTTGCTTTGCAATAGAGTACTATGTAATATATAATATAAAGTCGTGTAAATGATTTTGAACATCAAACCAGAGATAAATTTTTAAATATTTATAAACCAAAATATTCCTTTGATAATAATTTCAAATGCTATTTACAGTTGTTACTTAAACTTCTCAAAATGTGATGATTTATTCATTTTCTCTCTTTCCTTCAAGTTTCTAATTAATATGTCAAAAATAGTAATATACATTTTCCATTCATATGAAAAAATAAATAAAATAAAATGATTTGAAATTCAAATTCATAGTTTTTTTACCAATATCTTAGGTTAGAAGAATGAAAATTGGCATCTGCAAAACTTGAGTTGTATAAAAATAAAAAATAAAAATGCATATTGCAGAAGAAACCATAACATAAATATCCACAAGAAAGATGTTGATACCTACATAATACTACTAAAGTGTGTTTCATGTTTCTTAAAACATTCACATTTTAGAAGATATGGAGAATCATACACGCAAATTTTATTATCGTATTTTTTCATTTATCAACACTTAACTTAAATAAAACGGGCAAGTGCGTGTTGGGCACGCACATAATAGGGTTCCGTAGTCATTCTCACTACGATTTATAAAAAGTATTTTTCAAAATTTTCGTGACTGAAGGATTAAAATCAAAAAGTCATTCGACTTTTATTATTGCATTTTAGGAGACCTATCAAATGACACCCCACTCAATGGGGTAAATGAAAAAAATGTGAGTTCACTTTTCAATCTATGAAAAGGGGGTCCAAAATATTTTTGACAATGTTCGTTATAATTTTCAGTGAAAGTACTAATTAAAAGCTACATTCTGAATTTTTTTCAGATTTTTTGAATCGATAGTTTAGAAAATAGAGGGGGGGACACTCTGACAGCGACATTAAAAAGCAAATATATCGCGACTGAAGGGTTAAAATCAAAAAGTTATTTGACGTTTTTTATTGCATTTTACGAGACCTATTAAATGACACCCCACTCAATAGGGTAAGTGGGGAAAAAAATGTAAGTTCAATTTTCAGTCTATGAAAGGGGGGTCCAAAATATTTTTGACAATGTTCGTTATAATTTTCAGTGAAAGTACTAATTAAAATCTACGTTCTCGAATTTTTTCAGATTTTTTTAATTGATAGTTTAGAAAATAGAGGGGGGGACGCTTTTTTAACGACTTTGGAGAGAAAATACATCGTGATCGAAGGGTTAAAATTAAAAATTTCTGTTACATTTTTTGTTGAATTTTAGGAGACCTTTCTAACGACACCCCACTCAATAGTGTAGGGGAAATTTTTTTTTTAAAACACTTTTCATTTTATGAAAGGGGGGTCTAAAAAATTTTTATTTTCAAAAATCTTATCATTTCTGTTTTTGGGTCATCAATCTACGATTGTATACCAAATTTCATCTTATTATGACAAAATTTTTCAGGACGGACGGACGGACGGACATGGAGAAACTATAAGGGTTCCTAGTTTTCTACGGAACCCTAAAAATAGATATATATTGAAAATAATTCATTTTATAGATTGGTATTTTATTACGAGTATACATTGTTGAGAATATTTAATTATCTATTAATATATGAATTTATTAATAAAAATTATAACTTTTTTTTGACTATACGTAAATATGTATAAAAATATTTATCTCCGTATTTGTCACGGTAAATTTATTTCCAAGTTTTGACTACAAACGTGCTGATGACAGAACAATGACGGTTAATTATTTATATGTATTTTATGTGTTCGAATTGTTCCAACTAATTGAGCTTTGTTAACCTATTGTGTTCGTGTCACTGATGTATATAGACTGAATTTAATTGTTTTCTGAATTAGATGATTATTATTTTATATGATAAACAAATACTTTATAAATTCATTTTTGGCGAACTAATTTTGTACTATGTAATGGAGTAGACAGTATATTTATTTCATACTAACTAATTAATATATTCTATTAGCAAATTGGCAATACTAATGTGTAATATACATGTTTCCATAATTTATAATATACATGCTACATAGTCTACACATACGAGAGAATAATACATTTATATAATCAAAATATCATAAATGAACATATCAATTCTTACAATTTTTTTATGTACCTTTTACACCTAACTTACCCCCGGCATTATGAAGAATTTGCTAAAGTGCAAACACAAATTAGCTTCCAGCTAATGCTATCTGCTAGGTATTAAATATAAATGATAACCACTCGTACATGTGATAACCTTGACGCATGTGCGTTGGGTTGAAATTCATGACTTCAAATAAGTGCTGTCTAGTTTACTGGTACCTCATAAAATGTATACAATTTACATTATTATACATTTATTACCACTGCTTTAAAATATCGAGCAATTTCATAAAAATTTGACACATAACAGATAGCGTACATGCTTTTACACGCAAGCAAATTCTTTATAATACCAGGCATTAAAGGTTTTAATTAGCTAATACAATATCTGAACACTTAATTATAATCAATAATTTATGTTGTAAAGCAGCTTGTACATTAACAAGTTTACTATATTTCGAAAAAAAATTTAATGTCAGTATTAATGAAATATTTCTATTATCTGAAACTATTTTTACAATGAATACTCCAGTTATACGATATGTGCATTTTGTAAAATAAATATCCAATCGTAATTTATGAGTTGCATTCTGACAGAATAAATTTCAAAAATCAACATAGGTACATTTATAAACTAAAGCTAATAGTATTTGCGTATTGTTGGTTTTGTAATTAGGTGTACATATTTCATGATTATTGCTTGCATTTTGGCTCATAAACTGCTTTATTACATTTAACACTCCGTAAATATTTCTACCAGCGCGACGGTGTTAGTTCGTGTAAATATAATATTATAATAGATATAATTTATACTCTGTTTTTATTTAATTCATATTTTCTCACTATGGGCCAGGATACCCTGTTCTGTGGCCAAAAGTCGAGGAGTTATTCGATTTAATTAAAATTCATTTTATAAGGGTTTTTTAGGACGCTGATTTCAATTTTTTTATAAAAATTCAAAAATTCAAAATGGCGGGTCCAATATGGCGACCAATATACTTCAAATGTTATCCGATTTTAATGAAATTAATTTTATAAGGGTCTTTTGCATCACTGATTTAAAATTTTGTACAAAAATTTAATAATTCAATATGGCGGATCCAATATGGCGACCAATATATTATATATTTTCAAAGTTATCCAATTTAAATAAAAATTATTTTAAAATGGTTTTTTGAGACACTATTTTTAAATCTTTTATAAAAACTTAAAAATTCAAAATGGCGGATCCAATATGGCGACTAATATATTTAAAAAAATATCCGATTTAAATAAAATTCATTTTATAAGGGTTCTTTGGGACATTGATTTCAAATTTTTAACAAAAACTTCCAAATTCAAAATAGCAGGTCCAAAATGGCGACCAATATATTTCAAAAGTCATCCGATTTAAATAAAATTAATTTTATAAGTGTTTTGTTGGAGATTGATTTCAATTTTCTACAAAAACATAAAATACGAAATGGCGGATCGAATAAATAATCTGTAACATTTAATTGATATTTTATAAAAAAATAATTTATAAATTTTATATTTGAAATCACTCTCGTAGATTCATTTCTTCTATAACTATATTATTTTTCTTATACTAGCTGACAATAACTATTTTTTAATATAAAATTATAATTTTTACAAAAAGTCAATTTTATTAAAATTTTAATAAATGTATTCAAATACACCTCTGGTCTAAATAATAATTGGTTGATATTGAAAATGGATAAAACTTATTAGTAATAAGCACTCTACCAATTCTCATAACTTTACCATAATAGGACATCCAGATAATGAATGAAAACTAGTTGGGGGTATAATTTTTAAGGGGCTTTAACTCCCCCACGAAGAATTTTCGGATTCATGTTTATAAGAAATTTTTTGCTTAAAATAACATCCTCAATCTAGTATTCAAGTTTGAGACACCAATCCTGAATCAACTATAATTGTATACATTAGCATATCTATGTAAAATTTTATATGTATCAATCTTGCATAACGTTTAGAAGAGGTTCACAGTCAAGCAAATGAAAACGGGCAAAAAGGGGCAAATCTAGGCTGAAGTGCACATCCTAGAGAAGACATTTGTGAGTCTCATTACTTAATACAAGGTGGTATCTTGTGGTATTTGCATTCGGCAGCAGGTAATATGTTGAAAAATCTGGTTTTTATACACTAACAATGTGGTTCTACTTAAGTAAAACTGAAAATAACGCATTCATGTGACATTTAAAATTATTTTTGAACTTCAACGAAAGAAAAAATCCAAACATACGGTTTGAAATTTATGAATTTGCAATAAATATTGTATTTTACGAATGACAGTAACATTACATTTTTTATACATTTTTCAACTTTGAGCCACTGTCATTTGAACAAGAATTGATTAAGCAACATGAAATTTTCACAATAACTACTTCAACTAATGCTGAATGCAGTGATCTAATTCGTTTCCTCAGATTCTAAAGTAGACTTTTGGCCACAGAACAGGGTATCCTGGCCCATAGTGCAGTATAATAATTTTAATAAATATCATTTAATTATCATATATCTCCTAAATTTTTATTTTTATTATTAACTAAATAATGACTAACAATAAATCACACAATTTTCAATCTTTATGCTGGTTAAAATATGGTTCCTTTGTTTTTAATGTTAAGTTAAAAATAAATATTACCCCCGCGTATATTTTATTTGTTCTAAAATAATTTTTACTTACCTGATCCACTTATATGAAATACATAGTCGTGGTTCTATGAGAAGTCAGTTTATATTAAATACATATTAACAAATGTAACTTAATCGGCTCTACTGACCCCCCTCCTCTTCATTTTAACAAAAACTAAACCTGTAATGCATGAAGTTAAAATGTATAGAACGCAAAACTTAATTTTTAGATTCACTCAATTAAAATATCAAATTAGCGACAAACATTAATATCAAACATTACATCTAAATTTTAGACGAATAAACGTTTTTTATCATCTTAACAACATAATACACTACTCCGTCTTTGCACTAATATAATACCTCCTCATTATTTAATAAGCAATAATGTCAGCAAGCATCCTCAACAAGAACTATCAATTAATCACCAAGTACTATAAACCACGTGCTCATATTACAGTATAGCGGCACACAATTGTTAAACTAGGCCTATCAATTTCATCTCACAGACAAAGCAGCGTTAGTTAATCAAGTTATCCTTACGTGGTCCTTGACATCTCAGCGAGTCAATAGGTTTGAAACAGGACGTTCAAGAACTCTAAAATGCTCACTTAATGCTTGATTTCTTCTCAAGTACAACCATGTCACGTAGGTACTTAAGTATATACAGTAGAATTCCTTACACAAGAAAAGAATTGACTTGGGCCAAGGCGATCCTTGTTTTATATACTTAATCCAACAATTTTGTTGATTTCGTTAAACAATAATATACATAGTTGAATTAGGATAGTAAGGATTGTTTTGACCGAAGTCAATTTTTTTCTTGTATACTGTAAACCGCTCTAGAAAATATATAATTGTGACATAACAGAATTGATGACACTGGTGTACGGTGCCGCGAACATATGACTCGTCGAATAAACTAGGAATAAGTGGTAAACAAGTTTACAGTATGAAACGTAGGGGATTTACAATTTAAATCGGTTAACAGTATAGACATTTATAGTAGGGAACTACAACTAAACTTTTCAAAAATTGCGAGTCACATTTATATTTTAACCCCCACCCCCTTCCATCTATCCTTACACACTCCAATTTGAATAATATGATACATTCAATGAAGCAAAAATTGCTTTGTTGATACATATTCAATGTAGCAAAACAAATATGAACGGAAAACAAATATTAATAATCGTAAAAAACAAACGAATTATAAAATTAAACAAAATTATGAAACCTCTATTATACACAAATGTTCGTTTTTAACGAAAAAAATATAATAAAAAACTTATAGAAACAAAAATTTCGTAGAGCTTGTTTACATGTATAAAATATATACAGGAAAACAAAATGAAATAAATAAAAAGAAGATAAATGAGGAATATGAACAAATTTTGTAATGTAGGATAATTGAAATCGTACACACAAAAAAAACTGTATTGGACCAAGAAAATCTTGTTTTGTATATAACGAAAACAATATTTTCTTAATATAAGAAAGTACGCTTAATCCAACTACATTATTTCTTCGTCCTAGAATACTATAGTTGGTTTAAGAATATATTTCTAATCTTAAGAAGATATTGTTTTCGCTATATACAAAACAAGATTTATTTGGCTCAAGTAACCTTTCTACCTGTGTATATCTGGTCCATAACTTGTTGCGTTATTTTGTTTTTGTACCAACATATTTAGAAAAACTAAATGTATTTGCAAACAGAAGAAGAAGACGTAAACTTATGAAATTTTCCGAGAAACTCATATTAAATTTAAAAAACGTGGCACTATGTCATTAAAACCCTTTTTTTCTTCCAAAATTCAATTAAATCAATTCTTTTTACTGATTTTTTTTTCAACTGTATATATTTATCACAAAAAAATGTTCATTTCGTATAAATTTTAACCAGTAGAAAACCCTTGTTTCTACAAATTACTGCTCTAATACATATAGCTCAGGTCACCAGGTCATGTATATTCATTATATTATCAGTGAAAGTAAATATTTGTATGTTACGTTATGGATATATCGTATAACCCTCGAGTAAACGTGATTATATGATATAACCTTATTTAATCGTCATTCTGCAAACTAATGAGGCATAAATGGTATAATTCCCGCAGTGTATTATATTATATAGCTTCTCTCAAAATAAATTCACCTTGATAAAACTTGATGCTTGAAAACAGCGAAAATGATGAAACAAATTGAGTGAGTCATAAGCTGATTGTTTGCGCTGTGGATGAAACTAATTCTGTAAGTCTTCTAATCTTCTAATATTAAAAAAAATGTACTATTCAGTAGAAACCATAAATTAAATATTCATTGTGAAATATATATTAAAAAAATGAACCCATAGAAAAAATGTTATTTTACATATTTAAAATTGTATTACTTTACTCAAATACTTAAAATAAAGTATATATATATATATTTTATAATTTAACATATTCTTAATCTTTTGTCCAATAAACTGACATGTGTAGATACATACTTTTTTTTCATGCATGTTTCTTTTATATGTTTACCTATTCATCAAATTAATTAAGAGATAAAAAAATTGCAAAAAAATATTCAAAGCCCTGTAATTATAACATACATAAATAATGTTACATAAAAATAAATAAAAATATACTTGAAATCTGAAACAAGTAAAAATGGAGTTAAAAAAAGTTTAAGACAAAATTTCTTTATACTATGTATTAGGAAGTGTGAAGTTCCAGCTTCAGTTTATTTTTTTTATTTTCGATTTTCGATTTTTCCCATTTATTCAATTTTTAGGGCACTGTCCGACTTTTTCATATTTTTTTGCCACAATCACTAATAAATTAATATTTTAATTTTAAAATGATTTTTTATTTATTAATAAACAAGCTTCGAAAATTGTCCGTTTTTTCCGTAAATATTTTGAACTCTTAATTACAAAATTATTAAATTAAAAACATACCAAAAGTAATCAAAAAACTATAAAAATGTATTCACTTACGAAATATCATTATTTAACCGGTGTTTTGTAGAACACATCAATTATGTGATTAAGAAAATAATTATCAAATACATTTATCCAAACAATTTAACAAATAATGGAGTATGTTAAGTAGTTATCACCTGATATACATAAAGATTTGAGTCTACGTGATTATCATTTTTAATTATGTTTTATTAAGGTAACTAAAACCTTTTTAAAGCAACAGGCGTCCTAATTAGGTTTTGATGAGTGTTAATAATGACCACGATTCCACTAAACCCTTTTATGTATTTTCTAGAAACATTTAATTAACTTCTCGCTATTTTTAAAAATTATACTTACAGTAATTAATATAAGATTCAACCTTTAAAAAGTAGTAACTTATAAAAATATTATACATATATACAAAATTCAAGTTTTTTTGTATAATTGCAGATATCGTTTTCTTCTTTCTTACAAACATTGGTGAAATTTAAATTATATACTGCCGTACGTATCAGCTGCAGCTACATATTTTATAAAAAAACATAATCAATATTTGTAATATACGTTCTGCCAAGAGTTCTACTTATAATTGAGTCATTCAAAAATTAAAAGTTTTAATTTCTAATTTAAAAAATAAATCCTTACTTATACACGCATTCAATTTTCATATTTCTTAACAACTTTTATTAAATTCATATTCAGCATTTTTTAACGAACTACATTCATAATGAAATATGAACTCTCCTTCAATTATAAAGTTTTAAATACTATATTAAAAATAAAATAAAAATACGCGTGCTGCGTAAGAAAATTCAAACAGAAAAATCTTCTCGGAGTTTTTATAGACGACGTAAATAACCACGTAAATGAATTTACGTCAAGAAAAGCTGTCATCTGCAGAAATTTTGTAAAAATTTCGTCAATAAAGCGTCCGTACATTGGACGACCTACGATCCACAATAGAGAGTTTAATTTTAATTTCAACTTTTCTTCGTTGGTTCATCATAATTTCCCTCACGCAGAACCTTCGTTAGTACGTGCCTGAAAGAAACACGGAGGGTGAAATAAGAGAAACGTGTAGGAAACGCAAACAGGATCGTTTAACACTTATTTCGTCTTTTTCCTCTTGTACATAGATAAATGATCAGGAATCTGTTAATAAAAGGGTTAATTGTTCGAAACAATATAGTGTTTGAAACAACACACTTTTCTGCTATTAATATTGCTACAAAATAATAATGTAAAATATGAGAGTTTACATATAGTAGAGACATGTTACGTAGCTCTATATCAAAAAGAAATTATCGGATATCCGAAACTATTATTTTGGACAATTTACTAATCGAGGCCTGAGCAGTACTGAGCACCGATCACAGACATCAACTGTATCTGTATCCGCCCGTAAGCGATATACCATATTCCAAAGTATCCTAGTTTCATAGGTGGGCACAGTTAATCCAAAAGTTAACTTCGTTAATCGTTAATAAAAAAGTTAACTTCGTTAATCGTTAAAACCAAAATTTAACGCAAGTTAAAGTTAACCATCCAAAACGTATACTGCTTTTGGCGCCTTTTAGAATGGGATACATAGGTAAATAAAACAGAAAGAAGTAGATAGATTATACAAGTCTTCAGGCTTCCGCGGTGATCTTGAAATGGATCTTGGCTTCTGGGTGTAAGCCGCGTCGATTTGGTCATTTTACTGGCCAACGTTTCGTCACACATTGCAGTGGACATCTTCAGGGCTCTTGTTACAGTGCAACTGGAGGTGAGCGTCCGTGGATCTTAAGTACCAGTGCGGGCAGCGGTGGGCGGGGGCTCGAACGCACCTGATTGGTGCGCGCTGAACCCTGTTCCCTCGAGCCGTACACTAGACTCTGTGGACGGGGGTGGTGTTGTGAACAGGTGTCGCCAGGCGCTGCTCAGCTGGTAGCCGTCATCTCTGTTAATGTTGTTGGTATTCTTGAGAATCTCTATAGATTCTCGGATGATGCGGGGGTAGTATCTGGGTGTTCTCGCCAGGACCTCGGTCTCGTCGAAACGGATACTGTGGTTCTGCGAATGCGCATGCTCTGCCAACGCAGACTTGTCTAATTGTTTTAGACGTGTCTGTCTAGCGTGCTCTTGCACCCGTGTCCCTATAGTCCGTCCGGTTTGGCCGATATACACAACCCCACAGCTGCAAGGAATCGAGTACACTCCTTCAGTGTGTAGTGGTATGTGGTCCTTGGGGTTCCTAAGTTTCTGAGATACTTTGTTGGGTGGCGTGAAAATAGGTTTTATGTCGTGTCTTCTCAGTAATTTGCCTAAACGGTCTGTAGTACCGCGTACATACGGTAGTATGGCCGTGGATACGTATTCAGGATCCGGTTTCGGCTCGTCAGTCTTGGGGGTAATTTTGACTTGTGACTATAGGGACACGGGTGCAAGAGCACGCTAGACAGACACGTCTAAAACAATTAGACAAGTCTGCGTTGGCAGAGCATGCGCATTCGCAGAACCACAGTATCCGTTTCGACGAGACCGAGGTCCTGGCGAGAACACCCAGATACTACCCCCGCATCATCCGAGAATCCATAGAGATTCTCAAGAATACCAACAACATCAACAGAGATGACGGCTACCAGCTGAGCAGCGCCTGGCGACACCTGTTCACAACACCACCCCCGTCCACAGAGTCTAGTGTACGGCTCGAGGGAACAGGGTTCAGCGCGCACCAATCAGGTGCGTTCGAGCCCCCGCCCACCGCTGCCCGCACTGGTACTTAAGATCCACGGACGCTCACCTCCAGTTGCACTGTAACAAGAGCCCTGAAGATGTCCACTGCAATGTGTGACGAAACGTTGACCAGTAAAATGACCAAATCGACGCGGCTTACACCCAGAAGCCAAGATCCAAGTAGATAGATTAATTAATTTAATTATTACAAGCGACAGTAGCGACCCACCCTGGTTTCGCACGGGTAGCAGAGCATATACGCACCTAAACTAAACCTAATGAATAAAATTATACACCTAAATTCTATCTTTAAACCTTCCTCATGCTTACTTTACTTACTATACTGATATGAAATATGGAAGAAAAAGATAAACTCTAAATGAAGTCGGTTAAAAATGGCGCAAACGTTAAAAAGTCAGGTTATAATAACTTGTATTCACTGGCACATAGCAAGTAATCAACAGGGCCGCAATTTTTTCTCGGCTCTGGATTCTTGCTCTTTTGAGCAACAGCGCCGCGCCGCGCCGGTGTGCCCGCGTAGCACGTAATTTAAACAAATAATGTCAACAAACAACCAATGTAACGAACTAAAGTTAACGGAAGTTAACAAGAGCGTTAACATTTTTTTGAGTTTACTTAAAAGTTGATCCGTAAAGCATTTTGTTAACTTCGTTAATTAACGATTAACGGATTAACGAGTTAATGCCCACCTATGCCTAGTTTATTGGGCAATATAAAGATTTAAAAAAAAGGATTGTTGTCAAATAAGGTAAATTAAATAAGGAAGCTATAAAAAATATAGTAATATCAAAATCAAATTAAATGAAATATTACAACTATTTGAAAATCTATTATAGTTATACTATATTGCATGTAGGTATATACATACATTTGTACATCATATAAACACACATTAAATAATATACATTTATATATTATACATATGTCGGCTTCAATCCGAACTCGAAAGCAATTAATTTGTAGGTACTGCGATTGAGAATTTGAGATAGCGTTCATTACATCGATACAAACGACAAATAATCGTAATTTCCAGTATTCTTTGATCACGAAATCAGTATTAGCACTCTGAGCTGTAAATCACTCATCCTGATTGATGTTATCTGTAATTAAAAATCTAATTCTACTAAAATTTGGCCATTTATATCTTTATTCTGTATGTTTTGTGTATTTTATTTGTGACACTAATAACAATAAATATCGTACTAGCTTTTCATATGTATGTAAATAGTTTTATGTGTTATATCGTTGATTGAAGGTTCGAATTCAGTTCACTTATAACTTTTTGTTTAATTGTTACAAATTTAAATTGCAAAGATGTATTGAATTTTGTTTTATTTAATTTGTTTTAATTTTTATTGTTGATTGATTTTATTTATATTTTATTATTCGATACATTTATACTATACGTATAATAACTACATTATTTTCTTTTCGTGAATGAAAATTTAATTTGTTTATTATGTTTAGTTATGCAGCTAACTTCATGCGTTATATGACAAACACGTAAATGTTTTTATTTATAGTTAGTAGAGTGTACATTATTTTTAAAATATTACTGAACAGTAAATCAAAAAAATCTAGATTTAATTAATAATTGTCGTACATTTATGGCTATAATATAAAATTCCGGCAGTGTCCTTATTAATATTTCGTTGCATTCTTTCATTATTCTCATATAAACAAGATGTAAAAAATAAATAAAATTTTACGTTTTCTTTAATAAAAAAGAACGTATACGTGTAATTTTTTAAGAAGCCCAGTTGGACAAGAAGAGTAATAAAATAGTTTCACCACGCGTCGTCGTCATATTTAGGTAGCAGTTATATCTGTCAGTTTTTATTACGTATCTTAGAAAACAATTTTACTTTTACGACAAGAATTTTATTGGTTTACATTTATGCGTCACACTTTTTCCAATTTACCTTCTTCGGTGGTGAGAAAATATAAAAAAAGTCGTACGGCGAGTATAATCCATAGATACGTACGTGGGTACTACTATATACTTTTTTATGAAACTACCTTTTTTTGTCATAAATGTGTACCAATAAGCAATATGTCAATCATTGGTTTAAAATTATTTATACGGCTCTGATTTATACTGTAGATACCTACCTATATAGCAGAGCATTACAACTAAGACTGTACATCGATACGAGACTGGTTTAAATTCGGACGAGATGAGACCAAATCGATACCACTTGAATTTTAATAAGAAAAGACCAACACGATATCAACATTATTTATAAGTCTCGTCAAGAGTCTCAATTTGAAAGGATCATTAATAATTAGTAAAAATGTACTAGGTACAGTAAAGCCTTGGCATCTTAGGACGACGCGCCAACCTCGCCGCCCTCGCCGCCCGTGCCGCCCTCGCCGCCCGCCCGTCCGCCAGACACGCAATTCAGTTTGTGTTTTTTTAACCTTGAAAATAATATCGTTTGAATTTATAAAGAACGTGCCGACTGATGTGTGTGTGTGTGTGTGTGTCTGTCTCTCTCTCTCTCTCTCTCTCTCTCTCTCTCTCTCTCTCTCTCTCTCTCTCTCTCTCTCTCTCTCTCTCTCTCTCTCCGTGCGCTCTTTTCTGGCGCGCGTATGTTTGTGTGTGTGTGTGTGTGTGTGTGTGTGTGTGTAATAGTTAATAATGTACAAATTTGGATTTTATGCAATTTCTTGCACTCGTCAACCTGTCGTAATTATTTAATACACAATTTCAATTATGTATACATCATTTTAGATTAGCAATACCTGTATGACAATACAATTATTCATAGGTATATCAATTTTATTAGAAAAGGGCAATTGTACACAACAAATACATTTCTTAGCTTATTATCTATACTATTTAATAGAAATTGTTCATTTAATTATATCGATCAACATTACTAATTACTTTGATTGTTATATACACTATTTTACTTAAAAAGATATTAATTTAAAATGTTTTATTTTTTAATTATAAGTCAGAAATGGACATTAATAATTTTATATAAAATGTTCTATTATTAAGGACAGAAAATTCAAGTTATTAATATTTGTATACATAAAAAACAATGTAACACGCAAAACTACTAAAACCTATATAAGGTACAGCCTTAGAGCATATACTACTGGAGACAGCCTTGCCGCTCGGCCGTGCGAACAAGTGTGCTAGAGAGATAGCGTAAGAGTACTACCTCCTTTCTCTCTCGCTCCCGCGTGCTTATTGGTCGGTAACTTGCTCCTCTCTGCCGACCAATAAGCACGCGGGAGCGAGAGAGAAAGGAGGTTGTACTCTTACGCTATCTCTCTAGCACACTTGTTCGCACGGCCGAGCGGCAAGGCTGTCTCCAGTAGTATATGCTCTAAGGCTGTACCTTATATAGGTTTTAGTAGTTTTGCGTGTTACATTGTTTTTTTATGTATACAAATATTAATAACTTGAATTTTCTGTCCTTAATAATAGAACATTTTATATAAAATTATTAATGTCCATTTCTGACTTATAATTAATATTATTAGGTATGTAAAAATTTTTAAATTAATATCTTTTTAAGTAAAATAGTGTATATAACAATCAAAGTAATTAGTAATGTTGATCGATATAATTAAATGAACAATTTCTATTAAATAGTATAGATAATAAGCTAAGAAATGTATTTGCTGTGTACAATTGCCCTTTTCTAATAAAATTGTTATACCTATGAATAATTGTATTGTCATACAGGTATTGCTAATCTAAAATGATGTATACATAATTGAAATTGTGTATTAAATAATTACGACAGGTTGACGAGTGCAAGAAATTGCATAAAATCCAAATTTGTACATTATTAACTATTATACACACACACACACACACACACACAAACATACGTGCGCCAGAAAAGAGCGCACGGAGAGAGAGAGAGAGGCACAGACACACACACACACACACACACATCAGTCGGCACGTTCTTTATAAATTCAAACGATATTATTTTCAAGGTTAAAAAAACACAAACTGAATTGCGTGTCTGGCGGACGGGCGGGCGGCGAGGGCGGCACGGGCGGCGAGGGCGGCGCGTCGTCCTAAGATGCCAAAGCTTAACACCTCGCAATAACTGCTACTCCCTTAACGGCGTTTCGCAACAACTGCAACGGCGCTCTTAAATCTCCGATTTTTTAATATTTCAGTTGTAAATCATATATGTACAATGTGCATACATACTGTACGTACTAAATATAGATACCTATATTTTAAAGTAAACATTGTGTATATTTCCCTTTCTATCAAGCACTCGCGAAACACAAAAAAGCCAACAAAGCTAACAACGAAGATCTAGTCCCAATTACGTCGTTATTGCGAAGTGCTACTGTATTTGATATTAATCTTTAACGAAACGAAATACATATATTTTACTGAAAAAAAAAACTTGTGTAAATAATTAATCGACATATAATCATCATATAATAATCATTTATACATGTCAATTTTTGATTTAAAAAATATATTTTTTAAAGATTATTTAACTAACTATAATATGTTTAATAAATATGCATATGTATTCCTTTTATGTACAACTGCATACATTTAATTTATAAATTGTTGTTTATTAATTATATACAAAATACTTTATATGAATATAAATTAGAAGAACCATGTTATAGGTATGCATTGATAAAACAAGTGCATTACAAATTACTCTATTTTCTATTAACTAATTTGCAATGCAAGTTTGTATAACATACATGTGTTCAAAATAAAATACAAATGTTGATATTTTTTTAAAACATGCATAATAGTAATAATACAAATGTATCTTTAACATAGTATATTTATACAGTATACACTCGTATATAGTATTTGTGTTTTAATTTATTCTTTATAATATTAACCGTACATTATTACATACCGCCATTTTTATACGTTTTGTACAAAATGGAAAATTAATAAAAATCATGTGTAATGAAAATTTAACCTCGGAATTAATATAAATCATTCATTTAAAAATTTACATCGGAATGTTAATTATGCTACCCACTTCTTATTTATTCATTATACAAAATGGTTGTAAAGCATGAATCTAGTTATTGATTATAAATATCAATATACATAGTTCAAAATAAACATAATGCAATATGCAACTACGAAGGAATATGAAATATGAGAGACTGTACACAATTACACAAGACTCAAATCGATACAAATTAATTGTTCTTGAAGACATAAATAGTTGATGCAATTGGGTGTTAATTAATATTAATATCTAAAAGCTACCAACAGAATAAATTATCTATACCTCTTTATTTATTAGTTCAATAAAATTGGTTTTCCAAATTGAAGGTTGTTTACAAAATAAAAAAAATATTTATGAAAGACTTATTGTATATTTACTGCCTACATAATTTTGTAATATATTTTGATCCATTTACATAAATTACTCAAAATCCAAAGATAAATTAAATTATTCTAAATATACAACATATAATATCAGGTACACATAGGTAGGTACTATTTTTAATAGATAATATCAATAATTTATTTTGTTTGAGACCTTTTATAATTTTTACTTTCTTATACGATCATTTGTATGAAATACATAATACATTAAAATTAAGTAGGTACACTCAACATTCTGCTATACGACGGGCACCCACCACCGCGCCGATTTTAACGTTGATTGGTGAATTTAATAGCAGAGTGCTGAGTGTACCTAAATTTTCTAAGTAAGAAGAAAATCTCCTATTTTAGAAAACGATGTTTATTCTTGTCAATTCTTGACTATTTCGAATTTTTTTTGAAAACGGTGCGAATTAGAAAAAAAATACTTTTGCTAAAAGTTTTAGAGAATATTATTATCTATAATTTACAGTAAGTTAATATAATTAGAAACACGTATACTATACACTCATTGTCAATATACAGCGTATAAAAAAGTCATGTGGCACCCAGGGCAGCTTTTTTAAATTATATTTAATTAATTCGTAATAAATATGTGCGATAATGATTTATTTATTGTTAAATTAATACGAATATCTACAAAACTTTTTTTCCAAATGACAGTATAAATAATCTTCACATTTTAAATCACTATTATTATCCCATCCACCACCCAAAAAACCAATTACCCAGCCACGCTCCTGGTTAAACTGATGCTTAACATTGCGTGCGGGGGCGCAGGTCCTGAACTCTATTTACTCCCCGACCCGTGGGGTAGTGTTGGGAGAGAGTTAGGGGATAAACGGACACACGTAGAGCTCGCGCGCAATGATTGAATGGAGCCAGCGGTACGACAAAATGCGTTTCCCGTTGTTCGCGTGTGGCGGCGCTGCTGTTGTATTGAATGATGACGTCACGAGGGAGACTCGCCTTCTCGCTTTTATAACAATGTCACAAAGATATGATGTGACGTACATTTGCCCTTTTATATTCGTATATATTATTATAACTGGATTTTACTATATCCATCAATATCACCAGAGATGGTTTATTTTACGTATATTTTTCTTTAGTTTTGATGTCTTCAGAAAATGCATGCTTATTGTATACATAAGATGAAATATTATTTTGTATTTCTGGTTCATGCATTTTCTTTTTATAAATATCATAAAATACATAACCTTATATGTATGTACTATCACTAAAATCCTTTTTTAAATTAAAATTGTTTATTAGCACTTTCAAACAACCCCATAAATGTGACAAGAAACGTTTAATGAAAATCCATAATAATAATAAAAACTAAAGGCACAGTTGCAATAAAACAAACATATAAATACGTGTATATATTGACACTTCTTTATTATAAAAAATATGTTATATTATTAATGATTATTATTTTATGAATACCTATAGGGCTTAAACATTTTAATATAAATGGGACTATCTAAGCTATCTATTAGGCCTGGTTTCTCAATATGAGTTTAAACCACATGTCCCAGTTAAACTTAAGATTAAACTATACATTTGTTTCTCAATGTCCAGTTAAAAATTATAATTAATCTTAAGATTAACTTTTAACTGACAGATGAAATAATTTATTTTTCTAGCCCAAATATTAACTTATTATCCAACTTCTTTTACATTCTATAGTAACACTATATTCTTTTATTAATTCTAGTAATGTACCCTGTTCTCTTTTACTGAATTAGCTCATTTTTAATAAATTTAATTTAATAATTTGAGGCTAATTTTTAGTTTGACATAACAAAAATCCACCATTTAAACTTATATTGAGAAATTGAGTGAGGTTTAAACTGGACATTATGTTCAGTTTAAACCTAGGATGAAGATTAAATAATCTGAAGTTTAAACTTATATTGAGAAACCAGGCCTTAGTGTTTCATTTATTGATCTATGATTTATAAGTTCAGATATAAGCTTTTCAAAGTGTAACATTCGTGCTACTCCCGATGTAACCCCTTAGTACCTCCAGGAAAAACATAGTCAAAAAGATATCATTATAATAAATTATTTAGCTTCAGTTTAAAGAATAAAATATGTGTGTCTTAAATAGATACCTTTCAGTAATAAATATAACATCGTTAACTACATTTATTTTTAGAATAAATGTTTATCATCGCACCCTTTAAAAATAAATCTGAATAAGATATTGGGTGGTACATTTAAATGTTTACGTATGTTCTATTTCAGGAACTCTTAAATTTCATCTATTCTCTATGTATCAATAATACGTATCAAAAAAGGTCCTTTTATATAATCTTAGAAATAATAAATCTGTATTGAAGAAATAAGTTCCGCAGTAATCCTGCGATATCAGTAGGTATTAATTCTGTGCAATATAATATATCAAATCTATATATATAGATAACCAATTATTTTGTTGAAATTCGAAGTAGACATAATTTTTTTTCTAACTATCTAAATAATACAAAATTATGTATTTATTTATATACTTATAAATATATATATTTTATTTTTAATATTCTTCTTAATATGTGAAATAATTTATTTTCAAACAAATAAAAAAGTGTTCGCATTTTCAAAAAAAATTTAGAAGTATAATATTAAATATTAAATATTCTTCTTTATTCAATATTTTTATTAATCATGTACAACGTTTCTGGACTGTTTGCTTTTTATTTTAATAAAAATGACGTATTTAACATTCCTCCATAATGCTGTTTTTGACATATTTAATTAATTTTCACTACAGACTTCTCTTTTTATTAAAGTCTTTGATCATCTTTTAGCACGGTTCAAAGTTTGATAATAAATATTTATATTAGTGCATTAATCACCATTGTTTAGATTTTAACTTTATTTGAAATCCACTCAGAATTTATGGATTTTATATTAATATATTCGAAACGTTATTTAATTTGAAATTTGAATTATATGTAAAAAAAGAGAAATAAATTTTTTATATTCTATTGACTAGGTATTATTATTATTATTTTTTATAAGTACAAAATTATTCGTTAATATTTAGTAGGTTCTATCTAGACACTATAATTTAATATACAAAACATCATATAAAATATTAATTCACAACCTTATCTTAATTACAAAATTAAAATTTAAAATTGCTCATTCATTAAGGTTGTAAATATTTTATCTTCAATAAAACAACATTATGCAGAATCTATTTTTATCCAAAAAAATACACACAAAAAAAACTTTTTTTTTTCTAAAACAATTCTGGAACATTACCTACTATATGCTCCATTGTAACCTGATTGAGGAATATACGGAATAGTAATGATAATATTGGAAATTTTACTATGCTACATTTTTTAAATTACTACAATTAAAAAAAAAATTCAATGCATAAGTTAGATAGGTCTCCTAAAATGCAACAAAAAATATTTCGGGACCTTTTTATTTTAGCCCTTCAGTCACGATATATTACCATTCAAAGTCGTTATCAGAACGTCTCCCCTCCCTTTAATTTTTGAACTGTTATAGAAAAAAATCTGGAAAAATTCCAGAATGTAGCTTTCAATGAAAATTATAACGAATACTGTAGCAAAAAAAGTTTATGAAAATTTTAGAAATATTTTTTTTTATAAATTATCACACGACGAGTATGTACACTTTTATGGAGATTACATCTTTCGTCAACATGAAAAAACTCTTAATACGTATTATCAAGTAGAGAATGCTAGTGAGAATGGCTATTGGAACCCTATCATGTGCACTTGACCGTTTTATAAATTATAAAAAAAAATCCGTGTCTAAATATTGATTCTTATTTTTTTTATTTATCTACGATCCCAAAGAAGCAGAAATGCAGTTCTTACTTAAACTAGCTACTAAATAGGCTCCTCCTTCATGCTATTATCATAATCATTGTTATTTCTAATATATTTCAGTAGAGTGTAGGGGTGGTAAATAACAAACACTGCTGAAAACAGAACTCCCTCTCTGAAAAACACGTATTACGCATTGTTATGAATTCCACGGTGGCGAATATACATAAAACATGCCACGTACAAGTACTTGCTCTGTATGTGAGTAGGTAGGTCTCTAATTTGAATGTAGATTAAGCCATTCTTGATGGCAATATTAAAAATTATTGCAGTTTAACACGTCCATGTTTGCGTGTTGCATCGCTGAAATTTGCTTTATTAATTTCGTTCATATTTTTTATGTCAGTGCTGTTCAATTTTATACATTGTTGTATAAATGATTTGAAATGTTCCAGGTCATACTTTAATAAGCTACATGTATATTGTACATGTGTTGTCACTTTTTGGTTTAATTAGCCATATGTTCTTATGTGGATTATATTGAATTCATTTATAAGTTCTCTATTATAATTCAAGAACATTTTAGACAGACCTACACTCATAAATACATATTGCATATTGGGTTTAGGTCATAACTTAATAACGATAGCTGACATATTGGTAATTTTCTAATAAAAGTTTATTTTGATTAAATTTTCATACACGTTGAAATAAATAAAGCTTTTATTCAAAACTCTTTTAAAAATATCAAAATTTACTTAGGTATGATACACAAAATTACAAGCACTATATGTATGCATTTTTTATAAGGAACTGAATACTTTACTATCATCCTCATCTTAAATTGTTTAAAAAAACTCTGTTTCATGTAAAACTGTACGCCTAGAGCTGAATATTGTTTGGAAGCGATTGTTGTTTTTGTTTTTCTTCTACTGTCGTTGACTGCAGCCTACATTACCCCCACTCTTCCTGCATTTTCACCCTACCCCCACCTCTCCGCATCTTACTCGCACCTTTTCCTGTTGTTCCGCGCCTATGTTCTCTGTTAATCATGTAGACGTTTTGTGTATTCAAGCGGGTTTTATTTTTAATGTTTATAGGGGCTTTTACATTTTCGACAACATCCGAAAGAAAATTGCTTCGAAATATTATTACCTTACGTGCGTTTTCAACTACGCAGACGTGTTTTTATCATTTCTTTTTACCTTGGTACTGTTATTATTATAATTTTTATTTTGTGTTGCCATTCAACCTGGACTTTTTTGTATTTCAGCATATTTTTATTGTTTGTTGCTTTGTTTATTTGATTCAATGGTGTTTAACGACAAGCTGTTAAAGAATGATAAGCTTTATTTATGAAAATATAACAAATATTTATTCTTTAGATATTTGAATGCAACATCAACATCGTATATTATAATGTTTTAGGTTATCTTAATTTAACATTATTAAATATTATTTCATTGTATTGTTGGTATTTCAATTTAAATTTATTATATCTCGGTTTTACTTATTTGAATACTGATTAATTGATGAGGTACCTTGGGGTTATTAGGGCAAGCAACGTTTACGAGACTTACGGGATATGTTATGAAGTTATTCATCTTGAGATAGACATCGACCTGCCTCTACTTAATGTCAACTCCACATATGTACCTAGTTACAATGTCATGTGCTAAAAATTGTTTTTAAGCAAACTTATTCAAAGTATATATGTATCTAGTCACTTATTTTTACTAGCTAGAAAAGATAACGAAATTGTATCTTAGGAATTGAATTACTACTTTACACAAAACCTACCATATAGCGAATTGAAAAGGTACGTTTTTTTAGAGAAAACTTGCACTTTTTCAAGTCAGCATGTACAGGTTCTGTATACACTAGTTTTAAAATAAAAACAGCGTCGAAGCCGTCCGATATATACATACATGTACAATACATACATAAATTATAAATCGGCGCGAGGAGACATGTGCTGCCACACGGACGATACGTGTCGTAAATGTAAACTAGTATTAGTTTTGTCACATACTTTATGTTTATTGTATGTTTCTGTGTCATGTTCAACAGCTGCTCAGACAAATGTTTATTTTAACTTGATCTTTTCTTTTTGTTGTTAACTTTTGCGATATCGAGAACTGCATTCAATAGATCTAAACTGCAGTGATGTGTATAAAATGTCGTAATATGTTTTGTATCAGTTTTTTACTTTTAGTTGAAACGTGTGCACTTACAATTTATCGAATCAAGTGATGTCTGTAGTATCGTCACTTCTGAATACAAAAAATATTTTACACAATATAAATAAAATGCTATTAGGGCTTTCACTCATTTTCTTCAGTAGACTTTCGTGGTCGTTGTTCGTATGAACTAGGTTTCTGGGTTGTTGTTTATGTATTATTTTACTTAGTGTTTTAACTCTCTTGTTTATAAAGCTACTAGCAGTATCCCGCGGTTTCGCTCGCGTAAACTTCAAAACTAATTAGAACCCTCCATACGTGATAGAGAACCACATTACATTTTTTTATATTGATTTTTATTTATAACCTATATAAAAAAACGTAAAAATCTCGGATCTTAGGGGTTGAATATCGAATTTTTTATTGGAGATTATTTTGCCGACTCCACCATTATAACGTAAGCATGCAGCTATGCAGATAAATATATCAAAAACACAGACCCTGTCTATCCCCGTCATTAGGGTTTGAATGTCGAATTTTATTTCAATAGATGACTATTTTGTCCGAATTTACCTTTATAAGTAAAGCAGGTATATATGCAGAACAATCATATCTAAATCCATCCTCGTTCCCGTCCCGTGCTATTAGGGCTTGAATATCGAAATTTTATTTTTAATTGAATATAAATTTGTCCGAATTTACTTTAATATCATGAACAATTATGAAGATAAATATATCAAAATTTTACCACCACCCCCCCACCAATTTCCCATAAGGGTTGAATTTTCGTATCTGATATTTGTCTTCTGTACCTACTTATGCCATGTTTCATTCGGTGAATACAAAAAAAAATATTTTACAAATTTTTCCACCCCCCCCTGACACCTTAGGGGTTAAATTTTGGGAAATAATTGTTTCATTATTTATATTGTAGAGTATGTTCCATAAATTTCAATTAAATGCAAAAAATATATATATAAACTTTGACACCCTGTTTTAACCCCGTAGGGGTTGAATTTCGAAAAATCTTTTCTTAGTGGGTGCTTACATCATAAAAGGAAGGCACCTACGAAATTTCACGTTTCTAGGTCCAAAGGTTTGAGCTGTACGTTGATATATGAGTGAGTGAGTGAGTGAGTGGTTAAGGACAAACTCTTTTATAGATATAGATTTTAAAATTAATTGAACGAAAATTTTAATAATAACAAAATGTTTTCATATTTAAATTCTATGAATCACCAACTTTCATATGATACCCCGCTCGCCGGGATTTAATAAAACCAAATTTGGTGACCCATTTACCCCTTTAAAAAGTGCCAACAATATTTATTTAAATGTATAACTCAGTTTATTATTGGTCCTCTACATTTACTTAAATCTTGTCTCCGTTTTTAGAACAGCCATTTACGCAGATATTTATCGATTTTGAAATGTACGCAGTGCCGGATTTACCAATAAGCAAAAGAAGCAATTGCTTAGGGCACCCGCTTTTTGGGGGCGCCATAAAAGTGATTTGTGGGGGCATGAGCGTAAAATAGAAGTTAATTTTTGAAAATTTTGGTGATGACTAAAAAAAAGGTCTTCACAATTTTGGCGACGACCAAAAAAAAAGGTCGTCAAAATTACAAAAAGGGGGCCTTTACATGATTTGTGCTTAGGGCATCACATAGGGTTAATCCGGCACTGAATGTAAACTGCAAATAACTTCTAGTAAAATATTTTATTAATTTAAAGGAAACTACATAAAGAATAATATGTTCTAACAATCAGTACCTATTTATCTAATTTTAATCTAATATCAAAACTTTATCTGGCGATAATCTAAAAATATCTCCACCCCGTTAAGAACAGTTTCTCTATGTAACAAGTACATTTATTGAAGACATAAATCATCTATTTTTCACGTGTCAGATATAAAAGATGGAATCAAAAAGTTTTCAAGACAAACTAATAAAAAATCATTATCTCCCACCATACAACGCGTCTTTTATTCCCTCCGTTATTACAAATGTAACATTTCACGAATTTATATAAAAAGTATACATTCAAAACAATTGACATTTTTAATCAAACTGAATATAGCTACAATAATTACATACTTTTTAAATATTCATAAATAACGCTGTTTTAATAACTTACGTTTTTCTTTCCTCATTGTGCATAACAACGCCCATCGTTTTTAAGTGGAAACTTCCTCATTCAGAAAAGTTTCATACAAGTTTTTAAATGCCTTTTTATAAGTGTTAAAGAACAATTTCTATAGCTTTTAACAAATCAAAAACAGGCACAGTTTTTTCTCATTTGTGAAACATTCTTTACATGGGGCTTGTTAATATTAAGTAAGAAGTTATTTACACACAGTTCATCAGTATTTAATTTTATATAGAATTTGTATGTTTTTTAAAATGTATGTTTAATAAAATATTTTCTTTACATCTTTTTAATTAAAAATATGTACTAAAAATATACAAGCACTTATTCTTATTATGTATCATAAAAATAATAATCTTTAGAATCAGAACTACTTTAGAAATTTTCTTAGAAAATTATTTGTTTTTATATATATTTCTTTGTTCTGTGATATTTCAAAATATGATTTCAATAAAGCATTTTTTTTTATTTTTAATAATCACCATCGATATTTTATTTAAACTCTATTTGTAATTGGAAGCCACTGGTTTAAGTTATAAGTTGCGACAGACGTTTTTTCTCAAAGGAAAAAATGGCTTGTTTTTGTCGTTTTCTTTGTGAAACAACAAGGGTAGGTACTAAATTCTGGAGAAGAAGAGCTGTCTTTCAAGTAAAACAATGATTAATTAATGTGAATATTTTTCCTTTAAAAAAGGATCTGAATTGATATAGATACTCCTGTTTAACTGTATAATTTTACTTTTTGCAGACAAAAACAATGATAATAATTTATTCGGAAGATGCTATCATGTAGATACTGGTTGTTTTTATATGAGTTAATCATGCTTTATCCGTTGAATATAGATAATAAGATGCTTACAATTAGTTGGCAGTTTGTCAGTGTTGATGCTTAAGTTTTAATTAATAAAATTATGTAACAGTCTTTGCAATAAACACCTTAAAAGCTTCTTTTATTTGCTGGTAAAATAATCTGAGTTTTGTAGTTACAAAATGTGTTTAATCAGTTATCAAAAAAAATCCAAAAAACAAATTATTCACTTTTTAATCGTTCAATTTATATAATTGTAGCCAAATCAATTCACGGTATCACTAGAAATATAAAGTAAAGATATTTATTAATTTTAAGTTTTATGTTTGGTTTTTTACCTACTTTTGCAATAACTATGATATCAAAGATCGACTTGAAAAACGGAGAAACTGTGGTTTCTTAGTCACTTTAAACTAAAAATACACCTTAACCACAAAATTTATGTCACTCGACACGTGTTTCGACTTCACAAGAAGTCCTCATCAGGAGCCTAACGATTCCAGGAATCGTTAGGCTCCTGATGAGGACTTCTTGTGAAGTCGAAACACGTGTCGAGTGACATAAATTTTGTGGTTAAGGTGTATTTTTAGTTTAAAGTGATCAAAGATCGAAATCAATAGGATTTACAATACCTAGTTTGAAACAAAATAGTCTTTTTAATGAATACAGCACCTTCACCATTTCCATTTTTTTTTATTAACGACTTTCGATACTACATGCGTCAATAAGGTAAATTGTGTGAATTTATATAATATAGTTCGAAACATGGAAGATGACCGGTTCAGCAATGTGATTGCAATGTAGTGATCGGTCATCTTTCATTTTACAAACTCTAGATACTTGTTTTTTCTAAATAATGCCGAAAAACGCTAAAAATAATATTTTTATATTCAAATCAAAACGTCACGTGGAAAAGCGATTGAGTATCTTGACATATAGCATGTTTTCTGACGTCATACCACTGAAGAATATACCAGACGTGATTATAATCACGTGACTTATCTCATGTAAAAAATCTTGATTATGGTAACGTATTTGACTTTAGTTACTATTAGATCAAAATGTAATTATTTAAATTTTATCTTTGGAAATTCTTTCATGAATGTTTACTAAACTGAAGCTTTCATATTTTAAGGATACATATATACTATATACACATATTGTTATAAAAATCTGACGGATAGTATTTTCAGACAGAAAACAGGAACAATTTACATCAATTACACTAATACACGGTAATATTTCCCTTTTGCTTTCTGTGTACACGGAGCGCGCACCCCCTTCCCTCTGAACCGGCTCATTTACGTGTATGCAAGGCACAAACAGGTTTGTCCTATATGAGCGCATGTTTGCAGCATAAAAACAACAAATATCCATCCCTGGATAAATACACATGAAAATTTAAAGCAGCGTGTTAGCGATGACATTTCCGTGGTAGCTAGACCGAGCCAACCATCCAGCCAGAACAATTCACCCGTTCTTCAGGACCGGGTGGGTAAAAAATACTACCCTTAAGAATTATATTATTTCTTAATTTGGTATAATATGATATAATTAATTTAGAAATGGAAACAACAATTGTTTATTGTATAAAGTTGATTATAATTATTATATCCACAAGTTGTGGAATGTTGACTTTATTTATTTGGTCTGCTATAAGTACGTTTGGTTGTTGTTACTTAGCTTTTAAATTAATTCACATTTTTTATTATTATAAGTTCTTTCTATCGGAAAATATTTAAAAGGAGGATTTAATTAGAACGTATTAAATTAACTTTCAGACTGTGTGGTTTCATTCAAATTTGAAACAATATAAAATGTATAAAACATTGCAGATTCCTGGAATACTTTTACGTTCTTTCACTAGTCATTTGATAATCTCTATGTATAATAAAAAGAAGTCCTAGTGAGTGATTCATCAACGCCCAGACGTAGAAACGTGAAATTCTATTTTGATTGCTTCCCTTTGTAACGTAAGCACCTATACTAAGGTGGGGAAAGATGTTAAGCTTTTTTTATTTTAGTACATTTATCTGTACAACTGCCTTTATTATAAATGAAAGGTAAATTTCTGACAAAAGACTGTTCTTCAAATTAAAATACACAGGTATCGCAATATTTCAAAGTACAATCTGAATCAATAAGTCTTTGGTTTATAAATATATGATTTGTATCTCATAAGTTTCTAGTTGCATTTTTCCTATGCTCAATAACAAATAACACGAATAATATACATGTTAGATTATGTTTAAACAAGTTGATCTCCAGCGTGATTACGTGCAGCCGTCTCTGTGCACACGTGACTACAAACTGGGCTGCATTATGATTCCCAAGATTAATACGTCACTTACAATATCTTATTCATATAAGTTTTGTATAAGTAACAACGGTGGAAATTGCTGTAGCGCGTCGAGGACAATGACGTGAAAAATTTATACCGCATGTTAGAACGTGTTTTCACTTGGCCACTAAATAATAATGGCACTCCCCGTCTCTCCTCACACTGCTACGTCGCCTTTCGGTGTGAGGAGATGAGCGAGTTTTAATTTGAAAGGGCTCTCTTTTCCGGAATTAGCTTTTGTACTTCATGCCTGTTTGATACATTTCCCCAGGGAGTTGTTGGGATTATAAAAGTTTTTGGGAACATAAAGTATTTAATTTTTATAGCAATTTGAATTTCATAGTTGATTCGACTGCTATAGTTATTATATGAATATAGCGATTATACTTTGTCGTCTAATTAAAATTCCATTTTATTAAAATTTAATTAAAAATCTTCTTTTAATTTTTTTTTCGTGAATTTCGAACGTTGTGTATTAAAGTATGGATAATGAACATTGAATGAAAAGTTTGTTCAAAAGATTTCAATTCAAAATAAAAATCGAAATTTAGTATACAGGTGTTTATATCAATGCACATCATGAGCCAAATAAATTATCTTACTCGATTGGGTAATTGATACTCCAGTTAATGTTATGACAGCGTTGCTATTTTTAGTTAAACTAACAGTCACACGATTTATTCAAAATTAATGTATGTATTATTTTTAGCAAGCATAAAAAACAAAAATGAAATTGAACAGATAATGAAGTTTATTGATTGATAAATCAGAAAATACGACTGTGAGTGAGACTAATACAAATTCCCTAACCTTAAAAATTGTATGTCTAAACTTTTACAATTTTTACGGTTAAAAGATTTGTATTAGGGAAGTCATAACCATAGTTTGAAATATATTATTGAGTAGGTACTACAATCAATCAAAAATTGGTTCGAGCTGTCAGAACTCTAACTAAGAGTTTTGTAAGTTGGATGTACATATAAGTGCAAAATATAATACCTTTATCAATTTTTTTAATACTATTTTAAAATGTGTTGCATTGTATTGCCATATATTTCAGATCTAATTGATATTTAATCTACTTTTCTTTTCTTTTCAGCCATATTCACCAACATTAATTAACACATTACAAGAACAAAAGATATTACGCGTTCAATGGTGAGTATTTTTTTTTTTTCAAAATATTAATAGTATTTTAATATTTCATTCAACTTTTCAAGAATGCCTTATTTATAATTTCTTTAACACTTATGGAACGAAAATTAATATTTAAATAAAACTTATTTAAACAAATTATTAATTAAAATATTTCCTATAATTCGTAGATAGGATATTGATAACATCAGTTTCGATCATTCTGCTTAACTCTTTCATTATCCCCAATCTAGTCTCAATGTAGCAAGTCAAATAATACAATGTTCTTATAATTTATATTCGAGGAAATCATTACTCAATCCTTTATCATACTCCTTCTTTGCTCAGTTTTGCACGTCATCATTCTTCGCATTTAGGATTACATTAAATTGAGGATAATGAAATCTATCTGTTCCCATTAAACCTGTAGGACACACACACACACACACACATACAACTATTGCTGCTAGGATCAGAGTACTAATGTTTTACGTAAGGATATTACACTGCTGCTCATTCGAATCAAATTAATTTTAATCCTCTAATCACATTCACCTAATTGCACTGAAAGACTTTATCGTTAAAATCCATTGCTCTAATTGCTACGAAGTTAACCATGTGCAAAATTATTTTTCAATTTGTTTTTGTATTTCAAATAAATATTTATATGTGCGTTTGCTTATTCTTTGGCATATAAAATGTAGAATAAAATAAATATCCAAAGTAAACAATATTCATTAGGTACTTTCTTTATTTATCTAATATGCAATATTTACACACAAGAAAGTTTATGGTATTTTTTACTATAAATATTTGTAAAAAAAATTCCTGTACTTTATCATAACCCGAAGACAAGAAGACATTGTAATAATAATTGGTAATAACGTAAAAAATGTATCCTCTATAAAAAAATAGTACATAGTAAAACTTACTATACAAGTATACAGTATACAAAAATTTCCTTTCAAAAATCTATAGTGCTTTTTTACAAATAAGTTAAAAATTGAAATTTTTCAAAATTTTCTATAGGAATGCAATTCTCAATGACGCATTTTTTACAACAAACAGCAAAATAAAATTGCTTGCAATATATTTTACGTTTCATTTTATTTATTTCTAAAAAAATTCTGTGCAACTATAAAATATCAACATCGTCGAACCGAAATTCCAGGACCTAGAAAAATGTCAATTTTTTCTAATTTTAAGGTATTTTACATGTCATTATATAGATTTTGGCACGTTGATTTCAAATTTGTCAACAAAAATCAAATCCGACCATACGTTCAAAAGTTACAACCATTTTTCTTCAAAATTTTGAAAAAGCTAAAACTTTGAGAGGCCATATCTCGAGAACGTTATGAGATACCGACCTGCTGTTTGAAAATTTCAAATTTGCATGTCATTTTCTATAATATAATTAACACACTTTTAACGAAATCGTAAACAGAAAAATTTTCAGTCATAATTCATGCATCAATCTTCGATTTGCCATGGAAATATTAACTCAACACATTCAAAAATAAAAAGTGGAATCTAAATTTACTAATATAATCAATAACTTTAATTATTTTCTATGCAATTTCTGATTTAAACCGGAGTTAATTAGGTAATTTCATTGGAACCGAAATATTTGCGATTTTGTATAGGTAATGAATAAAAAGCAATACAAAATATAAATTTAATATTTCACTCCTTGTCACGTATGGAGATTTGTAATTAGTTTCAAAATCCACGCGGGTATCAGCTAGTTCCTTATAAATCGAACTAACTACATTTTTATGGTAATTTTTCCAATGAAATTTTCTCCGTGTAAATAATATTTTCAAGTCTTACTTATACCTTATTAATTTATGTAAAAAAAGTTTTGACCATCTTAAACCATATTATTTTCAAACTATTCAACACAAATAACATAGGTACCTACTTTTTTAAACAAAGTAAAATGTTGTGATATTACACCAAGAAACCAGTGCAAACATTATATCTTACCTGTATTAAATACTTATTCTCATTTTTAATATATTCAACATTTTAAATACTGCCATTAATAATATTACGAAGAATCAGAACAATGTTTTTTTCGTAACAATAAATCCATTATAATTTCTATAGTTTCATTATAATTAACGTCTTTACTTTGTTATAATTAATTGATATTTAGAACCAAGAACTTTTGAATATATCTGCATAATATTTATTGTCTTTCTCATAATAAAAGAAAAAATAATATAAAATATACAATTCGATAAAAATAGCTTTTGTTGTGCAATGTTCACAATATATGTCATACATATATACATTCATAAAATAAGAATTACTAGAATGATTTATGTAGAAATGCAAGCAAACTCTTTATTTGTTGCATACATACATTATTATTGTAGCTGTAAATGTCAAGAACATATAAGTATCGTTGAATAATAAATTGATAATAATAAAATTGTTTATATTAGGTTCATTTGTATGTATCTCTGAATGAACATTTAGTAGAAAAAATATAGGGTAACCAAAATCCCATTAGAAAATATTTAAATAAAATAATAATAACTCGTATTACTATCGAGAATTTTCCTAATTTGTACTTGCAACTCGACCGTGGCTTCACTCGCGTTTTATAAGTTTTTATGAACATTTATATAATTTATAAATCTAATTTTTTATTTATTTTTTTATCCCTAGTAGGGTTGAATTTTGAAAAATTGCATGACAGGTGTATTTTTATTTTATTAAATAGAATAATCATTTACCTGAAATTGTCCTTTATAATATAACTAAACATATGAAAATAAAACATAAAATAGTACTTAAATATTTTCATATTATATTTTTTAATCCTTTCTTGCTAAGTGCGCTTACGACATAAAAGAAAGGCACTCCTAAAATTGCACTTTTTCAAATCTAGGGGTTTGAGTTGGGCGTTGATGAGTCAGTCACTCAAGACTTCTCTCTATCGATTGGTCTCTTTACTTGCAATAAAAGTTTGACAACCACTGCAGCAGTACATCGTATCATTAAAGCGTGATATTTATAGTTTTACTATTAAACGAAGTCGTTCGAAAAATAATGTATTGAAAATGTGTACTAAATATAAAATATACATAATACGGAATATTTAAACATCAATGCAACAAAATGTTAAAAACGGAACATGTTCTGGTCACCCACACGAAAGATAGCAAACGTGAAACAAGAAATATAAGTAGGTATATTTACGTGACTTGTACCATCAGAAATAATAAATAATAAAGTTTAAACCGAAGTATGCAACGTTCAAGAAGTCAAAGTGCCTATCATCAGGTATTAACTCAATAATATACGAGTAGTACATGAATTTGTTGCCTTTATGAAATATTGATCAACGATATACTGCTATTTATAGGAAGTTGGTGAAACAAAATACTAGCGACAGATGAAAATTGTTAATATTTAATACTGAAAAGAACAAAGTTACAACGATATTGAAGATTAAAGATTAAGGTGTATATGTGTGTTTGTGTGTATAAGTTCAAATATTAATTACTTACAAATTGTTAGTAACAATATCAAGAACCTGTGAGTTTAATTATTTGAGAAAATATTTTACGGTTTAAAACGAACGAGTATATTTTGATAAAGTATTCATTTTCTGAAAATATTAAAACACATTAATTTACTTCTTTATGTAAATAGATTGCAATATCAACTGTTGAAGAATAAATATTACCATGCACCTAAGCAGTTATACATCTAAACTTTCCTCGTGAACCACTATCCATTAATGAAAACCTGAATAAAATCCGTTCAGTAGTAAGTCTATAAGCCTCATATAAACACTTTTTACAAGCTTTTATTTAACTTCACTTATTAGTTAGTTAGTTTGTTAGTTAAGATCAAATATTGCAATAAAAATTTCGACTAGTTCTAATTAAGCTAGAGCTTTGAAATTTTGTATACGTGTATAAGTCCGGTGACAGTATAATATAGTATATCTAATATCGTTCTAAATCCAATATGGCCGACGTCCCAAGATGGCGGATTACCTTTTTCTTCATAATCATCTTGATATGGATATCAAATGAAAGGGTTGGACGAGAAGAATACGATTAGCTATGTGACGTCATTCTAAATACAATATGGTGGACGCCCCAAGATGGCGGATTACCTTTTTCTTTATATCCATCTTGATATGGGTATCAAATGAAAGAGTTTGTCGAGCTTTACCTGTTAATATGTTAGTTAGTTAGTCAATCAGTAACTAAAAAATTGAAAATAAAATTATATAAAAAAATACTTTTTAAAATCAAGCTTTTATTAAAAATGCACTAAAAAGTAAAAAATAAATTTTCAGCTATCACACTAAAACCAATAAAAGCGCGGGCACTATAAAGACAAATGTATGAATAAATATTCTTCTGCAAAATAAGAAATGAAGTATAAATTGATATAAGAGTAGAAAATTTGCACATTAAATCAAATAAATACAGTAGAGTTTTTGATAAACTATAATAATAGTTCACAATAATGAAATAATCAATTAATTAAAAGCTATACATTTACCTTCATGAGCGCCCCGCACTTTTATTAGTTATAGTCATAAAAATCTGAAATTTTTGTGATAGCTGAAAAATTTTTTTTACTTTTTAGTGCATTTTTAATAAAAACTTGATTTTAAAAAGTACTCTTTATATAATTTTATTATATACATACATTTATTATATACATACCTACATACATAAATCGTCATACAAACGAATACAACGCTATAGTATTTCATACAACTATTATAAGTATTACGTTTTATGTATTGTAAAAAGTAAACAAAAATACCCTCATAAATTACAATATTATATGTTTTAAACGTTTAGTCAAAGCTTTTATTATCTAAACTGGAAAACTAATAAATAATAATTTATTAATAACATTATTCAAAGGAAATGCGCTTCAAAGTAATAAAATATTCACATCTATAATTACGTGCTCATTAGTGTAAAGACTAAAAAAGGAAGTTATTTCTATTTCACGCACATTTAATTAAATCAAATACGCCGTTTTTCAATTTAGTTTACAGTTACTATGAATGTGGGAAAATTGTACAAACGAATATCATGCAACTTTAATTGGATAAAATATTGACAAAGTATAATTTAATAGACCTAATGATAATAATTGTTGTTCTAGTTTTTATATAAGCCAGTAGCACATAACCTGTTTTAGATATACTTGCTTAATTTATCGTTATTATTATTTCGAAAAGTAGCATTTCATAAAAAGGGTTAAATTTATAATTAATGTAAAAAATCACACATTTTAGAGGCTTGGGTAAAAGTCTTTAATATGATACTTCTCTTTTTCTATTAAATGAAAGAGAACAATAAATACAACAGACGTACTCCACGTTAAAGACAATATTTTTCAAGCTGATATTATAAAATGGCTTGAAATTTTAAATTAATATCCTGAGATTGCTAGACGAGCGATAAAACTATTTGTATCAACTTATTATATCTACGAGACATTTTTCTTTCTATGTAATGCAACAGAAACAGTTTATATGTAGAAGATGGCATGCGCTTATAAGTCATAACAATATGTTTTGCAATGGATAACAGTCACAGCTTATTATTTTGTCATTGAGTCCCATTTATTCTTAATATTCTATATTATTAACTACATTATCTAATCTCATATTGAAAAAGAATAAATAATTGTTTTCCGAAAGGAGGGTTCTTAAAATAATATAATCAATTAGAAGAATTTCGAAGACCGCGAAAGAATGCTATTATGCTTTATTATTGCTTGAGGTTAAAAATTTAACTAACGCAAAATGCCAAATCATTTTGAATTAGCTCGGGATTTTAGAGCAGTGGTAATAAATCTATAATAGTGTAAATGCTATACATCATATGAGGTACACTTGACACTACTACTTTTAAATCGCTGATTTTTACTTAACGTTCATTTATATACTCATTGCATCTGCCAGTGGTTTGTCATTTATGTTTAATAACTCACAGATAGAGTTAGCTTAACTTTTGCTTTCGAGCCAATTTCTTTATAATACCACATCATTAAAATTGGTAGTATCATTAAGACACAACAATATAAAAATATCGACTTTTCATTATCCATCCGATAAACTTTCACATAACCCAGATACGTCTATCAAATCAACAATTAAAGTTAAAATGTCATCTAGGGAGGCATCAAATGCGAGTGATATGTTTGATATGAATATCTCACACGAGTGTACACGAGAAACGCCGGCAATGTTTTGGGAAGATATTGCGGACGCACACGCATTAAAATGAAAAGTGTGGAAAACTACGTGACTGTACGTATGTGACAGACATGCTAATCGTGTGATTTAACTCTACGGAAATCACATTTATGTGCGAATAATAATTTCCACCATGCGCAGTTTATTTGTGTCATTATTTATTACTTTATTAAAGTGTTTCATCGTACAGTAGATAATAACTGGGAATGTTTCTCGAACTTTTTGTATGAAGAAACTAAATTCTGTTCAAGTACATATGTTTTATGTTAATTCTAGATATGATTCTAGAAGACTGTCTATAACCGTGACTCTTTTGTTATTTTTAACTTGAATGTTACCTGCATTTTTCCATATAGGAACTAATTTACTTAACAAGGGGAACCTTTCAGTGGGCCGGTTTGGATTTTCTTCATATTAAAATATGTTGTGAAGGGGGGTCCCCTGATAACACCTATACCCGGTTTTGGGCGCAGACGGGCAATAGTTTAAAAATTATGACCAAAAATATATTTTAATGTTGCGTATATGCCTATATGTTAAGTCTATTTATATAAGCGTCTGTTGACCTAGCGGTTATGATAATATTCCGGTAATCAATGCACCCGTGGTTCGAGTCCTTTTAAGTTTTTATTTTTATTTTTAATTGCAAACAGTGACATTATTTAAATATATTATTCTCCTGTAAAATATCTTATGAATTTATTTATTTTCAATGTTTATTTTTCAAAATGTGCAATTTAATTTAATTTTTTAAATTTTGTTGATAAACAATTCAAAACTGGGATTGTAAATAAAAAAATATATAATTTATGCTCAAGTAACTTATTTATTTATGAACGGTTGACAACATTTTGGAAGGTATCTATCGAACAAACACTTTATACATAAAAACATATTACACCAAGAACATTTTATAAATGATTGAATATTTAAACAATTTATACATTTATTTATTAATAATTCTTATGGCATAATTGTCCATATAACCACTAGGAACAATAATGGTTACCGGTCAATTATCATTACCACTAGGCCAACAAACGCTTGTATATAAATAGACTTAACACATATATATGCAACATTAAAATATATGTTGGGTCATAATTTTTAAACTATTACCCGTCTGCGCCCAAAACCGGGTATAGGTGTTATCAGGGGACCCCCCTTCACAACATATTTCAATATGAAGAAAATCCAAACCGGCCCACTGAAAAGTTCCCCTTGTAAGTAATAAATACAAAACGCAATCCTTTTTTAAATACATACAGTGCCTTACAAAAGTTCGGGGTCACCTAAATAACTTTTGAACAAGTCGTGTCATCATTATGTCAAAAAATTCCACTCTTCTGTTTTTTCTCATTTTAGTACATTTTTGAAAATTAAAAAAAAACAGAAGTGTTGAATTTTTTCACTCAATGATGACACGACATGCTGATAAACTTCAGTTTTTCAACTGAATCTGTTGTTTTTTTTTTTTTTCATTTTATAACATTTTTGAAAATGGATTTAACCTAATCTTAATAAAAATGTTCAAATTACCACAACTCTCCGAAAAAAATCCTAGAGACCTCTGCGATCCCGCGTTGTTTTTATCTTGGTGAGCCCTTTCGAATGAGCCCAAACTCAACCCCATGTGCCATTTAAGATTTCTTTGCCCTCCCCCGCCTCCCGGGGATTTGCAGGTAGGTGTTTTTGTGGTTAAATAATAGATTCAGTGATCCCTTTTTTATCTCTATAAATTTCAACCCTATATTTCAAACCATTCAAAAGTTATTTAGGTGGCTCCGAAATTTTGGAAGGCACTGTATATGTAAACGTTTTATAATTATTAAAATCTTCATTCAAATTATTTTCAAAAAATCAACACTTTCTCTTATTTTTTTTTATAATCCAGAATGGTTATACAATATACAGTGCATTTGGAGCCACAGACGTTCTTAACTTTACTAAAATTAAATTAAATTAACATAATCGAATAAATTGAAAAACTGTAGAATACGAGACACTACTGCATTAGGCTCGACTCGCACTTGATATCTTTTTTAAACAATTATATGTATATACAACATTTTAATACAACTTAACAACGTGAAGAAAATGTCAACAGTGTCTCAAAAAATCCACATAAATAATTCAAGACGTATAAAACAAATTTGAATAAGATGTTACAAGTATAATGTACATAGAACATACACAATCTCTTAGATCCAACACACAGAGAGAACATCATTATTATCTGTCCACGGTATAGAGCGTTCGTGCACCGCCAACTATAATTACTTTACATAACACTGTACATAAAAGTAGTTGACATCGATGATAGTGTGTGGTTGATGGAGATGTTATGCATGACGTGCGATGTGCAACACGTCTTCTTCGTCAAACTTTGTCACTAACTAACTTTCGCCATCGGCATCTTCACGCATGTACTCACCGTCTAATTCTGCACGTTCTGGCGGTGATGAGATTCACGAGATCATCGTACGAGTTGTGTGTTCCTGTTGTATACAAAAAATGTATGTTGCGGTTTGAATATATTATAAAATAGTTGGAACAGGGTAATTTTAATGCGTACGGACTTAAATCTTGTTGGTATAAGTTTAACCATAACAATCGTATGGTAAAATCCATTAATATAAAGAAATTGCATACAATCAAACTAATTTAAATCATAGATGAGGTTGCACGCCATGTTTGAATGAAAAACTAAAGCAAAATGAGACAAAACTTAAGTTTCAAAAATTGAGACTAATCTGCAAGATGCTGATTTGTTTAGTAAAACTATTTGAAATAATTTTAAATAGCCTGGTAATTAGTATCCACATTTATTTTATTGTCGTTTTAAATAATATATATGTAAAAAATCTATGGCACTATCTTGTCTTCTAATTGCTTTTTTCCCCTGGTGAGAGGTGTTCAAAATAATTATAACGAAAATCTACCTTTATTTATCAATTCTATGACAAAATGGTTATTAACAAAAGTAAAGAGAACACAATTCTCCATTAACGCATATTATTTTCACAGTTAATCGTTTCTACTCAACATACCTTACAATAGCTAAATTAATTAAAAAATTCTAAAAAATTAATTAATTAATTAAATGGCAATTCAGGTATTTCTTATTCTCTTAATATTTCCTGTTTTTCTTTGATTTACACCCTTTGTCTTGACGCTGCAAGGGTTCGGAAGGATCAAAATAAAGTAAAAACCCTATTTTCTATATTTTTGTGGTCACAGAATTTGGTTTGGACACATTCAATAATTGTCATTTGCCATAAGCTCATATGCTTTACTAATAATACCATTTATCCACCAATATTTCAAATAATGTCAACTACTAGCTTTGAAACATGACAACAATTAATTAATCTATTTATACCATCATAGATTCCTTCCCTCAAAAACACTTTCGGTACATTATGCATACAATCCTATACATATTAAATAGTTAATGCAAATTCAATTCAATTCCCATGTCAGAGTCAATCAGTAATAATCATATCCAAAGCTTGTAGCAATGGTATGAATAAAGTAGTTTGTTAAACCGGAAATTTATCTGGAAATTACAGTCGATTTTGATTTGCGCACCGTTAGCCTCATCAACGCCCACGGAGATGTGACTGTATTGTTTATAACTCGAGTGGAAACGCTGAAAAGTTTATGTGTCTATCCAAACGTGTTTCAGTTCTGTTATTAAGTGTGTGATTAAAAACAACGTAGAGATTAACAAATTTGTTCGAAATTAATGAAATTATCTGTGCTTTGCTCATATTTTGGATTGAATTTCATTCAAGTGAATATGGATTTTAATTTTTAATTTTAGAGATAAATATTTTTCAATATAGAGGATGATTTTATTTTATCTAACTGCATACGAAAAATCATCTATATTATAATTTATATAACCATAATCAATAAATTGAAATCAACTTATTTATCTTCTCTCTCTCTCTTATATTTTTTTAATAATAACTAGCGACCCGCATGTTATTTTTGTTTTTATAAACATTTATATAATTTATAAAATTAAATATCGTTAATGTACAATTAATCTGGAACGATTTTTTACCCCTATGTGGGCTCTCATACCGGAGCAATATAACAACTAGCAACTTATAACTACCGATATTATTGCTATCTGTCAATATACATTGAATCGGACATATTGTCACACACCAAAGCAATATGATATCGCTATATTGTTAGTCGCTAATTGGTTGTTACTTTATTTCTGTGTTGCTATATTGTTATATTGCTCCGGTGTAAGAGCCCACTTAAAGTTGAACTTTTATTTTATTTTAAAATAAGAGTATTCTACCTACAGTCCACCTTTATTTATAAGAGCCACAACCTACATCCGTATTAACTTACTTATTTTATACACAGATAAAGAAATAAATTAAAATATGTACATTAAAAAAAGTCTACCTTTTCTTTGTATGTATTTTCTTATACCACTATCTAACATTATGATATTTTTCTATTATATTTCTATCGAGCTATTTCTGTAATAAAAACAATATATTCAGTGTAATATTAAAAATAACGTACATACATGCTATATTATGATCATGTTTGTTTTTATGTCCATTTTAACTTTTTTTCCTTTTTATTATTTTTAAACATTCTTTTTATGACTGGTTCAACGTAAAAAAGTAAGATAAATATATTAGTAGACATTATATGAAATTTTTATTGTTTGAACTGTAGGAACTTTGATGTTCTAACAAAATGGCATTTTATTTATTTTTAAATTTAATAAGCAATAGATATACATACTCTTTCAAAAGTCGACATACATTGTACTATATATACAATATACATATATTTTATGTATTTCCACATTATTTGCTTGGTTTTATTTTTATTTTAATTTTATTAATTTGGCTGCAATATACTGATAAATTCAAAACGAAACATTAATACCTTAAAATCTCAGTAACTAATATCCTTAATTGTACATTACTTCATTTAATTAAAGAGCTTTCTCCTTGAAAGTTAAAAAATATACTTTTAATTAGATAGTATAATTTAAATAATCATCTTGTTTCTAATAGACTGAATACAATTATAAAGAAAAGTTAATTATTTTAATTTTTGTTATATTTTTATTCCAAATCTCATATTTTAATTTTGAAATGTAAATGTAATCTAAAAAGAGATCCGACGAAAGATATATATTTGTATTTAAATAAATGGATCAGATATGTTCGTTAATTTTGTTAAAAGATTCTGTGAAAACCCGCAGGAAAATTATATTGAGCTGAAACGTTCCCTAGCGCCGCGAAACGTGCGGTGACTTTGGAAAAATAATTGTTTCGTTGGATGACAACGGAAGAATGAAAAAAGTTTACCTTTAGATATTATTCGTTCATTCTTATCACGATTGGTATTTCTTCTGTAAATCAATCTATTGTAACAACCAATATCGGTGGAAGATATTTTGTAAAATCATCATCAAAAATAAAAAAAAAAGAGTAACTAATTCTAAATTTTTTTCATGAAAATTTAAACGTGTATCTTTTTATTGTGTTATGAAAAATAGCACACTTTTTTAATTAAAATTTTATAGGAAATGAGTGATCAAATATTTATGTACAGAGAAGTCCTGAGTGACTGACTTGTCAACACTCAACACGAACCACTGTTCCAGAAAACGTGAAATTTACGGTATTATAAATAAGCTAATAAAAGTTAACTAACAAGCGCTTTCAATGAGATATTAATTAAATGTTTTTTTATTATCTATGGTTTCTATGGATTTATTTGGAATTTAGATCAGTGATGCTACAACTTCTTATGCCTAATACATTTTTAAATACAAAGTGTTTTAAAAGACCGTGCTGCTATTTTTTCTTTTTCGGTGTAAACACCGCATTAGAATAACATAGTTGGTAATTCTGGCCGAACGAAATAATTTTTTATAATATCACCACTGTTTTGATACTATTAGTGTTTACTTACCGCGCATGCGAGAATCTTGTCGAACACTTCTAATCCCGACGTTAAAAGCGATATTTCGAGTTATCTATGCACTTTTTGATAGAAACATGAAAATTAGTATGGTTTTATATTATACCTTCCTCTACAAAACTAATCCCGACGTTAAAAGCGATATTTCGAGTTATCTATGCACTTTTTGATAGAAACATGAAAATTAGTATGGTTTTATATTATACCTTCCTCTACAAAACTAGATACGGTGACATTTCAAAACCCCGTGTGGTCCCCCTTTTTATGGGCAAAAATATCGCGAGTTTATTTGTTCTTATTTATCTCGCAAATACAGTATTTGCAAATCGCAAGTTGTAGACATTTACTATAAATTTTATTTTGAAATTTTAATAAAATGTATACAGTAGAAAACGATTTCACAGAACGTGCTTCGATACAAAAGTAAATGCAATTTATAAATTTTTAAGGAAATCATATTTCAAATTTGTCGCATAATGTTACCATTTATCACATTCAGTTCCTTGTTAAATTTAATAATATATATTCCCCTCTCCCCCCTCTCATATACTCTTTTAGATGGATAAAATTCATATTTTATATTTACAAACTTATATTTTATTTATTTTTTCAAAATACATACATATTAATTTTTTACTACATACAGTTAATTTATCTAAACTTGATCTTGAAAAGTACTTTTCGTTGCGTGTTTATCAAAACATTCTTATTCGATATTTGGGATTTCAATTTATGTTATCAATATTTTTCTATTGTTGGAATATGCTCAATATATCTACACTAAAATTCAAAATACATATCTCTTTAAGTTAATATTATAATATAATATCTAAAATACATCGGATCAAATAAGAACCACAAACAGACATTATCCTATATATAAATACTTCCATTTAGCTCTTCTATTCAATAATAACGAATGAATATATGAAATTATTTTCTTGAGGATATAAACGCATTAAATATAATAAAATTTCATTTGGAGTAAAACATTAACTACACAGTACAGTAAGAAATAAGTTCTTAACACTCCTAAATCCATTCAAATCCAACAAGGAAAATGGTGTCATCATTTCTTTAATCCTATCACGTCACTTGCAATCCGACTTTTTGTCTTACTATGAATACGCCCACGCGTAATTCTCGCTTGCATCACGGTATAGTAAAGAAGGTATAATAAAATACGAAACTTACAAACAAACTTATATGATACGCCTTATCTTAATCATAATAATCAACTAAAAACAAGTTATCTAAAATATAACAAATTAATGTAACTTCATCTCCTTATATACAGAAAATTATAACAAGAATGTGTTAAAATAAACTGAGATATTTATTATCATAAAATAATTACACCCTAAAGCAGATCTTTATCTCTTTAACCTCCCCTTTCACTTTAAAATACATTAATCTATTTTTTGTAAATGAAAACCCATCCATTTTAATTCTACCACTAAGAATATAAACTAAAATCTACATAAATGTATAATTCACAAGAAACACAAATCTACTGTAATTCTCGGCGAAGCAGCCTGTTATGTAATACTGCGATTAATGCTGCATATCCCACTATATTCATCCGCCTCACTCACTCGAAGAGATCTCCGGCTCCTTAATATTGCCGCTGCTATGATTGAGAGAACGCACATCACCCCTTTGATAACTTCATTAACTAAATATTTGATGTAACCTAACGTGTTTAGAAACAGCTCTATAAACTATTTATATAAAATTATATTGTCGATATTCCAAAAGTTATGTTATAAGTTTAAAGTTAATTACCTACTCACGGTGAAAACTGAAAATTTAGGTGCGTTCTCGCGTTTAATACAACATTATCTTGACATTTAGAGATATTAGACATATAAAAGTTTAATTAAAATGTATTTTAGAAATGTATTATCATTTTTTAAAGAAAACTGTAAGAATAATTTTCATCAATTTTATATTTTATTATATCTTATCCTCAGTTGTTAGATTTAAAAAAAATTATCGAAATGTTGAAAGAAATCATTAACGATCAAAATTTTTGCACTGATATTCATGCAATAATCACCGAAAGCATACAAAATAAAGCAGAAAATGCAAGAGTCCTTGCATTTTTAACAGAATACATACGTCAATGTACCTATAATTATTTATTATTTTTTATTAATATAAAATAAAATATAACGTGTAGGGGTGGGAGACGTAGTTTCCAATATTCTTTGTTGACGACGTCAATGATATGGATGATCGTGACAACCTGGGAGGCTTGGCGACGGTGAGGATGTCGGCGCTGTAGGTGATGCTGGCGACGACGTCAGCATGGGCGTTAGCGTTGTGACAATGACATAGGTATAGACGCGGTCGACGGCGAGGGCGCCGGAGTTGTAGCGAAAGCGTGAACAAAAGCGTTGTCGTTGCGGCGACGGTGGCAATGACCATGAAAAACCTTGTGGTATAGGTAGTTCTGGTAACGACGTAGGTACCTTGGTATCGGAATCACACCTGGAAACATTAGAATATCAATGATTGTGTCGCAGATAACGCAAATAATACAGCGGTCTTTTAGGTGAATTTAAAGTATTTTTCTACGAGTGCATACATTGAATTTTCTAGATCCTTCAAGAGTTTCGCGAGTTACTTATTTATATTTCTTATATGTACGCTCAAACTGTGCAAAACTCATTGGCAGTATCCATTTCGTTAGTTTTAATAATAAGTATGGGTAACAGTATATATAAAATTGCATTTCCAATGATTTATTGTTTATTTTATCAATATTTATTGTATCATATTTTTGTAAGAACAATATATGGATATCATTGGTAAATTATATTAAATATGTATAACTCCCCGAAAACAATCTTATTGTTAGTCAACTTATTTCTAATCATTTTTTTTTAAATCCAAACAACGGTATCAAATAAAATTCAAAACGAATTTTCTTTTGCGAAAAAAGTGAAATCCATCGATATGCATGGACACCCCAGTAATAGTTGGTGTTTTTAATTAAATAGAACGCCATACGTGCGAACGGAAAAATGAGTACATGATATCGATTTTCTGATTACGTTCGCAATTCAGTTTGCATTTCGAAGTTTAATTCAATCCAATTGAATGCTGCTGTATATGTATCAGTTTTTTTTTAATAATACTATATTTTGTACATGTTTCGTTGTACCCTCTTGCATATTAATGCACATGGTAATTTCATATAAACACGTTCTGCTGTATGAAATATGTATTTACTACAGTCATATTGAATTGTTTTAGTCATTTAATTAACAACTTGAAAAAGAAATTATGTTTTTGTATTTTTTTTTAAGTTTTGATTAAAAACTGTATATATTTGTTTTAAATCATATTGTTGATATACATTAGGGTGGTCCTTATTTTTGAACTTTTGAATTTTGAACTCCGTACCCCCCAAATTTGTTCATTATCATGAGACTTGAATTCCTGTTAAATTTGGTCATGATCAACCAACCCCTTCCCGTGCCGACTTGGGGTTGAAAAAAGTCCAAATAGGGTTGTTTTATTGTTTTTTGCTTTTAATTAAAAAAATAAAGCAATTAGCATAAATATGTATATAACATTTATTGTAGAGCGTAAAATAGTCTATAAAAAATGTTCTTATAGTATACCACGAATATCTATTATTTTCCATGAAAAATAATAAATTTTATTTGAAAAATGTTATTTGTTGATGGTAACGTAAATATATGATATGAATGGTAGTCCAGTTAAAGAAGCATTTTGACAAGAAATTTTAAGGGACAAGCAGTGTTATTGTTGATTATTATAGATTCTGATGCGGAGAATTCGAAAAAAATAACACGGACTAGAAAAAAGTAGTGCAACACCCTTAAAAATGGGGTTGAAGGGTGAAATCCCATTTCCACGTGTATTTTCAAAATCTAAAGCAACTATAGTGTATTTTTATGGTTGACATTTGTTGGGGACACTGAGATGAATCGATTGAGACCACATGTACTGAATTTGACCCAAAATTACCCCTTCTAAAATGTTTAATATAGGTAAAAATGCTTATTTTTGGTAAAAATAGTTTAAAAATTAATAACTTCTGTTAAATTCATGCAAATAACTCGAAATTGGCCTCAAATTGTTCCTGAAATTCCAAAGAATAATGATCAACTATAATTTTAAAAAATATTAATAGTTTAAACAATGAAAATTGTTAATATTTAAGGGTAAGTAACGTAAACTTTTGGATTATTGTCATTTTACTAAAAACTTAAAAACATAAGGGTTAAATATTTTCTTTTGTAAAACTAACGTGAATATCTTCGATTTGTATATACAAACAAAATGAGCCCCTCCCAAAAAATATTTAATCACTTGAACGGATACAATTCCACGCAAAATTCACCGAATTTTTTTGTTTTATTGAAATAATATATTTTTATGCACTTTCGCATACATTATTGTGCACTCATATGAGCTTTTATTAATGCATAAACATGTAATTTACGTTAAAGCATACATAAAAGTATGTTTTAATCATAATTTACAGTTTTATTTTAAAAATTGTATTTTATTTAAATTGTAGACAACAAAAATGCGGTGCATTTTAGTGTGGAATAACATCCGTTCAAGTGATTAAATTTTTTTGGGGGGGGGGGTGTCTCATTTTGTTTGTAATTACAAATCGAAGATATTCACGTTGATTTTACAAAAAAATATTTAACTCTTATGTTTTTAATTAAATTTTAGTAAAATGACAATAATCCAAAAATTTACGTCGCTTACCCTTAAAAATTAACAATTTTCATTGTTTAAACTATTAATATTTTTTTAAATTATAGTTGATCATTATTCTTTGGAATTTCAGGAACAATTTGAGGCCAATTTCGAGTTATTTGCATGAATTTAACAGAAGTTATTAATTTTTAAACTATTTTTACCAAAAATAAGCATTTTTACCTATATTAAACATTTTAGAAGGGGTAATTTTGGGTCAAATTCAGAACATGTGGTCTCAATCGATTTATCTTAGTGTCTCCAACAAATGTCAACCATAAAAATACCCTATCGTCGCTTTAGATTTTGAAATAATTTGAAAATACACGTGGAAATGGGATTTCACCCTTCAACCCCATTTTTAAGGGTGTTGCACTACTTTTTTCTAGTCCGTGTTATTTTTTTCGAATTCTCCGCATCAGAATCTATAATAATCAACAATAACATTTCTTGTCCCTTAAAATTTCATATCAAAATGCTTCTTTAACTGGACTACCATTCATATCATATATTTACGTTACCATCAACAAATAACATTTTTCAAATAAAATTTATTATTTTTCATGGAAAATAATAGATATTCGTAGTATACTATAAGAACATTTTTTATAGACAATTTTACGCTCTACAATAAATGTTATATACATATTTCTGCTAATTGCTTTATTTTTTTAATTAAAAGCAAAAAACAATAAAACAACCCTATTTGGACTTTTTTCAACCCCAAGTCGGCACGGGAAGGGGTTGATTGATCATGACCAAATTTAACAGGAATTCAAGTCTCATGATAACGAACAAATTTGGGGGGTACGGAGTTTAAAATATCCAAAAAAATTTCCTTCACCTATAAATAAGGACCACCCTAATATACATACTACGATTTTAGAGGAATTTATACTTTATTTGAAACAGGGGATTGTCTATAAAACTGTGGTGTCTCTTTAGACAACGTATCTAATAAATTAATGAAATATACTATATTCGTATATTTTTATCTAGTAAACAAACAAATGAAAATGTATATGCATAACTATTTTCTCAGTAACTTCTTATAAGTACTTTATTAAAAATACACAATTATTTGTTAAATTTTCAATTTGACAAATGATTATTTCTTTATCGAAAATTCTGTTGCTTTCTATACGAACATTTTTGCAGTTTAGTAATCTGAGCGACACGTCCGGACCAAGAGATGGAGTCGAAAAGCCGCCGATATAAACATAACATATGTACGCAAAATGACAGCACGTACTGACGTTACAACACCAATATGTTCTTTAATGTATCCCATTCTTTCTGCGCGCTCCCACTTCCTATTCGTATAAAAACAACACGTAACCGATTTTATAAATCTGAATATATAAGATGAAAACATAAATAGTCGATGTGTAGGAAATATATTTATGTTGGAAATTTATAGAAAAATAGATCTAATATAATATTTTGTTGAAAATCGAATGAATAACTTTTTGTGCGATTCAAAAGTTATAGTTATTTGGAATTTTACTAAAACAAATAACTGTAGGTACTTTTATTTAATCACCATTTACAATAATAATGCCAAATCTCAGCTTTATATTTATAAGTTAATCCTTTCAGTAGTTAAAAGGCTGTAACGGACAGACAGACAGAACAGTATAGATTCAATTAATTTTTTTTTCGATTTTGGTACGAAACACTAAAAACATACTAGAGCAATTAGCAGTCACTACGTGATAGAGCGTACAAATTAGTTAAAGATAACAAAAATTGATAACTTCTGTCTTCCGAACTGGAAATGGGAGGCATCTGAAACATCGAAAAGGCGTCACTTCAAGCCAATACCTTTTAAATGATACCAAAATTATATACTTTAGTGAACAGAACAATATAACTGTCACAAAATTGTCTTTATTCTCTTATAAATATATAGATTAATCTTCTTATTAGAACGTTATATAATGAATAGTAATTTACAAACGATAGATTTGTATATTAAATCAAAATATATTGTATGTACGAACACAATCGATAACTAGCATCGAAATAAAAGAATCTGACATTTTCACATGACGACGATCCGCATTGACTGTCTCCGAGACAACAGAGCGTCTCGCCTCTTTGGCCAGGATAGCAAAAGACAATGACGTATAGCGCGTGCAGGCCACGCGTTGCATACGTAATACGAAATCCGAGAAATTGACTTTCGTATCCTTTAACAATCGTCCTTACTGCAACGATGTTTATGAGTATTATTGTTATACAGGATGTCCCATTTTAATTTATCACCCCCATATTTTTTTTATCTATCAATTAAATAAAAAAAAATTTCAAGTAAAAGTTGTTTGGTTTTGAGGGGGACCCAAAATGGCGTTAATAATTTTTGATTTTTTGGACGTCTTCATGGTCAAATAAGACCAACATTTTTTTTCAAATGGAAACCTATATTTTTATTATGGTATCTTATTGTTTGAGAAAAAACAAGCAGCTTTTGTTTTAAATAATTTTTTCTATGACTTCAATTTTTTTTAATATTAAATAAAATAATTTTAGATTTTCACTGTTTTTTTACTAGAAACCCATTAACTGTAGAGGAAATGTGTAAAAAAAATGTTTATTTTAATCTGATATAACTAGAAAAATGATTTCTGATTTTTTAAAATTAATTTTTTTTTTGCTTTAATATTTTCAAGAGAAAAAGTTAAAAGAAAATCTGATATAATTTTCCTAGTTATATCAAAATAAAATAAACATTTTTTGTTTCTTAAACTTTTTCTCTAAAGTTAATGGGGTTCGAGTAAAAAATTAGTGAAAATCTAAAATCTAAAATTATTTTGTTTAATATTTAAAAAAACAAAAGTTGCTTGTTTTTTCTCAAACAATAAGATACCATAATAAAAAATATAGGTTTCCATTTGAAAAAAAATATGTTGGTCCTATTTGACCATGAAGACGTACAAAAAATCAAAAATTAATAACGCCATTTTGGGTCCCCCTCAAAACCAAACAACTTTTACTTGAAACATTTTTTGATTTAATTGATGGATAAAAAAATTAGGGGGGTGATAGATTAAAATGGGACTGTATAAAGAAGGATGATTTTTTTTTCTTCAATTTTTTTCAAGAAAGAAAATCTCTTATTTTTGAAAACAATCATACAACCAGAAACGAATATTTACTCTTATCAATTATTGAATTTTTGAAATGGTGCGTATTAGTAGACGTCATTTTCTATAGGTAGTTTATATTCTATTGATTTTCTTTTATCATATCAGTTTATAAGGAATATTTATTTGTATGATGTATTATTACATAAAATTTAATTTTACCTCACTCTAATCACAGTTCATATTATCCATTACAAAAATATGTATACAATTTAATTTTTATTTATTTATTTTTTGAAACGTAGATCAAATCATAAAACAATAAAAAACAAACACATTCTATATCATATCATAATTTCCGGTTTAGGAAACACAGTTTTAAACTATAAATATCAATTTTTGTAGAAACATAAATTTCCTGTTTCGATATAAATATTAAGCTACACTAATTTATGATATAAATAACATAAATATGTAATATTAGTACTTTTATTTGTATGTAAATATCAAGAAACACTTTTACTTTTACTACACAATAATTAGACATAATCTAAACAATGAGATCATTCTCCCATAGCATGCCAAAATTGCTTTCATACTTATGTAAAAGTGAAATTTTAATATTAATTTCTTTAAACAATTCATCTAAATTTAAAAAAATTATGAACATTAAACATATGTTTTGAAAAAACATACAATTTAGTAAACGACTATCTGTAAAATCGATAGGTACGCTTTTTCTTACTCACTACACATTTTTTTGAACCGAAACATTATCAAAGCAAATTCAACTGAAAATTTCGAATGATAAATGAATACAGTAATTATACATTCAAAGTGCTGTAAATTACTTCCCTTTTTAAACAACTGAATGCCAGAAATTAAAATTCCAACCATAATTTTACTTATTTTATTTTTCAACGGTTGTAATAAATCTTATTAATTGCAGTATTCCTGTATTATGAATGTAAAATTTTACACATATGTGCAAAAGTATATATTTTCAATTTTAAAAATATGTATAAATCCACTATGATTATATTTCATTATCTTCTTAATATTTTATATTATTGTACTTCATAAAATATGTCTGGGTAAATCAATTTTCAGTTCAATTACGTTATCAGCTTATCAGTAATAATACAAATAATTAATTAAATTATTAATATAATAACTATCTTTCTACTCAATTGAAAGATTAAAGATAAATTATTGACGAATGTCCCCTCAGCTTATTTAATTAATTTATATCTTATATGTTTATCTTTAGGTATATACGGTTTAAATTTTAATAAATATTTTTCATTGTTTCAGAAAATGGACAGGTGACATAAGAAGACACGTCGAAATCGACAGGACATAATTACAATAACACAAATGTCAATATGATACGTAAACTGCTAAAATTTCGTAACTACATATCTGTAAATTGCATATGAAATCGTGAAATAATATAAATATCATATCAAATAATTATATCCTAGTCTTATCAACGCTTATCAAATTCCACTTTTACATATTGATAAATAATTATCAAATAAAACAATTAAAATAAATGTTTTAGTCGTTACTCCACCTGTGATACTTAAAAATCGTATAGTATACTGTCAACAATGTTATAACAGCAGTACAAATAAAGCGATTTTCAAACAAAGTATGCTGTGGATCATAAACAAACAGTGTAGTCGTTTTGCAAATGTCAAAAGTGACATTGTTATAAAAGAACAGATGGCATATAGTTTTTAAATTTCTCATCTTTAATGTCTTTACGCGAAATAAAACTTCGGATTAAATACATAATGGGTATTCTTTTAAGGAAACGTTCACTTTTATTAAAATTAGTCGTAGTGATAAGTATAGTGTGGTTCACAGTAGCTTTTCTATTGTACACGGACGATTACGGTCGTGGAGGTGCGAACGCGGGCATAGCGGCGCAACTGAGGGACACGGGGCTACTAAAGGAAATAAACAATGAACTACAGCAGAAGAGTAACGAGCGGGCGCTGCAATTTGCGCTACCCCAGAACCCGATCAAAATAGACGAGGAAGAGAACAAAGTGATTGGAGACGAAGCGCCCGCAGACCCGGACAAAGTGATCGCCGCCCCCGTCATACCGGAAGACGCTCCCGGTGAGATGGGCAAGCCGGTCGTGTTACCCACAAATCTGACGGCTGAAATAAAGAAAATGGTGGACGACGGTTGGCAGAAGAACGCGTTCAACCAGTACGCTAGCGATCTGATATCTGTACACCGGAATCTGCCGGACCCCAGGGACGAGTGGTGAGTCTGCTTTTATTATCTCTTTCTCTCTAAATTATTCACTTTACAACGCGTCCAGTGATAAGCAAGAAATGTGCATAAGTTTTAAAATAATTACTATTTAAAAACTGTAATTATCATACCAATTAACACTATTCATTTAAAATATGTGTTAATAGATTTACACTTTAATTAAATACATACTTACTTATTTTGTGAATATACATATATGTAGTATATTATATAGTATGTATGTATGTATATACATATACCTATACGTCATAGCTGTAATCTAATCTACAACAAAGTCCGCTATGGATATTTGAATCTAATTATATTAGTTATTTAATGAAATTTCGAGTTATAATTAAATATAAACAATCAATATTATGAGAAGCTATAATAAATAGTGACAATTTCGGTGTGAACTATCACAATTCATATAACATAATTATTGAAGACACTGTACAATTAACGAACAAAGTTCAATAGTTTGAGAGAAGACATTATATACATAGGATATGTTTGATAAAATACATGAAATCCCAACTATGCATTATTTGGTCTATGTTCTGCTTCAATAACATCAATAAATTGTTTCTCATAGATATGCAGTAATATTAAATTTGGTAGATGCTCGTGCATTGGTTAAAATTGAAATTCTTTTTTATTCATTTCAATTGTAGTAAGATAAATACAACATTACATATAAATATAAAAAAAAATTATTATCAATTAATAAAATTCACTAAAAAATATCACGCAAAAAAATTATTTAGCATGCCTATACCCAGGCCCAGATAGAGGGGGGGCTAGGAGGACCATATGGCCCGGGCCCCCTGCGTCTCAGGGGCCCCGGCGCCTTGAAAATTATTTGTATTTTACATATTTTTTGATACTTATACTATTTTTAACAGAGGTTATTTAAAAAACATAAATATACTTCAAAAAAGATACACCTTGTGGTAAAAGTTTAAGTAGAAAGCAAAATTTTCTTTAAAAACCCCTGATTTTTAATACTAAAATAATATCAAAAAATTATTAGAATTTTACCAGTACGAAATTTATTTGGAATGTCCTTATGCTCGGTGGGGGGGGGGTATGGGGCCCCCAAAATGTGGGTTGGCCCGGGCCCCGTGAAGCTCTCACAGGGCCTGCCTATACCAGAAAATTTCTCTTATTAAACAAACGTTTAGTGTTTTTTAATCACAAGTGCACTTTAAATAGAAACATTGTTTGTAAAGATTGCAACCAATACTATTATCTTAATAGATTATGGATTTTCGATATCTTATCAAGCCGCAAGGCACTTCGGCAACATAACACAGTGATTAAAATTGTAGTTCAGCATACATACATATGTACAATGTACATAATGTATATACATATGTATATTAATGTACGGGCGTTTTAATTTATAATCATTATATAATAGCCCAGGAAATAAAGGTTTTTACTAAAAAAAAATTCCGACCAAGCTGGATTTTGGTGGGGACTTTTATTTTGATGTCCTAAACATACCCTAAAAAGTCCCCTTAATTTGGATGGCGGGTTTTTATTTTTTAGGGGGTAAAGGGGGGCTGATTCTAGTTTTTTGCAAATATCTCAAAAATTATTAATTTTTCGAGAAAATTGTTATGAAGAAAATTGTAGCTTATAAAATTCTACACAAAAAAGATATTTATACTTTTTTCGTATAATCAATACTTTTTAAGTAAACTGTTAACCCAGTCAAGGGTGCAGTGAAGAGTGCCAAAATCCGAACTTTTAGGGGCAAGCAATTTTATGGTTAATTATTATAGATTTTGGGGCATAGAATTCGAAAAAAATAACCCGAACTAGCGAAAAGTAGTGCAACACCCTTAAAAAGGGGTTGAAAGGTGAAAACCCCGTTTTCAAGATTTTTTTTCAATTTTTCTCAAAATCTAAATCGATGACAGGGTGTTTTTATGGTTGATATTTGTTGGGGACACTTAGACGAATCGATCGAGACCACAAATATTGAATTTGACAGAAAAGTACTCTTTCTAGAGGGTTTAAAAAAACGTAAAAATATTTATTTCGAGGAAAAAATTTAAAAATTGATAATTTTTGTTCAAATCAAAATTGATCTCAATTTGTTCCTGAAGTTCTAAAGAATACTAATCAACCATAATTTTTAAAAATATTAATATTTAATTAATGAAAATTGATAAAAAAAAATTACGTTACCTACCCTTAAACATTAGCGATTTTCATTAGTTAAAATATTAATATTTTTAAAAATTATGGTTGATTAGTATTCTTTAGAACTTCAGGAACAAATTGAGATCAATTTTGATTTGAACAAAAATTATCAATTTTTAAATTTTTTCCTCGAAATAAATATTTTTACGTTTTTTTAAACCCTCTAGAAAGAGTACTTTTCTGTCAAATTCAATATTTGTGGTCTCGATCGATTCGTCTAAGTGTCCCCAACAAATATCAACCATAAAAACACCCTGTCATCGATTTAGATTTTGAGAAAAATTGAAAAAAAAATCTTGAAAACGGGGTTTTCACCCTTCAACCCCTTTTTTAAGGGTGTTGCACTACTTTTCGCTAGTTCGGGTTCTTTTTTTCGAATTCTATGCCCCAAAATCTATAATAATTAACCATAAAATTGCTTGCCCCTAAAAGTTCGGATTTTGGCACTCTTCACTGCACCCTTGACTGGGTTAACAGTTTACTTAAAAAGTATTGATTATACGAAAAAAGTATAAATATCTTTTTTGTGTAGAATTTTATAAGCTACAATTTTCTTCATAACATTTTTCTCGAAAAATTAATAATTTTTGAGATATTTGCAAAAAACTAGAATCAGTCCCTCTTTACCCCCTAAAAAATAAAAACCCGCCATCCAAATTAAGGGGACTTTTTAGGGTATGTTTGGGACATCAAAATAAAAGTTTCCACCAAAATCCAGCTTGGTCGGAATTTTTTCTTAGTTTGACCGTTTCTTTGAGTCTATTGCCTGGGCTATAAGGAACAAAACACTCAGCACAATATTATAATTATGAATTTACAGCTATAATGATTAATTTATCTAATACAAAACTAAAATGTTTTTACCTTCAACTTTTTAAAACAATCTATTTATTAATATTATGAAAATAGACTATTTTCTTATACCTTCGTTTTACTATATTTATTTAATGTCAAGCTTTTTGAATTCGTAGAGTTAATTACACAAATTAAACAAGCATAATTGAATAAAATATAAATCTATCCAAAAGTGATGGTGTACTTGGAACCTGACAACCTGTCAAAATTTATTTTCCCCTCTACTTCATGTATTTATTTGCTAAAAACTTATTCCACACGCAGTTAAACTACAAAACTGTTTGAAGTTGAACTGATTTCGGTTTATAATAACATAGTATGAGTGAGATATTTTCATTTAAAAATATTTCAACTTATATGATAGTTTAAACCAGAATGCAAAGTTAAACATGACCTTAAACTAGCATTTAGTGGTGGGGAAAATATTATTTTAGAAGTGTAGATTTTGTTCATTAAGAAAAGTGTATACGTTTAGAGAGAATACTTTAAGAGAAGTTTTACTGTACATAATAAATATAGTTAAATAAAATATAAACAGAATGTGTAGTAATACATTTATCTTCGATATTTGATTATTCCAATATTAAATCATAAATTGTAGTTATACTTTAAGTTTACATACAAAATAACATCTGCTGGAGTAATATTGATAACTAAATTATACTATTAATCAAAAACAATAAGCAATATTCGGTTCTTCAAGCGAATGTGTGAGTTTTTACTCACCAAGTTTCCCAACATTGTATCTACGTATAGACGCTATGGTTTTTACTGAATATTGGATTATGTGAACAAAAACATTCCATAATTTAATAGTATGGCAACTTTACAAGGGCTGTATAATATTCCTTATTTTATACATCGTATTTATTTATTTTTTAATTTAAACTACCGGACTAATTACATAAGAAATGTATTAAAATTGAACAGTCAGTTAATAAAATCGATTTTTTTTCTAAAATAAAAAAAAATTGATTACATAAAGCCCACCAAAATTGATAGTTATAAGGGCCCTTTAGTCTCTAGTTTAGAATTCGATTAATAAGCAAATGCTCATAAGTATTATTGTAAACGAAAATTGGGTGATTTTTCCTTTTTATAATATCTAAAAGTAACACTCTACTTTCGTAAAAGACAGACGTAAATGATTTTATAGGTACAAAAGAATTTCTCTGTAAGAAAAGTCACTACATACTATCATCAAGCGTTTCGGTGTTACGTGGTTACAATTTTTTTATTTTTAGTACTTGAAATTACATTAACAAATATGTTATTTAGACATATCGAGGAATTGTATAAAGGTTAATTCGAATAGACATTCATATTGAAAACTTATATATACATACGTATTTACATTGTCGTCGTAGTAAATATTGCAAATAACAAATGTATTGTTTTTTAAGTCTAATATTACATATCTACTCGGTAAGTGTATTTACAATGCAATAAAAAAATAATATGCAAAAGCTATAAATCCATAACCACGTAGTGAATGTTTCCCTTAAGTGTGTACAGCCTTGAAACACAATACCACGACGGCATAAAATGAAATAGACACGTGGTAAAAAAATTTATGCGATGTTTTTGTTGTTTTCTCGAGTTCGTTATTGTCCGCTCGTATTGTTTAACCCTTAGAAGACAAGATCTTTATCCAGGTTCCTGTTTGTTTTTTTCCTGCCCTTTGTCGTAATTCCTGTAGGTATTTTGGTGAAACTATTCTTGCATTTTATACGCTACAATGTATGTTATCTTATATAGTATAATTGTAAACCGCTGTCGATTATTCTTTATCTGTTTCGTATCTTTCACAAGAACTACAATAATGTACTTGCCGTACAATCGTGCCTCGGGTTGGAAAATGAAAGTTTTCACACGTAAACATAACAACTATTATGCTACTATAGCGTGGCAAATGGTTCAATCTTGATCTAACTTCTATAAATTCGAAGATTCATTCCACATACCACAGTGGCACTTACAAATACTTATACCTACAAATATAATATGTGCAAAGATGAACTTAGTTTTTTTAAGTAATTTAAAAATATTCTTCGGCTGAAATTGAAGTTAAGCCTATCCGTGTTATACATGATTTTATTTAAATGCTCCTTACTAATTATTATAATGATTATTATGTAATTGCAATGTTTTATTATGTTGTCACATTCATTCTTCATGCGAAAGATAACGAAAACTATATTGTATCGTGTGAAAAAAATAGTGTAGATAAATAAATTTTAATTCGGTTACCAGTACTAGTGAATTTATACAGTACCTACCTACTTATTTTACGAGTATCCATAGATTTTTATAATTGTTATTTATGGATAGAAATATCAAACTAACGTTATCTGTACACAATTTTATGAATCCATACTCTAATATTATAAATACGAAAGTAACTCTGTCTGTCTGTTTTGTTCCTTTTTCACGGCTAAACCGCTGAACCGATCTTGATTAAATTTAGCAAGGAGATAGCTTGCTTCCTGAGAAGGACATATGGCTAATTTGTATCCCGAAAAGTTGATTAGATAAAATAAATTCAAATTCCAATACAAGTTACCACGGGTAACAGCTAGTCATAAATAAAAGCAAAACTTACTACGTATTTTTTCCTTAGCTTTTATTACAACACAACATCATGCGTAATCTTATTAGATTAAATTTGAATGATATTTCATTTGAATAAATTCGTCCCTTAGGCATTAATGTTTGGTGATCTACATGGGCAGTTAGGCATGCAGTCATTCCAATTTTCCAATCCCTGATGTACAAATCATATCTACCTTAAAAACAACATGCACTTACACATGGGTAAAAACACCCCTAAACTGTCCTACCTTACGTTGGTCGCCTATTTCAATTAGTGGCTGGATCGTCCTAACCTAGCCAATATCATTTTTTTTATTCAGGATGTCCTAAATTAAAAAAACCGCCAAAATATCAAAAACGACCATTTTTGACATATAAGGGGACGTTTATCAAAACAGACAACAGAATTAATACATCGTTAAATAGCTTTTATGCTGAATATAACTGCCCTAATAAAATACAATCAAAAGTAAGGCAAACATAAAAATGACCTTTGTGTCAGATCTGTTTATTTCAGTCATTCAGAACTGGGACAGCCTGTAAATTATTTCGCATGGGGTAAATTTGATCTAATTAATTTATGTCGGTTAATTATGTAAACAGAACTGTTATTTTATAAATAAAATAGTAAAAAAAAAACTATATTTGACTGTAGACACACACAGAGAGAAAGATCAACCTTTGCAGTAAAAAACTTAAAAAGCTCGTGTTAGTGCTGTGGGAGTTTGCTCGCCCGGGAGAGTTAACCCTGGCGGCGTGACGGTAAGAGTGCACTCTTTCTGCCGCCGTAGCTTTGTGGTGGTGAAGGTGGCGCCCGTGGCACCTCGCGTGTCTCAAGTGACATCCCTTAGGCGGGGCAGTGGGGGGAACGCGTGAAAGTGTGCGCTAATGCGCTAAAAAACAACGTTACTACACCCATACTCACTGTTAGCGGCATCTGCTGTTGTTGTTGATGTTGTTACTGTGCATGTGTGTGTGTGTGAATGTGTGTGTGTAAACGTCAAGTATTCTTCAGCTGGTTATGTAGTAACATTTATTATCCTTGTAGTTTTTTTCTTATTCTTGTTTTGTTTTGTTTTTTAATTCTAACCAATACGATTTTTTGTGAATGATAGTAGCTACACAGTATTTTATTTTATGGATGTGGCTATTTGCACATACACTATGTGCAAGCAATTGGCTATTCGAACATACACTATGTGCAAGCAATTGGCTATTCGAACATACACTATGTGCAAGCAATTGGCTATTTGCACATACTGAATGATCTATATGTGAACCGAAACCCCTAAATCTAGAAACGTGAAATTTCAGGGGTGTATTTATTTTATGTCGTAAATACCCACTAAGGAAATATTTTTCGAATTTCAGCCCCTACGGGGGTAAAAGAGGGTGTAAATTTTTGTATGGGAAAAATATTTTGTCGATGGATTTACTTGAAACTTAAAATACACACTCTATATTACCAATAATGAAACATGTATTTCAGCATATCCTAAAATTCAACCCATGAGGGGTTGCAAGGGGGTGTTAATTTTATGAAATTTTGGAATATTAATCTACATAACTGTTTATGATATTGAGGTAAATACGGACAAAGAAAGTAATCTATACTAATATTATAAATGCGAAAGTGTGTCTGTCTGTCTGTTTGTCTGTTTGTTTGTTTTTTTTTGTTTGTTTGTTACCTTTTCACGGCTAAACCGTTGTACCGATCTTGATGAAATTTGGTAAAAAGAAACCTTGCATCCTGAGTAAGGACATACTTTAAATTCCAAAAATTCCCCTAAGGAATTGGCAGGGGGTGAAAATGTTTGTATAGGAAAAAAAGAATAGCAAAAACCCACCCCTGTCTACCCCCGCCACTAGAGGTTGAATTTTGAAATTTGTATTTTTATTGAATACTAGCTGCTACTCGCAACTTCGCTCGCGTGGAATTTAGGTTAGTGAAAATACATTAAGTTCAGGTAAATAATTTAATTTATTAGTATAGATTACTTTCTTTGTCCGTATTTACCTCAATATCATAAACAGTTATGTAGATTAATATTCCAAAATTTCATAAAATTAACACCCCCTTGCAACCCCTCATGGGTTGAATTTTAGGATATGCTGAAATACATGTTTCATTATTGGTAATATAGAGTGTGTATTTTAAGTTTCAAGTAAATCCATCGACAAAATATTTTTCCCATACAAAAATTTACACCCTCTTTTACCCCCGTAGGGGCTGAAATTCGAAAAATATTTCCTTAGTGGGTATTTAGTACGACATAAAATAAATACACCCCTGAAATTTCACGTTTCTAGATTTAGGGGTTTCGGTTCACATATAGATCATTCAGTATGTGCAAATAGCCAATTGCTTGCACATAGTGTATGTTCGAATAGCCAATTGCTTGCACATAGTGTATGTTCGAATAGCCAATTGCTTGCACATAGTGTATGTGCAAATAGCCACATCCTTATTTTATTAATGTTTATTTTTACGAAATCCTACTCTACAATGCGTATATTTAGAGTGGCCCAAGTAAAACGAAACGTGCGCGCTTTTGGTCATTTAAAATAAGGTTTTGAAAAAAGGCTCGAACACGTCGATTTTGTTCTCAAGGGGAGCATATTTTGCTATAAAATTTTTGCAAGAATCTTTTCAACCCTCAGCGCTATGAGCACAGCGCTTAAAATTTTAAATAGCATGATAGGGCAACTGATACCTCATTTGAAAAGTTTTTTCATTCTAAATACAGTGCTTTTTGTTGTTTTTTTTCAAATCTGTTTAGTTTTAGTCAAGTTATTTACATTTTTAGTTCCATGAATGCATAGATTTTTTGATCAACAAAACAAACATTTACAGCTAAAATTCAAAACAAAGTAGGCTTATTTTCTTATGAATGTTTTTTTAATTACACTCTATTACACATCATACACTGATTTAATCATAATTATCGTAGCTATTAAAAAATACTTCATAATTATCATCAAAAGTAAAGCAAACTTCATGAAACATAGATAAAGCCATTTTAAAAAAATACTGAATTAAAGACACTTAAAAAGTTAAAATCATTGACAGTTAATAAAATAATGTTAGTGGAAAAAAAATCAATAAGTGCATACATATTCAATATAAAATGTATTCAAGTTATTTTTTCATTTTTTTGTATTCGATATTTAAAAAAAGAAATATGTATATGGAAATTCTTTTCTTGAGCCACCTTTCGGTGAAAAAGGTTCCTTTGTTATCACTATTGAAGAAATACTACGTCTTGTAGATTATTCTCGCCACATGAAAGAGTACATCTGGGTGCGATAACGAAATCGAAACGTATTGCCGACCCGTCAGAGTCTCCCGTACTCTGAAGTAGAAGGGTATCAGTTAAGGCTGGTTTACACGCTATTACCGCTCTACTCGATTACTGGAATCAGTTCGATACTAATTCTGGTTAGTCGGTCGATACTGTGGTAAACCGATAAATTACTCTAAACGACAAAGTATGTCATGTAAATTCGTGTTAGAACTTTTTACAATGATACATAACGCAATTCATGCATGTGTAATATGTAACATGTGACATACTATATGTATCTATATATAAAATAGTCAGTTGGCATATTTTTATTATTGAATATTCTTTTTCTCAAATCAAACTGACAAGAATAGAATAGGAAGGAAATTTGAGAAGAATGAAATATGATCGAATTAAATTGACCAAAATGATATATGAATAATAGTAAAACACGCGAAAAATAGAACTCAACAATAAAATGAATACTAGTTCATTTCTTTTTATAATTTATTTGTGACTGAATCTTGGCTTCTGGGTTTAACCCGCGTAAGTTCTTTCGGTCAACTTATTATTGCATATTGCAGTGAACATTATAACGGTTCTAATGAAAGTGAATTTGCTCACACGAAACGAGAATTGGTTTTTATAGTATGTCTCGTCTTGTTTCATTTTTTGTCTTAAACCTTCAAAAAATATAGCACTTGCAATTTTTGACAGTATTTTAACTAATACCTATACAGATATTGATATTCAATGCGGTAAGCTTAAATACTGATCTTAAAGTTAATGTTTCTAATGGCTTAATAGTATAATACACACATACATAATCTAATAAATAGAAGCCAGCCATTTCTATGAAATTAATATCGCAGTATATATGTATATACCAAGACAATAATTCTAAATCTGTACTGTGAATTACAGAACATTGTACAAAGTTGAATATTAGAATATACGTCCATATGTGTTCTCTAAAACCCATTTACTTACTACACTCATACATTCAGCTCGTATGTTTCAATATGTAAGTGTAGTAATCGTGTTATAGTATATCCGTTACGATTATTATTCGCACGAACAATGGAAACGACTGATCATCTTCTACCCGAAGCAGCATCTCTTTACTGTGTCCGTGCATGTACAATGTAGATAGATACATTTACTTCACAACGAGCACGATGGTGTTGGTGTTTTCGCTTTTGATGTTGGAGAATACAAAGCTTAGAGGCGTTATTTTTTGTTGTTGTTGAGAATTTAGTTTTATAACAGATTTATTGTGTAATGGTGTTTGGAAGATAATATAATGATGTTATGTAATATCTTTGGAGGTTCAAAATACATTTATGTTATGGGTGAAGGGTAAATCATAAACCATATAGTTATTTAACATTTTATATATGTTTATATTTACCTATATTGTGCTAATGTAATATTGTTTAAAAGAATATTGATGGAGATAATAGGGTGATGTGAATAAAGTTAAGTAAACACTTTTAATTTGAATTATTCTAATTGTAAGTAAATATGTACCTTAGTTTTTGTAAATAAAGAAATTATTTTGTTCAAAATAAATACTTACTCTACTGCTTTAAACTGACATGAATACAAATAATTAATAATATTTTATTTATTAGATTTCTAGCAGTTTCTTAGTACCTATGTACATATAACATGTGTACACTTCTAGCTTAATTACAAGATACCCAGTGCCGGATTTAGACTATGTGATGCCCTAAGCACTAATTATGTGAAGTGCCCTTTTTTTTATTTTGGAGACCTTTTTTTAGACATTACCAATCACTTTTTTTACCCGTTCTTTCCGCAACGCGGGGGCCTCTTCTATCGGTCTGATGGTGCCCTCCGGGATCAGATGCCCTAAGCAATTGCTTACGTTGCTTGTAGGTAAATCCGGCACTGAAAATCCCGTACAGTTACATACAGTTATCAAAAATGTACATACCTGTATGTTTAATTTATAGTTTTCCCAATATTTACTAAGAAAATGCTGCATTAGCAAATGTTCATAAAAGATCTTTTAGTTATAACAATTGCTTCCTAAAAGCAAATGCTAAATTATTATTCACATCAACCAATAGACCTGTTGTGTTAATGTTTGCTCCAAATATTTAGTTATCGCCTAAATAATAATTTTGTCGTATAGATTCTGGATTTTTGTATAATGTAGATATCTATATTTAAAAATATATAGGTTAATTTCAGACAATGGCTGTATTGCATGTTTTGAATAATTCAGAAATACAATCGGAACACTTATTTTCATTTAATAAACCGTGAATTAACTTTAGCCAGCGCATAAACTGCATTATCTACCGTACTCCAAAATCACATATTTAATTAAAAGAAAACAGGGTACTTAACGTTATCAGGTGTCATTAGTCGAACGATTAAGGTGAACCCTCACCACTGATGACAGTTGAACTGGTACACGCCGGTCCAGCCACTTGCGGTATTTTGCTTCGAGTCGCCGCCTATGAATTACATAACCACTTGATAGCTTGTATCCTTGACTGTATCCTTGGATAATTATATAATCTCATTAAGAAGACCCGACGTTCCGGATCGCAGGATTGCTGTGGCTATTCCGGTAGATTCGAGGACGCGCTCCGGTAGGGGTGAGGGGAAGTGCAACGGAAGCTTTCCAGGAAACGGTCGTATAGCCCTCGCGCGAAAGATCTAAGATGATATTTACCAGATATTTGCTACGATCCTTAATTAACCCTAAAGGAAATTAGGTGGAATCTCGGCGCGTGCGCATTCTCTTCACTGGTTTCTTGTTTGTCATTTTGTGCGTTGATGATTATGTACTTGTATTTGGATTATTTGGACGTGAGGATTGTTAAAAAAGAAATATTTGAAAATTATGTATACAATTCATTTTTATAGAGGTTGTTCGCAGAAATTGAGTGATCTTTATTATTATTAAGTCTTGGCATTTTAGGACGCCGCGCCGACCGCGCTGGCCGCTTCGACCGCCAGACACGCAATACTGATGTGTGTTTTTTTAACCTTGAAAATAATATACACACATCAGTATTGCGTGTCTGGCGGTCGAAGCGGCCAGCGCGGTCAGCGCGGCGTCCTAAAATTCCAAGACTTTAAAGTTAGACGATCGTGGTGAAAAGAGAAAAGTATCGATTTTTTTCTAGCAGAAATAGTTACGTACAATCGTACGTCAAAATTCAGTGATCTTTTGAAAAATAAATCAATAATACTATAACAATAAGATATTGATAGAAACATGTGAAAAAAATATATAAATATCCAAAACATGATTTACTCGTATGGTAGCATTCGCTTCATTTTTATGACATATCCATCGCACATTTATTATATTTAGCATGTTCTATTAAATTATTACTTATTTAATTATTATTAATATCAATTTTAACACTTGAAATGTACATGATTAACTATTATAAAGAGAATATTTCTAGCTATACAATTTTTAGAATTGAAATCTCTTTTTTTATCTATATTACACATTGCACATATTCTAACAAGCGCATACATACATAGTTACATAGATATATTAAAGTACTATACACAGCATACAAATATATTTTCAGTGTAGAAAAACCATCTTATTCTCCTATTGTTTTCTCAGTAAACCAGTGGCAACAAATAGGTACACTTTTATAATTGTAAGTTAAATATTAACTTTATATAAAAAAACATCATACAAATTTTGAAAAAATAAAACGAAAAAAATATTCCGAATCAAAAGACTATGGCTTAACAAAATTATAAAAAAAAGTTAGTTGTTTTGTATACATTCATTTTTAGTACATTTGTGGCTTGTGGTTTCATTAGGTACTTCTATGAATCTACATACATATGATAATAATACTATATCTGTGGTAATTTTATTTACTACTTATTAACAATGCCAATAAATGTTTTACAGCCAATTGAACTTCTAAAATTTATATTTTGATAAACTTCATTATAATATATTGTGTATTGATGTTATGTCATATCACATGCATATTGTTTATAAAATTTTCTATTGCTTATTATTAAATGTCCTACGGTATTAAAAATTCATTAGAATGATTCATTTTCAATTAAATTAAAAATATGATTTATTACCTTTGACAAGTGCCACTATGATACTTTATGTACATTTATAATGGTCGTTTGTAATTTACATTTCAGACAATAAACATTAACTTTTATACTAGTGGCTTACCCGCGGTTTCGCCCGCGTTGTATACTTTATAATACACATAGGGTTGCCATCCGTCCTTTTTTCCTCGGACAGTCCTCTTTTTAAGGGGACGCACAGTGGTTTAAAATCATACATTTTTGCGCGAAATTTCGCTTCAAGCCAATTTTCAACCAATTTTAGTGTTACTACTCTCATTTGAAAGGTAAGTAGTTGTAGTTTCTGAAAATTACCCCAAGAATAGTCAATTCACCCTCATTATTACCTTTTCATCCCCTTAAATTTGAAAAATCGATTAAACAAAAAAGAGGAGATATCGAAGAGATGCACACTATCAACTCACCCTGTACTGATACATCTTTTTTAGAGCCACATTATATATTGTTATATAAGTTTAAAAGTGTATTATTATTTATAATATCATTCAAAATTTTAATTTTTCTATAAATATTAACAAAGGAAATATCAAAAAAATAAAAATTTATGACTCAGCCTGTACATATGTAGATATATTCACACATATTTACACATACTATATAATAGTGCTAATAATTTATTTTTTATATTTGTACAATGCATATTTTCTTACTCGATTTATAAATTTATGGATTTATCATTTAATCGATTTTTCAAATTTACGGGGATAAAAAAGTAATTAAGAGGGTGATTTGACTATTCTTGGGGTAATTTTCAGAAACTACAACTACTTACCTTTCAAATGGGAGTAGTTACATTAAAATTGGTTGAAAATTGGCTTGAAGCGAAATTTCGCGCAAAAATGTATGATTTTAACCCACTGTGGGACGTCCAGGGGTTTTTTTCAAATGTGTCCGGGGTTTTTTAAATGTGTCCGGGGTAAGAAAAATACGAAATAGGTAAAAAAAACGTCTTCGCACTTTAGTGGAAAACCTAAAAAAAAGTAAAAGGTCTCCAATTTCAAAATTCAACTTTTTTTACTTTTTTTTCAAGCTGTCCTCTTTTTTTAGTGGACAAATCTTCTTTTTCGCATCTTACCATCTGGCAACCCTAAATACACACAACTGTTGGAACTTTTTTTGGGGTTCCTAAAATGTACATAGTTAGAAAACTATTCTATGTAATTTTATATTTTACTCCATAAAAATGTTTGCAACTTGAGGTTTATATGTGCATTGTGGCAAGTGAATATAGAGAAGTTTCATTCTACAAGTATGGACATGATACTGCTGCTCTGGTTTCCATTGTGATGCCGTCTCAGCATTATTTCATATAGAGACGTAAGCATCAATCTACCTCTTTTCATGGTTGGATTTGAATGCAACACTCGTTAGTTTATTCTGAATAATTAGAGCCTGCGGATTCTTTAACAATGTCTCTACGAGCTTGTTTTTTTTATCATTTTAAATGAATTTAAAAGTTTTTTTTATTTTCGTTATTTTATGTGCAAATTTTTCGTATAATATTTACTACAGTGATAATGTAATTAATGTAACAGTTTCTTATTTGCATGTACTCCATGTCCATGTAGATTTGCATGAATTCTACAACACAGACAAAACTATTATGATTTATAACATTGATTTTCTGTTTCTATACATGTAGTAACAATTATTATCTTGGATGCAATTGAATTAATGCTATTTAATTAAATAATCATTAATTTACTATTTTGAATCATACATATGCCGAGTTTACATTTGCTGTTACACTCGGACGATTAGCAGCACGGTGATACTAGCGCTAGTACTTTTCTGTCTACATTAAAATATGATAAGCATGCTGTCTTGTTTGACGTTTATCAATTGCTTTTAACTTCAGTTCAAAATGTAACTACCGTGTACTCTAAACCAAATTGTTACAAATGCGGTAATAATAACACATTATCTAATGTAATAAGCTGTAATAAGTAATTATTTTATTTTTAACATCGTAAATGATAAATCCACTTTCACAAATCTCCAACGATTTTTTAAAGGCCATATCTCTTGAACAAATTCATTTTATTTTCATTCCAGCTACTAATGTTTTTAATTGTTATAATAAATATAATAGTATTGTCGCCTTGTGAGATTTGAAATAAATAATATTGTTGACAGCATGTATCTGTTCAGACATACTTTTTGATCGCACCAGTAAGCCAATCGCACGAAAAAGTAGACCTGAAGCCGAGTCGGAACGTATGCGATCGGACTGGCACTATTACGAGATAACGGATGTTGACACTTACGAGTATTCGGCCGAGTATCGTATTCGGCCGAGCAAAACAGCAAATGTAAACTCCCCATTATACGTGCTGCAAGCTTTTTTTCGAGGAATTAGATATTTTAACCCTTCCTAGTCTTGATATCTACGAGTATAATTTTCTACAAACAAAAAAACATTTCAACTGTTTGCTTGTTATTTCTTTCGCCACGAGTATGATACCATAGAAATATAAGTGAATATAAAACTAAGAACTAAATAAATGCGGTTAACCATTGTTTATAATAGAGTACTTTTCTAGATTCTCGGAATTTATAACAAAATTACTAATGGTACACAAAATCTTTCTTTAGAAAGATTTTAGTCAGCCTTCAAGTTTTTTTATGAATCGTAGCCACTACTCTCTTGATAACTTTTAATTTAATTTTTATGTTTTCTTATTTTGTATGTGTTATTTGTGTACGTTTTATTATACATTTTCTTTTATTGGTTTATTAAATTTTAATTTATAAATAGCACTAAATAAATTCCATTATTATATTTATTGATCTGGCATGTGTATATAAATATATTTTTAAAGTAAAATAACATTTACATTTATTATATTCAAATCATTCGTAAAAAAGTGCATTTGTATTTATTGTAAACTAGGCTTCGCACACGTGGACTACGGAATTATTGTTTAGGATTTAAAAAATATATAGTTGAATTAAGTATAAACACGATTAGTTATTTTTCTAATAAAAACCAAACAACACTTAAATTACCTACCTAATAAAAGCGAATCAGAACAAAAAGTAAAAATAATTTTTGTTCTATTTAAATTTAAAAGTTAATTATTGAAAACAAAATAAACTGCTGGTTGAGCGCAGTATCTTCCCTCTCTCCCCGTGACACTTTATCATAGTTCATGCGAATTGTTACGAATAATATGTTATTATATGTATATTTCACGTTATTTCATAAACCAAAATACCAAATTGGATTCTGTAAAAGGCAAATTATATCTACATTAAGTACTTATGACGATGAAATCATTTATTTCGATAAGGATTAAAGTTTTGCAGGTCATAGGTCCATGTAAACAGAACCCAAATATTTTGTTTTCTTTGTAACATAAAAGCAGTCATTGTGGCTTAAATATAAAAGTTAGACATATGATGTCGCGGACTTTATTGTAGGACTTTTGATTCTACACAATTCTTTAATACATTATTTTGTTCTATATTCAACGGTTTAGGCAGCGTATTGCAAAACAGCGCGCCGTCGGAAAATAATGTTTTTCCGACTTGATTTACTATTATCGTCACTGCTTAGTTGTTAAGTTACCTAACGTAACAAAATATAACCTATAACCTGGCCAGAGAATGTACCTATGAATTAAAAAAAATCACGTAAATCGGATAAGTGGTTCTCGAGTGATAAGCACACAAACGGACAGACAGACAGACAGACAGAGAGACGTTGAGCTTTATATATATTAAGAATTAAGGATAGTTCAAAAACAACAATGAATTCAAAATCAATATACGTAACATAATATTTATATTTAATATGAATATGAAAAACTATAGCTTTTCTATTCAACGAAGAAACATTCTGAAATTACATCTTCATGTAATATTTCTCTTACGTATAGGTAGGTAGGTATAAAATACATCTAGCTTTGAGTGTACATCTTCAGTCGGTACAAACAGTAGTGTTTTGAAATTAGTTTTGCACCATAACAACAGAGCAGTTTTATTCCAAGATACTTTTAGTTTACGACATCCACCACTCTAGCAGCATTTGTTGTAACGTAATTCAATATTACCAACAATAATGTAGTATCCTTTGAAACGGTAGCTTTTTAGAGTGAATAGTATTCAGATTGTTTGTAGATTTGTATATAGGTGACTTCGTCGTCGAAATAATGTTGTCAAAGCTTTTGTAACTTAACTGTAATTATTTAGAATACCCACTGAAAACATTTATCTGATTACGTTGGTTTAACATAATTCACGTGTGGCGTTTTTTGAGGTGAATGGAGTTAAGTGTTTTTGTATTTTGATAAATAATTATGTATATGAAAGTATTATGTTCTTAGTATATGGTTAATTAAACAATTTATTTATATGAAAACTGTATATTCAACTTATTTACAGATTTTAAAAACAAATTTTCAGTGCTGGGTCATTTAATTTTAAAAGTATGCAGAAATAAAAATTTATTTTGTACGCATCAATAATAAGGGGAAAAAAAATGGAAAAATAAATTAAAACATAACCGCAAAAAAAACAGGTTTTAAAAACATTTATAAAATTTTAGTATATACGATCGTAAAATACAAAATCTTCAAACCCTTTTTAGGGTTCCGTAGAAAACTAGGAACCCTTATAGTTTCTCCATGTCCGTCCGTCTTCAAAAATTTTGAGATAATAAGATGAAATTTGGTATACGGTCGTAGATTAATGACCCAAAAACAGAAATGATAAGATTTTTGTAAAAAAAAAATTTAGGCCCCCTTTTCATAAAATGAAAAGTGTTTTCAAAAAAAAAAAATTCACCTACCCAATTGAGTGGAGTGTCATTAGAAAGGTCTCCTAAAATGCAATAAAAAATGTATTAGAACTTTTTGATTTTAACCCTTTAATCACGATGTATTTGCTCTCCAAAGTCGTTAAAAAAGCGTCCCCCCCCCTCTATTTTCTAAACTATCAATTTAAAAAATCTGAAAAAATTCCAGAATGTAGCTTTTAATTATTACTTTCACTGAAAATTATAACGAACATTGTCAAAAATATTTTGGACCCCCACTCTATAGACTGAAAAGTGAACTCTCATTTTTTCCCCACTTACTTGTCATTTAATAGGTCTCCTAAAATGCAAAAAAAAATGTCAGATAACTTTTTGATTTCAACCCTTCAGTCACGAAATATTTGCTTTTTAATGTCGCTGTCAGAGCGTCCCCCCCCCTCTATTTTCTTAACTATCGATTCAAAAAATCTGAAAAAAATTCAGAATGTAGCTTTTAATTAGTACTTTCCCTGAAAATTATAACGAATATTGTCAAAAATATTTTGGACCCCCCTATCATAGATTGAAAAGTAAAGTAACATTTTTTCATTTACCCCATTGAGTGGGGTGTCATTTGATAGGTCTCTTAAAATGCAATAATAAAAGCCATATGGCTTTTTGATTTTAACCCTTCGGTCATGAAAATTTTGAAAAAACTCTTTTTTATAAATCGTAGTGAGAATGACTACGGAACCCTATCATGTGCGTGCCCAACAAGCACTTGCCTGTTTTATTCATATAATTTGATTTGGAATTTGACACATTTTTGATATACATTAGTCAAGTTATAAAAAAATAACGGTTTTGATTTTATTTTTTAAATAAAATTAAAGGACTTTTAATTAATCGTTTTTGTAGAAACAAAAAATGCTTTTCGGAAATCGTTCGATGTAAAAAAGATTTCAAAACAAGTTAATAAAAAAAAGTGTGCCTCTCTTTAAGTTCTTTATTTAAAAAAAATTGTATGTCTGTAAGTTGAGTTTCCAGTTTTTTCTCTCAAACCAACCCTGAACAATAAACCTAATACTTTAATGGTGTTCGATAAAATTACATCTCCATTTATGTACTATGTATTCACCTATTATTATAATAATAATAGATGGAGTCATATTTCGCTATAGTAATGGAATGCGCTGCAATCACGCATATTGAATCGCCATAAATCACAATTAGCAATAATAAATCAGTCGGTAGCACTTGCTGACAAATATAAATGATTTATGTGTATTCCAATGTGCGCAGGGTTGGTGCGACGGGGTCAGGGGCAGCAGGGATGCTGTTTTCCCGCGTTACCTTGACACACAAATGTTTAATTCCTGAGCAAAGGCCGCCGCCAACTACGCCGAAACTAATCTATTAGTTTACAGTTCCGAAAGTTGGTACGCCTGAAGACACGAGCGTATTTTACTGTGAACGATAATTATTATGAAACAGGACTTTTCAATTAGTGTTGGATTTGATGCTGTTTATGGCAATTGCAATGTTAGTTTTTCTTTTTAGTCTTTGATTGTGTATTGTTAAAAAAACTTGTTGTTTTCTACCTTTTTAAACAAAAATAGAGATTAAATTTATGAAAATTAAGACTGGTAAAAATTGAATATAACATTTAAAAAACTGCACCATGAAAAATTATTTTTTGTTTGTAAAATTAGTTTCCGATAATCATTTTACTATTACACAATAATAAAACCTATTGTTTTAGAAATGAACATATAAATTATAAAATCAACCTTTTTGGCAAGCTATTTTTAAAATGTGCAATTAAATTTACCAATACTTGAACTAACCCGATATTTATAATCATAATAAAATTATCCGTTTCGAATGACTCTTTGTCAGTTGAAATCAATAAATTAATAATGAAAACTAATCGTGAATATGTCTGTCCTTTTTTACTGTAAATTAGTTTTGCTATAAAACCATTTTTAAGTATACAGATTTATTTATCTGACACAATAAAATAGAACATTAACACATCTCGTTAATAGTAATGGTTTATTGTATTTTTTCAGTCTTTATTGTTATATTATGCAAATCAATTATTTTTTTATTTTTAGAAACATTTATTACCAATTTTGAAACTTGATGTTCAATTAAAGCAATTTTTTAAATAGGTTTTTAAATGGTTTGTTTTTATCGCTTCATCATAAAAATACTACATATATAATACACCCAATTCTGTTTTTACACGGTCTTTTTTTACACGGTTTTGATTTAACACGATCTAGAAAAAAATTGATTCCGTTTTTACACGATTTCATTCGATTTAGCACGATTAAAAAAGCTATTTGATTTAAATTTTAAAGAAAACTATTTGTATAACCGTTCCATCTTCTAGGAATTTTTTTCTATCTGTTATTTATAAAATATGTAGTTTTTTCAGTGTTGAAGGATATGGAACTAATCCTCTTGTACTTCATGTCTTTTTTTACACGTTTTTTTCTGGAACATATCTACCGTGTAAAAGCAAAATTAGGTGTACACATATGTATAAAATTATAAGGTGCATATATTTTTATGAAACTAGATTTAGGGAAGTTTACAAGCTTTTTAAATACATAAAAGTACCTATGTATCAGGTCAGTCCATAAGTTCGTGCGTATTTTTTGGTAAATTTTTAAATAATAATACGCACGAACTTATGGACTGACCTGATATAAAACAATGAAATTTAACATGTACCTTAATTGTAGACAAGAATAAAATAAATATAGATTTTCTTTAATTATTTTCATTTTTAATTATAGTAATTTGGTATAAATTAATCTGCTGTTACTAACAATTATTTCTAATAACATCAGTATTTACATCTATTTACACATGACAGCAAAAGTAGTTTTGTAATGCTCATAAAATAATAACAAAAATAAACTTTAAAAATACATTTTTCTAAAAGCTATGCATATCAACTAACTGCCGACTTTATGTACTTACGTATCTACATATATGTAGATACTGTTTATAATATACACTGTAAATTTACATACAGTATATGTATAATACCTACATACATTTATTTTTCAAGATAACAAGAGTAAAGTATTTATTAAATATTGACGTTATTATGTAAATCGAATATTACTTTCAAATATACAAAATGTCTTGTATAAAAAAGCAATTAGTATAACACAATCTGGACGATATCGTGGATGTACAGGAGTAATTGTGTTGTGTTTTTTATTGTGTACGCCAATGTGTTGTGGCGTGGGTCTGCGCGTGCGTAGGCAGGTTCCTGTAGGATACGCGTGGTGAACAAATTAATCCCGATCGGGAAGTTAAACCGGAGGGCTGAGGCGGCGATTATCACGGTGTCTTTTATTACCGGTTGGTATTTTTTTTTACTCAAGAGTTATGATTGTTATAAGAGGATTATTCGATCTTGTTGTTTCTTTTTTGTGTAGATTATTTATCGCGAATTTGTAAAATTGGTTTTGTTTTTTAATATATATCGTGTAGTATTAATTATTGTTTCCTTTGGATAAATTGTTAGATTGAAATTCATTTTGTGTTATGTTATACCTACAGAATGAATATTTTTTTTAATCTTTAATTAGGTAATATTAGGATAAATTGTATAGGTACTATATATAATACTTGAAATAAAGGGTGTCCCAATAAGAGTCCTCAAATTTATTGATTACTCTTGACACATTTGGTACATTTTCACGACCGAAAATTCCGCGAAGTTTTCGAGCGGTTTCAATGTAACTTTCCCCATTTTTGTAATGGGTTTTCACTATGATAACGCGTTGTTTGTTTGTATAGCGCTCCATAATTAATAATCGGAACATTCGTAAATAACGATTTTAAAAATTTCAGAGCTGCCTCTTGCACAGGAAAGAAATGGCGCAACATTTAAATCAGGCATTCTTATTGGGACACCCTTTACATATGTTTATAATAGGATTTTACTATTTTGTGGGTCACCTTTGACTAGTATAGAAATAATATTCAAACAATCCTACTCGTTGATTCATATTTTGGGATGGAACACTATAAATTAACTCTTTCTGTCAATAATCTCCCCTCTTCATGAATGTTTAGATGCGCCACTGCTTTGTATTATAATGAAAGTGTTGTACGATAAATAAAACCACAGTTTTATGAATATAATACATATATTTTTATGTTGGTACACGTGGAAACAATACATGATTGAAACCATCCATACACAACAATGTTATTACTTTCTGGCCCCTTTTATAATACAGAGAATCAAGATTTCGCTTAAAGCTGGGATTGTATATAACAATATTGCCCTTTATCTTGTTTGGTTTCATATATTTTTCCGTATCTCTTTTATTTTCAAATTTATTACTTTTTCAAATCGGCTAGTGGCGCTAGTGGATTGTTTTGGTAGATATTTTTATTGTTTGTTTCCTGATTATCTAAAAGATAATACAAAACAAATATTGTTTTTAATTAAGTTTTCGATATAACTATTTTTTATTGTGTATACGTATGCATATTTGTATGTATTTTTTATTTAAATATATACTTATACAAACAAGTAAAAGCTATGCAATCTGCGAGGTATTAAATATAAATGACAACCCTCTGACAGTTGTTATGACTAGTATGTTTATTATTGTTTATACGAATGACCTTGACGCATAATTAGAAATCAGCGAGTTAAAAGCGATGGTGACATTTATACATTTATTACCACTGTTCTAAAATCCCGAGCAAATTCATACCGATCTGACACCTCGCAGATAGCGTTAGTTTAGCTTTTACTCTCGAGTAAATTTTTTATAATACCTGACATTTATCAGAAAGATCAGCAAGGAGTTTTAAATATTTAAGTGAAAAATTTTGAGCTCTAAAATCAATAATTGATACATTTTAAAATACAGATATACATCATCCCGTTTCCCGTTTTATACAAATGGTATTGAAATATGGAAATTCGTTTCGAGACAAATCTTTTTAACTGCAGATGACAAATATTTTAAGATTTATAAAAAATTAATGGGTGTTTTCAACGCGTAACTTTATATATTCCCTATAATTTTTCAATCGATTTGCACGAGAAGCAGATATGTTTATTTTATTAAATAATTATCATTGCATTATTATTCTTTTTTTAACTAAACAGTTACAACTTTTCATTTTGAATTTAAATTTATATTTATCAGAAACCGAATTGCAATGTAATTATCATAAAAAAAATGTATAATGAAAAATTACGACTTGAATTTCAGCAGTAATATAAAACGTTATGACTCGTTATTCACTTCTAAGATTTCATTTTTAATTTAAAGCTGTTATACACGAGCCACTCGTTTTAAATTGACTGTTCTATTTAAAATGTAAATTGTGTCTATGATCCAATGTAACTAACAACGTTAAATAATAGTTTTAAATATGTCATGAGTATTTCTTGTTCGAAGTGCATGTTTCAAATCAGTGTGTTTATAATTTTAAAATAACCTAGATTTATATTTCTGTATATATATCTCTTATTGTTTTTATTTTTTACATTAATATTATTATTATGAAGCTGATAAAAAAAATTATCATATTATAACCAACATTTATTAAATCAACACTGTCTACTTGTCTGTCATAATACTGAACCGTTTGTCGTAGAATGCTGATATTTACTTACCATAATTATAGTATTTTTGGAAAAAAAATTTATGTTTTTTAAAAGAGTATCAATTTAAAGCTGACGATTAAAGCAATATAAACAAAACATGCAAACGTTTTGTTATAATTAAAAATATTTTATCCCCTGTCCATATCTCCGATACGGAACGCTAATGCGCGAAGCTCGTCTTGCAATTGACAAATTTTAATATAGGGTATTCTTAAAACAAATATTTTAGCATATTTTCTGTATCTTGTAGGTACCAATCCTCTTATAGTAAGAAACATTTATTTTGAGTATTATATTTTATTTTTGTAAACATTATTGCTTTTTTAATTCTGAATTATTCAAATAATAAGATCTAGGACTATAGCCTTACAACTGTTTTATAATAATCGGTCTTAATATACGACTTAATATTATATTATATTAAACTTATTTTAACTTATAAGTAACACGAAGGAGTTAGAGTTAGAACTAACAAACAGCAATAAGATTTTCAGTATGACGTATGTACAAACTCATCATTTTGTGTATGTAGTTGTGGATAACCTAGCCATCCACAAAGTTATGTTATAGAGTTAGATTCGCTGCATTATTCGTTCATGCTGAAATCTGTTTCACTACTTCAGTGTGTGTAAATCAGATTAACATCCAAACAAATAAATTCAAGCATGGGTGAGTTGTAAATGAGTACCTGCTTGGATAACTCGAGCATGAATCCATAACCCTTTCTATTCGAATTAATACTAGCTGTTATGAATAATACCATACGTAATGTGTGTATTAATTAGTTTTTAAGTTGGCATTATATGTAGATTTTGATCTATTATTATCCTGTGAATTAGGATACTATATAATCATTTAATACAGGTATAGGTGGGCACAGTTAATCGAAAAGTTAACTCAATTCGTTAATTTTTTTTGTTGCCATTTCGACAACTTTCTTATGTACAAATATACGTATGTCATCAAACAACCAATGTAACGGACTAAAGTTAACAAAAGCGTTAACATTTTTTTGAGTTAACTTAAAAGTTAATCCGTTAAGCATGTTGTTAACTTCGTTACACCTATGAATACAGGCTTGTCCAACCCGAGGCCTATAACAATTGAATCGGTGAGTGAAAGAACGATATATCTCCAAAATGACCATTTTGAGAAAAACGAAAAAAACTGTTTTAAAGGAGAACTATGGGTTATTTGGTCTAATTATGTATTGTGACATTATAGAACTTATGTTAACCGATAATAATACGTACATAAATAAATTAAAAAAAAATTGCAAAAAAAGATATTTGAAAAAAAATGACCTGCAGTTATACTGTTCTTTCACTCAATTAAAAAAAAATTGCTAATTTTTTTTTATTGCTTTATTCTCGGCTATTATTTTATATTTTATTATTTTACAAAAAAAATTATTTGTAATTTTTACTCAGAATCTTTATTTTTGACTTTCCAAGAAATAATATGGTAGTAAAATTCGAGGATTTCGTCAGCAAAGTAAGGTAAAAGTAATTGTAAAAAAAATTGAACTACCCCCCGTCGCTCGTACGATGTTGGTCGATGTATTATTATTTTGCTATGTGATAGAGCTATGAATTTTAAACATTTTGCCTATCTCAGTTAAAATTGCCATTTTTGGCACTTGTATTGTTCTTTCACTCACCGATTCAATTATATGTGCGGCTCTTGACAAACTGACTATGCACTATGCGGCCCAAGAAGGTCAAAAGGTTGGACACCTATGATTTAATATATGTATTTATTTACACAGAAAAACGAGAACCAAGATAATTCGATCATTTTGGACTAATCTTTTCAGTAAACTAATGACTGCATATAAGATGAAAGTCAGGTTAATGATTGTCTTGTTTCAATCTCGTCTTGTGGAAATTTAAAGTCATCTCATCTCGTAAAAATCAAACCGATCTCATACTCGTGAATAAATCTTGTCTCGTTCAGTCTTAAGCTAATTTCGTTAGGATTTAAGACACTCTCGTCTCAGTCTCTCAATTTCGTTAAAATAATTATAGGTATATCTCGATCAAAGTATTGTCTCAGCATGTAGCCTGAATATTGATGTAATTTTTTTTTTCACGCATACAATTTGTAGGTAGATAAATATATTCACAAATCAATAATCATTTTACTGAACTGATTTAAATGACTCGAGTTCTTTGCTATAAAAAAGACTCATTTTCTCATATTTAACATGTATGTTAACTTTTTATTATTATCTAATATTTGACTGCTTGATATTTTGGTATATTTGAATTTGAATAAAGATAACAAGAAAAATGTACGTCTATTTTCATTAGTTAAAATCAATCTATATCTATAAAAGAGTTTGTCCTTAACCACTCACTCACTCACTCACTCACTCACTCATATATCAACGTACAGGCCAAACCCCTGGACCTAAAAACGTGAAATTTCGTAGGTGCCTTCCTTTTATGATGTAAGCACCCACTAAGAAAGGATTTTTTGAAATTCAACCCCTTCGGGGTTAAAACAGGATATCAAAGTTTATATAAAAAAATATTTTTTTTGTTCGCTTTTAGTTGAAACTTATCGAACATACTCTACAATATAAATAATGAAACAATTATTTCAGAAATTCCCAAAATTTAACCCCTAAGATGTTAGGGGGGTGGAAAAATTTGTAAAATATTTTTTTTTGTATTCACCCAATGAAACATAGCACAAGTAGGTACTCTACAAGACAAATATCAGTTACGAAAATTCAACTCCTTTCTTAGTGGGTGCTTACATCATAAAAGGAAGGCACCTACGAAATTTCAAGTTTTTAGGTCCAGGGGTTTGGCCTGTACGTTGATATATGAGTGAGTGAGTGAGTGAGTGGTTAAGGACAAACTCTTTTATAGATATAGATTATAAAAATTCAATATAAAAAAAAATGTCATATGTCATCCCCTATCACGTATGGAGGGTTCTAATTAATTTCAAAATTAACGCGAGCGAAGCCGCGGGAATTCGCTAGTATAATATAAAATATAGAGCGCTTTGTTTTATAAAATATTATGTAGGTATATTTATAAACAAATATCTACTCGGGCAATAATTTGTTAGTCACTCGCTCACATAAAGAGCAGATAATATCTAAATATACTCACAAGAAGGTTGTCGTTAGTCATTATTTATGATGGCAATGCTGTTTTAATATGTGTATTTTGTTTAGAAGTATGCTATTTAAATTAATCTCTTTCAAAAATGGAACCCTTAAATTCTATATATAGTCGACACGAAATACATATATATACACATATTATATAAATACTTCATGCTGGAATGCTACAAAAGATTATTTTACCCTATTCTTAAAATAACTTTAAAACCACACGGAATTACAACGGCGCGGCGCGGGCGAAGCGCGGCGTTTAAAACGATAAACTCTTCTTTTATTGGAAAATAATTTACACAAATAAAAATTTCATGTTTGTAAATAAATTATATTAAATGTTTGTAATTTTCTGTATCGTTATTTTTTTATATTTTTTCATACTTTTTTACTATATTCGCTCATAAAACAATATTTAAATATGAACAAATTAGTCTGAATTTTTTCGATCCAGACTAAAATAATTATAGGTATATCTACATACAATCACCAACAACAAAAAATGACAAACATATATCATGACGTCAACGCTTGCGTATTTATAATTATACATTTAGGCCGGTCCTGTGAAGTTATTCTGACGATGTTTATCGTATATCTTGATTACTAGGTACAAATATGTAACGTTGACTAACTGCTGGTCGTCAATCATAGGGCGAATGCACGTGCGTCTTTGTACACCAGTGGTTCCCAATATATACATTATCATATTTCTGTAAATACAGGCTGATGCAGTACTGCCATGCCAAACTAGAACAGTAGATTGAGAAAAACATTTTAAACAAAAAACTTTTAATAAACATGTGTCCGGAAATTTTTCGTAAGGGAACTACAGGCCTCCAAAGATTTTACTCAAAATAAGTTTTAATTTAATATCTAGAGAACCCTTTGTGATAGAATAATGAAATTTAGTATTTGGCTTACAATTAGTAAAAATATGTGTTATCGATTTCTAGTATTAACCAATTATATTTTAGACCAGGGCTGTATGGGACCAGTGGGCCCATCGATTTTTATCTAGTATTTGTTTATTCCTTAATTTTTTTCCTGAGTTGGTACTTTCATAAGATTATATGACACAAAATACACAAAAGCATACCTTGCTTGTTTATCATAGGATAAACCGTTTTCAAGATATATCGATGGAAAAGAAAGCATGCAGAATTTAACTTAATACAAATAATAAATTTATATTCTTGTTCTATGATCAAATTATATATACCTCAAAAAATGCATCCTTATCAACAAATAGCCATTTTTAGTTTCGTTTTTTAGTCAAATTATTAAAGTACATACTACAGTAATACAACTGGCTATAGATCCTAGAGGATTCATATTAGGAGGTTTCTTTATATGAACTTTTTTTCTTACCTTTAACCATAGAATAAGAATATAAATTTATTATTTGTAATTTGCATTCGTATTAAGCTAAATTCTGCATGCTTTCTTTTCTATCGATATTTCTCGAAAATATTTCTATGACAAATAAGTAAAGTATGATTTTGCGTATTTTGTTTCATATAACCTTAAATAAACTTTATGAAAAAATTAAAGAACAAAAAATACTAGATAAAAATCGATGGGCCCACTGACCCCATACATCCCCAGTCTAAATTATAATTGTTTAATACGATAAATCGATAACACTAAACAAAATACCAAATTTCATAATTTTATCACAAAGGGTTCTCTAGATATTAAATAAAAACTCATAGGCCTGTAGTTCCCTTACGAAAAATTTCCGGACACATGTTTATTGGAAATTTTTTGCATAAAATATTTTTCTCAATCTACTGTTTAAGTTTGGCACGACAGTGCTGACTCATCCTGTAATAATAGTAAAAAGTATAAAGAAGTGCTGCCTACTGTTTATAGGGTTAAGCTATGTTATAAAAAAGATGTAGAGAAATGATTTTATTTATGTTTTTTTTATATTAGTTGATGCACATACACCACTATTACGTATTAGAAAGTCTTATGTTGCCATACATTTTCTTAAAAATAATACTGCAAATTCATAAATATAAATCATATTGTTTTTCAAATAGATAGATGGATGAAAATACACAGAACAAAAAATAATAATAATAAATTATTTCTGGTACTCTTTGATACAAAGCAATATCCTATATAATATATACTAAAATAAAGAAAACTCCATATATTGAAGATCACAAGATTCCATGTATGTATGCATGTATGTAAGGTGACACAGAGAATATGGACAGAGGAAAATTTCAAAGACTTTGAATAAATAAATATTTTTTACTATATCCAGGAGCAGTTACTACTTCTTTTGTAAGTTAAACATACACAACTTTTAGCAAATTACATATGTGGGTATCTTCTTGTATTTTTTTTCTAGAAAGTGTTCTTTATAAAGTTATTTTTATTGAAGAGATGTACAAAACGTATTCCTCGATTTATCAATAGAGAAAAAACCGTCTAGTCTCAACTCTCGACAGCAAAAAAAGTTATATCGATAACCGTCGAAATTTCTACTCCATGATAAATATGATAGTTTTTTATCACGGTTTTCCCGTATTGGTCATTTATAAAAATTTAATATGAAAAATATCCAGATAATTCGTACTATCTACCAACATTCGTTACAGATAATTGATGAAAATTTCAAAACTTTTCAAACTATGGATACATACCGGGTGTTTCAAATAACTTTTCCGACAGTAACTATAATGTCGTGTTTAGACCAAAAAACACAACAGAATTACGGTGTTTTTTTTTAAATCAAAATAGCAGCAAATCCTACATTTTTTTAGTACCTACAAATTTTTTCAACACCGTTTTTTGCCTAATCACGGTGTGTATTACAACTCGCTTCTTTACAAATAATAATTAATCTCATTTAACAAATTATGTATGTATCTCTTATAAACAAATACTATTAAATAAATAACTAAATAAAAATCATGTCTTATTAATGTATTTCTCCTCAGTAATTTATCATATTTTTTATTTTCTTTATATTATCATATATTATAATAGGTATATTATCTACAAAATATTTAATAATATTTACTTATATTTTTTCATGTTCATTTTTAAATAGTTTCTGCCTTTATTAAATACTAGCGGAATCCCGCGGCTTCGCTCGCGTAAAATTCGAAACTAATTAGAACCCCCCATTCGTGATAGCAGATGACATATTTTTTTATATTGATTTTTATCCATTACCTATAAAAAAAACGTAAATATCTCGGATTTTAGTTAAAAATTGTAAAACCTCTCGCCATTTGTTGAATATCGAATTTTTTATTGCAGATTATTTTGCCCGACTCCACCGTTATAATGAATGTCGAAATTTTTATTTTAATAGATGACTATTTTGCCCGAATTTACCTTTATAAGTAAATCAGGTATACAGACAAACATATCTAAATCCATCCTCGTCCCCGTCCCATGCTATTAGGGCTTGAATATCGAACTTTCATTTTTAATTGAATATTAATTTGTCTGAATATACTTTAATATCATCAACAATTATGAAAATAAATATATCAAATTTTTACCCCCCCCCCCCCCAAATTCCCATAGGGGTTGAATTTTTGTAACTGATATTTGTCTTGTATAGTACCTACTTATGTAATGTTTCATTCGGTGAATTAAAAAAAAAATATTTTAAAATTTTTCCACTCATCTAACCCTTTAGGGGTTAAATTTTGGGAAATGTTGAAATAATTGTAATCATTATTTATATTGTAGAGTATGTTCGATAAGTTTCAATTAAATGCGAAAAAATATTTTTTTATATAATCTTTGACACCCTGTTTTAATCCCGTAGGGGTTGAATTTCGAAAAATCTTTTCTTAGTGGGTGCTTACATCATAAAAGGAAGGCACCTACGAAATTTCACGTTTCTAGGTCCAGGGGTTTGGGCTGTACGTTGATATATGAGTGAGTGAGTGAGTGAGTGATTAAGAACAAACTCTTTTATAGATATAGATATTGTGTAAGAACTCATTTAATTATTTCCGTTCTCATTGCGGCGTTCAATTTTTCAAATTCATTTCACAAAATAAACCACAATTCAAATTTCATTATGTAATAAAAGTTTCAATGGCTCCCGCGTCAAGTCTACAAAAGAAAATAATCCGTTATAAATTATTCACCATTCACAAACACAAGGGAACTCGATCGCATGCGCAAAATAATTACAGAAGTCATTTTCAACAACGTTCAAAAATTATCGTAACTAAATAAAATTTAATTTTCCTACCGTGCAACAAAAGTAAGGATGGTTACAGTTGAATTGATTTTTCGATAAACTGAATGACAATTTGTTTCTGATAGAAACGTGATTGTATTCAACTGTTGATCCTTATATACAGGATGTCTCAAATATATATTTTACATAATTAATATTTCCAGTCTAGGGGTAAACTACACAACAATTTAATAATTACTAGTATTAAGGTAGTTGGTCCGTAAACATGTTTTCGTCAGATTTTGTTTAAATTGCACAGGAATATTCCCTAGATTAATATCTGAAAAATAGCCCATTTTTATTAAAATTGACCATCTCAAAGTCATGAAAAACGATCTCAAAGTTTATATTTTTAACACAGCTTATATGGGCTAACCGTACACTAACGTAACGTTTTATTAGATAAAATTTAAACGTAGCGTCAAATTTTCATAAAAAACTGACATGTTGTATATTTATATGAAAGAAAACAGTATACAAAAAATTGGAATTATTGACCATCCCGTTATTAAGATTTAACCAGATTTAACTACCAAACCATCACATAAATTACAGTATTGTTGACAATGTGGCAACAACGTATTCATTTGATTATAGTAAAAAATACACGAAATAATGAAATAATTTTTTACAAAATATGATAAGTGGATTGAAGGGAATTATAATCGATTTCATTAATTATTATTAATATATTCTGTGGTAGTTTAGGTGATAAAATATAATCATTTGACAAGTAGTTAATAGTAGATAATGTACAGCGTTGCCATGATCATTTCTCTAAATTAAAAATATGTACTCATGGCCTAATGTGATCACATTATGATGGACCAACTACCTTAAGAACTTCTGTTGGTTTTTATGGCCAAAACCAAAGACGAAATATCGATTTGGCAGTAATTTTGTATCAAGTGCCAAATTTAAAAATAAAAATGAGATCTCTATGAAGCCTAGTTGAATTAAATGGTAGAATTCAACAGTGATAATAATTGTCAGAAAAATAAAATATATTTAGTTATGTTTTTCTTTAAAACGAGTCGACCAAGTTTTGTTCATACCATTACAAGACGTGTGAAATATTTTAATAATCAAAATGCGATATTAAATCTCATAGAAATTCAACCGCCTTCAATATATGAGTAATATAGCACATAGTGCATACATTTTGCAATCCAAATACCTATTAGTAATGCTTACTCATAATAGACCTCTATTATTTACCTTTGTCCGTCTATGTAAATGAACCGGAGCACACACCTTCGATACATATGTACACATTACTATACATTATATAGAATAAGATTTATACACAGAAATCCTGAATCTTGAATTTGATTATATATATATATGTAGGTACTAGGTATAATAGAAAATGTATTTTAAAAATTAAACATATTTTGGGTGCAAACCACACAGTTTTGATTTTTTCATCTTTATTGATTGATTTATCAACCCGTATTTTATATAATCTTTTTATATTTGTATCCCAAAAATGATTAGATAATAAAACATAAAATATAGTTGGTGCCCTAAAAATAATATGAAAGAAGTAATTTAATAACGGTCACTATACATGTTAACATGGACTTCAAAGTAAGAAAAAATAAAAAATCCTAAAAATACCAAAAAGTTTTTAAGAAAGAAAAAAATAAAACACTTTCAAAATTGTTAAATTGTATTATTAAATATATATGTACTTTCAGTATTTTTGAGTTTTTTATGCCGGTTTTATTTTGGTCTTAAAAAGTTTTTAATTTAAACATTGATTAAAACTGGTGGTTATATTATGAAGGACGATGCGTGGTTTGGGGGACGGGGAAGTTACCAGCCGCAATAATTCCACATCCCACTAGTCAGGAACGCGACTCTCAATCCGGTCCATTCAACATTTCACTCGAACACACCGCTATTACTCTACGCCGACTTGTTTTAATGCTGCAAATATATCCGTGACAGCAATGAAACCGTTCCGGGGTCATTAGCAAACCCCATTAGACCAAGTCGCGACCCCAAATATAATGAAATGTCGTCCGTTAAAACGCACGTCTCGCCCCACTGCGAGGGCGCCCGCTCTTCTATTTCTAGTCGGTTCTAATCAACACGGCCAAGCGGTGGCTGTACTGCACGACGGATATTACCTTTGGATCGAAATGGGTATTTGTGTGCTCTTCATGATACCCTTATAGGGATTGTTGTTATCTGGACCATTTCAATTCAACTAATTGTCCCAACTCTGTAAGACCTGGCAATTTTTCAAACTAACCCCATTTTTCATGGTGTCTTTGCTTTGCTTATGATGACGCATATGAATATTTTTGTGACATTTATCAAGGCAGCAAGCAGAAGCAACTTTATACATTTTTAAATGCTCTCTATTTCCTTTTATACATACATAGTTAGAAAGCTGTTTTTATACTGAATACATTTATCCTTATGCAGTTTAAACTGAGCTATTCAAATTGGATTTATTTTGTTGACTTTAAGTAAATATTTAAGTTTGGTGAATAAAAACTAGTAAAAGCTTATGCTAAAAACAAATGGTTTTGACTCGATTTTTTGCAAATTCTTTGAACGTGTGTGAATGTAAATAATGTTTTACTTAAAATTGCTAATAATTGCTCTATATATTTCTGACATACCTGCTCAGATTAAGAGACGTTGACATTAGCGTCATTTATTCACTCCATAACTCTAGTTAATGCTATAAAATAAAATCTCTCACTACATAGTAGCAATAACTTTTACTATTACTTGAGTAGTAAAAGCAAGTGCTGCATAATTATTCATATTAATCAATATTGTTTTATTTTCCGACTTGAATAGCTCGATTTAAATTTTAATAGTTAATGATGTGTAAAAAGTAATAGAGTGTAATTTAAAAAAAATAGGGGAAAGCAGGTAGGATTCGTACACTTTTTACTCTGAGCCTTACAAAAAATAAACTATTAGCTATTACTAAATTATTTTAATACCGCTATGTTACCCATATATCTGGCTTTAATACTATGAAGTGAAGTTTTCATATAAAACAGCATGGGGAAGCTACGGCATTTTTCCTAAAAAATGAAAAACGTACGAAGGCACCCCATGAATGGGGTAGCTTCGTACAGTCAAAGAAAATGCCATTTATTCAATGTATTAAATTCATTTATTGAGGTCAAAGTTAACACAGAATCAGCCTTCATGTAGTAATCTAACAATTATTGTATTTAAAGTACTTATAATTGCTTAAACATAAATATATAAGACTTTTAATTTAATTCTTGGTAAACAATCTTTTTGCAGCCACCTTAAACATAAAATAGAATTGTGTTTATCGTGAAATGTGAACAGAATTGCCTATAGGTACAAGTAGAGGTATTAGGTATCTAGTAGAGCAGGATTCGTACAATACGAATCTACCCCACTCATAACTGTACGAAGGTACCCCAACCCGAGAAATCAACAAATTAATTTGGAATAAAAATTACCGTTATAGTTACACTAAAATGACTATTTAAATATTAAACCAAGATTTTAAGGCATAAACTATAATACATCACTTTTATAATTCGAGCATTACTTATACCAGCAAAGCGTGTTCAAAGATGAAAACAAAAAAAACCTAAGCAGAGCGAAAATACATATCGGCTTGCTCCATCGAAGCCGGTGGCCGTACTATCGGCCCGCCCCGCAGGTACCCTTTGCGTATGAGGGGGAGTCACCCATACAAACGCGAACATGTAAATGTATTAGATAGCATAGATATCTTCACTGTACGAATGCTCCTTTTGTACGAATCCTACCTGCTTTCCCCTACCGTTCTCGGTTAAAGATTACAGAAAATATCATCAAAAGTAAAAAAAAAAACATTAAAAGTGTTTTTGTTTCAACTGAAGTGAGTCAGTATTATTTATAAGAAATAACGTTACCAACTATACTCAACATTCTGCTATACGACGGCATCGGTAATTCAAAAATTCCACTACACGACGGCTAGAGGGGCACCAACCACTTTAACGTTGATTGTTGAATTGAAACGCGCAGAAATATAGCAGTCACGGTGGTATTATGGTGGGGATGGGGGAAGGACGTTGGTTAGAATTGTAAACGAGCGTGTAACGGAGCGGTCGTGTAGTGGATGGTCGTATAACAGAGTGCTGAGTGTATATACGACAACAAAAAGTATTTTATGCAAAAAAAACTTTAAACTTTTCTATACACTCGAAATAAATGTGGATCAAACCTTTTAATTTATATCGTCTAACAAACGACGATAATATTGAAAGCACACGGGATGCTGTAAACGTTTTTGAAGAGGCACACGTGCCTTTTGAACGGTCATAAAAAAAATCACACAGACGCTGTTGTTGTGGGAACTGTCACAACACGCTCAAACCCCATTACACACACACACATACAAACACACGTTCGTTGTTGTTGTTGTTGAACTTTGGAGTACATTGTGTGCGAGTGTGTGTAGGGATGGGTGAGTGGATGTCTCCAGCACTTCTCCTTTGATCGTTATTGACTTTGCATACTACAACACGACACTACATTATAGTTTCCGAAGGTAGTATAGAGTAGGTAGGTACATACGATTGCATGCATGTGCGTAGATCTCTGAGGTACCAGCGCCGCCACCATCGGACAGTGGCGCGGGCTGTCATATACTTGTACAATGCTTTTAAATTTTAATTGTTAGCAACTGATTATTAATATCTACATATTTTACAATTAATTAACGGTTTTTATTTATTTATTGTCATGAAGAAGAATTTATCTGAAATAATTTTCGTTCATAATTTTAATTGGTGCACTTGTAATTAATTGTTAATACACTGCCGTGCTAAGGTCTTTGGACACCTGTGATTTTGAATGTAAATATACAGATTTCAGTCAATAACAATCGCCAAAATAGCGAAAAGAAAATATTTACTCGCAGTCAAAATAGTAAAAAAAATAATTCTCGTTAGCTTGAAAGACACTGTGCGTCAATACTTTCAAACTGAGTAAACCTGACCTTTCAGGCATATAATTCAAAAATTTTCCTTAACTTGGAATATTGTAAATACTGTATTTTAGATATTCTGGAATTGTTACTAAAATTGTAATTAAGTACTCTTATCAACATTTAAGATTTTATATCAACCATTTTTGTAGTTTTTTATTTACAATACGCAAAAAAATAAGTGTCCAAAGACTTTTGCACGGCAGTGTACGTAGAGATATAATTTTTTTAACTTCCCGTTTATGTAGAAAAAAAATTGTAATAATTCCAAAAAAAAAAATCAAGTTTTCATCGGGTGTTCACGTTATGTGACCCTCAAAACAATTTCTGAGTTTTGTCTGTATGTATGTATAAAATGTGTATGGTATGTTCTAATTTATTGTTCAAAATGTTTTTAGGCTCAGTTTTTTTTATTTTTTTTTATTTGTCTCTATTTTACTTAGAATTAAATCTGATTCGTTTTTCAATAAGGTCCTTCTATTTCATTTAAAATAACAGTGTAGATAATTTCAGATATTTTAGGATTGGTTCTATCTACTAGTCTTTTTTATTATCAGTAATATGTAAACAGAAAAAATGTATTTTTCAAAATATAAGTAAAATTTAACGAAATTGTAGCACCACTGAATGTCCCCATCCCCCAAAACCCACCGTCTATTCTATAGGTCGTTAGATATAGGTCTATACCAAAACAACGTGACATTACTATCTATGGTATTTGTGTTATCGGTGGTAATATTATTTTGTTTTCTTTGTGTATTAAAGGATTTATTTAATAAAAAATTATCAACTTAATTATTTTATAAAAATAGTTTTTATACTGCCAATTATTCAAATTAAAGTATTCATTTATTTGTGACTAAATTGAAGAACTTTTATTTCAGAATGTCTCATAATAAAGTGAAAGTTTAAAGTTCAGTTATTAATAACTCTTTGGTACGGATTAAAAAAGTCATTTAAAAAACGATCTATCCATTCGTTTAATATCATTTTCACAGTAACTAGATAAAAAAGCAGTTAATCGATTTACTGCACGCTATAAAAAGCCAACAACCAGTAACGTAGAGAACATTTTCAGAGTAGACTTTGTCCGTATTCTCAGCGCTGGTAGATGTAACATCATTATTGGTTTCTAAGCGTAATCGGAAAAGTTCAGGAAATAATTATTTCTCAGGAACTAATTCAGTCACGATAGAGTCTGAACACTTGTAATTTATATTTATAATATCAATGAAAGTTTAATTCAGTTTAAAAATACTTGCACTACTTTAATGATGTTTTTTTGTATTTATCTTAAAATAATGCTGAAAATAAATAAGACTAGATCGTAGGCATCTACAGACAGGGGGAAATTAGGCATGTCCTCCTCCTGAATTTTATCGCCCGCAATTTAAAATGAAATAGAGTATAGTTAAATTTTACTATATAGGTAATTTATTTCAAGCAAATATTTAAATAAAGTTCGAATATCTATATTTAAATTTTCCAAATCATACATACTTTTTCTAGAAATAACTTCCATTAAACTTAGATTAACCAAACGTGCTGACATGCAAATGTCATAGATTCTATATAAGTTTTCAATCAATCCGACAACTTGAAGTCTTCAAATAAACAACTTCTTGAAAATGCAAATTTCAATTTATCTGTACCAACAAGGTGCATAAATTGTGTTGAACATGTCAATTATCAAAGACGCGTCTTTTAAATAAGAAACTGTCAATAAGATAATACAAATATAGTATGAAAATATTTTATTTAAACTTGTTAATATATAAAATTCAAATAGTAAAGATAGAGTGAATGTTACAAACTTATTTTGACTAAAGAATCTTATTTATCTACATATGTCTCCACATAAATCCGTATCATGTTAAAGGAATTAATACTCACGACTGCTTTAAAGTTAAACATACACAAATACCAAAAATGCACGCCAGATAAAACTCGTTGGTTGCAATGTGGTATGGAAGAATTACCGCAGAAAACACATGTCAAAACTGAACCGCTCAACGTCAGCCATAATCAACTTGTCTACTTATAACAAACAAACACACGATATAAAATTGTGAAATTCAAATTAAATGTTGACATTTTTTTTCTTCAATTTATAATTTTTATGTCTAAGGACGTGGTTATTATTGCAATAGGTACTATTTTCTACAAAAAATATTAGTATTTAATCGCTAATATATGAATTGTGTTTATTATCCTTAAGTTAAATGTCAGTAAGGAGAACCATACTGGCTTCCTTGCTCCATAATATTTTTGTAGTAATTAACTTACAATATGAAAATTGTATACAAAAATCTAATCAGTGCATTTTTATAAAAGTTATCATGAACGAACTGAAGTTCTACAGACAGACACACGCACAGCGCCATGCGGAAAATAATTTTTATTTATATTTTTTTAATATTACAATCAGAATCAGCGTCTGACTGATATTTCAGTCAGTGGTATTTCAAATACGATTTAACGACCCTACACATAGATATACATATAAACAAGTATAGTATATACAAATACTCTCAACAATTGCTTTCGTTGGTTGCTAAGGATTTTATTTGTTTCTACGAATATTATGTCTTGGCAGAACATTATACATACAAGCTATATTTTGATTTATTATAGCTGAAAACAATCGAGTTAACTGTGTTCAAAAAGTAAGGGGTGATTTTTTTTTTAAATTAAATTTTTTTATTTATTTTTCCAATTCGATTTCGTCCCCCTCAAAATAATCCCCCCCCCCCCAGCTACAATACACTTATGCCAACGTTTTTTTCCAATCTTTGAAGCATGCTAAAAAGTCGTCCTCAGGTATAGCCTTCAATGCGCTTAGCGATTCACGTTTGATCTCTTCAATCGACTCAAAACGATTTCCCTGGAGTGGTCTCTTGAGCTTTGGGAACAGCCAGAAGTCACACGATGCTAAATCAGGCGAATACGGTGGTTGTGGAGCGACATGAGTGGAGTTTTTGGCGAAAAACTCACGAAGAACCAGTGCTGTGTGCAACGGTGCATTATCAAAATTGCTTGCACTGATCCAATTGATATTGCAAGCATGTCGGCAAAGTTTCGAATTGTTAATCGAAGATTTTCAAGCACCAATTCTTTGATTTTCTTGATGTGTTGCTCATCAATTGACGTCGATGGTCGTTCAGAGCGTTCCAAGTCATCAACACGTTCTCTGCCTTCTTTGAAGTCTTTGTACCACTTGTAAACATTTTTCTGTGACATAGTCTCGTCACCGAAGGCCTTTTGTAACATTCGATACGTTTCAGCGGCGGAAATTTCAATCCGCAAGCAAAATTTAATAGCACTTCTTTGCGCAACTAAATTCGACATCGTAAAAATCGCCAAATTCACTTTTCTTTGTTCACAAAACCAAGCGTAAACTGAAAACCATGCTGAAAACTAATGATGATATTGACATGTAACAGTCCTACCAACTTGAAAAAAATCATTTGTCCGATGCGGTTAACGCAGGAAGTTTCAATTAAAAATTCACTTTACTTTTTGAACACAATATATAGTTTTAATCACGCTGTAATATCATGAACTCTAAAACAATATAAATAATACACTTTGAGTGGCGTACAAATTTAAAATAAGGGGTATCGAGTTTACCTTTCTAAGACCACCCCTGGTTCTGTACTAAATGTTGAAATTCACTTTAAGTTGTGCGACATGTGTCATGAACAGTACAGAAAACAAAACTTCTTTCCAAGAGTTCCGGTTTCATATCTCGCGCACATGATAAGTCGTTGTGGTGGTGTTTGTCGAGTGTCATTTTTTGGATAGGGAGGAAGAAATTTGTCATTAAACACTTGGTGTTGTGTCGGTTTATTTTGTGTATGAATTTTAAGTGTTTGTTTTACTTTTGAAATCACTTTATAAATTGTTAAGTACAGTGCAAACTAATTAAACGTATACACTCGGGACCTGACAAGTCTGACAACCTATCTAAAAGTGTAAGTATCCATCAAAATGAACTATGGCTGCTGTTACACTATCAAAGAAATATTATCAAATTTCTTTGATCAAAGAACTTTTAAATATTTTTGTTTATATTGTTTCTGATGTTCACATAGGTATACCGACAGTCTTCTACATTTGATCATAGTTTTTTTGACAGATCTTTGGCACACATATTTCTTTGATAGTGTAATAGCGTATAAAACGGCCTTTAAAACTGAAGTTAAACTAAACCATGTGTATATGAAAACCTTAAACTAGCTTATAGTGGAGAAAAAAGGGTGAAAATTAAATATAATATCTGTATATTAACAGCTTGCAATACATAAATATTATAACATGTTTTTGAAATATGTATATTATCAACAGAAAAGAAATATTGATACTCATTACATACATACACATAGGTATAGAAAACAACATGCAATTTAAAATAAAATTAAAATTTTAATTTAAATTTGTTCGCCTGTTCATTATTTAATAAAGTTTCTTTCCGAAGTTAAATTGAGTTACCAAGTAGTAATCATGAAGAAATAGGTTATGTCATAATGCAGGTCATACAACATTGAATTTATTTGTGCATTACATAGGTAAACTATTAACATACATAATATGCAATGATTTCTATCTATTTTCTTATAATAGCATTTGCAAATAAGTATCCGTTCTATCCTCAAATCTTTTAATAATTGTCTTTGTTAAAACTCTGAGAGACCCACTCAATACTATTAAACTAGAATAGGTAAATTTCCACTCCTACTTATAATACGAAATAATATTATGGATTTAAAAATGGTGGTCGTACAAATTACCCCCGAAATTCATATCGCTGAATATATAGAATAAAGTCGGTATATATGGAACACCATTCATGTTTTCGGTAAGAAAACTATGATAATATTATTTAAAATCAGCACTTATTATTTCATTTGACAGAGAATTTAATCTTTTAACGAGATTGAGCGGGCAAAAATAGAATTCTTAAATTAAAAAAAAATAAAAAAAAAAAAAAACAATCGAAAATCAACCTCAAAAAAAATGTGCGTGTAATATGGACCAGAGTGGTCCATATTACACGCTTGTTACTTTAATACAGGATTATCTATATTAGGTGGTTAAAACATTTGTATTTTAAATTTAATTTGTTATTTTTATTTCAAACTTATATGTTGTCACTGAAAAAAAGCAGTGGCGTAGCAAATAGTACGTAGGCAGAACCTCCTTATTAGTACCCCATTTAGTGGGCACCATTATGAAGATTTGTATACTAAAAAAATGATTTTTGTGGCAGTGAATAGTTGTGAAGTACTGGATGATTAATATACTTTTCATACTATTTATCTTACTACGATTCTAGTTAATTATTATTACACATCAAAGCCATATAATACCTCATAGTCCATAATACCCGCAACCATCTGTATTAAAAAAAATTGCTATCGCCGAGGTAATAAATATTACGTGGATTAAAACCATTGTTATACGGCCAACCCTTGTACCTACATGTTTAAATAGCAATATAATTATTTTAAACAATTTAATAGTTTTAATAAGTTGCCCTCAATGACATACCGGTACTCCAAACACTGTCATGTCAACTGACACAGTTATTTAGAAGTGTAAGCTTAGATACATATTAATATGAACTAAAATAATATATATCTTGTGATTTTTTCAATATTGCAGGGGTTGGGCGGATAGGATTTTATCCATTCAAATCAAATTGTGTATAAATGTACCTTTTCTGTTGCGTATATTTGTATGTGCAAAGTATCCTTTTACGTCGCAAATTAAATCAATCTGGAATTCCATAAACATATAAAATTTGCATGCATATGTGCATTTGCACGGTGCGTGTATATTTATCATCACGTCCGATATAATCAATAATTCAATGTGTATGTGTTTGAGTGTGTGCGTGTGTGTGTGTGTGGTATAAAAAGGCGATTCCCCGAAATCCCCAAATGGTTTGTGTGTTTCTGCATAATGTACACGTAAAGTGATTTTAAAGCAGAAATTGTTGTACATATTATTCATTTAATGTTAAAATGTTTCAATATTTAAATTAATTTCGTAATATTGAGTTGTTGAGATGCCAATTCAATAATTATTTATTTTTCGTTTGGAAAACAGCGTTTAATTGTTGACAGTTCAGTACATACACATTATTAACAAATCTGCATGCATATTTTCGTCAAGTTAAGTGCAGACGTTTTTTTATTATCAAAAAAAAGTGTAGCATATAGATATATAGGTCTCAAATTATCCTAGAAAAATTTTAACTGAAACCTAACTTGCGCAAGTTCTCACATGCCCTTTTATTTCAATCTTAGCATTTACATTAAATATTGTCATGGTTAGACATTACGGATATTCGTAATATCAAAAAAAAATTATACAAAAACTATATTATGAATTATGACCGCTATTGTTTTCATTTTACTTCGTTTGTTTTATTCAAACTTATAGTTAAAAGTTCATAACTTGACATGTTATTTCACTTTAAATAAAACTCAAAGATGGTTTTTAAGTTTTCTTACTATTAATTTTTGTTTAATTCCGTTTACCACACTTTATTTTAATTCAATATTTTATATAGGAAGAAATTGTAGAAAAAATTGCTCACTTATTTGTTTTCTGAAGTTCATAGACATTGGTAACTAAACTTTATTATAAAACTAAAAAAATCAATGATTGCATTATTATAGGATAGGGGTATCTTTTTTCTTGGTTTCAGATTCGGATACAAATATGACATTATTTCGGATATGGTTTTAAATACGAATTTGTATTAGTTGTATTTGTTTTTGCCGCAGTTTGTGTCCCGTAGTTCAAAGCAACAAATAAGAAAGTATCTCAAATAATATCAGAATCTAATTATTTTGGATATGGTTTAGGTTTCGAAGGTCAAATTAGTTTCAGTTTCGGATACATAGATCAGTAACATGTATTGTAGTTTATGTAGTTTAAGTTGGTTGAAAACCGTCTTATAAGACAAAGTTTCAGAGTCTCTGAATGAAAATTTAACTTAATATTCCCCAAACATCATGTATCTATTCCCTTTTGTGTGTACCGACAAAAACACACTTATAACCCGTCATTCGACCCTGTCATTTCGCCGATCACGTCCACACAATGTTTTACCGTTCGGAAACAAACCCCTGTCGCGCTTCGCCAACACAAACTGCATCGACGCCGTCATCGAAGTCATACAACTTTGATGTAACAACATACAAAGAACATGGAACCATGTTTACTACGAACATTCATTATAGCATTGTGTCAATACAATGACGTTGGTGTTGTGTACAGACGAGATTATCGACAGCGTAAATGGATTGATCGGGAAATGCGGTTTTATTGATGCAAAAAAAACGTATGTTGTTTGGAATATTTGGTCTCTAGGCAGTGTTTTTGAGGAGTCTTCACTTTTACTTTTTTAATGACAATAATAATAATACATGAGTAGACTAAATGAAAAAACGTACATAATTAAATCGGAATAAACGTTGATCAAAAAATGACCAAAATGTCAACTATCACGTTATGACTTAAGACCATCAGTATAAAGTTTTGACCCCCATATTTGTGACTTCGAATACATAATCGAAGAAGTTATATAGTTTTTTGCCGAATTTCTGTCATAAGAATGATATCAACATCTTTTAGAAAAATTAACTATAATTATAATTATAATAGAAGATTAGCTATTACCCGCGACTTCGTCCACGTTTAATTTGTATTTTATTTATTTAATACAAAGCGGTTCTTGTCCTTTCTCAGGATGCAAGTTATCTCTCTGAAAAATTTCATTGAGTTTGGCTTAGCGGTTTAGCCATGAAAAGGTAATAAAAACAAACAGGTAAACAGTTACTTTGGCATTTATAATATATGTAATGTATATGTATGCATTTTATAAATAGCGATATACATAGAAAATATATGTAAATTATTGTACATATAAGTGCTTAAATACTCGTAAATACTGTTGTCAATCTAAATACCTACTTATAAATTATAAAATGCAACGCCTCTCTGTCTGTCTGTCCGTTAGTGTGTTTATCACTCGAGAACCACTTATCTGATTTACGTTTTTTTTTTTTTTAATTCATAGATATATTATCTGGCCAGGGTTTAGTATATATTTTGTTACGTTAGGTAACATAAGGAATAAGCAATGATGAGAATATTAAATCAAGTCGGAAACAAGTGTCCCGCAAGCGCGCTCTTTTGTAATACACTGTATAAACCGTTAAATATTGAACAATATAATGTAATAAAAAACTGTGGAGAGTAAAAAGATCTATATTTTTTACAACTATGTTTTTCAAAAATCCTAAACAATAATACCGTTATCCACGCGAGCGAAGCCGCGGTCACAGCTAGTCAAAAATAAGTTAAAAAAATACAATTATAAGATTTAAGGTTATATAATAGAATCAATAGATAACTATACCTAATGTTTAATTTCAGTGTATTTTATAAAAGATATATATTAAATTTAAAAATTATTGAAGAACTCTAAAATACATAAACAAAAATCAACATGAAAAGGGAATCGTAAATTATTTATAAATTTAAAAATAAAATCAAGATTCGATTTTGTGTATAAGAAATGCAGCAGATCTCATTTCCACGTACGCAGAGAAGCCCGTTTGTCAAGTTTTATGTGCGTTGGGACGCAAGATGAATGAATGGGTCGAAGGGTAGAGGGAGGGGAATCAATAATATCGTTATAGTGTTTGGGCCACAAACCCCAGAGATGGCTTCCCCGGCACTTTTGTTCTTGCGACCGACTTTTCCACATTGTTGTTGTGATACTCTGGTTTTATCATTTCACGATTTCTGTAAAAGTTTTGTGTGTCACATATGATCATATTTCGTGATTTGTGTATTATATAAAATAGTGTCTGAAAATGCTCTTTTTTTGCACAGACGTTATTTATGTTTCGATATGATGTATTATATGGTACATATAACTTTCAATGTTTGATTTTACATCGATACAAATATTATATCGTTGTTTTGTGTGATTTATTTTACGTTTTATTGATAATAATTCAATAAATTTTATTAAATATCGAATTTTTTTTTATAATGATATGATTAGTAGGTATATATTTTATGCCTTAATAAGATTATTTCTCATCTTATCTAAAATACGTAATCAATTTGTAACACAAATCATTAGTAAATTGCTTGCAAACCCAGCGTAAAGAAATTTTTTTGTGATTTTTTATTTCATAAAGCATTTTCTAAAATTAGAATTCTGATATAGTAGGACACCAATGTCCACAGAAGGTTAAATACCATTATTCTAATTTATTTATAATAATTTAGTATATACAGACAAAAAAATTCACAATTAGTTAAACGAAATAATGTTTAAATATTAAAGAATAAGAATAAAAAATGAGCTTATTTTTGATACGATAAAAGTCGATCGTTACAATATATCTTGGTATAGATTAGAAGTGTCCGTGTAAAGCGAAGCGGCGCTTTTTTCATTGTATGTTGTTAGCCAATGATGTTATTGGAGGGCTCTCCGATACATAATGCTCTTCCGCCTCTATAATGTAGGCTCTGTTTATGGGCAAAAGGATCGACCCGCGGCCTCTAACACATTTTTTGCGTGGCACGGAAATTTATTTTTGAAGTCAAATGTAGTGTTCGTATAACGCACGTTTCATGAAAATTTTTTTAATATTTTCTATTTCATTTAGTATAGTAGTGTTATAACATATTTGGTTACTAGAGGTGGTGTGTGGTGATGCAGATGTGTTTTACCTTTTTATGTGTGAGTTTTGTTTGCTAGATTTCATTTCAAAAGTTAAATATGTAATGTACGTACATACATATATATTTAAAACTTTGTGTTTGCTTATAGTTTCAAGAATTAAATAGTAGTTATTAAAAACAATAATATTAGGTGGATATTTCTCTTTTTTATTTATATATTTTAACTGTCTTTTTGTAATCTTTTTAAAGCATTGTATATAGTAATAAAAGGGTTATAATAAAAACTATAATAGTACATCTATCATTCGATAATAATAGCACGACGAATAACTCCTTGGTAAAAAATTAAATACATTCAAGCATAAACATCAAAAGAATATATAATTAGTTTAGGTGTAAATATGGTGTATGTTTGTACATGATGATTTATGTCAAGTTTAACTAACTGAAGACACTGCTTAGGCGGTATTGTTGGCTCAACGTTCGACACGGGCTCGAGCAACAACAGCGGTAATTATTAGCGCCACCTGGGGGCCGATTCTTAAAAGTAATGTTATTTATTACACGTACTCTATATTTGTGCAGAATTTATGTCGCGGTTTTACAAGTATTTAAACGTTGGCGAAGATATATGTATATACGTGTGTTACTTGGAAAACAGTTTTGCTCCTTTGTCTGGCACATTTATCCTTTTCCCGTTTGAAAACGACACATTATTTTGTATTCGTTAAATTATTATTTAATTATATATTGTTTGTTAATATTTTCTTGTTTGTCATTTTTAATTTTGCGCATACTTCTTTTAAGAGATTACATACAGTCAGAAGGCCAAAAAAAGCTTTTTTTCAATAATTTTTTAAGACAAGACTTTTATAACTTATTAATGTAAAAATTTGTACACATATTATGGTAACTTTTAATTGTATTTTAACATTTTTTATTTGTAAAAATAATAATTCCGAAAGCTGCTACAGCTGTTCTCCAGAAGGTCCTCTCAAAAAAGGCGCCTTGCGGTGACCACGATATCTCTGGACTGGACCATTTAAAATAAAAAACCCAAACGGATTTCTTTAAAGTAATGTATAATCTTGTACTTGATCGAAGGAATAAGCAAAATAAATTTTTTTGACAAAATGCCAACTTCTCAAAAAAAAATTGATTTTTGACAAAAATTTTGACCTTAAATTGTTTATAAAAAACAAAATATTTATCGGTGAGAAAAAACCTTCGATTAATTACTAAAAAAATATACTTAAGAAACTTGTGTTAAAATTTGAGACTGATCGGTTCAGCCGTTTCCGAGGAATCGTGGTCACCGACTTAAAAAACACAGATTTGAGAAAAACGCGCTGCCGCGCATATCGCTCCGACCTCCTACATTCAAACGCTCTGAGACGTCTTTACAAATATGCGTGTAACTTCGAAAATAATCGTCGGATTGACTTGAAATTTTCTGTGTGTGTACTTAAATATATGTACATTACGAAAATGAAATTAAAAAAAATCTATTTTTTGAAAATTCTAACTGTATATAACCCCTTAACAAAGAATTATTATCCTTGAAAAGAACGACCTATACCCCGAATCCAAGAATCGAAACATATACCTAGTTTTTGTATATGCATTTTTAATATTTCATTTATACCCATTTAAAAATTTTCATACTTTTATTAATAACTGTCAGTTGTATTGCCTGCGCGTGCATTAGAACGATAAATTCATTTCTACTTCACCTTTCAGCAATACTGCTTACAATTACTTACAAATGCAAAAACAAATTATGTTGGTTATATTAGACAAGTGGTAATTATTCTTCACAATATGATATACATATAGAGTGTTTCTTTAATCATTGATTTTTTCAGTTCGCTTTATTTTTATAATTTATATTTGATATCATTTATTTTATAATAATCTCATGATATTCGTGTTATTGGGGGAACTTTAATTAATTTCTTTCACGACATTGATACTGACACGATTATATATTTATCGAAATACATATAGTTCAACTGGTTTAACTCTGACACTACTAAAACCTAAAATTGCATAAACATGTTTGATAAGTAAATAAAAATAGGAACCAATGAGCCTGACTGATACAGGATGAATTATATTATCCTCACCACATGTCTATGTTTCAAAAAATAATTCTAAATTATATCGATGATGTAAGATCATAACATAATAACTGACATATTGGTAATTTTCTTATTTAATTTTGCGTGTTGTTTGGTCTAAATAAAGTGAAATACGTTAAAAAAAATATAATTTAACAACTTCTTAACAAAGTAGATACACTTCAAATTTTCAAGTCACCGCATTTTTGTAATTATCGAACCTAGAATTTTTTAGCTTCTCATACGATAAGTTGAATAATTAGGATAATTCCTAATTTATTAGTTAAAGAGAAGCCACCTGCGTCATGTGAATGTAGGTATTTAGTTATCAAATACATAACAAAACATTATACAGCTATAACTCTTGTTTTACAATTCAGTGTGAAAATGTTTTATCGGAGTTATATCAGTGACGATTCTCTTTGCAAGGAGGCACTGTTTTAACATAAGTCTGATAAACGCGCGCACACACAAACACACGCACATACGTGCATACAAATGGTGGATGGTTGGGTGTATTTACTAGGTGTGGCAAGAAAAGGAAGCATATAAATTAGCAGTAGACAGCGGAAATGGCGACATATTATTCTCTGCCGCTAATTGCAGGCCACAAATCGACCGAAAGTGTGTCGGGATGTCACGAACCAGAATGTACGACTCGGTGGAGGTGTTACAAACATACACACACACACACGTGTGCATTTATCTCTGCGCGGGATGTGTTGTTGATGGAAGTGTCGTGGGAGGTTGGTAGTTGAGTTGGGAGGCGGCGGGGGTAGTAAACAATCGCATTGTTTGCAGTGCGTGTTCGTTCCGAATATATTTAGTAGGTAGGTAATTGTGTATAAGATAAGTGAACTGCATGAGCTTATACCGTCAAAGTTCTCATCAGGAGTATATGTTTATTAAATACATATCAGCAAATATTGAAATAAAAGATATGTCAAAATCAAATGAAAATTTCGACATAATAAATTATTTAACTATACAATTGCGGAATTATTATGGAATCATGCAATTATATCTATAACTATTGATAATATCAAAAAAGTTTAAATAAAAAACATTCAGAGGGAGGTGGCATGCAAATGTATCTTCCCTCGCTTCACGCGCACGATAGACAACTCTTTTTAACTATAATTGTTTAGAAATTTTATGTTTTTTTTAAATAGTTTAAATATGTACCTTCGCTCGTTTCGCGCGCAAAATAGACGTTAACTATAAGTTTTACAAAATTTTATTTAAACGTTAAGAAAATATTGTTTTTTTTTTTTTAATTATTATTACCAAGTATAGTCATCATTACTTTACAAAAGACTAAAACAAGACTTATTTAACAAGCCAATACAGATTCAACGTTTTACAAGACACAGTCTAATTTTTTTATAATATCAAGCATTTTATCCCCAATAAGACGAGACTCTCGGTATTGTTTCCATCGCAGAAATTATAGCCAATAAACTCGTACTTGAAAAAAAATTTGCCAGTTTCATTTGAGTCTCGCTTTGAGCTCTAATAGTCATTTTATAAAGAACGTTCAATTTTTTTACCATAATTTGTTTACATAATCTTATACTTAATTTCCTATAAGTTGACTTACATGAGTAAAATTCAAAATCAAAAAACATACATAAATCTGTATGTGGTATAAAAAATTGAATAATTCAATTTGATATTGAGTGAACAGTGGACGCAATATGAAATTCAGTTCCAAATGAACACGTATTAACGCTAAATACCTATCATGCAATTCGTCCATTAGTTTAAGTTTAAAATGGCCGCGCACAACACACTATGATTACGTCGCGCTGTATAAAAGAGCTGTATGATTGTTATTTAATGGTGTCTAAAGCTCCGCTCACTTTCTGGTCTCGAGACTTAGACAATAAATAACAATAATTTCCTGTCTCGGATTAAATTACACATTTTCGCTTGCCGTGTATACGTATTCACCTATACTTGTGGGGGTATAGTTACCTGTAATAATTCCTCTGCCGCAGACACGGGCCATTATTCTATCGTCCGTTGCTGGTTTTTTGTTATTGTTATTTTATTTATTTTATTTTTTAATTTAAAATAACTTGAAATGAGTAACAGGATGTTTGTTGTAATATCAACTACATTACAATTAATTGAACTGAACATTTAGTTTAGATGAATTTAAACTATTCAACTAAACAATACTTTTTTAGTTAGTATATATGTACTATGTACATTATACATGTAAACGCTTTCGCTGTTATACTTATTCTCCGTACGATAGTTTATTAATACTTTCTACGAATTTTTTTTATTAAAAAAATACCGAATTGTTTATTAATAAATATTTTTAATTTCAGGTGCAAACAAACAGATCGCTACTTAACAAACCTACCACCGACTGCAGTGATAATATGTTTCCACAACGAAGCGTGGAGTGTGCTGCTAAGAACTGTGCACTCTGTGATCGACAGGTCACCTCCACATCTCATTCAAGAGATCATTCTCGTAGACGACTTCTCAGATATGCGTAAGTTTGCGAGTAGAACGGTAAAAATGATTCTTTAATCAATTGTTTCTTTGCCGGTGAACTTGTATGTATACAGGTCGAATAAAATGTAAAAAAAAGTTGATTCTATAGTTTCAACCAGTAGCGTAGTAAAAAAATTTTTCGGGGGAATGGAGTAGTACTTTTCGGGGGGGGGGGGGGATATTTACATATGTGTTAAATTTTGGAAGGTATTTGGTACTGATATTTTCTCAAAACATGCGTTTTTTTTAGAACATTGAACATTTTGGGGGGGACACCACTGGTTTAAACGTTATGAACAAAATATTGCCTATAAACATTTATTTGGCAAATTGTTTGCCACAACTCGGCTATCTCAATTTCTTATGTGACATCATATTTAATGGATAGAACGACCTGTATTTATTATTATTATTTTTTTTAATAACAGCCTGAATATTTTATATCATTAACTATAATAGTTGGTTTTATTCTCATTCAGTCACCTCTCTTTATGTTTTTTAGGATTTTCATCGGGAGTATAGAATTTTTTAACTTTAGGGAATTATCGAAATATTTGTTTAATTTATTTTGACGAGTATATACATTATTGCCTTCTTGGACCTACCATGTTTATCTTTGTTCACAGCTCATACAAAGAAGCAACTGGAAGACTACATGAAGGCGTATCCAAAAGTGAAGGTGATCCGCGCGGAGAAACGAGAGGGTCTGATCCGTGCGAGACTGATCGGTGCGAGGTACGCGACGGCGCCGATCCTGACATACCTGGACTCGCACTGTGAGTGCGCACCGGGGTGGTTGGAGCCGCTGCTCGACCGAATCGCCCGCAATTCAACCACCGTGGTATGCCCCGTCATAGATGTGATAGACGACACGACGCTGGAATTCCACTACCGCGACAGTTCTGGCGTTAACGTCGGCGGTTTCGACTGGAACCTCCAGTTCAACTGGCACGGTATACCGGAGAAGGAGAAGAAGAAGCATAAAAACACTGCGGAACCGGTGTGGAGTCCTACTATGGCAGGTGAGGATCCCAAAAAAATTATTTAAAGTTTGACAAACAAGTCGTTCAAAAGCCAACAGTGGCAAGATAAAAAAATATGCAATTCCTGGTAACCACATAAAAAGATTTGTGTTTGGTTTTGGTATAGGCATATGATATTTTTCATAATTGTATTTTCCAAACATGTATAATGTAATTAGAACACAGAAACCTAGATGTAAATCTGGAGAACTTTACTTGTACAATGTATGTACATAGACACTCAGCTAGGACATTTGGTTTATTTATATAAATTACTTACTGATTTATTATATTTCAGGTGGGCTGTTCAGCATAGACAAATCCTTCTTTGAAAAATTAGGAACGTATGATAGTGGATTCGATATATGGGGTGGTGAAAATTTAGAACTTTCATTCAAAACGTGGATGTGTGGAGGAACATTAGAAATTGTCCCATGTTCACATGTTGGACATATTTTCAGGAAACGATCGCCTTACAAATGGCGAACTGGAGTAAATGTCCTTAAAAGAAATTCTATCCGACTTGCTGAGGTTAAAAAATTAACTAATAATTGTTTTATTGAATTACAATTAAATTTACATATTTTAGGTATGGTTGGATGATTATGCTAAATATTACTATCAACGAATAGGTAATACCAAATCGGACTATGGTGATGTATCAGAAAGGAAGAAATTAAGAGAACGCTTAGGTTGTAAATCATTCAAATGGTATCTTGAAAACATTTATCCTGAATTATTTGTGCCAGGAGATGCTGTGGCTTCAGGGGAGGTAAAAAATTTAATAGATAAAGTAGTACTAAATATTTATGTTTCACTTTTGGTTGAAATGCGATTATTATTTTATCAAAGGCATATATTACTAACAATAAGAAGTAAAACCCGTGATCAAAAAAATAAATGCCCCCATTTTATTAACAAACTATTTAAATTCATTGTAATTCATAATTACGTACGTAATTTTATACATTTTAATTTTGTCTTGAAAAAGAAGAAGTGTTTTTTAACTGAAAATAGAAAAAAAAATGGAAACAATATTTTTCAGATAATTTGGTATGTATGGATTAATCAATTTATTTAGTTTTATAAAACTGAATATATTGTGTTACTCTAATTCTTGTTTGTTACTAACAATAAGTTTATCAGAGTAATATTATATTCAGAGACAGTAATTTATTATATTATCAGTATGATTGTTGAACAAATATACATCTTTAAAAAAAATATAGTTGATAATTATTCATACTTGATGTAGATCCGTAACCTGGGCAACAGAGATACCAAGAGAAACGATCTATGTCTTGATTCGCCATCAGGAAAATCCAGCTTATACAAGGCTGTGGGCTTGTGGCCATGCCACAAACTCGGTGGCAATCAGGTACAATATTTTCATATAATCGTATTTACCTTTACACTTTTTACAGATTGCGTCGCTGGCTGGGGAAACCATGATGTGTATAGATTCAGGTTGCAAGCCTGACGACATGCATCGACCTGTCGGTCTTTGGCCTTGTCATGGGCAAGCCGGTAACCAGGTAAAGGAAGAACTAAAACGGTTCCATAAAATTAAATTAATATCTTCTCTTTCGCTAACACTATTATTAAAAAGTTTTAATCATGTAACTAATTATTCTTGAATTATGGATTTGAATATCTAAACAAAAAATGAATAATACCTTGTACATAATGTATTACTATCACTTATTTGAAATAGTTACTTAATAACTTTTATTACACTAACATAAACATGGTCAATCAGTAGTCGATCACTAAAAATTACTTTTTAGGGTTCCGAAGAAACCCTATTAATCTCACTTTGTCGTCCGTCCGTCCGTCCGTCCTTTTCACTCAAAGCTCAATAGCTCGTAAACTATATAAGCTAGAACTTTGAAATTTTTACTGAATATGTAAAATGACACCCTCTAGTAAAATATGTACAAATATTTTGGAAAAATATTTTTTTAGGAGGGGTGCTAAGAAGCTAAAGATTTTTATAAATCAAAAATGGCGCCTACAGGGGGCTCCAAGCAAAAAAAAATTCCCCCCCCCCCCTCTAACTCGGTAACTACTGGCTCGAAAAATCTGAAAAAAATTAGGTAATGAGGCTTTGGTGAGACTACCAACGACAAATACCAAAGTCACCAATATCATTTCAAATTTTTGAGAAAAAGGGAGGGGTGTCATACATTTTTTTATTTTTTTATCTGGGCATGTGGGGGGTCGAAATGTAGATCTCAGTGAGTAGAATATGACAGTATTTTTTATTTTTTTTATAAATCAAAAATGGCGCCTACAGGGGGCTCCAAGCAAAAAAAAATTTGTCCACCCCTCTCTAGCTCGGTAAATACTGACTCAAAAAATCTGAAAAAAAATTGGTAATGGGGTTTTTATAATACTAGTAACGACAAATACTAAAATCAACAATATCATTTCAAATTTTGAAAAAATAGGATTTTTTTTATTTTCATATCTAGGCTTGTGGGGTGTCAAAATGTAGATCTGAATTAACAGAATATGATCCTATTTTTTATTTATATATTTATCATTTGTTATAGGTAATAAGCAGTTGCCTAAAGCTCTAAGGTAAAAGGGTGTCATTGAGCTAATGGGGAAAGGGGGCAAAAGGGTATATGTGCGTTTTGGTAAAATTGGCAATACAAGTAAAAAAATATACTTAAGAAGTTCAAAAGAAATTTTTGTTTTTAAATGGGGCCCCAAACTAATTTAATGAATAACTTAATTTTATTAATATTCAAATATTTGTTCTACTGGTGTCTGTCTGCGAAAAAATATATTCAAGTTTTTTTTATAGATATTTCTAATTTTTTAATCCAAACCTTATTAATAAAAAATAAAGATTTAACTTCATAATAGTAGGCACTCCTTCACTAACAGAAGTTGGGTGCTTGATTTCTTTTATTGATTGCATGTATAAATGATTTTTATAGATTTTATTGAGATTCAATTCTAAAGTATTATTATTTTTCATATAGGTACTTATTTAAATTAACATGTTTCTAACAATCAATAAATAAATAGAAATAAGTGATATGTAATGCTTTTATAATTAATTTTGCTATAACTACTAATTTAGACAAAAATCCTGCTGTGTATATAAATACTACTACTTCAACTTATCCTTATTGCTTATTCCTTGAAATGTCGTCAGGCTTTCAATGCTGTAAGGTATAGTATGGTGATTGGAAAAATAGGTATTGAATACTGGGTATTTAGTTTATTATTTTATATTTTTCACTTTGTTCTTATTTGTATAATTCTTAAACTCGTCATATTTCATATCTTTATAATTAAAAAAATAAAAACAATGTGATTAAAAATATATTATAATAAAAATAGAACTTACTTAATTTTTATTTATTAGTTAGAAAATTACCTAATACAATAATTTGTAGTTGATCTCATTGTTAAAAAAAATATTATTACTGTAGTACAATCTAATTTCTTTAAATTTGAAATAATAAAAAATATTTTTTTTTATTTAGTAAAAAAAAAATTTTATAACAAAATTAGTTTCATTAATTTTATAAAAAAGCATGTATATGTTATAACCACTAAACACTAATCAACATTATATTATTAAATAATTTAGTATTTTTTTATTTATTGAAGAACTATAGACTGTATAGGTATATAATATATAATTTATTAAACATGTGGTATTTTGTAATTAAGAAATTAATTCAAAATCGTATTTTTAGTACTGGATGTTGAGCAAGACTGGAGAGATCAGGCGAGATGAAGCCTGTCTGGATTATTCCGGTGGAGATGTGATATTATACCCATGCCATGGTTCTTTAGGAAACCAACAATGGCGTTACGACGAACCAAAGAAACATGTAAAACATGGTTCTAGTGGTAAATGCTTAACCATATCAGAAAATCGTGACAAACTTTTAATGGAAGAATGTCAAACTGGTGTTGCAAGACAGCAGTGGTTGTTTGAAAACTTTGACGCAAATAAAATATGAATTTTATTTTAATTTATTATAATTTATAATAATATATACATAAAATATTATTGATAAAGAATACAGTAGATTGAATTATTCTTAAGTTATTAAAGTATGATATATTTGAATTTGTGATTATATTATTGAAGTTTACATTTTTTATTTATTATGGTCAAGAAATTGATATATCTATTTGTAGCAGCACTTGAAATGTTTTATTTATATATTTACACTTAAAATGACAAAAAAAAAACTTTTTAACTAAATAATTTCTTGGAAATATATTTGTTTACTGTATTCTTTATATTATCGACTACTTATTTAAAAACTATAAATGACACAAATTAAAATAAAATTATTTAGTTTGTATTTATATCTAAAATTCCATTATATAAAATCATAATTATTAATCTACTAGTATATTAGTAAATGATAAAATATGAATTTAATGCATTCTAGTCAAATTGATATTAGAATTATTTCAACAAAAAGTAATTGACATTTTCAGAATTTTTTTGAATTTTTTGTAATTTGTTATTTTTTTATTTGACAAAATGATTATTTTTTTTTCAATTTGTGTCATTTAAAAAAAATGTTAATTGTGATATAATTCTTTGGTAGATTGCCATAGGTTATAATTTTCCTTATAAATCTTATTGTTGAAACAGTCGAATTCATAATATAGCAAAATATGAATTATAAAATGTTTGCATTGCTGTTTTATATAACCATTGTATTTATTAGTATCTGATAATTTTCACAAAATATCTAATTAGGATTCTGTTTCATCAATAAGACCAAAATAATTTATTATCTATGTTATTGGTTCTAAAAATTGCTGATTATTGCAATTTTTGTGTTGTTTTTATAATTATATAATTATTCCTATAAACTAGTGCTCAAGCAAAATAAGTACATTCCATGTAAAATCATTCCTTTTTATATGTACTTAATAGTTTTATTACATACATCATTATATACATACATAAAGTATATTGCATATCAAATTATATGTATTATATTTGAATTGTTTTTATCATAGTTTTTTAAATAAAATAAATCATTTTATATTTAACTGAATTTTGAATAGTCTCAAATATTTAGTTTTTAACTATAAATTATATTAAAGAATTAGAACTATTGGCTTATAGTTAACATAAATACAATTTTAATTAACAAAAATATTTTATTTACGAATTTATTTTTGAAAATTGAAATATTATTTTTTTAATTAAATTAAAATGCATATAATTTTCTATAAGCGAATAGTTTGTTTTTATTCATTATGTACACTAAACTGTATATAAAAACAGAAGTACTTAACTAAATTGCATTATATTATTGAGTAGTTTATTGAAAATGTTTTGTGTATTTTGTACACTAAACAAATGTAAAGTGTTTTATAAAGGTCTGGTATATTTAACTATATGCATAAATATAAATATATTAGCTAGGTTATATACAGCTAGATGTGAATAACGATTCCAAAAATAGTCATAAATAATATATTTTTATATAACTATTTACCTACTTGCCAAAAAAATTATTTAGATCAAATTAAATCTTCTTTCAAAATTTAAATCTACATCAATAACCATAGACCTACATAAATCAGAACTTAAAAAAAATCTAATTTAATGTTTGTAGATTTAACTCAACCATCTTTGTTTTTTAGATCTACATATATCTAATTCTATATCTATAGTAATCAATGTAGATGTAAGAAACAAAGATAACCAAATAAAATTTTGAAAAAATTAGATCTAATTTGATCTACGTAGATTGAATTTATTTTTTCCTGGGTAATAACAGAAAATTCATATCATTTATTAGAGATTCACATGAACCGAGACTTTTCTCAGTCTTGTCTCATTAAAATTTAAGCTTGTCTCATCTTGATCTCAGTTATTTGTATGAGACAAGCTTAGATTTTTATGAGACAAGATCGGTTTAAATTTTCATGAAACGAAACTGCCCATCTTTTCTTGTCTCATGTGAGGCTATATTATATTTTTATGTAAAGAAACTTAGTTAAATATGTTTTATCTAAGAATATATTGTTTATAACTATTTTTAAAATCTTTTATGATTATGAATGCCGTATGTTTTTAAACTACATTTAGATTATATTATATAAAATTTCATAATCAATAAATTAGTAATTATAATAATGTTAAGGTTTATCTTGCATGTGTTTTGTATGAGAGTCAGTGTTTACATATTATTATAAAAATAGACCAAATTATACAGTATTATAATAACTCTGCATTATAAATAATGCAAGCTTAAATAAAAAAAATTCTGTCTACCATTGTACCAAATTTTTTAAATTGTGGAAACATATCAGAGTTATGAAAATAATATTTATCAATATATTTAAATAATACTGTTAAATTTGACATGTGTATGATCGTAAAGAGTTTTTCTTTTATTATTTTGAAACGAAGATTTTATTTATTTATTCAATTTCTGAAAACTTAATAAAACCAACAATGTTTTATCTTTCTTATAAATATATCAGAATGAATTATTTTTACTGAACATATCAAAAAGACATATTTAATATATCTATCTTATCATTAAAATCTTGTGTATTTCTTCCACAAGATGAATTAGTTTCATTAAAAAAAAAATAATCTCAAAAATTAACTATTTTTTAAAAAATTCAGAATCATAATGGATATCATTTTTTAGAAACATTTTTAAATTCATTGCCTGTTTGTGACACAAAATATAGCAATTGAAAGCGTTAAATTTTTAGTTACGCATCATTTATAATAGGTATTATAAATTTTACATTTATTATATAAATAAAAATATTTTGTGCTTACTTCTGCCTTAGTCAATATAAACCATTATGGTGTTAGGCAACATTCCTGTATTGTAAAGAAATCACACTATTGTTACATTACAGTACCCACAGTATAATTACTCGCAACCTTAACTAAATTTAATGATGACATAAAACTATATATATTAACTTTATTTGTTATAATAATACTTGATGTAATGAATCACACACCAAAACAAAATTTTGTATTGAAAGGAGTTACGTTACAATTTTATTAGGTTCCTTTATAGCTCATATCTGCAATTAAAAATATTTTTAACTGTTACAAAATGACATGATTCTAAACAATTTTGGGTTGCCAACACTGATATAAATTATATGTATATAATTATCAAGGAGATTGTATTTTTCTGCAATCGTAAAAGGCAGACAATTCACAAAATTGGTTTATATATACTTATATTATTATTTATTAATATTAATACTGCAAACTACAATGTTTTTTATTTAAATATTATAATTTGGTGAAACACAAAGCAGGCTTATGATTAAACATTTTAAGATCCGTACACATGTACGAAAATTATATAAATATAAAGAGCAATTATACAAAAATCTATAAATTATTCACCTGTTTAGTGAGCTAAAAATTTTAATTTAATTATCTACTTAACTATTCTTTAATCATTAAAACGAACAATCTTTTAAATTATTTTATAAGTATCACATAAAAAATCATTACAGTCAATGTTTTTTTATGATATTAATTTATGTGTTTGTATCTATACATATTTCAATAAAATGACTTTTTTTTTGTTAACTTAAGGAAAGAAATGTTTTATATATAATAATAGAAATTTTGTTTACTTAAAAAAATATTATTCTTTAGGTTTTTGGAATGGGACTTTGAAGTACAAAATTGAAAACAAACAATTTGTTAAATGAATAGTATAGAAATTACTTCACCATAATGAAGATTGGACTAAAATGAACTAAATGTATTCAAACTGTGGTAAATGTTATTTTTATAGAAATACCTAGTGTGTAGTATAAATAAATCTTTTAATTAACGATGCTCAAATATCAGTGATGATCAGTATATTAAATAATGAAAATATAAGTTATGCTGTTTTGTGAATAAGTTATTTATTAATAAAATGATTAAAGAATAGTAAAAGTATACATTTAGTTATTATTCTTATTTATCGCACATTTAAGTATTAATGAATGAAATATTTCTAATAAAAAAATATATTGTAAAATTTAAATGTGCCATTCCTACTAATATGTCATTTTTCAGAACAGTTTCTTTAACTTTTTTATTAAAATTGTTTTGAAAATTGACTAATTGATATTTTATTTTGAACAACTTAAAACATTAGAATGTGAAGTTAGAATACTTTGCCTATACTTGTATCTATACATACATATTATTGTATCGAACTATTGTTAGACAATGTGCCTTATCAGTGTATTGTAAATATTGATGGAAATATTAATAAACATATCGTGTTAAATATGAAAGTCTTAATTTTTATTCTCATCAGTGATGCGTTTTCAGTAGAGAAACAAAATCACCAAGAGTCGTAGGATATTGTACCTATATCTAGGTGACATCAAGCAATCTTCCATTAAATGTGAAAATATTGAAGCAAATTTAGTAGCATAATATCCATGGCCATGACCCTGCATGGGGAGGGCTGATAGAAATCTAACCCCCAACCCTGGAACTTAATTGAATGACCTGGTCGAAAAATTTCTTAGGAGACCCGCCAATGATTCCAGCCTGAAGTTATACGACTGAACCAGGGGCTACAAAGTATATATTTTTTTCATAATTATTACTTTTATTTAGTTTATGTAGCATAGGTATTTTCAAACGTATTTTCAGAGAAAAAGACCAAGGTTAAGATTAGAAGTCATTGACAAAATTATTAAAAGCTTTATCTTTTTTTCGTATCAATTAATTTTTTATTGAGTTCTGATTTTCTGATGTAAAATACTTTGATATATTATAATTATTTTATTATCTTACACACTTCAGTCTACAACTTATATTTTATTATATTATTTTCTTATTGTTTAAATGTTATTCTCACATTTTTTTCTCAAAATTAAATTATCATTACTGTACTGTAACCAAATAATATGTTTGTAATATTTGAATATACAGACAAAAAATTCTTTAAAGGTCTCAACATATTTTCACGCCAGGGCACATATTATCAATATGCTACTGATCAAATATTCATTAATATTATTTATTAGTAAGTATTAAGTATATAGGTAAGTAAATATTCATTTTAGTTATTTTAGTTAATATTAAACTTTCTTACTCAAAGACTCCTTTAAAGGGTAAGAAACTTGACAATCCTACAGATTTTATTTACTAGGTAAATCTGTAAGCCTTTATAAATTTGAGAAACACTGATTTACACTGTGAACTCTACATTGTGTTTTTCAATTTGCATTTTCTTACCAATCCCTGTTTAAAAATCCTCAGTAACTCGTTCATCTCAAAATCGACCTTTATTCAAGTAACATAAGAATGTCCTGTTGGTTCTTCGATTGTGAATCGCGAACCAACTTTTTTGAGTTGAAATTTACCAAAGTTTGCATTTTTTCAGTTTTGTTTCAACCAGTTTTTTTTTTTTCAATTTATAGAAATACCAATTATTCAATTTATATGTATTTAAGTGTTTTATATACCAGATATTTCATAAAACTAAATGCAAATAAAGTATTTTGAATTAATAGGTGTTTTATGAAAATATTGAAATATATCTGTGACATACATACGCGCCCATTCATGTAACTTTCTTTGCGCGCCTATCGGAGGGTTAATGAGTGCGTTATTGTAACTAACAATAAATTAGTCAATAATAATCAACTAACTATAAAATATATATTATATGTATATTTTAATTCATGTGGAAAAAAGATTCGGTACAGGAACCGTTTGTCATAGATGTAAAAAAATTAATAAAAATATTCGTAAAAACAAACACCTGAATTTTTTTTTCTTTTTGATTTATTGATATCAAATTAATGCACTTTAGCGGTAAATTCTCCATTAAATTAAAAGTGTATTAATATTAATAACGTGATATAAATCAATATATAGGCTTTGTAGTGTTATTTATAACACTACAATTTAAAATTTGTAAGCGATGGCAATTAGTATTGCGTACTCCCGGTGTTTATAATAATTTTGGAAAAAAGGGACCTTACGTAATTCTCGTTAGAATACAGCTAAGTAAGAAAATAAAAATGAGTCAGTCGTTAGCACAGAGTCTTGAGTACCACTATAAAATTTAACTCCTTCGTGCTGTAATTCACATCCAGAAGAAAGTGAGGCTTTGTGGTAGCGACCGCTAAAGTTAAATTTAAGTTCCAACTAGAATTAAGTTAATTTAAATAATGTTTAAAATTGATAATAAATAGTGTTGTAAATTGTAATAAATTATTGTTAAACGTGTGTGTTTGTTAAAATTAAATCTGTTTTATTAATAGTATATCTGTACGTTTCTGGTCATAGGTTAATCTGCCTACCCGATTAAAAGAAAAATAGACCGTTACAGCTTGTATAATGAAATAATGAAAAATTAACTAATAAGCGTTGAAAAACATAGTGCCGAAAATTAAAAATCCCTTTAATAATATCTTATCTTATTACACATGGTTATATTAATAATATGACAGTTAGTTAAATGAGCATTTAGTTAAACTAGGTAATACCGAGCATAAGTTAGTTGAATTTACAGCACCTCCACCATAAATGGTTGACAAATGAATAAAGATTATGCCACGACGTGAATTACTGTTATGTTATATTATTATCGACTAGTAGGTTCAATAATGTTTTAGCTGACTAACAAAAACCAACATAAATTAAATCAAATATGACTAGGTTAGACTATATTGTAATTTTACAGTGATTAACTCTTCTCTTTGAAGGACTATTTATTTAATGACACGCACAAACAAATTTGCATCACAAAAGTGAAAGTTCACCAACGTTTATTTTTGTTTTATCATCCTTTCAGTGACTGTAAAGATAAATAAAACAAACCCTATATGCTCATTAGCATAATCATTATTGCCACATCAGTATCGCTCTCGGAACAATTGTAACATTTATATGAATATTATCAGTTAACCATAGATTCATCGTAATGTTTACTGTCGACTACGATATGCAAACAGTTGTTTTGTTTATTCGTAGCTTTGGAAGTTTTATTATGTTACATACAATACAAAGCGGAATAACAATTTTTTTATGTTTTAATTGTTATATTCGTTTTTACTTCATTCATAAGCAAAAAATAGGGTTGTAACGAATACTCGTTTTCGCGTTATTTTAGACTTTCACTTTCGTGACAGGTATTTTACGAAAATATGTATACAGATTTCCTCTTTAATTACTTTAACTAATATGTATGTTTCTACTATAGTAGATTCTATTTAATTGTTTTTGTTGATTGTATATCACATATGTATCTAAAAATGCAATTAGTTTGCTCGTTTTCACATTTGCATTCGCTTTTGCAAATCGATTTTTTGTACTTTCGCACTCGTATTCGTTTCATACACACCGTTTAATCAAGAGATGGATCTTCAAAGATTCCTAATTACTAGATTTATTCATAATACGTGTTATTGGACAGTCTACGTATTTGCAATTATTCTAAATAATTATTTTTTTAAATTCTTTCTAGCTAAATCATTAATGTTGGAATAATGAGGAATAAATTATAAACAATAAAATACTGACATTTTTTTTTAATAACTCGAAAATTAAAAAAATGATAGGTTTAGTAATTCGTTAAACAAAATTCATTTGATATGTACATAATGTATAAAATAATATTTCTATTGTTTATGTCCCATTAATTATATTCTCTCTTTTATTAGTTTGTCAGAAATATGTTTCAATAAAATAAGAATCACGTACACAGTTCGCTGTCTGTATTACGTATAAGAAAGTCCCGTGGCACCCATGGCAGATATTTTTATTTCATCTTCTACTTCAACACTAAATATAAACAGCTTTGTACTATTTGACGCCTAATTTAAAAAATCATCATACGTTATTTGTATATTATGTAAATAACGTCTTTACCAGCAACAATTCATTGACTTACTAGCCACCTGTACGCAGAACAAAGCTCATCATTCAGGTCAAATCAATAATCCTGAGCTTGCGCGAGCCTACAAACACGGCGTACATTCTGTAGTCTAGAATATTAATTTTCACGGTCAATATTTAGTTTGCTTTCAGAGATTTTAAGTACTGTACAAAATATAAAACGCTTTGTTTGTTGTGGAATTATCTTAGTAATTAAGTGTTTATAGAATAAAATAACACAAGTGACGTATCGATTATAATGTAAACTCGTTCTCTAGATATCTGTTCGGTATTCAACAGGTATATATATCTGCCATTATAATTGCTTACATTATGTTTACTTTAAGCAGTACATTTAACAATTGTTTACTCAATGGAAAATCAATGTAATACTTGCTGTTCGGCAAAAACATTCACACAGTTGTGTGAAAAGTGGCAGCATGGCTGAATCGGAGCCCGATTTAAGTACTTTTGAAAATAAAAGTGGTCTAGCTGAAGACATGAAGTTCTTGGCCTCTATGCCAGAGCTATGCGATGTAACATTCTTGGTTGGGGAAACCAGAGAACCTGTGTGTGCAGTTAAAGCAGTTCTGGCATCAAGAAGCAGGTAAAATTAAAATACATGTAAGTTTAAATGTTTACTTCATTTGTGCATTTTGTCGTAGGGTATTTCACAAATTACTCTACCAACAACCAAGCCCACAAAGGAAGAAAGAACCTCCGCCACGTGAAAACAAGCTGAGGCTATTTTTGAAACGATCTTCAGAACCATTACTTAATTTACAAAGTACATCAACACAGGTATGTTTCAGTTTATTTATATGACTTAACTCAAATTAACTTAAATTTTTTCAATGATAATAATACTAATATGTAATATGTCGGTATTAGATTCATCTATTAGATTATATTTTATTATCCTCATATACCTGTTTGCACTATTTCTAAAAATATGCAAACATGGTATTAATAGTTTAAAATTAGTACTGTAGAATAAAAAACGAATATTTTGCTTTGCATGATAATTATTAGATTGCTTATATAATATGCAGCTTTTACCGAAAAATCAAAACCTTTGTACATAAAACTATATCATATATTGTTCATAATTTTATTGATATCAACTAAATAAGATTAATTTATTTAACACCAATATGTTGCTTAAAAAATCATTAATTTTATCTAGCTGATCAAAAGCCATGCATTGTAATTGTAATAATTTTATTTGGAACGTTTAAATATTATTTTATTTAAAATGTACTATTAAATTATACTCTATGAATTTAATTTTACTATTGAAAATATTTCGAAACAAAAAATTTAAATTGCAGCCAATTTGAATATTAAGATAACCAGACGTCCCGTTTTTTTGATACTGTCTGTACCTCTTTATTTTCCAAGTGTCCATTTTTCTAAGATAATGCGTAATTCGCTTGCATATATGTTATTTATATTCTATATATAAAATCTGAATAAGTAATTGCAAAAGTTTTTGATGTGCTGCCTATAATTATACCACGTCAGGTTTTCGAAATATCCTAATCTAAAAATGCTAATTTTTTAATGTTTTGCCATATTTTTTAATATATTACAAGTAGGCAATTTTTTCTGAAGTTCATTTTACGTAATTTGAAGATAAAATAACACAAGATGGACAAATATAACAAAATCTTCAAGGTAGTATAACTCGCCCAAAAAAGTACAGCGAACTAACGAACTGTATAGAACAATAAATATGGCAAATATCATCATTTTCACACTTATGTTTTAATATCTGAAAAACCTATCATGATGCAATAATTTTACAATCAGATTTAGTTTCAATACGCCATAAACCTTTAGGGGTTATCTATTCATATCTCTGGAACAGAGAAAATGTATATTTTTGTTATATAGACAGAGTTGAATATTTCCATATACATATATTATTTAAAATCACTTGTGTTAACAATGCTAAATTGTATGGGGAGTAGAAATTTAGCTATTCAATTTTTAAATACTTCGTCTCTCGTACTCCTTGCACGCAAAAAATATACTATGGTTCAAATTTTCAGATTTGCCTCTAATTTTTTTATCACAACTGCAAAATTCGCTTTCGCTTTTTTGTTATTATTAAATACGATTATATTTAAAATTATTGTTTATTTTACCCAAAACTATAGTTTTCAATAGTAAAAGATTATTAAAGACATTTAATGAGATGAGCTTATCAAATACGTAACTATTCAGAATAATTTAAAATTAAATAATACATAAAATAAAATTCAAATTATATTATTAAAGTTGGCACCTATATTTAATTACTCTTGTATATATCTACGTATCTAAAAAATATTGAAAAATAATTAGGTGATAACTTTATTAATAACACAGTGCAATACAATGCTTGTCCTCTGAATGAATTTAATTTAAATGAGTCACCGTTGGTTAAACGAAAAACATAATAAATAGTTTAATTCCAATGAAAAATTATGTAAGAACAATATAATAAATGATATAATAAAAAATTTAAAAATAATTATAATATATGCTTAAAACAAACGGTGCATGTTATGAAATATTATTTAATTAATTTATATGTATATAATAAAATCATAACATTATCATTTTGAGGACATTCAAAAATTATACAAATTTGTTGCGCAGTGTGATTATTGTCCATTGTATTCCCTTTAAAACGGTATGTTATATAAATGTGCCCCCATATTTGTTTGCTGTTACCTTGCTGATATGGTGTATACCCAAAAGAGAGGATTCACGCAACAATTGGCACCTATTCAAGAGGTAAAATTGGCGTAAAAAAATGTCGAATTTTATGTTGTGCGTAGAACAACCTCGTTTGTTATTATTTTGTTTGTTTTTTATGTTTAAACTTGATGGCATGCTTTATTTGAAATATGTATAATATATTATTATACAGGAAATGTGGAATGGACTGATGATTTTGTTTTATTCATAAATATACATAAACATAATATATTTCACTGTTTTTATAATTTCAAGACAACAACAGTTTCTACTTGAAATACAAACTTGTAAGTCGATAATTCTAATACATTTCAAAAAGTTCATAAAAGCCATTAGTCATTATACAATCATAAGCTCGTAAATAATGGAAAGAAAAACTAAAAAAAATACTTAAGTTTAGTTTAAATAATTTTCTATATTTTCCATTTCTTAACAAACTTTATATTCGTCGGGTTCGTTGAAAATTTACACATTTTAAAAAAAAATCGTGTGATGATAATCTAAAGCAAGTATAGTAGGTATCAAACTTTAATGCAGAAACAACCTCTCAAAGTGAAGTTGTTTGTCACTAACGCTAAGTTAGTTAAATAAATAAACAAAAGTTCAATTCTTAATTAACGCACAACCACTTACATTAACTATTATTAATTTTTCTTATTAAACACACATTTTTTTGATAAAACAATGTTGTATTATTTGAAATGTTATTACTTTAAAATTTTTAGGAGGTTGCATTCATGTCTCTTTGAGCACATCTAATTAATTTAAAATTTGTTTTGATGCACTTCAAATAACTTAAAAGTATACGCACATATTTACTGTTTATGCATATAATAGGTATATTTATATTAAATTTGTTTCTAATCTATATATGAGAGTAATATTTCAATCAAAAGTTATCTGCTTTCAATTTTGAATTAATGTTTTTTATAAGTTCGGTGTCAAACAGCATGTTATTTTAATTATACATATTAATTTATTTGTTCGTTTTAAATTATTTTATAATTTTGTTTTAACAAAATATTTTGTTCTCAAAGCCATCATCTCAACAACATCAAACATTAATCATTGAAGAATTTGAACCAGACGTATTTCGACAGCTTATAGAATACATCCATACGGGCTGTGTCACTCTCCAGCCAAGGACATTACTAGGTAAATTATTTTTATTAATAATATTAAAGTGCTTTTGTTCATAAGAACTTGATTTATCACAGGTGTTATGAATGCCGCCGATTACTACGGTCTCGACGAGCTACGGCGAGCTTGCGCAGGGTTCGTACAGTGCTGTATAAACGTAGACACAGTGTGCGCTCTGCTTGCGTCCGCAGAACGCTACATCCAGTACAAATGCACTAAATCACTTGTACAGAAAGTACTTGAGTTTGTCGACGAACACGGGAACGAAGTCCTCAATCTCGGATCGTTCACACTTTTACCGCAACACGTTGTGAGATTAATTTTGGTCCGAGAAGAGTTAAGGGCAGATGAGTTTACCAAGTTTCAAGCAGCTCTGATGTGGTCTAAAAAATACTGTGATAGCAATCCAAACACACCGCTAAAGGATGTTATTAGTAACTTCTTGGAGTACATCCAGTTCCATAAAATACCGGCAAATGTACTAATGAGAGAGATTCACCCGTTAGGACTGGTTCCATACAGCATTATAATGAATGCCTTGGCATACCAGGTGTGTGAATAAAATTGTTATTAGTAATAATTACTGACAAGAGCTTCACATTGTGCTGACTTCAGAAGATGATATGAAACCTCCAGTACAAATTAACATCAATTAGAATTTTTTATTAATTTTTTATCGGTTAGTTTGCTGTTCGATGTCGTTGATTTGTATATCCCCTTTGAACTGCTTTCCAAATAACGAAAATCTCGATTTTACACTGCTTTCACTTCCCTACTTCTATGTTGTTTGAAGTTCAAGTGAATATATATTTCGTCAAATCTCATTATCACTTTTAAGTCAATACCAACAAATGCGTATGTTTTCGATCCTAGGCTTTCACGGTTGTTATCTTATATGTACTTGTTTCTCTTGGAATGTGAGAACCAAAAAGAAACAAGTTCATTAAAGATTTGGTAAGTGCAATTGATAAAACTATATAATTATATATTGACATTGAAGTGAAAATTAGTTTTGACCACTGATATGTTGAAATGACTTTCCTAGCTGAAACGTGCTTTGTTGCAGGCAGACCCCGCCAGCGTAGACCCTGGGAAGCTATCTCCCAACAGAGTCCGGCGCCACGCGCAAGGTCGAAGTATGAGTGTACAAAGTTCCCTTGATCCTTATGGATCTAACACTACGCTTAGCTCGACTGGCTCTAGTGAGCATGCATCTCCCTCCTCCGAAAACACTAACACAAAACACAGTTCCAACTAACAAATATAGATATATGTATAAATGTACCATATATGTATATCTCTATGTTTCATTATCCGCAGTGATGGTCGGTTTCAGTTAAACGACACAATAGTAAAGCTGACTTGGAATGATTAGACACATAAGAGACATTCGATATTCGAAAGTTTAAACTACAAATACCTAACATTCACTTCTGAAACCGGCCATGTGCGTGTCTCAAAAAAAATTGGCAATATTTATGTACCTATTGTTTAGATTATAGTGGAGTTGCAATAGAATTCAAAACTACAATTAATTTATTAAAAAAGCCAAAATAAATGTAATAAATAGTAATATGTATTTGACATTTTATTAAAAACTAAAAATCAATTAGTTGTTACAAAATTAATATAAAATATTCAGTTGGCGTAATTACGAAAGATGATAAATTATAACAGTATCAAACACAGCCATGACTGTGAAAAGGAAATTTAAATAAAGAAGTATTGAAATGTCCCCCAGTATAAACTTGAATTCTCATAAGATATTACAACGGTAGGGAATTTCGTTTTGAAATGGCTTCGCGATATCTTATTCAGAGCTTTTATATTTTCTTTATATGTTGCGTTAAAGTTACGCTATGAGAATATTTATTCACTTAAATAAAATATGTATGTACTATTTTTGTAGGTATCTACCTATAATGTTAATACTTATATTAAAATTTTTAAATTGCGATTGAATCAATTTTAATATATTTCAATGTTTAATCATATGCACCATTTAAATGTGGATTTATGATATTTTGTAATATAAAATATATTTGCATTTAATTCATTATTATACATTTAAAATAATGCAAAAAATTAACATTTCGACTGATATGCACATTGCACATGCAACATTTAAGAGAGTAGTACATAATAATATAATATATTATATACCTACATGAAATATTCAAGTTACTTTTTTTCGATTTTCCAATATTTTCATTTATTTGCATTTGATTTAAAAAATATATACATATATACCTACTACAATTTAACTATTAATACAAAAACATTGATTTTATCGATTCTTCGCTTTCTAGGATTCGCCGTTTCTACTTTTGAGTGCCTCATATGATTTTCGGTAGTTAAATGTAGTCATTTTACCATATATGTTTACGTTTCTATATGAATAATTTAGATAAATCAACATAAAGTTGCAAATATTCTGAAATTAATTATAGTCACATTAAATCACGCTAATCAAATATTGCATATACAAATACATACATACATTCTCATAAATGCTTACAGTATAATACAGGCTGTGGTATATAAATTGAGACAAGCAAATAACTTGACAACAAGGGATTGTATGGATAAAATTAAGTAAATGTTGTTTGGTTTCAAGGAAGAAATATGATAGGTACGTTTTTTTAATAGAAACATATATTTTTTATTTGTATACATTTTTGCGTATAATTTTTTCTGAGTTGTTAACATGTCTTAATTTAAATACCGCACCCTATTTAATATATTATCAAAATGTCAACTATGCATTTTATAAATATAATATATATTCATAAATACTTATACATTGTATGATCCTTAATTATCAGTCAGATGTAGAAAAAGACTGTATTATTACATATTATTATAATGTATTCTACATAGAATTTGTAGAGACAATTATTGAATCAAACCAAAAATCAATTAAATTGATTGACAGTACCGTATTATGACCAAATAAGGTCCTCAGTGATATAAAATAAAAGATTAAGGGCACTTATACAAATCCTTGCCAGGAGCGCAACAAACCCTAGCTAAACCTCTGTTTATTATTACGTATATCCATATTTTAAATGCACACCTCTAATAACTTTTTATGGTGAAAAATCAAAAAACTGTTCAGATAAAAGTTACACGGTTTGGAGGGGGGCATAGACGTACTCGAATGAAATAATTTTTTTAGGTGGTGTTTTCAGGGTGATATGAAGGTCAACATCATTTTCTAAATAGGAGCTTATAGTTTTTATCAAGTAATTTTTATTTTACGTGAAAAAACACGTATCTTTCATTGAAAACTTTTTTTGAACAACTTAAACCTATCCAAGATATCTAACAAAATAATTCGAGATTTTGAACTTGCAATATTTTTTATTCACAAACCATCAGGCTTAGGGAAAAAGTATAAAATACAAAAAAATGTTTGGTTTGGTCTAATAAAACTTAAAGAATTATTCATAATTTTTTTTTTTGCTTAGATAAAATAAATTGAAAAAGTTTAAAAATTTTAAAGATAATTCTTCAAGTCTTATTAGATCAAAATAAACATTTTTTTGTATATTGTACTTTTTCTCTAAAGTTGATGGTTTCTGAGTAAAAAAATATTGAAAGTTCAAAATCTCGAATAATTTTGTTAGATATCTTGGAAAGGTCTAAGTTATTCAAAAAAAGTTTTCAATGAAAGATACGTGTTTTTTCACCTAAAATAAAATTGGTTCCTATTTAAAAAAATGATGTTGACCTTCATATCACCCTGAAAACACCACCTAAAAAAAATTCATCCAAGTACGTCTATATCCCCCTCCAAACCGTGTAACTTTTATTTGAAAAGTTTTTTGATAACATTTCACCATAAAAAGTTATTAAAGGTGTGCATTTAAAATGGGACAGCCTGTATATAACCATCGGGCTTAGCCTCTCATCCAACATTTACATACATATATAACTTAATTTATTAAAATGGTTTAGCGTTTTTGTAAATCGCGACTCCTCAAGATACCAAAGGTAGGTACCTTACAATAAGGACGTGAATTTCTTTATTTTTATGTTTTCTATAGTAGTTTACAGTTTTTTTATCGTTGCAAATAAATATTATAGTTTAATATTATAAGTCATAGCTAAGATACGCAAGATATCACAATATAATATATATACCTACCAAAATATTGATAAGTTCATCAAAATAAATATTAAGGAAAAATATATCTAGATGAAGGTTGTATCATTCAATAAAATGTGCTAAATTACCTTTAATAAGTAAGAAGTGTGATGTTATTATGTAATTAAGAAATTATATTTATTGTAATTATAGGTAAAGACTAAAATGTAATAACCATTGGATATTAGCTGCATAAAAATATGCGAAAATATATTTTTCTGGACCACTGTAATTAGATGTAAAATAGAATTAATACGTATAATAATATATTATTCTTCTATAAATACAAATTTAAACAATGCATTTATATTTCAATATGTATAACAATGATGGCGGTTTATATGTATCATACATATTAAATAAAAAATTAATTTATTTTCGAAGATAACTGCTAATACGCATTACAGCTATTTTTGAAAATATGGTAACATTAAATTGAAAATTATTTTTTTAACTAAAGTATATCAAAAAGTAAAGATAATTTATGTGTTAAAGCAATACACCGTTTCAGGAGACGAATCTTGATGATGATGATCATACATTAAAGAGTATGAAGTATAGTGTTTGCTTTGCCGATTTGACTGTATCGTAGTGAGCTTTAAACTTTTGACTCCGATTTCGCCCACATTATAAAAAAACAATATTAGTAAAGAAAGGTATATAAATACGAAAAAATAGATATGGCAAAAACCAAGGTGAATATACAAGAAACTTACAAAGCACAAGTAAGCTTGTCTAAAGGTGGCTACAGACGTAATTACATGCTTGACAAGCACGATTGATCAATCCGTTTGTACTAGCATATTGTAGCGTGTGTATTTTGCGCAAGCATTATGATTGTACAATCCGCTTGAAGATTGATTGAATTTTAATCATACAGCTTGTACAATCCGCGATTGCACAAGCTGTCTCAACGTGTGTACCAAGAACGTGTATAGGTTTGTACAAGCAAACGTTAGTTGTGTGTCAGCTGTACATGTGATAACAAACTGCCGCTTGTACAAGCATGCTTGTACCGTGTGGTGGTGCAGGGAAATTGTGCGTGCTTGTACAAACGGATTGATCAAGCGTGCTTGTCAAGCATGCAGTTACGTCTGTAGCCACCTTAACACTCAGGTATCATCAACGGAGGAGACGGGCCTAGCTCACACCATAGTGTTGTGTGTCAATCTTCACTCCCCTCCCCCAAAAAAACAAAATCTGGCTACACCACTGCGAACACTATAGCTATAATAGCAGATAATATGATCACAATGAGAAGGTGTTCTGACATGAGATGTTTTACAAAAAAATGTATAGTTTTTACATACTTTAGTTATTACATAATGTTGATTTAAATAGTAATAACCATCATTATTGTTTACATTTAATAGCATATACAAATATACAAATCTCAAAACCTATAGACAAGGAACATTATGTATTTGGTTAGATATAATTTCATCACATGTTAATTACAAATTAGTTTTCTGTATTTTTTGTCACAATACAGTACACAAAAAATAAAAATTGGTTTACGTTACAGATAAACAAAATTATATTATATAAAATTGGGTAACAAAATTTAAATTTAAATTAAGGTAAAGTAAAAAATAAATGATTAGGTACTAAATTAAATAATTCGAATTGAAAATTGACTATACTGTCTACCTCATGTTGGCTTAGTTTTGAAGCACAAAATTTTGAAAAACAAAATTTGTGTAATTTGAAATTTTATACGAAATTATGTTCAAATAAAATAAATATGCTATTGTGGCAGAATATTTTGTTGATATATTTTGTTAAGGTACAATTAGATATATTTATTTTAATTGTAGCTTTAATATGATATGTAAATAAGATGATAAAAAGTTATAAATATAAAGTTTATCAGTATCCATGTCATATGTTAAATTTAAATGAAATATACATAAGAGACAAAATTGGCTTAATTATACATACCTATATGTATAAATATAAAAATATATATAAATATTTTGATTAAGAGATTGTTTTATCTCTGAAAAATAAACTCAGAGATATCTTAAAATGAATGCAAATAAGTATTTACTAAATTTAATCTGTTCTTCAATTGAAATTGATCTGCAAATATTTACCATTTGAAAATATTTATTGTTTTAATATCTATTAACTTTTTACAGATATATAAGTACTTGCGTGGTACTTACCTACATATGCAAGATGGGTGGACCATGGAAGGCCACCTTATGGAATAAACGGTTATTTCTCCTTTATTTACTGGATAAATGAAACAAACAAAATATTAAGTAACACTTTGTTTTATTATGTAACTTATAAAACATTTTTTTAATACAGAGTTAATGATCATTTATTAATTCTAAGTTTTATTAAACTCTTTCAAATGGCTTAGCAATGAACACGACTCCTTACAAGGCCAATATAAAATTTTAACTTAAAACTAACGTTGTGACAATCAAAATATCTGTTAATATTAATTACATCAAAAGGTATTTCATTAAAAAAATTAAAGAAAATACAGTGGTACCTCAACATACGAGTTTTTCGAGATACGAGCCGGCGAGCGAATGATTTTTTGCTTTGAGTTACGAGCGAAATTCGAGATACGAGTTCGGTTTAGTTTAGCAGGTCATGCATCTGATCTTTTTAATGACACTTGCCTAACTCATTTCCGGAACATTCTGAGAGGGAGGAAGAAACAAACCTCCTTGGACATGTTTTTTTTCTAAACGGCCTACAGGTGAAAGCGAGAAAAATGTAGCGAAAAAGGCAAAGACCAGTGAGGATATCTAATTTATTTCTTTACATTCTCTTTTTTGTTTTTGTACAATAAATATTTGTCATTTATAAATACGTTTTTATTATTCAAAACCACGTAACAAAAATAACTGGGGTGACATTTTGGGGGTTGGAACGGATTAATGGTAGTTCAATTGTTTTGTATGGGGAAATTTGCTTCGAGATACGAGTAATTCAAGATACGAGCAAGGTTGCGGAACGAATTAAACTCGTATGTCGAGGTACCACTGTAATAGTTTATTTACTTGAAATGTTACATTTTGCTGTAAGCGCGTATTATAATTTTAACCTCGACGACCGAAGTCAATAAAGGATGGGACGGCACAGACAAAATAGCGGCCTGAGTGACTCGCCGTTGCGTCTGTGTTCTTGAGTTCGATGGATGTTAGTGTGAGTAGAAGGAATTTGTCATCGTATGGCAATAATTACGACATTTTAATAATTGGCCTTACAAGGAGCATGGCCTTCCATGGTCCACCCACCTTATGTATTATATTGCACACCACAAGCAGGCTCTGCTTCTGCTTGGAAGTGTGCTCTATACCATAGGTGTCCAACCTTTTGAGCTTTGTGGGTCGCAGAGCGCAAAAAATAGCGAAAAAATTTGTTAAGGGCCGCAAAAAAAATTTGAAGACCTTTTTTTTTCGTTGTTGCCTTAATTAATTTATATAATTATTTTTATCTCTGTAATTTATAACTATTTTATAAAATAGAAATATTTAAATATTAAAAAATTTGATTTTCATATTTCACTTAGTTTTTTTTTTAATCTTATGCGGGCATAACGATGAGTGCTCGGGGGTCGCATGAGGCCCGCGGGCCGCGGGTTGGACAAGCCTGCTCTATACTCTCGTCCTAAACGCCAAACGCTAACGAAACTAGCTGACTGACGGCAGGCTGTATTATCTACACACCACAAATGTGACGTAATATCAAAAAATCAGCTTTTAGAAAGTAATTGAAAATTTTAGCACTCACCTCCCCGACTATAATGATTGCGAACATTGTGAATCACGTAAAAACTTATTTACATACTTACATATATCAATTCTTTAAAACTTATAAATATATTTATAACTTAACGTGTAATATAAGTAAAGTGTTAATATTTATTTTAAATAAGGTACTTGTAATATTTATTAATGTCTTCCTTTATTTATACTATACCTACCTACATTCATAAATATGTTTATAAAAACATTTATAAATTATTAATTACAAAAATCTAATTATGTATGATAAGTAATATTTTATTGTAATTTTTTAATCTTTATTTAAGAAAATATAACACTGTCTTAATGTTTGTACCTGCCATATGAAACTATGAAATCCTTTATTTTAAATAAACTATATAAAATTGAAACAGCATTTTCATAAAAGAAAATTCCTATTTGTTTTTTAGTTTAAACTATTAAAAATATTTTTATAAATTCTACATTGACATACAAGAAAATAATAAATTCTTTTGGTAAATAATTTTAAAGAAAACATAATTTTTCAATATAAAAAAATATTTTCTTTATTTCTCCATTGGTATTATTACATATTATTTAATACAAAATATTTTAGTAAAATATAAGAATATCACAAATACAAATAGTACATATTTTGGTACTTGACCATTAGAAGTATGAACTCACTATGAACATAAATATGACTATAAGCATAGACATAGAGAATGTGCCGTGCAATTTGTATTAACATAATGGTGTAACATTTCTCCAAAACAGTGAGAGAGATGCGGTGGCATTTGGGATATATCTACCTATTTTTCTAAAAATGAAATAGACACTCCTGTCAGTGGCGCGCCAACCCAAGGGTGCAGGGAATGCACCGCACACGGGCGGCAAAAAGCCGCCTCGTCAGTTCTTGTTTAATAATAATAATAATCGTAAAAAACGTTATCATGTTAATTAAATAATTGTAGATTGTAAAAAAATATGTTTGTTTAAATGACGAAAATAAATAATGTAGGTAATGTTAGATAATTATGGAAAATGCAGGTTGTATTTTAGAACGAGTACCTACAATAAATCAATCATTTCTAAAGTCCAATTTTGCGCGTAAATTTTAAATGGACTGTATAAAACACGGGTCTTTCCTGATTATGCCATGAAATTGGGTTCTTTCCCGACGATTTTCACCATCGTTTCTTGGGGGTTCTCTCGAAGGTATAAAAACGTTCTTCGGCTCGGTTAGTTCGTATTGTATTAGTATTAATTGAACTTGCTTCTTGTAATTTACACCCTGTTCATTCATCTGTCTTAATTATTATTAGTTTTAATTTGTTCATGTCAAATAATAGTTTTCAAGTGGATTTAAAAATATGAGATTATTTAGATTTATTAAAAATTTTATTGTGTTTTATTGTCGACATACATAGGGGCGGAAAATAAAGGTTTGCACCCGGGCGGCAAATTTCGTTGGCGCGCCATTAACTCCTGTTTAAATGAGGACAAGTATATCCCAAACCATTTTCTATCTCTTTCTTTTGACATAACTCTGTTTTCGAGTCAAATGTGCAGACCATGCTCTATGTCTATAACTATAAATAAATAGTTATAAAATAACTGTTCTTGGTAAGGACAATCTATGTGGACTCGATCCTTGCCACAACATAATGTGTGTTCATAATGACAGATGTCTTTAACGGTCTGGTATTTATATTTTCGATATTATATTCTTAAAATTAATATGAATTTAGAATTGAAATTAATTCTCTGACAATATTTTCATCAGTTACCATTATAGGACGTTCATCATCTTTACTACTCATTGTGATATCACTTTTCTCGTTACAATGTTTTTCTACTCTAGCCGATGCATGTACTTCTTGTGCATCAGTAGCCTCTAAAATTGTTTTTAAATTACTACAATTTATACCACATCCTGGCATAATGACGATTCTATCATTCATTTTCTGTTTTAATTTTTCCAAAAGATGTACACCTTCTGTTACACTTTTTTGTTGGCCACTTGTTAAAACACGCTTAAAACCAATATCTATAATAGATTCTAATGAAACAAAAGGATTTTTGCAAACATCAAATGCTCTGTGAAATGTTACAGGCAAGGGAAAACTTGCTCTTATAATATCTCTACACTTTTTTATATCAATATCATGATCTTCTTTCAGTGCACCAAAAACAAATCCGTCCGCACCATTCTGTTTAAGAATTTTTGCATCTTCCACCATAATGTCTAATTCTTCTTGTGAATAAACAAAATCAGACCCAGGTCTACATCTTAGCATACAATATATTGGAATTTTACTAGGATTTGAAGCCTGAACAATTTTCAGAAATCCTACACTTGGTGTTAAACCTCCTTCACTTAAAGCAGAACACAATTCTAACCTCCCTGCACCACCAGCTATTGCTGCCATTGCTGACTCAAAATTATCCACACATATTTCCAACAGTCTTTTAGTTTTCATTTTTAAAACGCAAAAATATTTAAATTATCACAAACTTTATTTATATTGATTATAAATAATTGTGATGATAGAACTAATTTGACGCCTCTGACTTTTAAATCTAAATTACAGACAAAGTTGAAAATTGAAAACTGTTCCTTCTTCTATGTTTTTTTATTGTTGCACAAGGGTTGCACTTGAGTTGCACTGAATAATATATTATTGTTGCATTGTATTGAATAATATCTATTGTTGTCATGTTACCACTATTGTTGTATATTATTTATATTATATATTGTTAGAATTCAAATTAATTTTTTAATTGTTACAATATGTATATCTTTTTATAGATATCAAAACACTATTATGTAGAAAACATGCAGCGTAATAAGTAATTAGTCAATAAAAGGTATATGAATGGATAGAAAAATAGAAGTGGTAGAAAAAGTGGAGTTGACAAAAAATTAAAACAATCGTTTATCAAGTGAATACTTTTTCGATCCAATAGATCATAACTATTAAGGTAAACAGGCTTCCTGTGGAACGTATCTACTTCATCAAAAGATACCCTACTGTAATTATAATATAATTATATCATGATTCGAGTCCAAAAAAACTCACGTGCTATTGATATAAATGTATCACGAGTTGAATGACTTTTCACATTTCCACGGTGAGTCATTAGTTTCATAATACTAACATGATACATGTTTCGTGATATATTTTCAAAAAAATGCATCTATTACTACTGTTTCCACAATAAGTTATAATTTTTCATGAAATATTTGTTTCATGAGTCAAAAATATCGGAAAATATCATTGTGGATTAGTACCTTTATACATTTTGCTCATTATTCAGAAAGTGAAAAAAACTATATTTAATATTTATATCCCTTAAGTTATACAGACGGTACATAAAATAGATGTCACTATATGTAGATTGTAAAATTCACTAACATTTCAATCACAAGATATCACATTTATGCCCGGTATTATCAACCAATTTAAAGCTCCTTTAGCGCTAAATGCTCCATTAAAGGAAATTTGGTGTATTACAAACGTGATTTAAATCAATATTTAAGCTCTCAATGAAAAATTTACATAATATACGTTGTAAATAAATACTGCAGATAATTTAAAATCTATTTAATTAAATGTATTATATTTGGATCTGTTGATAATATGACAGTTAGTTAAAGGAGCATTTAGTTAAACTTGATAATACTGGGCGTTAGACCAACAAATAAAAAAGTAAATAGTTTTAATAATAAGTGTATTTAAATCAGTACTTTACACATACAGTATATTATTTTATTACTATTCCAAATTTTATAATTTACATTATAGTTTTGACCGGTGCTAATCTAAATCCACCACCCGTGAACTTAGTTTGATTATTAGTAAGAGAATGTCTATGCGATTTTTCTTGCTGTTCTAATTGGTGCTCTCGTTCAATGAGTTGCTGTTCTTTTTTCTTCTGACTATAGTATTTCTTTTTTATATCATTTAATTCTTTATTCACTTTTTCTAATTCTATTTTGTATTCCGAAACTTTACTTTCATACATACTTATTTCTGATGTAAGACACTAAAAATTTCAAATAATAAATATAATAAAAATATGCATTTTTATTCACCCAATATATTACCTTTAATTGATCACCTCTTTCAGTTAGAGCTTTTTGAGTATTCACTAGCTCTTCTTTAATTTCAGGACCAGGTTGTCTTGTTAATACCTTTCTTAAATTCATGTACAATTTTTCAACTTCCCGTAATTGTCTTTCTTTCTCAATAGATTCTGAAGACAAATTTAAAAGTCTCCTAAAATATTAACAAATAAAATATAATGAAATAAGCATACACATATATTTAAAAATAATTATTTTACTTTTGCAATAATTGTATTTTTTGTAAAAGTTCCAAAGTGCCTGGATCTGATCCTTCCAATTTCCTCCATCTGTGAACATTTAATGGATTTTGCAACTCTTCCTCTAAAGCCTTACTTTTAAGTCTTTCTCTTGTTAAATCTCTTTCAAGATGTAATACTTCTTGTCGTAAATCATTCATATTACTTATCGATTTGGTTAACAAATTTTTTTCCTGTCGTAATCGTTTGATTTCAATTTTTAAAAGTCTTATATCTTCTACACGCTGTTCATATTGTGCTTCACCTAATATAAGAATTATATATAATGCTACAATCTACAGTACCGTTCCAATTTATTTACACAATATATAATTATTATGCGTTACAGTTAAATTGAAACAATTTTTTTAAAGCGTATATACTATATAACCATTTCATAATATTTTGTTTTGATTCCTTAATACACAAACGTGAGCACACAACATGTGCAACACATAAAAATGTGTATTATACCTTTATTTTGAATAGTTTGTAAAATTTTAATTTTATCGTATAATAATACAACTTCATCATTTCGCCTAACAAGTTGTGCTCCCAAAATATCACGTTCATTCAACATTTGGTCAAGCTCTTTTTCAAGTTTCTTTATTCTTGCTTCATCATCCTGTTAATTTTTTAAGTTAATTAATATTTATAATAAACTCATTAAAATGACTATTTATAAGTATCCTTACTTGTATAACTTTGGACAAACTTTTTATTTCATCATGTAATGAATTAATTTCTTCACGATTTTTTGCTATAGTATCAAGACTATTCTGAAGTTCGATTCTGTAATAAAATATACAAGTGAGTGTTGAGAAGCTACATAGATCACAGATTCTTAAACTTTTTTTACCTGTGAACCTTTTTCCACAATACAAAATTTTTAGTAACCCCCTGCTATGTTTCTTATATAATACATGCTATAATTCAATGAAACAGAAGCATATTTGGAGTTTTAATAATATTTTAGTTTAATTACAGTGCACTCTCGAATATAATTGAAAAATACGGATAATCCAAACTATCAATTTTTATTTGGTTTTAAAATACATGTATCTGTATAAGTACAATATAATTATAATGCAGATTATCATTTTTTTATTTAATAAAAAAATCTGATACTCTTTTTTTGCCAAATTCCAATGCACCATCGCAGCATTAGTTTCATATATTAAAACAGACGTGTATTCTCATTCAAAAAAAATAGTAATTTATTCTAAGCACGGATAATCTGCAAATCTGATAATCCGCACCCGGATAATCGAGAGTACGCTGTATAGAACAACAATCCCTTAGAATAATTTCATAACCACCCAAAAGGTCCGTGACTAATTGTTTAAGAACCACTAAAAAAAACAATGCTTACTTCAATCCATCTTTTTCTTTTAGAATTTTTTTTATATAATTTTCTTGTTTTAAATGTTGTTCTTCTTTTGTTGTTATATCCTCTTTTAATTGTTCAGTTTGGTGATTACTAATCTTTAGCTTGTTCTTTAAATCTGCAGATTCAGATTGCGATTCTTGCAAAGATTTTTGTAAAGCATTTCGTTCAGCACGTGCAGTTTCATACAGGTTTTGTAATATTTTTTGCCGAGTTGTAGATTCAGCACAAGTTTTTTTACATTCATTTATTTCTGCCTTAAAAGTGATAAAAATTAGTTTTTGAATAAGATTTTTTAGTTTTTATAGTTTCAGAACTATTCAATTAAACATTTATAAGTAAAAGATTTTACTAATTTCAATTTCAATTCTTCTTTCCCATCTTTTAATTTTGTTGTTAATTCTGAAAACTCAAGATGCATTCTGTCTTTATCTACTTCAAGATTTTGAATATTCTTTTGTAATTTCGCTATATCTGTTTTATGTATTTCAATGTCGCCTTCTAATCTTCGTCTTGCTTGTTCATTATATTTTATAATTTTTACATGATCAAACGATAAAGCTGTTGTCAACAATGAAGATAAAATTATTATATGTTCAAAACAAAATACATATCATGTTAATAGTTTACCTTCTGCCCTTTTAATATTTTTATTTAGTATTTCCTTTTCTCTTAATAAACCTTCGATTGTCTTTTTATCATGACCAGAAGTTTTTTTAAGGATTTCATATTCTTTTTCCATTGTTCCAATAATACCCCTAAATTTTTGTCTTTCTTGGTCAATAGTAGCCTTTTGTATTTCTAATATTTTCAATTTTTTGTCAAGATTTTCTCTGATTTTATTCATTTTAAACATATCTGCATGTGTTTTACTATTTTCAGCTTCTGTTGTCTGTGAATGTGCATATTTAATATAGCAGATTAATATATGATATCATATTGATATATTATTCATTAAATGTGCATCCGTACTATATACCATACTTATGGCTGTACATATATTCATGTAACTATATATAAAACGAACAAAAAATTACCTTCAATTTAGTAGTTACAGCAGTCAATTCTTGTGATTGCTTATCATACTGAATAGTTAACATATCAAAATCTTGTTGTAATTTAAGTAATTTATTTGATACATTTTCCAATTCTTTTGAAAGTTTTTCATTATTAACTTTCTGTTCCTTTAATTGACATTCTAATTTGCTATAAGATTTTCTTGTGTTAGCCAATTCTTTATCTAAAGTATCTTTTTCTTTCATCTGTTTATTTAATTCAAATGACAACTCCTTCATATCTTCTTCCATTTTTAATCTTTCACGATGTTGTCGTGAAGCTTCATTATTTTGTTCCTTAACAATAAAAAAAATCAAAAATTAAATTTATTTTAAAACACAAAAACTATTTATTTTTTATTACCTCTAATTTAACTGTCATATTATTAATCGTTGTGTCAGCGAGTGAATTTTTTCTTTCTAATTCACTCTGATACTTTACTGCATTTGTTAAACGATTTTTTAATTGATCAATTTCTGCTACAAGTCTCTCCATTTCTCTCTGTAGACCTTCCTTATGTTTGCTTAACTGTCCCATTCTAAAAAGTAAAAGGAAGTGCATTACCGCTGTCAGGTGGCACATATAATACAAAAACTAATAGTACAATTAATATACAAATTATTATTATTAAACACTTACTCTTCGCCCTGTTCTATACCTTCACGTTTTCGTTGTTCAAGTTCTGCACTTAATCTAAGTACTTGTGATCTCAAATTTTCGATAGTTTCTTGTGCATTTTGTTCTCTTGCGTGAGCAGAATCAGCCATTTTCCATGAATTAGAAATTTCAGTTTTTAAATTCTCTGTAAGCAATTTAAAATAAATTATGCTTTTATTGCTACATAATATACCTATATGATAATGTAATATACCGATTTTTTTTGTATCATTACTAATTTTTTTATTTGCTTTTTTTAACTTCTCTTCTGTTTCCGCTATGTGTGTTTCTAAATCATTACATTTTTCACGCAATTTCTGTTCTCTCATATGTGTACCATACAATCCTTCAAATAACTTTGTGTATTCTTCTGCATATTGACGGACTTCATCTTTTTGTTCCATTTCCGCTAAGACCTATAATTTGTGTAATATATTAATGCAATAAACTACAGTATATAAAATGTATGCACATATTTCAACAGATTAACAAATCCATTGATAATAATAATCATTATAGAATTACTAATTGACAATTTGGTTATTACATTTTTATAATCCCGTTGTAAAACCCAAAACAATGTAGCAGGTTCATCATCATCGACTGGTGGTGCTTCATCATCTTCTTGATCATCTTCGTCATCTTTGGCATCTTCCGTAAAATCAGGTTCCATATCCATTATTGCAAAAGTGAAGGTATGTTTTTAAATATAGAATTTTAAATATGTAAAATCAATTGATAAATTCACTCCTGGCCAACATTATTTTTGTAAAATATCTATCAAACTATTGTTTCCATAGCAACCATCGAGATAAATACATACACACATGTATAAACCATGATACAATTATTAATTGTATCATGTGTATAAACATCATCATATCGTTCTATAAAAAAGTCACTAATTGTTAATTTGATAATATAATAACAATAATGTATTGAAAAATGTAGCTGAAATGGTTCCCTCTCCTTTTATTACAATTAAGTAAAACCTGTAACAAATGGTTTTTATGCAAAACTTAATTTTTTTACTTACTGCATGACTTTTCTTTGAATATATTTTGAATATCAAATATTAATACTGAATGTCAGTCAAATTTATTAAAATAAAATATATACACAGTAATTTAAGTTCACAGAACCATTATTAATCCGGAAAATATATTTAATATATATATAACAGAAATAAATAATAATAAATAAATACTAATAAAAATTGTTATAGTTTATATCTACTAAAAAAATTTTGACTGATCAAACAAAAATTTCTCCTACATAGTTAAGGAATGTTCGAAAACTGAATTATTTTCAAACATTTTATAAGTATAGAAGAAATTTTAATATATCTTCTGATCAGGATTTTCAATATAAAAAAAACCTTGTTTTTCAATCTTTATTAAAGATAAAAATACAAATTCAGTAGAAAATATCATATATCTTCAACTCTGTAGAACATTATATTATATACATTTTATAACAGAATGCGCACAAATCAAGTCATTATCTATTTTTACATATATTTAAAAATATATAATCAAAATACACAATAAATAGAACAAAATAATTAATTTAATACAGTAGGTATTAATTTTTGTATTTTCAATTCTATTTATTGAATTGAAGTGAAATGCCCAAAAATATGAGAGACCTACTGAGTATATCTTACAATTAAATTGACTACTTTGTTAATAAATTTATTTAATTTAGAGGTCCGTCTTCAATATACAGGGTAAGCCATATCAGATGGAATAAACTTGAACAGCTGATTGAGAAAAATATTTCAAGCAAAAAATAAAATCATATTTTGTTTAAAACTAGGTTTTATTTAATATTTTGAGAACTCATTGTGATACAGTAATGAAATTTGATACCCGTTTTAGTATTAATATGTGTTATTGATTTACAGTATCAAACAATAATTATTTAGACTAGGGGTGTATGGGGTCAATGGGCCCATTAATTTTTATCTAGTATTTTTTTGTTCTTAAATTTTTTCCTGTTTGGCACTTTTATATATGACACAAAATACACAAAAATATACTTTATTAATTTGTCATAAGATCAACTATTTACGAGACTAGGATAGTAAAGAGAGTACGAAAGAAGACTTAATACGGATGGTTCAAATAGTTCAAATTACACAAAATAAATTTACATTCTTATTCTAGGATTAAAAATAATAAAAAAAGTTAATGTAAATATAAATCCAAAATACTTATCAACAGATAATAGTTTTAGTTTATTTTTTTAGTCAAATTTTTTAGTACATATTACAGTAATACAACTGGCAGTATGTCTATGAAGACTCATATTGAGAGGAATTATTTACATAACTTTTTTTCTTATTTTTAATCCTAGAACAAGAATATAAATTTATTTTTAGTAATTTGAAGAATCCGTATTAAGTCAACTTCTGCAATACTGTCTTTACTACCTATCGTAAATGATTGATCTTATGAAAAATTAATAAATGACCTTATAAATGTGCCAAATTTTGGTAAAGAACAAAAAAATACTAGATAAAAATCAAAGGGCCCACTGGCTCTATACACCCCTAGTCTAAATAATAATTGATTGATACTGAAAATCAATAACATGTATTAATACTACACCGGGTATCAAATATCATTACTGTATCACAATGGGTTTTCAAGATATTAAAAAAAAATAGGCAAAATTTGGGACCCTCTCAATAAATTTTTGACTGAATCCAATGTTATCTACACTAAGAGAATGTGACAGTTCAACCCACATATTGTGTACACTATTGGATCTTAAGCTAATATCAGTAGAAAAATAATTATTCAAGTGTTGAATATGAATATCTAAAACAATTTTTCATACATGTGTATATGTGCGTTATTTAATAAATTAAATGATAAAATAAAAGCCAATTATTATATTTAAATATGTTATATTTATACTTTATTCCAAATAATAAGTTTTAAAAATACAAAATAATTATGTTTATACATATACAGAGTATTCCGTTGAATATTAAATAATGAATAAGTTCATAAATATTTTGTTAGTAACAATAAACAATTTATTTATTTTTTTAATGTTTTTGGTATCTTAACATGAACATTCATAAATATAATATATAATATAAGCATTTAATAAGAGTATAATAATTTGTTTTTAAATAGCTCTTTTTATATATTTGCATTATTTATGGAGTTTTCTTGTAACAAATTTTATATTATAACTGGTTGTATATCTTATTTAATTAATTTATTCCTACATTATAACTACAAGTAATATTAGTCTTAAAAATACATTATGTATTTTCAAGATTATCAATGTTATTTAATTGTTTCATGCCTAATACATTGATGTCTGAAATACTCTGTATAATATAAAAATATATATTATTAGATTTAACAATAATATATTCATTTCAAATATGTACCATTTAACAAGTTAATAAGCATATATACTTTTTCCACATTTGTCATTATATATAATAAAAACCATAGCATGGTGAACAAAAGTTATTAAAATAGTTCAATTAATTTAAAGTCTTCAGTACAATAATACCTCGTTATAGTTATAAAATCAAATGTGTATAAACCAAATTATTTTATTACTATTTCAGGCGATTCTCTGAGCATAATTTTATATTTTTATTGCAAATTATATCAATAATTTTACTATTATTTATCAGAATACAGAATGTATACTGAAATATTGCTAAAGTGAAGTATTTCATCCCTTCTGTTACAAAATTTTTAAATTAACTTTATTAATAAATCGTGCACCTATATTTATCAATACCCAAATACCATTTAAAATAAATAAAAGGTTCTTATTTGTTTTCATGAGGGGTATATTTAGCATAAAATTTACTATCAACATATTATGTTTGCAAAAAATAATTACCTATTTAATCCAAGTTTAGAAAAATAAAAAATAACTGACTCTTAAATTAACATCATGTATATACTTTCTCACATTGTAAAGGGCGTTAGCTGGTACATAAAACATTTATTACAAACTCTAACAGGTTTATTGTGTCCGTATTTTGGTAAAGGCACACTGTTAGCTGAACAACGAGCACAGAACACTTTTCCACAATTTCGACAATGATGTCTACGTTTAACTACTGTAAAATTAGCTTCACAGGACATACATCTTGGTGCTTGAACATCTGGTATCCATATAGGTGGCACGTCTTCATTAAAACTAGTTGAATTCACTCGGTTTTGATGACTCGTTTCTCCTAAATCATCTCTGTTTAAGTGTGTTTCATTTTCCCTATTGTTTTCTAAATCATTGTTAATATGCACTGTGTAAGATGATTCACCATTTTCATTTGTTTCTATATAGATGTTTGATTCATACAATGCTTCTTCAGCTATTATATTAGGATCATTAGAAAATTCTTCGTTCCTTGTAATTTCACTCTCAGAAACTTGATACTCGATTGAATAAGAATCAGGAACTGTAAATTGCGGGTTATTATCACTAGCATTCATTAAAAACACAGACTTCAATATATTTCTTAAATCACTTGCAAAATTGGTTTGTAACTGGTCTGCAACCCCAGCAATACACACAAATAAACGGTGAACTAAATCTTCACTAGATCTGAAATAAAATTTTCGGTATAAATAACAGTACATAATAATTTAGATTAAATTTTTCTGTTTTTATAATATTTTTCGTTATATTGAAGAAAATATATTTAAAGAAAAAAAAATTTAGAATTTGGTCAGTTTCATAATTTTCTTAAAAACTGTTCTTTTCTAGAATAGAGTTTCATATCTAAAACAATAACTTTATGTTTTAAATAGTAGATAAATTAATTAATTATTGTATTATTATGTTAATCATATTTGCATACTATATATATACAGTCATTTACAGGGGCCCCAGGCTCTTTACCCTCCAAAAGGAGCACAGACCCTCTTTAAGACAAAATAAAAATCTTAAATGTTATATTAACCCTTTCGCTAGCTATGAACAATGAACACATGTTTGTCATTATGTACTACCTTAAAAATCATACAGGAAGAATGACTAAATAAATTCCTTTGAAGCAAAAGAGTAAAAAACTAGCCAAAAATTACACTAAATTAAAAAAAAATAGTAGGTACTTATTAAACAGTTTATTGTAGTGGAGATGGAGTCCCCATTCTAAACTATAGTAACCCCTAGCTTTATTACAGGTGATTAGAATCTGCAGGGATTGCTCCAACCAAGGGCACCTATATAAATTAATAATATTATTTATAATATACATTAATAGTTTAAGCTATGTTAATTAATTAAGGGGGTATAATTAACAAATACCAAAATAATCTCCTTTCCACAAACTCTACCCCTAAACTTTAATCTTGGTTGGGCCAGAGCTAGTGTATGTCAATGATTATTAACTTCCCAATAGGGAGTTATTGTAATTGGTCCGAAAATCGAAATCAAAAATTTTAACATATTTTCATGTTTCAAGGGCATTAGAGTATATTGACACTATTTTTAGAAAAATGTCTGTGTGTGTGTGTGTGTGTGTATGTACGTACGTACGTACGTACGTGTCATTTTTTTCCGGGACGAAATCTCGCGAACAAAAAATGCTATTGACTTCGTTGGGGTGCTAATCGAAGCGTCTTGACGTGAATATGATCTGAAAGAAAGGATTTTTCGAAATTCAACCCCTACAGGGGTAAAAAGGGTGTTTTTTTTCATTTTTATTTTTTTTCTTGGTCGAATTTAGTCGGAACTTATAATAAATACTATACAATACAAATAATGAAACGTGTATTTAGTATTTATTTTTTATATGGGTCCAAACAGCCATTAAATGGATGAAAACCAGCATCAAAATTTGAATTTCATACTAATAAATACATCTAATAATTCATGTTGCCTTGGAAACAACACAATTCAAAATTCAAACATTCAAACTGTCAGATTAGTTTTTCTAAAAATGTGCATTATATTATTGACATTATTAGGATATTAGAAAACTAATATTCATAATACAAAGGGTGAGTTTTATTTCTGATAAATTCCATTAAAATTTTTCATATACATATTAAAAAAAAAAAAAATTACAAACTATAACATAATAATATTAATTATGGAAACAATAAGTAATCTGTATTCAAGTATTGTAAGTCATACCATGTTGGGAAGTTGATTGTGTGGACCTAAAGGATCGCACCCCACAGTTTACGTTATATAGTTTAATTTTATATCCCCGGGTAAAATTGGATCTGACAGCTAGTATGTATATGTTTTTGAAAACAACTAATTTACACCAGGTTGTTAAAATTTGTAATTTTGAGCAATGTATGCTTTATTTTTTCATTGTGATTAATATATTTATATCATCTTTATTATAAACAATAAAGCGGCCTTGACAGGTTCTATTTTAAGAAAAATTACCGTTTGGTTTTCTTTCTGCTTTTAATAAAACAAATTACCAATTAATATGATTCACTGATATTTACAAATAAAATTATAATTACATAATTAAATTATTATTATGATTTAATAACAATTTGTTATTCTATGGTTTATTCATATTATAACTAACATTAGTCAGCAGTTGGGAAATAATGATTACAAATTAATACAAAAGATTGGCTATTGTAAGAAGACATACCTGAATTTTGCACGAACTTCATTTCTATTTGCAATTTCGGCTGCTTGCATAGCTAAAGCAATTTCTTCATCATCGGCACATTCACTATTAAATGAAGATGTTTCACTGCTACAAACACTTAAATTATCATCTGGTGTCTCTATTATTTTATCTTTATTAGTTATAAACCGTTGCTGATGAGATTTCTTTTTATGTCTTGGTGTTATGTTATTTGTTTTAGTGTTTATGGGGGGACTCGACGTTATATATTTTTTACTAGTACTTGGAGAAATATCGTTCACAGTTTTCATGTTAGTCCTAGATTCATCATTCATTTTAAGAGTAAAATTATCACAAGTTTCATTTTTAGTTACACCACTCTCACTATAATTTATTTGAATATTTATAACAGATTTTTCATCTACATTTCTACATTGGCAATTTATTGTGGTAACATTTAAATTAGGTATAGAGTCCAAAATACTGTCTTTATTTGAATCGTCATTATTAAAGTTACACGTTGATAAATTTTCATTTTTACAATCTACATTATCTTTTTTAACGTCAGTTGGAGAACTTAAATCAAAACTAGGCGACCGATCTAAACTAGTAGTTTCTGTAGAAATTCCAGAATCTAAAGGTGAATCTGAACCGTTTTTTTGGTTTTCACATTTTGTTGCTGGTATTTTATTTTTCATTTCTTCACAAAATAAACAATCATCTTTAACTTCATGTTTCTCGAACTCATGTCTCAATACAGATTGTTCAGACTGATTTCTATTTAACAAGAGTGTTGATAGAGTTGCTGTCGCCGCTGACATCATTTCTAAGGGATCTTGATCAGGTAATGACTCGACTCGTTCTTGACTTTGATCTGGAGTAGACATAGATGCTAATATTTCATCATGGCCAACAGCATTTGCCAATAAATATCCAGAAGTGGATGGAATTTCAATATTTTCAGATGTATGTCTGTCTTTTTTCACATCACTTTCGTCATTATTACTATTGTGTGTACTTTCTGGAGAATGTTGTGAACAATATTCAACATCTTTATCATATGACACATTCTGCTCTAAACTACTACTATCAGTATAAATTTCTCTGCTGTTTTCATTCTGCTGACTAGGAAATAACTGGGACTCTAGAGAATTGTAGATAGCTGTTAGATTATCTATCGTACTTAATGAAATATCTGATATCGTTTCGTAATCTGGAAATTGTTCTTGACTTTCTTCTGGTTCTAAAAGTTTAGCAGCTTTTTCTGATGAAAATACTCTAACACTTGATTCTGATGCTTCATTAGCATAATCCGCTTCTTGATCAGAGTCATTTATTGAAACTGTGTAGAAACTAGATACAAAATCTTTACATAATGGGTAGTCATTATAAAATCTATTAACAAATTCATCAAGATCACCCAAGTTTTCTGAACTCACGTCTCTTGATGGTTGTATATCACTTATTTGTTCATTATCACAAAGTAATTTTTCAAGCATGTACAGTTCACATTTATTTAAAGTCCATAATAATTCACGTATTTTCTGAAGTAGTGTTTTAAAGGGTCTGAACATTTCAGACATCTGTTCTATTGGTTTATCTATACACAGTGGTCCATTAGGATAGATTAACAACCCACTCACAATAGCTAATCTCGGAATAGTAAACATCAAGGCTGGATCACAATCATCTACTTGTTCTTGAGTCAATAATTTCATTTTCAATGCACGCTGTAATGTCTCAGAAAATAAAACACCTATTAATTCTTGTAATTCATATTCCTGAGTTGATTTCACTGGAACCATTGCGCTTACATAGCGCAGTTCGAATTCTGCAAACAGACGATCAAATATTTTCAAGCTTTCACTGATAAACTCGTTATTTGGTAAACAAAGTGGACCATTGGGTCTATTGTTTTTCAGACATGCTTCTCGTAATAAATTTCGCACATTTGTTAAACTTTTAGTCAAAGCCTTTGCCAGTGGGCGCATGGCAACACTTTCAACTTCACGATTCATTATACAGGATCCTGCAGCAAGACACTCAGCTCCAAACCATAACTGACCAGCAAGGTTTTCTTGTAAAACATCTTCTGGAAATTTAACTCTAAAATCTCTGTTTGCTCGCTCGTTAGGTATCAACACATCCATAATTGCATTTGTAATTGATAAAACTCGATCTTGGGACTGGCGCATTAAATTGACAAGTGTAGTACATCTTTCAGGATCTTTCCTTCCATCAAAGCTATCGAGTTCATTTGCTATCATATTCAAGTCATCGTCAGCATAAAAAAATTGTGCTAATAATGACTTATCATCTCTCTGTGAAAATATAAATCAAAAGTAAATATAAGTTAAAAAAATAACTAAAATATACCATAAAATATTATTACGTGTACTATTATTTTTAAAAATATGTAGCGTTTTAAATACATATTTAAAATATGTAACGTCATTTTATTTGAAATAAACAACATATTTTTTGATTTTTAAATGATGTTATTTTGATAAATATTATTAACCTTGAGAATAATTTATTATTTGATACATGTTTTATCATAATTTATTTAATTTTTCTCTGTACACAAACATTCTTTTTTTATATCTCGTCTGTTTTTTAATAAAAAAATTAACCATTAGTTAAAATAAATACCTACTTATAAATGTGATTATCGAAACAATAATAAAGTAGGTATAACTTAGAACAGCACCATAAAAATTAATAAGACAATGTATTGTAGGGTATATAAATATAATTATCATCAAAAGACAAATATTTGTTTAAACAATAAAATATTATCCACAAATACATTAAAAGTAAAATAAAACATTGTAATAAATTTAATTAATTCAAGATAAGAAAATAGTATTTACGTTTGATTTAAAAAATCTTTTTATGCATAGTTTGATTAAAATTATAATAAATTGGAGCTGTCATACCATTTAAATTTATTTTACAAGGTGTCAATTCTTTTGTTAGTTTATTAAAATAATATAAGAAAAGTTATGATAATGATTGTAGAAAATGATTTACTTAATAGGAAATATTATATGTTTTGACATTTGCTAATTTACATGATTATTAAAAAAAAATGGCATTTTAATAACGTTGTTCATTTCACTTGTAGCTATAATCTTATCATTTCATTAGAAAATATAAATCATTAGAAATACGTGACAAATTAAATACACTATTCATCTACAAAATACTGTAACATACTTGCCTTTGGTTTGTAAAACCACTTTCGAAATGAATCCATTGTCACGAATTATATTTTATGTATTTTAATCAAGTCACAATCATAAAGAGCACATTTTTTACATCTAAATCGCAAAACAAGAAAAATAAAAAAAATTATTGAGAAAAGTTTCACCACAAGATAACTGCTACAGTGCTACACTGAATCATGTCATCATGTCTGTCCGACAGAGCTAATTTTATTTTTTGGTTGCGTTCAAAAAGTTCAGCGGTGTATGTAACTCATCTCGCGATTTACCAACCTTTGATTTACCGGCAGCTTGATTTACCGGCGGGCCAAACGCGCGATTTGCCGATTTTCTCCTATCCCCTCCATAATACTACCGTGATTTGTGTTTCTGCGCGAAATTTCAATTCACCAATCAACGTTGAGGTTGGCACGGTGGTGGGGGCCCCTCTTTACGTTGGCAATTCAAGCGGTTGAATTACCAACAACGCCGATAATTCAAGCGATGATTGTAGTTTTACACTATCGCAGTTACACTCAAATCTCTAAACGACGACCATCCTATTAGCGTACACTCCAAGAAACGATTGGCCAACCGCTCCATGTAACGACCTTCCCCTACCCTTACCACAATACTACCGTGACTGCTATATTTCTTCGCGAAATTTAAATTCACCAATTAACGTTAAAGTCGGTTAATTGGTGGGTACCCCTCTAGCTGTCGTTGTTAGGATCTTTTGAATTACCGATGCCGTCGCTGTTCGGAGGGTTGAGCGTACTACAACAGAAGATTAGTAAAAGCTGATAAATATGAATTTATGACGTCATAATCGGTCATAAAGTACCACCAGAACCAGTACCACTGTTTTCTGACCACACAAACGACACAAACCATAATATGTATGCAGGCTCGAATTTACCATGCAGGCAGTGTAGGCACGTGCCTATAGCGGCAAAAATTTAGGGGCGGCAGATTTGAGCGTGGAAAAGAAGTTTTGGTAAACATTATACTTGACAACGAAAAAAAGGTCATTGATATGAAAAATATTCACTTTTTTTATTTTTATTCAATGAAAAGGGCGGCAATTTTCGCAACTGCCTAGGGGCGGCAAATTTGTAAATCCGGCTCTGTATGTATGTATAATTTGCCATTTAATATACGACATAATATGAAAGTGAAACGTACATCACAGTGCACAGAATTAGTACATGATATGAAATTCAATTGCAAATATAAATTTTGAAATATATATGTATTACCAATTTTGTATAATTAGTATGCTTCAAATAAATTATGAATTTAAGATCGCATATGTATTTTTGAAATACAGTGCCTTCCAAAAGTTCGGGGCCACCTAAATTACTTTTGAATGATTGAAATATATGATTGAAATTTATAGAGATACAATGGAATCACCAAGTCTATTATTTAATCACTAAATCATCCACCTACACATCCCCGGGGCGTCCCGGGCGACGTGGGGTGAATGAGAGCTCGTTCGAAAAGGCTTACGAAAACAAAAACAACGCAGAATCGCTGAGGTGTATACGAATTTTGTTTAAGAGATTATTATTATTAAGAGATTACCCAGGAAAAAAACGATCAGATCCAATTTGATCCAAATTTTTTCAGATCTGTAAAATGGTTATCCAATTGGATCTGATCGAATCCAATCAGATCTGATAATAGCAGGCAATTTTCAGATCTAATTAGATCTGATTAGATCCAATTTGATCTGATTGGATCCAATTTGATCTGATCAGATCCAATTGGATCTGAAAATTGGTCACTATCAGATCCGATTGGATCCAATCAGATCCAATTGGATCTAACCAGATCTGAATTAAAGAATAACTTGTTGTTTCTACTGAACAACTCATCATTTAATATTTATAAGAAAAAATTAACATTACCAGCCTACATTTATACAAATTGGAAACATGCTTCTCTAGCGAGAGGTAATTTGCGATTTTTTAGATCCAATCAGATCAGATTGGATCCAATTGGATATAAAATCAAATATAAAAATTTTCATCAAAAATAGCATCAGATCTGATCAGATCCGTAATGTGGCCCGTTCAGATCTAATTAGATCTAATTGGATCAAATTTCAGATCTGCTCTGATCCAATTAGATCTGATCACTTTTTCCTGGGTATGTTAAATGCATTTTCAAAAATGTTATAAAATGAAAAAACAGATCCAGTTGAAAAACTGTCGTTTATCAGTAAGTCGTGTCATCATTCCCTAGTCACTAGTGAAAAGATCTCATTGAGCTTATACAAAGTTGGGAGTCTATCAGAATGTGATGTGTATTTGTCCATGCAAATACTCATAAATACTTATAAGTATTTATGAGTATCCAGAATTATGAAACCTATGAGAATCTATCAGACTTTATAAGAGTCAAATTTATTGATAAAATTTTGTGGTGTTGCTGATAAAGTTGCTGTTTTCTTATGAGTAATCCTTCAAAAATGCATAGTTTATGAGAATTTATGAGACACAATATTTTATCAGAATGTACGAGCAAGTACAGTACTTACCTTATATGTATGTACCAATATATTATGTGTTGTGATTAAATTGTACCTATACAACATAATGTGATTTACAAATTTATATTCAATTAGGTCAGGGACGGGATAATAAAAAATTTACAATTTTACATTTTTTTAAATAATTATTTAAAAATTAAAAAATTAACATATGATAGTTGTTAATCCAGAAATTTATATGAAATAATAAGACCAGGTCCGTATTTAGTCAAATTTACAATTAATTATATCTAATAAAATTGTATAACACTGAAAAAATTAACACATGTTTGTCTTGATATTGGTGTAATTAATCAAAAAAATTCATTTTTATAACTAGACCAGGTCCGTATTTAGTCAAATTTACAATTAATATTATCTAATAAAATTGTATAACAATGAAAAAGTTAACACATGTTTGTCTTGATATTGGTGTAATTAATCAAAATATTCATTTTAATAACTAGGCCAGGTCCGTATTTAGTCAAATTTACAATTAATATTATCTAATAAAATTGTATAACAATGAAAAAGTTAACAAATGTTTGTCTCGATATTGGTTTAATTAATCAAAACATTCATTTCAATAACTAGGCCAGGTCCGTATTTAGTCAAATTTACAATTAATATTATCTAACAAAATTGTATAACAATGAAAAAGTTAACAAATGTTTGTCTCGATATTGGTTTAATTAATCAAAGAATTCATTTCAATAACTAGGCCAGGTCCGTATTTAGTCAAATTTACAATTAATATTATCTAATAAAATTGTATAACATATTAGTTATGATATTGGTGTAATTAATCAAAAAATTGCATTTGAATAGTTAGACCAGGCCCGTATTTAGTCAAATTTACAATTAATATTATCTAATAAAATTCTATAACAGTGAAAAAGTTAACACATATCAGTCATGATATTGGTGTAATTAATCAAAAAAATCATTTTAATAACTAGACCAGGTCCGTATTTAGTCAAATTTACAATTAATATTATCTAATAAAATTGTATAACAATGAAAAAGTTAACAAATGTTTGTCTCGATATTGGTTTAATTAATCAAAAAATTCATTTCAATAACTAGGCCAGGTCCGTATTTAGTCAAATTTACAATTAATATTATCTAACAAAATTGTATAACAATGAAAAAGTTAACAAATGTTTGTCTCGAAATTGGTTTAATTAATCAAAGAATTCATTTCAATAACTAGGCCAGGTCCGTATTTAGTCAAATTTACAATTAATATTATCTAATAAAATTGTATAACATATTAGTTATGATATTGGTGTAATTAATCAAAAAATTGCATTTGAATAGTTAGACCAGGCCCGTATTTAGTCAAATTTACAATTAATATTATCTAATAAAATTCTATAACAGTGAAAAAGTTAACACATATCAGTCATGATATTGGTGTAATTAATCAAAAAAATCATTTTAATAACTAGACCAGGTCCGTATTTAGTCAAATTTACAATTAATATTATCTAATTAATTAATAATTATCTTGATATTGGTGTAATTAATCAAGAAATTATAATTGAATAATTTGACCAAGCTCGTATAAAATTTACAATTGATATTTTTTAATAAAAATATAGATCATTTAGAATTGTGAACATTTAATTATTAAATATCTAATATTTTTTGTATAGTTAACCAATTTTGGGTAACTAAGTTAGTCTGAAATAAGTATGATTTTTTCTATAACTCATGATAAAAATAGTAATATAAATTATGAGTCAGTGGTGTAGTAACTGGGTTTTGGGAACGACATGTATTGTACAATAAAATTCAGGGTTAAGTTAATTTTATTATAATTTTTACTTTTGGCTGTACTGAAAATTTTCTAAAACTATTAAAATTAAGCAAGGTCATTTTTCAACTAATTCCAATACTTATTTTAACACTGATAATAGAAAATAAAAATAAACTAAAAATGATTTTATGTACAATCCTTATATTCTGGTCTTCGTTATAACTAGGTCACTTGCTACAGATCCTGAATTTCTTTGTCTGTTGCACTTGCATCGTACAATTCTCGTCTTCGTTAAAACTTTCAACTGCTACAGATCCTGATGTTCAACGTCTGTTGCGCTTGCATCGGACAATGGGACAATGCAGTTTTTACCTTAATGAAAAATTAAGCAAAAAATCAATGTGATTTAACACACTATATGATCACAGTGGCGTGGATAGGGAGGGGGATGAAGGGGATCAATCCCCCCCCCCCCCATGAGTCCAATTTTTATACTTTTCACCATATAAAAGATGTCAAAAAACTGTCATATCCCCCCCCCCTCCATGAGACTAATACAAGGGGTTCTGCGTTGCAAAAAAAAATGAAGGACGAAAAAAAAAAGGTCTTCAAAATTGGCAATGACTCAAAAAAATTTGTTTTCAAAATAAAATAAAAAGTCTTCAGTCGAAATCCCCCCCCCCCCCCCCCCCCGCCGCAAAAAAAGCTATCTACGCCACTGTATGTTCATGAATTTGATAATTAGGCAACATGATCAGTATAATTAATACAAAATGGATTTTTTTAAATCAATAATATCGTCTATAAACAAAAAAAATTACCTTTTTTATAGTTGACTCTCTCTGTTAAATAATATCTTAACTAGGTATTATGAAAAAACATTATATTTTTTAATAATTAACACACAAGTTAATAAAAACAAAATTCACTATTCTATACTGACTTATAAAATTAAATTAAATTAAAAATGAAACCTCAATACACATTATTTGACTTACCTTCTGTGAAAACACACAATATAAAATATATAGAATACTTCAAATTGTTTCTCTACTTGTTATTTTAAATTATTTTCTTCATTCATTGGGTTATTGAGTTAAAATTGAAACAATTCACATTAACTATTTTAGTTTCAAGTTTCAATAGTTCTATTAACGGTGCAAACATAATCATAAGTATATAAACACCAAAGAACCAAAGAATATAAACACGATAAACACGTTCAGTCAAGTCGCTGCAAACATCCAATGTTTCGAGGAGCGCGGGGTTACGGGGTTGGACGTGCCAGTAAGTACATAGTGCCGATGGGAATATGTATCTTGAAGACGAAAAGAGACAGCAGTATTTTTATACTGAGCAGCAGAACGTTTAACATTTATGCATGTTATATTAGTCCGGGAGCCGGAGACTAAAAACTGCACTTATATGGATTTTCAAATTTTGCATGTAAATCAATAGTGTATAATCATAGGTACAACATAGGCCTGGTGTGTCAGGATTTATCCTGATCAGAAGGTTAATACGGAGTGTACGGGTGGCCACTGTCAGAATTGTCAAAAATCACGTGTATAGTTATTCAGAATAGAGTTCTTACACTAGAATGCGCATTATGTATATGTTATATATTTTTATAATTTTTACGTTGTAATTATATTACCTAACCTAACCTATTAATAACCTACCCTAAATAAACAACTCGATTTCGCCCCAAAAGATTGCCTCAACCAAGGACAATTATCTTGTATATTATTAAAAAAATTGTTTATTAGGTATATGTAGTCGCGCTTGCGCATCAACTCTATTCTGAATAATTATACACGTGATTTTTGACAATTCTGACAGCGGCCACCCGTACACTCCGTATTAGCCAAAAAAGTAATTCCGCGATGAGGGTAACATTCCATTGCATGTATGTATTTAAAATCGGTGTGCCAGACTTTTCTGCCACGATGGTAGCTGTCACACAAAATTTTTATGAAAACACATCAAATTTGCAATAAAATGGTATTTTCTAAATTAATTTCCGTCAAAGGGCAACATGCTAATACTTATTAATAATATAAAAAATATTCTGGTCAGGATAAATCCTGACACACCAGGACTAGGTTGTATCTATGAATATACACTATTGATTTATATACAAAATTTGAAAATCCATATAAGTGCAGTATTACTGTCACCGGCTCCTCGCCTAAATCCCATTTTAAAGCATACACGGTAGCCACGCAGTAAACGGTGATTTATGACACTGCGTTACTTTGTAAAACTTTAACAAGGTTTAAACCTTGTCCAAATGTTTACATTTTCGTTCATAAGAAATCGAATAATGCATAAAAAAGATTCTAATCAACGTTAAAAAATTCAGTATTCGTTTTTGATGACACATGGCATTTTTCCGTTCTTTTTTTGTGAATATTTTAATTATTAAGGCACGCGAAAAATAGTCATTTTGATGCGGGCACTCGGGCGTCTCTCGCCTAAAGTAAAAAATAAATTCGAATTAGTATTAAGTACGACCCTCACCTAATTATTAAATATATGTTTTTATTAGTAATTACAATAAAATATCACAACTACGAGTAATTAACATTTTCTTTTTATATAATTTTATTGCAAAATGTAAATTTTTAAATACACGCCTGACCTTATTTTTATTGGTTGAATAATTACTTCTACTATATAACAACTGCGATTAACATTTTGTATTTTTATATAATATTATTAGAAAATATAAATTTTAAATACGGGCCTGTCCTAATTATTATTGTTTGATTAATTACATCTATATCACAACTACGATTAACAAGTATTTTCATTTTTATATAATTTTAATAGAAAATAGAAATACGAAATATTTTTAAATACGGGCCTGTCCGAATTATTATTGTTTGATTAATTACATCTATATCACAACTACGATTAACAAGTTTTTTCATTTTTATATAATTTTAATAGAAAACAGAAATACGAAATATTTTTAAATACGGGCCTGTCCTAATAATTATTGTTTGATTAATTACTATCTCAACTACGATTAACAAGTATTTTCATTTTTATATAATTTTAATAGAAAATAGAAATACGAAATATTTTTAAATACGGGCCTGTCCTAATTAATATTATTTGATTAATTACATCTATATCACAACTACGATTAACAAGTTTTTTCTTTTTTATATAATTTTAATAGAAAACAGAAATACGAAATATTTTTAAATACGGGCCTGTCCTAATAATTATTGTTTGATTAATTACTATCACAACTACGATTAACAAGTATTTTCATTTTTATATAATTTTAATAGAAAACAGAAATACGAAATATTTTTAAAAACGGGCCTGTCCTAATTAATATTATTTGATTAATTACATCTATATCACAACTACGATTAACATGTATTTTCATTTTTATATTTTTATATAATTTTAATAGAAAATAGAAATACGAAATAGTTTTAAATGCGGGTCTGTCTTAATTCATTTTTTTTACATAATTTTATTAGAATTTATTATTAATTAAATGTCACAAAACTCATTTCTCGCTATATAGCCAATGAAATTTAATTTTTTTAAGTTGAAGAATTTATTTTGATCTGAGTTTTTATCAGATTAATCTCATATAGATTATTTTAGGGAAACTGATAGGTATTCTCATAGGTATTTTATGGGATATTGATGTGTATTTGTCCAAAAAAGACGTGGAAAATACTGATAAAATCTCATAAAAATTATACCCAATAATTACTTATAAATACTTATGATCTTCTATAAGTTTAACAATATGAGATTTTTCTTATAAAATCTCATAAACATGATGCTCAAAGAATCTTATACAGTTTAGAAATTTTATAGAATGCTCATAAATTCTGATAAACAAAAATAATGGATATTTATAAGATTTTATGAGCACAGATTTTACTGATAAAATCTCATAGAAATTTCAAAAGCCAATATTGTAATACTCATAGAAAAATGACATGCTCATAAATTCTCGTAGAAATCTATAGTATTTACTATAAAATTCTATGAGATTCTATGAGTTCTTTTCACTAGGGATTGTGTCGAAAAATTAGCAGATCCAATTAGATCTTACCACTATAGTATAGTGTAAAAAAAATGTGAAGACCTTTTTTTTCGTTGTTGACTTCAACAGGTAATATGTATCTCAAAAAATCTGATGACGCTCACTGAAGAAGAAAATTATTGGATTTCAAACTTATTTGTTCTGGCCTTTCGCCGCTCCTCCAGGTCTGGCGCCCCGGGCGATCGCCCTAGTTCGCCCCCTCCTCCTAAAGCCAGCACTGTGTGGGCCCACAAGCTAGAATTTAGACGGACCCATTCCAGCTAAAAAATCGCCATACAGTCATCGCTCGATTTAACGACGTCGAAAGGGGCCCTCACCACTGTGTCGACCTCAACGTTAATTGGTAAATTTAAATTTCGCACAGAAATGTAGCAGTCGGTGACAAGGTACATAGTTTAATAACTATTTAATAAACTATATATCCCCCCCTCCTATCCCCTCCATAATACTACCGTGATTTGTGTTTCTGCGCCAAATTTCAATTCACCAATCAACGTTGAGGTTGGCACGGTGGTGGGGGCCCCTCTTTACGTTGGCAATTCAAGCGGTTGAATTACCAACATCGCCGGTAATTCAAGCGATGAGTGTAGTTCGTACCACAGACACAGAATATACGATCCACAGAATATAACAAAGTACGATGCATAAATAATGGCCTTTAAGAAACGTCAGAATTACATTGTTAATGTATAATTTTTAGAATATAAAAATATTGTGTTTTCCACAAGTTTAAATAAAAGACTTTAGTGCAATGAGTGTAGATATGAACGGTTTGTGGCCTTAGTATTCTTTTTCAGATTCAAGGGTTATTTCTGTTGCTTTGAAATGACGCTCTTTCAAAGCTGCAGAAATACGTCAGACTTGGTGCCGTTTTATATTCCTCAGCAGTTGTTCCTGAAACCGTCAGCAAGAATATCTGTATCAGTACAGTTACCCAATGGAGCCAAACGTCCAGGCGATGTTGTTTCCAACTGGGAGATTATGCAAAAATTACGCGAAGTGGGCCGTCCAGAAGAACTTGGCCAACTTAAGGTGCGCTTAATGAATTTATACATTAAATACAATATATTAAGACATGATAAAATTGTTATATGATATGATGCTATCTAAATTTTTCATTACATTGTTTTTCATTATTTCATCTCATAAAAAGGCTAATAACAATTAAATAATATTCTTTTTATATGAATTCACAGATTTATATTAATCAAATATTTGTATCTAATGATTGTTAAAAATGGGAACATTATAGATATTATAAAAATAAAAGAATTTGTAAGTCTCGAATCTTGTACACATAATATGGCAAGTTAAATAGGTGGTGGGGAGTTCACTGGAAGCAGTACGTTTGGAGACTGATTTAGCAGAGCGTGCAGAAGTTAATCGTGTGATCCAACGTTTGGATGGTGCACGTCTACGTTTAGCAGGTTTAAATGGAGATGCTCGAGTCCGAGCAACTCCGGCACGATCAGAACATCCAACACGACATGCGTGGGATGCTCATTTTCGTGAAGCAGGAACAGAAACTAGACCTGGAGAACGTCCAGATACACTTTACATTCGTCGTTTACCTTCGGCTTGGTTCTCAACTAGGTATGTTCAATTATTGACATCTTATAATTTTCATATAATTCCCACTTTGTTAAATTGTATTTTGGCATCTATAAATTGACTTTGATATTCTATATTTGTAGATTATTTTTAGAACTATCATTGAAGTTAACAAATATTTCTCATATAATTTATAATTACATTTCTTTAATTGATAATTCATAACATTAGCAATGAAGAAGATGCAGTAGCTAGTGAGACTATAGTGAAGAAAGCATTTGCAAGATGGGGTGAAATTTTTCGTGTAGATGTACCATCAACAGATCCTTTTCGGCCTCGTTTACCGCCACATATGGCAGGAGTACGCGCACCTGCAGCTGAACGTGATGCAGGTCTGATTGAAGCATACGTTCAATATAGAGAATATGTTGGTTTTGCAAGAGCAATGGATGCACTTAAAGATATGCGTTTGGTTCGTAAAACTTCTGCTGGTGCTCTCTCAATAGATATTAAGGTAAATTACTATTTAAAAAATCCACAAACTTCTAATGTGACCAACAATATTTAAATATACTTATTCTTCAAAAATTATTATTCAGGTTGATTTTGATCGAACAAAACATTTAAGTGATGGGTGCGTGCGTCGTCGTGAAATATTACATGAACGGTTAGTTGCTGCAGATGTTCGTAAAGCGGAACGTGAAGCTACAGAAAAAGAAACCGAGTCAAGACAAGCTTTACAAGAAGAAGAAGAAAGAAAAGCACGTGCAGAGCGGCGTGGAGAAAAAAGACGAGAATTACAATTAGCAGCACTACGTGCTCGTGAAGTCGAGAATTTAGGTAAACGAGCAGAACAAGAAGAACGAAGGCTCGCACGTGTACAACGACAACTGCAGGCTATGCGGTTAGTCGATGATTTATTTAGAAGACTTAAGGTAGAGTATTTGTATTAAAAAACAACTTGCAATTATTATAATTAGCTTTATGTTCTTATAGGTAAGAAAGGAAAATGAACTGTTGTTGAAATCAAAAGTAGAAGTTAAAAAAAATAAATCAGCAGATGAATTGGAAGCTCAAAGAGCTCGATTACAAAAAGCAATGCAAGAACGTGAAGCTATTAAACAATTATTAGGACTTGGAGTTTCTCGTAATTCTTCCAGTAGTGATTCAGATACACCCAAGAAATCTAAAAAAGCTAAAAGTAAAAAAAAGAAGAAGAAGAAAAGTTCTGAAAAATCTAAAAGCGAAGATGGTAATATGACTTAAATATTTAAAAACTATAAATATTTTATTTTATTGTATTAATTTCCACAGAAGGCAAACCAAAAGAAGTTCCAATGGTAATACCAGAAGCTCCTCCCGCTTTTGGCCCTGGCTGGTATGGTTATGGTCCAATATATCCAAGACCAATGTTTTATCCGCCTCCAAACCGTGGTTTCTTCCCTAGAGGTCCGAGAGGTCCTCGTAGAGGTCGGGGTGCTTGGCGAGGTAATCGTGGCGCTGCATACGTACCAGACCCAACTGATGAATACTACCGATACTTCCGAAAATTAGCTGGTCATGATGATCGTGTCGACAGAAGTTATTCTAGATCTCTGTCTCGATCTAGATCAAGATCCCGATCACGTTCTAGAAGATCTCGCAGTCATAGTAGGTCTAGATCAAGATCCAGATCCAGACGTTCGCACAGTAGATCAAGATCAAGAGGTAGGCGTTCTAGATCTAGAAGTACAAGGTCCAGATCTAGGAGTCGAAGTCATAGGTATTTTATATTTATATTATACTAACAGTTCCCCCGGCTTCGCCAGTATGTATTTTATAATTATAATCTATGAATGCACATTTATTTGTGATATTTTTTTATGTTGACTTTTATGTCTCTGTAAAGACTTACAAAATAAAGTTTATTTATTTATATTACAGTGACATCCTGAATTAAATTTTAATTAAATATATTTATTTTTAGATCAAGATCTAGGAAGAGGTCAAGGTCAAAGAGTAGATCTAGATCAAAGTCAAGAAGTCGTAGATCAAGGTCAACATCTCATGGTCGTAAATCCAGGAGAAACTCTAAAACCAGCAGAAAGTCTAAATCTGTCAGCAGAAGATCTAAATCCCGTGATCATGAATCACCTGACAGTTCACAATTCATATCACCGAATCGAATGCGAAGTCAGAAATCTCGATCTAAATCGTGGTCATTACCGAGAGAACCAAATCCTGTACGGCAAAAATCATGGTCTCGCTCACCTGCTCATGTTTGAATTTCATTTTATATTATTTTGATAATTTCAATTTTATTTTAAGTTAATATAAAATTTAAATAAACGAAGGTGATCAAAGGTTTTTTGTTGACATGTTAACAATTATTTAATTAAATGTAATATTTTATAGGTTTCAATTAAATACAATGCTTTTTGAATAATTCTTACTTTTTTTTCTTTACCTATAATATTATTTCTATAAAATAATTTTTTTTGGGGGGGCTAACAGGATTTCAGCCTGGGAATCTGGCCTTTTTTGTGTTGTCATCTAAAAAAAGTTTCTTAAATTTTTTAGTGAGAAGGAGTCCATCAAAAATCTTGGCCTGGGGACCCACAGTAGATTGTGGTGATCATACGCCACAAAATATAAGTACAGTAGAAACCGGTTATAACGACATCGAAGGGACCGGTCATATTAGGTTGTAAAAGCAGATAGTCATAATAACCAATAAAAATGCAATTATATCGGACTCAGTTGGATTTTTATTTTATGTTGTTATAACCGATATGTCGTATTAACCGATGTCGTTGTAACCGGTTTCTACTGTATATAACTTTTCGACATATACCAGTCAAAACAGAAAAGTAATAAATAATCATAAAAGTACAAAGAACCCCGCAATAATCTTATGGAAATTGGGTTTCAAAATGTCTGTATTTTTGATATGTTCTAGATATCGGTGTTCTAAACAAAAGTCCTAATGGGCACAAAGCTCAGAATTCAATTCTTTGGCCGCTACGGAGCTTTAAAGTTTTAAAGCTCCATCACAGATTAACTTATTCGCAAAGTCTTTAGAGAGCTTTAAATGGTTTATATTGTTATTTTTAATGTCTGGGTTTATGTTTTCAAGGTTGCTGAATTCAAATCCGATGTCGGATTTTTAAAATTGACAGTTGACAGCTGTCAACTGTCAATTCTTAAAATCTTACATCGGATTTGAATTCAGCGACCTCGAAAACATAAAGTAATAAGATAAAAGTAAGATTTTTAAGATTTCATCGATTTTTGACAGCTATTTGACAGTTGTCAACTGTCAATTTTTAAAATCTGACATCGGATTTGAATTCAGCGACCTCGAAAACATAAAGTAAGAAGATAAAAGTAAGATTTTTAGGATTTTATTGATTTTTGACAGCTGTCAACTGTCAATTTTAAAAATCCGACATCGGATTTGAATTCAGCGACCTCGAAAACATAAACCCAGACATTAAAAATAACAATATAAACCATTTAAAGCTCTCTAAAGACTTTGCAAATAAGTTAATCTGTGATGGAGCTTTAAAACTTTAAAGCTCCGTAGCGGCCAAATTGAATTCTGAGCTTTGTGCCTATTAGGACTTTTGCTTAGAACACCGATATCTAGAACAATCCAGACATTTTGACCAAAACCCAATTTCCATAAGATTATTGCGGGGTTCTTTACTCTGTTATGAAATTTAAATAAATGCATCAATCAAAATATAATTTGACATTAAAAAACTATATTTTAAAACATATTTTATTGAGTTACATTATTTTTACAGTATAAATAAACTACTGGAAGACAAAATAAATTGTAAAACTTAAGTCATTTCTTTAAATTAATAAATATACTAATATTGAGGTCCGTAAGATGACCCTGTTTACATATTATTTTCAAAGAATAATTTAAAATATTAAATACAATGTAATGATTATCACAGCGGCACTGATTGTGTTGTGCTTTTTATAATTTTATTGCTTGTTGTCTAAACACTACATTCTACATATACAAATATGTATTAAATGTCATTAATTTCAACTACATAGATATTACAACTATAATTGATTTTAAAAAATTTCTTAAGATAAACACTAACTTGTAGCATTCAATATTAATACTGTTTTTATTAGTTAATTGTTTAACCATTAATAAAGTGTATTGGTTTCCATATTAATTTACCATTAAAAGAAAATATTCTGACTCATAAATAAAAAGTAAAATTATTTAAATGATATTTAATATAAATATACATAAAATAGTTTTGTACTAAAAAATCAAAAATATTTTCTAATAAATAAAAAAATATAGTTATAAAAATTACATTTCAATAAAATTATCTAAACAGTCTTTTTCAAATCATTTCATTAATAACCCAGTATTTGGAATAATCTAAATATTATGTAATGATATAAAATTTATGTATGAATTATTCGAAACCTTATTAAATATATGCTTGGCATATATTACATATTATCAACTAAAACAGTGCTCCTCAAACTGCAAGCAATATGGTTCTGTTAGAATTTAATGAGTAAAAATACCTTATAATAATACACGATGACATACTCTTTTATTACAAACGGGTTCTATTCTCAGAGATCGTTAGGAGTTTAATACCAAAGCATTCATTCCTGTTCTTGTATTTATAAATACTTTCTAAAATCTAATAATTAGCATTGGTATTTAGTACAAAAATGTGCATAAGCGTATATATCAATACTAAAACAGAAAGTTTGAGAAACACTGAACTAATAGTTAAAAGTTCTCATCTACATAATAATTAATAACTTAATGAATAAATAGAAGTACGTTTATATTGGGTTAAATTTGAAAAACACTGGCTTAAAGAATGTGTTTTCTACTATAAATAAATAAATACAATCAGTCGTCAAAACCAGTCTGTCACAGATTTCTCGATGCACCATTAGATGAATTACTTGTAACTCCTATTTCTGCATCCATATTGGTCGGTGTACTTATTTTTATGAGATCCCGTTGCGGACAAAACAATGACGACACATGTCGGGCCTGTAACCATCAACTCACATTTGTAACAGAGGTGTACGCACATCTGGCATTTCTACTTCGTGCGATCTTCTGTCAACTACGTGCAACCACTGCAAATGAACCAATACCACAACCACCACGATCATGCAATAAACAAGCATTAAACTAAACACTTAAAGAATATACAATTACTAAATTAGTAACAACAGATAATAATAAACCGCTGTAATTAGTAACAACAGATAATAATAAACCGCTGTAATTAGTAACAACAGATAATAATAAACCGTTGTGGCCATCACAAGTTTAAAATTTCTTTTTTAATCCAGGAAAAATAGACGTACACCAAGGAAAAAATTTGTAATGGGCTAAACAGTTTCCTCTACATAAAAACTTCGTTTTTTTAGTAAATTATCTCAGCTACAAATTAGTAAGATACATTTTTTTTCGAAAAGGTCACTGTTTTCGTGATATTTGAAAAATACTGTTTTTGTGAACTTTGACCCCACTAAACTGACACTTGCACGCGTCAAATCGATGAGGAACTTTCACACATTATTAAGTAGGTACCCTTATACTAAGGTGTATGCAAAAATTTTACCCGTTAAAATTTGTATGTCTATTTTTCCTGGATCTTTTGAAAATTACACTGTCAGACACACAAGTAAATAGTACCAGGAAAACTTTTGTTAGCATTAACAAAGAAGTTGAGAAGCTCAAGAACCCCCATATTTTGCAAAATAAAATTTATATACAGAACATACAGTAAGAAAATAACAGTTTTTTTTATTAACAAACAAAATCTGACATTGGACTTTCTTGAATGAACAGCTTACGAGTTTCTAATTATATTTTTTCAAACTTTCTGGTTAACTGATAAAATATATAAAAATGAATAGATCATAATTATAGATAATATTCTTTACAACTTTTATCTACAATATTTTTTTTTATAATTTTTTCAAAAACAACTAGAAAATTGACAAAAGTAAACATGTGTGCAGTTGCAAGACAGTTTGAAAAAAATTTACCCTAAATTTAAAATGTCATCCCTTTATGTTTTTTTATTTATGACTTACATCATGAAAGGTTAAAATGGATATTTCCATAAAAATCTTAAATTAAAAAAATACTTAACAATACTTTCTTGTACTATATAAAATATATTTCATATATATATGGCCATATAAGAAAATAAAATAAAAACAAAAATATACTTCAAGACAAATAATTTAAAATGATAAGCTATCCTACTGCACAAAAAATTCAAACCAACGCAGAATTGAAATGTTTTTTGTTACAATTTAAGCCCCTTGGAAAAAATATAAACCATTACTAATTATTATAAGAACAAGAAACATAGAAATATAAATATTTTAATTGTTAATACACATATAATACGTAAATATAGTAGCTAACTTTCCGGGCTGTTGTCCACGTTGTCTTGTTTTTGAACTTGACGTTTCGACTCTCATGTCGGAGTCTTCTTCAGAAGTGATTCTGAAACTCAAAAACAAGACAACGTGGACAACAGCCCGGAAAGTTAGCTACTATGGACAACGGCCACGAAAGCCTACAGAAGAAAAATACGTAAATATACTTAAGACATACTTGTGCAAAATGCTAAATTATGTTAAACAATAAGTTTTAATTGTAAATTTAAATTGTTGACATAAAAGCTAAAATACATACAGTTCTCGATTTATGAATGAATATCACAATTTTCAGAAAAAATGTTATATACATTTTTTGTCTATTTTATTAATAAAACTGATAAAAATTGTATCATATACAAAAAGCTATTACATTCGATGTAATAAAATAAATTCTATTATGCTTAAAAAACTGCATCCTTAGGTGTTGAACACAACGATCAAAAGCGTATAATGAATTACTTTTAGGAATGGAACTTATTCGTAAATCGGGAACCGTATTTACTACTTTTTACATGGTTACTACTATTACTACTTTTTAAAAAAAATTGTATGCTTACCGTAAGAATTGCAGCAATAATTCCTATAAGAGATCCAGCTAATGCGTCACTCCAATGATGCTTATAATCAGATATACGGGATAATGCTGTACCCCAAGCCATTATAATAGCTGTTAATTGTAAAAGAGGTCTCAATAAAGCAGAACCTCTCCAAGTCATACGACTTTGTAAATACAACTGTAAAAAATAACCAAGTTAGATTAAATTCACCCTTTCTTAATTAAAATAATACATTGCGATATTTGTGCTCTCTGAGAAAAATTAGTGTTTTATTTTTTTATTTTATTACATATCAGTAAAATAATAAATGTGTGCTTATTTGTTACAATTTGGCAATTTATTATATCGTTTGCTAAAATATAAGGTAAAGAATTGTACGCACTATGTAATTTACTGACACTTACAATATTTTGCTTTGTAGCAGACAATATGCAGATGTACAGTTAGATAAAAATGACCTGTTTTTCTTTAGATTTATTGATCTATATAAAAAAAAATTGTTGTATATAACACATAAAAATTACTCCCTCCGCCCATTTTATTTGTAAACCTAATTAAATTACATTTTTTACTTTATCATGAAAATAAAATTTTTTTAAAATAATCTGCAAGAACATAAAAATAAATGTGTCTACAACATAAGATATTAGCACAAAAAAATCTGTAGTTTACGTGTTTTTTTTGCAACATGTGTTAGCAGATGTGTCATTCTGTCATTTTATGTTTAGTATCAAATTTGCTACACTGTCTAATTAGATTACTTACCGCCAAATAAACCATAGTATAAAAAGAAAAAGATGAATGCCCAGATGGAAATGACAATCTGTGAACAAAAGACATAAGTAAATGAAAAAAACGTTATTACCTAGTTTATTTTTACAAATTTCTTATATATAAATCTAAAATTAGTCGATAGTCACTTGCTCTACTCTTTTTATAAACTTTCGTATATCACAATTGAAAATAGATTCCATTTCATAATATATTTGTCATAGTAAGTAATTATTCTAATTCACATCTTACTGAAAGTACTGGATATCTAATTTTTTTTTAGATTTGTTTAAAAGCAGTTTATGACAATATAAATATTAACTCAATTTAACAAATCCTTATGATGAAAAAATGCAATTTGTAATTACCATTAATTTATAAATTTATTAATACATTAAAATGAATGAAAGTTAGTAAAAACATTCAAATAATATATTTACATTTAGCAAAAAGGAAATCAAATATAAATTAAATTTACGAAATTAAAAACATATCTTTTTTTATATTAATTAAATATTAGTTGATGGAAAGTTAAATTAAAAATAATTAATTCTATTTTTTCTGAATTTTCTAATTTTTTTACTAGAAGACCCATTATTTTATTATTTAATTCATAAAAAACATATTGTTTGTTCTGTAAATATAATCTATATTTATAAATTATTAGTTTCTAACTCATATAATAAAATAATTACCTGACTTCTTTTACAAGTCGTGAATCCTCGTTATTACAAGTAAAGTTATCAAAATAAATATGTTGATTTTCAGGTAAACTACAATCGATTTTAGGGTTGCAAACATCGAAAAAATGAGGTCTTAATCTTCCAATTCCATATTTAGCAACGTCCGTTACAAGCTGTGAACTGGCAGCACCGAAGCCAAACACAATAATCACACAATATGCACTCCACATCCATTCCAAATTCAATTTAGATGGAGGTGGATCATTTCTGTACCGTCTATACCATAGCCAGAATTCTGTTCCAGACATCTATAAATTAAACATTATTTCAAATTATAAATTATATTAAATATATTATTCTTTTAAGCATATACTCACTGTAACTACTGGCAATCCTAATCCAATTATGTAAAGCCAATAATTGGCTACTGTAGAATTCTTAAAGGGATGTTTTAGAGATTCATCGTTACAAAAGAATCCTCTTTGGTATGGTTTTCCGAACAAATATAAGAAAAGAATGGGTAGTGCGACTGAAACAATTTTTTTTTAATTAACAGTAAAATAAAATAAATATTAGTTTTATAAAATAACATATCAATGCTAATAAAAAAGTTAACAAAAAAATTATTTATACGTATATAGTACCTATATCAATGCTATCAATTGATGATAATTGAATTATTCATAGTTTTGTTAGAAAAGTAAAATATTTATGTAGGTATTGACTTATTGATTTTATTTTTAATCAATAATAGGTATTGATATTTATATTGAACTATTTTGAATATTTTAATATGTGTATAATTAAAAATATTATAAAATAATTTTTATATAGTAAGTAGTTTGGTTAATACTATAATTAAGTATAGGTACTAAAACTAAGTAGGCAGCATAAATTAAGTGCTTTAATTAATATGTTCTGTAGTTTTAATAAATGTAATATTAGCAAAGGTAATTCAAATACAAGGAAATTTTTATTAACAAATTAAAATATAAAGTAGTTTCTACTATATTTGGGTTAGTTTAAAAATAATACTTTCATTGCAGAAAATGAGTTTAAATTATTTATTTATTAATGCTAAAATTAATAGAGCAGATAACATACAAAAATATTCGACAGTTTATTTAAATCAGGATTTCAAATATTATTTTTAAAACTAGTTTATTCGTAATGTTATCAGAATAGTATAAAAATGATATCATTTATGAATCAGGTAGGTAAAGATGTAATGATTTTTATAATAGGGAAATCCGACCTTCGCTAACAATCTGAGAATAAGTGATTCATGTGAACATTCACATCTGTCAAATCACATCAAATGGGATTAAAATAAATTAATACTGACCGATGACAAGCATTGCAACATCTATGTACAGTTTCTTTAACATATAAACTCTCCTTGGCTCCATTGTTTTTGACTGATAACACAACATTAAAGTACACAAGTAAAACACAGCAATATAAATGTATCAGAAGAATCACTGAGTGCGCACCACACCGACAGAGCTGCGTCGTCAACCACTGATTGTGAGTTGTTGTCTCTCACATACATGCACGATAGAACTGTGTCGCGCCTTCCCCACCTTTACTTGTCCGTTTAGATTGTCTGTTACGTAATCATATATGTATAATCGATAATATTTGGTTTTATGTGAAATGTTACTTACGTTACTACATATGTAAATGTGTGAATCATTTGTACAGTCAACAATTTTTAGAATCATATGCAAATTTTACTGCTCTTATTTTATAAATTATTATAATCGTTTTTATAAGATTGATAAACACTTTATTAGCACTGGCGCCGACTATGGGGGGGAGGGGGGGGGCTCTGTAAATTAAAAAAAAACTATTGAAATTTTTTTTTTCAAAGATACAAATATCTGCTTTTCAATTATTTGAAATAGTTAAAATTTGATCGGTTTTTACCGAAACTACACTACAAATAATGAATGTTGTATTGTATCGTCGGCATTAGCGTTATCCAAGTGGATGTTGCATGGTCAGTTTTACGATGATTTTAGCAGCAAACTTCAATAACTTGATGAAAAAAAATGTTTTTACACTACACGCACCGCACCATTAATTGTATTTCTGAAATTTTTTGACGCAAAAAAAAATTAAAGTTAAGTATCTTTTTAAAATGCAAATGAAAATAATTTCTTAAAGAATGTTAAGAAAGATTTTAAGCTTTATTTCCTCTTTTTAAATTTCATTGTGATCATTTGGTCGTTATTACGAAAGCTGGATATTGCACAATTCTTAACCCCCCCCCCCCCCCCCACCAAAAAAACTTATTAAAATCTCGCCCCCCCCCAGGTGAAATGAAAAATCGGCGCCTATGGTTATTAGTGATGTGATTGTGTGATGAATTCAATTTTACGTATATTATAAAATAAATAATATTTTTTTTAAACAATTTTTGCTCTGGATTAAAAATCCAGAGTAAAAATTGCTCTAATCGTTGAGCATTTGCTCGAATTACACGATTATTTAGTTCAGTGGCGGCGTAAGGTAGATTGGTACCCTGGGCGGTTTTTTTGTGCACCCCCCCCCCCCCAGAAAAAAGTGCTGCCTTTTTTTCGTTCTCAACTCAATATTAATTTCAGTTTTCTGATTTTTTGCACCCTCCCCTAGAAAAAAGTGCCGCCTTTTTTTTCGTTCTCAACTCAATATAAATTTCAGTTTTATGTTTTTTTTGCACTCCCTTCTAGAAAAAAAGTGTCCTTTATTTTATTTTTATTTTTTTTTTGGTCAATTCAATATTTTTATTTTCATTTATGATCTTAATGACATGTTCTACACACTTTCCAGAGTATTTAAAGAATACTTTGTCACCCCTTGGTGCTTGGCACCCGGGGCGGGCCGCCCCCATCGCCCCCCCTTTACGCCGCCACTGATTTAGTTATATTATGATATATAAAAACTGTGTTCTATTTTCACGACAGAATAATCTCAAGTGCGCGCTGAGCATAAGATATAGGTAGTGTTTACTCTATAATTAAGCATGTACGACAAAAATTCCACTGTACCTAGTAAAAAAAATTGTCAAGTGCGAGTCGAGCTTCGTGTACTAATGTCCCGTATACTATATTTTTTCAATTTATACAGAAAATGATATTAGTGGCACTGTGGCAGTAGGTAATTATTATCGAAAAAGTGGCAGCACTATGTATTTTATATTTATTATTAAATTAATAATTTAAATTATTTTAAAAAAATACGTATGTGATGATAATTTTCTTTTGACCCCGGCATCATTATACATATTCACATTTTTTTTCAATTTTTTTTTCGATTTTTTTTTAAAATATGTTAAACAAAGATTTTAATTGTTCCCCTTAAAAAACGACAAAAACTTAAAACTTATTTTTTATTACATATCTTATAGGTATATCGATTATTGGTCCCCATTTACTATAATCGCTATAACCAACACTTCAAATCTCATATTTCTAGCTAGGTCAAACGGTTCAGTAGTCCGAGGACTGTCTTAAATAATTATCAACATCATTTATCCATCACTCAAAATTTCAAACTACTCAGGTATAATTTAAATTTTCATATATTAAAATAAAAGTTTCGTTCTGAATACGTGCCTGACAATTCATTTTTGTCTCGAAGAAGCGAGTATAATTAATTTGATAATTCATTTCAAAACGCTGGGTTATAATATAAGTGCAAATTATAATATAAAGTAATAATTTAATTATTTTTGATTTTAAAATAAACTGACGTTAATAACCAATAATTATAATATAGGCGCGTATGTAAAATGTAAATTAGTATATTAGTTATAATATGCAGAGGTATAATAGGGATTGTTGTAGGTACTCTTTATCTTGTGTAGATACATATTTATATTAATCGATTTTTTTAACAAGACGTTATAAAAAAGCGTGAAATTATAGTCCAATGATAGTCGTGTACTTAAAGAATAAATAAAAATTATTACGCGATTTTATATTTTTGCACAGAACTGGTTTATTGCAGTGGCGGTCCATCATATTTATTATTTATTGCTGTGAAATAATATTAAACTTATTCATCAAAACAAAAATTGATTTATTAAAAAACAGGAAGAATCTTAATCATGCAAGTACTAATTGTAGTAGGTTTTTACCTGTATATACAGTATATACAGCCATATAATATATGGATCCATTAGGGATACTTTACCTGCATTATTCTGCCCCTCAACTTTTCTTTCTTTTCAAGTTGTTAAGTATTTAGGTAAAATACGTTACATTAACCAGGGCTGTGGAGTCGGAGTTTTAGTAATTTTGGGTGGAGTAGGTAAAATCGTATCGACTCCGAATCCTTTAATTAAATAATGGTTTTTATTTCTTTACACACTTAATATTTTTTGTTCGTTCTGAATTTTGAAGTACAATGATTTGAAATTTTCAATTTTGGCCGTAACCAGAATCACCGTAATTCACTCAAAAAAGTTTTACCCGAAAACGGTTTTTTTTTAAATTTTGTACAGTAAATAGTCGGAGTCGGAGTCGAAGTCGAAAATTAAAGGAGCCGGAGTCGTAGGTTTTTGTACCGACTCCACAGCCCTGCATTGAACACAGTCTAAATTCTTTATAACAAGATCAGTGGCGGACTAAGGAAGGTTGGGACACGGTTGGAATGCTAGTTATCCCCCCGCCATAATTTTTTTTTACTCTCAAATTTTCACAAGTTTTATCTTTATATGCCTTAAAGACCCCACCTCTAGCACTTTGAACCTTGGCAGACCACCTTTCTCGACCCTTAATCCGCTACTGAACAGATATTAACATTTTTTACTTGATAATAATTTGGTTGATAATATTCAAGTTAAAAATATAACTTAGTGTAAATATTGGTAAATAATAATAGATTGTATGAATCAAACATAAAAAATATTCGTAACATGATAAGTATGCATGATTGTATGCGCGGAAATAAAACCAAAATAGAAACTTTATCGGGCCTGTGGTTTGATATAATTTTAATTGATAAATTTAAATAATGACTGCTTCAAATATTTAGTCATTTATACAATAAAAATATTTCGTAGAAAAAAAATGGTTATTTATTTAAAATAATTGCGAAAAAGTTCACGTTCTACGTGATATATATACAATTTGATATTAATATCCTATACTTATTTCAGTTCAGAAATATTAGTTATGTTTACGTAAAGTAATCATACTATATGTACATAAGTACATAGAAATGTGGTAAACAACCGCAAGAAATTGATATCAAATATTATATTGCAATTTTTTAACCAATATAATGACGTCCTTTTTTCATGTTTTATAGTATCGAAAAAATGATTTAATGTTTCTTGTGACCTGGATCATTATCGATAAATGTAAGAAAGTAAGTAGGGGGGCCGTTGAAAATCTTGGCTCGGGACCCGCAATAGGATGTGAAGACTATGGAAGTAAGGATACAAATTTTTAAAAATGTCCCTATCCCTAATTCATTATCGGCTGTCAGCTATATAAATATAATTATTGTTCTGATATACAAATCCATAAATATGTTTTTACAAACATGTTAATTCGCGGTAAGAAACATATCATATACCTAGTTATTTTACTACCAGTTCGCAAATGTAGCATGATATGACAGTTGAAGGCTGTATAGGTAGAATAAAAATTTAGGGCTCCATTTTTTTCTTTAGCCAATTCTAGTTTTTGCAAATTAACAATTAATTATACACTTTACGTCGGAGCCCTTGACAGTTACCCAGTGCCGGATTTACCAATATGCAAAAGAAGCAACTGCTTAGGGCACCCGCATTTTGGGGGCACCATAAAAGTGGTTTGTGGGGGCATGAGCGTAAAATAGAAGTTAATTGTGAGAAATGTTAATGAAAATTTTGGCGCGTACTAAAAAAAAATAAAAAAAGGTCGTCAAAATTACAAAAAGGGGGCCTTTACATGATTTGTGCTTAGGGCAACACATAGGGTAAATCCGGCACTGCAGTTACCTACTTAAAGTACCTACTGTGTAACGCATCAATTAAATTTAATTAATCTTTGAACTAACAAAAAATATTATAAGCCTTTATTTTTGTTAAATGTATATAATATACAGAATGTTAGAAAAGCTTGGAGACGGTAAACATCTCGAAAACAAAACGTGTCTGAGAAAAATGTTTCAAACCAAAGCAATGGGGTTTTAAATGTTATATTCAATAATCACATCCGTTTGACCTTGAGTTGAAGGGGTCAAGATGAGGTCAAGGCCAACATGATTTTTGTAAATGGAACACCCCATTTTTTTATTACACAATGTTGAAAATGACAGTGATACGTTTCCAAAACACATATTGATGACCCATTTTTGTTGAGAATTGTCTCACAATCAGAAACATTTTGTTTTCGAGATATTTGACCGTCTCCAGACTTTTCTAACATCCTGTATATAATACTTTACAATTGATAATTATTAGTAATTTTTTTATTACACTTATAGGTATTAGTAAAGCCTAGGTATGTCAATACCTCATTATCTATATAAGAAAACTCACACTTTTTCAACGAATACAATACTAAAAATATATTTACTGCGGTATTGTTGATAAAAAAACGTTGATAAGATATTAATTATGTAGATGCCTATTATAAAACAGTGATGTTTTTTTAGTTAAAATAGGCTGATTAGTAAGATAATTATAAAATTATATTATATATATTAAATTATATTTATAACATATAATAACAAATAATATAAAGTTTTATATAGAACTTTATTTGATAATTATAAAGAAATATGGAAAACAACAATTTTAATTAAAAAATAGTCTTTGAATTTTTCATAAACTAGAAATAATGCATCAACAATTTAATATGCCTCATTTTCTTCAATACATCCAACTAAATTAACCAAATTGTGTGAAAATATCTGCATTATACATTTATTTGTATATTTTTCCAACACAATTTGCGACATACATACATAGATTGGTGACATTTATTTTACACTATTGTTTTACGTGAAAGTTAAATGTAATGGAACTTAATTCTGTTTAATAGAAAGTTTCTCTATTCTGTTTAGTGATTTGAATATTTAATATAAATATGATTCTACTGTAAATAAATTTCGTAATTATCGGAAACATATTTGTGACATTGTGAGAAAATAAAGTTTTGTTATAAAATTTCTCCCATTAAAAGTTACATATGTAAGTACATCGGGTAAAAATAACTATTACCACAAAAAGAATCCTCCTAGGCTCTAGACTCCAGACAATTCGTTTACACAAAAATCTCCCACCCCTATCTTTAATTGTAAGACCAAATATCTTTAGATCTATTTTTGTTAAATAAATCTCATCCCCAGTGACCGAATATCTTCTCCACCTCATGTTCTCAAACAGTACCTATATAGCAACGTCACTGATTATTTGTAACCAGTGGTGCACCCAGAAAAAATTGGGGAGTCGATATTTTTTTTGTAACTATGTATACATATTACATATGTAGTAATTTTTTTCTATATGACAATTTCACAATTGTGGAATTAAATAATGTAAATTGACAAATTCGG